>JARHVA010000638.1:2495000-3840000 GCA_037957365.1 Torreya grandis | reverse complement strand
CAAATTTAAATGGTTATTGATATACTTGTAATTAGTTTTGGCATATATCTAGAGATTTTAGAAGACCTTTTAAAAATGAATTTGTATAGAAATATGATGGGGGTCATTAGTCAAAAGGTGTGATCAAGGTTTAGTGCTTCAATTATCATGATGTGGGACAATTTGCAAAACATTTTCCATTTAAGGTAAGGTAAGTTGAGATTCCTAAAAGAGACATTGAGTGTTATATTTGTTATGAAGTAGGACACATTAAAAGATTTTTTCCAAATCTAGTAAGATAGAATGAGCTTCTTTCAAAATGTATGATGTGCTTCAACTGTCAAAAGAGAGGTTACATTGCTAGATTATGCAAGTAAAGGCCTATAAGTCAGAATGGGTTCAATCAGGATCCTAAAGCACAAGAAAGAAGGCAAGTCAACTCATGGAATCCAAAGGTTGTAAGATTGAGTCCTGAGGAGACTACAGGTCCAAGTAATTTGTTTCCTATGGTGGAAAATGATTCAATAGGTGAAGAGTGCCAAGATCTCTCATTGACTACTCATGTTGTGAATGAAGAGACCAAGCTCAAGGAGAAGACCAAGGTACTAGTTAAGGATAGTTTTGAGATATGTATGGATACAATTGCACATCTTGATATTATTGAGAAAGTATCATTCAAAGAACATCAATTATCTATACCTAGTGATGAGGTTCCAAGTCGTAAGGCTAATTCTTCAAATGAAAAGGTATGTCAAGATTCCATAGTTGATCCATGTGATGTCAATTCTATCTTAGAAGAGAAGGAGAGTTATATAGCAAAGGAACTAGTTGACATAGTTAAGAGTAAAGAGAAGAAGAAAAAGAGCAAGAAGTCTTATATCTATAAGATTATTTTAGTGGTTAATGAGGAGATGTGGGCCACTCCTGGCTTCACTTTGTTTTAGAGAATTATAGTGCAAATGATGTCTCAATCTATGCTTCTTAAGAGAATCCTTGCAGTGGAGAAGCAAGTATTGTTTTGGTGTTCTTAATATTATCCTAGAAGGCTAGAGATAAGTGTTTTAATTTGGATCAGGTATGTCCAAGTGGAAGAGATGTTGTGGTGATGTCATATCTATATATGGTTAGTCTGGAGGATTAGATTGAATGTTTTCTAGTGGCAAAAGAGGATTTGTGATTTGTTAAGATGACATTTTTTCATAGAAAGGTCTGTTGAACTTATTATAGCATGTTCCAGGTGGTTTTATGGTTTGAAGGTATGTTGAAGGCAAATTAGATATTTTTTTTTTTGCTCTCGAGATTCCAAGTTTGTGCTTAAGAGTATGCAGGTCCTAAAATGGGTTATAAGATGTATGGGTTCCCAATGGTTTGGAAGCTCAAATATTGGTCTAGAAGTGTGTAATGGTTGTCTGTAGGTGTACAAGAATATTTAGAGGTGGACATTTATTGGAAGGTGTTGTGTTGACCTTATTTGTTTTGAGATTATAAGGTTTTGGGCTCTGTTAGAAAAGTGGTCTACCTTATGATTTAAGGACCGACACTTCTTAATATGTTTAATGGGCCAAATGGGTTGTCAAATCAAGCTTCAAGTAGATTTAAAGGTTCATTATTTATAAATTATTCATGTTTTTGTCAAGATGGAGGCCTAATTAGTAAGTTGGCTTGTGGAGGAAGTATATTGCATAGGATGATCTAGTTGTTTAAAACTGTTGTGATTAAAGGGGCATATGAGAGTGCTCTAGATATGAAGTTTTAGGTCTTGATGATCTATGTTATGAAAGTTGTTGGCTCTACAAATTCCAAGTAGGGCTACAAGGAGGCTAAATAGTCCTAGTGAGAAGAAGAGTGATTTTTATTAGTTTATCTAAAATATCAAGGCATGAGTATTTCAAGGTGATTTATTAGGCTATTTTAGAGCATGTTTCCTATTTGGTGTGTAGCATGAAGTTTTGTTGGTGGTTCTTGAGGTGTCTTGAGAGAGAAGGTGAGTAAGCCTACATAATGGTTCTTCATGGTGTATGGAGATATGAAGATGTTCAAAAAGTGAAATGGCTTAGATATCTTAGGGGGAGTCCCTTGTAGATGTTTCTTGGTGAGTTACATCATATTTCAATACTTTTGTATAATATTTCTTCATTGGTTGTAGTGCTTGGTTGAAGAGAGTGTTGGCTTGGAGAAAGAGGAAGTTGTCAAGGAAAGAAGAGTTAGGATCAAGTTAAGGGGGAGTGTGTATCATATTTATAAGATGGTCCTTTCCTATTGATGGGTTTTTTAGGTCCTTAGGATCAATTGGTGCCCACTTTGTCATTGTATCAAAGGGGGAGAAAGTTCCTATTGTGAGAGTGCTTGAAGAGAAAGAAGGTGACCTAAATGATGTCTCTTGAAATAAATGACAAAGGAAGAGATTGTTAGAGAGTTTTCAATGATTTCATGGTGATGTCATAGAGGTGTCCTATTGAGTGGATTATTTGCTTTGATAGCCTAAGTAATAATGACAAAGTGTGTAATGTGCTTGACAAAGTGTGCTTGAAGTTGGCTTGGTTAATCTTCACTTTTGGCATGGTTAGAGATGCTCAAGGATGAGTATGAAGTATTGAGCATGTTTAAGGGATATTATCAGTGGTCAAATATGATTGGAGAGATTGTGTGCATGATTGGAATTCATCTGTTTAATCATTGTTCTCATCTAGACACTTTGGGTCCATTGGTATAAAATATGAGTAGGTCATTTGTTGATGTCACTATTTCCATGTGTGGATGAGTCAAGTAGAGTTGGTCATATGTTTGTGATCATATTAGTCCCTATTTGTTATGCACTAAGTGTTAGGTCATGTTCCTAGGCACAATAAAAGATATATGTGTGCAAATTTGGGCTCCCAGAGATTTTGACAGTGTTTTCCCATACTTAGCCAAATTTGCATGTGGCAAGAAAGAGCCAAGTAATAAATTTGATGTTTTAATATCTCACACATGTGAATTTTTCAAGATAAGGTGATCAAAATGTTTGTTCATTTTTGTACCTAGTTGATTTGCACTAAATTTTAGGTCATGTGACTAAGCGCAACAAAATTTATGTAAGTACAAAGTTGGCTTCCTAAGTAGTTTTTGACATAGTTGGCTCTATGATAGTATATTTTGAAAAGTAATTTTAATGGTGATATATATCACACATGTGAGGGTTTTAGGAGCAGATTGTTATATGGCTAGATTCTCTTATGTAAGGAGTTCATATGGTCCAAATTGTAGATCATGCATCCAAGTGTAGTAAAAGTTATTATTGTCCAAAGTTGGCTACTCAAAAAAATTGAAATGGTACCCATAGTCAATTTTTCACAAGTTAAAGTTAGAGAAACATCGATGGTACACATGGATTCAAGAATTCAAGAAGCAATGAGATGGTGCCAAAGTTTTCAATGTTTAACGCTGATTAGAGATAAAGATTAGGCTTCTTTCAAGGATCAACAATGAATAGGTGATCATACAAATAGAGTTTAATGTTGTGTATTAAATTCAAGAGGTCAAAGTGAAAAATTTTATCATTGTTAAGGACCAAGCTTCATACATGAGATCGATGGAGTGTGTTGAGTCAAAGTTTCCAAATTTCATTAGATGAGGTCAATTGTCATATGTTTAACATTTGAGCATTCATACCTATGTGTTAAAGTTAGGAGAAGATCGACAGTGTGAGTTTGATCTGAGTAGTGAGGAAACAAGATGTGAACATGATGACTAAGATTTAACTGTGACTATTTGCTTTTGAATATTTTAATTTAAAAAAGAGAAAAACTAGTCTATGGTTTTTGGACCATATCTTTTGATCTATGTAGAATTTACTCATGGTGTAAAAATTAAAGTGGTAGAAGACTCCAAGGTGCATCTAAAAATATGGAGTTGAAGTTTTGAAAGTGTCTATAGATAAATATATTGAGCTCCAAAGTTGACTATGTTTTCATGTATATCCTACAAGTAACTTGGGAAGGATGTTCGAGCTTGTATTTGTGTCATTTCAATGTTTAATGATGAATTAGCAATTGGAGCATGTTTTAGACTCTATATAGATGATTTGTGTGAATTATGAAGGTTTGACCAATCATATGTAGTATGAATAAAGGTTTAGAAGGTGATTGCATATTTGCTCATGGTGACTGTATGCATAGAATATTATTTAAGCATTTTTTTCTTAAGTAGAAGGGTACTGTGATGGATATGGACACTTAAAGGGGACCTATAGATCACGTATAATGGGTACATGATTTTGGAAAGTGTTCCTATGTTTTTTAGTTTGATTGGAGAAGTGTCAAAGGAATTGGTCTCCATAGGACCTAAAATTGACTTAGGCCTATTTAAAAGTGGATTGTGCTTAAGTGTGACCTATGTAAGATGCCTTAAGGGTGAAGGCACGTATTATGGCCAACCAATTTATTTTATTTATATATATATATATATATATATATATATATATATATATATATAATAACTTGGTTGGCCATAATACATGCCTTCACCCTTAAGGCATCTTATATATATATATATATATATATATATATATATATATATATATATATATATATATATATATATTGAAATCATGTATGTGAGATTTTAGAGAAGGCGTGTGGAAGACTTATGAGAGAGAATTGTGTAAGGTAGATGTGAGAGTTATCGAGTAAAGGAGAGGTAGAGTGCATAGTTGATGAATTAATGAGAAGATCAGATTGATGACTGTGTGTATGACTTGTAGGTCATATTTTTGATGTCAAAAAAAATTCTTTTATAATTTGAGGATATGCAAAGAGGTCTGAGTGTACATATGAGGAATTTTGAGTGAATGAGTAAAGATATTGTGGAATGTCTATGTGAGAGGCCTATTTGAGATAGAGAGAGTGAGTTTTTACAGGGGTTAGATATACATAGATCCATCATCAGGTGTTGAATCCATCATTTCTAAGGTGGAGGTGTTCAAAGGAGGGTCTAAAGGACTTTGTCTTCCTTAGAGGTAGTTACTCCTTATGAAACATGTGTTTCACTAAATACCTTTGGTTAGGAGGATACAATCAAGGTTTACTGTTCTAAAGGAGTTGATCAGTCTCTTGTTTGTAATTTATTATAGGATAGTAGTGCATTTGTGTTGTAGGCTTGAGTATGGTTTTTAATCCTCAAGAGGGTTTCCCAAAAGAACTATGTGTTATGTGTTGGTTTTTATTCCCCATGAGGGTTTTCCACATGAACTATGGGCTATATGTTGGGTTTTATTCCCCATGAGGGTTTCCCACATGAACTATGTGTTATATGTTTGATCTTGTATATGCATTGAATGAATGGGCTCTCACATTAATGTTGTTTGATCAAGTTGATATATGCTAATTTTCTAATAATTTGAAAGGGCTACAATTGTAATTGAAATATTTGTGTTCACTGATTCATGCCCCAATGATTGTACCTCTAACATGGGTGATCTGCTTTTAAAAAATATCTACTTTTTGAACATGGAATAATGGTATCTATTTTTCAAATTTCACATTATCACATATTATACTCATCCACATTGAAAACATTTTTCAAAAACTGCAAGATAAATAGAATGTTTACCATAATTATCAACCTGAATTTTTTGTTCCATGTTCTTCTTGAGTTTTTTAAGCCCAAAACCACTAAACATGTTGTGACAATTTATCCTTGCCATTGACTATCTCATTTGTATTGGCTTATGATATGAAAATATTCCTTTTTATAACCTATTTGAATGGGTGTTTCCTTATCATAACATCTTTGTTCATTTTGATCAAATTCCATTAACTGGGTGTTTCCTTGTTGCAACATATGTGTTCATTCTGATCAAATAAATTTTCATGGTCTTATTCATTGTGTGGTTTCTCTTCTTGACAAACATTTTTGTAGCATTGTTTAGTTAGTTGTTTAAATCCCTAAGGTGTGGTTCCTTTGTTTCTATTACTATAGCTTTTACTTTTCCACTTCTACTAATGACAAAAAACCATACCTACATGCATTTTTTATTCATGCATTCTTAATAAGGCTAATTCATGTATGTAATATAGTTGCTTTGATCATTATATAAATTACTACAAACAATGAATCACATTCACCATAATAATTGAACACATATTCCTTAGAACCTAACAATCTTTGTAGTTTGGAGTAAAAAAACCCATTAGGCACCTTAAAAACATTTTGAGTTTCCATATTTACATTTTCAGACATTATTATTATTATTATATTTGATTAGTTATTGGGTGAATGTGCATAGATGTCCCTTCATTACTTGGAGATGACATCCAAATCTTAGAGTTGTGTTTATGGTAAGGCAAGTTTAAATTGTCATGTATTTGTTTTTTCACTTGCAAATAATCCTTTTATATTGGAATTTGAAAATCTCAAACTATATTGTGATATGTTAGAATGGTTTAGTTGGCAGATGTGAATGGGTGTCCTAACATAACCTACTTTGGTTTGTTGAATTTTGATGTTCTAAAGGAAATATCCAATCTCTTGGTTTGAAAGTCATATAAAGGAAATAACATATAAATCTAAAAAATCATAATATTATATATTCAAATATCCTAAAAAATTGCCACATGTTGCAACATTGCATCCTGTCTTAGAGATAGTTATATTTCATGTATACTAGCCATGGCTTTAATAAAGCTTCATTTACATTGCATTTTATTGAAATGAGTTCTATGATTTGATTCATTATTTGTATAACATATTAAGTTTCCAAAATTTAATGGATTATCCACTGAATTCCCAATTACAATATAGATAATAGAGAGATAGGTCAATATTATTACAAGGAATGAATAAACTAGTTTCAAGTTACTCACTTAACATCCATAGTCAATGATGATCCAAACCTAACTATAAAATTGATAATGTGAATTCACCCTTGTCATCTAAATAATGTACAAAGCAAGGTGGCATTTTGTTCATGTCAAGAATGAGAAAAATAAAATAAAAGGATGGTGGATGGTTTATGGTATGAGGGGGTGTCATATAACAAATCAGTTACCATCAATACTGGTAACTGTAGTAATCAACATCTAATTGACACAGTGAATGTTTGAAAAAAACTAAAAATGAGGTAATTAAACTTGTAGACCTTAAATTTCCATAAAAGGTGTTATATTTTTAAGTAAATACTTACCAAAGGTAAATGTAATATCATTTATGTCATGATCAGCCTCACTTATAGTAGGTTTCTTAAATCCATGTGACCAACAAAGTTGAAAATTACATAAACATACAATGGTGTATTCAATAAACCACGTTAAATGCACAACATAGAAACTCATGCTAGGGATGAGAGGCACCATAGAGGGTTCCATGTGGACTGAGTATATATCCTATTCAAAAAGAGCAAAGAAGGAATTCCACATTGAAGATCAAAGATATATCTCCAATCCAAGAAATGAACCATCCCATTGAGGTTGTGAAGACAGAAAGTAAACCTGAAGAAACTCTCAAATATGAAGGGGTTTGACAAGAAACTAAATCTACATTTCTCTTAGGGGTTTCTAATTATTGTCTTCATGTAGTTCATAGAAAACCATAAATTGATCAATTTATCCTTCCCTTTGGCACACTAATAATTTGAATGTTGTATTCAGTTCATGGATAATGTTAAATGTTGTAAACTAGAATCCAAACTTGTTTGTAGATTTTTGTATGCATTAGCAACTAATACTTTGAATGTGGAAAGTTCAAAGCTTATGATGGATGATACAGAAGGAAATAATTTCTTGCAATAATTTTTGCCGAGTTAGAGCAAATTGTATGTAATTTTAACTATTACTGATGATAGATATTTTTTAGTTTAATTCGTGTTTATTGATAATAATTGATTTTTATATGGATTGTTTTAGGAGAAATAAATTGGTAGCCAATCATCATTTCATGCATGCCCCAAATTTAGATGTTTACATTGAGTTCTTAGAGCTTCTAAGATGGTTATATACATTGCATCGACTAGTGGGGGTGGGATTCCCACTAGGTGAGGATAGCCATTTTGTGGCCACCAGTATCCTGTTAAGGAATGTCGATAGGCATTTTATTATTTTATGAATATGGATGTAGGTGAGGGGTCAACACATGTATTATTAATTATGTCCCATCCATTGGCCATACCAAATTTAATATTGTCATGTCCCCTTTTTAGTGGACATTGACAGACTTGATGATTAGCCTATTATGCGACCTTTGTATGCTGATAGGATGGATAGAGGGTCATGATGGAGCTTGGCTTGGCTTCAATTAGCAGAATTCCTACAGTTGGCTTTCATTTGGGCTCTTTCAAACATGTTTTGCCAGAGCTCCTATTATTTAGGGACTTCTGACACGCAACAGAGCACCCTTATTTTGGTATGGTCATGTGCAGAATCACTCCCTGATTCACCAGCTTCAGTCGGTTCGAGGATCCGACATGTATAGAGGGAGATATTAATATTTGATTAATTTAATCAAATATTAATTATTTAGCCTATTTTTAATTAGAAACCCTAATTCTAATTTAAGAAACCCTAATTAGGGCAAGCATATCTTTTTGAGGGTATAAGGGTTTCTCATGGAGGCCATTATTGATTATGAATGATTATTGATTTTGATATTGAAGAATTCTTCTATGAAGACTGAGCCAAGGGTTCCAGGATTCCTTTTGCATTGGAGAACGTCAACTCTTCAGTGTGTGCGATTCAGAGGCTGTGAAATATCAGTTGATTTATTGCCAATTTGAGAGATAGCTTCATACAGAAGTTATCACAGAGATTTACAGGTTTGAGAGATAGCTTCATATAGAAGTTATCACAGAGATTTACAGGTTTGAGAGATAACTTCACACAAAAGTTATCACAGTATTGCAGATGATTTGAGAGATAACTTCACACAGAAGTTATCACAACGTTTTAGGTATTTATTTCATTAGGTTTTGCTTTCAGTAATTGTCCAGATTAAGCTTTGATGTATTAGGTCCATATTCCTTGAGATCTGGTATCCAACAAAGAGGCCGCAGCATATTTTTTTGTTTCTGTCCAAAATCTGTACCGATCCATGCAAGTCTGTACAGTTCTGCATTAGGTCGTATAGAGCCGCAGGTAACTTAGAGACCGACATCAGCATCCCAGTGACTGACATCGACCGACTGAAGACCAATGTCGACAGAGAAGTCGACCGATGGAGACCGATGTCAGCAGTATATTGACTGACGACGGTGACTGTGTGTCGACACAGAAACCAGAGACATCCAGATTCAGGGTTTGTTTCCAGATTCGCAAAAGATCAGGGTGTTAAGATAGTATTTGTAATATTCTTTGATATGCATGATAGAGGACTTATTTGTAACCAACTAGACGAATAATAAGATTAGTGATTTGGCAGTTAAGAGATTTACTGTGGTTTATTATTTATTTGAATTTATTTTGCAAAATCGTATCTTCATTCAGAGCTTTTGTGTTTCTATATTCCCTGTTTGTCTTGCTATATTCCCTATTGGACAGGGGATATTACAGTGGTATCAGAGCCGAATTCCTGCCATCCTGTTGGGTAGTTTGGGTAGATCAGAGCTAAATTATTGCCATCCTGTTGGGTAGAGTGGGTAGGTTGAATCAGTTAGTAAATCATGATGACTTCAAGTACTCAGAAATAGTGGGACAAGGATATGGAGAAGCTGGAACAAAGTTTGAAGAGGTTAAATGAATTTTTTTCAGATCCTACATTCAAAGACAAATCCACACGATATTTGACAGCAAATGATGAGTGGGAGTTATGAACACCTGAGGCTCAGAAGAGGGTGTCTTTTGATCACTTTGTTAAGATGAGGAGAGAGCACTACAGATCAGTTAGACGATATAGCAGCATGTCCCATGATTATTATGAGATAGAAGATAGTGAAGATGAGGATGAGTCTGATGCTTGCACTCAGAGTGGGGAGGTGTGCTCAGATGTTAGTGCACTGAGGGTTGATGATCTCTCAGCTATGGCAGAGATTGTAGAAGAGTCCCAGGATCTGATTATTGCCGATGACACCCAAGAGAATGCAGTGGATAGTTTTGAGGACTTAGTTTCACTGATAGTTTCCTTCGATACAGAGGAGTTAGACAGTGATGCTATAGTTGTTGATACTCTGTATGTTGATATGAGCTTTGGAGTTGATTCGCAGAGTATGGTTGGTAGTACTCCAGAGATCAATGATTTTGAGTCTACTCTTTTGGACCATGCATCAGAGGACGATTGTAGGAGACAATCTAGCCAGCGCCATCGTGTGTCTAGTCAGCTAAGAGTTAGTGAGCGAGACATTGCTACTGGTTGCAAGCATTTCGATGCTGCTCGTCAGTTGTTAGCAGTTTATGGATGGGGTTCTCCTACTAGCATTGAGCAGGGAGGTAGTTATTTGTCCTTGACAGAGATCCACTCTTTATGAGAGGCTATCCAAATTTTGAGACAGGATTATATGCAGTTGGTAGCTGATAGAGATTATCTTATGGAGTGGGGCAGCATAGCATATGATGCATTATTGGTCAGGGAAGATAAGGTGAGTGAGCTTACTCAGCAGCTCGAGGTGACTTTTGAGATTCTTGAGAGTACGCAATTGGCTTATGAGGAGACACAGTTTCATTTCGCTGAGGTGACTGCGGAGTTGGAGCATTTGCGGTCTTCACCAGCGTCAGACCCAGTCCATTTGTATATTGAGATGGTCGGTGGTGAGTACATTCCTACAGTGGTTGCTGAGGAACATGTTGGAGTTGACACACATGTTTAGGATTTGGGAGTACCTAGTCCTGATGACTTTGGCATACTAGTGGAGTTTAGTTTCCAGATTGATTTTTCTCACACAGATGACAATGTGGTACAGTTGGTTGTGCCACCTTTACAGAGGGATCAGTTATGGGATGGATTGGCACCATCTTTTGTAGATGGAATTGGCAGTTTGAGTTGTCCATTCTACTTGGGTTATGATGCTTTGAGAGTTTGGTTCTCATGTGTTCTTGACTATGGCAGTTGTGCTTTTAGAGTTTGGTTGAGTTGCATTCGCCAGTTTGATTATGGGTTCCTCTTTGTTCTACTTCTGATGATATTGCAGATACTTGCATTGATTAACAATAGTGCAGAACATAACTACATTTGGGATCTAGGTGGATCGAGTGGTTCATTGTTCTAAGATTGCTTGGGGACAAGCAATTTTTGGAGGGGTGGATTGTCATGTCCCCTTTTTAGTGGACATTGACAGACTTGATGATTAGCCTATTATGCGACCTTCATAGGCTGATAGGATGGATAGAGGGTCATGATGGAGCTTGGCTTGGCTTCGATTAGCATAATTCCTACAGTTGGCTTTCATTTGGGCTCTTTTGGACACGTTTTGCCTGAGCTCCTATTATTTAGGGACTTCTGACATGTAGCAGAGCACCCTTATTTTGGTATGGTCATGTGCAGAATCACTCCCTGATTCACTAGCTTTAGTCGGTTCAAGGATCTGACATGTATAGAGGGAGATATTAATATTTGATTGATTTAATCAAATATTAATTATTTAGCCTATTTTTAATTAGAAACCCTAATTAGGGCAAGCATATCTTTTTGAGGGTATAAGGGTTTCTCATGGAGGCCATTATTGATTATGAATGATTATTGATTTTGATATTGAAGAATTCTTCTGTGAAGACTGAGCCAAGGGTTCCAGGATTCCTTTTGCATTGGAGAACGTCAACTCTTCAGTGTGTGCGATTCAGAGGCTGTGAAATATCATCTGATTTATTGCCAATTTGAGAGATAGCTTCATACAGAAGTTATCACAGAGATTTACAGGTTTGAGAGATAGCTTCATACAGAAGTTATCACAGAGATTTACAGGTTTGAGAGATAACTTCACACATAAGTTATCATAGTATTGCAGATGATTTGAGAGATAACTTCACACAGAAGTTATCACAGCGTTTCAGGTATTTATTTCATTAGGTTTTGCTTTCAGTAATTGTCCAAATTAAGCTTTGATGTATTAGGGCCATATTCCTTGAGATCTGGTATCCAACAAAGAGGCCGCAACATATTATTTTGTTTCTGTACAGAATCTGTACCAATTTGTGCAAGTCCGTACAGTTCTGCATTAGGTCGTACAGAGCCGCAGGTAACTCAGAGACCGACATCGGCATCCCAGTGACCGACATCGGCCGACTGAAGACCGACGTCGACAGAGAAGCCAACCGATGGAGACCGACGTCGGTAGTATATCGACCGACGACGGCGACTGTGTGTCGACATTGAAACCAGAGACGTCCAGATTCAGGGTTTGTTTCCAGATTTGCAAAAGATCAGGGTGTTAAGATAGTATTTGTAATATTCTTTGATATGCATGATAGAGGACTTATTTGTAACCAATTGGATGAATAATAAGATTAGTGATTTGGCAGTTAAGAGATTTACTGTGGTTTATTGTTTATTTGAATTTATTCTGCAAAATCGTATCTTCGTTCAGAGCTTTTGTGTTTCTATATTCCCTGTTTGTCTTGCTATATTCCCTATTGGACAGGGGATATTACAAATATTCTTTTTACATTAATATAATACTCGATATTTGTAAACTTCACATCCACTTTGTGATTTTTTTATGTTGTGTTTTATATTTTAGCAAGAGAGATGGAACAGAGCCAAGGTGACGAGGGTGTTAATGACCCTCACAATGAGTTTGTCTTCACAAATGTACATGAACCATTGGTTGTACTTATTCTTTTTTCTTTTGTCTTGCTCATATAGTAGTCAATATTAGACCACTTCACATCCAATTTGTAATTATTTATATTATTTCCCCTATAAACCATGAACCTCTTTGAAATGGGTGTAGGGCATGTAAATCCACTCGTTGTCTTGAATCTAGGTCTGGTGTATGATATGGGCCCTCTAATGTACAATACTACCTAAACTATCATGTCATTTCTCTTCACCATCGCCACTCAGCTCACCTTAAAATCTTTCACCACTTGCATGTTGTGTATGATTTTATCTTTCCCCACTACTTTGTTGTTACTAAAACTCACTTTGAACTGGAACGTTTCCTCTTTACACAATGCATTGTCTTTTGTATAAAGAAATATATAACCTCATTTCGTACTGTCAACTCCATCATAATTAGAAAGTTATTGTTGTTCAACCATTCATACACAAAAATTAAAATGGGATCAATGATCATAACAATTTATACTCCCTTAATTTACAAAACCTCACCTTAAAAACAAAATATTATATCCCTTCCAACTTAACTCATACCTTTGAACAACTCCTAATTACCATATAATGAGAAACTTCTAAGAATTCAAAACAAACTACCCAATTACTATGTGATGAGAAACTTTGAAGATAAAAAATTCAAAATAAACTACATACAAATTAAATATTTTGAATGAACGTTGCTAACCTGCTCCGACTCGTCATCAAAGACGAATGACTATTTTTGTTCTCCATACAAAAATCAAACCATGCAATTTTGATATTAAATTAATTAGTATGATTCCTAATTCGCTGAATAAGTCTCGAAAGAAGGTTACAAATGGCCGTCTCATTCTGGAAAGAATGTTAAAATTCGTCTACAGAAAAATATAATGAAGTTTAGACAACTGTAGATTTTTTTTTAAAAAATTACCGACACCACTTTCACATTTCCACGAAAATACATGCGCTTTGGACTTCAACTAAGAAACGCTCAATCAGCATACATCACAGTTTACAATCTCCTCATTATTTCTTATCAAACGACCAATCTATCCAAGTTTAAAATTCAACTAAGAAACGCTCAACCACTATTTACCAATCTAATCAGATGTTCAACCTCGGAAACGCTCTGATAACATACAACCCAATTTGATATATCCAAGGGAAGTATTCAACCTCCTCATTATTTTCTTATCAAACGGCCAATCGAGGAAGTGTTCAATGAATTTATCAATGCACGACTTCTGAGATCCATTATTTATACAAGTCCTGAAAACATTTGTCCTCTCCCACGCCGCCTTTTTAATCTTTTTGCCCTCCTCTTCCACCATTACTCATCTCACAGCTTTGCAAATCTCCTCACTTTTTGCGAAACCGTCATTTTCCCTTTCTACCTCCACACCCACCTTCAATTCCTCAACAATCAATATCGCATTCAACCCCTGATCATACTGCATAGGCAGAGCAATCAAAGGCAATCGATTGCTCATTTCTTCCATCACAGAATTCCACCCACAGTGCGTTACAAATGCCCCAATCGAAGAATGGCAGAGAATCTCCTGAGGCGCCCACCCATTTATTACAAATCCTCTCTTCTCAATTCGCCTTTCATATCCACCTGGAAAAATAAAAGGTATAGTATTTTGCCAACGCACCACTAAAATAAATTGGTGCTTTTCTAAGCAAGGGAGAGATCCAGCCATGATTCTTAAGTTAAATATGGCAAAAGCATACGACAGGGTGGACTGGAAGTTCTTAATGGCGGTCCTGGATAAATTGGGATTCTCGAAGGCTTGGCGAAAATGGGTCTTTGTCCTTTGCCTCAGGTTTTAGGATATCTGTTTTGATCAATAGCATGGAATCAGAACCGTTTGAACCGTCAAGAGGATTGAAACAAGGGGATCCCATATCCCCCTACTTGTTCATTCTGATGTCAGAAGCGCTCACATGGGCTATTGGAGGTGCAAATAGGAGGACGACATGGCAAGGAATAAGGTTACAAGGTATGCGAGATTCATTTACACATGCCCTCTTCACTGATGATACAATTTTATTTGGTCAAGCATCGGTGAGGGAAGCTAACGTTATTAAGAACATAATTGAAGATTTCTGCATAGCTTCAGGCCAAATGGTTAGTGGCAACAAGTCTATGGTTTATTTCTTTAATGTAGAGCCTGCTGAACTAGCAGACATAGCAAGAATCTTTAATTTTAAGATTGAATCCCTCCCTGGCAAATATTTTGGCATTCCTCTATTCAATGGCAGATATAAGAACAATCTATGGAAAGATGTTATTAATAATCTACATCCAAAGATTGCCTTATGGAAGGGGCATTGGTTAACCTTGGCAGGTAGGTTAACTTTGATTAACGCTGTTTTAGCAGCGGTTCCAGTTTACATGGTGTATATTGTACAAATTCCGAAAGGAATTAACTTGGAGATAGAGAGAATTTGCAGACAGTTCCTTTGGCAAGGATCTTCAGAGGGCAAAAAGATTCATCTTCTGGCATGGGACAAGGTATGTAAGCCGAAGAACTCAGGTGGAGCAGGGGTGCTGAACTTAAGTATTCAAAACCAAGCGCTGGGAGCAAAACTGGCATGGGGAATTTATAAAAAGCCCAAGTCAAAGTGGGATCGTTTGATGAGTACCAAGTATTTGGATTCCACGGATAAGGACAGAATTTTCACTACCAAAATCCCCCATGAGGATCGGCTATATGGAATTTTATCTTGAAGAGCAGAGAGGTTCTGTTGCCTAGTTTGTCATGGGTTGTTCATAATGGTAAAAAGGCAGATTTTTGGGATGACACCTGGAACGGGGAGCCCAAGCTTCCAGGATGGGAGGAACTCAAAGAAGCCAAGGTTTACTTCAAGATGAATTGGGGAAATAAGGTTAAAGACCACTGGCGCATTGAAGGGGGCCCAGGCTTTTGGAGAGGAGCTTGGAGGAGCACACGGGAGTATGATTTTCCCACTGACCAGAAGCTGTTGCTGCGAAGATTATTGGCTAAGAGGGTGGTCGTTTTTTCTAATCTGGAGGATGAGATTGTTTGGAAAACGGCAAATTCGGGTTCCTATTCAGCCAAGGAAGGATATAGGAATGTCACCTATAAGATGAAGTCAGATTGACCTGTGAATTTATGTTGGAATGATGTTATCTTACCCAAAGCCAGAGCATTTGCTTGGCTTGCCCTCCATAAAAAAATCTTAACAGGGGATGGGATCAAGAGATTGAGTCTAGGTCCAAACTTTAAGTGCGTTCTTTGTGGAGAGAAGGAAGAAATTTTGGATCATATTTTACATCACTAACCTTTTAGTAGAGAATGCTGGCTTTGGTTTCTAAGGAAAATCAATTGGATTACTCCTTTGTCGGATACGCTGGTGTCCATGTTCAAGAATTGGCTGAGGTTGTTCACAGACTCTAAGTTTGCCTATCTTTGGGAGGTGGGACCTTCGTTAATTGTTTGGCATTTATGGAGAGAAAGAAATTTCAGTGTTTTAGAAAGGAAGCCCTATCATGCATTGCTGTTTGTAACAGATTAGAGGAGGCCATTTCTGAGGTGGTCGTTGCCAAAATTAACAGATCTGGTTCTAATTCTTCAGTTTGGACAAAATGGGATGATGATATGATGAGGAATTGGCAACTTTTTAATCTAATTGGGATTAGGGGATTAGGCATGACAAGTGGGAAAGGTTCATTGAGAGAAGTTAAATGGATTCCTCCTACCCAACATTTTTCTAAGCTCAATTTTGATGGCGCATGTAGAGGAAACTCGGGTTTATCGGGGACTGGATGTGTAATCAGAAATGGTGAAGGATCTCTAGTAGTGGCAAAGTCGACTAAGATTCCGAAGGGAACCAATAACGAAGCGCAAGCTTAGGCGTTGGTGCATGAGCTCCATTTGGCGGCTAACTTCGGTATCAGAGATTTATGGATCGAGGGCGATTCCCAAATCATAGTCAACACTTTGAAAGCTAAAGGGTTTGTCAATTGGAAAATCAACTATATTCTTCAACAGGTCATAGTTCTACCTAGTGCTTTTGATAATTATATATTATCTCCCATTGCTACCGTGAGGGCAACAAAGTAACAGATGGTCTGGGAACCCTGGCCATTGATCAAGAAAATGATATGGAAATTTTACAACCAGGGCAAGCAATCTTTCCTAGTTAGTTTTCGACCTAGCTAAATTGTGACATGGAAGACATTAACGCATAAAGAGATGATATCTCGCTCACAACTTTTATTGGGTAAGGTTGATGGTACTTCCCAACGTTCCTTGAACGGGTTGGCTGCAGGGTTTTAGAAAATGGAAAGGGGCCCGAGAATCCTGTAGGATCCAAATCAAAGGATGACACTTGGATTGGTAGTTAGTAAAGTACCAGTCAGTTCATGGAGATCGGTCACCAATTTTATTTCATGGGTGTGGAGTGGTGCAACGTCTTTGTTTTCTCATGTTAATGGTTGTAAACCCATCTTCGGAGGGAGTGGGCATTGCTTCTCTGGAAAGACAGTAGGCTTTAATGAAGGTGCATCTTTATGGGGATTTCTTAGAAAAGTGACGTCAATTGGATGTCTTCAGCCCTCTCAATCTTATCAAGGATGGATTTGGTTGAGATATTGTCAGAGTTATGATGAGTTGGATGCCATTAGGGCGGCAAGAGAAGGTCTCTGATCGTGATAGATTGGGGGGCTATTTAATAGTCTTTTACGCTGTGAAACTTTGATTTAATAACAGATTGGTAGTTAGATGGAAGACAATCATCTGGTTGATGTAGAACCGCCTGTCCAAGTGGTACTCCTGGGAGTAGGTGCGGTTGACAGAGATGCAAATGGAGTGGATGAGGCTTTTGGATGACGGTGAGGTGACAGGTTTTCCGCCGTGGTGTGGTGTCCTCGTACTCGGAGTAGTTTGTGTACAGAGGATGGTTGACTGTTTAATGTTAGTTGCTCTTCTATTTTGTTTAGTTGGTTTTTGCTATATCTGCCCAGTTTAGGGCCTTCTTGCATGTAATATTTTGATGGACTTCATATTCTTTCGAACTATTTCTTATATGTATTTCCTCTTACAGTAATGCTATGGGTGGCCTATCACCTTTTTTAAAAATGAATAAAATAAAATAAATTGGTGTTGTGCAGCCTCTAAACCCAGAGCCACCACCTGGATCTGTTGCTCTGGTAAGAAACATTCACTCCCGAAGGACACATAAACAACTGAATCGCGCTGCTTTTTTTCTGACCATTCCAAGCAATCAGACTCCGCTTCTAAATGTCCTCCTTGCATTGATAGGAGCAGAGGACCTACAGGAAGCACAGGCTTTGCAGTTACCCTTTCAAAATACTAAATAAACTTCCTTTCCAGTTCATTGCATGAATTTAAGGCTATAGCATTACAAACCTCTATTTGTGGATAACTGATGCATGTTGTCCTCACCGATGCATGCTTTCCTCACTACGTGCTATCCATATCTTTGACTGCAGTCCTCATCTTCACATGGGACTCTTTTATTTCTAGTTTATTTATTTATTTTTAAATCCGTTGTTAAACATTGTTTTGACTAGCAGTATGTGAAGCGCAGCCAATAATGCATGTTTTAAACTTTTTAGACTGTTGTTTGAACAGCCAGTTAAACCAAGCACTCCAAGCTATTTAATAAGGTGCATCCTTCCTATTTAGTGACTGGAAAAAACTGTAACAGATATATCAGAAAGAATACACAGTATTATTGTTTATTTTTGGCTTGTCTCTGTTGTAAGTGTTTTATTTTAATTCACTGTTATTTTTTTATGCTGTTATAATTGTTTATCAGTGAGTTGGGCTTGGATAAAATCTACATTTGGTATCAGAGCCAGGTTTTTTCTTTTGGGTTAAAGATTTAGTAGTTGGAATTTTGCCAAAAATTTACCATGTCAAATTCTAACTCCTTGCCCATTCCAGAATTTGATGGAAATGAGTATGATTATTGATGTATCAAAATGATGAATTTTTTGATAGGAAAAGATTTGTGGGAGATTATTGAATCAGGTTATGCAAAGCCAGCTGATTGGAATGCCCTCACAGCAAATGATAAAACAACTAAGAAGGAGGCTAAGAAGAAGAATGCTCAAGCCTTATTTCATATTCAAATAGCTCTAGATAAGAGCTTATTTCCGCGAATTGCAGGAGCAAAGACAGCAGAGGATGCTTGGAAGACTCTAAAAGAAGCTTACCAAGGTAGTGATCAAGTCAAAGTTGTCAAGTTACAGACATTGAAGAGAGAATTCGAGAATTTAAAGATGTAAGAAACTGAAAGTGTGAGTACTTATTGTGTCAGAGTAAAAGATGTGGTCAATAAGATGGCTACACTTGGTGAAATTGTGAACAATGAGGTTGTGATCAAAAAGGTGTTGAGGACTCTCACACCAAAGTGGAACCATGTTGCCATAATCATAGAAGAAAGCAATAATTTGTCTACCCTTCAATTTGATCATCTAGTTGGATCTTTGATGTCTCATGAAGAAAGATTGAGAGATTCATTTGGAGAAAGTGAAGAGAAAGCTTTTTCCTCCAAATTACAAATCACAAAGAATGAAGATACAAATAGTAGCATCAAGAGTAATCAAGGCCAAGGTAGAGGTCAAAATCAGAATTACTCAAGAGGAAATAGAGGCAGAGGTGGCTTCAGAGGAAGAAGTGGTTTCAGAGGAAGAGGTAGAGGCAGATTTGATAAAAGAAATATTTAGTGTTATCATTGTAACAGGTATGGCCACTTTAATTATGAGTGTAGATTAAAAGAAGGTAATAATGGTAAAGGTGTTCATTATGCTCAAGAAGGTGACGAGAATCCTCCAGACAATTTATTTATATCTTATGACAAAGCTGAAAATGTTTTTAAAGATGTTTGGTATTTAGATTCAGGTTGTTCTAACCACATGTCAGGGAATGAAAAGCTTTTTTCTATAATGGATGAAAGTTTTAAATCCAAGATCAAGCTTGGTGATGACAAATCACTGGAGGTTGCTGCAAAAGGAGCTATGAAAATCCATACAAAAGAAGGTATGAAGAGTGTTAAAGACATTTATTACACTCCAAAGTTAAAGCATAATTTGTTAAGTGTTGGACAATTATGTGAGAAGAATTATAAAGTTGTATTTGAAAATCAACAATGTACAATTTATGATAAGAATCAAGGAAATAGGGTGGTAACAGTTGTGCCTATGACAAAGAATAGGATGTTTCCATTGAAGTTTGGTGAACATAACAAGAACCTTGTCAATATGGCATATGAGGATACAAGTTGGTTGTGGCATCTCAGGTATGGGCATTTAAATTTTCATAGTTTGAAGATTCTAACATCAAAAGCATTAGTTTTTGGTTTGCCTAAGGTTGAAGAGCACAAGAAAGTTTGTGAAGGATGTGCCAAAGGAAAACATGCAAGAGAGAAATTTTCAAAAGGCAATGCATGGAGGGCCCATTATCCACTCCAGTTAGTTCATTCAGACATTTGTGGTCCTATGCAAACAAAGAGTTTGGGTAAGTCATCATATTTCATTACTTTTATTGATGATTACTCATGACAGTGTTGGGTTTATTTTTTGAAGACCAAAGGTGAAGCTTTTGAGACATTCAAGAGGTTTAGAGCCCTTGTAGAAAATGACAAAGGGTGCAAAATCAAATGCTTAAGGACTGATCGTGGAGGAGAATTTTGTTCAAAAGCCTTTCAAGGTTATTGTGATATGCATGGCATTAGAAGACAACTCACCACTGCATACACACCACAACAAAATGGTGTAGCTGAAAGGAAGAATTGTACAGTGGTGGAGATGGCACGAAGCATGCTAAAAACAAAAGGATTAAGTAATTCTTTTTGGGGAGATGCAGTTGCTACAGCAGTATATATTCTCAATCGGAGTCCCACTAGTGCACTTGACAAGATGACTCCATATGAAGCCTGGTATGAGAAAAAACCAAATGTTAATTATTTCAAAGTTTTTGGTTGCTTAGCCTATGTTCATGTTCCCGATCAAAAAAGGAAAAAGTTAGATCTCAAAAGTGAGTCATGTATTTTTGTTGGATATAGTGAGGAAAGTAAGGCTTACAGGTTATATAATCCTCTCACTAATAAGCTTATTGTGTCAAGAGATGTGATTTTTGATGAAGGGGGAGTTTATGGTCATCAAAAAGGCCATATGGAAAAGTCAAAATCTGTTTTAAATGAAGTTATTATGGATGATATTGATCATGGGCAGCCCACTAATATTTCTTTTCCAAGTGCTACAAATCCATCAAGTAACCCCTCATCTAGTTGTTCAATTCCAAGTGTAAGTCCAGATTCAAGTCCTAGTTCTGCAAGGAAGGTAAGAAGATTGAGTGACATTTATCAAAGGAGTTCAAATCAAGCACATGAAGAAAATCCAAGAGGTGAGACACTGAATTTTGCTTTACTTACCAAGGCTGATTTTGAACCATCATGTTTTGAAGATGCATATACTAATGAGGTTTGGATGCAAGCAATGCAAGAAGAGATGGATTCTATTCACAGGAATGACACTTGGGAGCTTACAAAGCTTCCACATGACAAGAAGAAGATTGGCACCAAATGGGTCTACAAGACTAAGTGTAACAGTGATGAAAGTGTTGAAAGGCATAAGGCAAGATTAGTTGTTAAAGGCTTCACACAAAAGTATTGTTAGGTTGTGGAGCTAAAAGCTTCAACCTTTGCAAACTGAGGAACAGATGGTTGCTGAGTTCTACAGGAACCGGCGTCGGCAGTAGGACCGACGTCGGCAGAATCCAGTGCAGAAGGCAACCGACGACGGCAGAAAGTCGGCCGACGTCGGCAGAACCAGACCAGCAGGGACCGGCGTCGGTCGCCTGTGTGTTCCCAAAGTGTTCGTTTCACGGACAGTTAGTTAAGTGAACGATGAGTTTGCATGTTAAGACCAGCCAGAGTCTTGGGCTGCGAGGATAATTGTCTAAATTAAGAGTCTAAGTTAGTGTTTGAGTTAGGGATCTATTTATAGACCCATTGGCATGTATTGTTTAAGGCATGAGATAGAAAGGAAGAGTTCCTTCTAGTTGTAAGATCTGTGAGTTGCAGGTTGTTGCAAGCTCATTGGGAATCTACATGTAAGTTTGGTCTTTGAATTGCAGGTTGCAGGTTCATGAGAGATCAGCTTGAAGTGCTATAGAGTGCTTGGTGTACCGACAGGGTTATTACTGACTGGTTGGTGAGGTGAACACCAATTCTGTGTGTGAGTTGGTTGTTGGGACCGTTTTTGTGTAGGAGAGTGTGTGTGAGAAGAATTACTGTACACTTGAGGTGTGGCGAATCTCTGTAAGGTGAAAGAGTGTGGCGGCTCTTTGATGTATTCTTTTCTGTATAGTGTTAATACAAGATAGTGTATTGTCTCTCATATTCTGTGCTATTGGTGAATTCTAGTTACTTGTGTTTCTGGTTATTTTCGCATATTCAATTGCTTATATTTGGTAATCATACTGTGCTCTTTCTGAGGAGCAAGATCCTAACGAGTGGTGTCAGAGCATGCTTATTGTTCTAGATTCCTGACAAGTGGTATCAGAGCTTTTGGTTGGGATACTAACAGATTGGTGTAGATCTGGGTAGTGTGTTTTGATTACAGGTTACTCACAGGGTTTCTGTTTGAGTGGGAGTTGAGCAATGGCAGAAAGCAGTCAACTACGAATGGAAAATTTTAATGGCAAGAACTACCAATTATGGAGGATGCAGATTGAGGACTATCTGTATCAGAAAGATTTGTACTTACCGTTGGGTGGGGTTACTAGCAAATCCTTGGATATGAAAGATGAAGAATGGGAGGTTCTTGATCGGAAGGCTCTAGGATCTGTTAGATTGAGTCTTGATTCATCTGTGATTTCCAGCTTATCACAGTGTAAGACAACGGTGGAGTTGATGAAATCTTTGGCAAATTTGTATGAAAAACCCTCGGCTTCAAACAAGGTATTTCTTATGAAGCGTTTATTTAATTTGCAAATGATGGAAGGTGGATCTGTTCATAGCCATCTTAGTGATTTCCATGGTTTGGTAAACCAGTTAAGTTCAGTGAATATTGTATTTGATGATGAACTTAGAGCTCTCTTAATCTTGTGTTCATTACCTGAAAGTTGGGAAGGTTTGGTAATGGCAGTTTCTAATACTGTGTCTCCTTCAAAAGTCTTAAAAGTGGATGATGTTGTGAGTGTAATCTTGAATAAAGAGATATGCAGGAAAAGCACAGGTGAATTATCTGGAAATGCTTTGAGTGTTGAAGGAAGAGGAAGGCCAAGAGAGAGGACAGAGCGTGGGAGATCAAGGTCGAAGACAGGCAAGAGATCCAAGTCCAGGTATGGCAGAATAACCTGCTGGAAATGTGGAAAGCAAGGGCACTTAAAGAGAGATTGCAGATCGGGTGAAGATCATCATGAAGAACATGGAGAAGAAGCAGATGTTGCGGGTTACGTTGCACAGGATGCTCTGGTATGTTCTTTGGATAAAGTAGAATCTTGGGTATTAGATTCTGGTGCCTCTTTTCATGCATCTCCACATAGAGAATTTTTTCATGAGTATGTCCAGGGAGACTTTGGAGAAATTTGTGTAGGGGATGGTAAGCCTTGTCAGATTGTTGGCAAAGGCAAAGTGAAGCTGAAATTGCAGACAGGTGACACATGGGTGTTAAAGGAGGTCATGCATGTCCCAGTTCTGAAGCGGAATCTGATTTCTGTTAGAAGTTTGGGTGAAGAGGGTTGCACAGTAACTCTCACAGCGGACTCTTGGAAGGTTACCAAGGGTACACTTGTTATAGCTAGAGGTAAGAAAGTAGGTACGCTTTATCTATCTACTTGTTTTACTGATTCTCTTTCTGGGTTATCTACTTCAGTTGTAGATTCAGAGATGTGGCTTGATAGGCTTGGTCACATAGATAAGAAGGAGATGCTGGTTCTTGAGTCAAAGAATATGCTTTCGGATTTGGAAGGCATGGATCGTGGTTTCTGTATGCAGAAGAAGAAGGTAAGGTTTCTTGAGGAATCCGATGTTAGTGACAAGAACGGGAAAGCCTTGGTTTTCAAGGAGAAAGTGACGGACAGAGTTCAGCACAAGGTGCAGAGGAATTCTGAGCAGAGCAAGGGTGATTTGAACAAGGTTTTGATCCAAAAAGAGCTCGCGGGAAAAAGTCAGGTCTCACAAGAAAAACACAGAGACCGACGTCGGCAGGAAAACCGGCGTCGGTGTCCATACAAGGACCGACGTCGGCTATGTGCAGCCCGACGTCGGTGACTCGGGGCAGAAAAGAGACCGGCGTCAGCCAGGGGAAACCGACGTCGGCAGGGAGGCAGTCACAGGAAACCGACATCGGTCGGCTGTAGACTGAGATGTGACCGCCATCGGTTACTGAGACGAATTTTGGGTGGACAGCGAGTTGTCATGGAGTCTCAAGCGCCCATATGGAGGACTGAAGGTGTAAGTAAGTTCTTAAATTCGTCATTTCCCTTCTTTACACTACTTGTTGCTCACTTATGGCATAGGACCAGGAAGTTGTTGAAGAAGCAGAACAGGTAGATCCAGGAAACAGTGGGAGCTTGGCATGGATGAGGATGTGATTCCTTAGAGGAGAACCAAACAGGGGTTTTGGGTAGTGTTGCCAGCTGGAAGTAAGCACTGAAAGACGAATGGATGTTGAGGATGAAGAAGAGCGGAAATGGATACGTGAGATGGAAGATCAGGGTATATGATCTTGTATTAGCTGAAGGGCAATGGAGGTTTGATCATTGTGTTTCTCTTTACCAGGTTGGATAATATTAGCTACATTATCCTATTTTCTGTATGATGTGCTTGTTGCAGGGTTACATATACATGTATTGCTGAACTAAAGGTAAAGCTAGTTCAGGGGTTTGTCATGGAGAATCTGGAGCAGCAAGATTCTTTGGCATGAGTGTGTTCTAGAGACATGGAGGTCTTGTTGACTTTGTTTCAGGATGATTGTGTGAAGCCGGTTAGCACACCGATGGTTAGACAGTTCATAGAACAGGTGTCTTGATTCACATAATGAGGTTGAGTGCATGGTATGTACTAAACCTGAGTTTTCCCAAGCAGTGGTAGTTGTCACAAGTTTGGAGTCAATCCGGGAAAGTATTACTGAAGGGCAGTTCAGTGGGACCAGCAGCAGGTGCACATGCTATGCAGGGTCAAGTTCTTTATCTACATGGTTGTAGATGCGGATGTGGCAGGTAATTTGGATGACAGATTTTGCACCACGGATTTTGTGGTGGTTGGTCTTCAAGAGTGATCTTGAGGAGGGATACAAAGCCAAGGAAACAAACTAGACGGTGTACAGGTACAGGTACAGGTTGCAGCTGTTTATCTCCAAGTGGGAGATTGTTAGGTTGTGGAGCTAAAAGCTTCAACCTTTGCAAACTGAGGAACAGATGGTTGCTGAGTTCTACAGGAATCGGCGTCGGCAGTAGGACCGACATCGGTAGAATCCAGTGCAGAAGGCAACCGATGACGGCAGAAAGTCAGCCGACGTCGGCAGAACCAGACCAGCAGGGACCGGCATCGGTCGCCTGTGTGTTCTCGAAGTGTTCGTTTCACGGATAGTTAGTTAAGTGAACGATGAGTTTGCATGTTAAGACCAGCCAGAGTCTTGGGCTGCGAGGATAATTGTCTAAATTAAGAGTCTAAGTTAGTGTTTGAGTTAGGGATCTATTTATAGACCCATTGGCATGTATTGTTTAAGGCATGAGATAGAAAGGAAAAGTTCCTTCTAGTTGTAAGATCTGTGAGTTGCAGGTTGTTGCAAGCTCATTGGGGATCTACATGTAAGTTTGGTCTTTGAATTGCAGGTTGCAGGTTCATGAGAGATCAGCTTGAAGTGCTATAGAGTGCTTGGTGTACCGGCAGGGTTATTACTGACTGGTTGGTGAGGTGAACACCAATTCTGTGTGTGAGTTGGTTGTTGGGACCGTTTTTGTGTAGGAGAGTGTGTGTGAGAAGAATTACTGTACACTTGAGGTGTGGCGAATCTCTGTAAGGTGAAAGAGTGTGGCGGCTCTTTGATGTATTCTTTTCTGTATAGTGTTAATACAAGATAGTGTATTGTCTCTCATATTCTGTGCTATTGGTGAATTCTAGTTACTTGTGTTTCTGGTTATTTCCGCATATTCAATTGCTTATATTTGGTAATCATACTGTGCTCTTTCTGAGGAGCAAGATCCTAACGAGTGGTGTCAGAGCATGTTTATTGTTCTAGATTCCTGACAAGTGGTATCAGAGCATGTTTATTGTTCTAGATTCCTGACAAGTATGGCATTGATTATGAAGAGACATTTGCACCAGTAGCAAGACAAGAGACCATTAGAATGCTGATTTCATTAGCAGCTCAAAAGAATTGGAGCATCCATCATATGGATGTGAAAAGTGCCTTCTTGAATGGGTACTTAGAAGAAGAAGTATATGTGGAACGGCCACAAGGTTTTGAAGTGCAAGGAAAAGAAAATCATGTCTACAAGTTAAAGAAGACTTTGTATGGCCTCAAACAAGCACCAAGGGCATGGTATGCTAGGATTGATGGATATTTTCAAGAAAATGGCTTTCAAAGAAGTAAGAGTGAACCTACGCTTTACTACAAACATAAAGGTAATGATATTCTAATTGTAAGTTTGTATGTTGATGACTTGTTGTATATGGGTAGCAGTTCTATGATGAAGGATGAATTCAAAGTTTTCATGATGAATGAATTTGAGATGAAAGATTTAGGCCTTATGAAATATTTTTTAGGAATGGAGGTTTATCAAAGGGAGAATAAAATTTTTATTTGTCAAACAAGGTATGCTAAAGATATGTTGAAGAAATTGGATATGGCTGATTGTAAACCAGTCTCCACTCCAGTTGCTCATGGAGTTGTGTTGTGTAGAGATGATGGTGCTGAAAGAGTTGATGAGACAACTTATAGAAGTATTGTTGGAAGCTTAATGTTTCT
The DNA here is from genome assembly GCA_037957365.1 of Torreya grandis. Taxonomy (NCBI): domain Eukaryota; kingdom Viridiplantae; phylum Streptophyta; class Pinopsida; order Cupressales; family Taxaceae; genus Torreya; species Torreya grandis. The sequence goes on along the minus strand of JARHVA010000638.1, from coordinate 3,813,335 downwards.
AACTCATACAAGACCTGATATTGCTTATTCAGTTTCACTTATTTCAAGGTACATGACAGAGCCATCAGAAATACATATGAAGGCAGCGAAGAGAATTTTGAGGTATGTGAAAGGCACTCTAGATTTTGGTATTCATTACTACACTTCTAAAAGGTTCAATCTTGTTGGTTTTAGTGATTCTGATTGGGGAGGTAGTTTGGATGACCGAAAGTCAACATCTGGGAATTGTTTTTCTTTTGGTTCTGGTTTGATTACTTGGAGTTCAAAGAAGCAAAGTATAGTTGCCCTTTCTTCTACAGAAGCAGAGTATGTTGCAGTCACTTCAGCAGGGACACAAGCACTATGGCTTAGAAAACTTCTTGAAGAAATTGGAGAGATTCAAGTTCAGCCTACAGTTATTTTTTGTGATAATATTAGTGCTATTAAATTGGCTAAGAATCTAGTCCATCACAGCAGGACAAAACATTTTGATTTAAAGCATCATTTTATCCGAGATTTAGTGCAGATGAAAGTAGTAGAATTGAAATACATCAATACTAAAGAACAGTTGGCAGATATCTTCACAAAAGCAGTTGCAACAGATCAATGTTTGACACTCAGAGATCAGATTGTGAGCCCTCTTAGCATCAAGGGGGAGTATGTGGATAACTGTTGCATGTTGTCCTCACCGATGCATGCTTTCCTCACTGCGTGCTATCCATATCTTTGACTGCAGTCCTCATCTTCGCATGGGACTCTTTTATTTCTAGTTTATTTATTTATTTTTAAATCCGTTGTTAAACATTGTTTTGACTAGCAGTATGTGAAGCGCAGCCAATAATGCATGTTTTAAACTTTTTAGACTGTTGTTTGAACAGCCAGTTAAACCAAGCGCTCCAAGCTATTTAATAAGGTGCATCCTTCCTATTTAATGACTGGAAAAAACTGTAACAGATATATCAGAAATAATACACAGTATTATTGTTTATTTTTGGCTTGTCTCTGCTGTAAGTGTTTTATTTTAATTCACTGTTATTTTTTTATGCTGTTATAATTGTTTATCAGTGAGTTGGGCTTGGATAAAATCTACACTATTCAAGCCATAGTCCGGTCTATCCCTGTCATGCCACTACTATTATCATTACTAACATATAATCTATTTAGAGAAAGGCACGCTTCAAAAAGCTGCAGCGAAATAGTAGCGGAAGGGTAACTTGGAGGTGGTTTGGTTAAACCCTGTGCAGTAACTTTTTCTTGGTATTTGGCTCTGTGGGGAGACATCTCGTAGCTGCAATACGTTGCGCCAAAGGTAAGAAAGATCACTCTGGGTATGCCATATTTGGCTGCTACTTTGGGTGTCCACTGTGGAACTAAGTCAAAGACAGTGCAATCAGGGGGCTCTATGCTGTGCAATAGCCTTTCAAATGGCTTCTCGAACAGGCGCACAGCCCGCAATAGGTGACCCCACAGATGGGGTGGAGTGTCAGATGTGTACTCTATGCTCTTGGGCAACCCATCTACAGCAGGCAAAGGCAATGCCAACAGTTGAATTCTTTCATGACTGGCAAGCATAGGTTTGATTCTGGGAATATTTAGCGGAGTGGTAAGGAAGGAGACTTTAGCCCCTTGATCTGCTATCCTTTTGGATAACTCTGCATATGCAGAAATATGGCCGTGAGCAAGCCATGTAAACATTAGGACATGAAATTGCTTAGAGCTACTGCTGCCAATGCAAGCAGTGCAGAAAGACAGATCAAGTCCAGATAAAACACGAGATTAGTCAAGTATGGCGGCTCACGAAAGGAGTCTGTAAGACATTTAGTTTTAAGATCCACCTGGCCAGTTCGTGAATATCGCCTTAATTATAAATGCCTGCCCTCTTTCCTTGGTTTAAAAAACTACAACATACGGCTCGAGGTTCGCACAATTGTTTGAAATCTAATGGAGGGTGCATACATGCTTTAATATCTGCACAATCAAGCGTTTGGTTGAATCTGCCCATAAGTATTATTTGCATTAAAATATCTTCTTTATGTTTTGTATTAATATGTTTAATTATATAGTATTAAATAATATATTATTAATTTTATAGGAACAAAAATTAAATGGAATGATCATCTCTTTTTTATTTTATATCTCTCTTCGAAAAAAAATAAATGAAATTGTTTGGAATGTTTGTCACATCTTTTTTTTATGTTTCAGGGTTTTAGTCTCTTCAATGTTGACACCATCATTAGTTATTTGACGATGTATGATTTTATTATATTTAATAAAAAATTGTGCATTTATAATTTAATCCTCTTCCCTTTGGAGAACATTTTATTATTTATTGAGCTTTTCACATAAAAATGTATCATTAAATGTTGTTCAAATTAGAAGAAGAGAAAATGCATAAAAAAAGGCAAATAAATTCATCGGAAAGATGTTTCATAAGGTAATTTACTCTTTATTCAAGAAAATACCCCTGATGTTATTTTACAAGTCCATGAGTTTGAAAATACCTACTATTAACTTGAAAGGCATACTCTTATTAAATATTTTATTGGTGAAATCTCCTCATTATCTGTACTTAAGCATTGAGTTAATTCTCCTTGAAAACCCCACGACATCAAATTTGAAGTGGTGTAAAATATGATTAAGGGATTTTCATTTTTAAGATTGTACACTTTATCTATTATGTGCCCATTTCAAAACAATAGAGCTCAGTTTATTCAATTTTTCCTTTTTACTTTTCCACGAACCAACATTTACTGTCAATTATAAAACCAAAATCAAAGTTTGTGTTCCTAAATTTTTACTTCCTTTCTAAAATTTTAGTGAACAACTTACTAAATCATTAAATCATTTTATTTGCTTTGATACATAAACTCTATTCTACTTAATTTAAGAAAATAATTTATGTTGAAATTGACCTTTCTCAAAAATAAAAAATAAACAATTAATCTATTGACAAACAATCTACCCAACAGATTATATATGAATCTACCAAACACTTGCTTGTATTAAAATAAAAGTTGGTCCTATTAAACTTTTTGATAATACGACGGTTAATTCATCAATTAAGAAAGGAAAATCCTAAGAAGGGATGGACGATGGTTAGAGAGTCATTGGAAGAAAGAATAACCAAACAATATGAAAAATAGAGCTCATAAAGCAAAAACCTCGCTCAATTATTTTTATCGCTGCCACCAAATTATTCCCTATTAACATAACCACATAATTCAATCATGCAATATTAGTGATGAACACTCCATTAAAAAATGAGCATCATTATAAGCTCACTTGATACTTTAAATTCATCATTTTTTGCGATGGAAAGCATTTCTTCTAAGTCAGGCCCATGACCATGGGAAACCCCTCTTTCTCCATGCTGGCAGGCTGCACGTTGTTCTCGAAGATGTTCCACAAAGTGTGGTGGCTATTGCACGTTGGGGTCTTTCTAAGCAAAATTTAACAACCAAAGTTAGTGAAAAACATTTATAAGGTGCTATCAGAGCTTGCTAATGAGAAACTGAACCTCAATAACTATTCATGAATATATTATCTTAAAATGTTCATTGTTTAACAAACTCAATCTATAAATATATAGTTAAAATAAATCGTTAGCCATTTTTGATGCATGTTTTATTCGTATAATAAATTAAGATCTTTGGAACGTTTTTGGGATGATTATGGAAACAATATAGCTTAATACTACCTTTCATAAAGTGGTGGTGTCATCACAATGATAGCTCTATTTTTTAGTATAGAGGTGGGTTTGTTTAAAATTTTTGATTGAATGGTTTTTAATTTTGATGGGTATTCCATTAGAATAGTTAATTTTTACGTTTTCATCGATGTCATGGAACAAGCAATATTATGACAATGACTTGTAAAAGTGATTTTCACCATGAAGTGTGTTATGCTTGTACTGAAGAGTAAGAAACATAAAGAAATAATATAAAGATAAGACATTAAAAATAGAATGGAGAATTAAAGGGCTCGATGAATTTTATTGTTTTTCATGAAAAAATGGCATACTTTCTTTTTCATCCATTCATTAGTTATGAAAATTTATTTAAACCTACTCATAATCATAATGGAAGGACCATCTTATGTTGATAAAATCTCTGGAAGGTATAAGAAATATATGAAATCAAGAAATGAATAAGTCTCATGAAAGGAAAATAATATAGAAGAACAAATATATTTTTCTAGAAATGATGGTGTAGCTTGAAGAGAAAGGATTAGAATAAAGCAAGTTATGTTATAGGAACTACCTGATTCATGCAATCATTATTAAGGGATTCAATGAAGGAAAATATTAAAAAACACAACCTATAGAGTTAACACAATAAATGGACTAAATTGTAGTCCTACACACAAAAAATATGATAAACTAAAAGAACAATGTTCTTTGTTGATTTTAATGAGGAATTAAAGATTGCATAAATGCTAAAGTATGATTATATACTTTTAGAATTAGTGAAATATCAAAATGAGATGATTTATAACATTAAATTCATTGATATAAACTTTTCTTACTAATATTCCTTGCAAGTAATCTAACTTAGACTATATTCTCAAATCTAACCTTCACTACCCAACCGAAGAAATCCCTTAACATAGGCATAGGTACATGATTATAAAAACACAATAATTACCTACTTTTACTTAAGTGATTTTACCCCACTAACAACATTAGCACACCTTAGTGTATCATAAATATTAAATGACACCACATTCCCAAGGTACAACAATAGATTATGGCTTAATGCATCATAGAATAGATCACAAACATTATTATACGAATCCTTATCATCTTCTATAACTTTTAGGATCAAATATCCAAACAATAAATAATGAATCCTTCCATGACACATCACCAAGCCTAATCATGATTTCTAAAAATGCTTGAATAGATCACACATTGTTGGAAATCAGCCATGCACAAGTTCCGAACAAAAAATATTTGTAGAAAAAATATATAACTTTTCACCAATAATTTTTTTTGATAGATGAGATCCAAATGATGTCAATATAATTCTTATAAAACTGCAAGTTACCATGACACTCATACAACACTTTTCATCGTAAAATATTTTTCATCTTCTATAAAAACCAAGATTGTACAATGATATCTATTTTAATATATGATTTTCAAATGATGATAAGAATATTCCTACAAAACCTCAAGATACCATAATGAATGTAGCTCTATTTTGTTTATTTTCCATTTTCTCAAAAATATGTAACAATTTGGTAGGATCTAAACTGACATATGTGTTCTTTAGATAATTTACATGCTTCTTAAAAAATTTCAAGTTACCACAAGCTTTGTAGCTCAATTGTGGTGATGTACAATTCTAGATTAGGTTTTCAAGTGTTTCACTAGTTTGAGGATCCAAGAATTATTTAAAACCTACATAAGTGAGGTAAAATTACTGCATACCTTATAACATCAACTATATGTAACCCCAATCATTGTTTCCTATCATATTTATATTTTTGGTTGATGCAAGATTGCATGAGGCCCTAGATGTTCCTACATCATACACCTATGGTAATAATTTTTTAAGCATAGCGCTTAAAAACTTAGGCTAGATGTTAGTATCATTATTTTGATAAGCCATGGCAAGAATTTCCACCATGTGAGATACCTCAAAATATTTTCATTCAATTGTTCCTTTCTTTTCTAGCCAACTATTGACTGATATATCATTCTCCTCCACTCAATTCTAATCAATATTTTCCTTCTCTTTCCCATTACATGGGCACATTGTTTACAACTCCTCTAATTAGTGTTTTATCTTCATTTCCATCCTCTTGTGGTATTTGACCCACCTCTATCTGTCGACCTCCACCAAGTTGTCACATGTTATTATTCCACTCTTTTGTTATTTTAGACATGCTAAAGTTTGACCTTCTCTACTAAAATTCACTATGGCTTTGCTTAGCATTGGTCAAAACTACTATTGGTCTCTCATACCAACTATCTTGAGCTAAGTGTAACTCTTTTTCTTTCATATTAGCATTCATATTTACTTCTATTTCCATCATATTTTCAGATTAAAAATATTTTCTAATAACCTTTATTCCTATTGCAATGACTATCTTCATATGATCTTCTTCCACTATCCTGATTGCAGTATCAAATAGTTCCAATATATTTATGATAATAATATCTTTCTCTATTGTATTGAACTTCAATATGCCTTTAAGGAGTTTATATTTATTGCCTTAGAATATTTATCATGATAACATTTATTTACTTTTTTCATCAACTCTTGTAATTTTGTGATGTTCTTCCTCCAATGAGATCTATGTTATAATCACATTCTTCTCTACACAATCTAGGCATGATAATAACATTAATGAATTTATCTCATAATTTTACTTTATGTCATATATGTGACACTCCCCATGTTCCCTTATCAAAATGATCTTTGAATCAACCTCTTCATTTAAAAACTAAAATGCATCATGACCTTCAAATGCATTACCCATATTTTCCACTGCCAATTCTAGAATGTTCCTCATGTTATTCTCTTCTATGGATCTAGTCTCAAATTCAAATATCTATACCACTTATGCTTCAAAAACATTTATTTTACCAATTTCATTTGTATGATTACTTCAAAAAATTCATCCTCCTCTTTACTCTTTGCATCCTCTTTTGTGTTCCAACGATGATTTATATTTGTATCTGTATCTAAATGCTCAAACATCCACTCTATCACCTTCATCTCTTCTATAATTAAGATATGGTCTTCCTTTTATACATGATTAAATATGCAATAACCTTAAATTATCATCACATTTACTATGTCTATGTTCTCCTCAACTAACTCATATTCCACAAATTGAAGATCTTTCTCAATGGTTGCATTATGTGCATTTAACTACACATATTCTATCTCTACCTTTATGTATTTCAAAATACATGTAATTGCACTCTCTTTCACTAGAGAATATTTTATTTTAATTATACAAATGAAACAAATTTGGTGCTTCATAAATCCATTATCTTCCTCTTCATATTTATGTAATGTATCTTCATAAAACTCATCCACCTATATTGACATGTGGTCTCTATTATTAGTTTCACTTTTAATAATAACTTCAAATAAATATTTTATCTCCAATATCTATTCATTCTATATGAGCTCAACTAGTTCATCCTATTCATTTTATAATGCTTCTCCAAGTGCCTTCTCTCCATCCTTTGCTACACATGTATTAACGTACTCAAAAACATGCATTAAATAAAAATTTAGGTACTCAAGAGTCCCTTTATTCACTCTCAAGCCTATCATGCCTTTACTAAATTATTATTTTTCATTTTCTCACATGCATTGAATGTTATAGAAATCTATTTCTCATCCAATACTTTTATTATTTTTCTTCTCTTCGGCCCTACATTGAATGGTACTCATTTTGTTCATCTTTGTTAGCATAAAATGTAACCCATGTGCATCTAGAATTATGCTCTCCATTTATGCATTTTCAACTTATTTTATTTTATTCTTTTATCATATCTTATTCATATAAATACATTGATTTACAAATTATCTACTCTACTTATTCTTTACAAACTTATCTAAGCGCAAGATCTTGCACTTCTTGCTTCTTGTTTTTTCTCATTTCTTTGCCTTTAAAAACACATTATTATTCCATATTATTGTTGTGGTAATCATATTTTTATTCAAATTTATCCCCTATAGTGAGAATGTTATGCCCTTAACCTAGAGTGCATATATGGATATGTGTGGCCAATTGTGGGTTACACAACTTCATATTGTCTTGTTGTATTTATTAATGTTCTTAATATGGTTGACCTATGGAATAACCATGGATAAGTAGAGTATATATAGAAGTTAGTGGTTAATATTTTATCATCGTATTGTGATTTTTTTTCTTATTGCATTATTGTCGAGTTTGGCCTGTTGAAATGGCTAAGTCAAAATATTCAAGTATTTTTATCTTTCACCAATTTTTGTTGTGGATCTACTTATTTTTTTTCATAATTCTATAGCATGGAAAACATTTTACTTTGTGTGAATTAGCAGTCATTATATTCATCTCTATAAGATGATCAAAATGGTATATTATACTGATACACTTTTTTGGGCTGAAAAGTTTCACCTATGTTCACATTAGGAGTCATTGGACTCATCTTGATGAGATGCTCATAATGGTGTATTCCACTTGTACACTTTTTTCAAGGCTAAAACACTCCTAGGGTTTATGCATGGCTGGTCTGAATACTCATATATATGGTAAAGCGTAAGAAACTCTAAAAACTCCTCGTAAGGATGACATGGAATCTAAAACTTTTGATCCATGTATTATGGATGTAGTTCAACAACTTAAGTTAGAGTTATAGGTCATGGTGAAAAAATATGATTTTGATACATTTAAAGGGACCATAAAGGGGTTAAGAAGGGACCTAAATGAAATGATGGATGAATTTAAACAAATAACTATGAAATTGGCCACCTTGTCAGCTCAACCACTATAAAATAACCCTCCATCACTTTAGTTTGGTTCTCCTCCTCTAAACAATCCCAACACCAATCATGGCCCCAAGTCGATGTTGCCAAAATTTGACATGTTCAAATTTGATGGTAATGATCCACTCACTTGGCTCACTCAAATTTAAAATTTATTTGATCTACATTAGACTACATGTTCATAAAAAATGGTCATGGCCTATCTGTATTTAAAACCTGAACCATTCATTTGGTATCATTGGTTGTGTGCTCAAAATAAAAATAAGTATGTCTTAGTTTCATGGTTGATATTTTATGAGGATTTTCATCTCCAATATCATAAAAATATCATTAAAAACTACTTCAATCAATTAGCCAAGTTACACTAGACTGGGACTATAAAAGATTACATTCATCAATTTCAAAATCTCTCCTTACGTGTGGTGGACATCACTGAGGAAAATATGACTAACCTTTTTTTAGGTGGCCTCAAAGATAGCATCCAATTGGAGTTTTACATGTTTCATCCAAGTAGTATATCTAAAGCCATACCAAGGGCATGCATAGCTGAGTAAAAAGCGCTGATCAGATAAATACCTCTCACTAATGTGCATCAACTCACCTTTCTAACACCATCATTTCCATATCATACCAAATTAACACCTCAACAAGTTTAAGAAAAGCATGCAAAAGGTTTGGGTTTTGGATGTGATAGAAAAGGAAGCAAAATACATCAATGTAATGAAAATAAGATGTTTTACATTGAAAGCACCAATGAGGAGGAAGAAGATGATGAGACTTTAGGGTCAAGTTTGGAAGAACCTAAGGATGAATCTAAATATTCTCAACCTATTATTTCCTATCATGTACTCCAAGAATTAGTACTCAAATTCTTAAGGTGGTGGGTTTCTTAAAGAAATAAAAGGTGACTATGTTAATTTAATATGGGAGTACACATAACTTCATCAATACTAAGCTAGCTACTCATTTGAACTATTTCATTTACCCAACTCCAAAATTTTAGGTTATGATTATAAATTGGGGTATAGTTAACTATTCTATAAACTGTTGTACCATTAACCTTGCTATGGGAGACTAATTGCTAGATTAACCTATGTTTTCTATTCATATGGGAGGAGTTTCCATTGTTTTAGGAGTACAGTGGATCACCACTTTGGGCACTATTATGATGAATTTTAAATAAATATTCATGAAATTCCATTCATAAAGAAAGAAATTTAATGTGCATGGGTTACAGGCTTAATCTCTATATCTTGTTATTACCACTAGATGACTAAGATTCTCAAAAAAGGTGCAAAAGGATTTGTGTGTCACTTATTTTCAATAAAATTTCAACCAACCAAGGAGTTTACACATCTTTATTTGTAGAGGGTGTTGGATGACCATTCTTAGTTTTTGGTAACATGCCATAAGGACTTCCTCCAAGTAGTGTGCATGATCATGTCATTAGGGTTATTCTGGGAAGTAAACCACCCAACATTAGACCCTGCAAGTATCCTTATGTCCAAAAGAGTGAAATTGAAAAGATGGTACAAGAGATGTTGGAGGTAGGAATCATATAACATATTCAAATCAAATATTCCTTCCCAATGGTCATGGAGCAGAAAAAGGATGACAACTAGAGGATGTGCTTAGACTACAAAGAAATCAACAAGTACACCATTAAAAATAAGTTTCCTATTATAGTAAATAATGATTTTCTATATGAATTGCATGGTTCTATTTATTTTACGAAGTTATACCTTCACTCTAGGTATCACCAAATTCACATCCACAATGAGGAGATACCTAATATATATTTCAAAACTCATGAAGGCCATTATTAATTTATAGTCATGCATGTTAGCCTAAAAAAAGCACCATATACATTTTAAAGTTTGATTAATATTATTTTTAGGTTATTTTTAATAAATTTTATATTATTTTTTTTTTGATGATATCATAATATACAATGAAAATTGGGAAGACCATTTGAAGCATGTGAAATAGGTACTTTTAATTCTAGAACAACACCAGCTTTATGCTAGAATTTCCAAATGTGATTTTAGTGTCCAAGAGGTGGAATAATTTGGTCATATTTTTTCAAATGAAGGAGTGTAAATTGATCCTAAAAGAATCCAAGTGATGATGGAGTGGCAAGTTCCTAAGACCCTCAAGAACCTCTAAGGATTTCTGGGGTTAACTGGTTGCTATCACAGGTTTGTCAAAAATTATGGTAGCATTTTAGCTCCACTCACCTATTTATTAAATAAATACTCCTTACATTATATTTATTTAGTTACCAAAGCATTTGAATAGTTGAAAATGGATATGTGCAAATCACTAGTTTTGGCTACCCCTGATTTTTCAAAAACTTTTGTTGTGGAGTGTGACACATCAGGATATGGCATGTGGGATGTACTCATGCAAGAAAGTAGGCCACTCACATTTGAAAGTTTCCAACTAAAGGGAAAAAATAGTCTCAAACTAATATATGAGAGAGAGATGATGGCTATTCTACATGTAGTGAAACAATGGAGATCTTATGTGATGAGTCATCACTTTCAAGTAAAGACTAGTCATGATAGCCTCAAATATTTTTTAGAACAATGATTGTCATCTGAATAACAACATAAATGGGTGAATAAAATTTTAGGCTATGATTTTTAAATAGTGTATAAGGAAAAGTGAATGTGGTGTCATATTTCCTCTCCTCATGAGATGAATTAGTTGAGGCATTGTTATGTGCCATGACCATTTGGAAAGCAAATTGGCTAGAGGAAGCAAGGTCTAAATGGGAGAATGACAGTGCTACCAAGGATCTAATTCAAAATATTTAGTTGGGTTTCAATGAATATAAAAAATTTACATGAAATGGGAACACATTATGGTATAAAGGTAGATTATACATTTGTAATAATTCTCTCCTCAAACATAAAATTTTTCAGGTTTTTCACACCTCTCCACTTGGAGGCCACTCTAAATTTTTGAAAAATGTATCATGGAATCAAGCAATATTTTTTTTGGTAATGAATCTAGGGGGATGTCTAGAAATATGTGGATGAATGCATGGTATGTCCAAAAAAAAATTGAAATCATTAAGACCCCAAGTCTTATGTAGCCTTTATCAATCCCTAGCCAGTGTTGGGAGGAGGTTTCCATGGATTTCATTACAGGGTTACCATAGTTTGAGGGTAAAAATGTTGTCATGGTAGTTTTGAATAGACTCACAAAGTATGCTCATTTTTTCCTAATCTTAAATATTTGTTTCCAATATAGTAGCTTATACTTTTCCCAATATAGTTCAAAAATTGCATAGTACTCCAAAGATCATTTTAAGTGACTGAGATCCCATATTTACTAGTAATTTTTTCACTAAATTATTTTCATGTTTAGGCACCGAGTTATCTCATAGATCATCCTATCATCCTAAATATGATGTATAAACATAGGTAGTCAAAAAATGTCTAGAAGGGTATATTATTTCTTTTATTTTTGACAAATAAGATAAATGGGTTCATTAGCTACCACTTGCTGAATAGTGGTCTAACACTTTTGTTCACACTTCTTCCAAGATTTATCCTTTTGTGGCATTATATGGGTGTCATCCCCCATCCATCATGTCAACTTTGATGATGCATACTAAGGTTAGATCTGTTGAGGAACACATTCACCATCAATAGGAGGTACTAGTCACTTTATGAGAGAATTTAATAGCGGCATAAAATAGAATGAAGCAACAAGTAGATCAACACCATAGTGAGAAATTTTTTGACATAGGTGATTGGGTCTTTATGTATTTGTATATATATAATTATATGTACCTGAAGTAATAGAAAAAGGATAATAATTTGCCACCTAAGTATTATGGCCCTCATTAGATCTTGTAAAAAATTAGTAGTATGTCTTAAAAACCAGAATTACCCTTGCCTAGTCACATACATCTGGTATTACATGTATCTTGCTTAAAAAAGGTAATGAGACATAGATTTTACACTTAGAATAAGCTACTTAAATTGGATGAAGAAGGTTGATTCATTCTAGATCCTGAAGTGATCCTTCACACACACACTAAGCAATTGTGGACTAGATCCGTTACGGAGTATTTGATCAAATGGAATAACCTGCATTCTAAAGATGCAACATGGGAGGATTAAGAATTCCTAAAGCATCATCCTACTTGATTTATTGTTGAGGATAATTTTTTTTCAATGGTAATGTCATGATATGCCATTAACCTATAGTAAATCTAGGGTTATGTGCGGCCGACTTGTGGCTTACACCACTTCATATTATCTTGTTGCATTTATTGATATTCTTAGTATGGTTAGCCTATGGAATAAACATGTATAATTAGAGTATATATAGGAGGTAGTGGTTAGTATTTTTATCATCATATTACAAATTTTGTTCTTATTGCATTATTGTGGAGGTTGTCGCTTTCAAGTGACTCAGTGATAATATTAAGGTATTCTACTATTTTGCCAAGTGTTATTATAGATCTCCTTATTCTATTCTTGATTTTTATGACATATAATTCAATTGTTTAAAATAATATAAGTAATTTCATTATAGAGGATACTCTCTCTTCCTTCACACTTGGCTTGATTCTCTTCAAGCTTTAGTTTTCCATGATGTAAATCCTTTTCTTTCATCTCCTCTTCTATGTCTTCAAAGAGACATATTATTCATTCACTTTTGATTTTCCTATTTTATTTATCTTGATCAAATTCAATGAGTAGGTCTTATTCTCTATATTTGTATAATAAATATGCTAGGAATGTGTCCAAAATTTATTTTTCCTATTCACCTATGTGATCATCTTGTAAATTGTCGGGGAATCCAAGAACAACACACCTTGTTCTGATCCCACTTGTTAGGATCTTGCTCCTCAAAAAGAGCAAAATATGATTACCAAATACAAGCAATTAAACATGCGGAATTATCCAGAAGTACAAGTAACTAGAATTCACAAATAACACAGAATATGAGAGACAATATACAATCTTGTATTAATACTCGTACAGAAAAGAATACAATAAAGAGACGCCACACTCTTCCACCTTACAGAGGCTTCCCACACCTCAAGTGTATAGTAATTCTTCTTCAAAATTTCACTCTCCTACCAAAAACGGTCCCAACACACAACTCACACACAAAATTGGTGTTCACCTCTCCAACCAGTTAGTAATAACCCTGCCAGTACACCAAGCACTCTAAAGTACTTCAAGTAGATCTCCCATGAACCTGAAACCTGCAATTCAACATACCATACTTACACATGTAGATCTCCTATGATCTTGCAACAACCTGCAACTCAATGATCTTACAATGGAAGGATCTTCCTTGCCTTCCTTTCTAGCTCATAATTACAATACATGCCAATGGGTCTATAAATAGTCCCAGACTTAAACAATAACTTAGACTCTTAGTTTACTAATAATAGACATGCAGCTCAAGACTCGAAATAGCCTTTACATGCAAACACTCAGTTCAACAAACTAACTGTTCGTGCAACGAACAGTTCTGAAACACACAGGTGACCGACGTCAGTCCCTATCTAACTGGTGTTGACCGACGTCGGCCGACTTCCTGCCGACACCGGTTGCCTTCTGCATTCATCATGACCAACGTCGGTCATATTGCCGATGCTGGTACTTCTGGAACTTCAGCAACCTCCTCTTCATCTGCATAGTTGAAGCTTTTAGCTTCACAACCTAACAATCTCCCACTTGGAGATAAACAACTACAACTATACCTATACCTGTACATCATCTAGTTTGTTCCCTTGGCTTTGTATCCCTCTTTAAGATCACTCTTGAAAACCAACCACCACAAATCCTGTGGTGCACCTCCTGTCATCTAAATCACTTGCCACATCCACATCTACAAGCCCATGTAGAAAATAACTTGACCCTGCATAGCATGTGCACCTGCTGCTAGTCCCTCTAAGAATCCACTGAATTGCCCTCCAATGCTTCTTTCCCAGATTGGCTCCAAACTTGTGACAACTCCCACTGCTTGGGAAAACTCAGGTCTAGTACATACCATGCACTTAACCTCATTATGTGAATCAAGACAATGTTCTGTGAACTGTCCAACCATCGGCGTGCTAACCGATCTCACACAATCATCCTAAAACAAAGTCAACATATGACCTTCCATGTCCCTAAAACACACTCATGCCAAAGAATCTTGCTACTCCCAGATTCCTCATGACACACCTCTAAACTAGCTTTACCTTTAGTTCAGCAACTCCCTGTATATGTAACCCTGCAACAAGCACATCATATAGTAATAGGATAATGTAGCTAATATTATCCAACCTGTTAAAGAGAAACACAATGATCAAACCTCCATTGTCCTGCAACTTATACAAGACCATATACCCTGGCCTTTCGTCTCATATGTCCATTTTTGCTCTTCTTTATTCTGAACATCCATTCGTCTCTCAGTGCTTCCTTCCAGATAGTAACTCCACCAAAAACTCCCATTTGGTTCTTCTCCAAGGAATCACATCCTTCATCCATGCCAAGCTCCCACTATTTCCTGGATCTACCTGCTCTGCTTCTTCAATAACATCCTAGTTCTTTACCATCAGTGAGCAACAAGTAGTGTAAAGAAGGGAAATGATGAATTTGAGGCTTACATACCCTTTAAGTCCTCCATATGGGCGCCTAAGACTCCTTGACAGCTTGTTGTCCACCCAAAATCCATCTCAGTGACCGATGCCAGTCACATCTCAGTCTGCATCTAACCGATGTCGGTTCCCTGCGACTACCTCATCACCAACTTCGATTCCCCCTTGGCCGATGCCGGTGTTTATCTGTCCTTGAGTCACCGACATTGGGCTGCACATAGCTGACATCGGTCCCTGTCTAGACGCTGACGCCGATTTTCTAACCGATGTCGGTCTCTGTGTTTTGCTTGTGAAAACTGACTTCTACCCGCGAGCTCCTTTTGGATCAAACCCTTGTCCAAATCACCCTTGCTATGCTCAGAATTCTTTTGCCCCTTGTGGTGAACTCTGTCCGTCACCTTCTCCTTGAAAACCAAGGCTTTCCTGCTCTTGTCACGAACATCAGATTCCTCAAGAAACGTCACTTTCTTCTTTTGCATATAGAAACCTCGATCTATGCCTTTCAAATCTGAAAGCATACCCTTTGACACAAGAACATGCATCTCCTTCTTATTCATGTGATCAAGCCTATTAAGCCACATCTTTGAATCTACAGCTGAAATAGATAACCCAGAAAGAAAATCAATAATACAAGTAGAAAGATAAAGTGTACCTATTTTCTTACCTCTTGCTACAACAAGTGCACCCTTGGTAACCTTCCAAGAGTCCACTGTGAGAGTTACTGTGCAACCCTCATCATCCAAACTTCTTATAGAAATCAAATTTTGCTCCAGAATTGGGACATGCATGACCTCCTTCAATACCCATGTGTTACCTATCTGCAATTTCAGCTTCACTTTCCCTTTGCCAATCATCTGACAAGGCTTACCATCCCCTAAACAAATTTCTCCAAAGTCTCCCTGGACATACTCATGAAAAAATTCTCTATTTGGGGATGCATGAAAAGAGGCACCAGAATCTAAAACCCAAGATTCTAATTTATCCAAAGAACATACCAGAGCATCTTGTGCAACGAAATCCACAACATCTACTTTTTCTTCATGTCCTTCATGCTGATCTTCACCTGACCTACTTGATTTATTGTTGAGGACAATTTTTTTTCAATGGTAATGTCATGCTATGCCATTAACCTATAGTAAATCTAGGGTTATGTGCAGCCAACTTGTGGCTTACACCACTTCATATTATCTTGTTGCATTTATTGATATTCTTAGTATGGTTAGCCTATGGAATAACCATGTATAATTAGAGTATATATAGGAGGTAGTGGTTAGTCTTTTATCATCATATTACAAATTTTGTTCTTATTGCATTATTGTGGAGGTTGTCGCTTTCAAGTGACTCAGTGGTAATATTAAGGTATTCTACTATTTTGCCAAGTGTTATTATAGATCTCCTTATTCTATTCTTTATTTTTATGACATATAATTCAATTGTTTAAAATAATATAAGTAATTTCATTATAGAGGATACTCTCTCTTCCTTCACACTTGGCTTGATTCTCTTCAAGTTTTAGTTTTCCATGATGTAAATCCTTTCCTTTCATCTCCTCTTCTATGTCTTCAAAGAGACATATTATTCATTCACTTTTGATTTTCCTATTTTATTTATCTTGATCAAATTCAATGAGTATGTCTTATTCTCTATATTTTTATAATAAATATGCTAGGAATGTGTCCAAAATTTATTTTTCCTATTCACCTATGTGATCATCTTGTAAATTGTCGGGGAACCCAAGAACAACACACCTTGTTCTGATCCCACTTGTTAGGATCTTGCTCCTCAGAAAGAGCAAAATATGATTACCAAATACAAGCAATTAAACATGCAGAATTATCCAGAAGTACAAGTAACTAGAATTCACAAATACCATAGAATATGAGAGACAATATACAATATTGTATTAATACTCATACAGAAAAAAATACAATAAAGAGACACCACACTCTTCCACCTTACAGAGGCTTCCCACACCTCATGTGTATAGTAATTCTTCTTCAAAAGTTCACTCTCCTACCAAAAATGGTCCCAACACACAACTCACACACAGAATTGGTGTTCACCTCTCCAACCAGTTAGTAATAACCCTGCCAGTACACCAAGCACTCTAAAGTACTTCAAGTAGATCTCCCATGAACCTGCAACCTGTAATTCAATAGACCATACTTACACATGTAGATCTCCTATGAGCTTGCAACAACCTGCAACTCAATGATCATACAATGGCAGGATCTTTCTTGGCTTCCTTTCTAGCTCATAATTACAATACATGCCAATGGGTCTATAAATAGATCCCAGACTTAAACAATAACCTAGACTCTTAGTTTACTAATAATAGACACGCAGCTCAAGACTTGAAATAGCCTTTACATGCAAACACTCAGTTCAACAAACTAACTGTTCGTGCAATGAACAGTTCTAGAACACACAGGCGACCGACGTCGGTCCCTATCTAACTAGTGTTGACCAACGTCGGCCAACTTCCTGCCGACGTTGGTTGCATTCTGCATTAATCATGACTGACATCGATCATACTACCGATGCCGGTACTTCTAGAACTTCAGAAACCTCCTCTTTATCTGCATAGTTGAAGCTTTTAGCTTCACAACCTAACAATCTCCCACTCTGAGATAAACAACTACAACTGTACCTGTACCTGTACATCATCTAGTTTGTTCCCTTGGCTTTGTATCCCTCTTCAAGATCACTCTTGAAGATCAACCACCACAAATCTTGTGGTGCACCTCCTGTCATCCAAATCACCTGCCACATCCACATCTACAAACCCATGTAGAAAATAACTTGACCCTGCATAGCATGTGCACCTGCTGCTAGTCCCTCTAAAAATCCACTGAATTTCCCTCCAATGCTTCTTTCCCAGATTGGCTCCAAACTTGTGACAACTCTCACTACTTGGGAAAACTCAGGTCTAGTACATACCATGCACTTAACCTCATTATGTGAATCAAGACAATGTTCTCTGAACTGTCCAACCATCGGCGTGCTAACCGATCTCACACAATCATCCTGAAACAAAGTCAACATATGACCTTCCATGTCCCTAGAACACACTCATGCCAAAGAATCTTGCTGCTCCCAGATTCCTCATGACACACCTCTGAACTAGTTTTACCTTTAGTTCAGCAACTCCCTGTATATGTAACCCTGCAACAAGCACATCATATAGTAATAGGATAATGTAGCTAATATTATCCAACCTGGTAAAGAGAAACAGAATGATCAAACCTCCATTGTCTTGCATCTTATACAAGACCATATACCCTGGCCTTTCGTCTCACATGTCCATTTCTACTCTTCTTTATCCTGAACATCCATTCGTCTCTCAGTGCTTCCTTCCAGCTAGCAACTCCACCAAAAACTCCCGTTTGGTTCTCCTCCAAGGAATCACATCCTTCATCCATGCCAAGCTCCCACTATTTCCTGGATCTACCTGCTCTGCTTCTTCAATAACTTCCTGGTTCTTTACCATCAGTGAGCAACAAGTAGTGTAAAGAAGGGAAATGATGAATTTGAGGCTTACATACCCTTTAAGTCTTCCATATGGGCCCTTGAGACTCCTTGACAACTTGTTGTCCACCCAAAATCTGTCTCAGTGACCGATGCCAGTCACATCTCAGTCTGCATTGAACTGATGTTAGTTCCCTGTGACTGCCTCATCGCCGACGTTGGTTCCCCCTTGGCCGACGCTGGTGTTTAACTGTCCCTGAGTCACCGACATCGAACTGCACATAGCTGACATCGGTCCCTGTCTGGACGCCGATCCCAGTTTTCTAACCGATGTCGGTCTCTATGTTTTGCTTGTGAGAACTGACTTCTACTCGCGAGCTCCTTTTGGATCAAACCCTTGTCTAAATCACCCTTGCTCTGCTCAAAATTCTTCTGCCCCTTGTGTTGAACTCTGTCCGTCACCTTCTCCTTGAAAACCAAGGCTTTCCTGCTCTTGTCACGAACATCGGATTCCTCAAGAAACGTCACTTTCTTCTTCTGCATACAGAAACCTCGATCTATGCCTTTCAAATCCGAAAGCATACCCTTTGACTCAAGAACATGCATCTCCTTCTTATTCATGTGACCAAGCCTATTAAGCCACATCTTTGAATCTACAGCTAAAATAGATAACCTAGAAAGAAAATCAGTAATACAAGTAGATAGATAAAGCGTACCTACTTTCTTACCTCTTGCTACAACAAGTGCACCCTTGGTAACCTTCCAAGAGTCCACTGTGAGAGTTACTGTGCAACCCTCATCACCCAAACTTCTTACAGAAATCAAATTTCACTCCAGAATTGGGACATGCATGATCTCCTTCAACACCCATGTGTTACCTGTCTGCAATTTCAGCTTCACTTTCCCTTTGCCAACCATCTGACAAGGCTTACCATCCCCTAAACAAATTTCTCCAAAGTCTCCCTAGACATACTCATGAAAAAATTTCCTATTTGGGGATGCATGAAAAGAGGCACCAGAATCTAAAACCCAAGATTCTACTTTATCCAAAGAACATACCAGAGCATCTTGTGCAACGAAATCCGCAACATCTACTTCTTTTTCATGTCCTTCATGCTGATCTTCACCTGACCTACTTGATTTATTGTTGAGGACAATTTTTTTTCAATGGTAATGTCATGCTATGCCATTAGCCTATAGTAAATCTAGGGTTATGTGCGGCCAACTTGTGGCTTACACCACTTCATATTATCTTGTTGCATTTATTGATATTCTTAGTATGGTTAGCCTATGGAACAACCATGTATAATTAGAGTATATATAGGAGGTAGTGGTTAGTCTTTTATCATCATATTACAAATTTTGTTCTTATTGCATTATTGTGGAGGTTGTCGCTTTCAAGTGACTCAGTGATAATATTAAGGTATTCTACTATTTTGCCAAGTGTTATTATAGATCTCTTTATTCTATTCTTGATTTTTATGACATATAATTCAATTGTTTAAAATAATATAAGTAATTTCATTATAGAGGATACTCTCTCTTCCTTCACACTTGGCTTGATTCTCTTCAAGTTTTAGTTTTCCATGATGTAAATCCTTTCCTTTCATCTCCTCTTCTATGTCTTCAAAGAGACATATTATTCATTCACTTTTGATTTTCCTATTTTATTTATCTTGATCAAATTCAATGAGTATGTCTTATTCTCTATATTTTTATAATAAATATGCTAGGAATGTGTCCAAAATTTATTTTTCCTATTCACCTATGTGATCATCTTGTAAATTGTCGGGGAACCCAAGAACAACACACCTTGTTCTGATCCCACTTGTTAGGATCTTGCTCCTCAGAAAGAGCAAAATATGATTACCAAATACAAGCAATTAAACATGCAGAATTATCCAGAAGTACAAGTAACTAGAATTCACAAATAACATAGAATATGAGAGACAATATACAATATTGTATTAATACTCATACAGAAAAGAATACAATAAAGAGACACCACACTCTTCCACCTTACAGAGGCTTCCCACACCTCAAGTGTATAGTAATTCTTCTTCAAAAGTTCACTCTCCTACCAAAAATGGTCCCAACACACAACTCACACACAGAATTGGTGTTCACCTCTCCAACCAGTTAGTAATAACCCTGCCAGTACACCAAGCACTCTAAAGTACTTCAAGTAGATCTCCCATGAACCTGCAACCTGTAATTCAATAGACCATACTTACACATGTAGATCTCCTATGAGCTTGCAACAACCTGAAACTCAATGATCTTACAATGGCAGGATCTTTCTTGGCTTCCTTTCTAGCTCATAATTACAATACATGCCAATGGGTCTATAAATAGATCCCAGACTTAAACAATAACCTAGACTCTTAGTTTACTAATAATAGACACGCAGCTCAAGACTTGAAATAGCCTTTACATGCAAACACTCAGTTCAACAAACTAACTGTTCGTGCAATGAACAGTTCTAGAACACACAGGCGACCGACGTCGGTCCCTATCTAACTAGTGTTGACCAACGTCGGCCAACTTCCTGCCGACGTTGGTTGCATTCTGCATTAATCATGACCGACATCGATCATACTACCAATGCCGGTACTTCTAGAACTTCAGAAACCTCCTCTTTATCTGCATAGTTGAAGCTTTTAGCTTCACAACCTAACAATCTCCCACTTGGAGATAAACAACTACAACTGTACCTGTACCTGTACATCATCTAGTTTGTTCCCTTGGCTTTGTATCCCTCTTCAAGATCACTCTTGAAGATCAACCACCACAAATCTTGTGGTGCACCTCCTGTCATCCAAATCACCTGCCACATCCACATCTACAAACCCATGTAGAAAATAACTTGACCCTGCATAGCATGTGCACCTGCTGCTAGTCCCTCTAAAAATCCACTGAATTTCCCTCCAATGCTTCTTTCCCAGATTGGCTCCAAACTTGTGACAACTCTCACTACTTGGGAAAACTCAGGTCTAGTACATACCATGCACTTAACCTCATTATGTGAATCAAGACAATGTTCTCTGAACTGTCCAACCATCGGCGTGCTAACCGATCTCACACAATCATCCTGAAACAAAGTCAACATATGACCTTCCATGTCCCTAGAACACACTCATGCCAAAGAATCTTGCTGCTCCCAAATTCCTCATGACACACCTCTGAACTAGTTTTACCTTTAGTTCAGCAACTCCCTGTATATGTAACCCTGCAACAAGCACATCATATAGTAATATGATAATGTAACTAATATTATCCAACCTGGTAAAGAGAAACAGAATGATCAAACCTCCATTGTCTTGCATCTTATACAAGACCATATACCCTGGCCTTTCGTCTCACATGTCCATTTCTACTCTTCTTTATCCTGAACATCCATTCGTCTCTCAGTGCTTCCTTCCAGCTAGCAACTCCACCAAAAACTCCCGTTTGGTTCTCCTTTAAGGAATCACATCCTTCATCCATGCCAAGCTCCCACTACTTCCTGGATCTACCTGCTCTGCTTCTTCAATAACTTCCTGGTTCTTTACCATCAGTGAGCAACAAGTAGTGTAAAGAAGGGAAATGATGAATTTGAGGCATACATACCCTTTAAGTCTTCCATATGGGCGCTTGAGACTCCTTGACAACTTGTTGTCCACCCAAAATCTGTCTCAGTGACCGATGCCAGTCACATCTCAGTCTGCATTGAACTGATGTTAGTTCCCTGTGACTGCCTCATCGCCGACGTTGGTTCCCCCTTGGCTGACGCTGGTGTTTAACTGTCCCTGAGTCACCGACATCGAGCTGCACATAGCTGACATCGGTCCCTGTCTGGACGTCGATCCCAGTTTTCTAACCGATGTCGGTCTCTATGTTTTGCTTGTGAGAACTGACTTCTACCCGCGAGCTCCTTTTGGATCAAACCCTTGTCTAAATCACCCTTGCTCTGCTCAAAATTCTTCTGCCCCTTGTGTTGAACTCTGTCCGTCACCTTCTCCTTGAAAACCAAGGCTTTCCTGCTCTTGTCACGAACATCGGATTCCTCAAGAAACGTCACTTTCTTCTTCTGCATACAGAAACCTCGATCTATGCCTTTCAAATCCGAAAGCATACCCTTTGACTCAAGAACATGCATCTCCTTCTTATTCATGTGACCAAGCCTATTAAGCCACATCTTTGAATCTACAGCTAAAATAGATAACCTAGAAAGAAAATCAGTAATACAAGTAGATAGATAAAGCGTACCTACTTTCTTACCTCTTGCTACAACAAGTGCACCCTTGGTAACCTTCCAAGAGTCCACTGTGAGAGTTACTGTGCAACCCTCATCACCCAAACTTCTTACAGAAATCAAATTTCACTCCAGAATTGGGACATGCATGATCTCCTTCAACACCCATGTGTTACCTGTCTGCAATTTCAGCTTCACTTTCCCTTTGCCAACCATCTGACAAGGCTTACCATCCCCTAAACAAATTTCTCCAAAGTCTCCCTGGACATACTCATGAAAAAATTTCCTATTTGGGTATGCATGAAAAGAGGCACCAGAATCTAAAACCCAAGATTCTACTTTATCCAAAGAACATACCAGAGCATCTTGTGCAACGAAATCCGCAACATCTACTTCTTCTTCATGTCCTTCATGCTGATCTTCACCTGACCTACTTGATTTATTGTTGAGGACAATTTTTTTTCAATGGTAATGTCATGCTATGCCATTAGCCTATAGTAAATCTAGGGTTATGTGCGGCCAACTTGTGGCTTACACCACTTCATATTATCTTGTTGCATTTATTGATATTCTTAGTATGGTTAGCCTATGGAACAACCATGTATAATTAGAGTATATATAGGAGGTAGTGGTTAGTCTTTTATCATCATATTACAAATTTTGTTCTTATTGCATTATTGTGGAGGTTGTCGCTTTCAAGTGACTCAGTGATAATATTAAGGTATTCTACTATTTTGCCAAGTGTTATTATAGATCTCTTTATTCTATTCTTGATTTTTATGACATATAATTCAATTGTTTAAAATAATATAAGTAATTTCATTATAGAGGATACTCTCTCTTCCTTCACACTTGGCTTGATTCTCTTCAAGTTTTAGTTTTCCATGATGTAAATCTTTTCCTTTCATCTCCTCTTCTATGTCTTCAAAGAGACATATTATTCATTCACTTTTGATTTTCCTATTTTATTTATCTTGATCAAATTCAATGAGTATGTCTTATTCTCTATATTTTTATAATAAATATGCTAGGAATGTGTCCAAAATTTATTTTTCCTATTCACCTATGTGATCATCTTGTAAATTGTCGGGGAACCCAAGAACAACACACCTTGTTCTGATCCCACTTGTTAGGATCTTGCTCCTCAGAAAGAGCAAAATATGATTACCAAATACAAGCAATTAAACATGCAGAATTATCCAGAAGTACAAGTAACTAGAATTCACAAATAACATAGAATATGAGAGACAATATACAATATTGTATTAATACTCATACAGAAAAGAATACAATAAAGAGACACCACACTCTTCCACCTTACAGAGGCTTCCCACACCTCAAGTGTATAGTAATTCTTCTTCAAAAGTTCACTCTCCTACCAAAAATGGTCCCAACACACAACTCACACACAGAATTGGTGTTCACCTCTCCAACCAGTTAGTAATAACCCTGCCAGTACACCAAGCACTCTAAAGTACTTCAAGTAGATCTCCCATGAACCTGCAACCTGTAATTCAATAGACCATACTTACACATGTAGATCTCCTATGAGCTTGCAACAACCTGCAACTCAATGATCTTACAATGGCAGGATCTTTCTTGGCTTCCTTTCTAGCTCATAATTACAATACATGCCAATGGGTCTATAAATAGATCCCAGACTTAAACAATAACCTAGACTCTTAGTTTACTAATAATAGACACGCAGCTCAAGACTTGAAATAGCCTTTACATGCAAACACTCAGTTTAACAAACTAACTGTTCGTGTAATGAACAGTTCTAGAACACACAGGCGACCGACGTCGGTCCCTATCTAACTAGTGTTGACCAACGTCGGCCAACTTCCTGCCGACGTTGGTTGCATTCTGCATTAATCATGACCGACATCGATCATACTACCGATGCCGGTACTTCTAGAACTTCAAAAACCTCCTCTTTATCTGCATAGTTGAAGCTTTTAGCTTCACAACCTAACAATCTCCCACTTGGAGATAAACAACTACAACTGTACCTGTACCTGTACATCATCTAGTTTGTTCCCTTGGCTTTGTATCCCTCTTCAAGATCACTCTTGAAGATCAACCACCAAAAATCTTGTGGTGCACCTCCTGTCATCCAAATCACCTGCCACATCCACATCTACAAACCCATGTAGAAAATAACTTGACCCTGCATAACATGTGCACCTGCTGCTAGTCCCTCTAAAAATCCACTGAATTTCCCTCCAATGCTTCTTTCCCAGATTGGCTCCAAACTTGTGACAACTCTCACTACTTGGGAAAACTCAGGTCTAGTACATACCATGCACTTAACCTCATTATGTGAATCAAGACAATGTTCTCTGAACTGTCCAACCATCGGCGTGCTAACCGATCTCACACAATCATCCTGAAACAAAGTCAACATATGACCTTCCATGTCCCTAGAACACACTCATGCCAAAGAATCTTGCTGCTCCCAGATTCCTCATGACACACCTCTGAACTAGTTTTACCTTTAGTTCAGCAACTCCCTGTATATGTAACCCTGCAACAAGCACATCATATAGTAATAGGATAATGTAGCTAATATTATCCAACCTGGTAAAGAGAAACAGAATGATCAAACCTCCATTGTCTTGCATCTTATACAAGACCATATACCCTGGCCTTTCGTCTCACATGTCCATTTCTACTCTTCTTTATCCTGAACATCCATTCGTCTCTCAGTGCTTCCTTCCAGCTAGCAACTCCACCAAAAACTCCCGTTTGGTTCTCCTCCAAGGAATCACATCCTTCATCCATGCCAAGCTCCCACTATTTCCTGGATCTACCTGCTCTGCTTCTTCAATAACTTCCTGGTTCTTTACCATCAGTGAGCAACAAGTAGTGTAAAGAAGGGAAATGATGAATTTGAGGCTTACATACCCTTTAAGTCTTCCATATGGGCGCTTAAGACTCCTTGACAACTTGTTGTCCACCCAAAATCTGTCTCAGTGACCGATGCCAGTCACATCTCAGTCTGCATTGAACTGATGTTAGTTCCCTGTGACTGCCTCATCACCGACGTTGGTTCCCCCTTGGCCGACGCTGGTGTTTAACTGTCCCTGAGTCACCGACATCGAGCTGCACATAGCTGACATCAGTCCCTGTCTGGACGCCGATCCCAGTTTTCTAACCGATGTCGGTCTCTATGTTTTGCTTGTGAGAACTGACTTCTACCCGCGAGCTCCTTTTGGATCAAACCCTTGTCTAAATCACCCTTGCTCTGCTCAAAATTCTTCTGCCCCTTGTGTTGAACTCTGTCCGTCACCTTCTCCTTGAAAACCAAGGCTTTCCTGCTCTTGTCACGAACATCGGATTCCTCAAGAAACGTCACTTTCTTCTTCTGCATACAGAAACCTCGATCTATGCCTTTCAAATCCGAAAGCATACCCTTTGACTCAAGAACATGCATCTCCTTCTTATTCATGTGACCAAGCCTATTAAGCCACATCTTTGAATCTACAGCTAAAATAGATAACCTAGAAAGAAAATCAGTAATACAAGTAGATAGATAAAGCGTACCTACTTTCTTACCTCTTGCTACAATAAGTGCACCCTTGGTAACCTTCCAAGAGTCCACTGTGAGAGTTACTGTGCAACCCTCATCACCCAAACTTCTTACAGAAATCAAATTTCACTCCAGAATTGGGACATGCATGATCTCCTTCAACACCCATGTGTTACCTGTCTGCAATTTTAGCTTCACTTTCCCTTTGCCAACCATCTGACAAGGCTTACCATCCCCTAAACAAATTTTTCCAAAGTCTCCCTGGACATACTCATGAAAAAATTCCCTATTTGGGGATGCATGAAAAGAGGCACCAAAATCTAAAACCCAAGATTATACTTTATCCAAAGAACATACCAGAGCATCTTGTGCAACGAAATCTACAACATCTACTTCTTCTTCATGTCCTTCATGCTGATCTTCACCTGACCTACTTGATTTATTGTTGAGGACAATTTTTTTTCAATGGTAATGTCATGCTATGCCATTAAACTATAGTAAATCTAGGGTTATGTGCGGCCGACTTGTGGCTTACACCACTTCATATTATCTTGTTGCATTTATTGATATTCTTAGTATGGTTAGCCTATGGAATAACCATGTATAATTAGAGTATATATAGGAGGTAGTGGTTAGTCTTTTATCATCATATTACAAATTTTGTTCTTATTGCATTATTGTGGAGGTTGTCGCTTTCAAGTGACTCAGTGATAATATTAAGGTATTCTACTATTTTGCCAAGTGTTATTATAGATCTCCTTATTCTATTCTTGATTTTTATGACATATAATTCAATTGTTTAAAATAATATAAGTAATTTCATTATAGAGGATACTCTCTCTTCCTTCACACTTGGATTGATTCTCTTCAAGCTTTAGTTTTCCATGATGTAAATCCTTTCCTTTCATCTCCTCTTCTATGTCTTCAAAGAGACATATTATTCATTCACTTTTGATTTTCCTATTTTATTTATCTTGATCAAATTCAATGAGTATGTCTTATTCTCTATATTTGTATAATAAATATGCTAGGAATGTGTCTAAAATTTATTTTTCCTATTCACCTATGTGATCATCTTGTAAATTGTCAGGGAATCCAAGAACAACACACCTTGTTCTGATCCCACTTGTTAGGATCTTGCTCCTCACAAAGAGCAAAATATGATTACCAAATACAAGCAATTAAACATGCGGAATTATCTAGAAGTACAAGTAACTAGAATTCACAAATAGCATAGAATATGAGAGATAATATACAATCTTGTATTAATACTCATACAGAAAAGAATACAATAAAGAGATGCCACACTCTTCCACCTTACAGAGGCTTCCCACACCTCAAGTGTACAGTAATTCTTCTTCAAAAGTTCACTCTCCTACCAAAAACGGTCCCAACACACAACTCACACACAGAATTGGTGTTCACCTCTCCAACCAGTTAGTAATATCCCTGCCAGTACACCAAGCACTCTAAAGTACTTCAAGTAGATCTCCCATGAACCTGCAACCTGTAATTCAACAGACCATACTTACACATGTAGATCTCTTATGAGCTTGCAACAACCTGCAACTCAATGATCTTATAATGGAAGGATCTTCCTTGCCTTCCTTTCTAGCTCATAATTACAATACATGCCAATGGGTCTATAAATAGATCCCAGACTTAAACAATAACTTAGACTCTTATTTTACTAATAATAGACACGCAGCTCAAGACTCGAAATAGCCTTTACATGCAAACACTCAGTTCAACAAACTAACTGTTTGTGCAACAAATAGTTCTAGAATACACAGGCGACTGACGTCGGTCCCTGTCTAACTGGTGCTGACCGATGTTGGCCGACTTCCTGCCGACGCCGGTTGCCTTCTGCATTCATCATGACCGACGTCGGTCATACTGCTGACGCTACTTCTGGAACTTCAGCAACCTCCTCTTCGTCTGCATAGTTGAAGCTTTTAGCTCCACAACCTAACATAAATAATGGTCCCTTTCAAATCCTTCTTGTTATATTTGATTTGGTATAAATAGATCCAATACCATCATATCAATCTCTTCATTAGATTTATATTCTTGCACCTTTCTTCCACTCATTTGCATGTCTACCAAAAGACATGATATTGTTGTTATTTGTTCCCCCATTCTAATGTGGTTCTTGTTGACACTTGAATTTGGACCCTTTAGGAGATGCTTGACTCTTCTCATCTAAGAGGAAAAATGGAATCATCTCTCTTGCTATGGGTGACAATTTCATTGAGATGAATATCTATATTAAGGGTTATCTCCCCTTAATGCACCTTTAAAGCTTGTATTCCTACTATTAACAACTTGGGGTAATGAAAAGGGTTAAAATAAATAGAATTTAAACCTATTCTACTGGGGGTGATGCACCAAAAGATTTTCTCTACTCATACCTTGAACACACACCTAAAACAAGGACAAGTTACATATACACTTCACTCAATATCGACTATCTCTCTCTCACATCAATGTTTCAACATGGGGTCTAGGATATGGCATAGATTTAGGAAGACTTAAGCAATAGAAATTCCAAGACACTCTATTGAATTATTTATTCACTGTATCTACAATCTCTTCAAACACTTCTTGTTAACCTACAATAAGTAAATCATAATACACTAGGTACTAATAGAATTAACATGTGAAGGTAAATGGAAATTACACTTGCACAAGACTAATACCAAGCATGTACAATTAATGCACTCTTTAAATGAGGTAAAACACTTGTCTCTATTGATTCAAGGTAAAATTTTTACAGGGATTCACCATACCAGGTAGAGAGATGGTCAAATGAGCCAAGAGAATCCATATTTATAGCCTTTGGGAGGGAAGTCGAGCAAAGGGACTCCAAGAGTCACTTGGACATGTGTCATTTTAGAATAATTAGTTACATTTGCATGTGAGAGAGAAATGGGTGAGCTATGCCATGTCACCAAATGGGTCAGTTATAATGAGTTATAACTGAACCAAAAACATTAGTTACATTTTCCACTTGTTACCTTTATCCTCACTTTCAGGTTCCCACAGAGCCTTTCTTTTAAACTCCAATGGCTAGTTTTTGTAGTCTAAAATTGACATTTTGTAGGTCATCACTCCTTGGGCATTTCTTCAGAAAATTTTCCCACAATCATTTTTATTTTCTCTTTTGCTTCCTTTGTATTAGATAAGTTTTTTGAAAGAATTCCTCAAAAAATCTTTTCAAAAGAATTCTTTCAGACTTTTTATTTGTCCCTTTTGGTTCTTTAAAATGACCCTTCAACAAAGTGAAAAAGGCCTTTTCTGAAATGGACATACCCTTCAGCTTCTTGCAAGTGACCCTTCAAAAGAGTTTAAAGTGTCCTTTGACTTTTGGAAATGACCTTTCGAAAGGAAAAATATGCATTAGATTTTTTGAAATGGTCCACCATCCCACGAAAACAATCTTTCAAACTTTTTGAAAATGTCCCTTCAGGAAAGTTGAAATGCTCTTCGGACTTTTTGAAAAGTACATTTTGGCCTTCTTTCAAATGAACCTTCAAGAAAGTTGAAATATTCTTTTAGCTTGAAAAATTCATTTGAAAAAGTTACAAAGTATCCTTTGGCAAAAATGCAAATGCCCTTTAGAAAAATTCCAGTTGTCCTTTGGACTTTTTGAGAAGTACCTTTTAGAAAAATGAAATGATCCTTTGAAAAATTCAAGTGACCCTTCATAAAAATGCAAGTGTCCACTTTCCAAATAAAAATACCCTTCGATAAAGTTGAAAATGATCCTTCAAAAAAATTAGAATGCCATTCGGGAAAGTTGAAAGTGTCCTTTAGCTTGAAAAAAGTCCTTCAGAAAAGTTGAAACATACCCTTTGGAAAAGTTATTTTGGACAAAATGTCTGAAACAATTCCTTTGGAAATATTGAAGTGGATCATTTCTTGCAAGAAAGATACCCTTTGGGAAAAGTTATTTTGGACAAAATATCTAAAATAATTCCATCGAAAAAGTTGCAAGTTGTCCTTCCAAAAATATGTCTCGGACAAATTGTCTGAAAGAATTCGGCACTTAAACAAAAAACTTGAAGATAAAAAACCCAAAGAAAAAACTTCTGAAAGAATAAACACTTGGCAAAAGACCAAAACAAACCCTACGAAAGAATTAGACTTGTAAATTTGTGATGAATTTTGTCAAAGAACACTCCTTCTTCCAAAGAAAATCTAAGTACTAGACCTGGCCAAAGGTATAGACTTAGACATTTTTTTCAAATAGGGGTGCCCAATTTAGGCCTAAAGGGCCAAAATTTGGTCAACAGTTCTATTCCACATTTTCAAATCCTTGTGAAACCTACAATGAATGGCTGAAATTTACTTATTTGCTTCCTCCAACTCCTTTAAGATGATTCCTTCATCTGGATCTATAACTGGTTTCTCCTAATAACCTATGCTAGGGTAATAATCAACACTTTCACCTTCTTCTGGGTAGAAATAATTTACTTATTCATCACATTCATCCTTACATATGATGAATCCGTCATCTTCAAAATTTTTGCCTTCTTATGCCTCTACTATTATCACTATAGTTTTTTAATTAAATATTTCTATAATGGCTTTCACCATTATCATATATTTTTTAGACTTATCAATATCTAATTTTGGTACTACTAATTTTCCCTTCCTTTCTATCGTGTCATGAGCTATTATCCTTTCTGTCATTAATGTCATCATGGTTTTTATCTCTACTATTTGGGATTTTTTCTCTTCAACCCATTCTCTTTCCTCATGACACCTTATCATTGACATATCCTCTATGTTATCTTATTTGATTATTAAGGCTTGTTGAAAACCTTCTTCAATCAATCTATTCCTCATAACATCTCTTGGTTGTTTTCTTGGCAAATTCATTTTCTATAACTTTAGAATTTATATTTATCTCACTTGAATCTTCTCTTTCAACTCACTATTGTAATACTACACAGTAGGGTAAATTTTAAGAGCCCATATCCAAATCTACCTTAGATTCATTTAGGTGAATTTGATTCATAGCCTTGGTGAATTGATAGGTTCAAAATTTCCTCCAATTCTCCCAACTGTATATTTGTGTTAATAGGTTCAATCCAGGAGGTAAATTTTTTTAGGTATATTTCTATGTAATGGGATTATCAAGCCATTTCACCACATAGTAGGCTATGATCAAATATCATAAATTTTAGTTTAGCTCCAGTGATGGTCAAGCCATTCAGATCTATCGATGACTGAGCCATTTGGCTCTACAGATGGTTGAGCCATTCAGATCTTCCACTAGCTGAGTTAATCAGTTTTGCCCTTAGCTGAAGCATTAAGATCTAACCATAACTAAGCCATTTATATCCACCCATAGTCAAGCTACTCAATTCTATCCATGGAAAATTTTCTCAGTTATATCGATGGTGTATTCATTTAGCTCTGTTGAATGACCAGACTAAATCACTAAACCAAATGGATCTATCAAATAACCTATTCAAATGGTTATGCCATTTCTAGTTCAAGATGTTTATATTAGGAAACTATGTTTGAACTAAAAGGGTTGCAAGTAAGATCAATCTACTTCAATATTGCTTGATCACTTCTAGGTGGTCCTATAAATTATGCCCTCAACTCTCCAAAATCTATCCAGATCATATGGGCTCACCAAAAAAATGGTCAAGAATGTTATAATTGAAATATGATCAATCAATAAAAAATATAAAACCCTTGCAGACATAAATATTGAACTATTACATGGAGTTCAAGATTAGACTAATCCTAATCCTGAATTCCATGCAACAGTTAATATTTATATCATCAAGGGTTTCATATTTTTTATTGTGGATAATTATTTGTATAGTTCATATGATTTTGTATTCATTCTGAAGTTATCCAATGGATCCATGACATGGTTTCCTAAGATAGCTTCACCAGTTCCTGATTTAAAGGTGCACATGCTAGGTTTTATTTGTACATTCCATTGAAATTCACTTTGATGTTCTTTACTAGGTGAGGTACATTTAATGGTTTTGTTTCAATGTTTCAAATTTTTATTTCCTTATTATTTTCCACATGGTCTTAGTAAGACTTGGGAATATAATCCTTGATCTTTTTATTTTCCATGCCCTTAAGCTTTAACCTTGGTGAATATTTTTTGCAGTCCATTCAGAATTAGTGCCAGTCCATCATTCGACAATGTCATTCATCACTATAATTTGATACTATCATTTAGAAATATTATTTGGTAATAATGTTTAGCTAATCGAGATTTAGAGGTGTTTTATTGTTTGATATCAGGATTGAGGGGTGTATAACACACACACACACACACACACACACACACACACACACACACACACACACACACACACACACACACACACACACACACACACACACACGTGTGTGTGTGTGTGTGGAAAATTAAACTATTTTTGAAGATAATGCTATAAAGGGTTGGTGATCCAACCTTTAAACTAATATATATCCCTAAAATTTTGGTGACTAGTCCCATCTGTCGACCCTAAAAAATTTCCAAAACCAAAATCCAAAAATTGGAATATTCATGAATTAACGAATATTCACCCCTAAAATTTACCTTGTTATGCAGGCTATCTTATTTTCCAAATTCTCAGTTCTCTACCCACCCAAGATGATGGAGAACACAACTCTATGGTTATATTTTTATACACTTACAAACTGACACAAATATCATCATTTTCACCCCTCAAGTTCTATTATTAAAACATTTTAAGAAATATACAAATCTCTCTTTTAGATTCTTTATTCTTTATTATTTTCTTCCCACCTAAACATGATGGATAATAATTTTATACACCCTCTACCCACTATAAAATCAATAGAGGATGTATCTATAGTATTCTACCAAAGACAACAAATAACATACTCTTGCAACTCATCTTCAAGAATTTATCTATCTTATACCCACTTTCATTTTATATGGAAGTTAATATGATACACTAACACCTTCTACCAAACCCACATTCCGAGTTAGAATATGTCATTACAAAATCTCAACCTCTCACTTTATTTTCTTTCCACACTTTCTCTTGTGGAAAACAAACTCCTCATTTTATCTCAATCTCCTTTATATGGCAATTCTTTCCTTGAATATAATAACAACCTTAACATATTGTACCCAACAATATTATTGGAATATGTCTACAAATATTTTTTTCCCACACTTATAATTTCAAAAAGATACAATCACTAACAAGGACTGTATCCTTAATTTTATACCAAATGATGTGGTCAGAATTAAGGGGCCCAATGGATGACAACCATAAATAACACAACCCACAAAGTTAACATAATGGATGGACCAATTTTTAGTATTACACTCATAAACAATATGATAAAATTAAATATTAATGTATTTTATTGATTCAAATGAGGAATTACAGCTTGCATACATGTTACAATATGACTACAAACTTTTAAAATCGCTGCAATCTCATAATGAGATGTCTTACAACATCAGACCTCATGTTCCCAATTATGCTTACTCATAGTATTTACAAATAATATACCTTAGATTAAAACTCTTAAATATAACCTCTACTACCAACCCAAATAAGTTCCTATGTATTTGATTACTCATATTATTTACAAATAATGTACCTTAGAATAAAACTCTTAGATATAACCTCCACTACCTAACCAAATAAGTCCCTTGGAAAATGCATAGGGGCATGATTATATATATTCAAGACATGCCTAATTACATTAAGTGATTTTATCCCACTAAAAACATTAACACACCTTAGTATATCATAAATATTAGATGATTCCACATTCCCAACACATATTTTAACAAGTTATGGGTTTACACAACAATAAATATATCACAAACATTATCAAAATGAATCCTTATCATCTTCCATGAATATCAATAGCAAATATCCAAATAGCCAACAATGAATCCTTCCATAACATATCACCAAGAGTTATCACAAATTTTATAATTACTTGAATATATCACGCCTTGTTGTAAATCATCAATGCAAAGGTTTTAAATAAAATGTTTTTTAGAAACAATCCATAAATTTTTGCCATTTTTTTTTCAACATATGAGTTCCAAATGATGTCATTATGATTCATGTACAACCATGGGTTACTATGAGATATTAATATATTTTTCATTGTATGGGCAAGCCATGATATTGATCTAAGATCTATTTTGATAAATTGATTTAAAATTATGATAAGAATGTCCTTGAAAAACATCATGTTACTTCAAGGCCTCTAGATCCATTGCATTTATCTTCCAGTTTCCTGTAAATATTAATGATGTGTAAGATATGAATTGAAAATGTGTTCCTTGAGTCATTACAAACTTCATACAAATTTTCAATTCAATGCAAAATTTGTAGCTCAATTATGGTGGCGTAAAATTCTAGATCAATTTTTCAAGTGTTGTACTAATATGAGGATCCAAGAATTACCGCAGACCTATATAAGTGTTCCAAAATTATCATAAACCTTTTAACATAAAATATCTATAAACCCACTTATTGATACCAATCATATTCATATTTTTGGTTGTTACAATATTGCATGAGGCCTTGGATACTCTTGAATCCCTATTTATATAGAATCTTATTCAAGTTATATTTGTTTGTATCTTTATCTTTATCTTCAAAACAAAATCCTTAGGTATCTTGGTTTTAAGAAGTAGAGTTGAATTTGTTAAGCCAGTTGGCTATAACATAGACATACATATACAATAATAAATATAAAATAAAGTGCCATGATAAATTGAACATGGCTATTATTTTTTGAAGCTTATGACAATAAAGGTGCCTTGCCTATATACCACAATTAAGGGAAGGTTGCATAATAAGCTACATACACATATAGTTTTACCTTACCATGTTTCATTGCTAGGAGTAGTTTTATTTTTTATGTTATCATTAAGAATAATTTTAAACTTATTTATCTTCAATGAATTCCAGAATAATATATATTACTATTGAAATTATTGAGTAAGAATATTATTAATAAAATAATAATTTATTAAAGGTTATATAGTAAAACAACTTGTTGATATGCATGATTCAAACTCCCTTCTAGATGAAAACATTGACACAAAATAAACAAAATCAAGTATAAATGTCAATAAATTATTAAAAATAAAAAAACACCGCAACAACATATCAATGAGGAGGTGGAGGATCATCATTGGGAGGCATAACATTCTAAGATGAAGGCCATTCAGACGGAGGATCTAAAGTCACCCATCCTTCCATGGGGTCTAAAGGACCTAAATAAATAGTAATGTTACACCTAGTAGGAGACTACACCATATTAATGGAAGGGTCAAGGCTAGTTGGTGAACCCCACTGATAAGGATTGGCAGTAAATTTCCCACATGGTAGTAATTGATTCCATCACCCTTATTGAGGGGGATGGGAGAAATAGCTATAATTGAGAGATTGACTCCTACAATGTTTATGATCTAGAGGTGGAGGGATTTGTTGTGGATGATCCATGGGACACATCTCACAATATAGGGAGCACTCCCCAATGACTAATTAACTCATTCAAATGCCTAACCTCCATGGTAACTTTCTCTACTTGGATTTAAATATGCATTCATGTTGATGATAATACAAAAACCTTTCCATTAATAAATAATTAACAAGAAGAATACTCATTGCTAAATAACACATAATTTATATAGTTCCATAATTGAAACATAATACCATCACTGAATAAATTCCATAAAAATATATAGAAGCTAGCCAATTCTTAGAATCCACAAAAAGGGCCAAGCACCATGAGAATGGTTCATGTTGATAGGGATAGAAGCCAATGCGTATCCACTAACAAATAGACTAAGATTTGGGCCATGTCCAAAAAGTGTGCTTGAAAGACTCGGGTCTATAATAGGATGGTCACTTGGGTTGTGTAATTTCAATGTGAGAAAGATGCCCCTGAAGTACAAGGCTTTGATAGATGAGGCACCAAACGAAATGGACTAGTTTGGGTTCAAGCTTGGGCTTCAAAATTTGGTTGAGTCAAGAAAATCATTCTAAGTGAGAAATTAAGGTTACAACACCTATTGAGATTTACAATAACTGAATAAAATGGGATCATCACTTGATAAAGAATGTCTGGATAATAAAATTTTAAATTATCATCCTAGATTCACCTCTAATATTTACACCATGAGCATGGATGATATAGACCTAGCTTATGGATCACAACATCTAACATTAACTCATGAACATGGATAATAATTGATAAGTAATAATTACTTAAATTTAATTTTAATTTTAGCAATAACTGAATAAAATGGGATCATCACTTGATAAAGAATGTCTGGATAATAAAATTTTAAATTATCATCCTAGATTCACCTCTAATATTTACACCATGAGCATGGATGATATAGACCTAGCTTATGGATCACAACATCTAACATTAACTCATGAACATGGATAATAATTGATAAGTAATAATTACTTAAATTTAATTTTAATTTTAGTAAGGGCCAAGGAACCAAGTCATAAGGAAAAACCAAATCCTTTATAGTTGGAATTACTTTTTTAAAGAGTCTCAAATATTTTATACCAGGGATATTTTCTAATAGGAGGCTAGTATTGGTCATGACAGGAGACCACTAGAGATTGTGGTCATTGAAAGACAAACTAATAATAAAACCATCATGAACCCATATTAAATGAGATTTAAATACCTCATAATCTTTCCAAATGATTTTCACCATAAAAGAGCCTTTAATTTCGACATGAGTAAAAATGATCAATAGAGTTTGGAAACCATTTTTATCCAACTAAAATTAACTATAAGGAGATATAAATGATAATAAAATGATGTAGGAGGATTTTATACTAATCATTGCCTTTAATGGATTTGACCACTCATTTAGAACATAGTGCAATATTATGTATGTAGATGTCAATAATTCCCATACCTCCTTTGTCACAAGGAAGACAACCAATATCCTAGGAAATTATGTATAACCCCCAAATTTGTTTGTTATTAGACCAAATAAAGTCTTTATGAATATTATCTAGTTTGTTGTAGGAGGATCTATATGGGGCCTAGTAGGAGTAATAATAAACACAAGTAGTAGAAAAAATCTTAATGGACACCTAGAATTTCCCCACCAAAGAGAGGGGTTTGTTGACCTAGTATTCCACCTTTTTCTTCATTCTGTTAATGACATATTACCATAGCTCTATAAAGGAACTATTAAAGGCAAAGGGAATGCCCAAAAAATTGAATTTTTACCCTCTGTGAATCCATTTCCAATTGTATTGGTGTAGCCAATATGACATATACATCATACTTTTTTTTTAAGCATAAAATTTTAATTAAGCTAGAGAAAGAAGATAGGAAAAAAATGTTACGACATTGTGTAGCCCCCTTGAATGGTTTTCTTTATCTTTGAGATTGAGGAAAGTATCATCTAAAAAAATGACAACTAGTGAGTTGAAATGATTAGTTAGGAAGAAAAATTCCATAAACAAGACCTCACTTTGCCTTATGATCTAACATATATCCCAAAGATTTAGTAGATAAGACCTATAATGTTGAAGTAAGGGGTCAAAATTGATATATTGCGTGATAGAGGCCAATGAATTAAAATTTGAGGTTGTTGATAGTGAGACAACCTAAGGTGATAAAAAATCAAGTTTAGATCAGCTTGGGTTTTGCATCTATAAGTAAAAAGGGTTTCTCTCAAGGAGAGAGATCCTCTATTATACATTGGACATAGCCACAACACCCCACTTTCATAAACAAGCAATTTATTTTCCTTAATGGTAGAGAAAGGTATTTATGAGGAATTGATTATGTGGCACTTTGAAGTGGTTGTTGCTCTAATCCAATCTACCAGTGATGGGGTTGTGATATCAGGGAACATATTTAAAATGCATAATGATAGGTTATCCATTAGTTAAGTAAAATAAAATATATTATTATATTAAAGCATATAACAGTCTAATATTTTAATAACCTTATTGGCATTGATATGATAGTTGGACCACATATACCATGAAGTGGAAGTTATTATATACCACCAAAAGATATGATATGATAGTTCAACTATGCCCACCAATTTTTAAAATAATACCAAACATTATGTTCTTTGACACACTTCAAAGTATGATAGTATGTCCCACTAGCCAACCAAAAAAATAAAAAATAAATCCTAAAAAATACTTAATGATTTTTTAAAAAATTAGAAAAATGTATATACACTACACATTTGTATATATAGTCTAAAACATATTTTTTATTTAATTTAAATGACCCAAACTCAAGATATTTTGAGGATAACATGGAAGTGTATGTGGCCTCTTTATGCTAAAAAGTGGGATAGACTATTATGATTTGACCAGTTTAGTTGTACACCATCTCATTAATAGGGCAATAACCTTGTCCTTGGAACACTCGACCATATTAAAATCCATGCACAAGCCACAAGGTAAGGGGTAGGTTGTCATCTAAATATCTCCATAAAGACACTATTCTAGGACCATCATTGGTGGCATAGATGTTGAAAACCCATAATTAATATCCATTAACATCAAGGAGAATTAAAATAGCGTGTGGTATGGTAGATTACCTCCCATGGAAATGATTAAGGAATAAAGTTTTATAGAAACCAAGATATTGGCACTTCCATGTATATACACATGTGGGATGGAGAATTGAATTGAGTCAAACCAGATGGATTTTAAAGAATTTTTAAGAATAAACCCTAATATTTTAACTACTTACAGATAAAAAAATATAAATATCCCAATTATTGACAAATAATTCACACAAAGAATTCATGAGAGGACTCTATGATACCTTAAATATTCTAAGATATGACATTCATTGGGAAACACCATCCATAATGAGTTTCTCCTTCCCATCTTCAATATCTTTAATATCTTGAAAACTATTATGTTGGTTTGGTAAAATAAAATTCCCAAGCACAATGGAGTAGTATTTAGATGGATTGTCCTCTCTGAGATAGTCACTACCAAGATGTTGTAGGTTTCATGACCACCTAGAGAATGAGCCACTTATATAGGATATCCTAGTGGGAGAAGATCTCATTTGAAGCTAATAATATTGATAAACATATCTATGTGGGGATATTTGCATGATGGGAGTCTCAGGGGGGGAATTGATATTGCACACCTCGAAAGAGGATTTGGTCATATGGGAGTAGTGGTTAGGTGGGTTGATTTAACCTTTTAGGGTTTAATTATGTAAAACCTATGATTATATTAAAGAGATGAGATGTATAAACTAGTTAAATAAATTTAATTAGTTAAGTGTTGATTTTTTATAGGATTTGACTTCCTTTGACATTGTGAAAATAGTAATAAATAGGTATAAATAAAGATTTATCTGAAAAGTGACTATCACAAATGATCTAGGTTCTGAAAACTAAGTTGTTGACTATTCTGAGTGTCATCAGTAGGATTATAGTGTTTGATCACTAGATAGTAGCACCCCATATGGATAATATCACCCCATATGGATAGTATTGCCCCATATGGATAATAATACCATGTTCCTGTAGTGTCTTCAAAGTGGCAAAAGTGTCTCATTTGTAGGACCGTTCCTATTTTTTAGGAGCACTTGTGCCTATGTTTTTAGGTCTTATTCATGTGTGCACAAAACTTGAAGCTATGTGTTGTGATTAAAAAACTTGATTTAGTGTACAAACCCTAATCCTCCTTGCAAGTATGACATGATAAATAATTATGTGTTTGTTAGTAGGATAGGATGGACATCCTCAAAACCCTACTATGAAGAGAGTTGCCTACATACCAATACTCTGAAGATGGATCAAGCTCAATGTGGTTCTCCTACATAATGCTTGATACAAGTGAAAGTGAATGCTATAATGAGAGTGGACTTAGATGCCTTAAATGTGCTTGAGCTTTGAAATATTTTAAAATTGGGATTAATGCTACTATAGATGGTAGTATGCATAAGTAAGGTAGAATAAAGATAAAATACCTTAATTCTACTCAACTTATCATTGGTTTGAATGTGCTTTTGCATCTATTTTCTATCTAGTGAATAGAGGTCAATTAGACTTGTATTTTTTAGAGTTTTATAGCTTGTGTGAATAATAAAATATGCTTAGGCTAACCTTAGGAGGGGCATACATTAGAAAATGTATCTGTTGGTAAGAGTTAGGGATTAAGATAGTAGCACTCAATTAGGGACACTAGCACCATGTGGTTATAGTGTCCCAAATGTGGTGCTAATGTTCACTTGGTAGACTACTGAGTAAGTTAGGTTGGGATCTAAAAAGATAGTTCTGGGACTATGTTTTGGCTAACTATAGGTGACTATGGTCTGTATAATGACTAGAAAAGTGTGTGTAAGGATCTATGATAGGTATAGGGATAATCTAGGAATAGGGTAACTCAATCGGCACTCTTATCATCTAATTGCCACTTTTAGGTGATTACATTCCCGCCCCCGCCCCCCCTTATGCTAGTAATTTAGTAAAGTGAAATGTCTAGTATAAAGGAAAAAAAGTGTGCATGTATTTACCTTGGAAGTGAAGCCCATGTAGCTAAGTATGAGAATAAAAATTTGGGTTTTTGTATGTGGAACATGATCCAAAGCAATTTCCTAAAATGAAACATGCAAAAATTAGTCCTTAGGAGATGATCAAAAGCAAAAGACTATGTTGAAAAAAATTAACTGAGTAAAGATGAGTAAAGAGAGAGAAAGTAATTGAATACACCTTGATGGGTATGTGAACCAATACATTCAAACCTAGTGACAACCTATCCATGTGAGTGTACATAGTGATCATATCATTGAATATCTTGGACTGAATTGATGGCTTGCTCAATCCTCATATGAATGGCTTAAGAACTCAATCTGATTTTGACTCAATCATTACCCACCCCTACTCAGTGGATCCTGATCTCTATGAATAGCTTTGATAAGACTATAAGTGTGTCTAACCCTCTCATGTGGGTGGATCAATAACTCAAGTAGGCCATGACTCCATTATTTCCCACTTATGTGAAGTAGATACATCTCTAACTGAACTACACAAAGTGATGAAAGTATCTAACTAAGTAAATATAACTATGTATGTCAGCTTTGCATCCACTCAAGTATATTAGGTATCTTTGGGCCACTCAAGAATGCCAACCACTACAAATAGAATAAGGCATGAATTTAGTGACAACCTAGAATGTGATATAAAGTGTGTATAATGTAGAGAATGAAATGGAGTTTGCCATTCCATCTGATCAACCTAAGTATATGGAATTTATGTGTCATACACATGCCCCTAATCTATTATCTAAGTATACTGAATCTAAACTGAGTATGTAATAGTTAAATCTATATAAATTAATTGAATGTGGAAGTGATCATATTGTTCATGATGACCCAAAATATGAGCAAATGGTATGAATCTAAGCTGAAATGAATGTGTCTAAGTAAAATTTGAACATAACTATCAAACCTGTGACTGTATCAATACAAACTTTTATTATACCTGGTGTAGTGGTCTAAATAATTCAAACTAGCCTAAATCTTGGGCTATTAGACAATAGTACCTTGTAGTGGATGGTAGTGCCCTATGGTTCTATTGTCCTCATCTAGGTGCTAATATATGTTTGGTTTGAAATTTGGGTGTTCTGAACTATTTTCTAGGTCTTTATTTTTTCCTGTGTCTACCTTGTGTTTGATTTTTGAAAATGAGCATGTGTGCTGAAATTTACCTATGAAAAGAAAATTAGGATCCTAATCTCTGTGATAAACCCCTATAAATTCCACCTCTTTTTAGGGTAGTCATTAAATCTATGTAAGAACTAACCTCTAAATAAGTATCTCTACAAAATGTGTTAGCCAGAGCATGCGTATGATATTCTAATATAATGTACAAACATAACATTGGAATGCAAATAAATATGAGCACAAGTAATGTAAGATGTATGTTGTAATCTATCATTGCAAAAGGGTGTTAAGATAGATGTAATCAACACATATTATCAAATCTAAGTAACTACTTAGGGGGATGGGGCATGATGTCCATCATGGATCCCAAGAAGGAAGGGTAGATGAATGATATTCCTCATGTCATCAAAAAATTGTGTGTGTGTGTGTGTGTGTGTGTGTGTGTGTGTGTGTGTGTGTGTGTGTGTGTGTGTGTGTGTGTGTGTGTGTGTGTGTAACAAGCAAGTACAAGTATCATGGTGAAGAATCATACAAACAAGCATACATACAAGCACATGAGTCATATAAAGGTAAGCCAATGGGACATAATACAATGGACATGGGCACATCTCACTTAATCTGAGAATGGAAGACATATAAGGACATGTTCAAATGTCTGCATATAAAAACATGAAAGCACACACAAGGGAGATGGGCACATGTATAAGACATATAAACAAAGAAATGGTGTAGAACCAAAGATAATGGCATATTCAAATGTCTTAGAATATGGAAGAAGCATAGGAACACAATCAAGTCTAATCTAGGAAAACTAGAAATGAAAGCATGTATAAATTTGTAGTATAAATCTATATAAATTCTAGGATGCATATATAGTAAGTCTAACTAATGATAGTTGGCAAAAAATATGATCAATTAGTAGCAATGATCAATGTCAATATAAATCAATGCATAAACTTGTATGTAATATGTAAAGATTAAACCTGTTAGTAACACTGTGTATGATATGTGCCCAAGTTGGTGGATGTATCAAATGTATAAACCTGGATCAATGTAAATGCCCCAATGGGTAGATGATATCTAGTCTAGATCAATGTATTGGGCTGGAGTCATGTCTGGAATTTGTAAGCACTTGACAAGAACAAGTGAAGCATATGTGTATGATAAAACTTACTACAATGTGATAGATAAAAATATGAAATATCTAGCAAGTAGTAGAAATGTAAACATAGCAATGCATACAATCTGTAAAATTTTACATTTTTGAAATATTTGAATGTTATTGTATTTTGACATGTTATATTGTTTTTGTGTATAAGCTATGTACAAACAAATGAAAATAAACTATGTACAAGGAGCATGAGAGAAAAGAAAACATGTATAATTAAAATGATAATGAAGAGTTCATTGTTTATATGTAGAATCTCCTTAGATGCATGATGTTCAGTGTATTTTTAACTACCTTTCCAT
Source organism: Torreya grandis (assembly GCA_037957365.1). Taxonomy (NCBI): domain Eukaryota; kingdom Viridiplantae; phylum Streptophyta; class Pinopsida; order Cupressales; family Taxaceae; genus Torreya; species Torreya grandis. The sequence goes on along the minus strand of JARHVA010000638.1, from coordinate 3,769,848 downwards.
CAAGTGAAGCTAGATGATATACTTTCAGACTAAGATTTTCTATGGTGATGTATGGTTTGAGCCAATTTAGTTTAAACTTTCATTTGTTTTCTTCTTTCGCATTGACATTTTTTATATTTTCTTTCAATATCACATCATTGATTTTAAATTTCCTATTATGGAATTTATTATTGTAGGTTCTTTGGATTCACTTCTGATAAGATCTGAGATTTTTGTGGCTTAGATACATGTATGATCCAACTATTCTAGTTCATGGAGATGTCACTCTCTATACGGGTCATCTATGATGAGTCATTTTAAAGATACCCTTAAAGATGGGATATCTAATTCCAATGGAATAATAGATTATGTGCCATATATAAGTGAATAAGGAGTAGTTCCTATTGGTCTATGTATATTGGTATGATAAGCCCAAATTTCATAAATGAGTTGATTCTGTTAGTTATCACCAAATTTGGTGACTATTTTACTAAGAATGTTGTTGATTATATTATTCGTTGCTTTTACTTAACCATTACCCTATGGGTAGTATGGTGTAGAGAATGTGTGTCAGATTTTATATTTGGCGTAATTTTTTTTTTTTGTTCTTGAAAGAGGTTCCATTATCTATAATTAAGGATGATGAGAGACAAAAGCGAGAAATAATATTGGTCATGTGAAACCTAAAAATATCATCCCCCTTTGTTGATTATAATGGGATTGCTTCTACACACTTTGTAAAATATTTTGTTGTTATGATAATGAATTTGTGGCCTCCTACTAATTCTAGGTTTATGTTACCAATTAGATCAAATCTCCATAACATGAATGGCCATGATGATATGATAAGTTGAAACTGCTATAAATTTACATGGTGTAAGTTTCTATGGAATTGATATTTGTCACATAACTTTGCATATTCTTGAAATTATTGTTCCATGTTTGGCCAATATTAACCTTGTCTAAGTAAATTATGGAACATTGTCTTACCATTGAAATCACCACCACATTCATTGTCTTCTATCTATTGAATAGCCACTTTGGCTTCCTTGACTATTAAACATTGGAGTAAGTATCCATCAAAAGATAATTTGAATGATTCATTGCAAATGATGACATATCAAAGAGAGTTTTGTTGTAATTTTCACTTTTCATTATTTGTAAAAGTATTTGGTGTGATATATTTATTCAAAAATTTCTATATATTACAGGACCATTCAAATGGTGTTGAACTATGTGTGGTAACTAGGACTATTAGAGTGATAAATTTTGTGTGGGAAACTAATGGAGATTATAATCATCTAATTGTGAATAGAGCTTATTCTACATCCATCTCTATCGGTATAAATGGTGTGGAACATGCTATTGCATCGGTTTGATGGTTGTCTTTGCATGGGATGTTCTCAATAGAGAAATTCTCAAATTGAGGGCATAGACACTAAACTATGTCCTTATAAGGAATCAGGTGTTCTTCATTTGTTTGGTAAACATTTATGACTTGATTGAAAATTAATTGGGAGTCCCCATAAAATTTTATGGATTTTATTTTGAGAGCTTGAGTTGCTTGAAGGCCTAATATGAGAGATTCATATTCTATGATATTATTGGTGCATGAAAAATTGAGTCGGTATGCAATAGGTACCATGTGTCCTAGAGGATCAATGAATATAATTCTAGAACCAACACTAGATGCACATATAGAACCATCAAAGAACATTTAATATGTATCTACAGTGTTATTGTATGTTGTAAAATCAACTCTAAAATCATTGTTAATATTACTATATCTATTAACGGATATTATACCAATTGCTCTATGATTATTTGTCATTTTATATATTTTTGTAATATGATTTTGAGGTAAAATTATGTAAATAAGATAACGCATTTGGAAATATGACCCAGAAGATATGGTTTTGACATGAGTAATTTTAAGGGATCGATTTTGGTAATGATTTGTGTCTCATTTTTAATCATGTAGTGATAAAGTTTATCAATAAAAAATACTAGTGCTAAGTAAATATTTTCAATTGTTGCATAATTTATCTCATAGTAAACTATTGTCTTACTAATGTAGTAAATTGCTCTTTCTTTATTATGCTCATCATGTTGTGTTAGGAGTTATCCCAGTGCATGATCTATTGCATAAAGGTAAAGTAGTAGTGGTTTACCAGGTATATGTCGAACCAAGATGTGAGGGTTAAGAAAGTATTGATTAAGTGTATCTAATCTCTCTTGACATGTGAGATCCCACTTGAATTGTAGGTACTTTTTAAGTACTCTAGTGAATGATTGGGTTTTATCTATGAGTTGTGTCATGAGTTGATGAATTTATTGAATTTTCCCTTAGAGGGACCAAAGTTGTTTTAAATTAGTTTGAGGCATATCCATGATTGATTTGACCTTCTTAAGGTGAACTTCTATGTTGCATTGAGATATAATGAAACCTAGAAGTTTCCTTGAGGAAACTCCAAAGACACATTTCTTAGGGTTGAGTCTAACATTATATTTTATAAGTCTTTCAAAAATTTGTCTCAAATCAATTGCATGATGTTGTCTCTATTTTGAATTTGACAACAAATCATTGAAATGATCTTTAACCATCTTATCAGTGATGTCATGAAAAATATGCATCATAATATGTTGGTAAGTTGCAACATTATTTAATCTTAATGGCATGAATATATCACAAAAAGTGCCCCATGGTGTTGTGAAAAAAGTCTTTTCTTGATCTTCTTCAGAAATATTGATTTGATTATACCCAAAAAACCATCCATAAAGGAGAGTATATCATAGATAGATATGGAATTGACAATCATATCAATGTTTCATAAAGGGACATCATCTTTATGACATGCTCTATTTATGTCTCTTGAGTCACAACAACATCAGATTTGTCTGTTAGGTTTGACAAATAGAATAATATTGGTAACCCGTTGTGGATGGGTGATTGGTTGAATGAAACCAACATATTACAATCATTAGATCTCATCTTTGACAAGGAAAGCCACTTTAGGATGCAATTTTTGAATCTTTTAGTTTATTGGTTTGGCTTCAAGATATTTTTTAATTCCATGTAATACCATTGAGGGATCAGTACTAGGCATATCATAATAAGCCCATGGAAATACTTTAGTAAAATAAATTAAGATCTGATGAATATCCATGTCTTCTAAGTTATGTAATGCGATAACTAAGAGTATGATGCAAGGATCATTTTTGATGCCATAATTATATTTGATTATTTCTTCTTTGAGCAATGTAGATCAATCTAAAGTATATGGTGTTGTAGGGATTGTATCATATATGTAAAGTAACATATGATCCAAATAATATGAATGCTCACCAAAGTATGTCTGGGCACTTATGGAATGAGGAAACCTATTCTTATGATAAAAAGAAGGGAGATTCTTATATGCACCTAGGAATTCTAAGAGAGCCTCATTATTAGTGAACTCATCAAGAACTAGTATATCTGGTGAAACTATAACATCGATGAGGTTTTGGTATATGACTAAACATGTATAAGCATGGTTCACTGTATCAACTTCTCATGGAATAGGTGGAACAAATGTGATGTGTTGAGAGGTATTATGGGAAGATTTGACATTAGATGTATCATTTCAATATCCAAGTCCTTATTTTCCCTATTAATCATATGCTTTGACGGGATTTAAGATTACCTATTCATGTTTTCCAAGGACTTGACCTATATAACCAATATTTTTAAAATATTTTAATGTGAGAGGTGAATTAAATTTATTTCCCTATGTACTAAAAATAATTGGTAGAGTTGTATTCTTCTTTTGAATTATAGCCTGGGGTGGTTTAGTATAAAAATCCATGTGTAGAATATAGTTATGTGAAGGATCTATATGTTGACAATACTTAAAAGGTTATTTATCCATAGATCATGTATATATATGTCCTATGTAGCTAAATTTTAAATATGAATGTAACATTTATGGAATTGTGTGCATAATGTGGATCAACGATCTACCAAACAAGAGATTGTAATTGAGATAATTTGGCAGAACTTGGCATGTTGTAGGTAGTGTTTGAGGTTCACGGTAAATTTTAATGTGATTCAACCCAAAATGTTTTGTGAAATTTTGTCAAACCCTCAGATGCTTATCTCATAAGGATCCAAATTAGTAGCATGGATGTTTAGATGGTGTAGAAAAGAAATGTTGTAGATGTTTAACCATGATCCATAATCAAATAGAACTCATTTGACACCTACCTCATTAATTCATAAATAAATATAGAGAGGTAGGTGTATATTTATGATGTGTTTAGGTGGAAGTTCCTCTCTCTATAAATAACTATGTTCTTCTATCCATTTAATTGTGTTAATAATAGAAGCCACATATGTAGGATCAAATGTTTGAGGTATCTGAGTATCACTGAGTGCCACATACAAAATATATTTGTATATGTCAGAGTGATATAAAAGTAATAAAATGGAAATTTTACTTGAATGATTACTACTATGATCCATAAAGCTATAATAATAGGTGTTGTAAACCTGTCAAGCTTCAGGACCACATGAGGACATCATAACCTAGACCATAGGGTCTACCAAGAACATGAAGCTAGAAGTGTATATGATATGTTGGTTGGATGTTTATCATCAAGAAGAAGGAGGGATAACATAGACCAATTATGTTTTGATATGTCTAGGATTTATGGGAAAGGAATGAGAATGAACAAAAAAATAAAAATGCATCTAATGGACATTGATTGATTTTAGGTAGTATAACTATTACTCAATTTTACAAGTTATCTATGTGTTGTAAGAATATTATCTTAAGTGTATTGCATATAGAATAAAGATATCATGTGAAATATATAATTTAACATGAAAGGTATTTTATTTGATATAAATTATCACAAATACATATGTCTATATGATTAAATAATAATGTCTTAAATGTATTGCACATAGAAGAAAAACAACATGTAAAAGAAAGAATGCAACTTGAAAAGCATTTTAGTTGATATGAAGCATCATGTATACATATGTCTATGTGATTAAATAATATCTTAAATTTATTTTACATAGAAGAAATATAACATCCTATGAAATATGATAGATATTACATTTGATAATAAACATCATCTATACAAGTCTTGATGTCTTTTTTGAGTTCATTCTGAATTAAAGGGAATAAGCATGCAAATGAAAGTATTAAACTATGCAAAAAAAAAAATTATTAACTTTTTTTGTCATCATGATCGTGATTATAGAAGAAATGTAAATCTGAAATTTAAATTCTGGAAATGTAAACCCTAGGGTTTGGTATTACAAGTGGTTTGAATTAATGCAAGTTAAACAAATATTTAAATAAAATTTAAATAAATGACACCCTAATGTATTAATGATTAATAAGGCTAGGTTATACACAAAAAAATATGAAAATAGGAATTTATAACCCTAATTTGATGTATAAAAATGAAAAAAAGGTAAACCCTATAAAAAAACTAGGGGTTTTAAGAAATGTTTGAAGTAAGTCAGGTTCACCAAATGATTTAACCTTTAGGGTTTAACTATGTAAAACCTATGTTTATATTAAAGAGATAAGATGTATAAATTAATTATAATAATTAAGTAATTATTTTTTATAGCATTTAACTTCCTTTGAATTTTTAAAACTAGCAATAAATAGGCATAAATACGGACTTATCTAAAAAGTTACTATTATGAATGGTCTAGGTTCTGAAAACTAACTTCTAGATAGTTTTGAGTGTTTTCAATAGGATTATAGAGTTTGTTTGTTCATTGGATAGTATCACCCCATATGGAAAATAAAACCATGTTTTTTTAGTGTCCTCAAAGTGGTGGTATTGTCCCCTTTATGAGATTTTTCCTATTTTCTAGGAGCACCTACACCTGTGTTTTTAGGTCCTATTCCTACATGCACAAAACTTGGAGCTCTATGTTATGCCTTTAAAACCTAATTTAGTGTGAAAAACCCAAACATCTTTATAAGTATGGCATGATCAATAATTGTGTGTTTATCATTAAGATAGGCTAGACATCCTAAACACCTCGTTATGAAGAGATTTACCTACATATCAATACTTCGAATAAGGATCAAGCCCAATGTAGTTCACCCACCTAGTGCTTGATGCAAGTGTACATGAATTCTAGAATAAGAGTGGACTAGGATGCCTTTAATGTGCTTGACCGCTAAAATATTTGAAAATTGGGCTTAGGGATATTGTAGATGGTAGTATGTAGAAGTATGGTAGAATAAGGATCAAATACCTTAAATTTGATCAACTTGTCTTTGGTTTGAATGTGTTTTTGCATCTATTTTCCATATAGTGAATAGAGGTCAATTAGAATTGTATTTATAGAGTTGTGTAGCTTTTTTAGATAATCAAATATGCTTAGGCGTACCTTAGGAGGGGTACACATTTGAAAAAGTATATGTTGGGAAGAATTAGGGACAAGGACTATAACAACCAATTGGGGATACTAGTGTCATGTGGATATAGTGTACTGAATATGGTGTTAATGTCCACTTGGAAGACTACTGAGCAAGTTGGGTTGGGATTTGAGAAGATAGTTTTTGGATTGTGTTTTGGCTAACTGTAGTTGACTATGGTCTACACAATGACTAGAAAAGTGTGTCTAAGTCTCTAGGATAAGTCTAGGGCCAATCTTGGAATAGGGTAACTCAACCAACACTCTTACCATCCAATTACCACTTTTAAGTGATTACATGGGTATATTTATTATAGACTAAAGACTTTTTTTGTAACTATCATCCAATCACTTATTTTTTCCACCTCATTAGGCTTCTCAAGTTGTGATTATTCAGATGAAGGTCTCAACCTTCCAGTAAGGGGGAAGTCTAAATGATCTACTAGTCAAGGGATAAAAAATGATACCAAGTGTGAATGATATTTAAGTAAATAGTTTTATACACCCATCATTTAATTCTGACTTTAATATTAATGGATTCCTTCAATTCCTTAGCCAATTCAATTTCATGCAAACTTTCCTGTTAAGGTGTGTGAAATAGAACTTAGTTGGTTCATGGCATGAGACACAATATATGGGTTAGAAAATGTCCTTGAAAAATGATCATAGATGAATTTTGAGATCAAGGAGTTTAATCTAGAATAACACTCGAAGCAAACCCTGATAAGTGACATTAATGTCAAGGGTCCATTTTGACTAAATCAAAATGGTGTTTCTTAGAAACCAATAACTTACTCTAGCTGGTAGAGCTTGGACCTAGGATTAATCCCTAAAGGAGAAAATAAAAATCCCTTAGATTTTGAACGCCAATGATGTAGATGCCCTAGAGTTCCCATTGTTGTCAAAACTAGGCATTTAGGGACTCATATAAGGGGATGCAGCCAAAAAAGTAAGTAATAAGAGAATAATTTTCATATATTTACAAACACAATCTATGGAATTAATATTTAATCATACCTCGTAGCTGTAAGTTTTGACCTTGTATAATTTCAGCATAAATTTATTAGCTCATTAGGTGCCATACTTCCCACTACCTACAACAATAGTTGTAATAGAGAGGGTAGATTGCATTGTATATCAAACAATATCCCATATAGTAGTGCACCAAGTGTAATAAATACACAACTAGCAATGTAAGGAAAATAATAAACCAAAAAAAAGAAAACCCTAGCAGAGAAATTTTCCTCTCACGTAGAGATCCTTACTCAATTGGGCATAATAATATATATTAAAATAATTGATCTTATACTTATTCAAATATTTATTAATATCATGACTAAAAAAATTGATGGCCATTATGAGCTATGTTCACTTCTGTAAAATATGATCATTTTTTCCTAAAACAAAGTAAAATATCAAAAAAATAAAAACTTGTATTATTAAAATGATGTCTAACTATTTTTCATCTTTTTTATTCTTACAAGTGAATTATAGTGCTACCCTATCTACATGCTATGGTATTTTTTATTTAAACTAAAATTTAAAAACACATATGTATATAGTTTTATAGAAATTGATAGAATTTTATTTCATACAATTGGAACCCACTACAAAATTTTAAATTTTTCTATAGCTTATACAAAAATATAAGGACTATCTAAATTATTAAATATTAACATATTTTGTACTAAATATGAACATTAAATGATTTTCAAATAGTAAATAGTAAATTAAAATTCCCTGTAGTAGCTCAGGTTTTCATCTGTAAGTAAAAAGGGTTTCACTCAAGGAAAGAGATTAATCTAGTATACTTTGAACACATCCACATCACCCCATTTTCATACAAAAACATTATATTTTCCATATTGGTAGAGAAAGGTGGTGGTGTGAAGTATATCCTCATCCCATCACTCTATCCAACTAGAAACAAAAGGTGATTGAGGTGAAAGATTAAAAACTCAAGTAATGAGACAAATGGGTCCATCATGGTAGAGGAGGGAGGTATTTAGGAGGAATTGATTATGTGTCACTTTGAAGTCACTGTTTATCACAAGTGATGGGGTTTTGGTATGAGAGAGCTTATTCATAATGCATGATGATAGGTTATCCATTGATAAATGAAAAATATATATATTTTTATCTTTAAGCATATAATATTCAAATCTTTTAATGACCTTATTGGTGTTAGTATGATAGTTGGACCACATATACAAAGAATTGGATGTTATTGTATGCCACAAAAATAGAAGTTCGACTCAGTCCCACCAATTTATGAAATAATAACAAGAACTATTTTTTTGCACACATCATTTCATCAATAGGGCACCAAACTTGTCCTTGGTATAGTCCACCATATTAAAATCCCTACAGACACCACAGGGTAAGGGGTAGGTTGTCAGCCAAATATCATATTAAATATGCTATGTTAGGACAATCATTTGTGGCATACATGTTGAAATCCCTGAATGAGTATCCATTAACATCAAGGATAAAAATATCCCAGTGTGATAGATGAAATGTAATGGAAATAACCAAGGAAAGTTTTTTTTGGGAAATGTTAGCAACCCAACTTGCACCCTACTGAAGTAGATTGCTCAGATCTCCTTCAAACCTAGACTAACATTGGATTGGTCTATAGGTTGTGGGATAACTTTGACATAGATCAAACCTCTAGATTATGAGGCTATCTCCTCTGGTATATCAACTTTGAATTAGTTAATAAAACCCACTTGCTTTAGGGGTGAAAAGAGATAAAAAGATAAATGAATGTGAAAACCTATACTAGTAATGGTGATGCACCTAATGTAATCATTCATACACTCAATTTGAACTCCAACTAAAACCAATAATCAATGTAAATCACTGAATCTTACAACTTCAAGGGAATCCTATTTAAAAGTGTTTCATATAAAGGGGTATGTGCATGGAGTTGGGGGATAATTCCATGGACATAACCCATAATGCGTATGTGTTATTGTTATAACACATATGCATTATGGCTCAGGATTCCCAAGCCATAACATGTATATATTATAACAATAACACATATAATTTATTTAAAATTATAGGAATGCGTATGTGTTCCTATATGTTTCAATAACACATATGCGTTATTGAAACTATAAAAAAAAACTCTCATCCTCTACATTTTATCCATTCATATTTTACTAATTCCCATTCACATTTTGATGATTCTCATTCATGTTTTCACCCTCAAGCTCTCATTTTGGCCTACAGTATTCATGTTTTTCCATCCATTCATCAAATCAATGATTTCATCACAAAGAAGAGGTATGTTTTTTGTAGATTAAATCATTTTTTTTATTTTTTTAAATTTTTTGTGAATGTGAATTTCAAGTTTATTTTTTTATTTTTATCCAATAGGTCGACATGCTCTGTCTAACCCTTCACCTAACCTTCTGACCAACCCTCCTAACCCTCTTGTAATTCCCCTAAATCCCCCAGGAAGCTAGGAGGATATAGTTGCTCACATAGTGGAGAACAAAACTGAAATTGAGAAAATAATTAGGAAAATGAGGGAGCCCACTTCCAAAAACACCCACCACACCTATTTTGCCAATAACCTAGAGTTAGTATTAGGTCAATTTGACTCGATAATAGTCAAATTGATAGATGGAGGTCATATAGGGATAGTTTTAGGGATTACTATGCTAACAAATTATTAGCATCTGAGGTGAAGAACAAAAATATAACAAAAGATCAAATTTATGCCTTATTTAACAACCTCACCACCAATGCCCTATTTCCCATAATGACAAAACATTTACCAATCCATCGATGCCAAAATGATTTGATTAAGGCCAATTTTTGAGAGTGATGGTAGATGGTGTTTGAATATCCCCTTTGTAATAACCATGAGGTCCCTTTGTACTTTTTTAGGAAACTCTATTGTGATTTTGTCCTCAATAAAATTCTAAACTACTTGAACTATGGTGAGTTTCAGGACTGAGGGTAAGGCTCCACACATGATCAACCAGGTGTACATCATGTACCTAATCAACCTACAAGGATCCCTACCTAAAATCCACTTCATCCAAAGATTCCCTCTATGGTGATAGAGGTTGTGGAAATAGACATTTTGCATGCACTTAGTGCACTTACTGATACACTCGTTCATCATACAATTAGACTTTTAGAGACAGATGCTTGAGATACTCCAACTAGTGGTTACACCTGACCCCACCCATGTAGATGTTATGGTGTTATATGTATTGGAACTTTAGATGATGATGTTGGCACTTCAGGGGGCTTCGAGGATGTGGTCTTGGCTGATGAGTTTTTGTCATGCACATTTGGTTCAGATATGTTGGGAGTCTCTACACACATGTAGGTATCTTTTAAATAAATTTAATGTTAATTTTTAAGTTATATTTAAAAATTAAAAAGGTAAAAACTAATTTACATGTTTAAATTTAATAATATATATGTATTTTTTTGTGTTCCAAGAGGAGACGTTGCCTTCAACATCACAACTATGTAGTGGGCTAACCCAGATACTACATTTATCTGTGTCAGTAATACACCATATACATTTACAAAGGTAAAATTTCAAGTGAATCTTAAATAATATAGATGTACATTCATACACCTTAATTGCATCCTTGGTAGATTTTGTGTAAGAAAATATAAAATACCTAATATAATTTTGTTAGACTTTTTATTTTTTGATGTATTAACATGGATTGGTGTAGCTTGTTAAAAACTCATCCTCCATCTCAAATATGTTTTCAATAACCAAAATAGCAATTTGAATATTTATTTGATATCCCATTATATGTAGTTTTCATAGCAAGTAAATCCCAATCAGTAGGATTAGATGTACACACACACACACACACACACACACACACACACACACAATTCATTTGATAAAAGTTATTTGGTACAATATATTTCTATCAATTTCCTAATCGATCATAGTATGTATTCATCGATATTCACACCACTCCTTTCTTTTAAATACTAGCCTCATAGCCAAGCACTTGATTATTTGTTATCCTAATCATATATAGCGGTTAAATCTCTATGATTGATATCCAAAATAGTCATAGCTAGCAATTCAACTCCCATCTTGATAACATTTGAGCATTTCATCTATATCTGTGGAGTTATAAATCTAGATGGCATAACCTCTTGATCCCATTGTACCTAGTTATATCCATTGGTTTTTTGGGAGAGTATCTTTTAGATACCATTGGTTTTTTGGGAGAGTGTTGACTATAAACTATAGCCTATATGTATATGTCATAGGCCTTGTGACCATATAAAAATAGTGGACCTTAACCCCATATAGATAGATGGGGTTGAGTAGTTTGTCTCCACCACCTTCTTAGGGGGCCCAAAGACCTACTATATCTAGTTGGAGAAGAGGTTCTATATATATCCATTGATGCAAAGCTATATCAACTTCTATACCAAATGATGCAGGAACATCTACATTAATTTTATTGGCAAGTCATGATTGAATTCAAATTCAATTTATTATATTTAAATGATGCGCTGGTCATCAGACTGCAACAGGGTAAACTATTTGTCTAGGTTCTGCATGTTCTATACTCTCACTTTGTTCTAGGCTCATGCTCTGTCACTCTTTATTCAAATCAAGGGAATTCAAATCAACTATTCCTTTGTTGGAAAATTTAAAACTCTTCATTTACTTATTGGATGTGATATCATTCTTGTTACCTTATTTCCTCTGTTCGATACTCCTTGTCTCCGCTCAAGTTCCTCAGATGCCCATTTTGTCTCAGGTCTGTATCAAACAAATACCCCTTTCCAAATGTGCAATTAGTATTCAACATGCTGTATCTTCGCACATCATGGCCAAAGTCTTTCAAAATGGATATAAGAGCTTCACAGACTCAAGTCTATTCCAAATGAGTTATACCTCGATTTGATCTCATTCACCATTCAAGTTTTTGAGCACATTTTTTGTTGTCCTGCACACTTCAGCTATGACATGCAAAACTGTATCATCCGCAAATGGAACTCGCACCACGTTTCATCTCTACTGCTTATCCCGATCTTGTATAGTACGTATAGACTTGTAGTCAAAGATTTTAATGGACCCATGAAACCCCTCTATGCTTTCAACAGACTACAAATATGCGTTTATCTCTGCATCCAGATAGGACATATATATGTATGTATGTACTGTGGTCGCGTTCCTTTGTGGGAGCCACCTCACGTCTGTTTCCTACCAAATAATACAGTCTATATATATATATGCCATCCCATATTTTTAGAGTATATGTCCATATATATATATATATATATATATGGACATATACTCTAAAAATATGGGATGGTGTATACACAAAATATATCCTTTTGATTATGAAAGTGGAAGTATACATACTCTAACAATCTAAACTCTGTCCCTGCTAAGCATCCCAGTTCCAGTCAACTACTGGTATCTTCGCTACATTCTACATGTCTACTGATCATTCTTCCCCTCTCCTTGAATGAGAGATTCTCCTTTTGTCTTTCCTCTTTCTCTCTTCCTCTTATCCCTCTTGAATGAATTTTATTTTGCTCTTTCTATCATGATGATGTTTTTAATTCATTCGAGAGGGATAAGAGGAAGATAGAAAGAGGAAGGAAAAAAGGAGAATCTCTCATTCAAGGAGAGGGGAAGAATGATCAGCAGACATGTAAGAATGTAGTGAAGATACCAATAGTTGATTGGAACTGGGATGCTCAGTAGGGACAGAGTTTAGATTGTTAGAGTATGTATACTTCCACTTTCATAATCAAAAGGATATACACTGTGTATATGCCATCCCATAATTTTAGAGTATATGTCCATATATATATATATATATATATATATATATATATATATATATATATATATATATATATATATATATATATATATATATATATATATATATATATAATATACTATATTATTTGGTAGGAAATAGACGTGAGGTGGCTCCCACAAAGGAACGTGACCATAGTACATACATACATATGTATGTCATGTCTGGACGCGGAGATAAACACATATTTGTAGTTTGTTGAAAGCGCAGAGGGGTTTCATGGGTCTGTTGAAATATTTGAATACAAGTCTATACGTACTATATAAGATTGGGACAAGTAGTAGAGATGAAACGTGGTGCGAGTTCCATTTGCAGATGATACAGTTTTGCATGTCATAGCTGAAGTGTGCAGAACAACAGAAAACGTGCTCAAAAACTTGAATGGTGAATGAGATCGAATCGAGGTATAACTCATTTGGAATAGACTTGAGTCTATGAAGCTCTTATATCCATTTTGAAAGAATTTGGCTGTGATGTGTGAAGATACAACATGTCGAATACTAATTGCACATTTGGAAAGGGGTATTTGTTTGATACAGACCCGAGACAAAATGGGCATCTAAGAAACTCGAGTGGAGACAAGGAGTATCGAACAAAGGAAACAAGGTAACAAGAATGATATCATAGCCAATAGGTAAATGAAGAGTTTTAAGTTTTCCAACAAAGGAATAGTTGATTTGAATTCCCTTGATTTGAATAAAGAGTGACAGAGCATGAGCCTAGAACAAAGTGAGAGTATAGGACATGCAGAACCTAGACAAATAGTTTACCTTGTTGCAGTCTGATGACCAACGCATCATTTTGGTATCAGAGCCTGAAGCTCTTGGGATTTGGTAATTGATCATGGTTGCTAATAAGTTGCTGCAAGATTGAGAAAAGGATCAACAGGACAAAGTGCTAAAAGACCTTGTTGAGGAAAGGTATGAGTAACTTTGATATTTGATTTGAGTTTATTGTGTTTGAGAAGTAAACAGGTGAAGAGGAAGTTTTAAAGCCATTGAGGCTTAAGAGGAGAAGAAGCCAAGGAAAGCTTAGTGAATAGCCAAGAGAAGCTCTAGAAAAAGAGCATAGTGAATGCTCAAGAGGAAGATCCAAAGCAAGGTAAGCTTGGATTTGTGAAATTATTGATATTTGGTTAAAGTAGTGTCATATTACAAACCAATGACTTAGTGTGAAGCTCAATAAAACCATTAAGTGGGATCAAAAGACTAGGATGCAAAAGGCCTAGGTGAGATCAAGGAGATTGTCAAAAGACCAGTCAAGGAGAAAGGCTTGGGTGAGACAAGTGGACCTACAGGGATAAAGAGACCAAGGTGGAAAAGACTTGGGTGAAGATCTTAGAAATGGAAGTACTGTTGAAGGCACTATAGAATAGCAAAGTACATGAGGGTAACAAGAAGAAAATAAGCATCCAAAAGAAGAAAGGTATGACCAGTATTGAAATTGATAAAGAGATTGATAGTTTGAAAAGAGATTTAGCTAATTTTATAGATAGATATGAGTCTTGGATGTAGATGGACAAGCAAGCATGGGTATGGCCAATGAGGAAGAGGTTGAAGTGGCCAATAGATCTCCTAGTGAAGAGGAGAAGGCAAAATGAGATTGCCATGAAGAGAGAAGCCCATAGAGGCTTGAAGAAGATAAGAAGGTTGCCAAGAGAGCAACAAAAAGAGGAAGAGATTGTGAAAAATGTTCTCATTGTGGAGAACAAGAGAAGAGAAGAAAGAAAAGATGAAGTGCCAGGAAGAGCACTTGAAAAGATAAGAGTGTTGGTGAAGAAAACACTCATAGGGACCTTGTGGTCTCTTATTTTTATATCTAATGTTGTCTTTGCATGGGTAATTGCAGGTATGAGCAGCCTTGTGAAGGTCAAAAGAAAGGCCTTGAAGAACGAAGAGATTTGTGCAAGAAGAAACACCAAGTGCACAAGTGAATGTGTAAGAGAAAAGAAAAAGTTTGTTGTTGTTGATAAGGAAGAAGAGATGCATTGGTTAATGCATAAGGGAGGTGTTGAGGAACCCATACAAGCAAGAGAAGAGATAGAAGATGAAGATGAATTCCATGATGCCATTGAAATCTAAGAAGAGGAAAGAGAACAACCAAGTATAAAGGAAGAAGAAAGTACAAACAATCAAGAAGCTATGCAAGTCAAAGAACTAATGGAGCAACCCATTAAGGAGGTAAAGGTGAATTCCAAAATTGATTTTTCTTATTCTTATAAGCATGAAACTATTGATATGCATGTTAGAGAAGCAAAGGGAAAAGTGAAGTTTCCAATTAACCATGGATATGTGATTCCTAAGTGGATGGTGAAGCACACAAGCAAGCAACAAGTAAGCAAGCAGGCAAGTTTACCTTATAAGATTGGATTTTATCATATTCCTAATATGAATGTAGGTGTGCAAGAGAATAAAAGGACAAACAAAGTTTGTTTTTTAGTATTGTCACAAGAGCATGGTTACAGGATGCCTAAATGGCTTGTGAATTCAATTGATAAGAGAAAGAAACAAGTATGGGTGCCTAAGAAGGCAAAGAGAGAAGATGTGAGTGTTGAGGCAACAACACCAGGAAGTCAATGGAAGAGGATTTAAGGTGATTCAAGCAACCAAGAGAATGAAGGTGAGATGGTGAGTATGGAAGAGGCATTCCATGAAGACATGATACTTGAGAGGTATACCAAAGAGGTTAAAGGTAAACAAATTGTTTATGATGATGTTTTTGAATCTTTTAATGATCTTTTCATGAGAAATGAAAAATGGAAAGTGGCTATGTGGAATAATATGCAGCAATAAGAGAGTTCCAAATGGATGGATGATGAGGAAAGAGATGGGTATACAACAAAGCAATGCCTCATTGAAAACAAAGAACAAACAAGATGGCTTCAAGCAGAGATTGAAAAGAGCAAGGAGACACAAGGTAAGGATACTGCAATTGTATTTGATAAGTATATTGATGTTGATGAAGAATTTGAAATGTATGAAGAAACCATAAAGTGGATGAATGTATTTATAGAGGATGAAAGACAATTTGGTTCTAAGTTTGATATAGGACATGAAGATTTGGATGAGCTTGTGTTGAGTGAAGAGTTGAAGAGGATAGAAGAGTTGTTGAATCCTCCAAAAGAGTT
Source organism: Torreya grandis (assembly GCA_037957365.1). Taxonomy (NCBI): domain Eukaryota; kingdom Viridiplantae; phylum Streptophyta; class Pinopsida; order Cupressales; family Taxaceae; genus Torreya; species Torreya grandis. Next base: position 3,753,461 of record JARHVA010000638.1, on the reverse strand, counting down.
GTGTAGAGGCACGTATCAACATGGTGGCACCATTGATCAGATGGAAAATGAATTGAGGCAAGAGCTAAGAAGGGATGAGATGAAGAGTAAGGTTAGTGAAGGACAAGTAATACTTGTGAGTGATGAGCCCAAGTTTGATGAAGAGAATAGTGAGACAGATGAGAGCTCACTAAAGGAAGAAATGAGAATGTTGGAAGATCTCTTTAGTTCTTCAAGAGAGCTACATACAGGCACAAGCCATGATGAGAACACCATTGGTGAGAGTGAAGCAAGACAAGAGCAAAGCACAGAGGTCAAGACAATTTTGATCAAGGAGCAAGAATGTGAAGGCAGCCAAGAGGCTTCATGGCCTAAATATTTTGATTCTAAGGTGGCTTTGAATGTTTTGTATGCAAGTATGAAGGTTGCTAAAGTGAATGACATACATGAGCCATTGGAGAAGCTCATGAAATAAGAAGATCTAGAAGACATGTATGAAGATGAAGAAGCATGGAAGCGGGAGATGGCAGCTGAGAAAGAAATGAGAAGGACATATCTAAAGAGGAAGAAAAGCAAGATGAAGGACAAAGACTATTCCAAACAAAGACAAGCATTGCTATTGGCAACAAGACCTTGGGATCCAGGGATAGAGTGAAGACTAGAACATTGAGGAGGTATCTATTTCTAGAGGGAGAGTATGATGCAGGAGCATCTACATTCATTTTCTTGGCAAGTCATGATTGAATTTAGATTCAATTTATTGTATTTTCCCTCCAATATGATGTTAATGAGGAGTAATTGTAAAAAGTAAAGGTAAAAAGTAATTTTTGGGGCTATTGAGAAAATAAAGGAGGAGTGGTTGAAATTATTTCAACATTGGTATATTGTTACAAATTAAAAATTGTGTTTTGTCTTGAGCCCAAGATTGGGCGTAGAAGTTAGAGAGGAGGCTCTTAAAAAGAGTAAAAGAAAATTCATTCGAGAGGGATAAGAGGAAGATATAAAGAGGAAGGACAAAAGGAGAATCTATCATTCAAGGAGAGGGGAAGAATGATCAACAAACATGTAAGAATGCAGCGAAGATACCAGTAGTTGACTCAAACTGGGATGCTTAGCAGGGACAGAGTTTAGATTGTTAGAGTATGTATACTTCCACTTTCATAATCAAAAACATATATGTTGTGTATATGCCATCCCATATTTTTAGAGGATATGTCCATATATATATATATATATATATATATATATATATATATATATATATATATATATAGACTGTATTATTTCATAGGAAACAGACGTGAGGTGGCTCCCACAAAGGAACGCGACCACAGTACATACATACATATATATGTCCTGTCTAGACATGGAGATAAACGCATATTTGTAGTCTGTTGAAAGTGCAGAGGGGTTTCATGGGTCTTTTGAAATCTTTGACTGCAAGTCTATACGTACTATAGAAGATCGGGACAAGCAGTAGAGATGAAACGTGGTGCGAGTTCCATTTGTGGATGATACAGTTTTGCATGTCATAGCTGAAGTGTGCAAGACAATAGAAAATGTGCTCAAAAACTTTAATGGTGAATGAGATCAAATCGAGGTATAACTCATTTGGAACGGACTTGAGTCTGTGAAGCTCTTATATCCATTTTGAAAGACTTTGGCCGTGATGTGTGAAGATACAACATGTCGAATACTAATTGGGCATTTGGAAAGGGGTATTTGTTTGATACAGACCCAAGATGAAATGGGCATTTGAGGAACTTGAGCGGAGATAAGGATTATCAAATAGAGGAAACAAGGTAACAAGAATGATATCACAGCCAATAGGTAAATGAAGAGTTTTAAGTTTTCCAACAAAGGAATAGTTGATTTGAATTCCCTTGATTTGAATAAAGAGCGGCAGAGCATGAGCCTAGAACAAAGTGAGAGTATAGAACATGCAGAACCTAGACAAATATTTTACCCTGTTGCAGTCTAATGACTAGCGCATCACCAAACTCTACTTATATCCCTTCCTTTCAAGGTTCTCCTTCATCCATTCATAACTCATTCCCTTAGTGCTTTGGGTAATCAAATAACAATGATAATATTAGTCAAATCAATACTTATATCTTCTTATCACTCTCTCTCTACATCCTTGGTCATGTCACTAAATCAAACTGTCTGTCTACTTACCCCTCACATACACCTTTCTAGCTTTACCTTCTACTAGCCTTGTTTGTGGTTAAAGCTCCTTGTTGGGAACATCTGACAAATATTCACTAGAAATTAATTACAAATTTAATGACCCACTTGGCCCATAAAAATCCCACATTAATCCTCTGATATAACTCTTAAGGAAAATTATACTTCCTTCTTTAGGCCTCTCACCAATTAGCCCTCCATTTGTATAAACCTCCTTATTATGAAACATGTACAAACTTTATGTATAATCTATTGATCTTTATAGATACCCATTTGGCTCTTTCAGTTGAATCAAAAAAAATTTGACCCTCTTCATTGGACAAATCCTCTTGTTTCTGTATCACCCCTTCTCCCTTAACCCTTCTCTAGGCTTAACACTAGATCCTAGCCTTATTTACGTACTTTTCCATTCCTGACAAGCTTCCACTAGTGAGAAGACATCAAATAATTTAAGATTACAAGTTTTTGGAAAAATTTAATGGTCAAATATCATTTCATACACTAAAGGGGATAAATTTTGTCTTAGTGGGTTTCAAAACACCAAACCCTTTTCATTGGGTCTTTACTGACTCTATACAACTTTCTCATTTAGATAGCAAGTTTTGAAAGCCCACACTCAATTACAAATTGAAAACTCTTAGTTTAAAACATTTCTTATGCACTTAGGAAAATAGGGTACAAGGTTACTTTACCTTTCCTTCAACTCCCAATATCTTCAAAACCTAATATGGGATTCTATAAACTTTCATTAACTATCTTATACCCCTTACAATCTCAATGTAATCCCAAACTAGTTTCAACATAATATAACTCAGTCCTTTGACTATATGTTGCCCTTTAGCAAACATGGTACTCATGGATTATTTCCTCTTTCAATGTCAAAGCACTATAAAAATATATCAATATGATCTCCCCCTTTCTATTATCATTCAACATCCTTCTTTAAACACTTTAGAATCCATAACAAGTTACAAATCTAAACACAAGGAACATAATTTCTTAGTTTACAAACTATATGTTTTCCAAGAACAAGGACTAGGGACAAATAGGATTTTACCACTTCTTGACCAATTAGATTCCTAAAAATATTATTCTCAACACTCTTATGCATGTTCCTAAGTTAACCTTCCACAAAAATTTATACCAAAATAATCAAATTATTAGACTATATTTGAATCTTGGATTGTATACAAGACTAAGTTTATTAGCAACTTGTTTAATCAATGAATTGCCCAAATTTTTAATTATTAGGTTGTTTGTTCAGTTGATGACTAGCATGGACACTCCTCCATCACTACAAGTCAAGATAGACTCAGGAATTGCTACTACAATTTCATTTTCATAGGTACTCACCGAGGTATGTATATTCACTTGTAATTTTGAATTGTAATTTAGTACTTTTGTTTTAATAATTTTACTATATACTTTGGAAAATATAACTTATATGCACAAATGTATTGTGTATGCAAATTTTACATATGACATTTGATAGTTTGATTCCAATGACACTATGACAACTCCTCATGTTTCTTCATCATTTGACATGCCTATTCATGCAACTGAACCTAGCACTAACCTAGTTGAGCATCAATGGCAAATTGAGGAGGACCATGAGATTGTGGTAAGTGCATGTTTAAATGGTTTTTTTATTATAGTTTAAAATATGAGTTTCTTAACTTGGTTTCATGTATACCTGTTAATTTTATAATAATTTTTATATTTGAATAGGTTTAGTTGCAAGTGAGCTATGAGCGTAGTACCTGCAGTCAAACCTTGGAGCAATCTAAGGCATTTGAGATATCTCCATCTATAAGCAGAGCATCCCAAGGAGAGTCTTCTTTGAAGAAGGCAAAGAGAGGGAAACTATTCAATGATTAGTATGTTTTAGATGATGTACTTTTTTGTATGCATATATGGTAATGTATGCATTTTTGGCATTGCATATGCATATATGACGTATTCACCCAACATTAGATATTATGTTGTTAGACATGATGTAATTTTGTGTATGCCTATATGGCAATGCATATATTATTGACATTATATGCCTATATATGGCATTCATACATGGAATTCTTATTTTGTACATGAATATTTAATAAAACCAATGAAGTAAATCTTGTTTGAATCACTTGTATTTAGATTATTATAAATTATTGGTTTTGAAGTATTCTTAAGAATTAAAAATGGTATGAGATTGAAAATAACTTGTTAAGATAAGCTTGTAAATTAGACCCTTATAAGAAAGTAATAATATCATTGATTGCATTTGAATTATGTTTGTATGCTAATGTACGGGTATGGAGGATAAGTATACAAAAACATCATTACCTGGTTCTAAACTCAACTAATGACATTCATTTGCTATGGTTTGATTTGAATCTTCTTTCATAAGCTAGCTCCTATTTTGACTATTTGGACTTAATTTAGCTTCTTAAAACTAGTACTTATTCCTTTTAATCTTAGTATTACATCCAAGATTTCATTGACCTCTGTCCATACATATTTTACCTCATTCCATTCATGTCTCATTCACAAATTTCCTCTCAATCTCATTCTAGTTTCTTCCTAAGCACCTTCTTTGGGTCTCAAAGACCAAATCTTGGTCTATGTTTCAAGAGCTCAACCTGTTGTAACATATGGTCTTAGATGATCATAAAATACTTGGTATAACCCCCTTCAAATACTCAAACAATAGAATTCTCTCATTCCACACCTTATGGACACAATGTTACCTACCCTTTTTACCATAATTTACCTTAAGCTGTTTGCATGTTCCTTCATGCCAAAACTTGTCTTTCTTCAAAATTTTGCATGAAAACACTAATTTTTATCACTTATATAGTAAAATATAGGTTATCAACATCATATTTTATGATCTTAAGAGCTCTCCAATTCCTAAACTACTTCTTGACATCCAAAATTGACAAAACTTCTAGAAATCTTCGATGATTGCCTTCTTGACTGGATGAGGACTGTGTCAAAAAAACAAGAAATTTCACTCTTTTTAGGAGATTGAGTATGTCATTGGATGTTTTGGTAGGCTATGGAGACCATTCGTACCAAATTCAGTGCTTTTAATCAAGCTTTAGATGCCCCAAACTGACCAATGTTTGCAAGGTAGACTCTAATGTTTGTCATGATTTGACATAAGGTTGAGTATACTAAAATAGTTAATAGTTTATATGGTCAAAAATACACAAAAATATATTAAATGGGTAGATTAGGTCATAATTATCCTCTCCACTAAATTTTGTGATTAGCTCTGACATATTTTGGCTTGTAGGCCTAATTTGGCAAAAGTTAGTGACACGTGTCTTCTTGGTCAAATTTCACAAATGAGCCATCATCTTATTTTGACTTGGTTTGTGATGAAAAAAATTGAGTAAAATTCTAAGACTCATCACTCCAAATGGTTTCAATGTACTTGATGACTTGATTCTTATCTATATACACTCAAAGTCAAATACAACAGATTCTAACCTCCTACCATTTCCTCAAACATGACAACCAGCCTTCATTGAAGGCTCCAAGTCTTCCATGTACCTATTTCCCACTTTTTACCAAGTATTAATATAATTCCTACAATGCATAATTCATTTTCTTATATATTATTTTCCCCCTGTGACCTTATTGCTCACTCTTGACCCCACACTCACACATATAATACTTATTTCAATATTAAACAATAGTTCTCACAAGCTTAGACATCCACTCTTCCAAATTCCACTTATTTCCCCTTGTTGGCTTCAAATAATAGGCATAACAAATATTCCATTTATATTTTGTGTTGAAAGAGGTTTTGTGGGTACAAGTTTGGTGGATTGGCATAATTGATCCATCTTTCCACTCCTTACCAAAAGATTTGTCATAATATCCTCTATCTCCAACTAGCAACTTTGCCTCTGTTATCGACAGGTGAAAATACACCACTTTGAGAACATTTATATAGTCAATTTATACATTTTCCAAAAACCTTATCACCCACTTCCACCCACATGTGAATTTTTAATACTGTCTAGAGCACGAAAACATTGACAACAAATGTTGTCAAAGTTGAAGCTACGATCTGAGAACTCAAATTTTGGTGCTTGTCAGCTAAAAAATGGCACTAAAAACACATCCAAATGGGTGAATAATGTCTAATATTAGGCTCTTGACCTCCCATTTGGCCTGGTTGACAAACCCACCACCCATTTTGGGCTCAAGAATGCCCTTCCCAATACAAGAAAGATGCTGATTTTAAGCCTAACTTCAGGTATGCATAAAACCAAAACTATAAGTCATATGGAAGAACCATAAGATCCTTTGTGTGTTTGAGAAATTCCTATAATTAAATCTTTAATCTAATCTAAATCACCTCTAATATTAATCCGTGCCTAAAGTTACAGTAAAGGGTCCTAAAATGCAAATTTTTGGTAGTGAAGAGACAACTTCTTGACCTCCAACTAGAAACTTTGCCTCTAGGAGTGACAGGTGAAAATCCAAAACTTTGATTACATATTTATAGGAAAATTACACATGTTTCAAAAACTATGGCACCCACTTCCACCCGCAAGTGCATTTGCACTACTATTCTAGAGCACAAAAACAATGACAATAAATGTTGTCAAAGTTAAAGCTATGATCTGAGAACTCAATTTTTGGTGCTTATTGGATGAAAAATGGAACTTACACCATATAAAATGGGGTGAATAACATCTAATACCAAGTTTTTGACCTCCCATCTAGCCTGGATGACAAATCCAACACCCATTATGGGCTCAATAACACCCTTGCCAATATAAGAAAGATGTTTTTAGCCTAATTTCAAGCATGCATAAAACCAAAAATGTAAGTCATATGGAGGAACTATAAGATCCATTGTGTGCATGGAAAACTCCTATAATTAAAACCCAAATATATTTTGAATCACCTTTAAGATCAATATGTGCCACAAGTTCTAGTAAAGGGTCCTAAAATGCAATTTTTTGACAGTGAAGAGATAACTTCTTGACTTCCAACTAGCAACTTTGCCTCCAGGATTGGTAGGTGAAAATCTGATAGTTTGAGCACATATATAGGCAAGTTACACATGTTTCAACAACCATGATACCCAGTTCCACCTGTAAGTGCATTTTCACTACTATTCCAAAGCATATAAACACTGACAACAAATGTTGTCAAAGTTGAAGCTACAGTCTGAGAACTCAATTTTTGGTGCTTATTTTCTAAAAAATAGCACTACCAACACATCAAAAGGGGTGAATAATGTCTATGACTAGGTTCTTGACCTCCCATCTGGCCCGGATGATAAACCCACCATCCATTCTGGGCTTAAGAATGCCCTTCCCAATACAAGAAAAATGTTGATTTTTAGCCTAAATTTAGACATGCATAAAACTAAAATTGTAAATCATATGGAGGAACCATAAGATCCTTCATGTGCATGGAAAAGTCTTCTAATTACTCCCTAAATCTATTTTGAAGTACCTCTAAGATCAATCTATGCCAGAAGTTGTAGTAAAGGGTCCTAAAATGCAAATTTTTGGTAGTGAAGAGACAACTTCTTGACCTCCAACTAGAAACTTTGCCTCCAAGACTGGAAGATGCAAATCCACCACTTCGAACACACGCACACACACACAAACACACACACACACACACACACACACACACACACACACATAGAGGCAAATTACACATGTTCCAATAAATTTGACACCCACTTCCACCTTCAAGTGCATTTTCACTACTATTTTGGAGCATGAAAACACTAACAACAAATGTGTTTGGAAGGCTATAAGGAGAAATAAAATTGTCATGAGAAATTATTCAGGAGTGAAAAAATGCCAACTATTTTTAGTAAGCTTCTCTTATATTCAAGAATATGAATTTTTTTACTAAAGGTGCCAACCACATAAAGGTGGAAGCTGATTTGGCACCACTAACCTACAAAAAAATGTTAGTAAGTAATTAAAGATGAAATCAATGCACATAGTACCTACAAAATCAAAAACATTTGGTAAAATTTATTACATATACATTTTATAAGTCAACATACCTATGCATTTCAATCCAATAAACCACTTGGATTTGCTCTAATCTTGATAGTATCAAGAATAGCTTCATGGTTTGACTCAGACTTTCCATAGATTCTTGTTTCTTGGCTTCCCATGATATTTTTACAATTGAATATTTGTTGTAAGAACCAAATTTGAATAGTGCACAATCTTCTTTTGAATTTCAAAGTCTTCAAACAACCATACATTTGAATTTTTTATAGGATATCATCGAAGCCAAGTTCTAGTGGCTACCGTAGACCCAGTGGGATAATCAATGTTTTCTCCATCTACAACTAGGGAAGTTAATTTTTTCTTTCCATCTATACACTGACATAAGTAGTAATGTATTCCCTCTTCATTGTCCTCATCTGCAATAATTACAAAAACATGGCCTTCATGATAAAAATAAAATTTAATGACATTATGAAGATAGATTATGAGAATAAATAGTACATAAAGATTAATCTTTTACCTGGCTGTACTAGATTAAATATATGGTCAAAGTCATGTGAAGATGTCATGCTAGTAAGTTGCAATGCTGGTGGAACCTCATATGTGTTAATTGGAATTAGAGGTTTATAACTCCAATCATCCATCCACTCTTTTGACTCACACTCATTCCAAACAAATTCCATGAATTTAGAATAAAAGCATGCCAAGTGTCACATATGAATAGTCCAAGAACATGCATTTGAGCTATGAAATGAGTGGAGCTCACTTGAACCTATTAGAGTCATATAATCCTTATAGTTTTCCAAGTCTTTAGAATAAAAGCATGCCAAGTGTCACATATGAATAGTCCAAGAACATGCATTTGAGCTATGAAATGAGTGGAGCTCACTTGAACCTATTAGAGTCATATAATCCTTATAGTTTGCCAAATCTTTTTCCTCTATTAACAAAAAATGTCTATGAATAGTATAATTTTTTTGAGCACCATGACATATGTTCTCATTACACCAGTCAACCATAGTTTTTGCATCAATCAAATTAGCAACATTGTTATATTTTAACTCCTCCCTTGCAATGGATCTTTTTATACATGCTCCAGCACCATCATGCTTCCCTTTTCCATGTCCAGCCTTAGTGAAACTCCAAACATGTTCTACACCAATGGTAATGTGCATACGACTCAACCAATAAAACATCTATGTATCCTTTAATTATGATGTACAATTATCTGACCAAATGTAATGTCATTTGAAATCAATGTTCCTCTGAGTCAACTATCCATAGAACTTATCAAAATAACTTTGCACATATTCTATACAATGTGATCAATCATCATTGATATATAAATGGTACTCCCTTTTTTTTTAATCTTCATTTGTACTATTAGGTGCATGCATGAATGGTATATTCACAAATATGGAAATTTATGTTGAGTTGTAATAATGTGATTAAACTTCCATTTGTGGTTTGAATGTGTAATTTTATGCAAAGTCGACTATTGAAAAAATATAATCAAGTGGGAATGTGTCCTTTATTATCTTGAAATATTCATTCAACCATTTATCCTTATGTGTATGCCTTGCATACTCATAAATAATTTTCTCCATGAATTCGACCATAAATTTTGAAACAAGTATCTCTTTTGTAATAATCTCACACCTTTTAGATTCTTTTCAATCTTTTACTTGATAAGTCATAGATTTGTATTTTATTAAACCAACTAGTTCTTGTTTAATTTCAATTGTACACTCCTCATGGATACATTTTTTTAATTTTGGCAATCCACCGCAAATGTTGCAACTTCCATCCAAACATGCTTTCTTATAAAAGAGTTGTCTATTTGGGCTTTCACAAAAATATTTGAAATAATTTTCCTAGCTAATTTTGGTGGAACTTCTTTGCCACACTCTTAAAAAATGTTAGTAGTATGCAAAGTACAATGAATATGGAAAAAAACATCATAGTGCATTAAAAATTAAACATGTTACCTACAACAAGTGGTGTGTGTGTGATCTATTTTTACATAAAAAGGTTTTTCCATCTCAAAAAGTCTTTGACTAATATCAATTTGTGGATGTTTTTCCAAAAACTTAGAGTAAAATTGTGTTTGAGTCATATCCAAGAAATGTTTTGGATGTGGTTCATGATTATGAGAACTAACTCTGCTTTTCACTACATCTCTTACATTGGGTGAAACTCTTGTATTATCTATCCAAAATTGTGCAAGTAACTCTTTCAAAGCATCGGCTATAGCTTTGTCCTTTCATGGAAGTCTACTAGAGAATGACCAGAGCTATATTGTATTGGGTTCATTAAGTCTTTCACATCTTTAAATTTATTTCATTAATATTTTTCTATTTATATCAAGTTTTTTACTTGTTTTTCAAATTAATCAGTTTTTCCCTATTTTAGCACTTATTGCACAAGTTGTCATTATATGGCAGGAAACATTACAATCTTTGTTGTGTGATTTTAGGCCTATAATATGATATGCATATGTATATTTTCAATAATTTCATCATTTTTTAAAATCAATTTTAGATTTTATTAGTCCTAATGTGTACATTATAAAGTCTCATATTAAGCAATTTCATCAACAAAATAAATAATTGACATCTTTGACTATCATACTCCAATTTATGAAAGAAATTATCTCAAATTTTTTGAGCCAATCTTCTTGAATGGAAGTTATGCATTTTGTTATGCATTATTTTCAAAATATTTTCATCAACTTCAATTAAGTACTTATCTTTTCTATGCATAATTCTTGGAGGTGTTGTTATTAGTGGAATCCATTCAGAGAGTGTTTCAAAATCATTATATGTTCCCATGAAATTTTCTTCATTGTTATTTTCTTCATTATGTGTTTCCATGAAATTTTATTCATTGTTAATTTCATGATTATTTGAGTCCATTAAATTTTCTTCATTGTTTTTGGGTAAAGAATCATGCATAAAATCTTTATCAACATAATAAAATAATTTAAACTTTGAATGTGAATTTTACACATTATCTAATTTTCTATTATTAGTTTCATCATAATTCAATTTATTATTGTGAATTTCATCATAATTAAATTCATTTCATCATTATTTAATTTATTATTGTCAATTTCTTCATTATCTAAGGCATTTGGCTCACCAGGGTTAGTGTTTGTACCTTGTCTGAAATGAATTGCTTGTATTCGTACCTTGTTTTTTTCTCTCAACTCTTCTAATTCATATGATGTTTTTTTCTTCAACTTATTCCTCCTCCTTGAAAATGAACTAGATCCCATTTTGAGAAAATCAACTAAGAAAGTACTTCAAATGTAAGGTCCAAAAAAAATTGCAACCAAGAACGTATGCAGAGTACGTAGGAAATGTCTGTGGGGACAATAATCTCGATTAGGGATAAAAATAGATGTTGAAAAGTTAGTTTCTATTTTTACTCGAAGGAATACATATATGTTATAGGAACACATATGTGTTTCTATAACACGTATGCATTCCTTGAAGTATAGGCATATACTATATAAATAAGCAAAAAGGCTCATATTCAAGTATTTTTCCCATTATAATACTGTTATATGATGCAATAACACTTAATAAGACTATAATATGATGCATAAATCCATAATATGATGTAACAAGACTATCAAATGTTGAAATAATGCTGTCATATCATGCAATAAGGCTCAATATGATGTAATAAGACTATCATATGATACAATAAGACTATCACGCAATGTAACAAGACTATCATATAATGTAATAAGACTATCATGTACTCAATAAATCTCTAATATGATGTATTTAGGTTATCATATGATGAAATAAGGCTTAATATGATGTAATTAGGCTATCATATGATGCAATAAGGCTCAATATGATACATAAATCCCCTATCTAATGCATAAATCTCTAATACATGATGCAATAAGACTCTTGATAATACTATGAAAAAATAAGACTAACCAATGGTGCAATAAGGCTCAATATGTAATACAAAATGAGCTAATTTTTCCCAAAATCCCATCATAGGTCCTTACAAAACTAGGTGAATAACAAGTTCACAAATTAACACTAATCACATTCATAAATTTATGCATTTGTGATTAAATCAAGGAACTTAGGGGTTGTGTTTATTATAAAAATAGGATTTAGGGTTAGGGGTTTAGTGTAATGATTTTTCAAATGTGTATATGTCACAAAATTAGAGTTTAAGGGTACTACATACATGTTCAAGTGATAAAATTAGGGTTTATGATCAACATGTCATGAAACGTGACCTAATCTAGCCCTTTCAATCACATTACAGACTCAAATTTAGGTTCAATGGGTTGAAATTGGCCACATTTGCATTTATAATTAAATTAGGGTAAGTTAAGTCATACATGTTGCATCTAGATTATAAAATCAATTGGTTTAGGGGCTCAATTTTGCCCAAATCATGTCCCTAATTGAACCAATCAACTAATTGGTTCAATTCATGATAGAAAGAATCATACTTAATTTTGTCCCAAATCATATATATCATGATCTTAGAGTTATGTCAATCAGGGGTTAAAATTGACATCTCATGCCTACTCAATTGAATTTCCCCTATAATTAAACCTTGTTGTGCCACATGTGTACCTCATACACCCAAAAGTGTTAAAGTTATCAAAATTGCATCAAGTCCTAGAAGTTTTAGAGTTCACAATGCCTCGAGAGGCCAAATTCAATTACATATCACCATGTGTACCTTATACATGATCAAAAGTGTCAACACTATTAGAAGTGTCAGGTTTTAGGAGCTTTAAAGAGCTAAATATCAGATCCCTATGAGGCCCAATCCAATTATATATGTATGCACATGTGTATCTTGTACACAAATATATTTGTATTAGAGATGTACCTATCACTTGTCCTAGAAGAATTAGATTTTTCAGAGCCTCAAAATGCCTAATCCAATCAAATATTTCCACATATGTAGGTCTAGTACACCTAGAGAAGTGTTAGAGTTATCAGATATGCACATATTTGATACTTATACATGTTCCATCACCGAGCCACCCAATCCAACTAAGGCCTATTCATAAATTTATCATACATACATAGAAGCCAATAATGTTTAAAGATAGAGATTGATCCAGTCAACTCATGTCTAGCAAATAATTCACATGGTACAAGCCTTTAACTTACCATTACTGTATGGAAATCATCATGTAGATCCCTTTAAGGTCCCATCCAAATTTCAAGTAAGCACCAAACATTATCATTTTTTTACATGTATGTATTCAAATCATTTATATCCCTTTGCCTTGAATTACCTTTAGATATCCCAAAACATACATACATATTAAGTCCTACACATAGAAAATAACATAATTCAGTAATGGATGAGCCTTAACCTCAAATCCCAAGCTAAAGCAAGAATTTTGAGACATGTACTACTTTATTGAAATCCACATCATAAGATTTAATCTCATTACAATGAAATATGAACAAGATGATTGAAGATATATGTACACAATATATATAATCTTAAAAACTTTAGTGAAGGGGGTACACACTGGTATTTAATTTTGATCAACCATCTATATGAGGGGAGCAATTCATCATCCACATGAACAATTATTGGGTCTCTCTTCTCAGCATCATCCTTGAGGGGAAGCAGGTCTCAGATTTAGGGGACATTATCACAGGTTTAATGTATCTTGAATAAGTTCAATAGAGTTTGAGATGGGGTAACTTATACATATGTCTTACTTGGTCAATTCCAAGTGTACGCCATCCCTTAATGGTTTCAAATAAAGTCCCTAGTGCATTTAGATATTTTATAAGTTATACATTCATCACTAGGCACGTCATCTTAAAACATCTTAATTTACCACATCATCACTAATGGATACATGTGACCATTTCAATTTTATTGAGCTCAAAACCACATCTTATACAAAACAAAAAAATGTACCAAACTTAACCAAAATATTTAATAATTTAACATGTAAATAATTCATATCTTACCACCCTAATTACATAGTAAGGTATATAACTCTATAGTGTTGATAAGCATCAAGTGTTGTCTAGCTTGTTTTTGAGCTTGCAATTGTTGCACCCATGGTATAGTTAGGACTAGTCCCATGTCAAAGACAATCTTCAGATAATGTGGGAATGGATGGAGTGGTTGATGGTTTTCCCATGTGTGATGGAGGGGTAGATTAAGGAGGTGCATAGAATGGAGGATTAACCATATTTTCACAAGAAATCTTAATTTTAGGCAAAATTTGAATAATTTATTTGAATACATTAGGGGAATCAAAATAGAATAATTGTAACAATAGAAGACTCTTGTTAGACTTTCAATTGGGAGCTCAAAATGCACCTATTGAATTAGATGCACTAAGTGACCATGGAGGAAACTTAAGAGCTTTTATTCAACACATTTTAGGATTGTTTTTGGGATAATCTAAGGCATGATTCACATGTATTAGGCTCCATTAGATAGCATTATTGAAATAGATATCAAAGAAATGAACTATTACACCAAGGACTCAATTCTTATTTTTGATTACACAAGATTATCTATACTACATAGTCCAATTCAATGGGTTTTCCACTTAAATAAATTAGTTAAAAATTTATAAATAAAGGGGTCTGGTCAAAGATATCAAAGAAACAACAAAATGGTAAGATAGGATATTAGGATAATATCAATAAGAAACACAAAAATTAAGGCCAAGTAGGATTTTAGGCAAGTAAGGTGGTAAGGCATATCCTTGCCCTAATAGGGGAAAGATCCCAATAGCTGTACATGTTTCAATTGTCAAACAAGGCTTTTGTTAACATGTGTTCTATTGATGAAACATATCGGTGTATATATTTATATTAAAGTGCACCAAAAGTTGAACATTTAATATATAATACTTGTTCAACATTTATTCTATAAAATTAAAATTAAACAATCACATCTTGACAAGATTCAAGTATTGATACTCTAATACACAATGATTGGTACACTAAAGGTAAGTTTTGATCATAGGTTTAAAAAATGCATTTTATGACATTTTGTAATAAAATTAGTTATATTGTAAAATGTATAATGTGTTAGACCTTTAAACCTTAGTTATAAGTAGTTAAGATGACATATTGAAATGGGTAAAAATTTCAAAGTCTAATGCGATGTTATGAAAACTTAATTCATTGTCCAAATCTAATGGGAACTTTACCTTATAAGAAACATGAAATTTGACATTTCCCCTCTAAGGATGCATGGCTAATGGGACCTTTCCCCCATAACAAACATGAAATTTGTTTGTTTCATTTAATGTCAAAGAAATGCATATGCATTATTTAAATTTGACTTTCAAACTGAGCCTTTAGGTTTGAAAATGGCTTGGATTTCTGATCCAAAGGCTTGGGACTGTGCATCTACAGTCGATATTGAGATTTTTAGAAAAAACCAACAAATTTCAACTTCAATTTTCAAATACACTATGTATTTCAATATCAAAATTTGAAAAATTATTACTTTTATGATGAGAATGTTGTCCTCTTTCTAAATGTATGATTTATATATATTTTTAGGCTATTTTAAGGGTTCAAACTATATTTATTTCTAACAACACCTTTTTTAAGCCACTACATGCCTATTCACGTTTATCTAATTTATTTTTCATTGATATAAATTAAAAACAAATTATATCATAACAAACTAGGCCTAATTCTACACACATTCAAAAATAAATCAATATTTTTTTGAGGTAGTTAGGGTGGGTCGCACAGATGACTATCCATTTTTTGTCAGTTTTCAAGATATACTTAATTTCAAAATTAATAAAAAATATATATTTGTCAAAAAAATATAAAAAAAATTCTTAACACACTAAAAGAGCTAATCTAAATATTCAACAAAGGGTTTTTAACAATATTAAATGATGTTAAAAAATGGTGGGTCGTACGGAATGGTACAATTCAAATTTTCTTAAATAAATAGGATGTCCTCTTGAAATTTTAGATGTTTGACCTATTTATACATAACCATTTTTCACAAAAAATATATTTTTGGAAACTAGACTTGAAATTATACAATTCATGTTTTAATACCATCTTCAAATTTTGAGTGTAGCCATATCTAATTATCTGCAGATGTTCACATTTCTGAAATTTTAAAAAAATCATGTCCATGAGTAGGCCCTTTTTTGTCTCCCAAGTTGGTGCACTTACCCAAAGGTTTCATCAAGTGATCAAAACATGATGGAAGGCTTGATTTAAGGCACTAACCATTCAATATCTCCACTCCAAGTTCAATCAATCAACATAAAAAACTATATAGGACCTACACAAGATGATATACTAGTAACTAGGTGATATTATGACCAGACAAGGAAGGAAACACTACCACATGTGAAAATAAAACTAATAAAACACACTAAATTTGTACCAAGTGATCTAAAATAATTATTTTTATTATCTTAAAATGTTACAAGACTCAATCTTTACAAAGATGCATCATGCCTGAGAGAGGGATATTTTTACAAGGCATGAAATCTTAAATATATAAAACACATGAGGAGACAAGGAGAAGGATAATGGTGTAGAGGAGAGAATAAAATATCACCAATCCTTCATTAACTCATACATAATGTTAGTTACAACTAGTACAAGTAGTCCTCCATAATATCTCTCCATGTTTTATGATCTTGCATGATTATTGAATGAATTGTTTGAAATTAGAATTAGGTGGTTGAGGATGTAGTTGACTAACTCCACCTTATGTTGAAGCATGATATGTCTTTAATTTATTATATATCTCATGTTCTTTTCCACATAGAGGTTAGTATTGCATGTGATTGACAGTTAAGACCAATTATACATGTGATTGGCAGTTGAATACCAATTATGCATGGAACTGCCTCTTAAGGATTAGTTATGCCACTTGAGGATCAATTATTCGGTCTGATTACTCCAAATTAACTCTCATAAACATCCTTCTATGCCATTTTCCACTTTACATGATTAACCAAGTAAGTTTACCATGCTAATTAGGCATAATATCCTAACTACTAGTGTTTGATAGATGTGAAATCCTGCATTAAACCTTTATAACCTATAAATATAGTGAGTTTGAGTCCTAAAACAACCTCCCATATCATGAAATAGGTCCTCTTGGGAAAGAAACACTTGAAAATTTGTCAAATTGGGTGACTAGGTCACCTTGTCCTTTAATCCTATAAACTAGATGATTAGAAGAGAGTTGTAGAGGAATTTCTAGGCATGGTTTTGATCATCTTATGGCTTGAGAAGGTCAAACAAGTGCCAAACTTCATTCACCAATGATTGGCATCATCTTAAACTACATTATACCACTGTTTATACACTTGTTTCCTTAAAAACCTTATGTTCTAATAGGTTCTTATAGTTTCGTAAAAAATGTTACCATGTTTAAGACCCTCTCTAAGTTTAATTTATGATTCACAAGTTTCTAGGGTGACTCATGGATGTTTGAGTGAAATAAATTTTACTTTTCTCAAAACTAGTCTGTAGTAGGGTTTAGGGAGGGTTTTAGAGGTCCACCATCTTAACGATGGTTCATAAAGTAAGGAATTCCAAACCAAAACTTCTTTCTATTGATATTTATTCTATATACCCCTTCAACTTTCTTGATAATTTTGGGTTTCCATGAAAAGAGTGTGTCAAGATACATACATAGAGAAGTTTACTTGTAGTGTTCTGCATGCATTTTGGACCTACTTATAGTCTTAGCAATGGTTCATAAACCTTATTTATTCAATAAAAATCAATAATTCATGGATTTCAAGTTACCTAGGGTGTATAACTCTTTCTAAGATCATTTGACTCAAGTCTTCATGTGGTGAAAGATATAAGCATCAAAATAGACGGTTCAAGATGAGTGTGTTGACTATGTAGTTCTAATAGGTATTTAATACTAGATATGGAATTTATTTTATTTTTATATATTTTAAACCAAATTTATAATATCTTTAAAAATTTATCACACCTTCTCTTGCTCTCACTTTTCTTAGAAGCGTCTACAACTGTCTTCATGGTGGTATAGACCTTCTAGGCTTGAAGACTAGTTTTAGGCCTTAATGAATTTCAAGGTTCAATGAAACTATAGGTTATATAAGGATGAAAAAACATAATTATACCTTTCATTATTACTTATTTCTCAACCTATAACACTATTTTATCTTTTCAAAACCCCTTATGTCTCCATCACCTCATGAAATTGCCTATAGTGTTACACTATTAGTTTATGTGTGCATGCAAAAAAGAGGTCTAAAAATCCTTACTCATTAAATAATAGATTTTATGGAGTTTTAAACTTATAAAACATGATATTATAGTGATAATAATCTTTGGTCTTAGTCTTAGGGTCACCTTATGCTCTATATGCCTTGATTCCACTAGCTTAGGGTTTCTTGGTAGTCATACTTTCTTAACCCCTAGGTGGATGAGTTTTATCATTGCATTATCTATAATGATATTATAAATATAATATAACATTTAAAAAACCTTTTAAATCTATTTTTAAAGTGCATAAATCTTCAAACAAACCTGAAAACAAACAAAGGGTCTTAATATAATGCACATAGGTCTGTTTTGGATCTTTCTTCTTTAGTTAACCCTTAAGGAAATTTTAACTTGAAAAATTGAGTGTGATCAATCTAAAAAGATGTATTAAATATAAAAATCACATTTCATTACATAAAAACCCTTACATGGAGTTAAAACCCATGTCTGATGCATTAGACTTCCAAATAGTCTGCCTAGCTCTATTGTTGACTATCAGCAGACTAAGGAATGATTGTGACAAAATAGTAGATTATTCCTTTGATCATATGACATTAATAAAATATTTTACATTTAAAAAAACTCATTAGAATCACTTATACCAATTTTATGTTAGGTTGTGGAGCTAAAAGCTTCAACCTTTGCAAACTGAGGAACAGATGGTTGCTTAGTTCTACAGGAACCAGCGTCGGCAGCAGGACCGACGTCGGCAGAGTCCAGTGCAGAAGGCCACCGGCGACAGCAGGAAGTCGGCCGACGTCGGCAGAACCAAACTAGCAGGGACTGGCGTCGGTCGCCTGTGTGTTCCCGAAGTGTTCATTTCATGGACAGTTAGTTAAGTGAACGATGAGTTTGCATGTTAAGACCAGCCAGAGTCTTGGGCTGCGAGGATAATTGTCTAAATTAAGAGTCTAAGTTAGTGTTTGAGTTAGGGATATATTTATAGACCCATTGGCATGTATTGTTTAAGGCATGAGATAGAAAGGAAGAGTTCCTTCTAGTTGTAAGATCTGTGAGTTGCAGGTTGTTACAAGCTCATTGGGGATCTACATGTAAGTTTGGTCTTTGAATTGCAGGTTGCAGGTTCATGAGAGATCAGCTTGAAGTGCTATAGAGTGCTTGGTGTACCGGCAGGGTTATTACTGACTGGTTGGTGAGGTGAACACCAATTCTGTGTGTGAGTTGGTTGTTGGGATCGTTTTTTGTGTAGGAGAGTGTGTGTGAGAAGAATTACTGTACACTTGAGGTGTGGCGAATCTCTGTAAGGTGAAAGAGTGTGGCGGCTCTTTGATGTATTATTTTCTGTATAGTGTTAATACAAGATAGTGTATTGTCTCTCATATTCTGTGCTATTGGTAAATTTTAGTTACTTGTGTTTCTGGTTATTTCCGCATATTCAATTGCTTATATTTGGTAATCATACTGTGCTCTTTCTGAGGAGCAAGATCCTAACGGGTGGAATTAGAATAGGTGTGTTTGTTCTTGGATTTTCCTCCACCCCCCTCTCCCAACAAGTGGTATCAGAGCTTTTGGTTAGGATACTAACAGATTGGTGTAGATCTGGGTAGTGTGTTTTGATTACAGGTTACTCACAGGGTTTCTATTTGAGTGGGAGTTGAGCAATGGCAAAAAACAGTCAACTACGAATGGAAAAGTTTAATGGCAAGAACTACCAATTATGGAGGATGCAGATTGAGGACTATCTGTATCAGAAAGATTTGTACTTACCGTTGGGTGGGGTTGCTAGCAAACCCTTGGATATGAAAGATGAAAAATGGGAGGTTCTTGATCGGAAGGCTCTGGGATCTGTTAGATTGAGTCTTGATTCATCTGTGATTTCCAGCTTATCACAGTGTAAGACAACGGTGGAGTTGATGAAATCTTTGGCAAATTTGTATGAAAAACCCTCGGCTTCTAATAAGGTATTTCTTATGAAGCGTTTATTTAATTTGCAAATGTTGGAAGGTGGATCTGTTCATAGCCATCTTAGTGATTTCCATGGTTTGGTAAACCAGTTAAGTTTAGTGAATATTGTATTTGATGATGAACTTAGAGCTCTCTTAATCTTGTGTTCATTACCTGAAAGTTGGGAAGGTTTGGTAATGGCAGTTTCTAATACTGTGTCTCCTTCAAAAGTCTTAAAAGTGGATGATGTTGTGAGTGTGATCTTGAATGAAGAGATACACAGGAAAAGCACAGGTGAATCATCTAGAGATGCTTTGAGTGTTGAAGGAAGAGGAAGGCCAAGAGAGAAGACAGAGCGTGGGAGATCAAGGTCGAAGATAGGCAAAAGATCCAAGTCCAGGTATGGCAGAATAACCTGCTGGAAGTGTGGAAAGCAAGGGCACTTAAAGAGAGATTGCAGATCGGGTGAAGATCACCATGAAGGACATGTCGAAGAAGCAGATGTTGCGGGTTACGTTGCAAAGGATGCTCTGGTATGTTCTCTGGATAAAGTAGAATCTTGGGTATTAGATTCTGGTGCCTCTTTTCATGCATCCCCACATAGGGAATTTTTTCATGAGTATGTCCAGGGAGACTTTGGAGAAATTTGTGTAGGGGATGGTAAGCCTTGTCAGATTGTTGGCAAAGGCAAAGTGAAGCTGAAATTGCAGACAAGTGACACATGGGTGTTAAAAGAGGTCATGCATGTCCCAGTTCTGAAGCGGAATCTGATTTCTGTTAGAAGTTTGGGTGAAGAGGGTTGCACAGTAACTCTCACAGCGGACTCTTGGAAGGTTACCAAGGGTACACTTGTTGTAGCTAGAGGTAAGAAAGTAGGTACGCTTTATCTATCTACTTGTTTTACTGATTCTCTTTTTGGGTTATCCACTTCAGCTGTAGATTCAGAGATGTGGCTTGATAGGCTTGGTCACATAGATAAGAAGGAGATGCTTGTTCTTGAGTCAAAGAATATGCTTTCGGATTTGGAAGGCATGGATCGTGGTTTCTGTATGCAGAAGAAGAAGGTAAGGTTTCTTGAGGAATCCGATGTTAGTGACAAGAACGGGAAAGCCTTGGTTTTCAAGGAGAAAGTGACAGACAGAGTTCAGCATAAGGTGCAGAGGAATTCTGAGCAGAGCAAGGGTGATTTGGACAAGGTTTTGATCCAAAAAGAGCTCACGGGAAAAAGTCAGGTCTCACAAGAAAAACACAGAGACCGACGTCGGCAGGAAAACCGGCGTCGGTGTCCAGACAGGGACCGACGTCGGCTATGTGTAGCCCGATGTCGGTGACTCAGGGCAGAAAAGAAATCGGCGTCGGCCAAGGGAAATCGACGTCGGCAGGGAGGCAGTCGCAGGGAATCGACATCGATCGGCTGTAGACTGAGATGTGACCGGCATCGGTTACTGAGATGAATTTTGGGTGGACAGCGAGTTGTCATGGAGTCTCAAGCACCCATATGGAGGACTGAAGGTGTAAGTAAGTTCTTAAATTTGTCATTTCCCTTCTTTACACTACTTGTTGCTCACTTATGGCATAGGACCAGGAAGTTATTGAAGAAGCAGAACAGGTAGATCCAGGAAACAGTGGGAGCTTGGCATGGATGAGGATGTGATTCCTTGGAGGAGAACCAAACAGGTGTTTTGGGTAGTGTCGCCAGCTGGAAGTAAGCACTGAGAGACGAATGGATGTTGAGGATGAAGAAGAGCGGAAATGGATATGTGAGATGGAAGATCAGGGTATATGATCTTGTTTTAGCTACAGGGCAATGGAGGTTTGATCATTGTGTTTCTCTTTACCAGGCTGGATAATATTAGCTACATTATCCTATTTTCTGTATGATGTGCTTGTTGTAGGGGTTATATATACAGGTATTGTTGAACTAAAGGTAAAGCTAGTTCAGGTGTATGTCATGGAGAATCTGGGAGCAGCAAGATTCTTTGGCATGAGTGTGTTCTAGAGACATGGAGGTCTTGTTGACTTTGTTTCAAGATGATTGTGTGAAGCCGGTTAGCACGCCGATGGTTAGACAGTTCATAGAATAGGTGTCTTGATTCACATAATGAGGTTGAGTGCATGGTATGTACTAAACCTGAGTTTTCCCAAGCAGTGGGAGTTGTCACAAGTTTGGAGTCAATCCAGGAGAGTAATACTGAAGGGCAGTTCAGTGGGACCAGCAGCAAGTGCACATGCTATGCAGGGTCAAGTTCTTTTTCTACATGGTTGTAGATGCGGATGTGGCAGGTAATTTGGATGACATATTTTGCACCATGGATTTTGTGGTGGTTGGTCTTCAAGAGTGATCTTGAGGAGGGATACAAAGCCAAGGAAACAAACTAGACGGTGTACAGGTACAGGTACAGGTTGCAGCTGTTTATCTCCAAGTGGGAGATTGTTAGGTTGTGGAGCTAAAAGCTTCAACCTTTGCAAACTGAGGAACAGATGGTTGCTGAGTTCTACAGGAACCGACGTCGGCAGCAGGACCGACGTCGGCAGAGTCCAGTGCAAAAGGCCACCGGTGACGGCAGGAAGTCGGCTGACGTTGGCAGAACCAGACTAGCAGTGACCGGCGTCGGTCGCCTATGTGTTCCCGAAGTGTTCGTTTCACGGACAGTTAGTTAAGTGAACGATGAGTTTGCATGTTAAGACCAGCCAGAGTCTTGGGCTGCGAGGATAATTGTCTAAATTAAGAGTCTAAGTTAGTGTTTGAGTTAGGGATCTATTTATAGACCCATTGGCATGTATTGTTTAAGGCATGAGATAGAAAGGAAGAGTTCCTTCTAGTTGTAAGATCTGTGAGTTGCAGGTTGTTGCAAGCTCATTGGGGATCTACATGTAAGTTTGGTCTTTGAATTGCAGGTTGCAGGTTCATGAGAGATCAGCTTGAAGTGCTATAGAGTGCTTGGTGTACCGGCAGGGTTATTACTGACTGGTTGGTGAGGTGAACACCAATTCTGTGTGTGAGTTGGTTGTTGGGACCGTTTTTTGTGTAGGAGAGTGTGTGTGAGAAGAATTACTGTACACTTGAGGTGTGGCGAATCTCTGTAAGGTGAAAGAGTGTGGCGGCTCTTTGATGTATTCTTTTCTGTATAGTGTTAATACAAGATAGTGTATTGTCTCTCATATTCTGTGCTATTGGTGAATTCTAGTTACTTGTGTTTCTGGTTATTTTCGCATATTCAATTGCTTATATTTGGTAATCATACTGTGCTCTTTCTGAGGAGCAAGATCCTAACGGGTGGAATTAGAACAGGTGTGTTTGTTCTTGGATTTTCCTCCACCCCCCTCTCCCAACATTTTATTAGCTAAATCATGCTTATATAGACCTTAAAACTCATTTCTCTTAAAACTAACCAGTGTGTTACATGATTTTTCATGTTTCATAGGTTCATGACTGAGTTTTCTTCTTTTCAACTTGTCACTATGGAATGAGAGAATAAATAAGGATTTTTAAATTTTATATAAACCTTCTTGAAATATTATTTATCCTTCATTGGTCACTCTTTAGTCCTATGCAACCTATCACCACATTATATCTCCTTAGTTCCCTTAATCTAACTACCTCTACCAACAGTGTTGGAGGTGTTAATTATGGAATTGGTAGTGATTGATATCAATTACACGATAAATTATTACTTTGAGACCTCTAAATTCATTTTTAACCTTACTCTCATCTCTTCCTTTGGTACATTAGTTCTTCAAGGGTGTTCTTAGGTTCTCATAGTCTTGATTCAGTACACAGGACCATGTACCTTCACTTTCATGAGTTTGTAGAATTTTAGCAAAGGTTTTGATATTATTTAAGCTATAAATATATCAATTTATAATTTTAATTCATATATTACTTCACAAGTTTCCTCTTTTATTGAAATTTATCTTGAATTACAACTATCTAGTGTATGTGGATATGTCCATATAATTTATCCTAGTATGGTTGTGTGTGGCCATTTCAAAGTTGACCTTGGAGTAAAAAAATATTGGAGAATTATTATCCATACATTTACCTATTCCTAATTTCATTATCCTTATGAATCCTCCATTTGATCATAGGACTCGTCCATAAACTACTCTGCTGCCATCCAATTTACGACTTGGAGATAGATTTAACTTGGCAAGGTTGTAGATGCTCTTTTATGAGATGAATGGTTATGTTCCCTTATAAATTGGAGCTTATTTTTTTAATTAAACACCATATTAAGTTACTCTCAACATTGTGTATATAATTCATTGAACTTAAAGGCATAACAACACCTTCCTCTTAGTATTGATTTGATATAGTGTTGGCATACTTCAAGATTCTTGAAACACTATTGTAGGTGAAGATTCACATGAAAATATGTCGCAATATATGTTTTATCCATAATTATGGTATGAATTTGAGGAAATTATTATATTCATTACTTTAAAACACTTTTAACCTCTCATTCATTATTATACCCTTTAAAAAATAGGTTTTCCCTCTTTATAGGTCTGACTATGCATGAGAAGTTGATACTTGTATGGATTGTGTCCAAGATTTAGGTCTTGAGATTGACACTATCGGACCTCAAAATAGTCACTCTAATGATTTTTAATTTCATTTAATTAATTTATTATCTCAAATATCCCTTTAAACACCCAAGCTTCTCCTTGTTTGCATCTTTTATCTCACCTATTCTTAGCATGGTTATAGGTGGAGATTTATGTGTTTCTTGTACGAACTGAGACAAAGATTGGGAAATAGAGGATATTGAGGAGATAAAAATCATGAATATTATGTTATTAAAATTTATTTAGAGTGAAAACCTTACTTTAGATACCTCAACCCATAGACTTTCCTTGAAATTGACCTTCACAAGATATTTTAGATGTTCTATGACCTTGGTTGTAGATGATATTTAAGCTCTTAAGCAGGGTTTTAGGGTTTATATACCTTATTTCATATAAATTATGGTTTAAAAAATCTTGACTCCTCAAAATAGTGGATGAATGAGGTGAAATTGGATGAAAAGTGGTATGATGACAATGGATCATGGAGAATGAGAATACAAATGGAGTGGAAAGCTTGCAATAGTGATGAATGATAGTGTGAAAGTCAATGAAATGGGATGACACATGAGGGAGGTGAAAATAACATTAATCCACTATAAATATAGACATGAATACCATTAGGTAATATTAGGCATATATACCAATAAGATATATCATTTTGGAGGCTTTTGAGCTAGTATACATTGTCAAAATGGAAAGCTAGGAATCATCAAATACCTTAATAAATGTTAAGTTTACTTAACCTTTGTTAAACAATGATTGTGAGGAGGTTTGAGTATGATTTATTATGATTGATTCCATAATAATTTGAGTGACCTTGAGGACATAAATGAAACCTTGTAATAAAAATTCCATCAAATCTTGATATTCTTGGATGCGTCATGAACTGTACAATCTTCCTTTATTTGCTTGCAGACTGCATATTAGTAATGTATGTCTTCTTGATATACATGTTACATCACACATGTGGAAAAAAATTTAATAATTTCAAGGAAATTTGGTTCATACTCCTAATAAGATCCACAAACTTCCATTTTTCTATCATGATGATCAGAAGAGGAGAAAAATCAGAAAACTGATTGTTTGCCTGAATCAAGAAGCCATAGTGAGCACCTTAACTTATATAGGATTAATAATAAATGGGAGAGAGCCATAATAATAATAAATTCCCAAATATGGAAGATCTCTTAGATCCCTTCCTCTTCCCAAAATTCTAAATATTGATTTTATCTCTCATGGCCATACCATCTACAAACCTGAAGGGCTTTCTTGAAGTGCAAAGAAGCTAGGTAGTGCTTGTGGATCAGTTTTGAGTTTATTTGAGATAATTTTACTATGAATATTCTCTAAATCACCTATCATTACTCCAACTTCAATTTCATGATCTCTTCTATATTGAAAAGTTCATACAAATCCATACTCCTGCATGAAAACACATGAAAAGGCATTCATCTTACATTTTATTCAAAATCAAAGCTTTAAACCACCAATTTAGGGAAACTTGAGGAATATCATGATTTTTTTATCATATTAACACAAGTAAAAAGTCTTTTAAGATCAAAATGAGGGCATATTTGACACGTGAGAGCTCATTGAAGAGAAAAACTACGCTTTAGACTTGAAAAGAAGATATTTCCAAAGCATGAAACATTTGAATTAAATAAAATTTATGAATATGAAGGTGTTTATAGATTTTATTGATTCTCTAGTGTATTTTTTACTCAAAATGTTTCAGTTAAATACCCAAAACCTCTCTTTCTAGGCAATATACACAACTTCACAAAGAGAATTATCACTAAATGTCATAGAGAATATGTTATAGCTTATTAAAATTTATTCATGAGGAATTTATTTCTCTTCACCACCTTTTAAATATTATATACATACACATAGCTTGAATATACCAAATATACCATGAGGAAAGTCATCACAAGTTGAAACTGAGACATGACCATGACAAGACATTGAAACCCAACCCCTTAACTTGAGAGGGAATAATCACTATGATAATCAAGTACATCACATAAGGTCTGGGACAACTAGGACATGAAAAAAAAATTAGTTTATAGGTTGGAATTTGGCCTTGATAGGCCAAATTTTCAATAAGAAATCAAGATACTGCCACTACCACATCCATACACATGTGGGGTGGATATTTGAGTAGAGTCAAATCAAATACATTTCAAAATATTTTTTAGGAAAAAACCCTAAGATTTTAACTTCTTGAAGATAAAAAATATAAATATCCTAATTGTTGATAGACAATTCACACAAAGAATTCATGAGAGAACTCTATGAGACATCAAACATTCTTAGATAAGACAATCCTTGGGAAACATAATCCATAATGAGTTTTCCCTTTCCATATCAAATATATTTAAGATATTAAAAACTATTATGTTGGTTTGGTAAAATAAAATTCCCAAGCAATATGGGTAGCATTTAGCTACATTGTCCTCTCAAGGATAGTCACCACCAAGATAAGGTAGGTTGTGTGACCACCTAGAGAACAATCCACTTGTGTAGGATATCCTAGTGGGAAAACATCTCACTTGAGGTTAATAAAATTAAGAAACATATTTTTTTGGGGACATTTTCATGATAAGAGTCTTAGGTGGGGTATTGACATTGCACACATTAGAAGAGGGTTTGGTCATAGGGGAGTAGTGGTTGGGTGGTTATGTTTGTTATGAATAGAAGACATTTTTTTGTTAAATATCATTGAATAAATTATTTTTGCAACTCCTTAGGATTATCAGGTTGTGATTTTTTAGATGAGGGTTTAATTTATCCTATTAGGGGGAAGTCTTTGATCTGATGGTCAATGGACTAAAAATGATATCAAGCGTTAGGGATATTTAAGTAGATAACTTTATACACGCAACACTCAATGCCAAATTGAATATTAATGGATTTTTATAATGCCTTAGTCAATTAAAATTCAATGTATACCTACCTGTTAAGGCATGTAAAATATAACTTGGTTGGCTTGTGGCATGAGGAACAACCTATGTGATGGAAAATCTCCTTGAGAAATGATCATAGATGAATTTGGAGGTTAAGGCATTTAATCTAGAATAACATCTGAAGGGAAGCTTAATAAATTAACTTAAAGTTAAGGGTATTATTTTCACTTATATTTTCACCCTTTGAGGAGATGCCTAAGCTCTTCTCATCCAAGTGGCATAATGGAAACACCTCTAGGCTTGTGGGTAGCCTAAGGATGAGGTGAATCTCTAGATAGGGCTAGCTCCCTTGATGTACCACTTTGGATTGAAACTACACCTAAAATTTTAGCAAGGTGGGGGGGGCAAGAAGAGAGATAAATAAAATAAAACTATTCTAAGGGAGGTGATACACCAAATAATATGATGACTTCTAACCAACATCATGTTACACATGAGAACAAAGGACTAACCAAACATGCACTCCTTTAATCTGCATCTTCTCACATCAATGTTACATTATGAGGTTATGGATGAATAGATGAATGTGCAAAGCTAGGAGGACTAGAAAAGAGGCCTTGAATATCACTAATTAATATACTAATTCACTTAGTCCTTGACATTTCCTAGAACACTTCACATGCCCTACAAGAAGAAGCTTTCCAACTACAAATAGGATGCTAGAATGAGACAACATGCTAAGGAATCCATAGTCTTGACTAAGAAAGATCCAAAATTTAAGAAAAACACACTAAAAATAGTCATGAAGAGGTAAAAATAAGTAGTCTTATTTATTAAATGTATACAAATGAGCAGGGCTTTGCCATACCCAGGTGGAGTATAAGTTACAATGGTCAAAATGGCTAGTTCTTATAGAACTTGAGAGAGAGAGAGAAAGGAGAAGAGAGAAGTCAAATGTTCATAAGTAAACTTGTAAATCTAAGAGAATTAGTTACTTTTTCATGATAATAGGATATGGGATGAACCATGCAAGGTCACAAAGTCCATGTTTCCATCCAAGTCATAAAACTCATGAAAAATGGCATAAAACTCCTCATTCTAGCTCAAAAACCTACCTTCATGATTTGGACCTATTTGAACATCCCAAAACTGATTAGTGATAGGTATGATTATAGGGATAAAGGATAAGGGTTTTATACATGCCTCTTCATGCATTGGTAAAAGACATGGTCATCTGGAGTCATCCCAAAATGAGCTATCATCATATATTGTCAAGAAAACTCCTCTTCCATGCACCCTGCACACTTAGCCTCAAATTTGGATTCATTTTATCATGAAAATAAATGGGAGGGAGTGGATTAAAATTTTAAATTCCCTTCATGTCTTTAGAATCATAAGGGGAACCTTAAAATGAGCTTACTTGAAGTTTTCCACCCTTCTCACTAGCTTGTCCACTATGCCAGTTTTGAATGGCTGAGATGAGAGCCATTGTTTGAAAATTTATTAGATTTTTATTAGAATTAAATTACCATATGGAGTTATTAAAATTCCTAATCTTCTCTCCAAACTTTATTTCATCTTTAGACTCCTCCTATATCTTGCACAATACACAAAACTATCAAGAAACATATGTTTTGTACAATGTCTATATAGCTAAAAAGTATGGGAGAGATACTAAGTAAGTTATATTCAATGTCCAATAAATTTCATAATAAAACTATTCCATTATAATGCATATCCAACTTTATTTCTCCAATCAGGTCTTAACTGAGGGTTTGTAAGGGTTTTAGGTTTGTTTTGGCTCTTGAGCTTTGTTCATAAATATCTTAACAAATTGAAACAAAATTCCACAAGGATGATGTTAAATGACCCTAATAACACCTATAAACTCCTTTTTAATCCATGCAAGGCCTCATGAAAGATATGAGCATTTGAATTTGACTTATTGAGCTTGTTTTCTTATTCTTTGTAGGTTTGAGTTGGTTTTTGAGCCAAAAGTGACCTTATTGATGATTTATTTACAATTTTAAAGATTTAACATACCTGTAATGACCTTATGAACATGTATCAATATGTTATAACTCATATCCAATGCTATAAGTGTGATTGACTCTTCATTTGGACAATAGGTCTAGCCATGCCTAGTATGCTTATTTACACTTTGAAGCCTAACATGAGTTTTTTATGGTTTTATTTGACTAAAAATATCTCAAAAAATATATATTGATGCATTAAACATGACTCTATATGTTATAATGATCAATCCATACTATAAATGGGAATGGTTTTCCTTTTGTCTTCTAGGCCTTAATTTTGCTTACTAGGCATACTTACAATCCTAATGGCTTGGGAAACCCTATTAATATTCATCCATTATTATTTGGTTTTATATGATTTAATATATTTATTCCAAATAATCATACCCTCTTTAAGGGTTCCATGTGCTATTGGTCCACCATTTAATCTTCCTTCCTCGTTGTAGGTTTTGTGCACCTAAGGAAGTGCCCTCAATCTGAGACTAAACCTAGAGAACTTAACCTATTTGTATAGGAAAAAAAATTATTATGAGTTTATATAGGTCTTAATGAACCTCTAGACAAAATTTTATCTCCTATTCATCTCATATGACCTTCTAAATCTTCAAGTTCCAAAACTGGTTTCTAGGCAAAAACTCTATGCAGGATTTCAAAAATGGACTACATTTACTTGATTGGGATCTTATTTATGATTATTTTCCATTTTATGAAGGATAAATTAGGCCATAATTAACATAATTAATGTATTACAAATCCAACTTATCCCTCCAACCTCTCATTAAATCCTCACACACTTAAACTCATAAGGTTGCCTTCCAATTCTTGACTATGTTTCCTCAAAACATCACACCTATAGGTATATATGCATGCCTTGATCTTAAATACGAGTTAAAAGACCTTATATTCTCCCCTTAGGTTCATATGGTGTTTTTTAGACTCACTTGCCTCATTATTATCACTATAAGCACCTCAAAAACCCAGTTTACTTGCTCCCTGTCTGCTCAGTCAGCACATTCAACTATGTTAAGGAAGATTAAACCATGTAGGTGTTGATTTGCATTGGTAATTAGTCCTATGATAACTTTATAATATCATTTACTAGTAGTTTTAAATTTTTCACTCACCCAACTTGGATAGATCATCACTTTGGAGGTTGAAATGCTCATAAGACCAGTCATAGGTAAATGATTGTGTTGAAACCAATTAGATCCTACATGTACGTGTATATGTATGATCTAGACGTTGCTTATGATGTGTAGATGATTTTATTGAAACTTAAAATCCACATAGAATTTTATTTTACCTTCATTTATTTTGAATGGCTAAAATATTCTCAAAACCCCATACTTAGGTCATCGTCTATCTCAGTCACTTAAAGTTGGTTGTAAGTGTTCATTTCTTGTAGAGAGAGACACTTGTATGTTTCCATGAACCTGAAACACCATACCCTAGCATCTTATTAATGATTCCCATGTCTATTCGCATACTATTAAACCAATGGAACCATTCTAACCATGAGAGTTTGTTCAATTTTCTTCTTAAGATGGCAAAATACCACTCACACTTCTAAAACTATAGATGCTAGTGCAAGATTTCAGTGTTTTTTAGGGTAACTTCAAGGCCTCAAAAAACCTCTTTCCACTTTCTTTCTACCCTTCACACTTTGCCAAGGTATTTTATTATGATAGGGATACAAAACCAATCCATTATGATGCCTTAAAAGATAATTTAACCTTGTTATATGATCCTTCCAAAATACCCTTGGACATCTATTTTGTATTTTTGGGGGAAATGATCCCAAAATTGGTCATTTGATATTTTCAAGGAATTTTACACCTTTATTTACCAGCCTATCCCCTAAAAAAAGTATACCATTATTTATATAGTACATGAAGACTTCAAGGAAAGGTTTCTCCACGTGTTTCAACTTCTATATATGGCTCTTTCTCTCTATTAAGGCCACCTGTGGATGCACATTTCCTATTTGTAGGCAGTGAAGATGGAAAGGTAGGCAAAAAGCATTGTCTTGACCTCCTGACCAACATCCATGATCTTTAAAAATATCAAACAATATATCATGGCCTGAATAACTTGAGAAAAGTTAATATATCACATTTCAATTCTTGAAAACTCCTATAGGAACCTATCAATGACAAACTAAATGCAAATGTTGCACATAACATCACAGTCCCTCTCTTTTGCATCAAATGAAAAATTGACTCACTACCTCATGTTTTTAAAGGGTAAACCAAGGACTTAAAACCTTCAACACATCCTTGTAAACATTCCAAACATGTTTTATGCATGTACTTCACCATGACTATAATTAGGAGTGAGCAAGAAGTTGACATGAGTATGATAGTGGATTGCAAGTTTGTTCCAAGCATGATTTAGTGAGATAAAACATGAAAAGAGGTGGAAAATATTGTAGTGTAACATGGTTATGAACTTATCACAACCCTCTGAACCATTATCAAATCATGGGATCTCTGAAAATGGTGAAAAACTACCTATCATCCCAAAAGAGACTAATCTACCCACTTGAGATGATTTACTCACTAAAACACCTTGAAACATAAAAAAAAGCATAGAGGGAATCTGATAAGAGACCTAACATCTTATAAAGTCTACCTTAGTAATTGGTTCAAACAGATTTTCCTAAAATAGAGAAAAACCCATAGGGTACATGAAATAATAGGCAGAAAAGTATAATCAACTTTATGAGGATGGTTCATAAATCACATGGCACCATTATTAAAATTAATTATATTTAAATTTATATATATAATTTTAATACAAAATACACAATTATTTTTATCTTAAACCTCATATGTTGGTCATACCAAGTACAAACTTGAAGATTGCTTTTGCTTGCCAAAAAGGGTGAAAAAGGAGCATAGTAGTTTTGGGCCAAAATTGGCACTTACAAAGCACTTTAAACATGTATTTGAGATTTTTAAAGTTTAAGATACATGCCATGATCTTCTCCTACATGGCACACTTCCTTGTGGGTTGTACAAGTGCCAAACTCACCTTTTTCTCAAGAAAACTACCCTTTTTTGAGGAACCTACCACATTCTATTTGGTTTCAATTACTTAAGACATAATATGACATATGGGGCATGAAATTAATTTTTTTAACCTTAAAAATTCTCAATAAATACATACAAGTCAATAAATGCACCCTTATTGACCTCAAAATGACCCAAAATAACTAATATGACTAAGGACCAAGGCTGGTATAACATTAAATGACATCAACTAGCCTATAATATCCCTTGTGACATCTATATTAGACCCTTAAAACACCTAAAAGTCAAGTTTTTACCTATAGGTGCCCCAATTTGACCTAAAAGTCAAATTTGGTCAACAATTTGGTGACTCAAAGGGGTAGTAGTCTGCTATACTAACTAGACCAATAGCCAAATCCATCCATTAGGTTTAGGGAGTCATTTATAGTCTTATAAAAACAAGAAAACCTTTGGACATTGACCAAAAGGATTTGATCAAGATAAGACCACTTGACTACCTCAACCACACAAAACAAAGGACACCCACCAAACAAAGCAAACACACTAACAAGACACACATGTGCTCAAATCACTTAGGAAAAATAAGAAGAAAATAACTATATAAAACTAAAAACTAAGCATATCTCCCTTTCCAAGATCAAAATTAAAGTTTATTGCATCATCTTCTTCATGAGATGAAACATGGTACAAAGCATGTTTTTCTTTGTATTGAATACTTGATCTATTAGATCTACTTCTTGGCACCTCAATTGTTATGCTCCAAAGTAGACTATATTCAAATAGGTTTGAAATGTAAAAGTATTCCTCTTTCATCCAAACAACCTCAACCTTATCATATAGATCTTCAACTACAATCTCAAATGGTGATTCAACAATGCATACCTTCTTGACTTTCATAGTGATCTCAATAAGATTGGGCTTCCTCTCAGCTGCAAGTTCTTCTATCTCATCAAGGAGCTTTTCATATTCTTCCAAATCTTGGTCATTTTCTTTCATGAAATCCTCTTTATTCACCTTGCCATATACTTGATTCTCAACTTGGCAAAACTCTTCAAGACCTTGAAAGAACTCCATTTGTAGCCATCAATCATCTTTGTCCTCTTTATCATCTAGAACCACTACCTTTTCAATATTATCTTCTTGATGTATGATTTCATCAATATGGTGTTATTAAAGCTCTTATGCATCTAATGGTGATTCAATATTAGGCTGAGGTATTGGGTCTTCTTCAAGAATAACATCTTTCACATTAGCCTCAAGAGAGTTTTCTAGGGTTGCAACATCTTTGGGAAATACTTGGACTTATTCTCCATCCATAATAGCATATTCATATTCATACTTGAGATGGTTATCCAAATTTTTTTGATTAGATGTAGAGTCTTCTTCAAGGGATACAATATCCTCCATCTCCTTCATGGTGATGCCAAGACTAGGCATCTTGAAATCATGTGACCTAGCCCAATAAGGCTGCCAAAGAGGTAGGCTTTCTTCAAGCAAGAGTTTTGAAAATTCTTCAACTATCTGCTCTTCTCTAGGTTCCCATACCATAGGTCCATAAAGGCAAAGGGTGATGGGATGAGGATGAGATGAACTAGTTGGTAGAGGTGGAACATAGGGCTCAAAATTAGGTTGAGAATGAAAATTAAGAGGTTCTTTTGGGTGTTCTTGGGGAAGGGGAGGCAGACCTTGGGCTAAAATGGCTTGGTTTTCTTCCTTCCATTGGAAAATCACTTCATTGAAATCTGATTGGGCTTGAGCATTCTCTTTAGGACGTTTATATGGGGTGTGTTTAGGCATAGGATCTTCTTTTGGGTCTAAACCTTCCATCACACCTTGACTTAAAAACCTCATCTTTGACTTTAACTCCTCAATTTTATTGGCTAGGTTCTCTTGGAAAAGTATCTATTGAAGTTCATAGGAATCATCATGAGCATAAGGAATACATGAGAGATGACATGTAACACAATAAGCTTCTTGAGGAAGGGTGGGAAGGACTTCCAAAAGACCAACTTCATTCTCCACTTCACACTCCTTAACAATGCTTCTATCTTATTTCATTCCCCACGATTCCAATATATTACTCCAACTAAGGATGTTAGTATTATAATTATTTTCTTGAGGAAGGGTGGGAGGGGTTTGTCTAGGATCAAGCTCCTTTTCAACTTCACATTCTTTATCAAGACTTTTCTCCTCTTTCTTTCTCCATGACTCCACTATCTTATTCCATCTTAGAATGTTAGGATTAAAAGTCTCTTTTTAATGTGGTGGGGATGCAAAGTCAGAGGAAAATGAAGATAAAAATTTCACTTCCTTTGTTGTTAACATGGAATGATTCATATGCATATTAGCTAACTCAATCTGCTTATCAAGATTAGCTTCAAAAACAAGGTTTCTCTTTTCAATTCTCTCTTCCAACTGATTGGGAAAAGGACAACTTTGATATCTTTTATTGGGATCATGAGTATAGATCAAATATGGTTGATAAGAAACTTGGGGAAGTGGATATGAAGGTTGATAGGTTTGGTGAGGTTTCCTTTCATGAAATCTTAGCCTATTATCTAAATAAGAAACTAGGCCACTCACATCAAGCATCTCACTTGCAAGCCTTTGCCAATTGGCTCTCTCAATAGGTGCCCACTCTCTTTTGACTAGATCTAATGCATCCCTTACCTTATAAATAAGATGACTATGAACCTATTGACCATATCCCCTTTGTGTGTCAAGATCCAACATATACCTCTCATAGCCCAAGAGTGTTTTCTTGAAGGCAGAAATTGATTGACTTAAGAAGTGGCTAGGTTGACTAGGAGAAGCAAGATATTGAGAAGGCTAGTTATAGGACTGATATAATTCATGTTGAAGTAGGTACACTTCATGATATGGTTGATTAATAACTTGCTCTTGTTGATAGGGAATGACAAAAGCTTGAAATGTCTCACCAACTTGTGTAAGACAAATATCAACACCTAAATTAGCCATTAAACCTCATTGAAAGCAAGAAAACAAATAAATATATTACCAACAATATTCAAAAGATAACTTGGGCTGCTTGACCAACTGATATAGCTTTGGAGTCTCCATTGATGCTTGAATAGATGCTTCCAAAGGTTAATTATTGAAAGACAACACCAAAAATCTTCCAACCTCTAAGACCAAGAGTCCCATCGAGCATGCCAAAAACTATTTTCACTTAGATTTTCACCATTTGAGGAGATTTATAATCTCTCCTCACTGAAGTGGAAAAATTAAAACACCTCTAGGCTTGTGGTTAGCCTAAGGATGAGGTAAATCTCTAGATAGGGTTAGCTTCCTTGATGTACCACTTTGGATTGCAACTACACTTAAACTTTTTTTTTGGGGGGAAAGGAAGAGAGATAACTAAAAGAAAAATATTTTAAGGGAGGTGATACAATAAATAAGATGATGAATTATAACCAGTAGCATATTACACATGAGAACAAAGGACTAACCAAACATACACTCCTTCAATCTACATCTTCTCACATCAATGTTACATTATGAGGTTATGGATGAATATGAAAATCTAGGAGGACTAGATAAGAGGCCTTGAATTGAAATAATGAATAGACTAACTCATTAAATCCTTGAAATTTCCTATAACACTTCACATGCCCTACAAGAAGAAGCTTTCCAACTGCAAATAAGATGCAAGAATGATACAACATGCTAAGGAATCCATAGTCTTCACTAAGCAAGATCCAACATTCAAGTAAAAAATACTAAGAATACTGTTTAAGTGGTAAAATTTAATAGTCTTATTTATAAAATGGTATGAAAATAATCAGGGCTTCACCATACTTAGGTGGAGCATAAGTTACAATGGCTAAAATGGCTAGTTCTTATAGAACTTAAGAAAGAGCGAGAAAGGAGAAGAAAGAATTCCCAGGGTCACAAGGACACTTGTCAAGCTCATAAAATCAATTAATTATGAATGATAAGAGGATATGGTATAAATAATTCAAGGTCAAAAATTTCAAGTGTCTATCCAAGCCATAAAACTCATGAAAAGTGGCATAAAACTCCTCATTCTAGCTCAGAAAATTGCCTTCATGATTTGAACCTATTTGAACATACCAAAAATGATTAGGTATAGGTCTGATTATTGGGATGAAGGGTAAAAATTTTATACATGCCTCTATATGCATTGGTTGTAGGCATGGTCATCTAGAATCATCCCAAAATGAGCTATCATCATCTGCTATCAAGAAAATTACTCTTCCATGCACCCTACACACTTGGCCTCAAATTTGGATTATATTTCCTAGGAAAATATATTTGAGGGAGTGTATTAAAATTTTAAATACCTTATATGGCTTTATAATCATCAAGGGAACCTTAAAATGAGCTCACTTGAAGTTTTCCACCCTTCTCACTAGCTTGTCCATTATGCCAGTTTTGACTAGCTAAGATGAGAGCCATTGTTTGGAAAATTAGGGGGTTTTTATTATAATTAAATGACCATAGGGAGTTATTATAATTCATAATATTTAATATAAACTTTATTTCATCTTCAATATCCTCATGTAGCTTGCACAATGCACAAAACTGTCAAGAAAAGCCTATTTTTTACCCTGTTCGTACAAGTCCGTATAAATAAAATGTATGGGAGGGAGCCTAAGTGAGTTATATAAAATTTAAAATAAATTTCATGAGAAAAATATTCCATTATAATGCATATCCATTTTCATTTATCCAATTTGGTCTTGATTGATTGTTTGTAAGGGTTTTAGGCCTGTTTTGATTCTTAATATTTTTTTCATAAAGCTCTGATGTCCAAATTACAAAAAAAGTACATAATTATTATGTTTATGGACCATAATAACACCTATATACTCCTTTATCATCCATTCAAGGTCTCATGAAAGATATGAACATTTGAATTTGACCTATCGAGCTTGTTTTCTTATTCTTTCCAAAAGTGACCTTTTGATTTGGTTTCTGAGCCAAAAGTGGCCTTCTTGATGATTTATTTACAATGTGAAATATTTAAAATACATGGAATTATATTATTAACATGTCTTAATATTTTATAACTCATCCAATTCTATAAGTGTGACTGACTCTTCATTTGGACACTAGGTCTAGCCATGCCTAATATGCTTGTTTACACTTTGAAGCCTAACATGAGATTTTATTTTCCTAAAAATATATCAAAAACCTATATATTGACCCATAAAACATGTCTCTATAGTTTATAATGATCAATCCATACTAGAAATAGGAATGGTTTTCCTTTTAGCTTCTAGGCCTTAATTTTGCTTATTAGGCTTGTTTGCAAACCTGATGGTCTGAGACACCATATTAAGATTAATACTTTACTAATTGATTTTATATTATTTAAAATATATATTGAAACTAATCACACCCTCTTAAATTATTTTATGTTATTCTGGTCCACCATTTAATCTTCCTTCCTCAAAGTTGTAGGTTTTGTGCACCTAGGGAAGTGCCCTTTGTCTAAGACAAAATAGAGTGTACTTCCCATATTTTTATAGAAAAAAAATTATTTCATGAGTTTATATATGTTTTAATTAACTTTTTTATTAAATTTTATCTCTTTGTCATCTCATATAACCTTCCAAAACTTCAAGTTTCAAAACTAGTTTCTAGGCAAAAGGACTGTGCAGGGTTTCAAGGAATGGACTGTGTTTACTTGATTAGGATCTTTTATATGATTTTTCTACATTGTATGAATGATAAATTAGGACATAATTACCATAATTAAGGTATTATAGTCCATACTTATTCCTCCAACCTCTTATGAACTCCTCACACACTTAAACTCCTAAGGATACCTTCTAATTCTTGACTATGTTTCCTCATAACATCACACCTATAGGTATATATGCATGCCTTATCCTTGAATATAAGTTAAAGAATTTATCTACTCCAATTAGGTTCATATGGTGTTATTTATACTCACTTTCCTCATTTTTATCACTATAAGCACCTCAATAACCTAGTTTACTTGCTTTCTGCCTGCTTGGTCAACACAGTCAACGGTGTTAAGGAAGATGAAACCCTATAAGTGTTGATTTGCATTGGTAATTATTAATATGATAACCTTATAATATAATTTACCATAATTATGAACTTTTTCACTCACCCAAATTGTCTATATTATCACTTTGGAGTTTTAAATGCTTATACGACCAGTCATAGGTAAATGACTATGTTGAAACCAATTAGATCCTGCTTGTAGGTGTATATGTATTATCTAGGGCTTGATTATGAGTAAAAAGTATTTTATTGAAACTTTATAGCTACATATTATTTTATTTTACCTTTATTTAATTTTAATGGATAAAACATTCTCAAAACCCCATACTTAGGTCATTGTTTGTCTCAAGTCACTTAAAGTTGGATGTAAGTGTTCATTTCTTGTAGAGAGACACCTGTAGGTGTCCATGAACCTAAAACACCATACCCTAGCATCTTATTAATTATTATCATGTCTATTGTCACACTATTCAACTAAGGGAACCATTCTAACCATGAGATTTTTTTTAATTTTCTTATTAAGATGTCAAAAGACCACTCATAATTCTAAAATTGTAGATGTTAGTGTAGGATTCTAGTGTTTTTAGGGTAAATTCAAGGGGTCAAACAACCTCTTTCCACTATATTTATACCCTTAAAACTCTACCAAGGTGTTTTCCTATGATAGGGATATAAAACTAATCCATTAGGATGCCTTAAAAGATATTTTAACCTTGTTATATGATCCTTCCAAAATACCCTTGGATCTTTGTTTTGAATTTTTGGGGAAAATGATCCCAAAATTAGTCATTTTATCTTTTGAAGGTATTTTACACCTTTATTTTCCAATCTATCCCCTCAAAAAAGTCTACCATGATTTATAGAGTACATCAATACTTAAAGGAAAGGTTTCTCTACATGTTTCAACTTATATATATGGCTCTTTCTCTCTGTTAAGGCCACCTATGGATGCACATTTCCTGTTTGTAGGCTATGAAGATGGAAAGGTAGGACACAATAATTGTCTTGACCTCATGACCAACATCCATGATTTTTAAAAATATCAAACAATAAATCATGGTATAAATAACTTGAGTAAAATTTCTATATCACATTTCAATGCTTGAAAACTCTTGTAGGAACCTATCAATGACAAACTTTCATTATTTTAAGACATCTATAGCACAATAGCCATTCACTAATGCTCCTTCAAAATTCACCCCCATTAAACTCATTATAGAGGCATAATTATGAAATCGTCATGAAAAAGGGCTATGTCACAATGTGATGAAAAATGTTTCTAAGGACACAAGTGCATTAAACAAAAAAATATTTTTTTAATGTTGAATCACCCCTAGATGATGAATAATGGGAATATGTTCAAGATTCCCATGTTGAAGAACCTGAAGTCAAAGAACCTAGCCCCATAAATGTTCACCCTAAAATTTTTATGTATGTATTGGTTGGGGTAATGACTCCTCAGAGTGTGAGATTAGGGGTTATTTTAAGAAACATCCTCTCATTATTTTCATTAAAAATAGGAGAATGCATGACTTCATCATTCCTAGGCTATCCAAATTGGCTAATTGTTATGTTTATCATTGTTTAAGTTTAAATTCATAATCACCAATGGAGGAACCTTACCTTGTAATGTCAAAATTTTTCAATGATTTTATTTTAATGGGGATTATAATTTGAAATCAGGAACATTTTTTTTGCCTCGAGGAGGTTAGAAAATATTCTCATGAGTATAGTGGCTTTAGACACTAGGCCCTATCCTATGGTAATTTTTAGAGTTATGGATGAAATTAAATTATAAAGACTAGATAAACACATTAATAATCTTCACATTAGAATATACAAGTATCATTATCTCTCACCGCATGGAAAAAAATATTAAAAAAATGATTTTATGGGATTGTTTCCTAGCTTCGTGCCATTTGGTTCAATGAATCTATTAATTCTAACCAACCACCATAGTTACAAGAAATCTTGTCAAGTCATGATTTTATTTTTTATAAACCTATAGGGTTACTCGCATAGCAACTAGAAGATCAAATAATTTAACTTATTCTAGGAATTGTACCTCAAAATACATTCCCTTACAGGTATCAGTTTCTATATAAGAATGAATTAGAAAATTGATACAATAATTATTAAAGGCTAGATTCTTTAGGCCCAACATCATTCATTAATATTCTCCTATATTTTTTGTATGGAAAGATGATAGGTTTTGGCACCTTTGTATTGAATTTCATTCAATCAACAAACTCACTATCAAGGACAAGATTCAAATTTTGGTGTTTGATGAGCTATTAGACATATTACATGGATTTTATTTTTTATTTAAACTTGACTTGAAATTAGGATATCATTAGATACACATCAATTAATATGATATTTTCATGACAACATTTCTAACTCATGATCATCATTATGATTTTCTCATCATGCCCTTTTGACTCAACAATGCTTAATCAACCTTTCAAATGTTAATAAATAAGATATTTCAACCATTTATATGAAAATATATACTTTTATTCTTTGATGGAATATTTATTTATATTTTTAAAGGGATTAGCATCTAATACATTCAAACCATATCTTCCAACTCCTTGTTGATAACCACTTATGTTGCAAACAACCAAGTATGATTTTGGCTAAATGGAAATTTGGTATCTTGGGTAAATTTTCTCTGAGGAAGGTGTCAAAGTGGATCATGGAAAAATTGAGACTATGAAAATTTTTCTTAATCCCAAATCACTCAAGATCCTTCTCATGTTTTTAGGCCTTATTAGGTATTATAGAAAGTTTTTACATGACTATGGAAACATTATCATTTCATTAACAATAATGTTAAAAAAATACCTTTCAATGGTTTGATGTAGCATACAAATCCTTCAAACTAATCAAACATGCAATGTTCAATACACCTTTTATAGATATTCTTGACTTCTACAAACCATTTATCATTGAAAGAGATGCCTCTAGAAGTAGAAATTTGGAACTATTCTAATGCAGGAGGGTCAGAACCTCACATTCACTATCAAGGAACTTATGGGGAATAACTTTTATCATTCCACATATGGTAAATATATGATAACTATACTTCATGCAGTCAATCATTATCACACAAACCTAGTCGAGTGGCATTTCTACATCAAAACTGATTACCATAGCCTCAATTACTTCTTGGGTCAAAGAGTTTCCCTGAGTAAAAATTGTGGGTAACCAAATTAATGGGATATGACTATGAGATCACCTATAATAATGTTAAAGATAATGTTGTCACATATGCATTGTCTTGCAAGTATTAATAATAAACAACCAAGCGTGCATTATCCTTCTCATGCCGAATTGGGTGCATCAAGTATTATAATAATAACGATCCCGTTGTTAGAAATTAATCCATTGTGATGAAGAGATGAAGCTCAAAAGTGCAGAAGCACAAAGAATTTTAGGGGTCAAAAAATGCATTTTATTAATGGAAGACATTACATTATATAGAATTTTGCATCCCCTATTATTTAGGAGGTATTTCAACTATTAACCTTCCAAACACTAATTTAGATAGGTTGTTCTAACAACCTATATTCCCTCACACCTATAATCTCTTACATGCTAATAGCTCTACATGAGTTGTATTATCAACTCAATTACATTATTATTTTATTTTCTCACAATATAACTAACCTATGTGATTATTACATGTAATAATCACTTACATGAATTTATTATTAATATTAATACTATTGCTCAACAAAAATAAGAGAACTTAGTGCTCATATGGGAAGAGGAATCATATGACTATATTCCCCCCCTTCCCCCTAATTTTATCTTACAGATGTTTGTCCCCTGATAATGCATCTGGTTTAAAAAATTATTACATTGGAGAGAATTAATTTCCTTTATAGGCTTATTTGAAACACAAATTTTACAGTGGAATTGAATTTATTAGAAAATGAATTTAGACAATGATAAATGATACAAACTTAAACAAAATGACAAGGATTTGACTCTAAACATAAATGACTTTTAAAAAACAAAAAACTGATCACTTAAAAATAAAAAAAATAAACAAATCCAAACTCAATATAAAACACATATCTAAAAAATAACTTAAACTAAAATAATAATCCAAAAATCTAAAAATAAAGAAATGAAGCTAAACTCTAAAAAATTAAATACATAATAAAACAAAAACATGACTTTTAAGGCCACTAAAATAAAAGTTTACTAATAACTACTAGCAGTTGCCTTGATGGTGCAAGGAAAGCTGAAAGTTAGTTAAACATAGATGATATATACAAAGTAAATTATTATAATTTTTTATTTTCTTTACTAAGTGTTTTATTTTCATTTGTGAGGTGATCGAACTGAAACACTATAAACATTACATGTATTGCAATCTAAGTGGCACTAGTAGCAAGTTTACAGTGAATCATTCTTTTCAATATCAAATATTGAGTATATTTAAACTATCATTACACAATAAAATATGTATAAATAGATTAATATCATCTACTTGCTTTATAGTATTCACAAAGCTATTATGATCATCTAAACATCCATAGCCATATCAATTTAAAATAAAAATAGATAATATTTTGATCACTCTAATATAACACAGTAAAAATGAATATGTTAGTGAGATTTGGATGACTCACCTAAAGATTATGATTTCCATCATCTCTAAATTCATGGAGTAATTGTGACTCAGAGGAATCAAACATCATCGCTAAGTGAAATGCTAGCTTTGGCTATGACTGGTTCCAATTATCCAAATTTTGTTCATTTTGCTAGCCTCATATTCAACAAATATACACATTGGAAATGCAATATAATCTAAACAATTAAGCTAGCTAAAACTAAGAGATTGGTTTTCCACTGCAAGCCTTCGAATTCCCCTCTAAGCAAATATTCATTAAACTTGTAAACTTCACGTCTACACATTTCAATATCTTGCTTCAGAGAACATTGGCTTTTAAGGATTTCAAAAAGGAAATGTCTGAAACCATCCTAGCTAGAATTTGTATTGTTAATATGTTTTATTTTGATGTACTAGATCA
The DNA here is from genome assembly GCA_037957365.1 of Torreya grandis. Taxonomy (NCBI): domain Eukaryota; kingdom Viridiplantae; phylum Streptophyta; class Pinopsida; order Cupressales; family Taxaceae; genus Torreya; species Torreya grandis. The sequence continues at coordinate 3,709,502 of JARHVA010000638.1, read as the reverse complement.
CAATAGTACAACTTTATAGATGTCTTAAAAACTCAACATGTGGACAAATTAGGTAGAACAAGGTCGAGTTAATACTATAGTTCTACATAATTAATACAATATAAAAATAAGACATTAATTTTGTATATACTAATTACAAAATTAATAGTATATACATAATAATATTATATCTTATTTTGGTAGTTATATATATATATTACTAATTACAAAATTAATAGTATATACACAATAATATTATATCTTATTTTGGTAGTCTCTCTCTCTCACACACACACAATTAACAAAATAAGATATAATATTATTATATATATATATACTATTAATTTTAATAAATTTATATATGTAAATGAGTTATATATAATGTTTAATACATCATTGTATTAATATCATATTTAATATCTATCTAATAATTCTGCATATTTTCATTTAAGGAGTAATATGTCAAAATTATTTAACAGTTTGAAATCATTCATATGTATTTGATTGAGCAACACAATATAATATTTAATATGTGGTCATCTATCCTTACCAATATTATAGTGAACAGGGGAGTTGAACATGTCATTATGGAGCGTATAGTTTCAAGTGTCCTATTAACCTGCCATGTCTCCTACTAACCTTGAAATTGTCTTAATAACTCAGAATGTTGTTCTCCATTTACCCGTGAGAAGAATTACAAGGTTTCTCAACGCAGAAAAATATGTAGAGATGATGATTTGAAACAAAAGTTTAGAGCATAAAAAAGTTTGGAGCTTTGGATTACACCTTGAATTTTAGGAAAAATATCATTAATAGTAGTAAGTATTCCATGGAGATGGAGAAGGCATGAATAGTAGCAAATGAAGAAGATGAATATTCCATGTTATCTGAGATGCTCCACCATGTAATGGAAAATGTGCTTCCCTGACTTTCCATGCTGATTTTTTTTTAAAAGTGTTGTGATTAAACAATTATCACATTACGTGTATATTTTGGGTGATACTTGTCGACAATTGCATAGCGTACGTTTTATTTATATTCTTTAAACATTGTAGAAGACAAACATTAGAAGCTGATTTTTTTTTAAGGTGCTTCATCGACAACACAGATTAAGGTCTCAATAGAGGGAAAGACATGTAACGTACAATGCTATTTCTAAATGAGTTTTTTTCTTTAGTATAAATAACACATAAAAAAATTATTTTAAAGATAAGTTAATTAAAAGATTCTTCAAAATATAAGATAACTAAATAAAAATGCATACTTTCATGTGTTAATTATTATATTATTAATATAATATTGTTTTAAATTTAATATAACATGTTGTAATATATATTTTTATTAATATTAATTATATATTATTATATGATGCAATATTAATTATTAAAATTCTGTATAATATTATTATAATTAAAAAAGTATTAAAAATATATATAAAATAATATATTTAAATATTAAAATATATGCTAAGCTTTAATAAAGTAATTATATATTTTAATACATAATATATAAATATAAAATATATCATATTAAAATATAGATTAAAATTTAATATTAACATATCCAATATAATAAAATATATAACAGCCACTATTTTTTGTGCCACCATTTGCGCCCGTTAAGAATAGCAGCCAGCAAAATATTATATTTAATAATGTAGTAAAATAGTTTATAAGTTTTTTTTAAATTTATGTGTGAGTAAAGTCAAAATGACCTAATATATTAAATCACCATCTGTATATCTGCATGCCGGCATGGATTGGGGTGTGAGCATGTGTATTTCTTAGTGCCCTAGTTTCCAACCATTTCTGCTTTAAATCAGCTGTCCGCACGGGTAGCGAACCTTGGATTTTTTTAAAAAGCTATCTGAGCCCCAATGGATCTATTGGAAGAATCCCCTCCACAACTGGCTCCAGTAGCACAGCATATTACCTAAAACATAGGTGGATATCGCTGGATTGCGATTGTTAATGCCTATTAGGGCTTATAAAAATCTAAGAATCCCCATCAGTGAGAGGGTAAATTTTAGGTAACGTCCAATGCAGGTCACATTTCCTTACCATTTTATTTATCCGCAGAAATTTCTCATGTTTTGCATTAGCCTTGGCTCTCAACTGTGAAGAAGCCAATCTTGGCAGGGAAAAAAATTGCTTGAATATTTCTCTCTATTTTTGTCTTTCTCCTTTTCCTTTTTTTTAATATTTTCATGTCATATGCAAATGACTGTTGCATTTCATCTAATCTGTTGTTCAGAGGTAAATAAATTATTGGTTTCAGGTTTTTTTTTAATTATGTTCTCCACATGAGAAAGGCGGTAGTGGCACTAGTAGTGCACTAATCTTTAACAGAAAATGTGTTTGTATTTTGGTGCAGCAAATACTATCCATGTCATGTTAATGGAGCCGTATGTATAAAATTTCAAAATCTGTTAATTCAAATTTTATTTTAATTTTGAATGTAGGAAAATTTTCTCAACCAAGATCAAGGAGAACTAGATATAAAAGAAGCAAGACTTTATATTGGAGTCCTACTTCTACAACAATCATATATGATCTCCAATAGGTGAATACACAATGTATAATTGTATTAGCATTCTTGAAAATTATATGAATTCTTTTTCAAAAAGAGTTTAAATTTCCATGCTTTTAAATTTTGTAAGTTAAAAAAAATAAAAAAAATGCGGTTAGACAAAAATCGTATGGTATACAATGAAAGTGAAATCCAATGTTATTGAATTTTTTAGAAAATAATTCTTTGAAATATCTAAATTTATGGATTCAAAAGTCTACTGACCATGCTTTGTTTCCTTCTGACCTCCAAACTTCACAATTGATTTGTAGGATTTCATTGTACCAGGTGATGTAGGCTTACTATCCATGATCCTCAATCCCTCTGAACAGATAATGCAAGTACAGAGATTAAATAGATGTAATTTAAAGGTTTGTGTTTCTTCTATTTATTACATTGCAGAATGGGGAACCTCATATTGAACTCACTTCTGATTTAAACTCATACAAGGGGTGGTGCAGTAGTGGGAATGACGTGTCCTACCTAAGAAGACAAACACAATAGTGGGAATGACATGTCCTGCTAAGAAAATAGAGGCTTGTTGTGTGTGCAGGTAGTAAGCTAGTTAGCCATGCATCGAAACCTAAAATTACAAACCAACAATTTAGTCTGCCAAACCATTGTCTAGTGCAGTAGTGGGAATGCCGTGTCCTACCTAAGAAGACAAACACAATAGTGGGAATGACATGTCCTGCTAAGAAGATAGAGGCTTGTTGTGTGTGCAGGTAGTAAGCTAGTTAGCTATGTATCGAAACCTAAAATTACAAACCAACAATTTAGTCTGCCAAACCATTGTCTAACTTCTTGTGTCAGCATACAAATTACTGCAAATAAAATATTCCTTTGTTTTGTCTCTTTGTGAGACGAATCTCAAAGCTTCACCCCTCCGTAATAAGCAGCCGGCTTAATTATCAAACAAATAATTAAAAACATAAAACTACCACTTTCCTAAATGACAAACTATGGACTTAAAAAAAAATTAAAAAATATGCAATAAAATATAACCTAATAAAAATATAACAAACTTAAACCAAAAAAAAAAAAAAATCTCATTCTTTTCAAAGTAGGGTTATGGCAATGGATGGTGGATCTAGGATGGCATGTCGAATCGTGATTGGGGTGTGAAATGATGGATCAGGTTTTCCATTATATGTAGGGGCTTGTGTGAATTCTAGATTCCGTGGAGTGTGAAGTACTAAGTGTTGTATGTGTTCAGATCCAAGGTGTAGGGGTTGAATAGATGTAAAACACCACTTTTCAATTACGAACAACTACTCATATTTGCATAATTTTTCTAGATCATTTTTGGTATTTAAATTATTCAATTTCGTCAAATAATGAAAAAGTTATCATGATTTTCATGAAGCTGTTTAAATTTTTTTCTGCATCATTTATATATATATATATATATATAAGAAAATAAAACTCCATGAAAATAATAGACAGGAGCTTTTATATATGTGTGTGTGTCCACAATAGAACTTACAAATAAAAATAAAACTCAGAAACTAACTTTTTTTTAATTTTTTGAGAGAATTTATACACATAGGTGTTGGAGCCAATAAGATCATGCATGGTCTATATTGTTCAACCATTGGCAATGTGCAAGCAAGGTGGATGGACAACCAAGCATTGTTGCATGTGATCTACACTGCAATACTATCTAATAATCCATTTTAATGTAGAACAAATGAATATAAATAAAGAAAGGTGTGGACCACCTACTTTGATACCACTGTTGGAAATTAATCCATTGCGATGAAGAACTGAAGCTCAAAAGTGTAGAAGCACAAAAAAATTTGGGGGTCAAACAACACATTTTATTAATGGAAGACATTATATTATATATAATTTTGCATCCCCTATTATTTAGGAGGTAATTCAACTATTAACCTTCCAAACACTAATTTAGATAGGTTGTTCTAACAACTTATACTCCCTCACACCTATAATCTCTCATATGCTAATATCTCTACATGAGTTGTATTACCAACTCAATTACATTATTATTTTATTTTTTCACAATATAACTAACCTATGTGATGATCACTTCATGTAATAATCACTTACATGACTTTATTACTAATCTAAATGTTATTTCTCACCACAAATATGAGCACTAACCCAGTTATCCTTAACCCATGACACCTTGATTCAAAAAATAATTAGGGAGGGACCACTAGCCTTACCCCTCAACCAAATTATTCTTTGGATGGTCATTATTTAAGGCATGACTTACATTTGGTACTTGCGCCATAATCTGCACAGAGATAGACAATTTTATTTGAGTTGCATACCTCTCCTTAGCTAGATATTTATGTTTTTTTTTAAAATTAAGAAAAGATCCAAATGAATTTTATGAGGAGGGAATTAAACATGACATCAAACAATTTATGTTAGAATGTGAATGCGTTAATAAAATAAAGGGGAAACTATTGCCACCATATGCATGTTTTAACCTTTACCTATCACTACTTGAGAATGTTCATATATTTTCATGGACAGTATTGATATAATATCCAAGTTAGGCAAGAAATCGATGATTCTCATAGTGATGGATTGGCTATCTAAATATGCCCATTTTTGTGCCCTCATCCATTTTTAAATTTATCTATTGTTTCTTAAAACATTCTTAATCAAATAGGCCACCTCCATGGGTTTCTTAACTCAATTATGTGTGACCATGATTCCAATTTGACTACTCACTTAGATGGAAGAAATTTTTCAACTACCATGACACTTAACTTAAAATGAGTTTTGCCTACCATCTAAAAATTGATGGTCAAATAGAAATTATCAACAAATGCTTGGAGACCTATCTGTGTTATTTTTCCTATGATCAATAGACTCACTAGTTCAAATGGTTACCACTTACTAAATGGTGGTACAAATCACATACCATACTACCAGCAATTTGAACCCACATGAGGTTATTTATGGTCACCCACCACACGCTCTTCAAACACACATTCTAGGTAGCTCTAAGGTATGGGTAATTGTTTTTGCATTCTAAACGTGTACTTATCCTTCAAAATCTAAAGGATAACCTCAATTTAGTATAAACATACATGAAGAAACATGTCAATAAATAATGCTCAGAATGAAACTTCGCTATTGGTGACATGGTCTCCAGATCCAACATTAGAAGCAGTCTAATTTGAAGCTAAATAGTCATAAAAATCTTGCACCAAAGTTTTATGGTCCTTGTAAAGTGATTTCCATGATTGGTCTTGTAGTATACAAGTTGGAGCTTCCCTCCTTCTCCAAGATCCATCTAGTTTTCCATATATTATTTTTTAATAAGGTTAGTGGTCAGCATGTTCAGACCCAAACAACACTCTCAAAGCTTGATAGTGAAGGCTTTATCCTCCGAAAACTTGAGCCCATCCTTGAGGCATTCCTATTAGCTCTGAAATCATATTATCATCAATATTTTGGTATAGTGGCATGACATGCAAACCAAAATATGTGACATGGCAGCCTGTAATCTAATTAAAATAATAATTTTATCATCTCAAGCTTTAACAACAAAGTTTTTTTAATTGAGAGGGCATGTTAGGACCCCTTTGTCCTAACTATTGTATTTCTTATTAGGTATTATTAATAAAATCTAGGATGCATATGCTTTGTAAGTTGTCCCATTTTATATTTATAATTATCCTTCATGCATGGAAGGTAGTAGCTAGATTGGGTATAATATCTTTAATAAATGGCTTTTGTAAGAGGAAAAGTCATCTATTGAATATTTTGTATTGATTTGCAATGAAAGGAGGTTAACCCCTAAAATAGGCCTTTGAGACTTTGTATTGAGATTATATCATTTTTAATATGGGATTGTTGTTCTCTTTCCATTTAAATGAATATTGGTTATATTTTTGTTGTTATATTAACTTGCTTGCAAGCATGTTCATAACACATGTAAAGAGTAGATTGAGACAAATGACATATCACATTGATTTGTTGCAATTAGGTAACATCAACTTCTCAATTGGATGTTTTTCTCGTAGTTAAGTAAATACATGTTAGGTTGTCACAATTGGTTTTAAGTTATCACAATTAGGACAAATAACATTAGGTTATTGAACTTAGAGGAAATTGATTCCCTAGTCACATTAGGTTGTCAAAATGTATTAAAAGTGTTTACATGGATCGCTTGCACTACTTGAATTCCCCATGTAATAATTAAATTAATTGGTTGCATAGGAAAATACCAATGTTTAGCTTGTCATGTGTTTCTCCCAAACCAAGTAGATAAAAATATCCTAAACTTATTTACACTTAGACAAAGCATTTAAGCCAAATTATCAATATACACACCACCATATTTCACAACAATGTGCTATAATGGCATAGTGCTTATAATATATCATTACTTCTATTAGACTTATATTAGGAAACCAATGATTTGTTCTTGGTGATTTTTCCAAATACATATAAGGTTTTACTCCAAAAACTTGTGGGTTATAGCCTCACAAGAACAAAAATTCACCCAAAGTTTCCTAAAATCCAAAACTATCCCCACCATCAAAAAACCTCAAGAACCATTGTAAGGTCATCCCCATCCAACATCAGTTGTAAAACCCTCATTTGCGTTGGAAGCACTAATTATATTAACATATAATCTTATTCTATTTATTTCCCACACTTATTTATATTCTTAATTTTAAAATATGTAAAATATATTCATCCAATCATATTATTATGTTATTTCATGTCACAAGGGGATCGAACCAAATGACAAACTAAAAACCCAAGTGACCACAACATATTACTTTACTTGCCAACATAATTTCACCCCAATATGAAATAAAAACATTGTGTAACATCCATATCTAATCCTACCAAATTAAAATGGATAGGTTATCAAGTTTGTCTCAGTGCATATTACCAAACATACCATGATACACTCTTAGTACTTGTAGGTTATGGACCACAAGAGACAAATTCCACCCAAATTGCTTTAAAGATAACACTTACCCCACTATTGGATTAATATTATTGACTTGAAATAAAAGACATGAACTAGTCTAGGAAGGTGCTACATGTGATTGTAGGGCATGCATATAGTAGTTTTCAAATTCATACTCTTTGACCTAATAATGTATCTTCAAACATACAATAGATAGTTTCTTTTAGAAATTAATAAACAAGTTACTTAACATTACATACACACAAGGTTACACAAGACCAATAGTGATGAGTTTCAATTGAGTTACACCTAACAACCTACAATCTCTCTTTAGATAACCTTCATTTACTAAAACATCACCTCACACTCTTTTCGACATATTTTGTATCTTTAAAGCAACTCTTAATCATATAATTAAACTTGTTTCACACTACATAATAAATATTAAATCTTAAGAATTGAATTATCATTATTTTACATTATTTTAAACTAAATGTTTTTATGACCTTTTAATTTAGAATATAAATTATTATTAAATTTTATATATAAAAATAATTTTTAAAATATATATTTTAAACCTTTCAAATTTTTATATATAAAAATGTATGTATTATGAAGTGCATTACGAATGGATATAATTTTTTTGATTAATTTTTTAATTAGATTCAATATCTCTTTTTCTATATATAATTTGTAAAATTTATATTATAAACTTTTCAAATTTTTATATTTGAAAATATACGTATTATAAAATGTACATATAAATATATAAAAAATTATTAACATTGATTTATTGATTTAATTTAATTTCTATTTTTCTCTTTTTTAAAAAAAATTATAAACCTTTCAAAACTTTATATTTGAAAATTCATATATTATGAAATGCACATAATAATATAAGCTTTTTGATTAATGTTGACTTATTAATTAGATTCAATCTCTCTTTTATATATATCTTCGAATATATCGACTTCACGTTCTCTAAAACAATGTCGATGAGCTTCCAATCTTCTCATCTAAAACTTGGTCTTTGCGCTATTTTTTTAAATAGCACATATATTAATGTTTTTCAATTTTCAATTTTTATATTTAAATTTGAAAAAAAAAATAGAGTGGGTGGGGGAGAGGATGGTAAGGAGTAAAAATTGTAAAGTGCTAAGTAGTAACGTTTTTTTAATATAAAACTAAAAATAAATTATTATTTTTTAAATAAATTTTGTTATGTTTAAGATATTTATAAGAGATTATTCAAATGTTTTGTTGTAATGAATATATTTTTTATAATATATATTTTTTATTATTTTATATTTATTTTTATTATTTGTATATTTATATCGTAAGCATTTTTTATGTTAAAACTCAAGTTTATTTTTGTCTAACATTTTGTTTAATTTGTTTTGTATGTAGGATCATTTTAGATATTACCTATTTTATTATAATAAAAATAATTCTTGTTTATAAATGATATATACAATTAGGTATTATTCAGACTTATGTCTTCAACCTCAACATTCATGACACATCTATTATTGATATCGATATTAATAAGCTTTTACATTCTAATAAGTTCAATATTCTCAAGATTCAACCAGATAAAAATCATAAATAAAAATAAATGAAAAATGTATAATTATTTTAAAAAGAGGTTTTATGAAAAAATTGTATTTGCATATCTTTGATCCTGGATCACAGACCACAAAAATTAATATAGAAAAATCTCGAGATTTAAATTATTCTAGAAGATAAAATTTAGTTAAAGGACATAATAAAATTAACACTTATGGAAATTAAATTAAATTAATTGAAATTTTAAGAAAGATTTTCAATCATTGCACGCATAAGTGAATTATATAAATGGAAACAATATATTGATAACTTTGTTGAGAATTGAACTTTCAACTTGTGGAAGAATGATCCAGGTGTTGATTGGTCTCGCCTAGTGTTGTTGATGTCATTCTCCATTGACCCTCCTTTTCCTCTTTTGCGAGCACCCCCAAAAAAAAATAGTGTTAAAAATATTAGATAACCCCTGTATACCCAAAAAAAACAATAAAATCAGAATTCTTACCAGGGGTCAACTTCAATGGATCTAGGGACTGTTTATTTAGTCAACGTTGATGCGAAAGTTATGCCATTCTCACTTATATATTGTTACTTGTTTCAAGAAACCCAAAACACACAAGAAAAAAATATCGTAAACTCTATAAACTATATGGGTAAGATGTTGATATGACTACTACATATATAATACAAAATGGAGTCTTTCATGAAACAAGAATGATGTGGAACATAATATGTTGGGAGATTAGTAGAAGAAATAGGCTAAAAATTATTCGCAATATAAAACCTAAATTTCTATATACTTTACATTTTTATATGTTTCAATATTTTTGAAAATTTGGTTATCTCCATTTTCATCTCATTATGCCATTTTTAATATATATTTTTTTATTCATTACTAAGGTGAAGTGTTAGTGTCTAACTTACTTGCCACATAAATTACTTAATGGATAATGTTCTATGCTTCCTAATCCGAAGTCTTTACGAAGATTAAGCCAATATCATTTGTTTTTGGAAGAGGAGGAAACATAATATATATAGTCATATATAATTTATTTATATTATAATAACAATTATATATATATATATATATATATATATATATATATATATATATATATATATATATATATAATTTTCACTTTTTTTTTCCTTACATCAATATTATTATAGCGATTATTCAAGCCACATATTTGGGATGAAGTCTTACAGAAATAAAATCAGCTCTCATGATGTCTTTATCCATCTTTGACAATAGAAAATGACTAATCAAAGATGTTGGATCTCTATACGTTGTGGACCCCTCTACAATAGATACAAGTCATATAAATCCACTAGTTACTTTGAAACTAGGTCTGGGGTACGATATATGTCCTATAGTGTATAATACCACCTACACTACCATATTGTTTCCCCCACCATCACCACTAAATGCATTTTAAAATATTTCACCATTTGCATGTTCTGTATGACTTTGCTCTTCCCCACTACTTTTTCATTACTCAAACTCATCATAAAACAAAATGTCTACTCCCCACACAACACATTACAATACCATATTAAAAAACACAAAAAATCATTTTACATATTAACGCCACCATAAATATAAAAATATTATCCTTAATCTTTCATATATAAAAATTAAGATGGAATCACTGATCATATTAATATGCTCCTCCCACTTAAAAAAAAATCTTTCATATATAAAAATTAAGATGGAATCAGTGATCATATTAATATGCTCCTCCCACTTACAAAAACTCTAGTTTAGGGAAACAAAATATCACATACAACTTATACCTTTGAGACAATAGATGGTTGCTACTCTGACTCGTCATCAAGATATATGACTACTATGGGAGTCCAGTATTTAACCAAGCCAAAGACTATGCAATCAGGGGGTTCTATACTATGCAATAGCCTTTCAAATGGCTTCTCTAACAGCTGCACGGCCCGCAATAGATGACCCCACAGATGGGGTGGAGTGTCAGATGTGCACTCTATGCCCCTGGGCAACCCTTCTACAGTAGGCAATGGCAATGTCAACAGTTGGATTCTTTCATAACTGGCAAACATAGGTTTGATTCTGTGAATATTTAGAGGAATCGTGAGGAAGGAGACTTGAACCCTTGATCTGCTATCCTTTTGGCCGTGAGCAAGCTATGGAAACATGAGGACATGAAATTGCTTAGAGCTGCTGCTGCCATTGCAAGGAGTGCAGAAAGACAGGTCCATTGTCACTCCACTACAACAAGATAAGCTTAAGACGTGATCTTGTTTGGCAGTCAATTAAAGTAGACAAATAAAGTCCAGAGAAAACACAGGGTTAGTCAAATAAGGCGGCTTTCCTTCAAACCATGCTAACATATTTAGCGTTGAATATGGCAATAGAAAGGAGTATATAAAAAAACCTCTTTCGCCTTTCCCGTAAACCATGCTAACAATTCTAACAGAGGACAATTATAGCACTGAGGTCAGCAAAATTATACCCTTTGAAATTTTGCACAATCAAGCTTTTCGTTGCAGCTTCCTATAAGCATTATATGTATTAAATATTTTCCTTGCGTTTTTTCCGGCACCATATGTTTGGCCTCGGGCTATTAATTTAGCCTGCTTGACGTCCTCAGCCACTGGCATATAGCGATTTTGCAGCAGCCCGAAATATGTTCTAAAGTTTAGCAACCCATATCAATAGTGTATTCCCTTATTGCCCGCAGCCAATCACGGCATTTAATTTCATTTATTTTTAGGTCGATCCTTTTGCCAACGTCAAGGACATGGGCAACATTTATCGTAAGTGGACGAACGACGTGTCTGGAGGGAGAGGCTGCAGGTGCAGGCGACAAGTATCCTCGATTACTGCTGCTGGCAGGTGTGTGGAAGGACATGGACTTTCTGTTCAGTAGGGTTTCGATTATAAATTAAGTTCTGTTTCAATTCCTGACTGCTACAGCGCTGCTGTGATTCTGCTCCATTACTGCGATTCTGTCAGCTTTAGCTCTAGCGCATTTGTGGCATCTGTTTATTCTGCTTGACAATCAATTGCTTCTGCTTGGAGTTGGAGATTAACAGGTGGCACGAGAGTCGGTTTCTTGATTATCATTCTATTTCTTTAGATTAAATTTCCAATGGGCATACAACATTTTCCTGTTCCTTTATATTAAATTTGCTATTGGGTAATACATTATTTTATTCTTTTTATATTAACTTTGCTATTTGGTATACGACATTATTTTGATTTAAATTAAATTTACCATAACTGGTCATTTAGAAGTAGTTGGGTATCTGAGATTATTCAGCTTAAAGTGGGGCATTCATACCTATTTTGGCAGAAGCATATACAAAGTTATTGGAGAATGGGGGCTTTGAGATTATCTTTGTGTCTAAAGATAAAGATGAGAAATCATTTACAGAGTATCTCAAGACCATGCCATGGCTTGCCTTAGTTATTCTCAGGTATAAAGGTCAAAGAGAAACTTGATCAGGTCTTTGATGTCAAGGGCATTCCCACCCTTATCTTTTTGGATCAGGCTCGTGCAAAACACTTATGCTAATTGCTTCGGCGTCATTAAAAATTACTGTGCTGAGGCATATCCATTTATCAAAAAAAGGAGGCCATTAGGTTTTCGCAGTCCTTGAATTCTCTTCTTGTCTCTCCCGACATAGATTTTGTCGTTGCCAATGGAGGAAGAAATGTTAGTGAATTTCCTTTATCATGATTTGGGTTAAGGCTTCCGTTATTGTTATCATAATTTTGTATTATGATTTTGATAATGAGGTTTTCCCTCTGTTATTAAATCCAGACCCAGACATGTTGGAGGTTGGAAATGGGAGGATGACCATCAAGGAATACAGGGCACATTTCAGCATATGGGCTTTAATGAAGGCAACTGACATAGGATGCTTCTGTATGTATAAATAATTACAAATAAGTTTGGGTACTTCGCTAATGACTTCCATTTGATCTTTTGGTTAAAGATGCACGATGAAAAAGTTATATCTCATTATTAATATTACACTTGTCCCCACTTCTTGAATCCACGTCGATGAAACGTTGTTTGTGCTAATTTATATATGTTAATTATCAATTTAGATAGAAATTTAATAGTTTCAATATTTGGTAAGGAGTCCGGGAATTGTATTTTCTCCTTGCAAATGGTATTATGGTTCTTGACACCGTCATTGTGATTATACCCCAACAACTATGGCGCTATATTAAGTTGATGCCTGGGTAATGGATCAAAGATTCAGTACGTGTGACATTTCCGCACACATGTATTCTTTTTTAAAATCTGAGCTTATTAAAGTTCCTATATTTTTATTAATTTTGACCTGGTTCTAAGCAACCAGTGATTTGTTGTCGAGGTCATATTTCAGTTTTTAATCTGTATAGCCTAGAAAAATAGAACTCACCTATGGTCTAGTCTGCAATGTCAAATATGTACAAATTAAGCATATTAGTCCTTATCAATATTTGAGTACTTCTGCATGATTCAATCTAGACAAAGAAGTTTATATTAATTTCATCAACACCTTCAATAATGTTCCAACATTTCCATTCAAGATTTTAAATCTAAATCCAATTGAAAATTGACTACGTAATCACTACTTAGCTGAGTGAAATGTCGTGTTCAGATTAAGCCTACTTGTTATGATTTTTTTGTTAAGTCGAATTGAGCGCCGAGTTTAGATTAGATACCTGCGTGCAATTGCTCGAAAATTAGTTTAATATGCAGTTAAGTTATTTTTAGAATAATAAAGACATTATACGACTATAGATGAGTTTATTGGTGTTGTCCTCTTAGTGGGGCCAAGTGTAAGAGACATATTTCAAAGTATCAAAAAAAAAAATCCATAATTTGAATATGACATTGGGGGAAACCAAATTCTAACTGAGTCTTGGTGAGATTTAGCGATAGGTACTACCCAACCGACTCTTAAATATGGGAGCACATCACCTTTTTTTGTTTCATCTATAGCTTTACTCATTCTAGGAGATAAATTTTCCAAGGTATTTTTCACCAGCACTTTAAATTCAAGTCTTCATTCTATTCTCCTACTGTTGTAAAAACACACTGATTTTGTACTTATACATGAGTTACTATATGCTCATTATGAGAAATTTAGTGTTTGGTATGGTACCTTCATATTCATTTGACTCCTTAATACTCTGTGATATGAATTAGGCTTAACCATTGAAGACATATTCAACTTACATCAAAAACCCTGTAGGATCTATGAGACTGCAAAACTACATATATATTTTGAGCCATCATGTTCGCACTTTGCAGATTATAACCACCGACAAGCTCAACAGATTGTTTAACCACCTCACTTCAGAGTTTGTTGCATGGCTTGGTGAAGGAGTGGGGATGGAGTTTTGCGGACTGGCTACCTACAAAACAAAGGGAAGTGTGTGTACATCGTGTAAATGCATGTATGTGTTTTTGCTAACTATTTTGGCAGAAACTTTCCCATAACAAATACTGAATCCTTCTTAACATTATTGGAAGCATTTTTCATTAAAAAATGGTAGCAACCCCAATGCACAACTTTGCGGTAAGTACTCAAGCTACTACACGGCCTTTGTTGATGAATTAGAAAGCGCTTTCTATTAATATATAAAATAATGTATGTGCTAATCTGACCATAAAAAGTCAAATGATCGCCTCCTTTTTCCTATCCTAAGTTGGTTGAATAGCTATCCCTCTTTCTCTCGTGCCCTTTGCTTTGAAAAGAAAGTGAATAAAATCATTTGGAATGCTTGTTACATCTTTCCCATGCCTAGAGTTTTGGCCTCTCAACTATTGACACCACCATAGATTACTTAACTATGTAGGATTCTATTACATTTAATAGGAAATCATGCATTTGTAATTTAACCTTTTTTAGGCAACATTTTATTATTTAATGAGGTTTTTAAAAAACATATGTTTTTAGATGTTGTTTGAGTTAGAGGAAGAGACAATGTATCTAAGAAAATATAGAAATTTATTTGAAAGGTATTTTATAAAATAATTTATTTTTTCTATAATAAAATGACCTTGAGTTTGTCAATATCCGTCATTAATTTAAAATATATATTTTTATTATGTATTTATTGATGAAATCTTCTCATAATCTATGTTTAAATGTTGGATTAATTCTTCATGAAAATCTCATTACATAAAGCATGAAGAGGTGCAAAATATATTTAAAGAAATTTTATTTTTAAGATTATAAATAGAACCTAATTTATTCAAATCCCTTTTCTTATTTTTTACATATACCAAAGAGTTTATTACCATTTATAAAGTCAAACTCAAGGTCCTTGTGCCATGAAATAGAGGTTTAGAAACAATACATCCCTATTTTAGTGATCATCTAATCCAACAAACTCCTTATATAGGAAATAACCATGCCAGTTATTATTTATGAACAACAAAGTTATTTTGAAAACATAATAACTATTTAACAATTGATTAGAAAAACTAATTTTCATCATGTTAACTCTCCGGCGCACTAAGCCCAATTATGCATTAGCAAGATGATATGTTGTCATGTCGCTTCCCAAACTAATTATTTGTTCAAATAATTATTGAGCATCAATTATTGGATAGGGGAAATGATTGAACCCTAGTAATATTTTTATTTATTTGTGTTGATAATCAATTATAGGTGGTCTCCCACGAGATATTTCCTTTCATTTTTGGAACCATGAGAAAAGAATGAGGAAGAAGCTATAATAAATTTTCCTTGAGACAATCATAAGATACAACCCATATATGTAATTCCAAGATTGCATCTAGAAGTGTCATAAAAAGAATTGTTTTGACCACTTTGTCATAGGAAGAGACCATCTAATCGATCAATGGACATGACATATGAATATATATTATTGATTTTCTCAAATCACAAATTGCACATATTTCAGATCTTTTCTAAATTTTAGATTATATTTATTTATTTATATATAAATATATGTGATAAAATATTTTGTTTAAATGTGATTCCCTTTATATATATATATATATATATATATATATATATATATATATATATATATATATATATATATATATATATCTTTTTTCACATACAATATTAATTAATCAAATGATTATTTCAACTCTACGTGATCCATCTCAAAAAAAGAAAAATTAGTATTAAGCGAGAGAATTTATTATAGTAGGAGTAAAAAGATTAATTTTACAAATAAATATTAGTATTAATTTTTTTTTTATTGTAAATTATTTACTTTGCTAGGCAAAATAACATTAAGAGAATTTATTTTTTGAGTTTTAGTCCATTTCAAATGTAATTACTTTTACTCCTTTTTTTTATAATTAATTTTTTATTACTATAATTCTATAAATTTTATATTAGTATTGATTTTTTTTTTTTTCATATAAAACTTTTGCTAATAATTCATTATACTTCAAAAATGTTGAATAGTATGCTAGACAACTCAAAAATATCTAAGGCAATATTATCACAATAAGAATACAAGAAAAAAAAATATTATGAGTATAAATATTAGTATTAATTATTATTTTTTTTAATGAAGAAATTTTATGTGTTAAATTTCAATTTACTTTATATGTAACTACTTTCCCTCAATTTATTTTTATGATCAATTTTTGAATCATTTTTTTTTTATTATTATAATTTTACAAGTTATAAAAAGATATTAATATTAATCATTTATTTTTTAGATATAAAATAAATTTTTGTTAATATTTTTTAGAATATTTTAATATTATTGGAGAATCAAAAACATCTTTACTTTAAATGATTTTTTAATTTAAATTGTTCAACATCAAATAACTTTGAAAAATATGGAAAATTTTTCACCCAAAATTTAGGTAATTGCATCCAAAGATGCTCTTTACAGCTTTTTTTTTTTTTTTTAAAGAAAAATTAAAAAAACCAAAAATAAGTGATTAAAATATTTTAAAAAAATAGTTAAAATAAAATTAATAAATAAATTTTACAAGAAAAAGGAACACAAAACTCTTATATTATATATAAAAAAAAATGGTTTAAAAAAAAAAAATTAATATAAATAAATGTGATAAAAATATATTTTATTATTTTTAACAAGAATATTATTAATATCTAAATTTTGTAAGAAAAAGAAATACAAAATTTTCATATGCTATACAAAAATTTATAAATTTATAATGTTTATAAAGATTAAAAAAATAAATAAACATAATAAAAATATATTTTACCATTCTTAACAAGACACTAAAATAATATATAAAAACTAATATTTAAATTTTTAAAATAAATAAACAAAAAATAATCTGAATCTGAAATTTAAAACAAACGTTGACTTATTGATTATATTCAATATCTCTTTTTCTCATATATGCTTTTATTAATTAAGCTAGAAGCTTATACTATTATATGATATATATTATAATAGTGTAATATATATATTATTTTTATGTAATAAATTATAATATTATAAAAATAATATATCAATATATGGTAATATATATTAGGATATTATAAGAGTGTAAATTTGCATTTGTATCTTAATTGAATTTATGATTGTTAATTTTATTATATTTTTGGAAGAGGTGACAATCAAAAATGAGGTGCTTTTTTTCATATGACATTCTAATCATTTGTGTTGGGAGGATTCATTTAGCGATAGATAAGTGGTGGGGAAGGGCAATGGCATACAAAACATGCACATGCTGAAATATTTCAAGATGCCCTAGGAAGTGATGGCATGGGCCAATGATAAGGTGTTTCGTTTCATATTTACATTAAAGGGCATTTTATGATTAGCTTGTAAGGTAACAACATCTCTAATTCGATGTTTTATATATTTATGGTGGACAAAAACATCATTAAGTTTGATTTGATTGTCAAAGGGATCCACCTCTGATGTGTGACTCAAATCAACGCAATAATATCGTAGACATTGGAACAAGATATTGAGGTCCCGAAGTCTATTTATAATCTTTTACATATTATAATATAATTATTATATGTAATATATAATACTATTATAATATTATCAAATGTGTGTGTGTATGTGTGTGTATATATATGTAGTATGTATAAATACAAGGTAATCATCACTAGATGTGTATAGAATGGCATGAGATCTAACTATATATAATATACAAGGAATAACACTCAATAAAATAACAATTGACATTAGAGACATTAATCTCAAGGCTTAACATTTACTGTCATATCAAGAGTCTGTTCAATCAATCACATGTATCTCTCTCTCGCATTTACCTTCAAATTCTTTGAAAGAATGAAAAAAAGTAAATATGTAAATCTCCAAAAATCAGAGGATAAAGATTGGTAGAATTACTTCTTCCAAATCATTCATAAGAACTCTAACTTTGTAATTATTGTTATATACAATAAAAAATAGAAATATTTGTAACTATTGTTACATACAATGTATTTTATAGCTTCAACACTTTCATCATTAATATACATTATAAAAACTGATATAATATTAAAATATATTATATAATCTAATATTTATATAATTTATATAATATATATAATAATAAAATTTTAATGTATATAAAAATTATATTAAATATTATATAATATTTATACAAAAATAATCAAATAAATTGATAATTGATTATGCAACTTAAAACCAAAAAGATTTACAAAATAATGAAGAACAAATAAAAATACTTGACAAAAAAAAATAAAGTACTTTATCATTACAATAAAACAAATATAAACTAATTTTATCTAATCTCTGGGTTTTTTTTGCACCATAGGGGCAACTGCTAGTTTTTATATCATTCATATGCTAGTATTTATATCATTCATATCTTCGAATATATCAACCTAACATTCTATAAAATAATGTCGATGATCCTTTCATTCTTTATTCTTTATTAACATACATACATATATATTAAAGTTTTTCAATTTTCATATTTAAATAAAAAAATAAATATAGTGAGTGGTGGGTCGGTTGGCGGTGACCAGGTGGGAGAGAATGGTAGGGGGTAAAGATTGTAAAGTGATGAGTAGCAACACATTAATTTGTAAAAACAATATATTTTGATATAAAGCTAAAAACAATTTTTTTTAAAGGAAATTTTGTTGTCTTTGAAAGACTTCAAATGTTTATGTTTTAAATATATATTTTTCATTTTTTATTATTTAATTTTTATTTTATTATTTTTATATTTAAAGTGTAGGTGTTTTTTACGATTAAATTTAAATTCATTTTTGTTTAATATTTCGTTATATTCTTTCTATGTATAGGGTCATTTTAGATACTATTTATTTTACTAAACATTTATCCATGTTTACAGATGATACATACAGTAAGGTATTACACAAACCTCTATTTTAAATTTCTAGAATCATGATATGTGCACTATTAATATCAATATTGATAGGTTTTTGCATTCCAATAAGTTCAATATTCTCAAGATTCAACTAGAGGAAAATTACAAATAAAAATAAATGAATCATGTGTAATTTTTTAAAGAGTTTTTTTCAAAAAATATGTGATAAATATTTATTTGCATATATTTGATCCTTGATAAGAGATTGAAAAAATTAATACAAATAAATCTCAAGCTTTAAATTCAACTGGACATTGATAAAATTTAGCTAAAGGACCAAAAAAATTAATAATTGCAGCAATTAAATTGAATTACTTGAAATTTAAGAAAATTTGTCAATCATTGCATGCACAAGTGAATTGCGTAAATGGGAAACATATTCATAACTTTGCTGAGCATTGAACTTTTACCCTATCAAAGAATGACCTGTGTGTTGATTGGTCTTGACTAGTGTTGCTAGTGCCATCATCCATTGAACCTCCACTTCCTCTTCTACTAGCATAAAATTTTAAAAATGTTCTCATTATCATAAAAATTTAGTGTTAAAAAATATTACATAACACTTGTATACCAAAAAAATACAATAAAATCAGAACTCTCACTAGAGGCCAACTTCAATGGATTTGGGGATTGTTCATTTAGTCCACATTGAGGTAGAATTCATGTCATTCTCACTTATATACCATTACTTATTTCAAGAAACCTAAAACACATAATAAAATTATATTACAGACTTCATAGAAAATATGGATGGAATGTGGATCAAATCAGCACACATATAATGTAGATTGAAGTCTCTCATGATATAAGAATGATTTCAAACATCTTATGTTGGGACATAAGTAGAATAACTAAACTAAGAATTGTACAACATAATCCCTAAATTTTGATATACTTTATATTTTGATACGATTTAATATTTTTAAAACGTTAGTTATGTCCATTTTAATTTCATTCTACCATTTATAAAACTAAACATATCCACATTCAAATATAATTTATTTCCATCCCATAATTACTCTACACATAACAAACATAATTATATAAAATTTATTGTTAAAGTGAAGTTTCAATGTCAAACTTACTTGTCAAATAAAGTACCTAATGGATAATGTTTTACACTACCTAATCTCAATTTTTTAGGAAGATTAAGCCAATATCTATTATTAGTATTATTAAGTTAATTGTATAATCTTTGTAAAATATAATATTATTAATATATAATAACAATTAAATATATTAAATAATATATTATATTTTAAAAATTATAATATATAATAACATTAATAGGTGTTCTTTATAGTGGCATCTAGGGGGTAATAAGGTGTAATGGTGTGAGTGGGTTGGCAATTAATTAATTGAAAGCCGACTTGATAAAATATTAATTAATTAGAAATCAACTTTTAATTATATATTTATCATGCTATAATATATGAAAAGTGAATTATATTTATTATTTTAGAAATTTTATTTACTTTAAAATAAAATTATTTATTTATTTATTTACTAGGCTAAAATATATTATGGTAATTTTATTTATTTTAAAATTTAAAAAAATATTATTTATTTTATATTTATTATTGTGGTAATTTATTTTAGCCTTAATGTTTTGGAGAAAGATATGAAGAAGGATGTTGAGGCTAAAATCTTTTACATGGTTATTCCAAAAACAAATCTTATCAATGATATGGACTATGAAAGTATTAAATCTATTAATTTATTTTATTTTAAAATAAAATAATTTATTTTTTTACCACCCTAAAATATATGATAAATAAATTCTATTTGTTATTGTGGTAGTTTTATTTATTTTAAAATAAAAGAATTTATTTATTTATTTTATATCTTATATGATATGTGAATTATATTTATAATTATGGTAATTTTATTTACTTTGAAATAAATAAAAAATTATTTATGTATTTTATATTTGTTATTGTGGTAATTTTATTTACTTTAAAATTTTAAAAAAAAAATATATTTATTTAAACTTGTAATTATTTAATTCATATAAAGTTGACATTATATATATTTATATTTATATATATATATATATATATATATATATATATATATATATATATATATATATAAATCTATGTAAATACACATTTTAGATAAATCTATGTAACATACGTATCTTAGATAAATCTATGTAAGATACACTAATAGATATTATTATCGAGGTACTTATATCGTATTGAACATCTATATTGTATTGAATTGTGAGTGCCTCGATAATGATATCTATCAATATATTTTATATAAATTTATCTAAGATATGGATGCTAGTATTAAAATATATTACAAATATATGTTTAATTAGTATAATTCATAATTCATTGAATGTGTCTTAAAAGAACATTAAAAGTCATAAATACAACCGGTTGTCTCATTTTTGGAAAGAATGTTAAAATTCATCAAAATAAACAATATTTATCAACATTAAAATAAGAAAAAAGACCTCAATACTACATTATGGAGAAATACACTAATTTGAGATTGTGTATGCAGAGGCTATGGTTGCTTTCACATTTCCACCAAGATACATGTACTTGGTTTAGAATTCAACAAATAAATGCTTAGATAACACACAACCCACTTTAATATGTCCAAGACAAGTGTTCAACCTCCTCATTAGTTTCTTATCAAATAACCAATCTACTCATGTGTTCAATGAATTTATCAATACACGACTTCTGAGATCCATTATTAATACACATCTTGAACACATTCCCCATCTCCCATGCCACCTTTTTAATATTTCTTCCCTCCTCTTCCACCATGACTCTTCTCACAACTCTACAAATCTCCTCACTTTTTGAGAAACCCTCATTCTCCCTTTCTATCTCCACACCCACCTTCAATTCATCAACAATCAATCTCGTATTCAATCCTTAATCATACAACATTGGCATATCAATCAACATAAATCCATTTCTCATTCCTTCCATCATAGAATTCCACCCATAGTGTGTTATAAATGCCCTAGTCAAAAATGGTAGAGAATCTCCTTCTGAGGTGCCCACCCATTTATTACAAATCATCTCTTCTCAATTCACCTTTCATATCCCTCTAAAAAAAACAAAAGGCATATTATTTTACAAATGCACCACTAAAATAAATGGGTGCTAGGCAGCCTCTAAACCTACATCCACCTCATCGATTTGTTGCTCTAGCAAGAAACATTAACTCTCAAAGGACACATAGACAATTGAACCACATTGTTGCTTTTCTAACTAATGAGATTAACTAGCACACACCAACTCCTATCACATGCTAGTCATCAATGAATAGTTTTCATTATCATCAGTGAGTAGAATAAGAGTCATCGACATAAACCTAACCCATTGCATAAACCTAACTGCTCACCTAACTATAGTTTTCAGTCATAGTTAGCATTTTAATTAACTACCCACTCACCATTAGCATTTTAATTAATTAACCTATGTTGTCAGTAGTTACCTAGGTAGGAAACAATGGTTGGGTAGGAATATTGAATTTAGCCCATTTTATTCAGCATTTCATTCTCGCGCCCATTATGACCTGTGCCCATTTTATTCCATAGACCTAGTTTGAGATTAAACCATTTCATTCTTACACCCATTACAACTTGGCTTGAGATTACCCCATTTGATTCCATGGTGAATTGGTTCAAGAATCCCCATGAGTTGGATGTCTATTGCAGTTACAGTTGTAGTTTCTTCCCATATTTTATCTTCATCAAACCCTTCTACCGATTTTCATCTAGCAGTGCTTAACTAGCATATCAAGTATCTTTGATAGATAAAAAAGCAATTCTTGCTTCATGTATTGGGGATTTTACTATTATTAATAAGTTATGGATTTAATTTTTTCACATTTATAAAAATATCTAGGATTTATTTATGCATTTAGATTATTCAATGTCTACTTACCCTTCTGTGATCACAAATATGCCCCAATCTATGGAAAATACTAGAGAGGCTCCTATACACCCTATTCCTCATATAAATTCATAGTCCATATGACCCTACATATAAGATATTCTATGGTCTAGTCATTATCCAGTAGACCTGCCTTGTTGCGTGCATGTGGAACACATAAGAAGCTTACATGGTTGGGTGTTGTTCTGGGAATGCATTAGTTAAAATTTTGAGAACATCCTTGCTATAGCTTTACATTGTATATTTTTCAATCATTTTGTTCTTTGAGGACATCATTCCAACAATGCACATTCCTTTTGTAGCCTAGAATTTGGTAGAAATCTCAATCATGGCAATCACAACTAAGACATTTGACATAAATGTGCTTTAAGTTAATTTTGGTGGATCTCTATACTTTATTTAAATATAACCTGGTAGATATATTATTATTTCAAGTTTATTATTTTAGGGATACCTGATTCACCCATTAAGTGAATATTTACAGTAATGTTTTGCACATCACACACTTTGCAAGTGTTTTTAACATGTATCTCAAATGTCTGAGGTGTTTTTATATTCTTCCAACTTGTTTTAATGCCCCTCCATGCTTCACATTGAGTGAAGGAACCTTAATTATAACAAAAAAATTCATCAATCCTATAATATTAACATAGCTAATAAACTAAATATAATAATAATAATAATAATAATAATAATAATAATAATAATAATAATAATAATAATAATAATGGTCTCACATGCACCACCATTAGCAACGACAACCATAGGTAAGTAAGCCCCATTCATGGTGAACAAGATAAACCAGTACAAGAGAATCCCAGTCTGCAAGTATTTCATGTTTCCCATGCTATATACATCCTTACTATAGCTTTGCATTGTATATTTTGTAATCATTCTATTTTTTTAGGACATCATTCCAATAATGTACATTCCTTTTGTATCCTAGAATTTGGTATAAATATCAATCATGGCAATCACAACTAAGACATTTGACAAAAATGTGCTTTAAGTTATGTTTTGGTCAATCTCTATACTCTTTTCAAGTATAACCTAGTATATATATTATTATCATTTGAAGTTTAAGTTTACAGTGTGCAATAGTATAAGAGTTTCAAGGAATGAATTGCATGGATAACTATGACATTTTGGGTTCCTCTACAGAACCCATCATCAAGGATAGGTTTGAATCCAATGATGATGGTTCTTGTAGATAGACCTAAAATGTGTGTTTGTAGATATAATTTGGTACATATAATTTTTAAATGGTGGACCCAACATAGGCAGAAGGTACTTTGATTAGAAGTCCTCTCACATTTCTTATTGCTTGAACATGTTTATATTTCCTTAAATCATCCCTCTTCTTTTGTGGGACATCTTTTTCTATTACCTTGATATTTTCAGACTTGAGACATGTAAGCTTTGTTAATAACTATTTTATGTCATGACTCCTAAATGCTATTATAAAATAGAACTTCAATATTAAATCATGAATCCAATATCATGTCTAGCTTTCAAAACACTGACACTAGTTATACACTCATGAAGACATATTAGAGAAGAGATATTATTTAAGGGTTATACTATACTTAGTACATTTGAGAGATGATATATCTCACACTAGTTTTAGGATTCCAAATAAAAATTACTTATCTTCTAAAATTTAATGTCACACACTATAGACACTAGAAAACCACACATGATAGTTCTAGATGTTGAAACACCCCTAAATCAGACCATTACCTAACCTCTGACCATGACCCTGAGTTAGTTTATCTAACTAGATAAACGCAACTCACTAACCTACCCCTTTTACCCAACTTAAACTTGAACCCTCGACTGTCGATGGTCACTTCAACCACTAATGGTCACCTTGACCACCAGTAATCAAGTCTTCCCCATCTAAACAAAGACAAATTGAGTTTTGTACAAGTTAACATGTCAAAATTTAAAATGGATGGAAAGATAACACATCAAAAAAACAAACCAAACCTCCTATGAAACCTTATACCTCCATCTCTCTTTGCTTATAAAAAGAGGGGAGCAGGAGATGAAAAAAGATCAAGGAATTAAGCAATCAACACTCAATCTATCAACCAACAGTCATCAGGAGCTTCTTCATCACGAAATTCTTTGCAAGTATTCTCTTCAGCAAGTCAACAACTAAAACAAAGACCCAAACCTTTTCTAAAATTATTCTTCAAGAAAAGTACCATTACTCTACTAAAATTGCTTCCTACCATCATCCATCAAGTAATGAGTTAAGTATATTTCTTATTTCAAATTTTGATTATTTATCTTTTGACATCTTTACTTGGACCACACCCTTCTTCTTATTACCCTTGAACCCCCTATCTATAAACTAAGCTTTAGCACCCTTATGTATCCATTCTGCAACCATTTTATGAACACACCCCGAACCCACAATAATCATTGATGGTCACCCTGATCGTCAACGATCACCTTCAATCATCGATGGTTACCCAATCACCAATGGACACCTTAATCGTCAACAATCATCCCAACCACTGATGGTCACTAGGGTAGGAAATAATAGCAAGCTATTTTCACCTACTTACCCTCAACCAAATTTCACTTTCTATGTTTTTGCTTGTTCATAAAGACCCTACCTATGTTCTGAAGCCAACCTGACCTACTTAGCATTAGTATTGACATACTTATTTATAAAATTCATCTATTTTACTTATCAAGCATTTATTTCTTCTTTCATTCCGATTCAATCTTTTTAGTCATTTGATGCAAGTATCTCATTTTCATTTCTTTTGACTTAACTATTTTAAGAGTATGGATTGACAGCCTCATAGTAAGCTCACACTTCTTAAAACTAGCTCATGCTAGGAAATCCACCTTGTTATCCATCTAACAACCTCTTTGCATTATTGTTTTCTTATCTAGATGTCATTATTACCAAGACAAAGAGGATCTCTTTACAATCATCTATATCATGCATGCATAAAAAAATAGGTTCTTCTACGATACCCAAATTTAGTTTCTTACTTCTTCTTTAACTAGAAAATAAATAGAAATTGAGAGAAGCATTCTGGCACATCCAGTGGGACCTAGAAGCATCCAAGTGCCCTTTTCTTCCTTATTCTATGCTCATATAAATAAATCAAAAATTATTTTGGGTATAAAATAAACATTGCATACATTGATTACTTCCATGTTTATCTCATGTAGTTAAAATTAAAGACAAAGTAATTCAATTGTAGCTTCACTTATTTATCACACACCATACCAAACCACTTAAATCAATTAAAACATCATAATAATTAACATAAATCCTGACTAGGGTTTCATATCCTAGCGAATCACCTTCACCCTTTGGCTATCTTATTTGGAGGTCATTACCAAGAAAAGAAACTAAAAATTAGCTCTCTTATTGAGTCTAAACTCTAGAAATTGGTATATACTAGTAAAAAAACTAACACCCTTATCATTATGGTGTGTGAAGTGAGGGGGTAGGCCCCAATACTAAGCCACATATTGATTTCTAACATAGATCCTTTTAAGAGCCTTAAACACTTGAAACCAACCATAGACTTCTTTTCTAGTACCTATTCTACAAACTAAGTTCTTCTTCACACTTCCCAACTATGTCATAAGCCAAAAATGAGATAAAAAGTACCCTAAGATTATAAAATACACTCTAGTGTATGTTTTTTATTGCCTTGAGATCCTTTTCTTTTGTTTATTGTGTGTTTGAGTTGTGAGATTTCTTTTTCTCACATGGTCTTTACTAGACAATAGTTGAGGAACCAAACCAACTAAGAGCCACCTTCCTCTTCTTATTCATCCATAAAGTATATCTCAGATGTTGAGGGTTCTCCCCATCCTTCCACCCACCCACCATTGCTTGGATAGTTGTCCAGGGTGATGTATATTTATCCACTTTCCTTGATAATAATCCTATAACCCTCCAACATTACCTCAACACCCTATGTTACCACACCCCTACTTTGGTTCCTCCTAGTGATCCACCTTATGGGATGCCTCCCCATATTATGGTTACCACTACCTCTACCCAACCTATGATCATCCAAACATCTTCATCCACCAATAACCCATCCACTACTACCACCTAAACTCAATCAAACAACCCAACTAATAACCAAGCACCCCCTATACTAACAAACAATTCCTCCAACATAGGGACAACCTCACCTTTTATTACCCATAATCCATCCACTATGGGGATACCATATACTTATATTTTAACTATTCCCCTTATCACTACCAACCCACTATTAGGTGTGGAGCCTAATTATCTTTTAGGATTAGAGGTTAAAATTTTGATGTTATTTCAGCTAGGTTTTGGATCCCATTCTTTGTATCCCTGATGGTGTAGGGGGTTGTAATGGGGGTAACCCCCTTGAAAGGTTTGGGGGGATTACCCTCCCATCAAGGGTTTTGGGGGCTGTGCACCATGGTAGGGATTCATGGGTAACACCCTCAAAGCAAAAAAAATATTAAAATTTGCCTTGTAAAATTGTAATTTCGTAGTCAATCTGGGCTAATGATTAAAGGTTTCTAGATCTAATGGTAGAGGTTATGTTTAGATGATTTTAAATCTAAAATGTATTGATACATGGTTGAGATGATATATATATATATATAGTACATAGAGAGGAGGTAGAGAAAGTAGAGAGGTGTAACAAGTTTTGTTGCACGATTTGTTTCTCCCTTGTATTGTTGGAGATAATATACTAGACAAGTTTGGTGGTTGTATCCCATCTTGGGTGAACCATGTTAAATCTAGTGTCTCCTATTTTTTTTATGTTTTTGATTATTTTATATATGTTTGATTTATTCATTTCATAGTTTCTCTTGTATGTGATTTGGGGATAAATCTATGTTTTATTTTATCCTAACAAGTGGTATCAAAGCAAAAGTTTTTTTGCATAATTTTAAATTGCAGAAAGAAAAGGGTTAAACCTCAAGTGGGAGTTATGGCAAATGAAAATAAATCTAAGGTGGAGAAGTTCAATGGATAGAACTTTGGATTGTGGAAGATGCAGATGGAGGATTACCTTTACTAGAAGACCCTATATTTGCCATTGAGAGGGCAAGGCAAGAAGCCATCAACAATGTCAGATGAAGCTTGGGAACTATTGGATTGAAAATCCCTTGGAACTATATGGTTATGACTTACATCTTCTGTAGCATTCAACATATCACAATAAAAGACAATAAAATGTCTTATGAGCGCATTAGGTAAGTTATATGAAAAACCCTCTGCCTCAATAAAATATTTTTGATGAAAAAATTATTTAATATGAAAATGTCTGAAAATGATTTAGTACCAGATCATTTAAATGAGTTTAACATGGTTACTAGTTAGTTACATTCCATAAATATTGGCTTTGATGATGAAGTTAGGGCTCTTCTCATTCTTTGTTCCTTTCCTAAAAGCTGGAATAGCTTGGTAATGGTAGTAAGCAACTCTATGTCTAATAATGATAAACTAAAGTTTGAAGATGTGGTGGATGTTATCCTAAGTGAGAAAATATGAGGGAAAAGCATAGGTCAAACATCCATATCTATAGATTCATTAATAGTGGAGAATAGAGGAAGGTAGAAGAATAGAGGAAGAGGAAACCATTGAAAATCAAAAGGGGGTGCAAGATCTAAATCAAGAGGCAAGATGGAATGTTGGATCTATAGCAAGCCAAGACACACAAAGAAAGACTGTTGGTTTTGAAAGGATAAATCAAGTAAGGACCAATAGGAAGGTACTAGAGAAGCAAATTTAGTGGGTGATATACTACAAGATGCTCTTATACTTTCTGTAGCTACTATTATTGAATCTTAGGTTTTAGATTTAGGTGCATCTTTTCATGCTACCCCTCATAGACATTATTTTATAGATTACATTCAAAGTAATTATGGAAATGTTTACCTTAGTGATGATGAACCCTATAGTAATGTTGTAAAAGGAAGTGTTCAGGTTAAATTACAAAATGGAAACACTTGGGTGTTGAAGGATGTCAAGCATGCTCTAAGCTTGAGGATAAATATGATCTCTATAGGGAAACTGGGTAGTGAAGATTGGATGGTCACATTTATATCTAAATCATGGAAGGTTACAAAGGGTTCTATTGTGGTTACAAAAGGTAAGAAATTAGGCACTTTATATTTGTCTAAATATAATGTTAATTAATCTTGTGATGTAGCTGCTACAAGTAAAGATGCAGCTTTGTGGCATTACAGACTTGGCCACATGAGTGAAAAAGGAATGAAGACCCTACATGCAAAAAATAAGCTACTAGTCTAAAATAATTAGATCTAGACTATTGTGAGCATTGTGTATATGAAAAACAAAAATGCATGAGGTTTCTCAGGTTTGGACCAACCAGGAAGGATCAAAAGTTAGATATTGTACATATAGATATATGGGGACTAGCTCAAGTATCTTCATTTGGTGGCTCAAATTATTACGTTATATTTATTGATGATGAAACTAGGAAGGTTTGGGTATACTGTATAAAAAGGAAGTCTAATGTTTTTGACACATTTAAGATATGGAAAGCCTTAGTTGAAAATGAAATATGGTTAAAACTAAAATGTCTCAGATCAAATAATGGAGGTGAGTATTATAGTAACACTTTTAATAATTACTATTCAAAAAGTGGAATTCATAGACAAAAGATAGTTCTAGGAACACCATAACAGAATAGTGTGTCAAAAATAATGAATAGGACTATTATGGAGTGTGTCATATGCATAAGATTACATGTAGATTTGCCTTTATAGTTTTGGGTAGATGTTGTAACTACAGTAGTTTATCTGATAAATAGAGGACCTTCGAGTGCTTTGGATGGTGGAATACCAGATGAGGCATGGATTGAAAAAAAATGTAGATTATTCTTTTCTAAGAGTTTTTGGTTATGAGGCATTTTCTTATATTGACAAAGATCATAGGAATAAGTTAGAAGCTAAGTCTCAAAAAATCACATTTATTGGTTATGGAACTAATGCCTATGGATTTCGATTGTGGAATCTGGAAGATAAGAAAATAATCAGGAGTAGAGATGTTGTGTTTGATGAAAAAGTCATGTACAAGGACCAGTTATAGGAAAAGAAGCAAGAAGAATCTAAAAGGTGATATATAATATTATAATACATTATATAAAAACATGTACCAGAGGTTCCTGATCAAAATATGTAACAGGAATAGGTACCTCAAACCCTTTTTAGAAGATCTGTAAGAGTAAGTAGACCACTCGATCATTTTTCTCCTTCTCTATATTATTTATTACTTACTAATGGTCGTGAGACATAAAGATATGAATAAGTAGTGCATATTGATGCCAAGGATAAGTGGGAGAAAGCTATGGATGAGGAGTATAATTCTTTAATGGAAAACTAGACATGGGATTTGGTGGAGCTTCTTAAAGGAAATAAGGCATTGTAAAATAAGTGGGTATACAAGAAAAAGGAGGATAATGAAGGTAAAAATAAATTCAAGGCTAGAATGGTGGTTAAAGTATTTTCATGACAGAAAGGTATAGGCTTTGATGAAATATTTTATCCAGTAGTTAAAATGACGTCTATAAGACTTGTTTTAAGTTTGGTAGTAGTAGAAGATTTACACCTTGAATAGTTAAATGTGAAGACTGCATTCCTTCATGGTGACTTAGAGGAAGAAATATATATGGAGCAGCCATAGGGATATAAACTCAAAGGTAAGGATAAAATGGTGTGTAGGTTAAAAAAGAGTTTGTATGTCCTAAAACAATCTCCAAGATAGTGGTATTTGAAATTTGATAGTTTTATGATAGAACAGAGTTAGTGTAGATGTCATTCAAACCATTGTGTATATTTTAAAAGTTTTGAAAATGGAAGCTACATTATTTTACTTTTGTATGTAGATGATAGGCTTGTATTTGGTTCCAACATGCATAATATTAATATACTCAAGAAACAATTAAGTGATAGCTTTTCTATGAAGGTTCTAGGTGTAGCTAAATAAATCCTTAATGAGGATAACTAGAGATAGAAAGAATAGGAAACTAGAATTATCACAAGGAGAGTACATTAGAAAGTGTTGAAAAGATTTAATATGTAGGATGCAAAATTAGTTGGGACACCTTTGGATACACACTTTAAATTAACAAAGGAATAATGTCCTAAAACACAAGAAAAAAATAACCTGATGTCTAAAATTACATACTCATTGGGAGTTGGTAGTTTAATGTATGCAATGGTGTGTACGAGGTCAGACATTGCACATGCAATGAGAGTGGTGAGTAGTTTCACAAGTGATCCACTAAAGGAACATTGGAAGGAAATAAAATGGATCCTTCGTTACTTAAGAGGGACCATAGATATAGTGTTAAGCTATGGTGGATCACCTGTGACATTATAGGGATATGTTGACTTAGATATGGCACGTGATTTGGATGGTATAAGAAGCATTGTAGGGTATGTGTTTATAGTATGTGGTATAATAGTTAGTTGGGTATCATAGTTATAGAAGGTTGTGGCACTTTCAACCATAGAGGCTGAGTATGTTGCTGCTATAGAAGCAAGCAAGGAAATAATTTGGTTATAGAGGTTGATGGAAGAATTGATACATAGTCAAGAAATATGTACTCTATTTAGTGATAGTCAAAGTGCCATCCATCTAGCCAAAAACTTATATTTTCACTCTAGAACAAAAAATATTTAGTTTTGGTATCATTTCATTTGTTTAGTGATAGGGGAAGAGCAATTAAAATTGGAGAAGATACATACCAGTAAAAATCCTACGGATATGATGACCAAGGTAGTTACAAGAGAGAAGTTGAATATTTGTTCAGCTTTAATTGGTCTTCATGGATGATAATTAAATTAATGAACTTGTCCAGGTCTATATAGTATAGTGGATATAGTAGTGGTGGAGTTGATACAATTAGTCTCCAAGTGGGAGATTGTTAGGTGTGGACCCTGATTGTCTTCCAAGATCAGAGGTTAAAATTTTGATGTTATTTCAGCCAGGTTTAGGATCCCTTTCTTTGTATCCCTGATGGTGCAGGGGATTGTAAGGGGGGATGATGCTCTGTCAAATATTTTTGGGTTTTCATGTCTCAGTAGGGGTTTGGGGGCAATGCCCCCAAAGCAAAAAAATTAGTAAAATTCCCTGCTAAAATTGTAATTTCATAGTCAATTTGGGCCATTGATTAAAGGTTTATAGATCTAACGATAGAGGTTATATTTAGGTGTTTTTTTCCCTAAAATGTATTTATACATAGATGAGATGAAAAATATATATATTTTACACAGAGAAGAGGCAGAGAAGGTAGAGAGGTGTAACAGGTTTTGTTGCAAGATTTGTTTCTCCCTTGTATTGTTGGAAATAACATACTAGACAAGTTTGGTGGATGTAGCCCATCTTGGGTGAACCATGTTATATCTGGTGTCTCCTATTTTGTGCATGTTTATGATTATTTTATTTATGTTTTGTTGATTTGTTTCATATTTTCTCTTGTATGAGATTTGGAGATAAATCTATGTTTTATTTTATCCTAACACCCACCAATATCCACCCCACTTCAAAGTGTGGTGCTCTCCATACCTTCTACCCTTCCACCTATCAATACTAGAGTCACCACTCACCCACAACCAATTAACCCATCCATACCTCCATCCCAATCCACATCAATTCCCCAATCTACCAATCTGATTATACCTTCAAACCAACCCACATCAACTCCTCAACCAATACCTATAACTCCCTACCCACGTTATGTTCCTAATCCATAAGGATACATAACTCCATCTTCTTCCCAAGATCTTTTGCCCATTAACCCTTATTTGGCATCATCCAAACCCTTAATGGCCACATACCAACATGTGGCATCCTCTAAATGTTCTACTAGTTATCCATATATATTGCATCCACCCAACCTTAGCAAAACATGCCATATAATTATGGAACTCCTCAACCCCAAACAGATTTGGTCAAAATGTTGATGGACAAAATGACCAACCTAGAGTCATCTATCTTTGGGGCTCATAACCTCTTATCTTATGACCAAATCTATACTGAACCTATTCACCCATTCGTCCCTATCCAACCTTACCCTCCTCAATGAGAACTACCCAAAATTTCTAAATACCAAAGAAAGGAGGACCCCCAACAACACTTAAGAGCATTTTGGCATTCTTGCTACTTGATTGCCTATGATGATGCTCTTCTCCTTCACACCTTTCTTATGTCTTTATCTATACCAACATTAGATTGGTATAGTTATATCACCAAGAACTCCATATTTTCCTTTTTCCAACTTGCCCAAACCTTTTTAGACCACTTTTTTATCAATGTAACTAAGAAGGTCTCCATCACTGACCTCTACTCCATCAAGCGATTTGATGATGAATCAATTATTGATTTTATAGCTTGATGGAGAGGTATTATCAACTAGATCTCTTTATCTTTTCCCCAACCTGAGTTGATTGAAATTTTCTCTCGAGATTGTGCCAAACATATCACCCTCACTCTATAGGTTCAAACCTTTAGAAATTTTGATGATGATTTCACCATGGCACACAAACTAGAAATCAAAGCCATCGATGAAGGGAAGTTGAAACTATGAAATAAAAAATATAGCTTCAAATCCAATGACCCTTCCCCATCCAAAACCACCAACCAATCTAACTACCCCAACACAAATCTAAAGGCAAACATAAACATGATCATCCTTAAAACTGATCCACTTCCAGTTGTCAACTAACCTAACCAAACCAACTCCTCTAATCAACAAACTTAAAATAAAAAATGAGCTACCAAAAAATAATACACTCTGTTAAGGGAGTCATATGCTTTAGTTTTGGATAAATTGCTCAAATCTAATATCATATAGCTTCCCCCCATCAAACCTCCTCAATAATTCCATGTTTATATCCCTTTACCTAGTTGGTACATTGAGAATGATCTATGTGCTTTCCATCACATCATTGGACATGACATCAGTAGGTGTAACACCTTTAAAACCATCGTCCAAATCTTGATTGATAAAGTAGAACTTGCATTGGACAATCCCAATGCTCCCTTGAATCAGTTACTCAACATCTTTTGAAAACCTTTACCCAATCATGCCCCTTATACCAACCATGATGAAAATAAACCAAAGTCATCTCATGCTCGTGAGGTCCATATAGTCAATGTAATTATCAATGAACCCATCATTGAGGAAGCCACTGCCTCAACTACCTCTTTCCCCACTCCAATCATTGAAGTGGCAGAATCACCCTCCATTCCTTTGGATACCAAAACAAAAGAAGCAACCACCTCCTTTCCTTCACTTGATGAGATAATGAACTTACCCACCTCTCATTTGATATAAATACCAAAGGAGATAACCATTACCATCAGACCTTCTTCCCACATCATGGAATCACCCACTCTCTCTTTGGAAACCATTCCACAAAGAGAGATCACCTTATCTACTCCTTCTATGGAGGGATCATCCTCCAGAATCTTGGAACATTTCATCAAATACATGGGTGAAGGAACCATTCCATTATCCCAACCTATGGGCCTAATCTTTGAATCTAATGCCCAAAGAACCAAACCAATTTACAAGCCCTTCTCTAGAATAATCCAAAACCTAGAATTTTCTTCTCAACCCGATTTGAATCGAGCCACCTTTTGGCTCCATCTTGGGCTTTCCTATAAAAATAATCATAAACCTTCAACCCCACTTTCATCCACCTTTAAACCTATCATCACCTCAATCCCTTCATCAAACACTTCTCCCTCCAAAACTGTGGAAGAACCATCGAAACCATCTCCATCCAAAATTATCAAGTCACCTTACACCTCTTTAATCAAACCTATCAAGAACCTATGGGTAATTCCTATTACTAGCCTTATCCACCCATCTTTGAAGTTGGATTTAATCCCATCTAGTCTACCAAATAAAACCTTAACCAAACCAACCAAGAAGGTGGAACCACCTAAACTCCCACCTATAACCAAAACCATACCACCCCCTTCTCTCTTACCTTCTATCTTGGGACCCCATCCTTCTTCCACCCTAAGAGCTCATCTTCTATCTAGAAAGCCAACCCTCCTAAAACTACTAAAAACAAACTTCCTCCTTTTATTATACCTTTACCCCCTCTGAAATGTCAAACTCCCCATTATTTTTAACCAAACTATCTACCTCTACCTACCCACCTATCTCCAAACCTTCATCACCTCAATCCTCCACCTCTAAATATTTCACCTTTAAACCTTCCACATCAAAACCATCTAATACCAAGAAATCTCAGTCAAACCCACCTACAAAAAACATTCTACCACCCACAACTCCCATGGTGAAACATACTTCTAATAAGGCTCCCACTCGAAAACTGAAATCCCATTACCCTTAACACCTTTGATCAAATCTTATTCAACCATTTTTTAAAAAAATTTACAAACTTATTCTTGAAGCCTACCACCTATCAAACCCTCTAACCCTTCAAGTCCTAAACCATCTTGGTTCAATGACAGTTTAATTTGCTTATACCACAAGACACCTAGACATGACACAGAGAACTTTAAAGATCTTCAAGCAATTGTCCATAACCTATGGGATGAGGATGACCTATTATTAGATGAACCTCTCTCAAGCACATTATCAACCAAACCCCCAAAATAACCTATACAATACTTACCCACTCCTACACTCTCATCTAAGAGTGAGGAATAATCGAAGCAGACTTCTAGCCCAATGTTTCCCCTCATCTACACTATCCATATGGTCACCTAATCTTGGGACTGACAAAAGGATAAGGGAAATGCCAAAGTTTCCATTTCATGGACATATCCTTTCACCCCTTAACCTTACAACTAGACTCAAGCACCTTCACCTTCACCAAAACCCAAAATATTTAGTTGCAGTGCCTCTCCCTCCAACCCTTCTGAATCTATCCAATGAGTCATTTTGAAATAGCTTCACCAGACACAAGTGAAGATGAGCCTATACAAACTAATCAACACCTCAAGCCATAACCACTAATAATTTATATAGGTCCTACAATCTATATAGGTCTAACTCGAAGACCCTCAACCTCTTACTACCTTTGTTAGTGATCTTCAACTCTTCACCCTTATCACATTTAAGGATTCAGAGATACCTTTTGTTCATCTTAAGGATCCAGATCCACCTCTTTTTATCACTGCATACATCAAATAAAACCCATAATAAAGGGTGATGATTATTTGGGGAGCTAATATCAATATTATCTCCTCTCATGCTTATGACCAACTCCAGCTGCCAAAGAATATCATGTTGGAAAGCATAATGGTCCTTCATTGATTTAATGACACTATAGCCACAACCTTGGGGATAGTCATCCTCCACATCTTCTTGGTACATCACACACTTATAGATCTCTTCTATATCATATAAGGTGAGTTTCAATACAATGTCTTACTATGATACCCTTGGATCTGCTCCATGAGTTGTGTCTCATTCACCTTGCATCGATGTGTCAAGTTTGAATATGAGGTTTAGGTAATCACCATACAAGTTGACCCTAGTCCTTTTACATATTACAACATGACATATTGACCCAATGATGTTCTTCTACCTTGCTCATCCACCTGACCACCAACTAAAAATAACTCTACCCCTACCATTGATAAAGCTTCAACTAGTTCATATATCCCATCTAAAACATACCATTACATAGAGGGCCTAATACCATGCCTCATAGCCATGAACAAAACCTATGTCATCAATCTCTGCTCTAGCAGGTAACTCCTCATAATCAAGAACCATCTCTAATGGTTATGGCTTTGGAAGCAAAAACTCAGTCTCCTCCCATCTACAAATTAAAATGGATCTATAATCCCCTGTACCAACCAAAAATACCTAAAAACCCTATCAAAAGGGATGAGATTAGTCTCACCCTCTCTCCTCCCAAAAATCCACCTATATCTCTACATCAATAAAATATGCTAATTATAGTGGAACCACCTTGTAAAGCTAACATACGACCTCCAAATCACAGCTTTAACCACCAAGGCCTCCAGTGCCCCTCTGAACCAATCAATGTCTTGTACACCTCCTCTATCTCTTGTGAGCCCATAATCATTTCTCCATCACATGAAGCCCACCTTAAAGTCCATTTGGGTGTATCCCTCCCATGGTAGCCACCTTGGTCTCAAAACCCAGATGTGCTCATACACCTAGCAGTGTAGCATGAACCCCACACTGATGCCATACCTCTTGTGAGCTCTGAACCCCCACAAATCCTTGTATATCTAAACCAAAAAAATAGGTGCCCACCCAAAAACTATTTGACCTGGTAGCCTCTCCACCAATACACCTAACAATAGATAAGGAAACCTCCCACTATTCAAATCTAAAACTATAAATTAGGAGACCCCCATCATCATCATGGTCATCAGCCTCTTGTCATCCTTGGCTCTCTGATACAAAGGTCTATAAATAAAGTCTCCAACGTGCAACCTGGTGAAGGCCTGATCCTCACCATATATAATCTCCATATGCTCATCCCTCTCCTCCCTCTCAATGTGATATATCAGCTCCCCCCAAATTGATAGCAATATAATCTTGTGTACACCCTCTAGTAAGATAGTCATCTTGTTAGTCAGTAGGAGAAAGGTGTTTGTGTCTAGATCCCATCTCTTGATGAGGGCCATGATCATTTCCATCTCTCATAGCACATGTTGGTAGTGCATCAGTGATTTGAGGCTGACCGCCTCCATGTAAGCCCAATCATCATCTATCATCCCATAATATATCTCCACAAATATCTAAGTAACTTGATCTTGCATCTAGATCTAATCTCAATCTTACACAATGAAATATATCAAACACACTTAGTTTTTATATAAACTACTCTACCCATGAACATTCACCTTTCTTTTCCCTTACTCACCTACCTAATAACACCTATTTTATCCTTCATAAACTATATCAACCTCTTTTTTCAACCTACCCTCCCACCCTTGCTACCTTAGCCTGAATCATTTATCAAAAACACTAGTCTATGTCTTTTATCAAAAACATTAGCCTTAACCTTTTTACCAAACACACTGGCCTTAACCTTTCCTCCAATAAACTTAGCATTTGGTTGACCACCGATGGTTAGGATCTCCTCTTTTTAAACTTTTGTCACCAACACCTTAGTACCACCTTTTAGATACTACCTTCTCCACCTACCCTACCAACCACTTCCACCTCAATGTTGGCCATTTTGGCCCAAACTATCGTACATTTACGATGACCTTGCCTAGTCCCTTTTGACCGCACTAACCAACACTACCATGTTAAACATTTGAATTTTCACCACCTTCTACATAGTAAACCATTTGTGTTTTTCTTAGGATCACTTCCTACCTTAGATACCTATGAAAACATCAACCCTATTTAGAAGACTTGATAGGAATAAACCAATCAGTTATGCCTAACTTTGTGGCCTAGTTACCCTATCACCAATCCTTCTAGAGCAAATCTTTATTTTTACCAACCATGGCATCTCATTCTATGAACAATCTTGGCTATCAAAACTTAGTTGCATTTTATGTGCATGTTTACACTTCAAATACCCAACCACCATTATCACCAACCTCATGAATCACCATAAACCACTTGTCAAACTTGTACTCAATTCGGTTTCACCTCATCAACTCCCGTTTTGAGGGGGAATGCCTCCTTCCATCCTTTGGCAAACCAAACCTTTCACCCACAATCTATTTTTATTTTACAGCATGCTAACACAAACTACATAACAAAAAGGGCAAAATGTATACACTAGAAAACCATACATGACAGTTATAGATGTCCAAACACCCTTTAATCAAACCATTATCCAACCTCTGACCTTGACCTTGAGTCAGTTTAGCTAACTAGTTAAACCTAACTCACTAACATACCCATTTTACGCCACTTAACCTTAAACTCTTGATCATCGATGATCACCTAAATCTTTGATAGTCACCTTGACCATTGATGGTTAGGTCTTCCCCATCTGAACAAAGATAGCTCAAGTTGTGTACAAGCTAACATGTCAAAATTTAATATGGATGACAAGCTAATGCATCACAAAAACCAACCAAACCTCCTATGGAACCTTTTGCCTCCATATCTCTCTCTCTATACAAGGAAGGGAGTAAGAGGTGAAATAAGTTCAAATAATTAAGCTATCAACCAATAGTCATTAGGAAATTCTTCATCAACAAATTCTTTGTAGGTCTTTCCTTTAGTAAGTCAATAGCCATAATAGAGACCCAAACCTCTACCAAAATTATTCTTTAGGCAGAGTACCATTAATATACTAAAATTTATTCTCAATCTACCATCAACCATCAAGCAATGAGCTAAGTACATTTCTTGTTTCAAGTTTTGATTATTTAGTTTTTGACATCTTTACCTAAACCACACCCTTTTGCTTATTACCCTCTAACCCCTAGCCACAAACTAACCTTCAACACCATACTATATCCATTATACAACTCTTTTCAAAACACACCTAGAACCCATGACAACCATCGATGATCACCCTAACTACTAATGGTCACCCTCAACCATCGACAATCACCTTAATCATCGATGGTCATCCCAATTATCGATGGTCACTAGGGTACAAAATAATAACAAGCTATTTCTACCTACTTACCCTCAATCAAATTCCACTTTCTATCTTTCTACCTATTCATAAATACCCCACCTATGTTTTGAACCCAACTTGACTTCTTTAGCATTAGTATTGACCTGCTTATTGCTATAATTAGTCTATTTTCCTTATCAAGAATGTATTTATTCTTGCATTCCTTTTCAATATTTTCTATCATTTGATGCAA
This sequence comes from Torreya grandis, assembly GCA_037957365.1. Classification (NCBI taxonomy): domain Eukaryota; kingdom Viridiplantae; phylum Streptophyta; class Pinopsida; order Cupressales; family Taxaceae; genus Torreya; species Torreya grandis. Next base: position 3,669,404 of record JARHVA010000638.1, on the reverse strand, counting down.
GTATCTTATCTTTATTTCTTTCAACTTAACTATTTTAAGAGTGTGGATTGACAACCTCCTAGTAAGCTCACACTTCTTGGACCTAGCTCATGCTACGCAATCCACCTTTCTATCCATCTAAAAACCCCTTTGCATTAGTGCTTTCTTATATATAGGTCATTCTTCCAAAGACAAATAGGATCTCTTCACAATCATCTAGATCATGCATGCACAAATGAACAAGTTCTTCTAACATACCCACATTTAGTTTCTTACTTCTTTAACTAGAAAATTAAAAAAAATGAGAGAAACACACACACAATGCTTGGTCATTTCATTATTTATATTCTCATCAAACCCTATTATAAGATTGGCCTCTTATGATTACTTTATCATGTATTATCAAGAGTTCTTGGCATTTAATCAAAGGACTTATATATTTATTTAATTTTCCCCTTATATATCTAGCGCCAAGTACTTGTATCAAATTAAGGTTATATTGAGAGCATGTAGTTTCATTGAATTATTTAGGATATGAGGTGAAGCCCTTTATATCATGGTTGATATTCCACTCACATGCATGTTATGGATCCATCTCAATATGGAGGCCCATAAATACTTGTAAAGTACTAGTGTTGAATGTTAATTTGATATTTGACATATTGGTGGTTTGTGTTTTTGTTTGCAGTATGTCAATGTTTTTGGAACCCTTTCCAATTGGAATTCTAATCACTTATAGAATTCTCTAATCCAACTCAAAGATCTAATAAGAAGAGACTTAGATCAATTTGTAGTCGAATTGATTAAAATTCTCAATCGATCACCACCTTCTTGGGCTACTTATACAAATCACGTTGCCATGATCATGATGGGTACTACTCAGATTAGTTTTAAACAATTGACACTAGACAATGTTATAATTTTCTACATGTAATGAATAAGAAGATTTTTGATCATGATAGCTTTTTGTATAAATTTGTACATGTAATGAAGAAGAAGCTTTCATTTTGTTTCATAATTGTGTTATGTCTTCTCATGGGCCTCCCTAAATTTAGTGGCCAAAAATTTTGGTCTAGTATATGGGAATTATGGTAGTGGTGGTCTATGAGGAAATCATTTAAATAAAATTGGTGGCCTATTTTTTTACACTAAAGCTCTAATAACTCAATATGGTTTATGCCCTGACCGTACTATGGGTGATAAGGTAACCTACCATTATAACTGAATGGGATAAATTACATCCCATATGGGCTCATATAATTTATAATTCACACATGTTGTACAAATTTTTCTTATGTTGCCTACTAGCATTTACTTTCATGAGTTCTCTATAAATACTAGTATGTCCATGCCTCTAATTCAATACATTAAATGATTAGTTGATATATAATGAGAATATCATGTGGGCTTCTTAGCAATTTCACTTTTTTTACCCTCTCTTGATTTTATAGGCTTTGTAGCAAATTCCCCTATTTTTAAAACCCTATCTTTATTTTATGGGTTTCTTATCAATTTTTCTTTTTTTAACCCTTTTTTGGAGCTATGGGCTTCATAGTAAATTCACATTCATGGGTCTGGCCCACATGTATATAGTTAGTGAGTTCCACTTAAGATCATCTATAAACGTAACTACCTTGTGCATGCACTATTTTATCCATTGATACATTTTGATGCATTTATTTTGATAAGTTTTATGAAGGGTTTTTTATTGATTTCAATTGGAAAAAAAATCCTCTGCAATACATGGAAACTTGTGTTCACTCAATACGAAAATTCCATTTCTAATTCATTCAATAAAATGTTCTCCTTGTAGGCTATTATAGATGGCAAAAAGGTGGGAAGAAATAATGCACCTTGAACTACAAAATCTAGGTGAGGGTCCATTTGATTTTAGTTCTATCAAGTGGGTGAATTTTCTTGATGTCAACAAGGAAGACTTATGGGTTTCCTAGGTTGAGCAGGATAGGGTTGATGACTTCATCAAAGGAGAATCGATAAGGACATTGTTCCCTACAAATTTTCATGTTTCACATTGCAAGAGGAATTTAGATTTTATTGGAAAGGATATCAAGATCATCACAACCTTTGAATATGCCATTTGAGTTACTTCACACTATAAATTGTAAGCTAGCGTCTGTCTAGATGCTATTATGTTTAGTTCATGTACTTTTTTTCATCTTGCATGATTATTTATTTCTTCAGCATAATCATGTAGGTACTAGTGTTCATATGGCCCTGATGACTTTCAAGAAATTGATGCCATGCCAAAAGACAAGTCTTTAATTCCCAAGTTGGGAAAGGGTAGCTCGTTGGGTCAAAGGCATATAAGGTGTGGTTGTCATTGTCATTATAGCACACAATGCATGGGTTGTAGACCCAATCATGTGATTATCACATACAATCAAGTAGAACACATGGACAATGAGCACAATTATTGCCACAACCAGCAATATGATTAGTTTAAGGGTAAAAAGTGTTTTTTTCTCCTCACATCAACCCCCAACTTAATGAATGGGTTCATAGGTTAATATTGTTGGGAATTTTTGTTGATGTTATCTAGATTTAAAATAGGGAGATGGTGGATGACAAAATTATATTATTTAGTGTTGAAATAGAGTGGGATGATTTCTTGAGCAAGGATGACATATACAATAGAGAGTGATTGATGAAGGAGGAAAAATATGTGTACAATGTTGATAATGTAATAAGTGTTTGGGTGTGGACACTAGAAAATACTAACAAGTGGTTTTTATATTAGGGATAAAATGGGGGAGAGCTTGATGTGGATGGGGAAATCCCCTTCATCTTGTGCATCTAACTCCCACAATAGCTAGAATGGTTATTGAGATTTGAGAAGCATACCTTATTAGCGATGGATGCAGCATTTGGGATGAATGAAATGAAGGTATTATGCCAATGTTTATAAGATTAGTTGATAATATTAGTTGTTATGATGATTATAATAATAGTAGTTTTTCTATTATTTTTATTATTTTCTTATACAGTTCCAATTGTACACACTATTGGTATTTGATTCCCAACATGAAGGTGTGAATATTGCATGGGTCATTATATCTTTTTCATGTATTGTCAAAATAAGATAATGGATGAAAATTATTCTTCAAAGACTGTATTTGAAATACATTGAATGGATAATCAATGCCTTCATTATTGATGATATCGGTGTGGAGATAAAATTTATTAGGTGCATCATCGTTATTCCTACATTCATCATGGACTTCATATTTGTATGTTCATAGACACCATCCCCACCTTATTCCATTTTATAATGCAAAACTATTATGTTATTCAGGGAGACATTTGACTTTGAGGTCTAGTTATGCATTTGGCATGTTCATTGTGCATGGTTGAATAATTTAATAGCAAAGGTGAAAGATGATGATGTCATATATGCAATGTTTCAGGACTTGGGGTTCATAATGCATAGTTGTGCCAATAAGGACATGGATACAAGGGAGTCCAAAAATTTTGTAGGAAGATATCACTCCTCTCATCCCACCTTTGTCAAATACTAGGACCAACACTGGGCATACAGGGTGGGAATGTGGTCATGATGTTGATAGACACTTATGCATGCTAGGCAAGACACCAATACATCTATAGAATTTAACCATTCCCATTTGAAATGTTGTTTCCTAAGCATAGTAAGGACTTATACACATCATAAGGTAGATTGGTTGGTTCACCAAATAACAACATCAATTTATATACATTAATGGTGGCTATAACTTTGTAAGGACACTCACTTCCATAGAAACTTCAAAGTAGAAAGACATGAAAATAGTTCATGGGTAATGGCTTGGAACATCCCAGATTCTCATGTTACCTTCAACAATAGTGACCCTCATACGATATGCATGTAAAGTATGAAAGATGAGATGTTGCATTATTACATCTTTAATGTAACATCTTCTATGTCGATGTGCAATTGCTCATTTTAATCCAAGGATATACTTTCAATCATGTGCTCAAGGCAGACATGATGAGAAAGATGACAACTTGGGTAGTTGTAGAGGATGCAACCATAATGCATGGTGTTTGTGAGAGCATCAACAACATCAATGTTAAATAACATGTAATTTTTTTTCCCTTGCATATTGTATGCATTAATAACTTTGAGGTGACTGTAGTTTGTGTAATATTTTTTCATTGCCTAGGTTAAGGACAATGGAGTTCAAATTGAAAATGAGGGATAAGGCATGGATGTTAAATATTTTCACACTAAAATGCATGGTGAATCAGATATGGATATGCAAGGATCAATTCATGAACAAGGAGGTGTTGCATCAAATCTATAAGATGACATTGAAGATTAGCTGAGGGGGGCTGATATTGTAAGTCTATTAACTAGTAGAAGTCATGTTTTTCATATTTTTCAACCTTTCTAATTGGTTGATTTTCAATTTATGAATATATCCCATATACATTTAGATTTAATGATGTTGAGGCCTTGTTATGTGGAACAAGAGATATATTTGATAGATGTGTAGTGGACAAAAGTGTAGAAACTATGGCATTCTTCAAAAACTTTATGGAACAAGTTTACAACAAGGTGCAGAGCAACGTGATATCAAATTCACAACACCCAGTGCCTCAACTATTCCAAAAAGTGTAGGATGGGCATGAAACTTCCACCTATATCCAGAGAGACTTCATAGAAAATATGAATAGATGTAGATATCTAAGCATGTTGAAGGAGACTACACTTGTTCCAACCCCACCTCGTAACAATCCAAAATGACAAGTCTAGGATGACAAGTGTAATAGGGTAGCAAAGCAAGATAGGGGTGGACATAATAGAGATAATACATCTTAGTTTCATCCCTTTATAGGTATCAATGATAGCATAACAACAATAAATGCATGTAATGGAAATAAATGCGTGTAATGAAAAATAAATACCTTTTTTTAAGGTGGATATTTCTCTTATACTACCCACATGTTGTAACATATTTCATAAATGTACTATATCATAAAGGGTTTTTTGAATGATATTTGAACCCTACCTTGAGGAATGCAGTAAAGCTAGCCATTATTTTAAACATATATCTAATTTATAAATATTATATAAACAAATAATGTTATTGAAATTATATAAACAAATAATGTAATAGTTCTAAGGTTTATTTGATTGGTTAGTATCTTTAGTACCTTGTTCATTATTAGAAGAGTCTCTTTATTCCTCTTTTTACAACTACTTTTTATATCAACTATCTTTTGACTACTTTTATGATGTTAACATAATCATTACCATTAGCACAAATAATTTTTACATCATCACCAACCACGATTGTGGTAACATAACCATTACCATTATGAGAGTGACCATACAAATGGAAAAAAACATATGTCTTATACTAGTATCTGAAAATCACAAAACACCTACAATAATCAAACAACAATGTATTTCAGGATCACAAATTTAACCTCTTGCCCATATAGTAGAGTCAATTATTGAGTTTAATAAATTCCTCTAGGGAATGTAAAGTATGTTAATATATAATCTCCTTTTCTCTTCATCGCATTTTCCCATGTTGGATATAACCCAAATGCACCTTAGATATGTAACAATATTTGGATATGGCCTAGGTAAGGTGGAAAAATTTATTGGATATGGATATTAAAAAATTTCAATTGTATCCTACAAATATTTAAGAAAAAAGTGAAAAATATATTAAAAAAAGTTATAAACCACTCATTGATTATGAAGAGGCGAATCAAGTTTTTTCTTAACACACACTACTCTTCATTGAAAACTTTTTCCCATAGACTTTTGGCATTATGTTGGTAGTTTTGAAGGGATTTGGAAGGTTTAAACAACAAATATTTCATCATGAAAAATATATTTTATTATGGATTTTTCCACCAAGATAGCTACTTAGGATGATTAAATACAAGACAAGTTTGTGCTTACTTTTACTTGCATGTAAAGCACATAATTTTTTGCAATGTTTATCCTTGAAGGTTTGATATTCTCACAGTCTCTCCTTGGTTCTTGGGCTAGTGGCCTTAGTCTTGATATACCTATCCCTTATACATTTTAGATATACTTCTTCAACATAGTAGACATTCATCATATCACTAGCATCTACTCTTGATTCACTTCTTAATGCTAGTCTCTCCTTACCATTTAATTCTCTCTACTAGTTATCCATTAGGCCTATCGTATAAGTTTCAAACATAAATATTTGAGGTAACTCTTATAAATGTGCCCTATTGTCATGAATAATATCATATTACCCTATTTAACCTATCTTATATCCTTTTAGGTGTTCCATCCTAACTCATCATTCCATTTTATACCCCAAGTTCACAAAGATTACACAAGTATTATAGCCTTTTTTTGGATAAACCTATTTGTCTAGAACACTCCATAGCTTACTTTAGAAAACTAAGTTCATATGATAACTAATGTAGTAGAATGGGGAGAATTATCCAATAGCATCATTATCTGATTCAAACCCAATTGGTCACAATGTACTTGATGATTTGATCTTCATGATTTCATATCTATTTTAAATCTCTCTTGTCGATGAGGTCTAAATAGTATCTTTGCATATATACATGTGTATTTTTATCCTCAAAACATTTATTTATAGTATTAACCTCTTTTTGGTGGTTGATAACTCATTCTCTATCTTTACAAATCATTTCTTTGAGAACCTCCTTCTTATGCTTACACTAGCTTGTTAATATGCACTACCCTTTGGAATCCAAGCACTAAATCTTGATTTTAGGTTTTATGAGTTTAATATCAATACTTGAATGGTCTTAAATGATCCAAAAATACCTATCCATACCTCCTTGAAGGAATCCAACACAATTTTTCACCCTTTTCCACTATCCAAGTTCCCTTTTCTATTATCTATGTAAAATAGGATACACACTATTATGAAAGGTTTTTCACATTTAAATATCCTGAAACTCACCCTAAATGTGACTCATTCACCTCCAATAATACCTTACACCTTATTTTGTCTATTGACTATGCATAACATTATGACCTATAGGTCTGTAACTACCACAGGGATCATTTGTTTCCTTTCAAACATCTTATAATGCATCTAATGGGTTCATAATCTCATTTGTGATTGGAATCATCTCCTAAAATCATCCATTAAATGTTAACCTAGCCAAGAAAAGAATTGAAGCTTTATCTTTTTCATAATGGGACTATGTCCTCAAGACAAATTATACACTGTTACAAGTGTTGTAACCATATTGTCTTCAAATCATATCCTCTATTATTATAAGGCTTTACCAGACATTCCTCTGTATTCCATCACAAAAAAAAATCATAATGATGGTGCTCATTCTTTCCTCCAATGCTATTCTCCACATTGAAATGTTTCTCCCTTATCTAGGACTATGCTTAAGGTCCTTTGATTGTAAACAAGATATGCATTTTACTAACATTTTCAGTTTGTCATACTACCATTTTAGTAGGGATTCCATTCACCTAAGTATCTTTTCATTAAAATCTAAACTTGTTCACCCAAGTTTGCTTTCTCACAAGTTTCTTGCATTTGGAATCATCTTACTCAATTAATTAAGGATCAAAATGATCTTCACAATGAATCTTACTTATTTCTTTCACTTAAAACAATTTGTCCAAATATTGCTTTTTTGACTATAATCACAATCCTACCAACCCTATAGATGTTCACAGAATCCAAGAACACATATATTGCCTTGAAGGCTCACTAGACAATATACACATATATAAAGAATAATTCATTTGTCTTGAATAATGAACATCACCATTAACACTTATTTTCATTTATGGGGTTAAAATTCATACAAAAATAGTCCATCAAAGGCAAACTATGTAAACAGGGTAAGGTTAGGTATGACTATGTCAAATGTTTCCAAGAATTCAATATGCATTCATGAGGTTATGATCACTTTCCCAAAGTTACTCTCAAGATCTTAATCTCTTCTAAATTTTGATAACACATAAACAATTTAATGTCTTTATCCCTTCTCAGACTCATGTATTCATTTTGTCTTGAAATAGAGGTGATATTATGTGCAGATAGGGTTCCTATGTTGAAGTTAGTTGTATATTATCATTTTTCTATTGCATTATATATAAAAAACAACTAATCTACTCCTTAAGTGACCACTCTTATTTGATACATCATTCCTTTCATCTAAACCATATATCACTTTGTGACAAACAACCTTCCACTTTCAAATTGATTGTCATAAGTGAAATAGGGTATAAGGATAGAGTTAACTCTTATTATTGAGTTATGATGAGGGTATAGATTACTTTTCCTTTCTTTAATCTTATTATTTTAACTTCAAAAACTTTCCTTATATTATATTATCCTTCCCTGTGAATTGACAAAAAATATTTAAGATCATTTTCAGTCCTCCTTCAACTTTCATTGGTTAGAACTCACACACTAGTTCGTTCTTAGGTAACCTTGTTAGGTCTCAAGGACCAAAATTAAACTTGGGTTCAAAATAAAAATTATAAAAGCATGGTTGGTCTTTAATTATATTAATATACCTATATATACCCCTTTTATGTCTTGGATCACCCCTTACCTTTGTATTCTACACACAATCCTTACTTTGTCTTCACAAGGATTGTAGCCTTTTTTGGACATTTCTGCTTGTTAGGAGTATCTAAAATACCTTATAAAATGATTTATTAATTTTTAAAGGAAAATTTAAGGCCATACAACTTATACTTGTCTTGCCTGACACAACTCCCAAGACACAATATATTGCCTTCTTTAAGGCACTCCTCAACTAGCCCTCCAAATTAACAAAGCTCCTAGGTTTGGGAAATGCACATATAGCCAATTCAAAATATTGACATTTTTGGATACCCTTTTGGTTCCCCCAGCTTAATCAATCATTTCTTACCCTGCTCCTTCAGACAAATTTACTTTTCCTTCACTACCCTTACTCCACTAGGTCTTTTAAGCCCTCAACACAACACAATAATCAAAATCCATACTTATGGAGACTGTACAAGTTTGAAACTAGGTAGAATACTTATATTACCTTTAATATATAAATATCAAAAAAAATCACTAATTTTGGATGGTTGAAACTCATTCTAAACACCAAACCCTAATCTTATAGTTTTCATACCTTGCACAAGCTCGAGAGATCTTGAAATTCATTATCTTAAGTTCCACATCACTTAAAAGGATTCACCATCCATGTTAGGTTATTTTTAAAACTCCTTTAACTCTCTAAATAGGATATATCTCTTATACAATCCATTTCATGGCTATACAACAATCAAATTATAGTCAATTGTACATGTTTTCTTTGAATGTGTGTAGGTTTAGACTGACAATTCACACTTAAAAGCATTTCAAGGTCCCTAAAGGGTTTTTATCATTCATTATTCATCTTTCCCCAAAAACATTACAAATCCTCAACACTTATTCATACCTCTATTTATGCTTCAAGCACTTCTTGGTTGGGTTGTATAACTCAAAATAGGGCATACACAATTGTATATGCGTGTCACTTATTTATCTTCAAACACATCATCCTCATGGACTTTTATAAACTCTTTATCATTATATTAACACATTAAATACTCTTTGACATCACCCTCTCTTCCCTCTTTCAAATAAATTATCCTTTCAATCCCTTCCAAACAAGGTTCATATAATATGCTCAATGTTTCTTTTATTGTGAACAAGGTCAGGGCTGTGTAACATAATTTTATCCTTATAACAAGGAACTAAGCACCACATTCTTGGTATAAAACCATATACACACTATTGAATATCACCAGCTCTCACCTCCATTACAATCATACTTATCTCTCTAGAAAACCTAATGCTTGCATACCTTGAATGATTAATACTGTGAATACGAGTGTAATAATAGATTGTTCTCTCTAAGTTTCCTTATTTAAAACATTCACCAATCACTTTATAGAACTATAAGGCTCTTTAAACCTTCAAATATAATATGCCACAAAGTATTTCCTCAATCTCAAACCATGGTTCAATCAAATCATGCTTTCTTGACCATACTATTCCTTCTTAACCTGCAGATTAAACACACCAACATGAATATGGTCTTGGCCTCAAGGGCTTGTTCAAAGTAACATGAAACTGGTTCAATTATATACATTAAAATAAGAACTAATATATCAAGACATATTTATATATTCATATCATGATGCCCTATTACAATATAGTCTTATATTGGACTTGATGTACTTGTTGAGGAGTTTGCTTTTCATTCATATTCAATAGTTTATCTTATATTTATTCAATAGTTAAGTAGAATGATTAAGTATAATTTGTCAATTATTTTTGGAGATTATCACTAATTAATGTTTATAATTGTGTGGTAGGTGGAATTAATATGACATGGAGAGTGTTGCATAAACGTGATAAGAATTCCATAAATTCATATGGAAGAAATCAAATGTACTGGAGCAGCTTAATGTAGAACAAAAAATATTACATGAAATCTTGTGTGTGGTGGCTGAGTCTATCAATCAGAGGAGGCTTGGAACCATAAAAATTTTTAGGTAGCTTGATGGATTGTAATGGGTCAATTGTCTCCTATATTATAATATGGCATATCCTTCTTACCACATTCCAATGGAGAGCTATGAGTACACGACATTCATAGACAAGCATGATCATGATTTTTACATATAGCGGTCATATGAATGATCACATGATGATGCCATTTTCTTTTATGCATGGGGTAATCTAGGTGGCATTCCAACATATTTGAGGCCCTTCTTGGAGAAATTCTTTCCAATGAAGGTGTCTAATGATTTGGATGTCTATCTGCATCCAGATCAAGTACAAAATATATTCATTGGTGCCAAACTACCATTCAAAATGAATTTCAAACTATATAGTGTTTATAATAAACTCTTTTATCCCTCCAGTATTTGTCCAATGCAGCCATATGCAACATTGTGAAAAAGATACACAATCTCCCACAACACAAATTTTCCTCTCATCCAACCAAGCTGAAGTATTTCAAGAAAAGAAACACTAATTTTTTACACGCATCTTGTATAGGATGAAATTGATGGTGAATATAATATATCAAATAAAAGTGATGTTTCTAAAATTCAATAGAATAGTTTTATAAAAATATGTTTCAATATTGACAAACAGTTTTATTTATTGCTAAAAAAAGTGCATATTTGTGTATTACATATTTATTTTCGTTCTTGATGTTGATGTTAGTTGTTGTTTTTTATGTTGATTGATGCAGAGAATAAGCTACTTATCTCACACTTTGCCTTGTTTTTTATTACATTTCTTTTCAAAAGTTCACTAATTCATTGCTCACTATGTGGTTTATGGTTCTTTAACATATATTTAGGTTCAAAGTATTTAAACATGCTCTTTGATTGTGTTTTTAAGAACTGAGGACATTAAAATTACTCTTACTCTCTTCATGTAGGGTTTCAAAAGGATTTTAAAGTTTTATAAGGTTTGTATGGTTACAATAAACCTCTTCAATCCATTATATTTCCACACTTGAGCCTCCATTCAACTTGTATATCAAGATGTTTTCCTCATTATACATTCAGACTCTGTCAACAGGGTTTCCAGGCTCTGTCTCAAGGTTTTGTCTTCACACAAATGTTTACAAACATTTAAAAATGTTGTAAATACTTTGAATAAAATTATTATACCTTTCTATATGTTGGATTACATTTCTTAATCTCGATTTCCACTACACTATCTATGATATTGCCTCTTTTGTGTACACAGTCTCCATTTACTAAATCTGCAAGTGACTTCTTGTGAGTTTATTTTCATCATTTTATAAATATAATTGGTTTATTAAGAATATGAATGCTCTCCAACCTCATTTCTAATATCAAATAACTTTTTGAAATACTTGATATTCACTAGAATACTCTTATACTCCTCTTGATAACTTCTTGGACTCCTATGTTTGTACAATGACCAAATACAGGTCTGTAAGTGTTCTCCTCAAGTTTTAGATCACTAAATAGATTTAACAACTCTATATAAAGGTTATAGGTCTAAATACACTTTGTGACATCTTTAAAAATAGTCCCCCACTCCTTTGATATCTCACTTAGCCTCTTTCACTATAATTTGTATACTCACACCTTGAGTATGTTCTTCCTAAAAGGACTGTGTCATCCTCAAAATAGTTAACATAAAAATTAACAATAGGAATGGTCTCACATATGTTAATAATATATAAAAAATGACTCACCAAATTTAAACTAAATTTTATAAAATAATACACTGTGAATATTTTCCCATTGAGCAAACAATAAGCAGTCAGTCTTCATTTCTATGCACAAAAAATAGGGTTGCAAACTTGTTAAAACTTGAAGTCACCATTCATATTTTTTGGGTCTTGAGCCCCTATTTTTTTGAGTACACAAAAAAAAATGATCAAAAAACTAAAATTAAACTATTTTTGAAACAAATGTAACTACCTAAAGTACCTATCAATAGTTATTTGCAAGACATTTGGCACCTTGGCATAAGTTCTATGGTTGATTGTCCGTATAAGTGACCTATGCATATGTGTAAATGTGTCTATTATGTAATTTTTACTATTTACAAATCATTTTATGTTAGTTGATGTTAGTTTATTTTGATTTTAGTTAATATTTGTTTATGATGTTAGATGATGTAATGAATAAATAAGCAATTTAGCCATGTAACTTGATGATATTAAATTATATTGAGCTATTTTGGATCATGTATATTTCCCTTGAAGGCCCTTGAGGACATGTATTTTTCCATCTATATGTGGAGTTATAGGTTGTTGAATGATTGGTAGAGACAACCAACTTAGGGTTGTAGGTTATAGTTTTTAAAGGAAGATATTGGAATGTTTGGTTATAGATTAGAGTTGGAGTTTAGTGTGGCAAATATCATTGTATAGGTTGAGAAATTACAAACATTCAAAGAGTTGTGATAATATAAGTAACAGTTGATACTGAGAGTAAAATGGACCATTTAGAGTAACAATATGATGATTGAGAGATGAATGTGTGGTTCGTGTAGAGGGGAAGATTTGTTATTTGAATACAAGATAGGTGGTGAGCTTTCATTCATAGTTCACAAAAGGATCAACTCTATTACATAGTCCACAACCCCTATTTTGGTATATGTTGGAATGGATATACATTGGGAGAGAGGTAAGATAATTATGCTAGCAAGTTTTTCATGTAAATAACTAGGAGAGAAGATCTTAATGATAATTCTTGAAAGAATGAGACCCAAAAATGGAAGTTAACAATATACATGGCCTGTTTTTATACTTGCATTATTGTTTCATTATTACAAGGATTGATATTTGAGAGAATCCATATGATCAAAAATTTATTTGATTCCAAAACATGTTAATAAGTTCAATGTGGAGGTTTGAATTGGTTTATAATCTCTCTTTGGTTGAAACATTGTTGTTGGTTGTCTAACAAGGACACAGTCTTGTAAGAAACCCTTGTAATCTGCACAGTCCAAGGGAAATTGATTTAGAACGTGTGAATAGAGGATTGGATTTTAGTTTTCAAAGGTTGAATGAGTTCCATTAGTGTAAGACCATATTTATGCATCTAGGACATACATACCATCTTTTATGAACATTCATAAATAATCAATCCTATATGTTACAAGATCAAGCAAGTTTGTAATTAATAGAAAATTGTCATGACTCCAAAAATGCCTATAAAATATGTAATAACCACTCATTTTTGCTAAGTTTATGTTTAAAAATAAAAATAATCCACATGATAAGAAGAAGTTATAAAAATAGGTCAGGAAGCCACTCGAGTGACTTTAAAATCCATGATGGCATAGCCCATATGATTATCAATAAGATGACCCAGCATATTTTCATAAGAAGTCAATTTGTATTTTTTTGGTCAAACAACTTTTGAACATAGTCATATGTTCATTCATAAAGGAATTAAATACACAAAATGAAGTAAGCAACTGGTAGTAAATAAACACCACTTTTGTAGATTAAAATGTGAATAAGCATGTGTTTTAGTTGATTTCCATCCAGAGTCATAAGCATACACCATGTTAGGTTGTGGAGCTAAAAGCTTCAACCCTTTGCAAACAGTGGAACAGAAGGTTGCTGAGATCCAGGAGCACCAGCGTCGGCAGCAGGACCGACGTCGGTCGAGATCAGTGCAGAAGGCCACCAGCGACGGCAGGAAGTCGGCCGACGTCTGCAGAACCAGGCAAGCAGGGACCGGCGTCGGTCGCCTGCGTGTTCCAGAACTGCTCGTTTCACAGATAGTTAGTTAAGTGAATGAAGATTTTGCATGTTAAGGCCAGTTAGAGTCTTGGGCTGTGAGGATAATTGTCTAAATTAAGAGTCTAAGTTATTGTTTGAGTTAGGGATCTATTTATAGACCCATTGGCATGTATTGTTAATGCATGAGATAGAAAGGAAGAGTTCCTTCTAGTTGTAAGATCAGTGAGTTGCAGGTTGTTGCAAGCTCATAGGGGATCTACATGTAAGTTTGGTCTTTGAATTGCAGGTTACAGGTTCATGGGAGATTAGCTTGAAGTGCTATAGAGTGCTTGGTGTACCGGCAGGGTTATTACTGACTGGTTGGTGAGGTGAACACCAATTCTATGTGTGAGTTGGTTGTTGGGACCATCTTTTGTGTAGGAGAGTGTGTGTGAGAAGAATTACTGTACACTTGAGGTGTGGCGAACCTCTGTAAGGTGAAAGAGTGTGGCGGCTCTTTGTTGTATTCTTTTCTGTAAAGTGTTAATACAAGATAGTGTATTGTCTCTCATATTCTGTGCTATTGGTGAATTCTAGTTACTTGTGTTTCTGGTTATTTCTACATATTTAATTGCTTATATTTGGTAATCATACTGTGCTCTTTCTGAGGAGCAAGATCCTAACAGGTGGAATTAGAATAGGTGTGTTTGTTCTTGATTTACCTCCACCCCCTAACAAGTGGTATCAGAGCTTTTGGTTGGGATACTAACAGATTGGTGTAGATCTGGGTAGTGTGTTTTGATTACAGGTTACTCACAGGGTTTTTGTTTGAGTGGGAGTTGAGCAATGGCAGAAAATAGTCAGCTACGAATGGAAAAGTTTAATGGCAAGAACTACCAATTATGGAGGATGCAGATTGAGGACTATCTATATCAAAAAGATTTGTACTTACCATTGGGTGGGGTTGCTAGCAAACCCTCAGATATGAAAGATGAAGAATGGGAGGTTCTTGATCGAAAGGCTCTGGGATCTATTAGATTGAGTCTTGAATCATCTGTGATTTCCAGCTTATCACAGTGTAAGACAACGGTGGAGTTGATGAAATCTTTGGCAAATTTTTATGAAAAACCCTCAGCTTCTAATAAGGTATTTCTTATGAAGCGTTTATTTAATTTGCAAATGTTGGAAGGTGGATCTGTTCATAGCCATCTTAGTGATTTCCATGGTTTGGTAAACCAGTTAAGTTCAGTCAATATTGTATTTGATGATGAAATTAGAGCTCTCTTAATCTTGTGTTCATTACCTAAAAGTTGGGAAGGTTTGGTAATGACAGTTTCTAATATTGTGTCTCCTTCAAAAGTCTTGAAAGTGGATGATGTTGTGGGTGTGATCTTGAATGAAGAGATACACAAGAAAATCACAGGTGAATCATCTAGAGATGCTTTGAGTGTTGAAGGTAGAGGAAGGCCAAGAGAGAAGATAGAGCGTGGGAGATCAAGGTCGAAGATGGGCAGAAGATCCAAGTCCAGGTATGGCAGAATAACCTGCTAGAAATGTGGAAAGCAAGGGTACTTAAAGAGAGATTGCAGATCGGGTGAAGATCAGCATGAAGGACATGGAGAAGAAGCAGATGTTGCAGATTACGTTGCACAAGATGCTCTGGTATGTTCTTTGGATAAAGTAGAATCTTGGGTTTTAGATTCTGGTGCCTCTTTTCATGCATCCCCACATAGGGAATTTTTTCATGAGTATGTCTAGGGAGACTTTGGAGAAATTTGTGTAGGGGATGGTAAGCCTTGTCAGATTGTTGGCAAAGGCAAAGTGAAGCTGAAATTGCAGACAGGTGACACATGGGTGTTAAAGGAGGTCATGCATGTCCCAGTTCTGAAGCGGAATTTGATTTCTGTTAGAAGTTTGGGTGATGAGGGTTGCACATTAACTCTCATAGCGGACTCTTGGAAGGTTACCAAGGGTACACTTATTGTAGCTAGAGGTAAGAAAGTAGGTACGCTTTATCTATCTACTTGTTTTACTGATTCTCTTTCTAGGTTATCTACTTCAGATGTAGATTCAGAGATGTGGCTTAATAGGCTTGGTCACATAGATAAGAAGGAGATGCTGGTTCTTGAGTCAAAGAGTATGCTTTCAGATTTGGAAGGCATGGATCGTGGTTTTTGTATGCAGAAGAAGAAGGTGACGTTTCTTGAGGAATCCGATGTTAGTGACAAGAACAGGAAAGCCTTGGTTTTTAAGGAGAAAGTAACGGATAGAGTTTAGCACAAGGTGCAGAGGAATTCTGAGCAGAGCAAGGGTGATTTGGACAAGGGTTTGATCCAAAAAGAGCTCGCGGGAAAAATTCAGGTCTCACTAGAAAAACACAGAGACCGACGTCGGCAGGAAAACCGGCGTTGGTGTCCAGACAGGGACCGATGTCGTCTATGTGCAGCCCGACGTCGGTGAATCGGGGTAGACAGAGACCGGCGTCGGCCAGGGGAAACCAACGTCGGCAAGGGGGCAGTCACAGGGAACCGACATCGATTGGCTGCAGACTAAGATGTGACCGGCATCGGTTACTGAGACAAATTTTGGGTGGACAGCTAGTTGTCATGGAGTCTCAAGCACCCATATGGAGGACTGAAGGTGTAAGTAAGTTCTTAAATTCATCATTTCCCTTCTTTACACTACTTGTTGCTCACTTATGGCATAGGACCAGGAAGTTGTTGAAGAAGCAGAACAGGTAGATCCAGGAAACAGTGGGAGCTTGGCATGGATGAGGATGTGATTCCTTAGAGGAGAACCAAACAGGTGTTTTGGGTAGAGTTGCTAGCTAGAAGTAAGCACTGAGAGACGAATGGATGTTCAGGATGAAGAAGAGTGGAAATGGATACGTGAGACAGAAGATCAGGGTATATGATCTTGTATTAGCTGCAGGGCAATGGAGGCTTGATCATTATGTTTCTCTTTACTAGGTTGGATAATATTAGCTACATTATCCTATTTTTTGTATGATGTGCTTGTTGTAGGGTTACATATGCAGGTATTGCTGAACTAAAGGTAAAGCTAGTTCAGGTGTATGTCATGGAGAATCTGGGAGCAGCAAGATTTTTTTGGCATGAGTGTGTTCTAGAGGCATGGAGGTCTTGTTGACTTTGTTTCAGGATGATTGTGTGAGACCGGTTAGCACGCCGATGGTTAGATAGTTCACAGAACAGGTGTCTTGATTCACATAATGAGGTTGAGTGCATGGTATGTACTAAACCTGAGTTTTCCCAAGCAGTGGGAGTTGTCACAAGTTTGGATTTAATCCGGGAAAGTAATACTGAAGGGCAGTTCAGTGGGACCAGCAGCAGGTGCACATGCTATGCAGGGTCAAGTTCTTTTTCTACATGGTTGTAGATGCGGATGTGGCAGGTAATTTGGATGACAGGGTTTGCACTATAAGATTTGTGGTGGTTGGTCTTCAAGAGTGATCTTGAGGAGGGATACAAAGCCAAGGGAACAAACTAGACAGAGTATAGGTACAGGTACAGGTTGCAGCTATTTATCTCCAAGTGGGAGATTGTTAGGTTGTGGAGCTAAAAGCTTCAACCCTTTGCAAATAGTGGAATAGAAGGTTGCTGAGATCCAGGAGCACCGGCGTTGGCAGCAGGACCGACGTCGGTCGAGATCAGTGCAGAAGGCCACCGACGACGGTAGGAAGTCGGCCGACGTCGGCAGAACCAGGCAAGCAGGGACCGGCGTCGGTCGCCTATGTGTTCCAGAACTGCTCGTTTCACAGACATTTAGTTAAGTGAACGAAGAGTTTGCATGTTAAGGCCAGTTAGAGTCTTGGGCTACAAGGATAATTGTCTAAATTAAGAGTCTAAGTTATTGTTTGAGTTAGGGATCTATTTATAGACCCATTGGCATGTATTGTTAATGCATGAGATAGAAAGGAAGAGTTCCTTCTAGTTGTAAGATCAGTGAGTTTCAGGTTGTTGCAAGCTCATAGGGGATCTACATGTAAGTTTGGTCTTTGAATTGCAGGTTGCAGGTTCATGGGAGATCAGCTTGAAGTGCTATAGAGTGCTTGGTGTACTGGCAGGGTTATTACTGACTGGTTGGTGAGGTGAACACCAATTCTGTGTGTGAGTTGGTTATTGGGACCATTTTTTGTGTAGGAGAGTGTGTGTGAGAAGAATTACTGTACACTTGAGGTGTGGCGAACCTCTGTAAGGTGAAAGAGTGTGGTGGCTCTTTGTTGTATTCTTTTCTGTAAAGTGTTAATACAAGATAGTGTATTGTCTCTCATATTCTGTGCTATTGGTGAATTCTAGTTACTTGTGTTTCTAGTTATTTCCACATATTTAATTGCTTATATTTGGTAATCATACTGTGCTCTTTCTGAGGAGCAAGATCCTAACATGTGGAATTAGAACAGGTATGTTTGTTCTTGATTTACCTCCATCCCCTAACAAGATGTAATCCTAGACACATGAGTTAGTGAAAATAACTAATTATCATTGCTCATATATGGAATAACACGTCTATTGGGAGATATCCCATTGACTTGTGCAAATAAGATATCAAACTTTGCCTTTAAAGTCTATAGTTATTGCTCATATATGGTAATTATTCCTTTGTGCTTCATTTACATGGCCCACATAGTCTCTACCCTTGCATCATGGAGTGATTTTGTGTAGGCATGGCCAGCTCATAGATTGACAAACTTTATTTCAATGTCCATCCTCTCATCCCTTAGTGTGAGAAGTGTATAGTGCAACTTCTTGACCTCTCTGGTCTTATCAGCCAACATAATTTCCAACTTGATAACCTTTGTCCTTGCATAGTCAATAAGCTCTGTCAAAAACTAGTTTTCCCTCTCGAGTGATTGTTTTTTTTCATTTTCTAGTGATACTTACAAACCAAGATGTTATTCTATTCCCATTGCATTCTAAAATCTCATCCTTGCCATAAGTTCTTCCATGTCCTTGGGCAAATACGTAGCCACATTCTCTTCTAGATTTGGGACTTCATCTACAAAAATATGATACACATGAAAGTTAATGATAGCATTCAATATTTTCAGCATTGAAAAGCTAAAATAAGGTAGACATAAAGGAGGGTCCATGATTATATTCAAAAGTTGAGAACATCCAATTTTTTATAATTACGAATAGTTTCCTTACACAAAAAGAATTTTCTAGCTTAAATGAAAATAATTAAATCATTATATTAGAGTATGAAATATTTACCAATGGCATGCTCATTCTGATGTATTAGAGTGTTTCCCCATTCCTTTGCACCCCTTCTCCCCTACCTCAAACCATGGGCCATAGTCATCGATAGTTGTTGTGTCGATTACCTAAACATAAAAACACATTATATGAGACAAAGGAATGTTAGAGAGACAATCCATGCATATAAATATTATATTTTACTCATTCCCACCATGGTTAATTTTGTATAGACATAGAGACATGCAAACATGTAAAAATTTTCACCAACATGTGAAAGAATGAAAGGAGAATAATGTATACATGTGAAGATGATAGATCACCAATCAAAAACATCACATACCATACACATAAAAAAAAAATATGATGAGTACATGGCAAAAACATTTCATCATTGAACCATGTATGATTATGCAATACATTGGTAAATGCAAATTAAATGCCAAACCATTACTTGAATCTTACATAAACAAAAGTTACATCCTACATAAACCCAAAATGAAACACTTGTATTCAAATCTCGTATCCAAATAATATGTTTGACCACACATCAAACATGTCATACATATTATGCCAAAATGTATGTATATAAATAATAGTAGCTAATATAATATCTGCAAAGAAATATCAATGTTCATGTCATGGCCTTTAAGCCTTTGGAAATGGACAAAAAAGTAGAAGTGGTCAATGACATGAATGCACACATATACATGTCACCCTGGACACTTGCATTTGAAAATGTGCAGTTTAGAAATATCAATAAAATTCAATAATAAGACACCAACATGAAGAATAAAATTGTCAATTTTGGTAAATAATAAGTAACTATCATACCTCCTAAACATGGTCCATCCATGCCTATGGTTGTGCCAATTCATCTCCACCAAAAGCTTATATGTAATAAAAGTGTACATCACTATCAAAATATGTAATGGTAGGGTTAAAATAAAGGTATGGGGAATAAATAATAGTGCATATAATACATAGTCATCATAAGAAGTACAATATCAATTTGTGAGGTGACCTGTCATGTGCATTTTCATTTGGAATGGTGATTGTTGCATAAATATCAATGTTAATATTGAGTAAGTTGAATTAAAATTAACATTAAATTTGTGAAAACTGATGAACATAATGCATTTAACCTGAGGTCCATTGTTGCATGCACCTTGCTATTGATCCACCTGTTCTCTTTCTTGCTCTATTTTTTGACTGTATTCTCTTCGCTAAATGAAGGCTTCCCTTCTCTATGCCAAGTTTTCACTTAAATTGTATACAACCATCTAATCTTTGATAGAATCAAAGGCTATCTCACTGAGATAATATAACTCAAACACATCCTCCCTATCCATCCATGATCTTTCTAATTGATATCTCTTGTTGATGCTCTAATTTTTCAAGATCTGATCTATTGGCCTCCTTTTTGTTTGCCTTTTATTGATTTATCTTCCCTTAGGCATACGTTTCCCACTTATGGCATGCCCATGGGGGCTCCTTGGAATGGGTTTTCCACCATGAATCTTATGATGGTGATTGTTAAGTCTATCTCATGGCTAAAAAAAATGGCCACCATCAGCTCTAAATGTGTCACATGGCCTCAACAATCAAAGGTGCACATTTCACCTCATAATATGCCAATCCTAGATTATGTACTCACTTGCATGCTATCATTCAACAAGGAAGAGATGTAAGGTTAAAATAATAAAGTAATAAACAAGGTATAACATCATCAAACATAATATAATGTAAAAATCATAGAATAATAAACATAAGATAACATGATCAAAGACAATCAAATGTTCTTATTGTATTTGGTTCCCCCTCCATTTTAGATTATGAAGCATCTAGAAGTGAATCACCATCATCATCATTATCAACAACATCCTCATCATAATTATCATCTAGGTCATATGACTCCACCTCCTCCTACCACATAAGTGGACATATATATGTGAGTCCAACTCCAAACATATATGGAACAACAAACATGGGGCTATGAGCATGTCAAATGCAAGAGACTAGAAAAAATATGCACATTTTTAGGGATGGAGTTATTATGCAGGGGACTATAAACCATGTCCATTTGGCTCCACTCCACCCCTTCCAACTAAAACACAAAATAAAAATAAGACTAAAAAATGGATGTCGTGTCAAGAGAATTCTAATATTGATTGTTGTAAGAGGGAAAAAGAAACATTATTTAACATTAGGATCAATCAAACATTAAGGGTAGCTAATGTTTCCTATACATCTCTTGAGAAATAGTCATTGGATGCTCTAGGTACACCTTCAATTTTGATTTGTTCCACCCCCTCCTACTATAGTATTAAAAAAGATATAAAATATAAAAATATGGATGCATGGTTTACAATTATTGAACATGTAAAATGAAAGAGAGAGTACAAAAAATATGCACATTTGTAGGGATGAAGTCATTATGCAAGTGAATATCATCCACATCCATGTGGCTCGACTCCACCCCTCCCAACTAAAACACAAAACAAAAATAACATAATGCATGGTGTGTCAGTCAAAAGTATTATAATTTTGACTATTGTAAGAGGGAAGAAAGAAACATTAGTTAACATGAGGAACAATAAAACATTAAGGGCATCCAAAGGTTCCCATACATCTCTTGATAAATAGTCATTGGGAATTTTTGGGACACCCTCTTCACCTTTAGTATGCTCCACCCCCTCCTATAGTATTAACAAAGGGCAATGTAAAAAATCAAAAGAGGGATACATGGTTCACAAATATTGAGCATTTTACATATGCAGAAAGAACATTAATTCAAGAATTAAAAATACATGGACCATCAATAAAATTATCTAAAGTATCCCCTTGATTTCATCTTTATTCGGTAAAGATTCCATCTTGTACTGGGATTACACCCCTGGTTATTCGTAGGCAGGGGATGGTTATCTCATAAGAGTGGGAATACCATCCCCAATTGTTGATCTTCCATATAACTTCCTCCTTTGATATTTGAGGGGGTAAGGGAAATGTCTAAACTGAGCACTTGCACATAATGAGGACTTCTGACTAACTTCTTTCTCATAACATAATGCATGTCACAATAGACTAACATCAAAAAATAATAATACAACTCAAATTCACGTTAAAGTATAGTATCTGAAAATGCATACCATTTGTTCGATCTCAACATAAAGTTCTTTGAGGCAATCATCCAATTCCCACTCATCTATCTTAAATTTGCAGTAGATAACATTCATATTATTTGTTGCCAACAAAAAACAACTTGCATTCAAACAAGTTAATAATATGCTTTACAACATTAACCCTTACCAATGAAATATTTATATATATCACCGTAAAGGTCACCACAAGAGTAAAATGGTGTGATGGTAACCAATGTAATCTAACTAGTTGGTAATGTAATGTAGTAGTCATAGAATAATTAGGCCAACCACTATTCATGAAATTGACACCCTATATTGAAAGTATATATTACGAGCCACCAACAACAAAATGTACATATGAGAAAGCATTACATTTTATGTAGATAGTGCAACATTCCAAAGTAGAGATTGTATTTTCACATTATAGAAAATTAACATACCAATTCATTTGGAAACAATCTATATAATATGACAATGCCTCATGTGGGGATTCAAGTACAAGCTAAATGAACCTTGTATGTATTAGATGAGATAGACAAAATGTATTGGATATATTACATTTTTAAAACTTAAAAAGAACCAAAACATGCATGTTTTGAATTTCAAAGGCTAGCAATAATATTTTTGAAGCCTAGAATATCAAGTCCATGGAGATTGTATGCAAAAAAATTAATTATAGTTGCAGCTCCTATGAAAGATGTTGATGGAAATATTTAATAAGTTCACTAAACATTCTGAATGAATAAGCCCATAATAATAATTATATATTGCATAATATAATGGGAGTACTACAAACACAAACATGGATTCACACACACTTACTTTGTGTAAGTCTTCACAAACACATGAAATATGATAATAATAAAACTTTCAATGTACTTAAAAGAACACATATATCATGACCTCATCACAAAGAATAAATTACATTTAGCACTTTCAAGCATAAATACATAGGAAATGGTGAATAAACACACAAGAATTAAAAATAGAGCTCAAAAAATTAAATCTTGGAAAACACTATAGAGGCTCTTATACACCCTACAATGGGAGTACAACAAACATGGATTCACACACTATTACTTTGTGGAAGTTTGCACAAACACATGAAATATGATAAGAGTAACACTTTCAATATACTTAAAAGTACACATACATGATGACCCCATCACAAAGAAGGCACTTACAATCATAAATACACATGAAATGGTGAACTAAAACACATGAATTAAAAATAGAGGTGAAGATATTAAAGCTTGGAAAATACTAGAGAAGCTCTTATACACCCTATTATACCTTGTTGAATAGATCTCTTCCTCTAAATTCGTAGTGCATATGAACTTGCATAGAAGAACTTGTCCATATGTATAAAAATAACTTATTAATAAAGACAAATCTTGGGTGAGCTTAACCTTATGTATAGTGGGCCTCTGCCAAGGAGAAACAAGGCCTGAGAAATAATAGGTATAGGTAAATTGAAGATAGATGTCCTTTTAGAGGATTTATTACAATCTTCCCTATTTTTCTTTGCATTTTCATCTAAATAATTTATGAAAAAGAGGCTTATGAACACACTTTGAATGTGCTTATCTAAAGCATTTTCCCCCCATACCTATTCTTGCTTCCTATATTTTGTATTTTGTCTATGTTAATAAGTTATGGATTTGATTTTTTCACATTTATAAAGAACTCTAAGATTTGTTTCCTTGTTCATCTTATTCAATGATCACTTTCCGCTCTATGATCACAAATATGAATGAATCTATCCTAAATTAGTTAGGGATTTGGTTTTATGCAGGGTCATATGCACCATTATCTTTTATGCAAGGTCATATGCACTACCATTTTAATAAGGTAACATTGAGCTTTTCTTTATTTTGTCCTTTAAAATAACCATCTATTAAAGGATATTTTATGTTTTAATAATACAACTTTATTTCCTATGAAAAGGAGGACTTAGTATGTGTTTTTTTTAACAAGAACAACTTTAACAATACAACATATTTCATATTCTATATGGTGTTTTCAGATATTTAAGTCCATAAACATAGTTCACAATCATGTAGACCACTGTGTGTTAAGACACAATCTATAGAGAAGCAAGGGTAACCTTGAATAGGGGCATACATAACCCTCAAAATAGAATGAAATGGCCACTTGACTCTATAAAATGATAAAACCTTCCAAAATTTACCTCATCATTTGATAAGTGCAAAACCTGAGATTAAACACTGACTCCTCTAATATTATTTGGGTTGCCTCTGCTTGAGCTATCTCTCTCCACCTTGGATCTACCAGTGAGTAAATGGTGAAGAACATCTATTTGGCCTTTAGGCTTGACATTACCTAGTTAACAATAAGCCATAGGAAATGAAGGCAATGCTAAGAAGACTCTATGTGTTAGGATATGATAATCTAGCATTACCATCTCATGATTCACATTCCACACTAGTATGTGTCATGTGACAAGTTCAGTAACACCTACATAGTCATGATTCATAGTTGGGTCCTAGGTGATTGTTGATTGGTGATGAAGTTGGTGGTGACCATGGTGGGGATGGTTAGAATGAAGTAGTGGTGTTATCATTGATTTAACTATGGTTTTGACTGGTTTAACTTTAGTCATAAGTAGAGACCAACCCTTCAATGACCATCCCTTGATGCCCGATGACGACCAGCTCATATCGGGAGTTGGCATGTACTACTTAAGCTCTACCCTTTTTTAACCATTACAAGTAATCAAACACTACTTTTAAATGTCCTCCTTGCATTAACATGAGTAGAGGACTTACAAGAAGCATAGTCTTTATAGTTACCCTTTCAAAATACTCAATAAATTTCCCTTCCAATTCATAGCATGGCTTTATGTCTATAGCATTACAACCATCTATACAAGCCATAGTCCAGCCTATATTTGTCATGCCATTAGATTATCATCCATAATATGGAACATATTTAGATAAAAACACACTTCAAAAAGATACTATAAAATAATAGGGGAAGGGTAACCTAGAGGTGGTTTGGTTAAATCCTCTATAGTAATTTTTTATTGGTTTTTGGCTCTATAGGGAGACATCTCATAGCTACAATACATTGTGCCAAAGGTAGGAAAGAACACTATGGGTATGATAAATTTAGCTGCTATTATGGGGGTCCAATATTGATCTAAGTCAAAGACTATACAATCAAGGGGTTTTATGCTATGTAATAACCTTTCAAATGGATTTTCTAATAGGTGCACGACCTGTAATAGATGACCCCACAAATGGGGTGGAGTGTCAGATATGCACTCTTTGCCCTTTAGAAACCCTTCTAAAGTAGGCAATGGCAATGTCAATAGTTGGATTCCTTCATGGCTAGCAAATATAGGCTTGATTCTCAAAATATCTAGGGGAGTGGTAAGGAAGGAGACTTGAACCCCTTGATCTTCTATCCTTTTGGATAACTCTACTTATACAAAATTATGGCCATGAACGTGTAATTGATTAGATTTGTTGTTTCCATTGCAAGTAGTTCAAAAGAATATATCCATTGTTAGGAATTTTCCCTCCACTACAACAAGATAAGCTTAAGATGTGATACTACATGATAGTCAATTGAATTAGACAAATCAAGGCCAAATAAAACATAGTATTAGTTAATTAAGGTGGCTTTCCCATAAAACATGCAAACACATTTAGCATGTAACATAAAAAGGACTTTATAAGAAAACTCTTTCACCTTATAGATAGAGATTTAGAAACATTACATCCTTATTTTAATGTTGATCTAACCCAACAATCTCCTTGTACAAGAAAGAACCATGCCATTTATTATTTATGAACAATGATACTATTTATAAAACATAATAAATATTCAAAAAATATATTTTGCATTCATCATGTTAACCATCAGGCCCACTATGAAGTGAGAAATATTTGAGAATATTCCCTATCTATCTCTATATTGGCAAGATGATCTGTAGTCATGTTAATTATTGGATAGGGGAGATTATGTAATTCCACTCATAACTTTTTCCTTTGTGTTGATAACCAATTGCGGGTGGGCTCCCACTAAATATTTCCTTTTCATTTTTGGAACTATGATGAAATAATGAGGATGAAGCCCTAATAAATTTTGGTTGAATGACAATTTTAAGATGTAACCCATATCGAAGTGCATCTAGAAGTGCCATAAAAAGTTTGTTTTTATTACTTTATTTTATTTTGAAAAGATTATTTATCGATAAATGGATATGAAATATGAATATATATTATTTTTTTTCAAATTATTAAGTGTATATATTTTGAGATCTAATTTAATATATATTTGAAATATGTTAATTTATAAGATAAAGTATTATGTTTAAATCTGATTTGTGTTTGACTGTTATAAGATAATTTATTCTTAAGAGAAAATTTTATGATATAACTTATATATATGTAATTCCAAGGTTGTATTTAGAAGTGCCATAAAAATTGGGTTTGTTCACTCTCCCTTTAAAGATGAGACCATCTAATCTATCAATAAATATGAAAGATGAATATATATTATTGATGTTTTCAAATCACAATGTGTGTGTGTGAGTGAGTGAGAGTGTGTGTGTGTGTGTGTGTGTGTGTGTGTGTGTGTGTGTGTGTGTGTGTGTGTGTGTGTGTGAGAGAGAGAGAGAGAGAGAGAATGTTTAAATGTAATTCTTGTTTGGTTGTTATAAGATATTTTTAATTCTTTTACATATACTATTGGTTAATCAAACAATTATTTCAACTTTACACAATGATGAGTTTTTTTTGCCCAACAAGAGAGAAATTGTGCAAGATCCTTATAGACTTTAACATCTAAATACTTACACTCAATGTGTCTAATAGTGATCCTTGGAGAGACCAAATAATTGTCTTTTCTCAAAAGCAAAGGGTTGTAGATGTATATGAGATCCAACAACCAAAATCATTGAAAAGAAGCACCATGAAGTTAAGGGACATGGAGCTCATGGACATATCACCTTCTTGTTGAACTTGATTTAATTATTTATACCGAAGACAACAATCACATGAAATGTAAAATAAATCTGAGTTTTTTTTTTTTAGAAATTTTAATAGAACGTGAAACTAGAGTGAAGACTCGTCTCAAAACTCTCCAACTTAAAGACTCTAAAAATGTTTAGTATATTGCATGACTCAAAAATCTCTAAACTGACATTGTCTTGGTAGGAGTAGGGAAAAATTGTACAAATAAATATTAGTATTAATTAATTGATTCTTGTGACAAGGGAATTTTCTTTGTTGAGTTTTTATCCACCCTAAATATGACTACTTTTACTCAATTTATTTTTATAATTAATTTTTGTATTATATATATTTTTAATATAATTTTATAACTTTTTAATATAAAATATTAGTATTAATAATTTTTCATATATATATATATATATATATATATATATATATATATATATATATATAATTTATTCTTGTAACAAGGGAATTTTCTTTGTTGAGTTTTTATCCACCTCAAATATGACTACTTTCACTCAATTTATTTTTATAATTAATTTTTGTATTATATATTTTTTAATATAATTTTATAAATTTTTAATATAAAATATTAGTATTAATAATTATATATATAGTTAATATTTTTCATAATAATATTGAAATATTATTAGAAATCATACTTTAGAGATATTTTTTATACTTAAATTGTTTGACATCAAATAACTTTGCAAAATATGAGAAATTTTCCACCCAAAATTTAAAGATGAAATACGGGAAAAATTCTACCTAAAATTTAAGTATTACATCCCACAGATGCTCTTAAGACTACTTCCTTTTTCAAGGGAAAAATTAAAAAAACTAAAAAAGTGACTAAAGTCTCTTTAAAAAAAAGAGTGAAAATAAAAACTTATTGGTGAATTTTTTAAGAAAGAGGAACGCAAAACTCTCTCATGCCTTTAAAAAAAATGATTTTTGAAAAGATAAAGCAAGTGGGTATAATAAAAATATACTTTATCATTTTTAACAAGAGAAAAACTAATAGTTGGGTTTTGCAAGAAAGAGGGACACAAAACTTTCACATAATATGCAAAAATTTATGATATTTGAAAAGATAGTGAAAATAAGTATGATAAAAATATATTTTACCATTCCTAACAAAACACTAACAAGAATATATAAAAAATAATATTTTAAATTTTAAAATAAATAAAAAAATCTACAAAACTTAATATTTAAAATAATTAATTACTTATAATAATAAAATTAATAGTACAAACATTGATCCAATAATTTAAATGATAATTTATTTTCATGAATTATAAATTAATATTTTCATTATTCAAAATTATAACGTGTAATATAGAACTTAGAGAGAAGAAAACATCAAATATACTAAGGCCCATAAAAAATGCACTGTTTGTGTTTAACCCTAAATTTAGATGTGTACTATCTAGGCTTAAGGGATATTAGATTAGATTTTACAAAATGATTGTGAACTAACCTAATGATCAAGATAATTAATAAGAAACTCATAAAAATAGAATTCTAAAGCTATACAACTGAAATTTGCTAAAAATAGTAAATTAAAGTTATTGATATATTATAGTAAATAGGGAACAATAATATTTAGTTGGTTTACCATGCACATGTAGGGAACAATGATATTTAGTTGGTTTACCATGTGCATGTAAGTTTAATATGGAAGTAAACTAGAAGGTGATCATAGAACATTTATCAGATTATGATAATATTTTTTCTATGGCCTTGGATGCTTGTGTAGGATCTAGATAGCTGTGTCGATACATGTGTTTAACCCTATCATAGGTGTCATGTGCAAAATATTGACTAGATATCGATGCGACTAATTGGAGCCTTTTGGGTTTCTTTGTCTTTCTTCTAATGTCTTTATATTATGTTCACATATTGTCTCTCTTTCTCAAATGATCAAACCCTAGATTTTTCACCCTTGAAATGATTTGGGGATTAATGAATTATTAGACTCATGGTGTTGAGGTACCCTAAGGACCCCTTTATCAATATGCATTACTATAGGGACCATATCCTATCCTAAAACACAATTTTTTTTTGTTTAATTAATGTTTATCTATGAATATAACTTGGGTATACTTTATCCTATCATAAATCCTTTAGCAATCGAGAAAGCATCTAACCATATGGCTTAGGCATCTATTATCCTATGCCAAATGGGCAAGCATATAACCATACAGGTTAGGAATCTATTATCTTGTGCCAAATAGGAAAGCATCTAACCATATAGGTTAGGCATTTTACATGAGTAGGTTATTTTCTAGCTAGAGACTTGACTCATTGGGATCAATCGGATCCTGAGTCACTTATTATTCACCGTTCATCTCTACTAGATAAGAAATAAGGTCACAGTGATAAGAGTATCAAACATATAACAAATAGTCACATTCTACCTCAAAATTTGGCCTAAAGCCTCAATAATTATGATGATCTAACTGAGATCCTTCCAAGTATATCATAAAATTCTATCTTTGCTTTGTTTATCTAAACTAAGGTCTTATTATAATGGTCTTTCTTTTTTAGTTTATTTTAATCTTGTTTAGTGCACAACCCAAACCCCATCCTAATCACCTACATACTAGAAGCATCCTTCACTTCCCAAACTACCTACATACCTGCTTCTCAACAGGATTAAGGTGTAGTATGCATGTAGTTCTATTTTCTATTCTAAGTCTCATGTGAACTGTAGGTCTAGGTATGTAACCCTTTATAGGGCCCTATTCCCTAGATAGTTCTTCTATGATAGCTACCCAATTGAGAGCATGAAATTATCATTTTAAGTGACTGAATACTTGTTTAATTGAACTAGCCCTAAATCCTAATAAGAAATAGAAATGAACATTTACAAGCTACATCCCCCCTTTCTACTATTTATTTACATCAATTTTTTTTTTTGATCCTTGCTTTAGACAACCTAATCCATAAAATTATTGTTTCCAAAGTTTTTTGTTATATAAGAGCCAAATAGTTGGTGGTTTCTTGATAATAATTGGTTTAAAATTCTCAATCCTAGTTTTTATTTCTCATTTTTGGTGGTATCAAGTTTTGAGTAATAAATGTACTTTCTCCATTTATATTTCATAAGTTCACAAGTCAGAATCATTTAAGGTAGTTCAAGTTGTTTTCTTATCTTAATTAGTGTTGTTAACCAAGAGGGATTATCCCACCCCTTGGTCTTAATGACATGACGTGGTCCTTATTTACCCTAGATGGTTTATAGGGATGATGCCCATATGTCATTGTTGTAGTTATGTTAGGCTATCGATGTAGTATCTCAAACACGATGCCATTACCTATAAACATGAGCCAAAGGTACCAATTAATACCAAATTTTGCATAGTTTTGTTTAACCCTAAATTATTGGTCTAAGTTTGAGATTTAAAAGTGGATAAATACTTTGAAATTAACTAATACATTATATTTCAAAAGCAAATTATTGAGTAGGAAAGTAGAAAACAAATTTGTAACTTTAGTCCTCAATGTTATTTTGGACAATTATATCTTTAGTCTACTTTTCTATAAGATAACCTATCCACAAATAATGCTATATTGAACTATAAACTTAACATTAAATAAATCTTTTATGAATAATATATTATTATTTGTCAATATGGTTACAATTTTATATTTAATAAGATATAATTTCTTTAATAAATCATCATACTCATGACAAATAAAATAATTAAATGCAAGGGATTCATAATTGAGGCTAATTTAAAATCCAATCATAGATTTATCACAATGTAATCTTCATATTAAAGACTAACAGTCAAGGATGTAAAGACTTGAAGAATGAATTAGACCCTTAAATTTAAAATGTCAATAACAACTTAAGTAGCGAATGATAATGTAGCATATAATTCAATGTCATATATCCATGAAATCAAGAGTTTTTAAAATAATGTATTCATGAATTACTAATTTCTAAATCAGCCATAAGAACAATTGAAACAAATACATCACAAAAATAAATTACAAGAAAAAGAGACAACTTATAATAATGGAAGATCAAACTAGAAAGATCTACATACCACCTTCCTAAAATGTTTCAACATAATATGTTAGTGCTAAGATATAAAATTTTCCTTCCTTCATGATAAATAATGTAGAACATTAGAATGAGCAACAACATAGTAATTTTTATAACAACTATCACACAAAGAGATTTCTGAATAGCCCTACTTGTACTTAAACTTTTCAACATAATATTCACATATTATTCGAATGAAGAATTACAATTATACAAATATCATTCCAATTTAAACTAATAATAGTAAAAGGATAACTGATTACTATTATAATCACTATAATTTTCAAAGATAAGCTATAGTCATTATAATATAATATCATTAATTCAAGAACAACCCTGCAGGGAATAATGTAGCAATCTATCCAAAACTATATATCTATTTCCTTTATATTATTTTTATTTACATTCTTCAGAGGATAAAAAAACAAATGAGAAAGTAATAGGTTCATACCGTGCTAAGTTGTGCCCATCACTTTATATTGACAAGCAAAGGAGTTTCCTGAGCCTATTGAAATCCTTGACTGAAATGGAATGTGGTTCCACTTAAATCGAAATAGCTGAGATAAATGTATGGTGGTGGTGTTTATCTTGGGCTGAGTTGAAGAAGATAAAGGAACATAACTTGATATGGCAATAATGGTAATGTCATTGGAAAAAAAGGCTAGTCAAGGATTGTGTGGAGGTAAAGGAAGAAGGCATGGATCTTCTTTCTGCACTAGGTGTTGATCCTTTCTCCCCCTTGTCATGTCAATCCTTCTCTACTACTCTTCAACTTCAGCATTGACCTACCTCCTTTCCATCGATCTTACCTTCTTTAAAGTGTTGATTGATCTACTACCTCCTTTCTTCTTCTCTCAAAGCATCGATCCATATTTAAATCTTTCTTCATCAAATTCTCTCCTCACTTCACTACTTCTGATTGTCTTTTTCCCCCATTAATGGTTTCTAACTGTTCCTTATGTGGTTGATGTGGTAGGGATTTCATCCCTTCACATGGCTGAAGCATAAGTTAAGTGGGTGATGACTAAGGGAGGTGGAGAATTTAATTTCTAACTAAAAGTCTTATGACTTCTCCGTCTTATGTTATGTGGTGGAAGGGTTTGTTAGCTTGTGTGGAGTTTTATTACTGATGTGTGACATAGTAGATTTGATATGTAGGCTTAGCTTAGGATAGTCTTATTTTAATATTTGTTATGAACGTAAGATTTAATAGGTATAGAATAAATTATAAATGATTTAATATAATATAATTATTTATGATAATATAATTAATTAATAATAATTAAACTCTTAAATTATTTATGATAATTTATTTGAAAGTTCTTAGAAAAAATAAAGAAAGAAAAGTTCATTTTATTAATTTAAAATAACCTTTGATGTATTTATCCAATATTATCAAACTGATAAAATTTTCATCTAATATTAATCCATTCATTTCATTAAATTTTCCCTTGTTCATGACAACATTGCATATATACATTTATATGAAAGGAAATAACTTTAATTAGAGCATACCTTACTTTTGTGAAATCATGTTGATGCCTTGATAGATCCTTGAAATCAACACAAAATTTAAGTTAACTTGATAATCAACTAATTATAAAATAAAATACTAAATGAGGCCCAAAATAACTTAAAGTATGAGCATGAATCCATAGTGTGGGAAGAGACGTCGTGACAATTACCTACATAGCCAATATTCTGAAAAGGGTCTTTAACTTATGTAGTTATCCCTTATGTGTTATCTTGTGTATGCACAAGGATGTAATGTATGATAAACAAAGATATATATGACCTAGATTGTAACTTAGAAAATATGGCTCATGAGCTACTCTTTAAATGCTTCATATATGTGGGAATATTGCTCCTATCATAGATATATAAATATGGACCGGTATGATAAATTTGCTCACTTAAAAGTTTGATTGAGTGCCTCATAGTATATCACCTTATGAGTTCCTGATAATTGTTAGGTGGGGAATGAATAAGGATTTTTTTTGTATATATTCCAATCACATTAGAAATATCTCACACTAAATCACTTAGACTGACCTTTATGTTACATTTAATTTACAAATTGGATGACTTTTGGGCACTGGACACTTTATAGGAAAAGTGGACATTTGCATCGATGCAAGTTTCTATTTGGGATGCAAGTGTCTAAAAAGCTAGAAAATAGATATAAATCCAAAATTGGAAGTGAAGGATAGAATTAGGTTTAGAGTTTGTTGTATAATGTAGAAGGCCTGGTCATCAGAATAATAATGGCCAGACTAAGATATAAGCAATTTAGGTACAAAGAGATAGTGAATGTGAGCTTTTTGACAGTGGACGGGTCTATAACTAAAAAGGATAACCATGATGAATATTTATCAAGTGTACAAAACTAAGATACAACATAAGTTAGATTTCAATATCTACATTTCCCCTTATTTAATCTAGTAATGAAATTGCTAGTTTACAGTAAAGAAATGCATACATGGGTGTGTAAAACACACATTATCTTTATGTGAAACCAAATTAAGTTTTTTGTTGTTGACTGACCTACAACCAAGAGAATGTTACATTATATAATCAACGTATGAAATATGAAATTTAAATAATTTTAAATGCCTAAAAATAGAAAGAGCAAGGTTAGGAGTACACCTTTATGTTGATTCAACCATCTTGCCTTTTGGCAATTTGATTTGAAACTATGGCTTGTTATGAAGAATTGAATATAAGATTAGGAAAGATTTGAACCTATAAGTGCATATATAGAGAGATTTAAGGACACATGCCCCCAAACTTAGTTTAAATGTGAGTTATAACACATCAATTGAGCAAGTTTCATCTTAATCGTGCAACCTAAATATGTGAATGATCTAGTGAGTGTGAGAGATTTACTAAAATCACAATATATATCTAGTGAGGGTGGATGATTCAATCAATTCCAACCTATAATTTTGGTAAATTTAGATGATTTAATCACTTATATAAGTGAACAAATACGGGGAAAAAAATGGTCCTACTCATAGACATGTTTTTCCTAAAAAATTAAGAAATCTAAGCATATGTAGAAAATTTAAGATGGCTAAACTCAAAATTAGAGGATGGTGTAGGAACATGTATTGTAGCATTTTGAGTCTAGTTTTCAAAACAATATATATTTTAAAAATTATTAAGTATAACTAGGTCAAACATATAAAATTTAAATAGGAACTCATATGTTTTTAGGAAATTAAAGTCGATAGCTGATTGTGTGGCCCCTCATTTTTTGAGCTTAGTTTAATATTGTTTAAAACCATTGAGTAAAACTTTACATAAGATCATATAGTTTGTAACATATATTTTTTTATAATTTTTTGATGAATATTTTTTTAATTAATTTTACAAGTAAATATATCCTAAAAAAATTAACAAAAAATGGATAAGTCAGTCGTGCGACTCCCCTTTCCACCCCACCCCTAACTACTTCAGAAAAATGAAAACTAGTCTTTTTTTTTAATGAATGTAGAAATAAGGCCTAGTTTGTAATCATTTTTTTACATATGTATCAACAAAAAAAATGATACAAAATCATATTTAGGCATGTATATTTGAGGCATGCAGTGGCTTAAAAAAGCTATAGTTAGAAATCAATATAAATTGAAAACTTAAAATAGTCCAAAAATTATAAAAATCATATATTTATAAAGACGAGATCATGTTTGTCATTGTAGTAATAATTTTATGAATTTTATCATTGAAATTCATAGTATATTTGGTCATGAAAGTTGAATTTTATTTTTTTTGTCAAAACCCTCGTATTCAACTATGTGTTGATAGGTACAAGCCTTTGGCTCAAGAATCTAAGTCATTTTTAAACTAACGGCTTTATTTTTTGAATTCAAAATAAACATAGCATGCACACACTATAATTTGTGCATGTTTCTTTCAAATTTCATCCAAAAGCATAAAAGATCAGTTGAAAGGGCTATCTACTCTTTTTTAAGTAATGTGAAAGGAACGTGTACATGTTACATTTACATTATACAAAATAAATAGAAAATATATATTGGAAGGTGCAGATGTTTTCTTCAAATAAATTTTAAGTATAAGTTTACATTTATATTGTTATATAAATGTAAATTTATACTTTAAATTTAATTTGGTAAATATAATAAATTAGGGTAACTCTGCATCTAATAGATTTGGTTGCATAGCTGCATGCCTTATTATGTGGAAGATTATTTTTCAAAATTCAATTTGGTTAGTACTTAGGCATTTTCAAAGTCTCAATATTGAAACTAGGGATTTCAAGGCATAAATTTTTCAATTGATGTCCATTTTTGGTAAAATCATATAGTCAAATTTTAGGTTTTTGAACTGTTCATATTATTTCTTAGCATTTATAGGAGTCTTAAGTTTGTCAAAATTGAAGTTTATAAACCACTCACTTTCAGCTTAAGCCAAAGTAGTGTGATTGGGGTAGCATATGTCACATTGATGACCTGTGCACATCAAATGGCCACTTTATGTTAATTTCACTTCCTCATCATCCCTCCCTTATCCATAATCACTTCCTCCTCATCCCTCATCACCTCTAATCACTCTCTCATCATTTATAATTATCCCTTATCACTCCATTTAACCTCAACATCCCTAATCATCTCTAATCACTCCCTCATCATCCCCAATCACTCCCTCATTGACTATCATTATCCTTCATTGATGCAGGAGCATCTAAAATAGCACCATGGAGGACCAGTTGCAAATGCAAATGATATTCTAGCATGAAAATTTTAAATTCTGGTTTTCCCTCCAAATTGTGAGATTTCAAAATTTCACCTTGAAAGTAAAATGTAATTATCAAAAAGTGAAAGTAAAAAGGTGAAAAATGATAGTTAGATTGTTGAAGAAATAAAGGGGAAATGGTTGAAACGATTTTCAACCTTAGTAAATTGTTAAAACTTCAAAACAGTCTTTTGTTGCCTAAAGCCCAATTTAGGCGTAGAAGTTGGCATAGGAGATTCTTAAAAAAAAAGAGAAAACAAGAAGAACTCATTAAGGAGAGAGAATGAGAAGAGAAGAGAGGAGAGAGGGATGTAGAGGAGAGAAGAGAAGAGAGGAGAGAGGGATGTAGAGGAGAGAAGAGAAGAGAGGAAAAGACCTCTCTCATCCAAGGGAAGAGATACAAGAAGAAGAGGATCTCAAAGGATGAAGAATGAAGGAGAAAGAAAAGTTGCAGGTGGAATCCAAGACTAAGCATGGAGGTGTCTATAAAGATTTCATAAATAATGAATATTCTTGTAAGTAATCCAATTGAAAAAGGAAAGAAAAGAAGTTTCATTTCCATGATTTTGTTGTGGTTTCCTTTATAGAATTCTAGGTTCAAAATGACAGGCCTGTGTAAGTGTGTGTGTATGTGTGTGATGGTTCTCCATAGAACATAAAGCAAGACTTGTTATTTTTTATGATGGGAGAAAATCAAAACTAATATGATGTTACGAAGAGGTCTTAAGAACTTTGAAAGCTAGAAGAATCCTAAACAGAATTCTAAATAGGGTATTCAACCCTGTATACTTACAGCCCATTGTCCAAGGTAGAATCCTCGTATAAATGTTTGTATGAAGTCTATAATGATATTGAAATAAGCCTATAAGGCCGGTATAAACTTAAGAGAAGGAGAAACAGGATTATAAACCACTTTGATGCCTCAAAATCTCCAACAGTTGGTTCTCAGCCTATAGTGGATAGAATACAGTCAATGATAAGAGAGATGTATGTTTTTGCATAGAAAATGTATTGAAAAGGTTCATATTTGATATGAATATATGAGTGTGTAATATGTTCAAGATAGTGACATGTTTGTATATCATCTTGAAAGTCAATTTCCAAATGAAAATAGAAACAAATAATAAACCCTGTTGACTATTATGAAAATACAGTCAAAGCCACTGAGTTGTTGAGCATTAGAAAGCTTAGGAGGTTGATATGAATTGGCTGATGATTGGGAAAGGTGTAGGGAACTAAGAAAGACCTTGGAGAATTAATTATAACCCTTGAAACAACCTAGAACACTCCCAGCAAAAATAATAAGTTCTCGGCCTGTGACTGTCATGGGAAAATTTTGAATTAGGTTCAAACCCTCAAAATGAGTTTTAAAGCTTGAAAAATCTTGAAACTTTGTAATTTGACCCTTGATGATGTTATAAAACTTTTGGAAGTGGTTGAAATGTGATAAATTATGGATAAGTACGGAAAAATATAATTGCCAAGTGGATCCTAGGTGTATGTGAAGGAAAGAGCATAGGCCAATAGGGGAAAAGTGAATTTATCCAAATAAGTTCCATAAAAAATGATTGATTCACTTGTAATAAGATAATGGGTATCTGTAATGGTGCTTGGTTTGATTAAAAAGTCAGTACATCACTCTAGACAAAGGGTTTTGCACTAAAGGATGGCTAATTGGAACAGGGCCTAAAGAAGAAAGTACAATTCCGTACAAAGAAGCCTCAGGATATTTTTAAGTATGTTATAAAAGGGCTTAATGGGTATCTATAAATGATCTTACTTTCATTATTGAGTCAACCTATAAATATTTATGGCCAATAAACAGGGAAAACAGGGCTACAAGGAATGCTTGAACTAAATAGGCCTGTATATGAAGTTAGCTCACAGTTGATGGTTACAGAGTTGTGTAAGATCAGTTTTCATCATTTGGTATCAGAGATTGAAGCTCTTGGGAATTGGTAACTTGTTTTTAGTTGTGATTTCTAATGAGTTGTTACAGGATTTGGCAAAGGGATCAACAAGAGACAGCACTAGAAGACTCTGCTAGAAAAAAAAGATATGAATAATTTTGGCTATTTGATTTGAGTTATTGTGTTGAGAAGAAATCTCAAGACAGCCAAGCCATTAAGGCTTAAGAAGAGAAGAAGCCAAGGAAGGCTTAGAGAAGAAAATCCAAGAGGAAGCTTGGATAGTTTGCCAAAAGACTAAGGTGAAACAGACTTAGGTGAGGTAAAGAATGAAGTTTGAAGAATTGAGAAGAGAATCTTAGAGAAGCTAAAAAGTAAGAGAGCATAGTGAATTCTCAAGAAGAAGATCCAAAGCAAGGTAAGCTTGGATTTGTGATTTAAGTTTGATGTATAACAAGTTGCTGCAAGATTGAGAGAAAAGGATCAAAAGACTAGGATGCAAAAGGCCTAGGTGAGATCAAGGAGATTGTCAAAATACCAGTCAAGGAGAAAGGCTTGGGTGAGACAAGGAATCAAGAGACCAAGGTGGAAAAGACTTGGGTGAAGATCTCAGAGATGGAAGCATTTTTGAAAGCACTAAAGAGCAGCAAGGTATATGAGGGCAGCAAGAGGAAAGCAAGCATCAAAGGTATGACTAATGTTGATTTTGATAAAGAAATTGCTAGTTTGAAGAAAGAGTTAGATAAGATTAAATATGAGTATGAGTCTTGGATGCATCTGAATAGGAAAGCATGGGTATGGCCAATAAAGAAGAGGATAAAGTGGCCAATAGATCTCCTAGTGAAAAGGAGAAGAAGGCAAAAGAAGATTGCCATGAAGAGGGAACCCCAAAGAGGCAAGATGATAAGAAGGTTGCCAAGTGAGCAGCAAGAAGAAGAAGTTGAGAAGAAGGTTCTCATTGAGGAGGACAAGAGAAGAAAAGAGAGAAAAGAGGAAGTGCCAGGAAGAGCACTTGGAAAGATGAGAATGTCCATTAAGAGGATACTCATGGAGACATTATGGTCTCTTGTTTTTATTTCTAATGCTGTTTTTGAATGGGTAATTATAGGTATGAGCAGCCTTATGAAGGTTAAGAGAAGGGCCTTGGAGAGTGAAGAGATTGGTGCAAGAGAAGACACCAAATGCATAAGTGAATGTGCAGGAAAGAGGAGAGAGTTTGCTGATGTTGATGAAGAAGAAGAGATGCATTGGGTAATGCATAAGAAAGGTGTTGATGATTCCATACAAGCAAGAGAAGAGGTAGAAGATGAAGATGACTTCCATGATCCCATTGAATGCCAAGAAGAGGAAAGAGAACAGCCAAGCATAAAGGGAGAGAAAGATTGCTCCATGGAACAAGCTATTAAAGAGGTAAAGGTGAATTCCAAAATTGATTTTTCTTATTCTTATGAGAATGAAATTATTGATA
The DNA here is from genome assembly GCA_037957365.1 of Torreya grandis. Lineage (NCBI taxonomy): Eukaryota > Viridiplantae > Streptophyta > Pinopsida > Cupressales > Taxaceae > Torreya > Torreya grandis. Next base: position 3,629,668 of record JARHVA010000638.1, on the reverse strand, counting down.
TGCATGATAAAGAAGCAAAGAGAAAGGTGGATTTTTAGTTAACCATGGGTACGTGATGCCTAAACGGTGGAAAAAGCAAACTCCCAAGCAAGAGGAAGTGTTGGTACAAAGACATGGTTATAGGATACCTAAATGGCTTGTGAAGTCAAATGATAAGAAGAAGAATCAAATGTGGGTACCTAAGAAGGCAAAGAGAAAAGAGAAGATTGAAAGTGATTCCAGCAGCCAAGAAAATGAAGATGAGAAAGAAAACTTCTCAAAGGATAATGAAGTAGAGCATGAGGATACAAATATAAAAGGTAAGTCAATTATTTGCAATGAATGGGATAATGAGTTGTTTGAAGCATTTAATGATACGTTTATGGAAAATGAGGAATGGAAAGTAGCTATGAAGACTAATATGCAGCAAGGATAGAGTTCCAAATGGATGGATGATGAGAAAAGAAAAGAATATGCAGTAGAACAGACAAGATGGCTTCAAGCAGAGATTGAAGAAAGCAAGGAGACAGAAGGTATGAATACTGCAATTGTTTTTTATAATTATATTGATATTGGTGAAGAATTTTATTTGTATGAAGAAACTATAAAGTGGATGAATGTACTTATAGAAGATGAAAGACAATCTAGTCCTAAGTTTGATATAGGACATGAAGATTTGAATGAGTTTATGTTGAGTGATAAATGAAGAGTAAGGCTAGTAAGGAACAAGCAATCCTTCAGGTTGATAAGCCCAAGTTTGATGAAGATTGTGAGATAGATGAGATCTCACTAAAGGTAGAGTTGAGAAGGATAGAGGAGCTGTTTGGTAATTCAAGAGAGTTGTGTAAAGGTACAAACCATGATGAAGACAGCATTGGGAAGAGTGGAACAAGACAAGAGCAAAGCAATGAGACCAAGGCAGTTTTGGTCAAGAAACAGGAGCAAAAATGTGAAGGCAGCCAAGAGGCTTCATGGCCTCAATGTTTTTCTACTAAGGTGGCTTTTGATGTTTTGAATGTAGGTATAGAAGATGAAAACTTTGAAGACATGTATGAAGATGAAGAAGCATGGAATCAGGAGCTGGCAGCTGAAAAAGAAATGAGAAGGACATATCTAAAGAGGAAGAAAAGCAAGATGAAAGGCAAAGACCAGCAAAGACAAATTCAAGCATTATCATTGACAAGAAGACCGTGGGATCCAGGTATAGAATGAAGGCTAAATCATGGAGGAAGTATCTCATTTGAACTAAGGTTCAAATCTTTTCTAGAGGGAGAGTATGATGCAGGATCATCTAAAATAGCACCATGGAGGACCAGTTGCAAATGCAAATGATATTCTAGCATGAAAATTTCAAATTCTGGTTTTCCCTCCAAATTGTGAGATTTCAAAATTTCACCTTGAAATTAAAATGTAATTATCAAAAAGTGAAAGTAAAAAGGTGAAAAATGATAGTTATATTGTTGAAGAAATAAAGGGGAAATGGTTGAAACTATTTTCAACCTTAGTAAATTGTTAAAACTTCAAAACAGTCTTTTGTTGCCTAAAGCCCAATTTGGGCGTAGAAGTTGGCATAGGAGATTCTTAAAAAAAAAAAGAGAACAAGAAGAATTCATTAAGGAGAGAGAATGAGAAGAGAAGAGAGGAGAGAGGGATGTAGAGGAGAGAAGAGAAGAGAGGAGAGAGGGATGTAGAGGAGAGAAGAGAAGAGAGGAAAAGACCTCTCTCATCCAAGGGAAGAGATACAAGAAGAAGAAGAGGATCTCAAAGGATGAAGAATGAAGGAGAAAGAAAAGTTGCAGGTGGAATCCAAGACTAAGCATGGAGGTGTCTATAAATATTTCATAAATAATGAATATTCTTGTAAGTAATCCTATTGAAAAAGGAAAGAAAAGAAGTTTTATTTCCATGATTTTGTTGTGGTTTCCTTTATAGAATTTTGGCTTCAAAATGACAGGCCTTTGTAAGTGTGTGTGTATGTGTGTGATGGTTCTCCATAGAACATAAATCAAGACTGGTTATTTTTTATGATGGGAGCAAATCAAAACTAATATTATGTTACTAAGAGGTCTTAAGAACGTTGAAAGCTAGAAGAATCCTAAACAGAATTCTAAATAGGGTATTCAGCCCTGTATACTTACAGCCCACTGTCCAAGGTAGAATCCTCGTATAAATGTTTGTATGAAGTCTATAATGGTATTTAAATAAGCCTATGATTCCAGTATAAACTTAAGATAAGGAGAAACAGGCTTATAAACCACTTTGATACCTCAAAATCTCCAACTGTTGGTTCTCAGCCTATAGTGGACAGAATACAGTCAATGATAAGAGAGATGTATGTTTTTGCATAGAAAATGTATTGAAAAGGTTCATCTTTGATATGAATATATGAGTGTGGAATCTGTTCAATATAGTGACATGTTTGTATATCAGCTTGAAAGTCAATTTCCAAATGAAAAGAGAAACAAATAATAAACCTTGTTGACTGTTATGAAAATACCGTCAAAGCCACTGAGTTGTTGAGCATTAGAAAGCTTAGGAGGTTGATATTAATTGGCTGATGATTTTGAAAGGTGTAGGGCACTAAGACAGACCTTGGAGAATTGATTAGAACCCTTGAAACAACCTAGAACACTCTCAGCAAAAATAATAAGTTCTCGGCCTGTGACTGTCATGGGAAAATTCTGAATTAGGTTCAAACCCTCAAAATACGTTTTAAAGCTTAAAAACTCTTGAAACTTTGTAATTTTACCCTTGATGATGTTATCAAACTGTTGGAAGTGTTTTCAAGGTGATACAGTATGGATAAGTACGGAAAAATACAATTGCCAAGTGGATCCTAGGTGTATGTGAAGGAAAGAGCATAGGCCAATAGGGGAAAAGTGAATTTATCCAAAGAAGTGCCCTAAAAAATGATTTATTCACCTGTAAGAAGATAATGGGTATCTGTAATGGTGCTTGGTTTGATTAAAAAGTCCGTACATCACTCTAGACAAGGGGTTTTGCACTAAAGGAGGGCTAATTAGAACAGGGCCTAAAGAAGAAAGTGCAATTCCGTACAAAGAAACCTCAGGATATTTTTAAGTATGTTATATAAGGGCTTAATGGGTATCTATAAATGATCTTAATTTCATGATTGAGTCAACCTATAAATAGTTATGGCCAATAAATAGGGAAAACAGGGTTACAAGGAATGCTTGAACTAAATAGGCCTGTATATGAAGTTAGCTCACAGTTGATGGTTACAGAGTTGTGTAAGATCAGTTTTCATCATTCATCATCCCTCATCACTATATTATCCATCATTATCCCTAATCACTACTTCTTGATACCTAATAATCCCTAATCATTACATCATCATCCCTAATTATCCTAATCACTCCCTTATTAACCCTCACCATCCCTCATCTCCCTAATTATTCCCTCATCATCCTTAATGATTACCTCATTATCCTTCATTATCCCTCATCATCCTTAATCACTCATTTATCATCCCTCATAACTCCCCCCTCATCCCTCATAATCTTTAATCACTCCCTCATTGACCCTCACCATCCCTCATCATCTCTAATCAGTCCCTCATCAGCTCTAATCACTCTCTCATCATACCTAATCATTCCCTCATTGAACCTCACCATCCCTTATCATTCCTAATCCCTTCCTCATTTTCTCTAATCATTCCTGCATTGACCCTCACCATCCATCATAATCCCTAATCACTCCCTCATCATAAATCATCATCCCTAATAACTCCCTCTTTGACACTTACCATCCCTCATCATCACTAATCACTCCCTCATTATCCCTAATCACTCCCTTATTGACCCTCACCATCCCTCATCATCTCTAATCACTACTTCAACATCCCTGATTGACTGAGATGACTATCTTTAATTTAATTAGAGTTTAATTTAATTATTCATCTCCCCATCCAGTCCATACAAATTATATGTTTTTCAAACCCAATCATGCCCATATTTCTAGCCATGCCTATCTTTCTAACCCTACCTACATCACTAGTCCCACTTAAGACAACTTGAACTACATTGGTAAGGCAGTGTTCTGGTCTATCAACTATAATATTTTATATGGGATAGTGCTTTAATCTATAAAATATTTAATAATAATGTTCACCCCCATTAATAAATCACTTAATCACATTTGAGAGACCAATATTCAATCTTATTTGACCTAGGGGTATTAAAGTCCAATCAAGTATGAGGTGTTTTCTCTCTACCCTCATCAACACCTCACCCTTTAGGTTGTCCTTTTCATGTAACATGACTAGACTAAATGTGTAGAGAAATAGTATAACTATGGAATGACTAGTGACATAACTTTATGGGTAACATGAATCTATGGGATGGGTAACATGAGTCACTATATGGGTGACTCTATGAGATGGGTAACACAAGTAACTTAATAATATATGTAACATGATTGTATAGGATAATAAAAATGAGTAACTAGATATGATATATGCTAATTAATATATACTATATATACATAACATGAGTTTATGGATCATTGTTTTATTTGATTTCTTCTACAATTGATTCTTTGCATCCCCTCCTCAAGTGTTTGGTTTGTTTCTCAATCAGGTTGTTCGATCCTAACTATAGGATCAAAATCTATAGTGGAGGGGTAGGCCATTGGCTGAGTATCAACTATGACTATAGATGTGATGAACATGATATATTTATAAATAGATAGAATATCTAGTTGGGTTACCCAACCCTAACTAATTGGGTAGGGGTTCAAGTTTCTAAAGGAGGCAAGGCCTTTTTCCTATTTATGCTATTTAGGGCCTCTTCCTCAGGCCCAAATAGTCAAGAATATAGTGGTTTTTTTCCTTGATTTTATATAATAGACTAACCTCTCTCGTGGTTTGACCACAAGGTATCTTCCTTCCTCATGGATCTATGTATTTATTACTACCTTAGCTTCTAGAGGTCCTCTCTATCTATCTAAGATATGAACCTCCCAGATCGATAGATATCAATTTTTATCTAGATAATTATATGCTATATATATATGTATTTATAAACATATATCATTAGGGGATAAACTAGAGGGACTAAAGGAAAAAGGCCTTTAGGTAAAGGGGTTCATTACGCTTTGTCCTATGCCTTCATTATGTATCTATTAATTTCTAGGAAAGATGCATTCCACTGGGCCCATATATAGATAGGAGCTCCCTAGGGAGGAAGACTATAGATGTAGTTTATGGGTAGTGACTATGACTACCTTACACTATAGGATTACGCTAAAAGCCCTTTTATTATTCCAATCATGTTTTGGTGGGAATAGTGGATATATAATGTGTCATATGCCCATCTATCTCATAATGAAATCACTCTAAGTGATTATCCAGATTCCAAATAGATGGGCAGTTATTGTTTGCCTATGTATTGTAAGTTGAGAGGGGAAGGGAAAGACAAAAGGCACAAGTGTTTAAAGAGATAGGGAGTCAAAATTAGGTAGATATATATATGGGGGCTGGTATTTTGTGTATTTAGGGTGGTATCTATAGATTATATCTCTATCCATATTTAGACCCCTCCTGTGGGGTGTGTCATAAATCTATCAACTTGAAGATGTTGTGTTATGTTTGGTTTGGATTAGTGTGAGCAGGCCATATCCCATATCCATGTCCATTATTTCATGATAATCAATATTTTTGACTGAGAGGGATAAAACCAAATCAAGTAAATGGTATTTTATAGGTTTTTCAATGATGTCTCCAAGGCAACCAAGTATGTTGATGAGGTGTCATGTGTGCTAAAATGACAATGACAAAGTGTGCTTCAATTTTAGTATTCTTGCATAGTTCTTTGGTGTTTGACTCATATAAGTAGATGGTGGATGTTTTAGATTAAGGTAAAAATAGGTTTTGAAGGGACCCCAAAGCCCTACACAATAGAGATAAAGATAAACCATAAAGCACAACCAGGTTTACAAAAGAACTTGAATATAGTAAAGTACCAAAACCAAGTTTTATAGGGACCTGTTACCAACAAAAATGACCAGAAAAAATAGTAGTCAAAACACTGATCCAAAAGTCAACCGACTGGATCAACAACCAGAACAACCTCCCAAACCAGTAACTAGTAAACCAGAAAAGCGACCAGTTTACTGACCCCAAAAAACCAGTCAGCAAAAGGGAACTTAAGATGAATCTTTTGAATTAAGGTTTTTTTTTTTTACATGACCGAAGATTCATATCTAGAGGGGGGACCAAAGGCTTAGACTTATTTCTCCTTACTGCAGTCCAACCATCCTCTACCATAGTTGTCTCAGCAGCCCATGCCTCAGAAGATGATGTTCTTTGGATTCTAGTGGGCTCAAAATCCTTTTGAGAATCAGACACAGTCTGGCTCTTAGAAAGATCCTCCAAAACAGGAGAAGAGACCACCACTGGCTTAGCTAAATCACGAACCATGACCTCCGCGGGGGCTTCGTTTGAAAGTTTCACCAAAGATTCGTCTTCCTCCTCTGGTTTGGATTGCATACTTTCCCCATTCTCAGACTCGGAGTCAGTCGTAGCTTCCAAAGGTTGTTTGTCAATGTTATGTTCAGAGGAAACCTCAGGCCACCAGGAAGGTGGACATCTAGAATTGAATTTCCCAACAAAATAACACACAGCAATATGGCCCATCATGTGGCACTTCCTGCACTGAAAAGGGATCCCCTCATAATCCAATATTTGTGTCTAGGTACCCCTTGGGGATTCTAGGCAAATCACCTCAGGAAGGCCCTTAGAAACATCCAGATCTACCAGAAATTGTGCACAAGTCGAATGGTTAAAACTATAGGGGATTTTCTATATGTGTAAGTAGATGGTGGATGTTATTAATGGAATGGTTAGTTTTCAGAGACCCTATGGGGTATTATCAGTGCTTAGAGTGATTATGGAAGTGAAAATAATTTATCAGAGCAGTGATATGAGTGTCTAGGTTCAAGTAGTCATCTTGGTAGACAAGGCTAAGTAATCAGTTTAATGATGTCATTTTTCATATGTGTGAAGATTTTAAAAGTAGTTTGATACATAGATGGATTCCCCTATGAAAGCTAATGATGTGGTTAAAATTTTAGGTCTGGATATTGAGCGTAGTAAAAGTTTTAACATTACAAAGTTGGCCTCTCAAATAGAGTTCACTAAGTTTCTATACTTATCCAAAGTTTTAAGAGGAGATATAAAGGTTATAATTCAAAATATCTAATGATGAGCATCTAATTTCATAGATGAAGATCCAATGGTGAGTGTATGTTTATAGATATTATGATCCAATGATGCACATGAAGTCAATTTATCAAAGGATACACAGATTACATGAAGAACTACCAAGTGGTATAAGTGCATGGAGAATAAAAATAATGTGCTCTGAGAGCACACAAGATTGCCAAGTGGTGCAATCATGCTAACTAAATAGAGTAGGGTGCTCATAAGGCATGTGAGGGTGCTAAGTGTCTTAATCATGGAAGCACAGATCAATTATCAATGGTGAGTGATGTAAGTTAAAGCCAAGAGACTTTCAAGGAGATCAAAAGAGAATATTTATTCAAGATACTAAGGGGAATGAGATGAAGACATGTGTATGAAACTTTCTACTTTATACAGTGACTGTTGGAATTTAAATATTCAAATTAACAAAGGAAAAACCAGTCTGTATTATTTGAGCCATAAATTTTTATATATGCATAATTTGACAATGGTATAAACAGAAAAGTTGTAAATGAATTCAAGGTGAATCCAAACAATTTGATTATAATATTTGAATTTTTGTATAGATGTATATATTGATCTCCAAAGTTGATTGTGTGTTTGACCATGTTTTCTAAGTGACTAAAGAAAGATATTTGAGTTGTTATTGATAGTATTTTGATTTTTCAAGATGAAATATATATTGGAGAGTGTTATATACTCCATGAGGAACATATATGTGTATTTTGGAGGTTTTATCAATTCATATCCAATGTGAACAATTATTTATAAGTTGACTATGTTTGTTGAATGCACTGGCAGATTGAGTGGCCATATTGCATGAGTGAGTTGAAGGTGTTTTGAGCATTATTGAAGAATAAAATAAGTATGGAGATGTTATATAAGTATCTAAGGCTTATGATAAAGTTTTTGATGTCATGATATGCCCCTAATCAGATATGGAGAGTCAAAATAGTATAAATATATTTTGACTATGACCAACTTAAGTGGTCATTTTGAGAGAGTTATTTTTAGTGCTTAGAGATTGTGTTGAAGTGTCTAAATAACATGAAGGTGTTGCATAGGTACTAAAGGGTTCAACCATGTGATATAATATTATGGATATGTGAAATACTTGAGTGTTTGCTTCAAAATTTTGAGATTGTGTTTTATGTGTATGAAGACCTAAAGAGCAAGTAGACCTAATTGGTAGGTTCAAGTAGCATGGACCCTTGAGGGAGTGATAAAGGGTCTATTGGAGATAGGTTTGAAGATTTGGTAGAATCTGAAAGTGTCTTAAGGAGTTGAAGCTGTAACATATGAATATGAATGACTAATTATTTTAAGACTCACTAAGACCTAATGGTGGTTTGGGTCTAATGAGGTATTGGTCGGTCGAAGGAGTGTGTGGTTATTACATGTAACATTTATGAGGACCTATTTCAAAGGTATAAAAATAATGGTAATCAAATTTACCAACTAATATTGGTTATATCAAGAGAGTGGTATAAATATAAGGCATTGTTGGCATATTTGTGTTGATTTGTGAAAATGTGGATTCAATCGAATGAGAGAACCTTTGAAAGAGAAGGTACAGGTCATTGAATAACAACAAAGAGAAGAGGATTATTAATGATTGTCTAATCAAGTTGATGCAAGAGGACACATAGGTCATTAGACCTAATGAACCTAGAAGAGGCAATTTGAGCGAGTTAGTCCTAGAGGTAACTTAAGAGAGATTGAAGGTAAAGATTATAGACAAATGTGGTCATCATCAATTGAAGACTAGAAATAGGTGTTTAATATTATCTATTTAAGTTATTTGAGTGGATACTTAGTTTATTAGGGGGTTATTTCTTCCTTGCATTATAAAACTTGTTAAATGTATAGATGTTGTGGGTGCTCATCTAAACAGGGGTAGTAGCTCTTTGTGGGATTGGTGTCTCACTAAACTAAGGGATGGTGTTCATTAATCAGTTGGTGTTGGTCTAAGTGTTGGATATTTTTATTATAAGACTATAGTCCATCTTTCATGGTTTAGTAGGTTTTATTGCCCAAGAAGGTTTCCCATATATATCATGTGTTTTGTCCTTGATCTTGTTTTATCTTCCATATTCATTATTATAAATGATGTGTATGATTCATGATTGTATGTGTTGAATGGTTAAGGGTTTAAAGGGTTTAGAATTGGATTAAATATCTAGCATCACTGATTCACCCCCTCCCTCAATTATTGTGCCTCTAATAATTGGTGTCAGAGCAGAACCTTTTATGCAAGTTTAACCACTTAAAGGTGATCCAAGGTACAATAAGGGTGGTCATTAAATGTAAGGAATATTTCAAATAAGCATTCATTAATCTTTAATGGGTCAAATTATGCTTTTTGGAGTGCAAGGATGAAGACCTACATCATGCCAATAGGGTTTGACATTTGGAAATCTATTGTGGATGGATATTTAACCCCCTCAACCCTTCCAACTAGTACAACTGATAAGAAGCTACGTGAGAATAATTCTAATACAATGAATGCCATCACTTGTGGTCTCTCATAGACTAATTGCACCAAGGTAATCTATTGTAAATATACCAAAGATATATGGGATAAATTGATAATCATTTATGAATGGGATTCAAAGGTCAATTTATCCAAGTTATAGGCTCATTGAAGACAATTTGAGAGTCTTAAGATGAAGTAAGAGGATTTAGTGACATCATTTCTATAGAGAGTTGATGAAATTTTGATCATCAGAGGTCTACGAGAGGAGATTGAAGAAACTACTATTGTGTAAAAGGTATTATTATCTCTTACCCTCAAATTTGATTCAAAATTTTATGCCATAAAAGAGAGTCATGATCTCACAAAAATGATGATGGATAAATTGCATGGTACTCTCATAGCCTATGAAATGAGAGTCAATGATGACAAACCACCAAAGAAAGGCACAACATTCAAGACAAAAATGAATCCAAAAAAGAAGAGAACTCAAGGTAAGGAAGTCAAGTATAATGATATTGATGAAGATGAACTAATTGATTTTTTTATAAGGAAATTGAAAACACATTTAGGCAAGTATAAGGGTAAACTACCCTTCAAATGCTTTAATTATGGAGAGGTTGGACACTTTGTGAATAAATTCCCTTATAAGCATAAGAAGTATGATGATAAAGAGCATGATGAAGACCAAGATGAATGCAAGAAGATATTTAGGTATGATAAGAGGAAGAAAGGATTCAAGCGATATAATGATAAGAAGATTCTCTACACCAATGAATATTGCATCTCATCAGATGAGACTGAAGATAGTGACTCTGATTTTGATAATGAAGATGATGGTCCTATTGAAGATGAAGTCCTTTACATGTCTGAGGAAGGAAGTTTCTCATATCAAAAGGAGTCTACTTGGAGTGATATATATAATGAAGAAGACAAGGAGGACTATGAGACTAAGTTGATGAATGCCCTTGAAGATCTGAATATTGAGAAGAAGAAGACCAAGATATTGAAGTTACATATGAAGGAATATCCAAAGCAATTCAGTATGTATGAAGCTAGAAAGGATACAGACTCCAAGGAGTATGAAGGTATAGTCAAACATCTAAATAGTCAATTAGAAATATTTTCTACAATATTGAAAGCTAAATAAGATGAGTGTTCAAGGTATGTGATTGAAAATGAGTCATTGAAAGCTGAATTATAAAAGACATCTAGTAAGATGAAGTCATTTGTGATGTTTGAAAAGAGCTCAAGTGATCTAGATAATAGTCTGAGTAGTCAAAAGCATGCTAGTGATAGAACTAGATTTGGTTACAAAGAAGAACAAAAGATTGCATCTCAAGACAAGGTGAAGATTAATGTGAATGAAGACAATTAGACCTTGAGGGTCAATAATAAGTCTTCGAATGAAAATGTTGGTAGAATGAGGACAAACTAGATTAGACAACCAAATGCCATGAGGTATGTAAATTTCAATGGATTCTGATATAATTACAATCAATTTGGTCATAGGTCTAGAGAGTGTATAAGACTTGCTAAGAATGAGTGGAATCATCAGTCAAATAGCATGAACAAAGTTAAGTTATTAAGTTGTTATGACATAGGACACATTGCAAGATTTTGTCTAAATCAGGTAATGCAAGTTGAGTTCACTTCAAGAAGAATGGTTTGATAAAACTATGAGAAGATTCATCACATTGCTAGGTTACACAAGCAAAGGAAATCAAATCAAAATAAGTTTAATCATAATCCTAGAGTGCAAGGAAGAAGACAAGTTAACTTATGGAAATCAAAAATGAAAGGTGTGAGTCATAATGTGTCTATAGTTCCAAGTGGTCTATTTACTAAAGTGGATAATGCTACAACGGTTTAAGAGAATCAAAATATCTCATTTACTGCTCATTTCAGGAATGAAGAGACCAAGCTCAAGGAGAAGAACAAGGTGCTAATTGAGACTAGTTCTGAAGTGTGTATGAATATATGTGAACATCTTATTATTGTTGAGCATGTTTTATGCAAAAAACATCAGTTGTCAATGCCTAATGATGAGATTCTTTCTTCAGATGAAAAGGTATGTCATGAATTTATATTGTCTCCATGTGCTATCAATTCAATCTTAGAAAAGAAGGAGAATTTTATAGTATATGAGAAAAAAATTTCTCTTAAGCCTAAGCACAAGAAAAACTATCATTTTTAGACGTCCAAGGAAGAAAAGGAATATGAGGAGTTGTGGGCAACCCCTGGTTTCACATTATTTTAGGAAGTTATGGGTTAGGGTGTCTCTGCCTATGCTTCTTAGGGTACATATTTCTTATGAAGAAGCAAGTATGTGTGATCAATGTTTTTAGTCCTAAAGTGTTGAAGAGTTATTGGCAGACCTAGTTCATTGAGAAGACTTGTTAAAGATGATTTTTTAGATAGAGCATAGAGTTAGGGGGAGCTAATTGAGATAGTTAGAGAGGCTTGAATAAATGTGTATAATGTAAGGGGGAGTCTCTCGTAATGTTTTTAATGTGAGTTAAAGCACTTTTTGTTGCTCTTATATGTTTAATCTTTATAGAACAGAGTATGATCAAAGAAGAGTATAGTTTTAAATCATGTTTAAGAATCTCAAGGTAAGAAGAGGTATGCATAATTTTAGGGGGAGTTTGGATCATCTTTCACAGATGGTCCTTTCCTATTGTTAGTTCTTGAAGTCTTTTTAGGTCCTCAGGACTAGAAGATGAGCCCACTTTGTCATTGTGTCAAAGGGGGAGAAAGAACTTGAAGAGAGAGACAGAGTCTAAGCATAAGCATTGTATTAGTGTTTAACATCAATGACAAAGGGGGATATTGTTGGAGGTTTGTCAATGATGTCTCCAAGGTGACCAAAGATGTTGATGAGGTGTCATGTGTTCTAGAATGACAATGATAAAGTGTGCTTCAATGTTCTTAAGTATTCTTGCATAGTTATTCAATGTTTTACTTGGATAGGTAGATGGTGGACGTTATTGATGGTATTTTCAAGTTGACAAGATCCTATGGGGTGTTATTAATGCTTATAGTGATTATGGAAGTGAAAGCAATCCATCAGAGCAGTCATATGAGTGTCTAGGTTCAAATAGTCATCTTAGCAGACAAAGTTGAGTAAGTAGTTTGATGACATCATATTTAACACATGTGAAGGTTTTATAGGTATTTTGATACATGGATGGATGCCCCTATGAGAGGAGATCATGTGGTTCAAATTTTAGGTTTGGAAATTAAGCATAGCAAAAGTTATAATAGTAAAAATTTGACTTCTTAGATAAAGTTCACTAAGTTTCTATACTTAGCCAAATTTGCAAGGGGATATATAACGGCCAATATTCAAAATATCTAATGATGAGCATCTAATATAGCTTATGAATATCCAATAGTGAGCATATGTTTGTATAGATTATGATCCAATGACATGCATGAAGTCAATTTGTCAAAGGATACATAATTGCACATAGAAATACCAAGTGGCGTAAGTACATGGAGACTGATAAAATTTTTATCCAAGAACATGTGGGACTTCAAAGTGGTGCAAGTGAGTTAACTGAATATAACAAGGTGCTCAAAAGGCATACAAGGGTGCCAAGTGTCTTAATCATGGAAGTGCAAATCAATGATCAATGATGAGTGATGTAAGTTAAGGTTAGGAGACTTATAAGGAGATTGATGGATCATATTTTTTCAATCTACCAAGGTACATGAGATAAATACATGTGTTTTAATCTTTTTTCTTTATATAGTGATCATTGGAATTTGAATATTCAAATTAATAAAGGAAAAACTAGTTTGTATTGTTTGAGCTATAACTTTTGATATATGCAGAATTTGATAATGGTGTAAAATTAAAAGTTGTAAAGGAATTAAAGGTACATCCAAAAAAATTGATTAAAATATTTGAATATTTTTAAAATTTTATATATTGATATCAAAATTTGACTATGTTGACCATGTTCTATAAGTGACCAAAGAAGGATAGTTGAGTTGTTCTTGAAAGTATTTTGATGTTTCAAGATGAACTATCTATTGGAGAGTGTTATAGACTATATGTGGACCATTTTTATGGATTTTTTAGGTTTTAAAAATCCATATTTAATGTGAAATATTTTTTATAAGCTGACTATGTTTGTTGAATGTAGTATCAAATTGAATGACCATGTTGTAGGAGCAGATTAAAGGTTTTATGAGCAGAATTGAAGAAGAAAATGAGTATGGATATGTTATAAAATTCTATAAGGCTTATGATAAATTATTTTATGTTATCATATGCCCATGATCAGATATAGAGAGTCAAAATAATATAACAGTATTTTGACTGTGTCTGACCAGCCGAAGTGGTCATTTTGAGAGAGAGTTGTTTTTAGTGTTTAGAGCATGTGTTGAAGTGTATAAATAACATGGAGGTGTATAAAAGTCTATAAGGCTTATGATAAATTATTTTATGTTATCATATTCCCATGATCATATATATAGATTCAAAATAATATAACTGTATTTTGACTGTGTCTGACCAGCCGAAGTGGTCATTTTGAGAGAGAGTTGTTTTTAGTGTTTAGAGCATGTGTTGAAGTGTATAAATAACATGGAGGTGTTTAATATGTCTTAAAGGATTCACCCATGTGATCTAATCATATTTATATGTGAAATAATTGAGTTTTTGTTTCAAAAGTTTGAGACTATGTTTTTTGTGTATGAAGACATGAAGAGCAAGGAGACTTAATTGGTAGGTTTAAGTATTGAGTTGGTGTTCCAGGTGGCATAGACCCATGATGGAGTGAGAAAGGGTATATTTTGGATATGTTTTATGTTTTTTAATCTTTTTTAGAAGCTGAAAGTGGCCCAAGGAGTTAAATTTATAATGTATTATTATGAAGGCCTAATTATTTTAGGTCTCACCGCGACCTAATGGTGGTTTGGGGCTAATGAGGTATTGGTTGACCTAGGTAGTGTGTGGTTATTACATGTAATATGTATGAGGACATATTTAAAAGGTATAAAAAGTATGGTAAGAATATTGGTTGACCAAGATGGGTTATACCAAGAGAGTGGTATAAATACAAGGCATTGTTAGCCTATTTGTGTTAATTTGTGAAATTGTGGATTCAAGTGAAGGAGAGAACATTTTAAAGAGAAGGTACATGGAATTTGGGTCCAAAAAAGAGTAAATATTATTATTAATGATTTTATAATCAATTTTATTCAGGGGGACACATAGGTAATTGGACCTATTGATCCTAGAAGAGGCAGTTTGAGCGAGTTAGTCATAAAGGCAACTTGATAGAGATTGGACGTGAAGAGTGAAAAAAAAGGTGGTAATCATAATTTTAAGAGAATAAATAGGTGTTTAATATGATATTTTCAAGGTTAAAATATGGGTGTTTATTTACCTATGAGGTTGGTTCCTCCTTGCAAGATAAAGTTTGTTAAAGGTCTAGTTGTTGTGGGTGTTCAGTTAGACAGGGGTAGTAGCTCTTTATGGGATTGGTCTCTCACTAAACTAAGGTATGGGTGTTACTTGATTAATTGGTTATATTATAAATTTTAGATATTTTTATTAAAGTAATATATTCCATCTTGTAGGCTTCAGTGGGTTTTATCCCCCAAGAGGGTTTCCCACATATATCATGTGTTTTTTGCTTGATTTTCTTTTATCTTCCATGTTCATTGTTATGAATGATATGTATGCTTCATGATTGTATGTGTTGAATGCGTAAGGTATTAAATGGTTTGGAATTGGATTGAATATATAGCATCACTGATTCACCTCCTCCCCCCATCTCAATGATTGTACCTCTAACATGGTCTTCCTAGGGCAGTTTGTTATCTTTGGTTTTGTTTTAATGAAAATGAATATATTGATAGAAATAACTATCCTATCTATATAACTATATAAATCATAAATTATCAAAATTTTCATCTATATTTATGGTATGGGGACCCTACCAATTAATTTTAATTGACATGTGGACCCTATATCTATATGGGGAGCCCATTGTATAGTTGATTAGGCCCTCTCCCTTAATCTAGATGGGGAGCCTACTGATAAAGAGGGATTGATTGGATATATTAAGCCCTATATCTAAATGGGATTGAGTATATATATAGTCCCTTAGATTTTACTAACTATTCTTGGTTAGAATACCAATTTCTCATTACAGATAGGACCAACTATGAGAATATGGGATTGATTGAGCATATAGATAGTCCCTCATATTTGATTGACTATTATCGATTAAGGCCTCTCCCTACCCTTTACTTTCCTTTCCTATGTTTTAATTTATCTATATGGGGATGGGGATCCTACTAATTCAAATTGATAAATATCAACATAACAAGAAATGTCGATATATATATATCCTATCGAGCGTACCAATTGATCAAGATAGATACATATATGTTTGATTAGGATTAAAAGAGATATACTAGATATTAAAAATTTAAATTGATCAAATATGAGGATAAATATGAACAAAATAGACAAAATTAGGTGATAATATTCTATAGTGGGATGGATCCAATTAATTGCAACTCTATATGTCCCTCCTTCCTTGAAAGGGAGATGAGGCATGATAGTCTAGTCATTATGGTAGGCTCTTCCTCATCCCCCTCTCCCCTTTGGACCCTTTAGGTAATTACCTTTGTTCTTTATTTTAATGTTCATGGTTTATTAACCCATATATCCTTCATGTCTAGGGTTGATAGCACTCCTTCGGTCCTCTCCCAGGGTCAAGAACCTAGCCAACTATTAGCCTAGTGCCCTTTTATGTCTAGGGTTAATAAATATCAACTCAAGTCTGGGGTTAAGTCTTGTAATTAGGGGATCAATGAATACTAGTATATATTCTCTGGTGGTCTTTGTGTTGGATGGTGGAGCCTAATCTTATTATAATGCCTAGTTCTTGATGGGGGCTGTGGGGGGACTTGCCCCCCCAACTATGGTTGAAAATCTAATGGTAAAAATTATGCTATTGCATTTTTTCCCTAATATGTAACCCTCCTTTGATATGGGAACATTGTAATCATGGTGGTTCACTATGTGTAAGGTTAGAGGAAATTGTATTGGATGTATTGTAGGTTTATCCCTTCATTTATTGGATTGAATAAGAGAAAAATTGGTTGTTGTGTGTAGACATAGCCCATATTAGGTGAACCACATTCAATCTGTGTCTCTTTTTTATTGTGTTTTTTACATTTTATTTCCATCTTTATTTCATTAATATTTCTCTATGTTCTATATTCCTAACACTCTATTCATTCCATGGAGTGAACCCTAGAGCACATATGATTAATATATGGGGCACGTAGTCATAGACCAAAAATGCCCTAATGGGGGAGGTAAATACCATCAAGGACCTTTGCTTTATTATACCCATATGCAGATAGAGGCACCTAAACTATTATGACTTATATAATAGAATATTCTTGATTGGGCCCTCTCTTCACCTTTCATTTCCTTACCTTTATCTAGATGAGGATGGGGATGGAGATCCCATTGATTTAAACATAATAGATGAAACTAGGTAATCTATTTATTATTCTCGATTGGGATATCTCCCTCTCTTTTCTTTTCCTTTATATAGATTGAGATGAGGAGCCTACTAATTATAATTGAATGGGATTAATTGGATATGAAGATATAATTTAGGCCATCCACCAACCATTTCCTTTCCTTTGCTTTATCTATCTAGATGAGGATGGGGATGGTGAGCCTAGTGATCAAGATAGATGGACCTATGATTATAACATACAACCCACTTTAATATACAAATAAATGCTCATATAACATACAACCCACTTTAATATCTCCAAGAGAAGGGCTCAACCTCCTCCTTATTTTCTTATCAAATGACCAATCTGACCAAGTGTTTAATGAATTTATCAATGCAAGACTTCTGAGATCCATTATTTATATGCATCTTTAACCCATTCCCCATCTCTCATGCTACCTTTTTGATCTTTTTTCCCTCCTTTTCCACCATTACTCTTACCACTACTTTGCAAATCTACTTACCTTTTATGAAACTAGCATTATCCCTTTCAACCTCCATGCCCACATTCAATTCCTCAATAATCAATCTCACATTCAACCCTTGAACATACTACATTGGTAGATTAATAAAAAAAAATCCATTGCTCAATCCTTCCATCATATAATTCCACCCATAGTACATTACAAATGCCCCAATCAAATAATGGTAGAGAATCTCCTTTTGAGGCACCCACCCATTTATTATAAATCCTCTCTTCTCAATTCTCCTTTCATATCCCTTTGGAAAAACAAAAGGTGTATTATTTTTCATACGCACCACTAAAATAAATGGGTGTTGGGTAGCCTCTAAACCCAGAGCCACCTCTTAGATTTGTTGGTCTAGTAAGAAACATTCACTCCCCAAGGACACATAAATAACATAACCATGTTGTTGCTTGTTAACCAATCCAAGTAATCAGACTCCACTTATAAATGTCCTCTTTGCATTGACAACAATAGAGGACCTACAGGAAGCACAAACTTTTTAGTTACCCTCTCAAAATACTCTAAAAACTTCCCTTCTAGTTCATAGCATGACTTTATGGCTATAGAATTAAAACCCTCTATACAAACCATTATTTAGTCTATAACTCTCATACCATTAGTACTATCATCCCTATCATAGAACATATTTATAAAAACACACGCTTTAAAAAGCTGCTATGAAATATCAGGGGAAGGGTCACCTAGAGGTGGTTTGGTTAAATCCTCTACAGTAATTTTTTCCTAGATTTTGGCTCTATGGGGAGACATCTCATAGATGAAATATGTTACACCAAATGTAAGAAAGAAAACTGTGGGTATACCAAATTTAGCTACTAATGTGGAGGTCTAGTATTGAACTAAGTCAAAGACAATGCAATCAAAGAGTTTTATGCCTTGCAACAGCCTTTCAAATGGCTTCTCTAACAGCTTCATGACCCAGAATAGATGACCCAAAAAATGGGGTGGAGTGTCAAATATGCACTCTATACCCTTGGGCAACCCTTCTACAGTAGGCAATGGCAATGTCAACAGTTGGATTCTTTCATGACTGGCAAGCATAGGCTTGATTCTTCTATCATTTTGGATAGCTTTGCATATGCGTAAATATGGCCATGATCAAGCCATGGAAACATTAGGATGTGAAATTTCTAGGAGTTGTTGTTGCCATTGCAAGTGGTATATAAATATAGGTCCATTTCTACAAATATTTCAAGATAATTTTCACTCCACTACAACAAGATAAGCTTAAGATGTGATCCTGTGTTGTTGTCAATGAAGTAGATAAATCAAGTCCAAATAAAACATAGGATTAGTCAAGTAAGGTGGTTGTACCGTAAACCATACAAACATATTTAGCACATAAACATAGAAAGGACTTTATTAAAAAACTCATTTGCCTTCTAGAAATATTGCATCCTTATTTTAGTGTTGATATAACCCAACGATCTCCTTGTACAAGAAATAACCATGCCATTTATTCTTTATGAACAAGAAGGCTATCTTGAAAACATAATAACTATTTAGAAAAACATATTCTGGAGTCATCATGTTAACCATTGAGCCCATTATGAGGTGAGAAAGATTTGACAAGATTCTTATATCTACCCCTGCATTGGCAAGGTTATCTATAGTCATGTTGCTTCCCAGAATCATTATCTACTCAAATAATTATTGATCATCAATTATTGGATAGGGGAGATGATTGAACTCCCAGTCATGATATTTTCCTCAAGAGTCAGGATTCTTTTCCTTTGTGTTGATAACCATTTACGGGTGCTATCCCACTAGATATTTCCTTTTCATTTTTGGTCATTTTTGGAACCACGAGGAAATAATGAAGAGGAAGACAATTTTTTTAAATGACAATTTTAAGATACAACCCGTATGTGTAATTCAAATTTGCATCTAGAAGTGTTATAATTTTTTTGTTTTGACCACTCTCTTTAGAAGATATTATTGATCAATTGATGGATACGAAATATGAATATATATTATTCATTTTTTCAAATTTCAAAGTGTACATCTTTTAGGTTCCTTATATATATAATTATTTATTTATTTTGAAATATTTTAATTTATAAGATAAAGTATTATGTTTAAATATAATTTTTATTTGATTGTTATAAGGTAATTTTTAATCATTTATATATATATATATATATATATTATTGATTAATCAAATAATTATTTCAATTTTATACGATGATGAGTTTTTCCTCCCAATAAAAAGGATTGTGTAAGAATTATACAAACTTTAACATCTAAATATCTGCACTTAATATGTCTAATAGTGATTCTTGAAAAAACCAAATGACCGTCTTTCGTCAAAAGCAAAGGGTTGTAGATGTATATGGGCTCCAAAAACTAAAATTGATGAAAATAAACAACATAAAATTAAGGATGCAACTTATAGACAAACCACCTTTTTATTGAACCCGATTTGATTATTTTTATTGAAAACAAAAATCACATCAAATGTGGAAGAAATCAAAAGATTTTTTTTTTAGAAAATAAAATAAAACACAACTACAATGAAGCTCAAAACTCTTAAACTTAAAGACTTAAAAAAAAATAGTATACTCCATGACTCAAAAATCTCTAAACTAACATTGTCATATAGAAGAAAACAACAATTATACAAAAAAATATTAGTATTAATTAATTCTTTCTTGTAGCAAAGGTTTCTTTATTGAGTTTCAATCCACTCTAAATGTGACTACTTTCACTCAATTTAATTTTATGATTAAATTATGTTTCATATTTTTTTATTAATACAATTCTCTAATATTTTAATTAAAAAATATTAATATTAATAATTTATTTTAATATATAATTTTTGTTAATAATTTTCATGAGATTTCAATATCATTAGAAAAGTCAAAAAAATCTTACTCT
The DNA here is from genome assembly GCA_037957365.1 of Torreya grandis. Taxonomy (NCBI): domain Eukaryota; kingdom Viridiplantae; phylum Streptophyta; class Pinopsida; order Cupressales; family Taxaceae; genus Torreya; species Torreya grandis. Next base: position 3,609,070 of record JARHVA010000638.1, on the reverse strand, counting down.
AGAGAATTTTTTTATTTGAATTGTCTAACAACAAATAACTTTAATAAATATGGTGAATTTGCCATCCAAAATTTAGATATTACTTCCCAAAGATGTTCTTAAGGCTACTTTCTTTTTCAAGGGAAAAACCAGAAAAACTAAAAACAAGTGGCTAAAGTCTTAAAAAAAGAGTTAGAAAAAAAATTAATTGATAATTTTTTCAAGAAAGACAAACACAAAACTCTCACATGCCTTGAAAAAAAATTGATTTTTGAAAATATATCCAAAGCAAGTGAACATGAAAAAAATATATTTGTCATTTTTAACAAGAAAAAAATTAATAGCTAAATTTTACAAGAAAGAGGAACAAAAAACACGCACATAATATGTCCAAAAACAATTATCATATTTGCAAAGATAGTGAAAGCAAGTGTGATAAAAATATATTTTACCATTATTAACAAGACATTAAAAAGAATATATAAATATTAATATTTAAAATTTTAAAATGAATAAAGAGATATAAAAATAATAATATTGAAAATAGCTAATTATTTTTAATAATAAAATCAATAATACAACTATTGATCTAATAATCTACGTGATAATTTATTTTCATGAATTATAAATTGATATTTTTATTATTCAAAATTATAAATTACAATGTCAAAATTAGAGATGAGAAGAGTACATCAACATACTAAGGCCCATAAAAAATGCACAATATGTGTTTAACCCTAAATTTAGATATGTGTGCTATCTAGAGTTAAGAGGTATTAAATTAAATTATATACAAGGGTGGTGACCTAACCTAATGAGCATGATAATTAATATAAAATTCACACAAATAGTATTTTATATTTATATAACTAAGATTTTTCCAAAAATAATAAAGTAAATGTATTGATAGATATTACAATAAATAGGAAACAATGGTACTTAGTTGGTTCACTATGTACATGCAAGTCTAATCTCTAATAGGTTGGAAGTGGACTAGAAGGTGATCTTGAAACAGTATTCAAATTATGATAATATTATTTCTATGGCCTTGGATGCTTGCATAGGATCTAGACAATTGTATTGATGTATATGTCTAACCCCTTATTTTAGGCGTCTTATGCAAAATATTAACTAGATCTCGATGTGACCAATTGGAGCCTTTTGGGTTTTTTGTTATATTTCTTCTAATATCTTCAAATTATGCACATAGGTTATCACTCTTTGTCAAATAAATGAACCCTATATTTTTTACCCTTGAAGTGATTATGGGATAAAATGAGTTGGTGGTTTCATGGTGTTGAGTTGTTTCAAGGACCCCTTTGTCAGTGGGTGCTACCTAAATAGATAATATTTTGAAAAAATACTTAAACTTATGTAGTTCTCCCCTATGTGTTGGCTTGTGTATCCATAAGGATGTAATGTGAGATAAGCAAAGACTAGATTGTAACTTAAAAAAAATGGATCGTGAACTAATATTTTAATGATTCAGACCTATAGGAATATTTCTCCTATCATTGATAAATAGATATGGATGAATAAATTAGGTTTTCTCATTTAAATGTTTGATTGAGTACTTCATAGTATATTTCCTTGTAAGTTCTTGCATTTGTTAGGTGAGGAATGAATAAGGATTGATCTTGTATATATTCCAATCCCTTTTAGAAATATTTACACTAAATCACTCAGGCCAACTTTAAGGATACATCTCATTTACAAATTGGATGATTTTTGGGAAATAGACACTTTATACTATAAGTGGGAACTTGTTTCAATGTATTTATTTATCTAGGATACAAATGTTTAGGAAGCTGGAAAATAGATACAAATATAAAACTAGAAGTGAAGAATAATAATAAAGTTTAGAGATTTTTGCAAAACATATAATTCCTCTTCATCAGAATAATAATGGTCAAACTAAGATATAATTAATTTAGGCATAAAGAGATAGTGAATGTGAGTCTTTTGACAGTGAATGAGTCTATAACTAAAAATTACAACCATGATGAATATTTGTCAAGTTCACAAGACTAATGTACTACATAAGTTAGATCTTAGTATTTCAAATTTCCCCCATTTAATCTTATAATGAAGTTTCTAATTTAAAGGAAAGAAATGCATACATGGGTGTGTAAAACACACCTTGCCTTTGTGTGAGCCCAACTTAGTGCTTTGTTAGTGACTGACCTACAACCAAGAGCATGTTATAGTATACAATCACTGTATGAAATCTGAAATTGAAATAATTTTAAATACTTGAAAATAGAAACAATAAGGTTAGGATTACACTTGTGTGTTGATGCAAACATCTTATCTTTTGGTAATTTGATTTGAAAGGATGCCTCATTATGAAGCATTGAATATGAGATTAGGACAAATCTAAACCTGCATGTGTGTGTGTGTGTGTGTGTGTGTGTGTGTGTGTGTGTGTGTGTGTGTGTGTGTGTGTGTGTGTGTGTGTGTACACGTGCGTGTGCGTGTGTGCATATTGAAGGACACATGCCCCCAACCTTGGGGTAAAGGTGAGTTATAACACATTGATTGAGCATGTTTCATCTTAATCGCACAACCTAAATATGTGCATGATATGATGAGTGTGAGTGATTTGATAAAATCACAATATATATATTTGGTGAGGGTGGATGATTCAATTAATTATAACCTATAAGTCTAGTAATGTTAGATTATTTCAACAAGGGTAAGTGCTCAAAGTTGGGGGATAAAAATCAGCCTACTCATAGACATGTTCTTCTTAAAAATTGATAAATCTAAACTTTTGTAGATAATTTGATGTGACTAAACTCAAAATTTGAGGATGATGTAGGAACATGAATTGTAGCATTTTGAGTCTAGTTTTCAAAACACTAGATTTTTTAAAAATGGTTAAGTATAACTAGGTCAATCATCTAAAATTTCAATAGGAACTCCTTTTTTTAGGCAAACATAGTAGATAACCAATCATGTCACCCCTCATATTTTGAACATCATTTAATATTATTTAAAACCATTAGGTAAAACTTTAGATAAGATCATCTAGTTTGTGATTTATATTTTTATATAATTTTTTAATGAATATTTTATAAATTAATATTATTTAAAACCATTAGGTAAAACTTTAGATAAGATCATCTAGTTTGTGATTTATATTTTTATATAATTTTTTAATGAATATTTTATAAATTAATTTTACAGGTAAATAGGTTTTAAAATTTTATAAAAAAATGGATAGTTGGTCATGTACCCCTCCCAAACCCATCTGCGCCTAACGTCCCCCCCTCCCCTACCCACCCCCCAACTACCTCAAAAAAATGAGAACTAATTTTTTTCCAATGGATATAGAATTATGCCTAGTTTATAATCTTATTCTTTGCATATGGATCAATTAAAAAAATATATACACAAGCATATATAGGCATGCATATTTGAGGCATGTAATGGCCTAAAAAATCTATAGTTAGAAATAAACATAGATTGAATCCTTAAAATAGTCTAAAAATTATAAAAATCATATATTTGGAAAGAGGAGAGCGTCATCATCATTTTGGTAATAATTTTATGATTTTTTAAAATTTAAATTCATAGTGCATTTGGTCATGGAAGTTGAATTTTATTGTTTTATATTAAAACTCTCATATTTAACTATGTGTTGACAAGTCCAAACCTTTGGCTCGGAAATGCAAGCTAAAAGGCTTGATTTTTTGAATTCAAAATAAACATAACACATATGCACTACAACATGTGTGTGTTCCTTTCACATTATACTAGAAAGTATAACAGATCAATCATAAGGGTTATCTTCTTTGTTTAATGTAATTAAAACATGGAGTTGAATGAGAGACTACATGGAATTAATGAATGTAATAAAACACTTTTCAATAGAATTAATGACTGACATTCTAAAGGTGGATTTATATCCTTAACCACACCACATATCCCCAAATTGGAATTTACATATTTTGATGGTACAAAACCAATCAACTAGGTTTACCATGATGAATAATATTTCATCTTGCACGATACATTAGGGGTAGTAAAGGTTCCCGTTACATCATTCCATTAGAGAAATAAGTTATCCAATGGTACCAATGTGTTAGAAATATCATACATAAACCACATGGGATGATTTTTTCAAACTCTTGTTGGTTAACTTTGGTCCTAGTGCTTATGATGATTTTATAAGAGCCTTGATCAAACTACAAAAATTTGGAATGGTTTGTGAGTATCAAGCTGAATTTGAAAAGTTTTAAAACCAATCCTAATGGCTAAATTGTGAACTTTTTATTTTTTTTATTAGTGGCCTCAGATATAATTTGCATTAAAAATTAAGATGTTTAAACAAAATAACATGATGGAAGCATTAGGATTAGCCAAGATTGTAGAAGATAAGATCACTTCCTATCATAAATATTCCAACTTTGATTCTTTTAAGACATATATAGAATAATAGTTGGTTACAAACCCTCATCCAAAATTCACCCCCATTAAACTCCTTATAGAGACATAAATATGCACTCATCATGAAAAAGGGCTATGTCATAGTTATGATGAAAAAAATTTATGAGGACACAAGTGTATTTAATAAAAAATCTATTTATTAGATGTTGAATTACCCATAAATGTTGAAGAGTGGGAGTATGTTCAAGATTCACATATGAAGAAATGAAAGTCAAAGAACCTATCCCCATGAATTTTCACCCTAAAATTTTGATGCATGAAATGGTTGGGTTAATGACTCCTCAGACTATGAGATTATGGGGTATTTTAAGAAACACCCCCTCACTATTCTCATTAAATCTAGTAGAAAACATGAATTCATTGATCTTATGCTATCCAAACAAGCTAATTTTTATGTTTATCATTGTTTAAGTTTCAAGTCATAATCACCAATAGAGGAACCTTACCTTGTAAGGTTAAAATGTAAAAATGATTTTATTTTAATGGGGGATTATAATTTGAAATAAAACCTATTTTCTACCTCTGAGTTTATAAAATAGTCTTTGAATCATAGTGGATTCAAACACTAGGCCCTAGTCCTATGGGCATTTTTAGATTTATGGATGCAATTCACTAATAAGGATAAAAAAAAATACATTAATAATCCTCAAACTAAGATCTATAATTATCATTATCTCTCACTACATGGAAAAAGTTTCTTAAAAATGATCTCATTGGATTATTTCCCAACTTTGTGCCATCTAGTTTAATGAATCTATCAATTCCATCCACCTACCATAATTACAGGAACTCTTGTCAAAGCCTAAAATTATTTTTAATAACCTATAGGTCTACTCTTATAAAATCCATAAGATCATGAAATTCAACTAATTCCAAGAATTGTACCTTAAAACACATTCCCTTATAGGTGCCCATTTCTATACAAGAATGAAATTAAAAAATGAAGCAAGAATTGTTATAGGATAGATTCATCAGGCCTAAAATTAGTCCTTACTATTCTCATGTAATTTTGGTATGGAAAAATGATAGGTCTTGGCACCTCTGTATTGACTTTCAAGCACTCAACAAACTCACTACCAATGACAAGTTTCAAATTTTAGTGTTTGATGAATTTTTAAATGTATTACATGGAGCTTGATTCTTATTTAAGCTCAAATTTCAATTAGGACATCAATAGATACAATTAAATTAAGATGATATTTTCATGACAACATTTATAACTCATGATGGCCATTATGATTATCTCATCATGCCCTTTTGACTAACCAATGTTTCATCAGCCTTTCAAGGCTTAATAAACAAGATCTTCTAACCATTTCTATGAAAATGTATACTTGTATTATTTGATGAAATTTTTATTTATAGTCATAAAAGGGATGAGCATCTGATGCATTTATACCATACCTTCCAACACCTTATTAATAACCACTTATGTTCTAAATAGCTAAGTGTGATTTTGGATAAATGAAAATTTAGTATTTTGGGCACATTGTCTCTGAGGATGGTGTCAAAGTGGATCATGGAAAAGTTGAGACTATGGAATATTTTACTAAACCCAAATCAGTCAAGATCCTTCATATGTTTTTAGGCCTTACTGGGTATTATAGAATTTTTTTACATGATCATGTTCAAAAGATGCCTTTTAGTGGTTTGATGTCGAGAAAAATATTTTTAAATAATCAAATATGTGATGTGCACTACACTTGTTATGGATATTCATGACTTCTATAAACCATTTATCATTGAAAAAGATGCTTATATGTAAATATTATAATGCATGAGGGTCAGACCCTCGCATTCACTAGCAAGGTAGCTATGGATAATATCTTTTCTCATTCCACATATGAGAAAGAGATGATAAATATACTCCATGCAGCCAAAAATTGGCACCCATACCTAGTTAAGAGGCATTTATGCATCAAAATTGATCACCATATCCTCAAGTACTTCTTGGATTAAAGAGTTTGCCTAAGAAACAAAAGTGGGTAACCAAATTAATGGGCTATGACTATGCGATTACATTATATAATAATGATAAATATAATGATGTCACATATGCATTGTCTTGAAATTATTAAAAATAAACAACCTTATTTGCAATATTCTTCTCATGCCATATTGGGTGCATCAAACAACAAGAATGGTCCCATGACACCTAGATTCAACAAATAATTTAGGGAGTGACCATTAGCCATGCCTCTCAACCATATTATTATTGGGATGGTCATTATTTAAGGCATGAATGATATTTGGTACTTTCACCAAAATATACACAAAGATAAACAATATTATTTGATTTGAATGCCTCTCCTCAGCTAGATATTGATGTTTTCTAAAAAACTATGAAAGGATCCAAACAATTTTTTTGGGGGAAGGCATTAAACATGATATCAAAAAATTCATGGTAGAATGTGAATGTGTTAATGAAAAAAATGGTAATTTTTCACCACCCCATGCATGTTCTAACCTTTGCCTATCCCTACCTGAGAATGGTTAGATATTTCCATGAACTTTATTGACAGACTACCCAATTCTAACAAGATATTAGTGATTCTCATAGTGGTGGATTGGCTCTCTAAATATTCCCATTTTGGGCCCTTAGACATATTTTTAATTTATCCATTAATGCTCAAAGTGTTCTCAAACACATAGGGCACCTTTATTAGTTTCCTACCTCAATTATGTGCGACCATGATTCCACTTTGATTAATCACTACTAGAGGGATTTTTTCAATTGCCATGACACTCAACTTAAAATGCATTTTGCCTATCATTTTCAAACTAATGGTCAAATAGAAATTATCAGCAAACTCTTTGAGACCTTTTTATGTTATTTTTCCTATAACCAATAGAATCACTAGGTCAAATGGTTATCACGTACTGAATGTTCGTACAAATATACATACCATAATTCCACAAATACGAGCCCATATGAGGTTATTTACATTCAACCACCACCTCCCCTTCAAAAAACACCTTATATGTAGCTCCAAGGTATAGGTAGTTATTTTTGCATTCTACATGTGTACTTATCCTTCAAACAATAAGAGATAACCTTAATATAGAATAAAACTACATGAAGAAACATGATGATTAACAATGCTCAGAATAGGATTTTTCTATTGGTGACATGGTATCTAGTTCCAACATTATAAGTAGTCCTATTTGAAGCTAAACAGTCATAATAAAAACTTGCACCAAATATTTATGGTCATTCTAAAGTGATTTCCAAGATTGGTCTTATAGAATACAAGTTAGAGATTCCCTCCTCTAAGATCCATCTAGTTTTCAATATACCATGTTTGAATAAGGTCAATGGTTAGCATGTTCAAACACAAACAACACTCTCAAAGATTTATAGTGAAGTATTTATCCTCTATAAACATAAATCCATCCTTGAAGCACTCCCATTAGCTCTTCAATCATATTATCATCAATATTTTGGTACAGTGGCATGATATGCAAACAAAATTATGACATAGAAGCCCCTACTAAAATTACAACAATAATTTTGTCATCTCAAGCTTTGATGACAAAGTTTTTTTAATTGAGAGGGCATGTTAGGACCCCTTTATCCTAACTATTCTATTTTTTATTAGGTATTATGATCCAAAACTCAAAAGTTCTGGTTGTCAAATATTTCAATAGCACAAAAATAACACAATAACAATGGATTCTCTGAGAAGAGACGTCGTATTACTTAACAACCACAATACAAATATAGGCTTATCTCTAAAAAGAGATGTTTTGTTGAATCAAAAATTTGTAGATACAAAACATACGCTTATCTCTGAGAAGAGATGTCTGCCTTCCCCTTTCGGGTTACAATGCATTTATACATATTTTTGAAAACAACCTCGAGAGATTGCATGGCTCGAGGAATTAACAGGTGACGATTTAACATCCCAACATTAAAACCATACAATGCTTACATTAAAACAATACAACACTCGAGGACATACGTCCTAGCATTAAAATAATACAACGCTCGAGGACATAATCGCTCGAGGACATACTTGAGGATATAATGGCTCGAAGAACAAAACTGTCACCGACAATACAAAATGAAAATAATACAAAATTTGAGGAATTACTGTCATCGAATGGTCACCTCGAATTGTTGCCTAGATCATTCCTCCCTCCTTGAAAATTAATGGTCCCCATTGCATCACCGTTCCCCATCAAGTGTGGTAGTTGTGTCTTGATTTGATTCCTATGCACACTTGGAAGGGACTGTGGTTTATGGAACTGTGTGGGGCCTAATTATTCACCATTTCTGTCTGACCATTAGTCTGTGGATGGAAGGGTATGAACTTATTCAGTGTGGTATCTATTTGCTTCTGTTGTTGTGTTGTCAGGGCTGTAACATCAGCCCTTTTGGATTCCTGTGGCTTGACCGCCATGAAAACAAATTTCTTGGTGCTAAGCAGAGAGATAGATGTGGAAGGTGGTACTTCTGGTACCTTGTAGCACCGTGTTCCAAGAGTGAGAGTGATCTATCTAGTTCTTGATTCGTATATACCATGTCTATCATACATGAATGGTTGACCAAAGAGTACATCATAAACATCTAGATTGACCACATCACATAAGACCTCATCTTGGAAAGGTTGTATTGCATATGAGAGAAGACATTTGTGGGTGACACGGAGGTCTCTCCCTGGGCTCAACCATCTAATACTGTATGGTTTTGGGTGAGGCTTCATAGATAGATTTAGGCTTTTCACAACATTAGTAGAGATTAAATTCTTTTGACTTCCGCTATCAAGAATGAAATGCAGAGGCTTACCTTTTACCCATAACTTAGAGTGAAACAACCTTTCCTTGTCATCTATCATCTCGTCATGTGTCTGTGATGAAGCTACAATGGCTTCAGGATCAACATCTATAATTTATTCTTCAACCTCTTCGACTACAGGGTCTGTATGAGGTAGAGCAGTAGATGTTGTGGATGGTGACTTAAAAAGCAGTGATTTGATAGCTCAACATTCTTCTTTGGAGTGAGTTCCAGATTTGTGATAACCACACCACTTCCCGGTCATTCCTTCCTTTTGCCTCCAATTTTGGCCTCGTGTTTGACCTTCTTTATCACTTTTCCATTTTGAATACTGATTCTTTATATCTATTCTTCCATGCTTCTGCTCAATCTTTACTATGAACTTGTATGCCTCACTGATGGTTTCAAAATTGAAGAGATCCATTTCCCCCCGGATATGCCATTGTAGTCCACCACGATATTTGAGAGTTTTATGTTTCTCACTTTCTTGAATGCCTAGTCTTGCAGACAAAGAATGAAAAGTGTCTATGTAATATTGCACAGATTGGTCCTTGCCTTGGCGAAGTTATTGCCACTATATGTACAAATCATCATACGCGCCGATGGGATAGTATTCTTCTTTTACTGCTTTTGTAAAATCATCCCAGGTGGATTCCACCCCAAGGCCAATGATATCTATATTGAACCTCTTTTTATACACTTCCCACCAGTTTTTCATGGGCAATGATGATTTCAAAAGAGCAAAAGTGATTTTTTCTCCATCGGTGAACTTATTTACAAAGAAGTAGGATGACAGTTGATCCAACCAATTTTTCACTACATCAGCATTGATTTTGCCTTCAAATGTGGGAATATCAAAATTTACCTGAACCTTGAAGGGTGTTGGGGCACTGAAAGGAAGCTCCCTCAATGAGGAGCCCAGATGTGTAGCCGCGGAGCCAGAATTTCCCATCGAAAGTGTTTGAAGAATTTGAGCAAATTGTTGAAGCATTTGCACTTGTTACTGCTAGAGGGCTTCATTCACCATTTCCTTGAAAGGATCGGATGTCTCAGTGTTGTCCACCATTTGAGGTCGTTTGGGGTGCACAAGTGGAGTGTTTGGAAGCTCTGTCGCTTCCCACCCAAGTTTCCTGTATCCTGACCTCATCCTTGGGAACATACACTCTCAAGACAAACCACTATGATACCACTGATCCAAAACTCAAAAGTTTTAGTTGACGAATATTTCAATAGCACAGAAATAACACAATAACAATGGATTCTCTGAGAAGAGACGTCGTATTACTTAACAACCGCAATACAAATATAGGCTTATCTCTGAAAAGAGATGTTTTATTGAATCAAAAATTTGTAGATACAAAACATACGCTTATCTCTGAGAAGAGATGTTTGCCTTCCCCTTTTGGGTTACAATGCATTTATACATATTTTTGAAAACAACCTCAGGAGATTGTGTGGCTTGAGGAATTAACGGGTGATGATTTAATGTCCCAACATTAAAACCATACAACGCTTGCATTAAAACAATACAACGCTCGAGGACATAATCGCTCGAGGACATACTCGAGGATATAACGGCTTGAGGAACAAAACTATCACCAACATTACAAAATGAAAACAATACAAAATTTGAGGAATTACTGTCACCGAATGGTCACCTCGAATTGTTGCCCAGATCATATTATTAATAAAATCAAGGATGCATATGCTTTGTAAGTTGTCCCATTTTCTATTTGTAATTATCCCACATGCATGGGAAGTAGTAGCTAGCTTGAGTATAATAGCTTAAATAAAGGGGTTTTATAAGAGGAAAAGGCATCTATTAGACATTTTGTATTTAGTTGTGTTAAAAAGAGGTTAACCCCTCAAAGAGGCCTAAAGTTCGCTTTCCATTTATGTGCATATTGGTTATTTTTTTTTGGTTATATTAACTTACTTTCAAGCATGTTCATAACACATGTGACGAGTATATTAACACAAAGAGTATATAATATTGATTTTTCACAATTAGGAACATCAACCTCTCAACCACATTCGGTTCTCATAGTTAAGTAAATTCATGTTAGGTTGTGACAATTTATTTTAAGTTGTCACAATCAGGCCAAATAACATTAGGTTATTGCACTTAGTGGAAATTGAGTCCCAAGTCACATTAGGTTATCAAAATGTATAAGCATTTACATAGATAACTTGGCACTACTCATTTCCCCTTGCAATAATTAAATCAATTGGTTGCATAGCGAAATACCAATGTGTAGCATTGTCTTGTACTTCTCCTAAACCAAGTAAAAAAATATATCCTAAATGTATTTACACTTAGAAAAATCATCTAAGCCAAATTATCAATACACACACCACCATATTTCACACCAATGCACTATAATTACATATCACTTATAATATCTCATTACTTCTATCAGATTGATATAGGGAAACCCATGAAATGTCCTTGGTGAATTTTCCAAATACATGCTAGGTTTTGCTCCAAAAACTTGTGGGTTATGGCTTCATAGAAATAAAATTCACCCAAAGTTTATTGAAAGCCAAAACTAACCCCACGATTGAATTTAGAGCATAAAAAAAACCTAGATAACCACTATAAGCTCATGCCCATCCAACATCAGCTATCAAACCCTCATTTGGGTTGGTAGCACTAATTATATCAACATATAATCTTATTCTATTTGTTATGTTGTGGATCCTATTTATAGATTAAAATGTATTTCAAATAATATACATTTAAAATGTATTATACCCTCTCTATGTATTCTCATTGGGTAACCATTTTAGGTTGACTTATAAAAAATATTCTGGACCCCCTTAATGGGGAACCATTTGGGTTGAATTGGCCCATGTTTTTGGTACCCATTGTTTTGTAAAACCGCTATGTGTTTACCTATTGATGTATTATAGATGTAGTAGGTAATACATCAGATTTAAAATAGGTTTGAGAAGAAAGAATAGGGTGTGTAAATTTAGGAGAGTTTGTAGAGTGTAAATCCAAAAAATATTTTATGCATTGTAATTATGAGAAGAATAATCTGAGAGTGAATTTTACTCTTGTGGCTTCTAATAAACTCTAAAAAAGTGTTTCTTGGTGGATGTAGCCCACATTAGGTGAACAACATTAAATCTGGTTTTCTTGTTGTGCATTTTTATTTATGTTTATTTATGTATCTTTGTTTATTATTATTATTATTATTATTATTATTATTATTATTATTATTATTATTATTATTATTATTATTATTATTATTATCATTATCATTATCATTATTATGCATCAATTTATAATTTATTCCTAACAACTAGTATAATTTATATTTTTTGAAGTGTTGAATCGTAATAAGGGTTATTAGTTTAAGTGATAAATATGGATAATGATAAAAAATCAAAGGTTGAAAATTTTAATGGACAAAACTTTGGTCTATGGATGATGAAGATGGAGGATTACCTATATTAGAAGGACCTCCATGTGCCACTAGGAGGAAAAGTAAAGTAATCAATGGGTACGATAGATGAGGCTTGGGAGCTACTTGATAGGAAAGCACATGAGGCCATTAGGTTATGCTTTACATCTTTGATCACATTTAATATATCATAGGAGAAGACCATGGAAGGTCTCATGAATGCATTAGAGAAGTTATATGATAAAATCTCTGCTTCTAATAATATATTTTTAATGACAAAGTTATTTAATATGAAGATGTTTGAAAATGGTTCAGTTTTTTATCATTTGAATGAATTTAATACAATTATGAGTATGTTAAACTCTATAAAAATTGATTTTGATGATGAAGTTAGGCCTTTACTTATTTTGTGATCCTTACCAGAGAGTTGCAATAGCTTGGTAATGTCTATGAGCAACTTGATCTATAATAATGCCAATTTTAAGTTTGAGGATGTCATAGGAGTAATCCTTAGTGAGAAACTGTGATGAAAAATATCTAGGGATAATTCTACTTTAGGTGATGCTTTGGTAGTGAAAATTAGATGGAGATAAAAGTTTAGAGGAAAAGGAAAGTGTGGAAATTCAAATGGTTCTGGAAGGTCAAAATCAAGGAGAAGGATGGTATGTTGGTACTGTAGAAAGACTCGGCATGTGATGAAGGGTTGTTGTTATCTTCAAAACAATAATAAAAATCAAGAAGACACCAAGGAGGTGAATGTGGCAATAGGTAATGTTTGTCAAGATGCATTAATTCTCTCCATTGACAATATTATTGAGTCTTGGGTTTTAGATTCAAGGGCTTATTTTCATGCTACACCATATATGCATTATTTTATTGATTATGTTCAAGGGGATTTTGGACATGTTTATCTTGGTGATGATAAACCTTGCAGCATAGTAGAAAAATAAAATGTTCAGATCAAGATGCAAAATGAGAACACTTGGCTACTAAAGGATGTCAGACATGTGCCTAAGTTGAGATAGAATTTGGTATCCATAAGATATCTAGGTAGTGAACGCTGTATGGTGACCTAAACAATTTTCTCCATCTCTTAATTATTTATTACTCATTCACAATAGAGAACCAGAGTGCTTTGAAGAAGTAATGGAGGTAGATGTTAGGATGAAGTGGGAACAAGCAATGGATAAGGAACATCAATCTCTCATGAAAAATTAGACTTGGGATTTGGTAAACCTACTTAAAGGTAAGAGAGTATTGCAGAACAAGTGGGTGTACAAAATTAAAGAACATGATGGAGGCAAGAAAAGGTGCAAGGCCCAGTTGGTGGTAAATGGGTTTGCATAGAAGAAGGGAATTTATTTCTATGAGATTTTTTCCCTAATGGTAAAGATGACTTCTATTAGGATTGTTCTTGGGATAGTGGTAGCAGAAGACTTGCACTTAGAGTAGCTAGATGTGAAGACTACATTCCTTCATGGTGATTTGGAGGAGGACGTATATATGGAGTAGCCATAGGGATATGATGTCATAGGGAATAACATGGTGTGAAAATTAAATAATCACTTTCATGGCCTGAAATAAGCTTCATAATAGTGTTACAAAAAATTTGATAGTTTTATGATGGAGTAGGGATACTCCAGGTGTCATTCAAACCATTGTGTATATATCAAGAAGTTTGATGATGGTGATTACATTATTATATGTCTATATGTGGATGACATGTTGGTTGCAAGTAAGAACATGTAGGAAATAAAGGTACTCAAAGAACAACTTAGTAATCCATTTGCTATGAAATATTTGGGAGTAGTAAAATAAATCCTTGGTATGAGAATAAATCAGGATAGGAAGGAATGAAAGTTGAATTTATCCTAGGAAGAGTACATTAAAAAGGTCTTGGAGAGGTTTAGTATGCAGGATGTTAAACTAGTTGTGACTCCTTTGGTAGGCCATTTCAAGTTATCAAATGAGCAATGTCCCAAGACAGAAGAGGAGAGAATCTATATGTCACATGTAATTTACTCATCAACAGTTGGAAACTTAATGTATGCCATGGTGTGTACTAGGCTAGATATTGCCCATGCAGTGGGATCAATAAGTAGGTACATGAGTGATCCAAGTAGAGAACACTAGAAGGTAGTGAAGTGGATCCTTTAGTACTTGAGAGGGACCATGTAGAAAAGTTTAAGTTATGGTAGATTGGACACCATTTTCATGGTTATGTAGATTTGAACATGGTTAGAGATTTAAACAACAGGAGGATCATGATAGGATATGTATTTACTATAAGTGATACAGTAGTGAGATAGATTTCACGACTACAAAAACTTGTGGCTTTGTCAACCACAAAGGCTGAGTATGTTGCTACCATATAGGAAAACAAAGAGATTATTTGGTTACACTAATTTATTGAAGATTTGGGGCATAAGCAAGAGGAAGGGAAGCTATAAAGTGATAGTCAAAGTACTATACATCTAGAAAAGAACTCCTCTTTTCACTCTAGGATGAAGCATATACAGTTGAGGTACCATTTCATCAGGATAACTTTGGAGGAAAAAAATTAAAGCTAGAGAAGATTCATACCAATCAAAATCTTGTATACATGATGACCAATGTGGTCACAATGGAGAAATTGAATCTATACTCAGTTTCAGTTGGCCTTCATAGTTAATAGTGAAGGGTTGAGAATCCTGCTCAAAGGAAATCAATCTCCAAGTGAGAGATTATTATGTTGTGGAACCTACTTCCAAATTATAATGTATTTCCAATACTATACATTTAAAATATACTATACACTCTTTATGTATTCTCATTGGGGTTCAATTTTCTGGACCCCCTTAATGGGGAACCATTTTGGGTTTACTTGGCCCATGCATTTGGTACCCATTATTTTGTAAAAATGCTATGTGGTTACCTATTAATGTATTATAGATGTAGTAGGTAATACATCAAATTTGAACTGGGTTTGAGAAGGAAGAATAAGGTGTGTGAATTCAGGTACAAATTCAAGAGAGTTTGTAGAGCGCATCTCCAAATAATATTTTATGCATTGTAATTGTGAGAAGACTGATTTGAGAGTGGATTTTACTCTTGTGGCTTGTAATAAACTCTGAATAAATGTTTCTTGGTGGATGTATCCCACATTGGGTGAGCCACGTTAAATTCGGTCTTTTTATTGTGCATTTTTATTTTTATTCTTTATGCATCTCTATTCATATCTATTATTATTTCAATTCTGTGAAATTATTCTGCATCAATTTCTGATTTATTCCTAACAAAATTTAATTCCCACTTAATTATATTCTTAATTTTAAAATATGTAAAAATATATTCACACAATCATACTATTATGCCATTTCAAGTCACAAGGGGATCGAGCCATGTGATAAAATAAAAACCCAAGTGAGTGATCACAACATATTACTCTACCTGTGAACATAATTTCACCCCACTATGCAATAACAACATTGTGTAACATCCATATTTAATCCTACCATATTAATATAGATAGGTTTCCAAGTTTGTCTGAGTGAATCTTACCAAACACACCATGCTACATTCTTAGTAGTTGTAGGTTATGGACAACAAGAGACAAATTCTACCAAGTTGCTTCAAATATAAAACTTATGTCATTATTGGATTAACTTTATTGACATAATTTAGATATTTTATTTCAAACAATTGAAATAAAATAGATTAAGTAACATGGGACAATGCTAAACATCATTGTAGGGCATGTAAACAATGGTTTTCAAACTCATATATTTAACCTAATAATGCATTCTCGAACATACCATAGACACAAATTCTTATACACATTAATAAACAAGTCACTAAATATTATGTATACATAAGATTACACGAGGCCAGTGGTTATAGATTTCAATTGAGTTGCATCTAAAAATCTACAATCTTTTCTTTAGATAAACCTAATTTACTAAAACATCATGTCACACTCTTTTAAATATAATTTACATCTTTAAAATAACTTCTAATCATATCTAACCATATAGTTAAACTTCTTTAACAATACATAATAAATCTTAAATCTTAAGAAATTAATTACCATTATTTTAAATTATATATTTTTAAATGACTTTTCAATTTAAAATATAAATTTTTAGATTAAATAAATTATATTAATATATAATTTATAAAATTTATATTTTAAGCCTTTCAAACCTTTATATATATATATATATATGAAATGCACGCATTATGAAGTGCACACAAGGATATAAGGATTTTTTTTTATTAACATTAACTTATTGATTAGATTCAATAACTCTTTTTCTCATATATATTTTGTTATGTTTATCTTATTTAGATCTTGAAATATATCAACCTCACGTTCTCAAAAATAATGTCGATGAGCATTTCATTGTTTATTATTTGCTCTATTTTTAATAGCACATACAAACATATATATTAAAAATTTCAATTTTCAATTTTTATATTTAAATAAAAAATAAATATAGTAAGTGGTGTGTCAGTTGACGCTGACTAGATGGAAGAGGATGGTAGGGGTAAAGATTGCACCGGTGACTAGGTGGGGAGATGGTAGGAGTAAAGATTGTAAAGTGATAAGTGGTAACAAATTAATTTGAAAAAGTAATTTATTTTGATATTAAAATAGAAATAAATTATTTATTTTCATGAAATTTTGGTGTTTACTTGAGACTATTTAAATTTTTATGTTGTAATTTATTATTATTATATATATTTCATTTTTTATTATTTAGTTTTTATTTTATTATTTTTAATTTGTGAAAAGATGATTTAGGTGTTGATTGGTCTCCCCTAGTGTTATTGGGGTCGTCTTTCATTGACCTTCCATTTCATCTTTTACCAATGCAAAAAAATTAAAATATTTTTATTATTATAAAGCAATAGTGTTTAAAAACATTAAATAAGCCCTTCATACCAAAAAAATACAATAAAATCAAAATTCTCACCAAATGTCAATTTCTATTGATTTAGGAATTGTTCATTTAATCCACATTGGGGTAGAAGTTAGACCATTCTCACTTAGATACTGTTACTTGTTTCAATAAACCCAAAATACATTAAAAAAATATATATTGTAGACTTCATAGATAATATGGGTGGGATGTCAATCCCACTAGCACACATATAATATATAACGGAGTCTTTCATGAAACAAGAATGATGTGGAACACATTATGTTGGAAGATTAATAGAAGTAGGTTAAGAGTTGTGTGTTATATAATGTAAAAAAATTATACAAATAGATTGACTTATGCAAATTTATCAATACCCTACACAAAATTCCAGCATACTTCTAATTTGAAATTAACTAAATAAAACTGTAATTTAAATAAAAATATTATCCCTACATTATGCCTACATCTTCACAAATTTTATGATCCAAGCAAGATTAAGACAAAAAGACTAAATATTAATTACTATTGATGTTGGATTGCTATGGATAGACTCATATTTTTATTTAATTTATAGGCTTGATAACTTCATCAAAAGACTAATTTGGGATGATAGATTTGATCATTGCAGTCTTTATAGATTGGACATGGATTTTCCTTACATTACAAGGTTCAATGGAGGGTGAACATGGTTTAAATAGGTAAGAAAGCGATATTTTCCAATGAATTAAAAATTCATTGGAAGCCTCTAAAAAAGAAGAATCTAGAAAAGAAGTTGGGAATTCTAAAGATTTTCAAATTCTTTAGAATTCTCTAGAGAGACTTTGTAGAGAAGGAGAAGGGTGGAGATTAGGTATTAAATATGTAGGAGAGTCTAAGGATAGGCGGGTAGGTATATTTTTGTAAATTTTAAATTCATAAATGGATATGAAGGATTTATTATATAAATAAAATATTAATAGGTGATGTAATAAGGGAAGTAATAATGGATGGGATATATAAAAGTTAGTATAGGATAAGAAATATATTTAAAAGGGATTAGATAATTAACTAGGGGGAATAGACAATATTAGACGAAATAATGATAAAAAAGATTAATTAATAAATTATTAGGCAGAATTATAAACATAATTAATATTTAATAATAAATGAGCAAATTATGATGCATACACAGTATAACACCTAAAATTATACGCACCTTATATTTTAACATGTTTCAGTACTTTTAAAAAATTGGTTCTCTCTATTTTCATCTCATTCTACAATTTCTAAAACTAAATATATCCACATTTAATTTTTTTTTCATCTCAATAATTAATTCACACATAAAGAACATAACTATGTCAAATTCATTGCTAAGGTGAACTATCGGTGTCAAACTTACCACATAAATTATGCCTAATCCCAAGTCCATAAGAGGATTAAGCCAATATCAAAACAAATTCGGGGTGGTGATTATTATTGTATAGTTAGTTTTATAACCTTTATAATATATATGTTTAATATTATATTATATTTTTAATAATTATAAATATATAATATTATAATATTATAAATTATTATATAATATATTATTTTATTATAATTATAAATATATATTAAAATATTAATATCTATATTAATTATAATAAAACATAATATATATAATTATTTACAATATATTTATATTATAATAACAATAATATTTATATTTTTGTTGTTGTTGTTATTTAATATATTATATTTATAATTAATATATATAAATATAGATTTTGGAACTTTAATGTCTTTCCCTCACATCAATAGTATTATAGTGATTATTCAAGTTACATATTTGGAGTGCAGTCTTTTGGCAATTAGAGCAGCATTCATGATGTCTTTGTTCACCCTTAACAATACAAAATGACTAATCAAAGATGTTGAATCCCTATAATATTTAGACCCCTCTACAATAGGTGCAGGTCATGTAAATCTGTGAGTTAATTTGAAATTGGGTCTAGTGTATGATATGGGCCCTCTAATGTACGATTCCACCTAAACTACCTTGTTGTTTCTCCTTAAAATCACCAATCAATGCAGCTCAACATTTTTCACCACTTGCATGTTCTGTATGGCTTTGCCCTTCCCTGTTACTTTATCATTTCTCAAACTCACGATAAAACAAAATATATCTTCCTCACACAATACATTGGCATACTATATGAAGAAATATATAACCTCATTTTACACGTTAACTCCACCTTAAATATAAAAATATTATTAGTAATCCTTTATACATAAAAATTAAGATGAGGTCAATAATCATATCAATGTATATTCTTCCACTTTATAAAACTCTTTTTTATTAAAATAAAATATTACATATAACTTATACCTTTACGACAATAGATAGTTTCTATATGATGATGAAAACATATTCTAACTCATCATTAAAAAAAATGACTACCATGGGGGTCCAGTATTGAACTAAGTTAAAGACTATGCAATCGGGTGGTTCTATGCTATGCAATAGCCTTTCAAATGGCTTGATTCTATAAATATTTAGGGGAGTGGTAAGGAAGGAGACTTGAACTCCTTTATCTCTTATCCTTATGGATAGCTCTACATATATATAAAAATGGCTGTGAGTGAGCCCTGAAAACATTAGGACGTGAAATTTCTTAGAGTTACTACTGCCATTGCAAGCAGTGTAGAAAGATAGGTCCATTGTTACTAATTTTCACTCCACTATTGGATATTTTAATTGTGTACAGTTGGGCATCATTTGACAAAATTTTGGTCTACCCTGTTCTGTTTGCCACCATGAATTTGCTTTAACTATTTTACTATTTTATTTGTGTGAGCTGAAGCTTGCGTCTTTTGTTTTTTATTTATTTTAGTTGTTGCCTTGAGGCCCAAGAAAAGGATAGAACAGTCTAGAAGATTATAGAACGATCCTTTTTGTGTTATGTGTAGAGCATAAGGAATGGGTAGAGAATAGTCTAGAATAGAGCATAAAATAGAGAAAAGCCAAAAAAAATTAATATACAGAGGAATGTTCAGTTTGATGTGCAACTGTAGCTACAGAGTGTTTTGTTGTCTACATTCTATGTGTAGCTATAGATTCTATTTTGGTTTATATATATATATATATATATAGTCTTTGTGCAAATCTGCCTTTCACACAATTGTAGTTGTTTCCTTCTTATGCCCTGCATTTTTTTGGATTATTTTATTTTAATGCTTTGATGTGCTCTGTTTATGTTTTTAATTTCTTTGTTCTCCAGCATTGGCATATGAGCCTTAGCTCTAGTTTATATCAATTTAAATCCCATAAAGTGGTATTAGAGCCAAAAAGAACCTCTATCCTTCCATTTTATAAGTTCTTTTGAAATCCATTAATTGCTTCCACATCTGGGATGCCCCTATCTAGTTTGCAAACCCCTATTTTCATAGGAAAGAATTATGAGTATTGGTCTTTAACAATGAAAGCATTTTTCAGGTCTCAAGATATATGGGAGATAGTTGAAAATGGTTATGTGGAACCAAAAAACTAGGTAGCATATAATGCTCTTACACAAACTAAGAAAGACACTTTAAAAGAATAGAGGAAGAAGGATGGGAAAGCTTTATTCTACATTCATCAAGAAATGCATGAGAGCATACTCCCAAGATTAATAGTAGCAAAGGAAGCCAAGGAGGCATGGGATACACTAAAAATTTCTTACCAAGGTATGGACAAGGTAAAGACTACTAAATTACTACTCATTAGAAGAGATTTTGAAAACTTATCAATGAAAGACTCAGATTCAGTAGAATCTTTCTTTACACATGTTGTTGATCTAATTAATCAAATTAAATCTCATGGAGAGGTCATAGAGGATAGGAAGATTATTGAGAAGGTGCTTAGACGTCTCCCTTCTAAATTTTACCCTCTAATTGTGGCTTTAGAGGAAACCAAAGATTTGAGTCATTTTTCTATTGATGAGCTTCATGCCTCTCTCATCAATCATGAATATAGACTAAATAGGTCAAATAGTTCATTTGAAAATGCATTTTCATCTCAGTCATCCATAATCCATAGAAGAGGATGGCATAAATTCAATCCTAGAGTTAGAGGGATAAGTTCTCCTAGAGGTGGACGTAGTAGTAGTCCTATAAATCCTGATGGAAGAGGCCAAAATTAGAATTTTAGTCACCCAAGTGGCTCAAGTTTTGACAAATCACACATTCAATATCACTATTGTAAAAGATTTGGGTAATATGATAATGATTGCAAGAAAAAATAGTATGACCAGAATAAGCAAGTTCAAAATCAGTCAAGTAGCACTCCCACAAGCACTATGTTTATTCCATGCACTAGGATTATTGAGGCAATTCCTACAAAATCCTTAGTTGAGTGCAATGTAGTCTAAGAAAGTCCATGTGACATATGGTATTTGGATTTTGGTTGTAGTAATCACATGAGAGGTAATGTAGATTTGTTCTCTAGCTTGGATGAATCAGTTCAAACTGATGTCATACTTGGTAATAATAACAAGGTCACTATTTTGGGTAAAGGTACAATCAATATTTTTACCAAAAAAGGGGGATCAAAATGTTACGCAAGATGTGTATTATGTTGTTGGTCTAAAAAATAACTTAATGAGCATAGGTCAGTTGGTACAAAAAGGCTATAGAGTTTACATGGAAAATAATGAGTGTGTGATTATGGACAAGTTTCCAAGAAAATAATTAATTTCCAAAATGTAAATGACTAGCAACCAGATGTTTCCCTTGAGGATAAGGTCGGATATGAAGGAAAAAACAACACAAACTATTCATAAGACAAATAATGTACATTCTAGAACTGCCTTTAAGGTAGAAAATACAAAATTAGAAGTTGAAATGAATTATTCAAAGCAAGTCAATTTAGCTCTAGAACAAGCCAATGTACATTCTAGAGCAAGCCAATTCAGCTCAGAAGAAGCAAAAGTTAGTGGTCAAGTAATTCAAACAACATTCCAGTCAATTGTAAAGGATGAATCTTGGTTGTGGCATTTCAGATTTGGGCATTTAAACTTTGGAGGGATAAAGACACTACATATGAAGAACATGGTAAAAAGTTTGCCATTAATTGAGAAACTAGAAAGAGTTTGCGAAGGTTATGTCATGGGAAAATAACATAGAGAGTCTTTACCGATTGGTGAATCAGTAAGAGCAAGAGTACCCCTTGAGATTGTTCACTCAAATATTTGTGGGCAAATACAAACACCATCTATAGTAGGATGCACTTATTTCCTTACTTTTATTGTTGACTTTACAAGGAAAACTTGGGTATAATTCTTAAAACATGTCTGATGCATTTGCTTATTTTCAGAAGTTCAAGGCACGTGTGGAGAAGCAAAGTGGCCACTACATCAAAGTTTTGAGGATGGATAAAGGTGATGAATATATATCTAATTATTTTCTAATTTTTTATAGATTACATGGCATACACAAACAATTTATAGCCCGTTATACACCTCAACAAAACAGTGTGGTAGAGAGAAAAAATTGAACCATTATGGAGATGACATGTAGTATGTTGGCAGCTTCACATTAACCTAATGAATATTGTACTGAAGTAGTGGCAATTTCTATTTATATCATGAATAGGTGCCCAACAAAGAGTGTGAAGAACAAAGTCCCTCAAGAGGCTTGGACAAGAAAGAAACATAGTGTTTATCATTAAAAGGTATTTGGCTGTGTTGTATATGCACATGTTCCAGACGAGTTGAGGAAGAAGTTAAACTATAAAGGACAAAAATGTATATTTGTTGGCTATTTAGAGGATACAAAGGCATATAATTTGTTTAATCCTATCACTATGAAGGTTATAATCAACCATGATGTTTAGTTTGTGGAGAATGAAGCATGGGATGGAAGTGTAGAGAGGACTATAAAAATTATTCCTACTCTTCCTCATGATGATATGGTGGATAAAGTATTTTCATCATCAATTGCAACTCAAGCAACAAATCCTTCCACTCCCAAGACAACACCACAAGTTGTAGCTCAAGCTACACCTCCATTTATAGCAAGGAGATCTTCAAGGTTGCTGCCCACACTAAGAGTATAACAAAATCCAAAGGTAACTACAAGAACATCTACATTAGCCAACACCCTTGGAGCAAATCCAACCAGCACTCCAAGTAGTTCTACATCTTCAGATCCAACTCTAGAAAGCATGCAGTCACAAAAAACAAGGAGTTTGAGTGAGTTATATAATGTTGATACTGCAAATTCAATTTCAGTCTTTGCTTTATTTTCTCATATAGATGATCCATTAACATTTGAATAAGCTATAAGTGATGATAAATGGGCACAAGCCATGGATGAAGAGATTGAGTCCATTGAGAAGAACCAAACATGGGAGTTGGTTGAGTTGCCTGAAGGCAAGGATTTAATAAGTATAAAGTGGATTTATAAGACTAAACAAGATGTTGATGGAAAAGTGCAAAAGCATAAATCAAGGCTAGTTGTAAGGGGATTGACACAACAGCCCAGAATAGATTTCAATGAAACATTTTCTCCTATTGCATGGTTGGACACAGTTAGGACCATATTGGCCATTATTGCCCACAACAAGTGCCCTGTGTACCAAATGGATGTGAAGTCAGCATTTCAAAATGGATATCTAGAGGAGGAAGTGTATGTTGAATAGCCACAAGGCTGTGAGATACCGGGTCATGAAAACAAATTATATAGGTTGAAGAAGGCACTTTATGGATTAAAGCAAGCTCCTAGAGCTTGGTACATCTGCATTGACTCCTATCTCATTCAAAATGGTTTCCAAGGAAGCGGTTGTGAGCCAACCTTGTACATCAAAGTCAGAAAGCAAGGTAACATTCTAATTTTTTGTTTTTATGTGGATGATCTAATCTTTATTAGTTATCTTAGCATAAATGCTTTCAAAAATTGCAATGAAGAGTGAATTTAAAATGACTGATTTGGGGCTTATGAGATATTTTTGTGAATCGAAGTCCATCAATCCAATGATGGTATATTTATTTCTCAATCCAAATATGAAAATGAAATCTTGAATAAAATTAATATGGTATAATGCAAGGCAGCCCCAACACCGGTCATGATGGGATTGAAGCTAAGAAAGGAGGATGACGGACCATGTGTTGATCCTATACTGTTCAAGAGGCTAGTTGGAAGCCTTATGTATTTGATGGTCACAAGCCCTGATATCATGTATGGTGTAAGCTTAATTTTAAAGTTTATGGAGTCTCCAAAAGACTCTCATTAGTAGGTTGATAAGAGAATGCTGAGGTATGTGAGTGGTACAAAGGACTTTGGCATACTATATTCCACTTTTGGTGATTTCACTCTTGTTGGATACATGGATAGTGATTGTGGTGGTAGTATAGATGATCAAAAAAGTACTTTTGGGTATGTTTTTCACTTTGTTACAGGTGTTGTGTCATGGGCTTCAAATAAATAGTCCATTGTGACTCTTTCTTCAACTGAAGCTGAGTGTGTGGCAGCCACTAGTGCAACTCATCAAGCTATTTGGGTGCAAAGGATGTTGAAATATTTAATGCAATAACAAAAGGAAGCCACCAAAATATTTTTTGATAAGCATTGTCTAAAAATCATGTTTTTCATAAAATAACTAAGCATATTGATACTAGGTACCATTTTATTAGAGCGCTTGTCAACAACAAAGAAATTTGCCTAGATTTTTGCAGGACAAAGCCATTGGCAAGGGAGGCATTTTAGTGCTTACGAAGTTGTTTAGGATTTTTTGATCATACAAATATAGGTGCTTTGAAGATGGATGATGCAAAAATGTACTCTAAAAATGGATGCTCTGAAGATGTGCACCGAAAACGAATGCGTCAAAGATGTGCTCCAAAGATGATGCTTCTAAAATGATACTTCGAAGACAAGCTCCGAAGATATGATACATTTTTTAATGATCCCTAACAGTTCAAATTAATGGGGAGTATTGGATATTTTAATTATTTAAAGCTAGACATCATTTGATAAATTTTTGGTTTGCCCTATTCTGTTTGCCACCGTGGATTTTCTTTAACTCTTGTACTATTTTATTCGTGTGAGCTGAAGCTCACAGATTTTGTTTTTTATTTATTTTAATGGTTGCCTTGATCCCCAAGAAAAGGAAAGAACAATCTAGAAGATTATAGAAGGAGCCTTTTTGTGTTATGCGTACAACAGAAAGAACGGGTAGAGAATAGTCTAGAACAGAGCATAAAATAGAGAAGAGAAAAAAAAATAATACACAGGAATGTTAAGTTTGATGTGCAGCTATAGCTGCTAAGTGTTTTGTTGTCTAAGTTCTATGTAAAGCTGTAGCTGCTATTTTTGTTGATGAATATATATATTATTTTTGTGTAAATCTGCCTTTCACATAGTTGTAGTTGTTTCCTTCTTATGCCCTGCACTTTTTGGGTTTGTTTTATTTTAATGCTCTGCTGTGCTCATTTTATGTTTTTAATTTCTTTGTTCTCCAGCATTGGCATATGAGCTGTAGCTCTAGTTTCTGTCAGTTTAAATTCCACATACACTACAACAAGATAAGCTTAAGACATGATATTGTGGCAATCAATTAAAGTAGACAAATCAAGTCCAGATAAAACATAGGATTAGTCGAGGAAGGTGGCTTTCCCGTAAACCATGCTAATGCATTTAGCATTGAATATTGCAATTGAAAGAAGCCTTAAAAAAAATCTTTTTCGCCTTCTCTTAACTCTATTGCACCTCAATTATAGCACTACGGTCAGTACAATTATTTGAAATCTAATAGCATTGTGTATTAAAATATATTCCTTTAAGTTTTTTAATCAATTGGAAAGCAGTTTCTATTAGTACATAAAATTATATGCATTTGATTTTAACATAAAAAATAAGTTGAATGATCATCCCCTCTTTCCTTCCCTTGGTAAGTTGAATGACTATTCCCTCATGCATCTCTTTCATGCCTAGTGTTTTGGCCCCTCAACTATTGACACCACCATTAGTTATTTAACTGTGTAAGATTTTATTACATTTAATAGGAAATTATTTATTTATAATTCAATCTTATGTTTTTAAAGCAACATTTTATTATTTAATGAGTTCTCTACATAAATGTATTTTTAGAAGTTCTTTGAGTTAGAGGAGAAGACACTATATCAAAGAAGGCACATAAATTTATTTGAAAGGTGTCTAATAAAGCAATTTACTTTTTTCACAAGAAAATATTCTTAAATTTGACAATAGTTATCATTAATTTAAAATGCATATTCTTATTATATATTTGTTGGAAAAATCACCTGATAATCCATATTTATATTAAGTTAATTCTTCTTGAAAACCCTACAACATCAAATTTAAGGGGATGCAGACCATGACTACAAGATTTTCATTTTTAAAATTATAAAAAAAAATTAGTTTATTCAAATCTCCTTTCTTATTTTTTTAAGTGTATCAAAAAAATTATTATTATTTACAAAACCAAACTCAAGGTCCTTGTATCCCATGAAATAGAGGTTTATAAACGTTGAATCCTTATTTTAGTGTTGATTTAATCCAATAACCTCCCTCTACATGAAAGAACCATTCCATTTATTATTTATGAACAACAAAGCTATCTCAAAAACATAATAATTATTCAACGATTGACTAAGAAAACATGTTTTCATCATGTTAACCTTTAGGCCTATAAGCCCGATGATTATGAGGCCAAAAATATTTTAGAAGATTTCCATGCATTGGCAAGATGATGTGTTCTCATGTCACGTCTTAGAATAATGATTTGTTAAAATAATTATTGATAATCAGTTATTAGATAGGGGAGATGATTGAACTCCTAATAATTTTTTTTTCTTTGTGTTGATAATCAATTGCAGGTGGTCACCTATGATATATTTTCTTTTAATTTTTGGAACCATGAAGAAAGAATGAGGAGGAAGCCATAACAAATTTTCATTGAAACAATCGTAAGATAAACCCCATATATGTAATTCCAGGGTTACATCTAGAAGTGTCATAATAAGAATTGTTTTGACCTCTCTGTCATTAGAAGAGACCATTTGACCAATCAATGGACGTGAAATATAAATATATATTATTGATTTTCTCAAATCACAAATTGCACATATTTGACATATTTTCTAAATTTTAGATTTATTTATTTATTTATATGTAAATCCATATGATAAAATATTGTGTTTAAATGTGTTTCCCTTTCAATTTTTATAAAACATTTTTTTTTAATTTTTTACATGCAATATTAATTAATTAAATGATTATTTCAACTTTACACGATAATAAGTTCTTCTAAGAGAGAAATTGTGCATGAACCTTAATAGACTTTAATATCAAAATACCCACAATATATTTTAACATTAAAATATTCATGATAGACTTTAAGATCAAAATACCCACACTTAATGTGTCTAATAGTGATCCTTGGAGAGACATGATCATTGGAGAGACCAAAATGATTTTCTTTCCTCAAAAGAAAGGGTTTTGGATGTATATGTTATCTACCGATCAAAATTGGTGAAAAGAAGTAGCATAAAATTGAGGATGAAGCTCATGGATATATCACCTTCTTGTTAAACCTAATTTCATTATTTATACCAAAGAAGAATCAGAAATCTAAGGATTTCTTTTTTTTAAAGAAATTTCAACACAACACAACTCAATAGATTGAAGACAACGTACAACTTTTAAGCTTATAGACTTCAAAAATATTGAATAGTATATTATATGACTCATAAATCTTTAAGCTAAGATTGTCATAGCAGATGTAAAAATATTAATTGTATAAATAAATATTAGTATTAATTATTTTTTTATTTTGAATTATTTAATCTGGTAGGCAAAATAGCAAGAGTTAAGTGATGATTTTTTTTTGGGTCCACATCAAATGTGACTGCTTTCACTCTGTTTTTATGATTAATTTTTATCTCATATTTTTTATTAATATAATTTTATAACTTCTTAATTTTAAATAATAATTTTAAAAAAAAAATAGTATTGATAATTTATATTTTTCATATAAAATTTTTGTTAATAATTTTTATAACACTTCAAAAATATCGAATAGTATATTTGAGAACTCAAAAATCTCTACATTGACATTATTATAATAAGAGTATAAGAAAAAAATAATTGTATATGTAAATATTTTTTTGTTACACAAGAGAATATAATGTCCCTTCATTTTATATTATTGATCAAAAGTTCGTATGAAGTTGTCACTATAACCTTTGCCTCTTTTCAATATAATTGTACGTGTAAATATTAGTCTTAATTAATTTTTTATTTTAATGAGAAAATTTTCTGTGTTGAGTTTTAATTCACCTTAAATGTGACTACTTTCCTTTAATTTATTTTTATGATTAATTTTTGTCTCATATTTTTTTTATTACTATAATTTTAAAAGTTATAAAAATATATTTGTATTAGTAATTTATCTCTTAAATATAAAACAAACTTTTGTTTTTAATGTTTTTAAAGAACTAAAAATATCTTATCATGAATGGTTTTTTTATTTGAATTGTTTGACATCAAATAATTTTGATAAATATAAAATAAAATCCACTTAAAATTTAGGTATTGCATCCCAAAGATGCTCTTAAAGCTTTTTCTTTTTCCAAAGAAAAAAACAGAAAAGCTAAAAAAAACAGGTGGTTAAAATCTCTTTAAAAAAGATTTAAAATAAAAGATTAACAAATAAATTTTATAAGAAAGATGAACACAAAACTCTTATATATTATGTAATAAGATGTAATCTTTAAAAAAAAAGCTAAAACAAATAGATGTGATAAAAATATATTTTATCATTTTAAAAAAAAACATATTAATATTATAATTTTACAAAAAAAGGAAAACAAAACTCTTACATACTATATAAAAATTTGTAATATTTTAAAAATAATGAAAACAAACAAATGTGAAAAATATATTTTACCATTATTAACAAGACACTAAAATAATATATAAAAATTATTAAAATTTTAAAATAAATAAAAAATATATCCATCTAACATTATGTAAAATAATGTCAATAAGCCTTTCATTGTTTATTCTTTATTAACATACATATTAAAGTTTTTCATTTTTCAAATTTTATATTTAAATAAAAAAACAAACACAGTGAGTGGTAGGTCAGTTGACTAGGTGGGACAGGATGGTAGGGAATAAAGATTGTAAAGTGATAAGTTACAATAAGTAGTTTTTTTTAATGATATATAAATAAACTTTTTATTTTTATTTTTAAAAATTATTTTGTTTGTAAAAAACTATTCAAATGTTTATATATATATATATATATAATTTAGTTTTTATATGAATAATGATATAAAAATAATTTTTTTATTTTTATAAAAAATTATTGTGTTTGTAAAAAACTAATCAAATGTTTATGTTGTATTGAATATTTCTTTTTGAATATATATTTATTTTTTAATTATTATTTAGTTTTTATTTTACTATCTTCATACTTATGTTATAGGTGTTTTTTTATGGTCAAACTTAAGTTTATTTTTATCTAATATCTTGTTGGATTATTTCATATTTATGTTGTAGGTGTTTTCTACAATCAAACTTAAAGTTCATTTTTTACTAACATTTTGTTGGATTTCTTTCATATGTAGGATCATTTTAGATACTACTTATTTTATTAAAGTTTTTTCCCTCTGTTTATAGATGACACATAGTTAGGCATTACTTAGACCTCTATTCTCAATCTTTGTGATCATGACATGTGCACTATCAATATAGATTTCGGTATGCTTTTGCATTCCAATAAGTTCAATATTCTCAAGATTTCACCAAAAGAAAATCATAAATAAAAATAAATGAAAAATGTATAATTATTTTTAAAAAAAAATTCGAAAAATTTGTGATAAATTTTTATTTGCATATCTTTGATCCTATATAAGAGATCGCAAAAATCAATACAATTAAATCTCAAGCTTTAAATTCTTTTAGACATTGATAAATTCAATTAAATGACATAAAAAAAATTAATGCTTACGAAAATTAAATTAAATTACATAAAATTTAATTTTTTCAATAATTGCATGCACAAGTGAATTGCATAAATGGAAACAACATATTCATAACTTTGCTGAGAATTGAACTTTTACCCTATGAAAGAACGACCCATGTGTTGATTGGTATCGCTTGGTGTTGCTAGTGTCATCCTTCATTGACCCTCCACTTCCTCTTCTGCAAGCACAAAAATAAAAAAAATTGCTCTCATTATCATTAAAAAATTAGAGTTAAATAATATTACATAACACTTCTTATATATCGTTACTTGTTTCAAGAAACTTAAAATACACAACAAAAAAAAAAATTATTGTAGAGTTCACAAACAATATGAATGAGATGTTGATCACACCAGCACACATATAATATATAATGGAGTCTTTCATCAAACAAGATTGATCTTAAATGTCATGTGTTGGGAGATGAGTAGAAGAAATGGGCTAAGAATTGTGCAACATAATTTCTAAGCTTCTATGTACCTTATATTTTGATACATTACAATACTTTTAAAAAGTTAGTTATCTCTATTTTCATCTTATTTTGCCATTTCTGAAATTAAACATATCCACATTCAAATATAATGTGTTTCCATCCCCATAATTACTTTGCACATAACAAATATAACTATATTAAATTCATTGTTAAAGTAAAATGTCATTGTCAAAGTAACTTACTACGTAAAGTACTTAATAAATAATATTATGTGTTACCTAATCTCAAATCTTTAAAAAAATTAAACTAATATCAATTATTATTATAATAATATAATTAATTATATAAACTTTATAAAATATAATATTATTAATATATAATAATAATTAATATATTAGATATGTTCAATAATATATTATATTTTAAAAAAATTTAAATATATAATATTAAAATATATTACAAATATATGTTTTTTATTAATATGATTCTTAATTCGCTGAATAAGTCTCGATAGAACGCTAAAAGTCATAAATACAAATGGCCGTCATATTTTTGTAAAGATTGTTAAAATTCATCTAAATAGACATATTTTTGGAAAGATTTGGAAAGATTGTTAAAATTCATCTAAATAGACAATATTTATCAACGTTAAAATAAGAAAAAATACACCAACACCGCATTATGGTTGCTTTCACATTTCCACTAAGATACATGCGCTTGGTTTAAAATTCAACAAAGAAACGCTCAGATAACATACAACCCACTTTAATATCTCCAAGACAAGTGTTCAACCTCCTCATTATTTTCTTATCAAACGACCAATCCAGCCAGATGTTCAATGAATTTATAAATGCACGACTTCTGAAATCCATTATGGATACACGTCCTGAACACATTCGCCATCTCCCACGCCGTCTTTTTAACCTTTTTGCCCTCCTCTTCCTCCATTACTCTTCTCACAGCTTTGCAAATCTCCTCACTTTTTGCGAAACCGTCATTCTGCCTTTCTACCTCCACACCCAACTTCAATTCCTCAACAATCAATCTCGCATTCAACCCCTGATCATACAGCATTGGCAGGGCAATCAAAGGCAATCCATTGCTCATTCCTTCCATCACAGAATGCCACCCACAGTGCGTTACAAATGCCCCAGTTGAAGAATGGCAGAGAATCTCCTTCTGAGGCGCCCACCCATTTATTAGAAATCCTCTCTTCTCAATTCGCCTTTCATATCCCTCTGAAAAAACAAAAGGCATATTATTTTGCAAACGCACCACTAAAATAAATGGGTGCTGGGCAGCCTCTAAACCAAGAGCCACCTCCTGGATCTGTTGCTCTGGTAAGAAACATTCACTCCCGAAGGACACATAAACAACTGAACCACGCTGCTGCTTTTCTAACCATTCCAAGCAATCAGGCTCCGCTTCTGAATGTCCTCCTTGCATTGACAGGAGCAGAGGACCTACAGGAAGCACAGGCTTTGCAGTTACCCTCTCAAAGTACTCAATAAACTTCCCTTCCAGTTCATTGCATGACTTTATGGCTATAGGATTACGACCCTCTATACAAGCCATAGTCCGGTCTATGCCTCTCATGCCATTAGTACTATCATTCCTAACATAGAACATATTTAGAGAAACACACGCTTCAAAAAGCTGCTGCGAAATAGCAGGGGAAGTGTAACCTGGAGGTGGTTTGGTTAAATCCTCTGCAGTAATTTTTTCTTGGTTTTTGGCTCTGTGAGGAGACATCTCGTAGCCGCAATACGTTGCGCCAAAGGAAAGAAAGAAGACTGGGGTATGCCAAATTTAGCTGCTACTGTGGGGGTCCAGTATTGAACTAAGTCAAAGACAATGCAATCAGGGCGCTCTATGCTGTGCAATAGCCTTTCAAATGGCTTCTCTAACAGCTGCACGGCCCGCAATAGATGACCCCACAGATGGGGTGGAGTGTCAGATGTGAACTCTATGCCTTTGGGCAACCCTTCTACAGTAGGCAATGGCAATGCCAACAGTTGAATTCTTTCATGGCTGGCAAGCATAGGCTTGATTCTGGGAATATTTAGGGGAGTGGTAAGGAAGGAGAGTTGAACCCCTTGATCTGCTATCCTTTTGGATAACTCTGCATATGCAGAAATATGGCCGTGAGCAAGCCATGGAAACAGTAGGACGTGAAATTGCTTAGAGCCGCTGCTGCCATTGCAAGGAGTGCGGAAAGACAGGTCCATAGTCAGTCCACTACAACAAGTTAAGCTTAAGACGTGATATTGTGTGGCAGTCAATTGAAGTTGACAAATCGAGTCCAGATAAAACAAAGGATTAGTCGAGTAAGGCAGCTGACCCGTAAACCATGCTCAACACATTTAGCTCGTAAACATAGAAAGGACTCTACTAAAAAACTCCTTCGCCTGCTAGACAGAGTTTTAGAAACATTGCATCCTTATTTTAGTGCTGATCTAATCCATGCCATTTATTATTTATGAACAGCAAGACTATTCTGAATTCATCATGTTAACCCTCGGGCCCGCTATGAGGCGAGAAAGATTCCCATATTTACCTCTGCACTGGAAAGATGATCTGTGGCTTCCCAGAATAATTATTTATTGAATTGATTATTGAGCATCATTTATTAGACATGGGGAGATGATTGCGTCTCCGAGTCAGATTTTTTTCCTTTGTGTTGATAACTAATTGCTGGTGGGCTCCTACTAGATATTGCTTTTTCGTTTTTGGAACTATGAGGAAAGAATGAGGACGACCTCATAATAAATATTCCTCATATATGTAATTGCAGGGTTGCATTTTGAAGTGCTATCAAAAGTTTGTTTTGACCCTTCTTTTCATAAGAAATTGTAATATAGATCAATAAACAACAAAGATGAATATATATTATTGATTTATTTATTTATATATATATATATATATATATAAAAGAATATGTTAATTTATAGGATAAAATATTATATTTAAACGTAATTATTATTTGATTGTTATAAGATAATTTTTTATTTTTTAAATATTATTGATTAATTAAATAATTATTTCAACTCTATATGATGATGAGTTCTCCTTGTATAATCAGAAAGAAATTGTGTAAGAACTTTATAGACTTCAACATCTAAAGACCCACACTTGATGTATTTAATAGTGATCTTTGGGGAGACCAAACGACTGTCTTTCCTCAAAAGCAAAGGGTTGTGGATGTATATGGGCTCCAACAATCAAACTCTGTGAAAAAAAGTAACATAAAATTAAGGAGGATAGATTTCATGGACAGATCGCCTTCTTATTGAATCTGATTTGATTATTTATACCAAAAACAAGAATCATATGAAATGTGAAAAAAAATAAAGAGATTTATTTTTTAAGAATTTCAATAGAACATAGCTAGAGTGAAGACTTTGGTTAAAACTGTCAAAGTGAAAGACTTGTGACTCAAAATTATCTAAATTGACATTGTCATAATAGGAATAGAAAAAAAAATGTACAAATAAATATTAGTATTAATTAACTTTTTCATATAACAAAAAAAATAAATTATTGAGTTTCAGTCGATCTCAAATGTGACTACTTTCACTCAATTGATTTTATGATTAACTTTTGTCTCGTATTTTTTTATTAATATAATTATAAAACTTTTTAAATAAAAATATTAGTGTTAATAATTTATCATATATATAATTTTTGTTAATATTTTTCATAAGATTTTAATATTATCAAAAAATCTAAAAAAAAATTACTCTAGAGAAAAATTTTATTTATTTGAAATGTTTGATATCAAATAAATTTTAAAAGTATAAGAAATTTTCCACCAAAAATTTAAGTATTACATCCCAAAGATGAAATATGGAAAAATTTCCACCCAACATTTAGGTATTACATCCCAAAATGCTCTTAAAGCTACTTGTTTTTTTAAAAGAGAAAATCGGAAAAATTAAGGAAAAGTTGGTTAAAGTTTCTTTAAAAAGATTTAAAAAAACTAATTAGTGAATTTTTTCAAGAAATAGGAACACAAAACTCTCACATGCCTTTGAAAAAAAAAAATGATTTTTAAAAGATAACCAAAACAAATGAATGTGATAAAAATATATTTTATCATTTTTAACAAGAGAAAAATAAATTTTACCATTCCTAACAAGACACTAAAAAAGAATATATAAAAATTAATATTTAAAATTTTAAAATAAATATAAAGAATCTAAAAAAACCTAATATTTAAAATAGTTAATTATAATTCACCATCATTGTTATTAAATAATTATTGTCTAAATAAATTAATTAAAAGTGTTTATAGATTTTTTTTTAATATAATTAAATGTTAACACACTCATGCTATTATATAAAATCACCTTTAAATGTCTAGAAATACAATGTAACTATAATATATTAAAATAATGTATTAATATATAATACAATTATTATAATATATTAGAGTAGATATGCTTAGTTTCATTAGGTGTATTCATACATACATATTTAATATGATATATTGTTAGTAATATTATTATTTTTAAATATTATATAACTAAATATACAACAATTACAATTATGAATGATTAGTCTTCCTAAAGGTTTAGGATTAGGTAGCTAAGAAAATTTCTCATTACATACATTACGTGACAAGTTTGACACATATACTTCACTTTAGCAATGAATTTGACATAGTTATGTTTTTTATGTGCAGATGGTAGAATGAGATGAAAATGCAGATAACTGTGTCAAAATATAAGGCATGTAGAAGCCCATGTATCATGCCCCACAACTCTTAACCCATTTTTTGTTATTACTATTATATTATATAAAATATAATATTACTAATAATATATCATACATATATATAGGTAATAATTAATATATTTAATAATATATTATATTTATAATACTTACAAATATATTATAATATGATATATTATATTAGAATATATATAATATAATTATATTATAAATTTTTATATTATTTAACGTTCTATTATAATTATAAATATTTATTAAAATATTAAAATTTACATTTAATTATTATAATAAAAACATAATAGATGCAAAGGTGGGCGCGATGACTGTGGCTGGAGGAGGGCACGCGGGCAATCCGCCGACTGATGAGCCGTCGGCAAACCCCAGGGCGGAGGCTGCGCCACTTGGGGACAACAGTGCAGGATTGACATCTTTTTATTCTAGTGAGAGGGTAAGATTGAATAAAGTCAATGGATGCTTACTGAGAAGGCAGGACCGGCCAGTTCTGGTCATTCCTCAGGAGACAATCCAGGAAGACATCGAATACCATTCTTCACACACCTTGATCTGTAAATTTCTGGGAATACGCATCCCTCAGGCAGCGCTGGAAGCATGGATTAGGTGCTCATGGGCAGTCAACGGAGATTTTGACATTATGTTAGCAGGGAATAACTACTTTATGGTGAGTTTCTCTTCTGTGACAGCCGTAATCGTATTTTTGAAGGAGGACCTTACTTCTATGAAAGAGTAGGACTGTTCCTCAAACCATGGCATTCTGGGTTTAATACGACTGAGGAATTGCCAGCGTGTGTCCCGGTTTGGGTGCGCCTTCCACGACTGCCATTGGAATTCTGGAGGGAGGACATTCTCAGACAGATAGCGGCTATGTTGGGCACACCGACAACGATAGCTCATCAATCTCTGGACAGGAAATTCATTAATTATGCTCGGGTCTGTGTGGACATGGATTTGAACAAGCCTCTTCTGGATTCAGTGGAAATTTGTCTGGGCTCTCTGAAATGGATTCAATAGATTGACTATGAGTCCATCCCATTCAGATGTAGAATTTGCCATGTTTATGGCCATCTGCACTGACAGTGCCCCCAGGCTGCCAAAGACAAAGGTCCATTGTTAGATTCCCCAACGCCTTCTACTGCCTTGGGTGGTAAGGGGGTTGGGTTTGCAGGCCAGAATGATAAAGCAAAAATCCAACCGGACAGGGTGAGTAAAGGAAAAAACTCAGCAGTGGGGAATTCGGTGCAGGGCTCAGCTGAGTTCTTCAGTGGTGGAACGGAAGACTTCGTGCCAGTTCGAAAGCATGCCAGAGGCCGAGGGCAACGAAGAGGTTTGGGGGAGAGGCAGATTGATCAGGGTTTTAACAGGTTTGAGGCCCTTGACAGCATGATCATAGAGGAGGGCTTTCCGATGCAGGACCTTGGCAATGAGGTGGACCAGCAGAACCAATGCCCATCTCTTTTAGCCAGACTTGATAGGTTGGACCAAACGCAGCTGGAGGACTCCCCGAGATTGGAAGCAGGGCAGCCGGCTGATTTGCAGGAGCTGAAGGAGAAAGAAGTGAGATGGGCAGATTTAGTGAAGGAAGGAGAGCCAACAAGAAAAGATAAGAGTCCAGCTTTGGCCCTTGGATTGGTACAAAAACAATTCAAAAAGGCAACTTCATCAGCTGCCCCTAAAGTGGGGAGGAGAAAAGACCAGGACAAACTCAAAATTACAGGTGATTTATTGGTGGAATCTGGGGTTGTCAAGACCTTGGAGGAGCATTTTCCCCAATCCACCCAATGATTGTGTTATCTTGGAATGCAAGGGGATTGAATAGCTGCCCTAGACAAAAAGCTATCCGTAGATTGGTGTGGGAGCACTCACCGGACATTTTTTGTATACAGGAGACTAAACTTTCCGTGGATTCTCTATTTGCTTGTATGCCAAACGTTTGGAATAATGGGCAATGGCAGTGTATAGGAGCCAGAGGTAGTTCGGGAGGACTAGCTATGGGATGGAATCAGAGGAAAATTCTGCCATTACATTGGATTTCCAACATTTCGGCTTTGTCAATGACAGCCTCATCTTTGGAAATAGGTGAATTGTGCTTGGTTACTACTGTGTATGCCCCAGGAGATCTTGAGGGACAGCAACAGCTTTGGGCGCATATCCGCTATGTTCGCCAATGTTTTCCGTTCTTGCCATGGATTGTAGCAGGTGACTTCAATGCAATAATGAGCCTGGAAGAGAAGAGAGGTGGGATAAACCGCTTAAGCCCCTCTTCGGAGTGTCTATGCCATAATGCTGCAGCTCTTCGCATCACGGATGTGAAACCCGCAAATGGGCTTTTTACTTGGAGCAACCGAAGATCAGGTAATGCGACCATTTCTGAACGCCTTGATAGATTTTTAGTTTCATGTTTTTGGCAGTCTAGTGCTTTCACTTTCACTTGTGAAATTTTGGATTGGAGGGGTTCGGATCACTGGCCTATCAAACTTTCTATTGGCCAGATTTGTGGCCCTAAAAAACCTCCGTTTAAATTTCAGTTGATGTGGATCCGTGACCCCTCCCTGCATGATCTCATAAAACAATGGTGGAGACAAGGAGGTCCGGCTTTTGGAACAGCCATGTATTCCTTTCTGAAAAAGCTTCAATTTGTCAAAAGGAAATTGCAGATTTGGAATAGGAATTGTTTTGGAAACTTACAGGATATGAAAAGGAGAATGCAAGACCAGTTGGACAGCATAACTAGGCAAATAAGAGATTATGGCCTCTCGGAGAACCTTCGCCTGGAGGAATCTAGAGCTGCAAAAGAACTGGCTGAGTGGGAGCTTCGAGAGGAGATTTTTTGGAAGCAGAAGGCACGCATTGAGTGGCTTCAAGAGGGAGATAGAAATATGGCCTTTTTTCACAGATCTGTTCAAGGAAGAAGAAATGGGAATTTTATTACCTCTCTTGTTACACAAGACAGGACGCACCTTTCTTCCTCTCAGGATATTAGAAGAGAAGCGGTTCGATACTTCTCTGAACTCTTTGCTAGTGAACCACTGCTGGATGAAGGAGCAGAAAATGCAGTGCTGTCATGCATTCCGTCCTTGGTGGATGATAGAATGAATGAAGGTCTTATGAGGCCAATTGGAGAGGCGGAAGTGGAGGAAGCTTTGTTCAACATGAAGAGAGGCAAGGCCCCTGGACCAGATGGATTTCCTGCTGATTTTTTTCAAGAATACTGGGATATAATTAAGCATGATTTTTTGAGTGTCATACAGGAATCCTACTCAAGCAAGGAAATGCTTAGAGCTTTGAATGCTACTTTCTTGGTGCTAATCCCAAAGAAGGATCAGGCAAATAAGCTTGAGATGTTCAGGCCAATTGCGCTGTGCAATGTGGTGTATAAAATAATTACTAAGCTTATAGCGCAAAGATTGAAAGTACTCCTTCCCAATCTTATTTCTGAGGAGCAAGGAGGTTTTGTTGCTGGTAGACAAATTTTAGATGGAGTGGTGATAGCTTCTGAAGCTATCCACTCTATGAGTATTTCACAAGAGAGAGCTATGTTTATTAAGCTAGATCTTGTGAAAGCCTATGACAGAGTTAGCTGGAGATTTTTACGGAAAATTTTAGAGGCCTTTGGGTTCAAGCAAAACTGGATTAGCTGGGTGTTCAGTTGTGTTGCCACGCCTTCCTTCTCGGTTCTTGTTAACGGTGAGCCTACGAAACTTTTTAGAGCTGACAGAGGTCTCTGTCAAGGAGATCCACTCTCCCCTTATCTATTTATTATCATGGCCGAAGGGTTTGGGCGGCTCTTCAGGAGTCGAGTCTCCCAGAACCTGATACAAGGCTGGAGATGGGAAGGGGAGCTTGCCACCTTGTCCCATCTGCAATTCGTTGATGACACTATCTTGGCAGGTAAAGCTCGGATAAAGGAGGCGGAAGCTTTCCGAGCTACACTGGATAACTATCTGGCGGCCTCTGGACAGCGGATTAATGAGCAGAAATCTTCGATTGTCTTCTTTAACACCCCTGAGTCTATTCAGAGGAGGATTGCTGCTACTCTCCGGTTTCAGATTCACACATTACAGGTGGTTTATTTAGGGGTTCCCATAGTGGTGGGACGACAGCCTAGGCTATTTTGGCAAAATATTCTGGATAAACTGAGACAGAAGGTAAGCCATTGGACTTATAGATGGCTTTCTACAGCAGGTAGAGTTACTTTGCTACAATCTGTTATCCAAGCTCTGCCTATATACCGTTGCATGGTTTAGAGTGCGCCGGTTTATTTTTTAAAGGAGTATGATGCGCTCTCTAGGAGGTTCTTGTGGAGTGGCAATTTTTAGAATTCTAAGTGGAGTCTCATCAACTGGGACACGGTTTTCAGTCCAAAGAAAGAAGGAGGCCTGGGCCTGCGGTCAGCCATTTTAGCCAACCAAGCACTTGCGGCCAAACTCTACTGGCGATGGTGCACGCACTATTCTTCCTGGTGGGCCCGAATCTTGACTGCCAAATATCTACCGGGTATTAATCTTCATGACATAGCCAGAACTCCTGTTGAGGGGAAAGGATCGATGATTTGGAGTACCCTCAAGCTTGGAGCGCATTTGCTTTAAAATGGTCTTTTTTGGGTTTGTAACAGTGGTTCAGAGGCCTTATTCTGGGAAGACTCCTGGGATGGTGAGCCACCTTTGCTTCACTCACATCCTCACCTGCATTCTCTTGCATATTCCTTTCAGGCTGCTGGGTGGAATACCGTGTTACAATACAAGGAGCCTTATAATATGGGAATGAGCATTGGATATAGGTGGAAGCATTCCTCTGATTGGCCGCCTGGAGGATCGGTTGAGGAGAGGATTGTCTTATCTCAGATTTTGGATGCCAGAAGGTGTAGTGCGTTGCAAGGACCTGATACTCTTGCTTGGAGTGGTGATGTTACGGGACAGTATTTTGTGGCTGCAGGATACAGGATCCTGATTGAGCAAACGAGGGAGGATGGTCAGTTTCAGTGGGGTAAGTATATTTGGAATCGGTGGGCTTGGCCCAAATGCAATTTTTTTCTTTGGCTGCTCACACACAAGAGATGTCTCACTTGGGACAATCTCCAGAGGAGGGGCTTTCAGGGACCTTCTATGTGTTATTTGTGTTATAATAGTGAGGAAACTGGAGTTCATCTCTTTTTCCAATGCTCTTTTGCTATCCAAGTCTGGCACCTGTGGTGGAGGGCATGGAATGTTCCTTGCAGGCATGTCTCCAATCTCAATCAGTTCTGGTCTAGGTTGGGAGAAGCTCCAATTAAAAACACCCTGTTTCAGAATGCCTGGGCGGTGGGCCACTCCTTCATCTTGTGGCACCTGTGGCTCGAAAGGAACCGACGCATCTTCAGGGGAGAGAGGCTGGAGTGGAGTCTGTTGTGGCTCAAAATTATCAACGCACTCCAAGAAACCATTTCTGCTAGGGGCGCGACGACTTCTGTTGATGTTATTGGAGCGGAGGCTGTTTTGACGCGCCTGGGAGTTAGTTTAACCGATGCTGGAAAGGATTTGGGTGGCAGCAGCTTGGCGAATGGGAGGGGGAGACAGGTTCGGCCTGTCAATAGAGCTGGCCGCTGGACGCCACCTGTGGATGGGGTTTTAAAAATAAATACTGATGGTTCCTCTCGCGGCAACCCAGGTTTGGCTGGAATCAGGGGAATTGGGCGTGATAGCTCAGGTAACATTCAATTTCTATTCTCCATTTACAGAGGCTGTAATATGAATAATCAGATGGAGGCCAAGGCTATTCTGGAGGCTGTGGAAAAATGTTGTGTTCACGGCTATCTCAATGTCATTTGTGAGTCGGATTCACAAGTTATAATTAATCTATTAAATAAGGATAATCTTGACAAGGTTGAGTGGAATTTAAGAGTCATTATTCAACAGATTAGGCAAATTAGTCAGTCCTTAAAGTCGATTTCCTTTCAACACATCCCACGTGAGTGGAATGGTGTGGCGGACATGCTGGCCAAGTGGGCCTCGGAGAACGGGACTTCTTGGAACATCACGGAGTTGGATAGGCTTCCCGTGAATATGTGTCATGAACTGGTCCATATGATGGATCAGGAGAAAATCTTGTAATTGTCGTCTTCTTTGGTGCTTAATAAATTTTTACCCCTTTCTGAGTATAATAAAAACATAATAAATAGTCATATACAATATATTGATATAATACTAACAATAATATTTATATAATAATATGTTATTACATTATTTTTTATTAGGTAACAACTTTTGATTGAAGTGTGAACTAATTTTGGATATATTTGACCTTGAAAAATACTGCCAATGGTCATAATAAGACTTAAAAGTACCAACAATGGTCACAATAGGTCTCAAAAATTATCAATGGTCATAACCAACTTTGAGACTACAACTAATAGACACAACTGACCTTATATGCTTTTATTGAGATTTAAACATGGGTAGGTCTTGAAACAATCAAGTCATTTTACCAACTTATCTATAGATTTCATTGATATTTTATTAAATATATTAAATATAGATATATATTCATAACATTTAATAATATTTATACTTATAAATATATAATATATTTATCTATATAATATATATTTATTATATATTATATTTATAGTTAATACATATACATATAGATTTTAGGACTTCAATGTCTTGCCCTCACAACAATGACTTGCACTGATGATTCAAACTACATATTAGGTGTAGGATTCCACCACAATCAAATCAGATATCATGATATCTTTGTTCACCCTTGAAAATATAAAATAATTAATAAAATATTTTAAATCTATGTATACTTTAAATCCCTCTGCAATAGATGTAGGGCATGTAAATCCACTAGCTGCCTTGAATCTAAGTCCAATGTATGATATGGGCCTTCTCGTATACTATGTACCACTTAAACTATCATATCATTTCCCCTCACCATCACCACTCAACTTAGTTTGAAATATTTCACCACTTGCATGTTTTGTATGACTTTACCTTTCCCCACTACTTTATCATTGCTCAAACTTATCATGAAATAGAACATCTCTTCCTCACACATTGCATTGCCATGTCGTGTGAAGAAACACATAACCTTATTTTACATTGTGAAATCCACCATATTTTACATTGTCAACTTCACCATAAATATAAAAATATTGTTACTTAACCCTTTGTAAATAAAAATTAAAATGGAGTCACCAATCATATTAATTTATACTCCTTCACATTTAAAGACTCTAGTTTATATCTATATGTATTACACCCTTTCTGCCTTAACTTGTACCTTTAGACAACTCCTAATTATTATGATGAGAAACTTGATGAAAAATAATTTCAAAATAAATT
Source organism: Torreya grandis (assembly GCA_037957365.1). Lineage (NCBI taxonomy): Eukaryota > Viridiplantae > Streptophyta > Pinopsida > Cupressales > Taxaceae > Torreya > Torreya grandis. The sequence continues at coordinate 3,566,046 of JARHVA010000638.1, read as the reverse complement.
ACATACAAAATAATTATTTTAATTGAACATTGCTAACTTACTACTCATCAAGTAGATAAATAACTTATGAATCTCCATACAAACAATTTTAATAATAAATTAATTAGTATGACTCCTAATTCATTGAATAAGTCTTGAAAAAAAGTTTAAAAATTATATAAATATTAATGACCATTTTATTATTTGAAATAAATGTTAAAATTAATATAAATATAATTATATGTAAATATAATCAAATTTAAATAATTATTAAAAATTAAATATAAAAATATTATTCTTAACTTTTCATACACATAAATCAAAATGAAATCACTGATCATATCAATTTATATTCCCTCCCTTTTTAAAAAAAATAAAAAATAAAATAAAATAATACATCCTCCGACGTAACTTCAATTGATTATTTTGAATCACATTGCTAACATACTCTCAGTCGTCATAAGATAAATGACTACTATTGTTCTGCATATAAACATCAAACCATACAATTTTGATAATAAATTAATTAGCATGATTCCTAATTCGTCGAGTCAGTCTCGCAAAAAGGTTAAAAGTCATATAAATACAAATGGCCGTCTCATTTGGGAAAGATTGTTAAAATCCATCTAAAAAGACAACGGTTGAAAAGTAACACAATGCTTATCAACATTAAAAATAAAAAATACGCAACACTGCTTTCACATTTCCACCAAGAGACAGACGTTCGGTCTCTTATGAATTTTAATAACACCAGGTTTACAACTCAACTAAGAAACGCTCAGACAACATACAACCCAGTTTAATATCCCCAAGGGAAGTGTTCAACCTTTTATTATCAAACGACCAATCCGGCCAGGTGTTCAACGAATTTATCAGTGCACGACTTCTGAGATCCATTATTTATACGCGTCCTGAACACATTCCCCATCTCCCACGCCGCCTTTTAAATCTTTTTGCCCTCCTCTTCCACCATTACTTTTCTCACAGCTTTGCAAATCTCCTCACTTTTTGCGAAACCGTCATTTTCCCTTTCTACCTCCACATCCACCTTCAATTCCTCAACAATCAATCTCGCATTCAACCCCTGATCATACAGGAAGCACAGGCTTTGCAGTTACCCTCTCAAAATACTCGATAAACTTCCCTTCCAGTTCATTGCATGACTTTATGGCTATAGCATTACAACCCTCTATACAAGCCATAGTCCAGTCTATGCCTGTCATGCCATTACTACTATCATCTCTAACATAGTACATATTTAGAGAAAGACACGCTTCATAAAGCAGCTGCGAAATAGCAGGGGAAGGGTAACCTGGAGGTGGTTTGGTTAAATCCTCTGCAGTAATTTTTTCTTGGTTTTTGGCTCTGTGGGGAGACATCTCATAGCTGCAATACGTTGCGCCAAAGGTAAGAAAGAAGACTCTGATTATACCAAATTTGGCTGCTACTGTGGGGGTCCAGTATCGAAGTAAGTCAAACACAATGCAATCAGGGGGTTCAATGCTGTGCATTAATAGACTTTCAAATGGCTTCTCTAACAGGTGCACGGCCCGCAACAGATGACCCCACAGATGGGGTGGAGTGTCGGATGTGGACTCTATGCCCTTGGGCAATCCATCTACACAAGGTAATGGCAATGCCAACAGTTGAATTCTTTCATGACTGGCAAGCATAGGCTTGATTCTGGGAATATTTAGGGGAGTGGTAAGGAAGGAGACTTGAACCCCTTGATCTGTTATCCTTTTGCATAACTCTGCATATGCAGAAATATGGCCGTGAGCAAGCCACGGAAACATTAGGACTGTCAAGGAACCTAGAACAATAAACATGCTCCGATCCCTACTGAGTCAGGATCTTGCTCTACCAATTAGAGCACATATGATTACTTCTTGTATTAGCAACTAAACACGAAATTATACCGGAATCAATAAGTAACTAGAAATATGAAACAACACAGGAATATGAGAGACAATACACAATTGTATTAATAATCACTCAGAAGAATATACAATAAGGAAGATGCCACTTCTTCCTCCACCTCAAAGGTTCACCACGCCTCAAGACCTTCTTCCCTCTCTCTCTCGGTCACAACAATCAACTCCAATATAGAATTGATGTTCACCTCTCCAACCAGTCAGTAACACGCTGCCAGTTCACCAAGTACACAACCGTACTCCAAGTAGATCCCCGCTCTCTGCTACCTGCAAATCACTAGACCTTACTCACCATGTAGATATCTCTACACCCCTGAAGAACCCTTGTCCTTGCCTCACCAAGTCCTTATGATTCTTCAACTAGTACCCCGGTGGATCAGCTCTTTGACCTTGCAGACCTTGCAACTCTCCCTGATCATACACACTCAGCACCCTTTTGGAACTAGGAAGAGCTACACTAGCTCTCTCTAAAAGCTCTATGGCTTTCTAGCACACTTTTTACAATACAACCCATGAGTCCATATATAGATCTCATGCTTACAATAATTAGACTAACCTAATTACAATAATTAGACACGCAACTCAAGACTAAGACTAGCCTTCAACATGCAAACTAACAGTCCAAAAATAGACTCTCCGAAATCAACATGCGAACTGCCTGTTCACGCACAGGCTGCCGATGCCGGCACCTCCAAGACCGATGTCGGCCGACGCCGGTTGCTTCCTCACTGCCATCTGACCGACGTCGGTTGATCAGACCGACGCCGGTTTCCCTGCAACTGATTCTGCAACTCCCCGCAACTCTGCATCCTCCATAACTTCCCCTGTTTGCATCCTAGTGAAGCTTTTAGCTTCACAACCTAACAATCTCCCACTTAGAGATAAATAGCTGCACCTGTACCTGTACCTGTACACCGTCTAAATTATTCTCTGGCTTGTATCCCTCTTCAAGATAAATCTTGAAGACCAACCACCACACAACCTGTGATGTTATACCTGTCATTCAAGTAACTTGCCACATCCGAACCTACATATCTATGTAGTGAAGAACTTGACCCTGCATAACAAGAATCCTTGCTGCTAGTCCCACTGAATTGCCCTCCAGTACTCCTTCCCCGAATTGGCTCCATACTTTCCGACAACCCCCACTAATTGGGAAAACTCAGGTCTACACTAGACCTCATGTGATTTCGAACCCTGTTTCAAGCTAGGCTTGAACTGTCCAGCCATTGGTGTGCTTTCTGATTCTGCATCCTGCGTAATGAACCTAGCCAACACCGTCTTCACATCAGCTCCCACTGGAGATAAAATATCCATGTCTCTTATGCCAAAGAATTTCGCTGCTCCAAATTCTTCATGACACACCTCTGAACTAACCTTACCCTTAGCTCAGCAAATACTTGTATGTACAAACCTACTAGTAAATCACCCACATACAGTAACAAAATGATGTTGCGACCATCATCTACCTGGTAAGATAAACACAATAGTTACACTGACATTGACTGAAGCCATGCTTAGTCATCCACCTGTCAAAACCTGTACCACTGTCCTACAGCTTCCTCAAGACCATATGCCTTGGCCTTCCGTCTCATGTATCCATCCACTCTCTTCTTTAAAACGGGAATCCATCCGTCTCTCAGTGCTTTCTTCCAGCTGACAACTCTACCAACAAATACCTGTTTGGTTCTTCTCCAAGGACTCACTCTCCTCATCCATGCCAAGCTCCCACTGTATCTGGATTCTACCTGCATTACCTCTTCACGTCTTCTTGGTTATCTACCATCAATAAGCAATATAAAGAAAGTGAACAACGAATATGAGGTTCACTTACCCTTTCTGACCTCGACATGAGCGTTTGAGACTTGTTGACAGCTTGCTGTCCGCCCAATATCCGTTCCAGTGACCGATCTCGGCCATCTCCCAGTCTGCTCCCGACCGATGTCAGTTACCTGCACTGACCCTGACTGTCGACGTCATTTCCATGGCCGACGCCGGTATCCTTTCTGCCGACGTCGGTCTTCCTATTGCCGACGTCGGTTACTGTGTGACCGACGCCGGTACCTGTGTTCATCTGTGAGTGATAACTTTTTACCCGCGAGCTCTCCATGGATCAAAATCTTAATCAAATCAACATAGCCCTGCTCAGAATAATTTAGTTTCCTCACCTGATCTCTGTCCGTCATCTCCTCCATGAACACCAAGGATTTCCAGTTCTTTAGCTTGTCAAAAACATCTGTCTTCCGCTTCAGAACATGCATTCCCCTCCTACATATGTAACCAAGCCTACAAAGCCACATCTCTATAACAGAAGGTGAATCAGTAATATAAGTAGATAGATAAAGGATACCTACTTTCTTACCACCATCTAATTCAAGTGTATCCACTGTGAGAGTTACAGTACATCTCCCATCACCAAAATTTCTTGAAGAAATTAGACTCATCTCCAAGATTGGTACCTGCATGACTTCCTTCAACCACTGTGTGCCGTCCATCTGCAATTTCAGCTTCACTTCTCTTTTGCCAGTTATTTGGCAAGGCTTACTAGCTCCTCTCCTTGGGGCTGCATGGAAAGAGGCAACATAATCTGTTATCCAAGATTCAACTTCATTCAAGAAACCTCCCAAAGCATCCTGTGCAACAACACCTGCAACATCTGCATCTTCAGTTCCTTCATGCTGATCTGCTACCAACCAACAATATCCTTTTCTCTGCTCTTTCTTTCCATCAATTAGACCATTCGTGCTATTCAGTTTCTCCATTCGTAGATTACTTCCTTCTGCCATTGCTATACTCCCACTCAATCAGAAACCCCTATGAGTAACCTGTAATCAACAAACACTACCAGATCTGAAACCACCTGTTAGTAACTCAACCAAAAGCTCTGATACCACTTGTCAAGGAACCTAGAACAATAAACATGCTCCGATCCCTACTGAGTCAGGATCTTGCTCTACCAATTAGAGCACATATGATTACTTCTTGTATTAGCAACTAAACACAGAATTATATCAGAATCAATAAGTAACTAGAAATATGAAACAATACAGGAATATGAGAGACAATACACAATTGTATTAATAATCACTCAGAAGAATATACAATAAGGAAGATGCCACTTCTTCCTCCACCTCAAAGATTCGCCACGCCTCAAGACCTTCTTCCCTCTCTCTCTCTCGGTCACAACAATCAACTCCAATATAGAATTGATGTTCACCTCTCCAACCAGTCAGTAACACACTGCCAGTTCACCAAGTATACAACTGTACTCCAAGTAGATCCCCTGCTCTATGCTACCTGCAAATCACTAGACATTACTCACCATGTAGATATCTCTACACCCCTGAAGAACCCTTGTCCTTGCCTCACCAAGTCCTTATAATTCTTCAACCAGTACCCTGGTGGATCAGCTCCTTGACCTTGCAAACCTTGTAACTCTCCCTGATCATACACACTCAACACCCCTTTGAAACTAGGAGGAGCTACACTAGCTCTCTCTAAAAGCTCTATGGCTTTCTAGCACACTTTTTACAATACAACCCATGAGTCCATATATAGATCTCATGCTTACAATAATTAGACTAACCTAATTACAATAATTAGACACGCAACTCAAAACTAAGACTAGCCTTCAACATGCAAACTAACAGTCCAAAAATAGACTCTCCGGAATCAACATGCGAACTACCTGTTCACGCACAGGTTGCCGACACCGGCACCTCCAAGACCAATGTCGGTCGACGTCGGTTGCTTCCTCACTGCCATCTGACCGACGTCAGTTGATCAGACCGACACCGATTTCCCTGCAACTGATTCTACAACTCCTCGCAACTCTGCATCCTCCATAACTTCTCCTGTTTGCATCTTGGTGAAGCTTTTAGCTCCACAACCGAACAAGGACGTCAAATTGCTTAGAGCTACTGTTGCCAATGCAAGCAGTGCAGAAAGACAGGTCCATTGTCACTCAACTACAACAAGATAAGCTTAAGACGTGATCTTGTTTGGCAGTCAATTAAAGTAGAGAAATCAAGTCTAAAGAAAACACATGATTAGTCAAATAACGCGACTTTCCCGTAAACCATGGTAACACATTATAAAAAAATCTTCCGCCACCGGCCACCCAAAATAAATCACTTTCCACGTTCAGTTCGTGGACAGCACCTCAATTATAAATGCCTACCCTCCCTACTTTTTTTGGTTCTCTTTTTTCTTTTTTATATTGAATAACGAGGAAAAAAAATACAAATCCAGACTGAATTTAAAATTAAAAAAACATAAAACAAAATATACTGTTCGAGGTTAGCGTATAACCTTTAATACTTGCACAATCAAACTTTTAGTTTAATCTGTCTATGTAAGTATTATGTGCATCTACGTTTTTTTAGAGATAATTGAGGGTTTGAAGGTATTTCACCCACATTAAGAATAAATAAAAATATCATCTTTTTGTTTTAGATTAAAATTTATAAGAGAATATTGTCGTCAGATCCAAGTTAAACCAGTCTAAATTTATTAAAGGGAAAACAAATAATTTTAAAGCATATTTAAGAAAGAAAAAACTAACCAACTAGGTTAGTGATTAACACATTTGTTCAAATATGAAGGCCTCTCTTTCCCTCTTTTAATGTGAGAGTGTAGAATCAGAGAAGGCGAATTCGAGGCCAACTGCCCTTTTTTCTTCTTCTGAAATATAGTCCACTCATCTAGAACACACGATCTACCAAAATCCACATTAGAAGAAGTGGGATTACTGTCAGGATCTTGCTCCTAAATTAGAGCACATATGATTACTTCTTGTATTAGCAACTAAACACGGAATTATACCAAAATCAATAAGTAACTCGAAATATGAAACAACACAGGAAATGAGAGACAATACACAATTGTATTAAATACTCAGAAGAAAATACAATAAAGAAGATGCCACTTCTTCTTCCACCTCAAAGGCTCACCACACCTCAAGACCTTCTTCCCTCTCTCTCTCGGTCCCAACACACAACTCAAATATGGAGTTGTTCACCTCTCCAACTAGTCAGTAACACGCTACCATTACACCAAGTACACAATCGTACTCCAAGTAGATCTCTTGCTCTCTGCTGATCCCTGCAAATCACTAGACCTTACTCACCATTGTAGATCTCCAAAAGAAGCCATGCACACCTGCTGACCAAGATCATACATAAACGAAGAACCCCTCTGATTCTCTAAACCAGTACCCACATTTGGTACTGTGGCACTAGGAGGAACACACCATTGCTCTCTTACTCTCTAAAGGAGCTTATTTTTGCTCTCTTACTCTCTGAAGGAGGTTATTTTTGCTCTCTTACTTTCTAGCACTAGTTTACAATACAACCTATGAGTCTATTAAATAGATCTCATGCTTACAATAATTAGACACCTAGTTACAATAATTAGATCTGGAGCTTCTAGTCTAAATTTGGCTCTTGACATGCAAACACTTGGTTCATTAGCTAACTGCCCGTAACATTTGCAGTCTAAACCACACAGGTGACCGACGTCGGTCCCTGTTTGCCTGGGGGGTGCCGACGTCGGCCGACATCAGTTGCCTTCTATCTGTACCCTGCCAACGTCGGTTGTCCTAACTGATGCCGGTGTCTGTGACACTCCACAACCCTTCACAACCTCCTTCCCTGCTTGCATCAGTGAAGCTTTTAGCTGTACAACCTAACAATCTCCCACTTGGAGATAAACAACTGCACTGTACATATACCTGTACCCCATCTAATCTATTTCCTAGCTTGTATCCCTCTTCAAGCTCAACCCTAAAGACCAACCATCACACACCCCGTGATGCCTTCCCTGTCATCCAAGTAACCTGCCACATCCGAACCTACAAATCCATGTAGTGAAGACCTTGACCCTGCATCGCATGTCGACCTGCTGCTGGTCCCTCTCAGATACCTAAGAATCTACCTTCCCTGAATTGGATCCAAACTCTCTGACAGCTCTCACTGCTTGGGAAAACTCAGGCCTACACTAGACCTTATGTGATTTCAAACCCTGTTCTAAGCTCTGCTTGAACTGTCCAGCCCTTGGTGTGCTTACCGATTCTGCATCCTGCTTCTTGAACCCCACCAACACCATCTTCACATCAGCTCTCACTGGAGACAAGAATCTCCATGTCTCTCATGCCAAAGAATTTTGCTGCTCCAAATTCCCCCTGACATACCTCTGAACTAACCTTACCCTTAGCTCAGTAAAACCCTGTATGTACAAACCTGCTAGCAAACCATCCACATATAGTAATAGGATAATGTCATGACTCATCATCCACCTGGTAAGAACAAACACAATAGTTACACTGACATTGACTAAAGCCCTGCTTTGTCATCCACCTGTCAAAACCTGTACCACTGTCCTGCAGCTTCCTCAAGACCATATACCTTGGCCTTCCGTCTCACGTATCCATCCACTCTCTTCTTTAACTTGGGAATCCATCCGTCTCTCAGTGCTTTCTTCCAGCTGACAACTCTACCAACAAACACCTATTTGGTTCTTCTCCAAGGACTCACACTCCTCATCTATGCCAAGCTCCCACTATATCTGAATTCTACCTACATTGCCTCTTCACATCTTTCTGGTTCTCGACCATTAGTAAGCAATATAAAGAAGGTGAACAATGAATATGAGGTTCACTTACCCTTTCTGACCTCTATATGGGTGTTTGAGACTTGTTGATAGCTTGTTGTCCACCCACTATCCGTTCCAATGACCGATCTCGGCCATCTCCTAATCTACTCCCGATCGACATCGATCACTGTATGACCGACGTCGGTTCTTGCTTCTCAACACCACTGACTCTACTGATCTGCACATGACCGACGTTGGTGCCTATCTGTTCGACATCGGTTCCTTCTGATCGATGCCCGTATCTGTGTTCACCTGTGAGTGGTGAATTTTTACCCGCGAGCTCCTTTTGGGTCAAACCCTTGTCCATATCAATATAACCCTGCTCAAAATAATTCAGTCCTCTCAGCTGATCTATGTCCATCATCTCCTCTATGAACACCAAGGCTTTTCAGTTCTTAAGTTTGTCAAAGACATCTGTCTTCCGCTTCAAAACATGCATTCCCCTCCTATATATGTAACCAAGCCTACAAAGCCACATCTCTGTAACAGAAGGTGAATCAGTAATATAAGTAGATAGATAAAAGATACCTACTTTCTTACCACCGTCTAATTCAAGTGTATCCACTATGAGAGTTACTGTGCATCTCCCATCACCTAACTTTCTTGAAGAAATTAGACTCATCTCTAAGACTAGTACCTGCATGACCTCATTCAACACCTGTATGTTATACATCTGCAATTTTAGCTTCACTTTCCCTTTGCCAACCATTTGACAAGGCTCTCCAGATCCTAAATAAATCTCTCCAAAGTCTCCAAAGACATACCCATGAAAAGATGCTCTATTTCGGGCTGCATGGAAAGAGGCAAAAGAATCTGTAAACCAGGATTTCACTTTATCTAGAACACCCTGTGCAACATCCCTTGCAACATCTGCTCCTCCCTGTTGATCTGCAACCAACCAACAATCTTTCTTTACCTACTCTTTCTTTCCATCAATCAAACCATTCATGCTATTCAGTTTCTCCATTCGTAGCTTACTTTCTTCTGCCATTGCTATACTCCCACTCAATCAGAAACCCTGTGAGTAACCTGTAATCAACACACACTATCCAGATCTAAAACCACTTGTTAGTAACCCAACCAAAAGCTTTGATACCAACTTGTCATGATCTTGCTCCTCAATTAGAGCACATATGATTACTTCTTGTATTAGAAACTAAACACGAAATTATACCAAAATCAATAAGTAACTAGAAATATAAAACAACACAGGAAATGAGAGACAATACACAATTGTATTAAATACTTAGAAGAAAATACAATAAAGAAGATGCCACTTATTCTTCCACCTCAAAGGCTTGCCACACCTCAAGACCTCCTTCCCTCTCTCTCTCGGTCCCAACACACAACTCAAATATGGAGTTGTTGTTCACCTCTCCAACCAGTCAGTAACATGCTGCCAGTACACCAAGTACACAACCGTACTCCAAGTAGATCTCTTGCTCTCTGTCGATCCCTGCAAATCACTAGACCTTACTCACCATTGTAGATCTCCAAAAGAAGCCATGCACACCTGCTGACAAAGATCATACATAAACGAAGAACCTCTCTGATTCTCCAAACCAGTAACCACACTTGGTACTGTGGCACTAGGAGGAACACACCATTGCTCTCTTACTCTCTGAAGGAGCTTATTTTTGCTCTCTTACTCTCTGAATGAGCTTATTTTTGCTCTCTTACTCTCTAGCACTAGTTTACAATACAGCCTATGAGTCTATTATATAGATCTCATGCTTACAATAATTAGACACCTAATTACAATAATTAGATCCGTAGCTTTTAGTCTAAATTTGGCTCTTGACATGCAAACACTTGGTTCGTTAGCTAACTTCCCATAACATTCACAGTCTGAACCACACAGGTGACCGACGTCGGTCCCTATTTGCCTAGGGGGTGCCGACGCCAGCTGACTTCTGACCGACGTCGGTTGCCTTCTATGTGTACCCTACCGACGTCGATTGTCCTGACCGACGCCGGTGTCTGTGACACTCCGCAACCCTTCGCAACCTCCTTCCCTGCTTGCATCAGTGAAGCTTTTAGCTCCACAACCTAACAATTACATCTAGAAGTACACCCAAAGCTTCATCCCTACTTTTTAATTTCAAAACAACCAAAGCTACATCTCTCTTAGCCACATTGAACCCCTTAATAATAGACAAGACAAAATCACCACACTCAGTTCAGGGGCTTGAGTAGCCACATCATGAGAACCAACAACACTGACACATACATGAATGGGAGTAGGAATCACAGGAGAAACTGTTATGTGCTCATAAATTTCATCCTTCCACCAAGAAGAGTCCACTTTATGCTTGGTTGAAGAACAAAAAGAAACCAAATGATCATGTGCAAAGCACCTATGGCATCTAAAGGGAAATCCATCATAGTCAACAATTTGAATCCAATGCCAATCATTAACCCTCAATTCAATGGTAGTAGGGATATCCTTAGATAGATCTAGACTAACAAGAATCTATGCATAGCTGGTGCGAGAAAAGTTAAAAGTAAAAAAGTCAATCAACAATAATTTTTCATGAGAACCACCAATGGTTGTAAGTCTAGAATCGACCCAAAACTTTAGCGTAAGGTAAGGCAAGTGAACCAGACAATCCTGACAACAAGATTTTTGAATAGAGGATTGAAGGGCATGCACGAAGATTTCAAAAGGAGAAGATGTTTCTCCCAAGACAAGGGTTTGACCAGTGCCACCTTATTATGATCTACCAAGTTATCAAAGACTAAAATAAAGAAGGCCCTTATGTAGGGGTATATATCCAAATTTTCTTCCATAAAAGGTTACTACAATATCAAGATCCATTGGTGAAGGGCAAGAAGGCTTGGCCACAAATTGTCAAATCTATAAATTAAGCCCTAATTGTCAAACCAAACCTAATTTCTAAGAACCTCCTCTATGGTTCCATTCTCAAACGACACCACTAGTGTTTTTTTTTCCCACTAATAGGGTCTTAATAATAGGAGATGTGGTCTCCTACCCTTGAGAAACTATTTGAGTGAAGGTTTTAGGATTATCCTTCTCAAACTCGTCCAAGGCTTGACTTGTAGAACCGAGGCCAACAATAGAAGGAGAGGAGAAACAATCTAGAGTACCAAAAGACCTATCACTTTGCTCCCAAAAAAACCCTAGGGTGGCCCTAGAGCGCCCCCTAACTTTGTTTGTTAATGACATATCGAGACCACTTGCATCCAAACTGATCATCTACATAGGTGAAAGAACAGATGGATTTGGAAGATCCATCTTCCCCAAGGGACCAACCAAAGAGGGATATGAAGCTTTGAGGGATTCTAGGGAGGTAGACAATGTACTAGTAGGATGACGCCAAGAACCTAATTTCTTTAATCTACTCATTTTATCAGTAGAAGCAAAGGCTAACATTTCTTATTCCTTATGTTTTATTATCATTTGTAAAACACAAATTATTAATGTATAAAATAATATATGGTTAATTTTATAACTTAAAATAATATATTATTAATTTTACATTAAAAAATAAGTTGAATGATCATCCCTTCTTTCCTCCCCCTTAAGTAAGTTGAATAACTATCCCTTCTTTCTCCAACATCCCTACTTCAAAAAGAAAGTGAATAAATATTTTTGGACTACTTATTACACCTCTATCATGCCTATGGTTTTGACTTCTTGACCATTGACATCACCATTGGTTAATTCTATATGAATTTATTGTATTTAATAAGAAAATATGCATTTGTAGTTTAATTAGCTTCCCTTTGAGTGACACTTTCTTATTTAATGAGTTCCCTGCATAAATATACATCATTAGATGTCACTCATGCTAAAGAAGGATACAATGCATCAAAGAAGTCACATAAATTCATTTGGAAGGTGATTCATGAGGTAATTAACCCCTTCCTCAAGAAAATTCCCCTCGGTTCGATAATACTTGCCATTAGCCTTAAATGTTGACTATTATTAGATTTTTTTGTGTTAAATATCCTCATAATACATGCTTAAACATTGAGTTAATTCTCATTGAAAATACCATGATGTCAAGCTTGAAGGGGTGCAAAATATCACTAAAGGATTGTTATTTTTAGGATTGTAAACCTTATTCATTATATAAACATTTAAAAAAAATGAAATCTAGTTTATTCAAATATCATTTCTTATTTTGTGTGTGCACCAAAGACTTTATTTCCATTTATAAAGCCAAACTCAAGGTCCTTGTGTCCCCATGTTTCAACTTCCCCTTTGGGGTTTTATTAAACAACTTATTAAACCCTTTGGATCAATTTATTTATTTTGATCCAAACAAATTTTACTTAGCTTGGCCTAAAAAAATAATAAGTTTTGAAGTTGACCTTTCTCAAGAGTTTAAGGAAATAATTGTTATCCATGTTGATGGCCAATGGTTCTTCAAACATGTTATGTATATAAATTTGAAAAACACTTACTTTTGTTGATAATTACATGAACACAAAATAAGAGTTAGTCCTCCTAAGGTTTTTACTAATATCACATTTAAACCATCAGTTGAGAAAGGAAAATCCCAATAAGGGATATATAATGGTTGGCAAGTATTTGGTAAAAGAATAATAATAAAAAAGGAAAAAAGGAGATCCTAATGTAAACCCTTGCTCAATCATTTTTATCATGACCACAAATTATCCCTTTTTAATACAACTTCTTAATTCACCAATCATAGGTTATAGTGAATAGCACTCCATAAAAATTGAACATCACAATCAAGGAACATTTTAGAGGTTATTTATAGCCAAAAGGGTGTAAGTAGCCTTTTTAGATTTTGAAAATGACTAATTTTTTGAAAATATACATAGATCAAATATCCCCAATTTTATGTACAATTTCATATATATATATATATATATATATATATATATATATATATATATATATATATATATATATATATATATATATATGATCAAGTTTGGCATAGTGGTTTGTCTTCATTAAACATTTTGATTAAATGTTTGAGAAAATTTTGTACAAAATGAATATTTGATCATTTAGCATGCTCAAAATTAGAAATACTAGTTTCATTTTTTTAAAGATATAGTTGCATATATTTTTAGAAATATATATATGAAACTTATAGGGATAGGATTTTGTATGGATTTGAGTTTCATGTATTTTATTATGACCTATTTACCATTTTATTAAAAGTGGAATGAAGCTTATAAAATAAAAAAATGGGTCAAGATCTCAACCTCAATCCCCATAGCTTTAATTCTAGCTGCACCGCATTCAATGCCAAAAATGAAAAAAATATTAGGTCTATAAGTTATTTATTATTAATATTTTTATTTATTAAAAACATATAAATGGAAGAACATGTTTTTTTTAATTTATTTTATAAATACTGCCAAAAAATATTCAAAATATTTTCATATTTTTAAAATTATAAACTATATAATAAGGTCTGCCAAAATATTTGAAGTGTGAGTTGTGGTTTGTCCTCAATTTATACTAAGTAGTGCACATAATCTTAACATATGTACCACATAAAAAGAGTCCTATAGCCTCATGATAGTTGAAAGTGAAGTTCTTGTAGTCGTAAGATTGGGACAAGAGATTGGAAATGAAGGCACATATAATTTCTAAGTTGGTTTATTTGCGATTGAAAGGTATGAATTTGTATTTTTTTAGTTTTAAATACTGAGAGCAGTTGTTTGCATGCATAGTCATTTGTCTTTAAATTAATAAATATAATAATAGGTTCTTTGAGGAATATTTGTTTAAATATATTTACTCAAAATAATGTTCATGTTAGTTTTCTTGAAAATTTTGTGTATATCATCAAATCTTTTCCTTATTCTCAAATTATGTGAAATAGGTATTTTCGGGTTAGTAAGAAATATGGTTGAAATGATCATGAGGCTCTATTGTATTTATTAATTTTATTTAAAATAAGTAGCTTACATATTATTTTTGAGAGAAAATAAGATTTCTATTTATTTAAAATAATTATGTGGTAAAGATAAACCACATAATATAATTCATTTTGTTCTCTGTGTATTGTTTAAAAGAAGTATCTTACATGCCATTATTTCTTATAAAAAATCAATTTCTTGTTTGTTTAAAATATGTGATGAAAACATAGACCAACCAAATAATATATTAAACTAAGCGAAAAATTGAAACAAAAAATTAGAGTATAGAGTGTAAATAATAAATCGATTATGGAACCATAGGACAAGCCAACTATGAAAAATGAAGATGATATAACTGAAAAAATATAATTATTACCTTAAGTGTATTATGTCCTAAGTGATTCGTGTGTGTGTGTGTGTGTGTGTGTGTGTAAGTCTTGTCCTATGGCCCCATAGTCAATTTATTATTTATACTATGTATTGTGATTTTTTGTCATAATTTTTGCTATACTCAGTTTAATATATTATTTGGTTGGTCTTTGCCACATAGTTCTTTTAAACAAACAAGAAACTAATTTTCTCTGAGAAATAATAGCATGCAAGATAGTTATATAAAAATAAAAGATAAAATAACTGAAAAAGATATAATTATTACCTTAAAATTATTGTATCCTAAGTTTTATATATATATATTAAACATTAAAATTTTGAAAATTGAGAAAGCTTGTTGAAGATAATGTAAAGTATATAAATGATCAATTTTGGCATAGTGGTTTGTCTTCATTAAAAATTTTGATTAAATGTTTGAGAAAATTTTGTACAAAATGAATATTTGATCTTTTAGCATGCTCAAAATTAGAAATACTAGTCTCTTTTTTTTAAAGATATAGTTGCATATATTTTTAGAAATATATATATGAAACTTATAGGAATAGGATTTTGTATGGATTTGAATTTCATGTATTTTATTATGACCTATTTACCATTTTATTAAAAGTGGAATGAAGCTTATAAAATTAAAAAATGGGTCAAGATCTCAACCTCAATCCCCATAGCTTTAATTCTAGCTGCACCGCATTCAATGCCAAAAATGAAAAAAATATTAGGTCTAAAAATTATTTATTATTAAGATTTTTATTTATTAAAAACATATAAATGGAAGAAAATGTTTGTTTTAATTTATTTTATAAATAATTCCAAAAAATATTCAAAATATTTTCATATTTTTAAAATTATAAACTATATAATAAGGTCTGCCAAAATATTTGAAGTGTGAGTTGTGGTTTGTCCTCAATTTATACTAAGTACTGCACATAATCTTAACATATGTACCACATAAAAAAAGTCATAGAGCCTCATGATAATACTATATATTTTTTTTAAATGTATAAGGTAATGATTATATTCTAGTTGGCATGGTTTGTTAATTGAAATAAAATAATATTTGAAAGACCAATATGGATATGGTTAAGAAATTTTGGTAGACCTTATTATATAGCTTATGATTTTAAAACTATGAAAATATTTTAAATATTTTTTTATTTATGTAATCTTTGTTTTTCATAATTGTCAAATAGTATAAATAATAAACCAACTATGATAGAATATTCAAAACATTTTTATAATTTTAAAATTACAAACTATATACTAAGGTCCGCCAAAATATCTTAACCATATCCATATTGTCCTTTAAAATATTATTTTTATTTCAATTTCAAAACCCTAAACCAAAATATAATTATTACCTTAAGTTGATTGTGTCCTAAGTGGTCTCTCTCTCTCTCTCTCTCTCTCTCTCTCTCTCTCTCACACACACACACACACACACACACACACACAAATTGAAAATTAGGGTTTTTATAAAGATTATTGAAGATGATGCAAAGTATATAAATGATCAATTTTGATAGAACGGTTTAGCTTCACTAAATATTTTGCTGAAATGTTTGAGGAATTTTTGTTCAAAATGAGTATTTGATTATTTGGCATGGTCAAAATTAGAAATATTGGTTTTATAATTTTGAAGATACAATTTCATGTATATTTATAAATAAATATGAAACTCATAGGTACAAAAAATTGTATGGATTTGAGTTTTATGTATTTGATTATGGGCTATTTACCATTTTACTGAAAGTGGCACGAGGATTATGAAAGAATAATGCATCATTTTCATAGGTTAGTAGTTTCTATTTAAGTATGGTTGTAAAGAGGATGGAATCATTAATTTTTATGCACAATGATGGTTATATAAGTATTATGTTAATTTTATTTTAAATTGAACAATTTGATGTATTGTATTTTTAAGATCATGAAAGTCAGTAAGTATTTAAGTTTGGTTGTATAAAATGTTTATTTTAGCATACTTTATTAGATGTTAGGATGGAATCTAGGTTTTTAGGTAGATATTTTTGGGGTTGTGATAATGATCAACGTAGTGAGGCTACTCCTTCATAGGTTATATCTCGAAACAATTTATTCTTTTATGGTCACGGGGCTGTTAACATATTTACTAGACCATTAATCAGGGAACTCACATTTCCTTATAATTTTTATGGCAATGACACTGACTTTTGGAATTTGATCAAATATTTTCCTTACAAAAATTTTAATTTACATGTAAATAGATGATGGATGAAATCACATTGGAGGAATCATCCTCCCAGATGAGCCACTACAAATGAGCTCCCTCAACACATGCATGCTACCATTCATCCTAATAAGCATAATGTTCCATTACTTGAGCCACCTCAACCTGAAAATATTCTTGAATTAACTATAAAATTACATCTCAATGAATTTTTTCCACATAATTCTAATATTTCACCCATTGAGTCTGAAAAACATGCTTCTTCTACTAGGAAATGTGCTAGTAGTCTTGCAACACAACTTATGGAGATCATAATGTTAAAAAATGTTAAGTTGGAGATAGATTATTCTTAAGGGGCTTTGACTCAGTTGATTTCACTTCTTGTTGCATCCATGGACTATAATGAGTACTTGACTAATAAGGGTGCCCCTTTGATAGATTTAATATATGATACAGACTCTAGATAAAACTTAAATTTTTATGTTGAAATTATTGTTGATACGTAGTACTTATGAAATACTATCATGATATTTAAGTATATTGATATTATTTTTGGTGGTTTTGATATATACATGGTAGTATTTTATTTCTTAAAAAATGGTATGTTTGAATAGTTTACTCTTTACTGAACAATTATGGAAACACATGGATTTTAATGTTTAGTAAATTTTTTTTTTTAAATGTAATAATTTTTTAAGTCATTTCTACATATTGATCATGTTTTAGGCTTTTCAAAATTAGTAACTAAAGGTGTGTAACATGATAAAGATTCAAGACGAGCTTGAGGGAGAGGTTGAAAATAATATCTTTTTTAATATCTTTCTTGTCCCAAAATTATGGTTCTCCAAGGCTCTTTTTTGTGCAGTACATATGATAAGATCATGTGTATTACTTAGTATTCATTGAGTATAGACCTCTATAATCCTTTCAAAAGACTAATCTAAGATATAAAAAATATATTGATATATAAAATACTAATATGTCAATATAGATTGAGTACATTGAGTCTTTTTCTCTCTTGGTTGTTTATATTTCATTTATTTTTCACTCTTTTCAACTCTAAAGATATAAAAGGGATATCAAGAGATTGATAAAACAATTTGATAGAATCAAAAATATTTCCTTCAAGAGATTGACTCCTCTATAGGCTTTATTATGTTGGATAGGTTATATTATATTATTTGAAATCTGATCACATAGACATGTATTTGATAACTGAGATATAAACTATAAAATAAGGTCTGCCAAAATGTCTTAACCATATCCATAATCAATAATGGTGTTTCAAATATTTTTTATATTAAAATTAACAACCATGCCAACCAAAATATTATTATTACCTTTTAAACCAGCTATGAGGCTACAAGGCGAGAAAACTATGAAAAGCGAGCATGGAAATCAAATATCTTTAAAGAAATTATTTTCAAGAAACTTATCATTATATTTTTTTCATTTCAAGATAGATGAGTGTACATGAAAATAAATCTCTCAGTGTTTTGTTTGATTAAAAGAACATGTCTATAATAGTTGTAAACTTTATTATAGAGATGCATATTTATTCGAGTATAAGTAAGTTGATTGAATACATATGTGATGGGTTTTTTTGAATTTTCTAATCCTTAATGTGAGTTATTGGCAGAATCAAAACTCTGGTAGTCAAAAGATTAGGATGAGAGGTTAGAATTTATAAGGTGTATATAATTTATAAGCTAGCTTCCTTTTGATTACAAGGTATGGATTTATGTTTCTTTTGTTCTAAATACTAAGGGTAGTTTGCATACATAGTCATCTATCTTGAAATGAATAAATATAAGTATAATGTCTTAACCATGTCCATAATAAAAAATGATAAGCTCTGTCAAAATATTTTAACCATATCTATAATTAAAAATGGTCTTTCAAATATATTTTTATTTCAATTAACAAACCATGCCAACCAAAATATAATTAATAGTTTAAGATTATTGCGTCCTAAGTCATAAGTGGTACTTTAAATATTTATAAAATTGAGTAAAATAAACATGATCTTCTTTATATATGGTTTTAATGAATAAAAAAATTTATAATAAATAATTTTCAAACCTAATGTTTATTTTATTTCTAACATTGAATGCAGTGTAGGTGGAATTAAAACTATAGGGATTGAGGTTTATATTTTTCTCTATTCTTTAGTGAATTGGTTCTATCATATTGAGGGGCCCCAATAAAAAATTTAATGTTGGTATAACATGTCACTCATGGGATTAATGAAATTTTCTCGAATACATATGTGATAGTTTTCTTAAATTTTCTAGTCATTTATGCAAGCTATTGGTGGAAGTGAAGTTGTTGGTCCAATATAGATACTTATAGTTCATTACACTATAGATAACTCAAATAAGTTTGGTATAAAATAATAAGGGAACATCTCAATATACTTATGCATCTCTATAATAGAGTTTAAAACTATTATGGACATGTTATCTTAATCAAATAAAAACAAAAATACACAATTACCTCTTAATCATTTATATACTCTATATTATCTTCAACAAGATTTCATGAAACTCTAATAAAATAAATATCAAAATTAACCACAAAATTTATTATCCTTCTTTAAGCAACCTCAAATTTCAGATGCCTAAATTTTAAATTTCAACATGCCAATTTGCTTCATTTTATTCTTGATCATTGTTATTTGTATTCTCTTGAAAATTGTTGGACTCGGATCTAGTATTATAAAACTATAGTGAGTTTGAATAATTATTAATCAAACCCCTTTTTTCAGATGATGATTGACAAATTACCAGAGTTCTATCAAATGTAAAATCAATGAAATTGTATCTAGTTGTATAGAGCCTCAAGCAAGTCTCCATTTTTTGTCAAGCTTTTTTCTTAACTTTGAATTTAAAAAGGACAATAAACTAAAAATTATCCCATCTTTCATTGAGTCCAAAATCATTGTTTGACATAATTGAGATACCATCACATAGTATTTTACTCAAACTTAAGATAGTTCATAGTCTAGTAATTGAGCCATCTTCAAAAGCATGGTCCAAAACTTGTTATGAAAAATCAAATAGACTGCTCTTTTAGCTTTGGAAAATCTAAAATGGATTTAGTTTGTTCACCATTCAATTCTACACTCTTGTAGAAGTGTTGGGACAAGGTTTTGATTTTATTCTAAAAATATGATGAGCTAACATTTTTCCAATAATGAGGGTAAATCACAGTGATGGATTATAGTAATTCATGTCAAGGAAAATACTATCTAATATATGAAGAAAAACATTTTTTAATTTCTTTCAAGGTGTAACTTATAGATGATACAACTTGAAGGAATTGATCCTTTATAATAGGAATTTATTTTAGTCTATTAGATCGACCAACTATGTCAAAAGTGTGAGTTGTGGTCTGTACTCAATTTATACTAAGTATTGTTCATGATCTTACCATGTGTACTACACAAAAAGAGTCATAGAACCTCATGATTCTATTGTATTTTATTTTTTAATATATAAGGTAATAATTATATTCTAACTGGCATGGTTTATTAGTTGAAATTAAAAAAATATTTAAAAATTTAATATAGATGTGGTTAAGACATTTTGGCATACCTTATTATATAATTTATAATTTTAAAACTCTGGAAATATTTTGAATATTTTGTTCAGTTATGTCATTCTCACTTTTCATAGTTGTCTTGAGCTATGGCCCCATAGTTGGTTTATACTCTATACTCTTAATTTTTATCATTATTTTTTCTATACTTAGCTTATTATATTATCTAGTTGGTCTTTACCACATACGTATTTTAAACAAATAAAAATTTGATTTCATATGAGAAATAATGACATGCAAGATACTTCTTTTAAAAAATACACAAAGAAAAAACTGAATAAATGTAGTAGAACCTCATTATAATATTGTATTTTGTTTTTAAATATTTAAGTTAATAATTATATTCTGGTTGGCATGGTTTGTTAATTGAAATAATGAAATATTCATGTCAACCAAATTTGACCCCACATGTTAAATTGGGATCCCCATAGGTAAAAACATAATTTTTAAGTATTTTAGGAGTCTAATATAAATGTCTTGAGGTGTATTATAGGTCATTTAGTGTGATTTCATGTTATATTTGCCTTGATCGTTAGTCATTTTAGTCCTTATATCATTTTGAGTCATTTTGAGGGTCAAAATTGAGCATTTAATGACTTATACAGCCTCCATGGAAAATGTGAAGGTTCTAAAAGGTTATTTTAAGTTTCATGTGTTTTATTATACTTTATTCAAATATTCATAACTAAAAAGTGACAAGTTATTCAGAAGAAAAAACACTTTTTTAAAGAAAAATAGAAGAGTTTGGCACTTGTACGACCCACAAAGAAGTGTGACATGTGGGATAAGGTTGGATAATCTCTCCTTATATTTTAAAATATTATTTATATATTTTAAATTCTCTATAAGTTTCAATTCTGAGCTAAAACCATTCTGCTCTTTTCTCACCCTTCTAGACACACAAAACCAGTCTTTAGGTTTGCACTTGGTATAGACAATTGGAGATATTACAAGTAAAATAATTTTGGGAGGTGAAATTAAACTTAGATATATTCATTTCCATAAAAATATTTTTAATAATGGTGTCATATGATTTATGAACCATTCTTATGAAGTTGGTTTTTTTTATGCTTGCTAATTTGTGTACCCTATAGGTTTTGCCTTGGTTTGAAAATTTTCATAAAATCAAATTGTTGAGATAGTTTCCAAATGATTTTTATTATATTCCCTCATGTTTTTCATGTTTTTTTTCATATTTTAAGGTGTTTGGATGAGCCAAGTATCTTAAGTTGTAAGAGGAAGCGCTTTTCTGTACAACAAGAAGGTTTTTGCCATTTTTTGGACCTTCATGCTTTGTCAATAGTTCCATATGGTTATGATAGTTTCATTTCTATTTTTTCAAGGTTCTCCTGATTCCTTTCACCTTGAAACATGATTCTCAAAATTAATATCCATAGTTTATAGTCAATACACTATGCATATGCAGGCAGGTCTTTGAATATACAAGTATCTCATAATGATGTCATGATGGAATAGGAGCTCTGAGAGGTGTTTCAAATATTTTATAGTAATAAGTGTGTCTTTTTTCAATTTTAGAAGATATATATTGAATCCCAAATATATATCTCTTGCACACTACCTATATTTCTATCCACTACCTAAATTCACAGTCTCCTGCCATTGTGTTCACTTACAAAAGCTCTACAAGAAGATGACATATGGGACAAGACATGTTTGAATGGTTTTTATCCCCTCAATATTACAACCACATAGTTTAATAGGTTATAATGGGACTAAGAGTGATCAAATGGTCAAAACAATGGTCACTGCCTATCCTTATATTCACTACCTACAGACATAAGAGTAACCACCTGCATGTGGTACTAATAGAGAGCTAAGGACCCTTTTAAAGTTTTGAGGCATGGGGTGAAACATTCCTTGGAGTTATAATGAATTTAGTATATCATGTTAGACTTACTTGAAAGGTTAAGATATCAAATGTCAATGTTGATCACCTTCTAGAATTCAATGACTATGTTCAAGACCACAATCCCTAAATTGAGAAAATAAAGGTTTAGGGCATTTTATTGATACCTTATAACAAGGTTCCAAATGGCTTTTATTCATCATAATGTGTTTGTCTTGAATTCCTCATGTAGGATAGGGAATTTTCAAAGTTTAAAGGGAAAAAATTTAGTGTAAGATAGTTGTTGAGAGACCTAAAGATGCCCCTTGAACCATTGTTTCTAGGTAGTAATCACTTACAGTTCTAAGTCCCAAAGAGAACTCTCCATCCAAAGGTGTCAAAAAAACTAGACTAGTCATTATGATGGAATGATGAAAAATATTTAAAGTGAATTATATGATATAAAGGATAAAATAATATTTTTATATACTGATTCTTGGTTCTTATAAACACCTATAGGCATATCTTGGTCTAAAAGACCACCTACCATTGGTTATGAAGTTTCACAGTCCATAAGATGAGATCAAATATAGAGAGATACAAACATATAGACCCATGTTTAGATAACATTAATTTTAATAGGTCTCAAATGGTTCCTAATTAATATATAAAATAGTTTCAAGGATAAAATCCACCTACAGGACTTCGTACAGTGAATTATAGGTGACTGTAGGTAGTCGTGGGCTGGATAGGATGTCTAGGTGATGATTGAAGCCTATACAAGGTAAAAAATAGGTCAAAACAAATGATAAATGACCATGTAAATGCATTAGTATGGATATATCAATGTTTCTATGCCTAATTCATACATATACACCTACAAGTACCCCTTCAACAAATAAATACACTGTCAGTTGTAACAGTAAGGAGACAATGAGCAATGGTTGTTACTTTTGAGGTTGGAATTGATGGTATATGAGGTGAATATAAAAAATAAATGTTAAAATGGAAAATAAAACTCAAATAAGGTATTGTAACATTTTTTTCAATGTCAATTCATGCAAAGCAACCTATAAGTGTGATGTTTTGAAGTCAACATAGTCAAGATTTTTTACAAGCAGTTTGGACCAGTCAAGGAGTATAAAGAAGCATGTAGAAGATGAGGGTAATGAATTGTTTATTAAAAATTGGTTAATTTTGTTATATAATTTATGAACCCTCATAAAATAGAAAAAAATCATAGAAAATACCCTTTTAAATGAAATACACAGTCCACTTGGGAAAACCCTGCACATAATACTTTTTATATAGTCTGTTTTGGGTTTTAAGGGAGTTAGAAGGTAAGATGACCTAAAAAGAAGCCAAAAATTATTATATATTGTCTAAATCACTTTTATAACCCTCTATAATATTTATCTTGTCTAATAAAATAGGGGGAGTACCCTTTTTTGTCTCAGATAGAGGGCACTCCCTTGTGAACAAAATTGGCAAGTTTTGGAGAGTAAGATAGAAAGATGAGACCAAAAGCTAGAGAGACAATTAAATTAGGTGTGTTGAGTTGAAAAAAATATATTTAAATATGAATAACATATCATAAAAGGATTGAACTAAATAGTGAGGTCTAAACCACCAAGGTTGTAGTTAGGCTCACTGGGTAGGTTTTTTTCCTAAAGTTCAAATGCAAGGTCAAATTCAATTTTAGCATGAGATCATAATTAAAACCTATTGAGACATAATTTTGAGGTCATTTTAGACATTTTAAATCTATTTAGATGCAAAATTAACCATGAAGAAGCCATTTTTGGGCTTTAGGACAACTAAGGCTTGTGCAAGTGGAGAAAGGAACTCAATAGGGGATGTTTAGAGGCTCATATCTATTTTTAGGCCTTGCATGGAGATACAATAGGTTTATAGGCATTATAAAGGGTCCTAAAATCTACTATAGTGAGATTTTTTTGTAACTTCAACATCCTATTTTTAATAACAAAGCTTAAGAGGGTAAACAGGCCTAAACCCTTACAAAACCCTTGCTAGTGACCCAATTGGAGAAATCAGGTTGAAGGAATATTCAAATAAGATATCTTGATCATGAAATTTATTTAAAATTTCATAGGAATCCTTTATGATCCTTCACATCCTTCTGATTTTTTCATAATTGTATGTATGGAGTATAAAATAGGGTATTTTTTAATATTTTATGTGTTTTATAGGTTCTAGGAGGTTCCATCTAGGAGGTTCCAAGAGATTCCAATCACATTGAAGGGAATAATATAACTCAATATACCTTCCCATTCAAATTTCATGCCTTTTAAAGACTCCTAAGTGCCTCAACTAGATGCTTCATCTCAGCCAGTCAAAATTAGCATAGTGGACATGATGTTGAGAAGGGTGGAAAACTTCAAGTAAGATAATTTTAAGGTGTGACTAATGCCTATAAGGCCATGTAGGGTATTTAAAATTGTCATTCACTTCCTCCCATATATTTTCATGTAAAATTGATGAATTTTTGGAGGAAAAGTGTGAGGGGTATGTAAAAGAAGATTTATTTTGACTACAAATGGTGATAGCTCATTTTGGGAAGGTTTTAGATGACCAAGACTATAAAAAATAAATGTATAGGAATTTATAAAATATTTAACCTTAATTTCAATCATCATACCTATCCATACTTAGTTTTGGGACCTTCAAATAGAGTTTAATCATGAAGGTGGTTTTTTGAGCTAAAATGAGAACTTCCACACCACTTTTCATGAGTTTCATGACTTGAGATGACACTTGTGATTCCTAACCTTGAATGGTTAATTTTGCATCTCCATATCATTTTTTTAATTCATTTTATCAGTTTTACAAGTGTATTTGTGTCCTTTGTACCTCTCTCTCTCTCTCTCTCTCTCTCTCTCTCTCTCTCAAGTTCTATAAAAACTAGCCATTTTGGCCTTTTTAAATTATGACCCACATTATTATGGAGAATAATTTCTAATTTTAATACCATTTGATCAATAATATTAATGATTTTTACCTCTTCCATAACTATTTATAGTTTGTTTACTTCGATGATTGATTTTGCTTAGTGATGACTAGTTGTTTCCTTAGCATTATTGTTTCATTCTCTCACCTATTTATAGTTGGAAATATTCTTCTTTTTGGGCATGTGAATTGTTATATAAAGTTTCATGGTTGATTGATTTATTCTACTCCCTAGTGCCATTCAAGGCCTCTTGTCTAGTCTTCTTAGCCTAAACATTAATCCATAACCTCATTATGTAATATTAATGTGAGAATATGTAGATTGGAGAAGTTTATGTTAGGTTAGTCTCTTATTTTCATGTGTAACATGCATATTTTTGGAAGTCATCAACTTATTTGGTGTATCATCTCCATTAGCATAGTTTACTTTCAATTTTATCTCTCCCTTTCGCCCCCAAATTTTAGGTGTAGTAGTGACCCAAAGTGGTACATTAAAGGAGCTATCCCTATCTAGAGATTCACCTCATTCATAGTCTACCCACAATCTTAGAGGTGTTTCACTTGTGCCACTTGGATGAGGATATCTGAGACATCTTATTAAAGGGTGTAAATCCAAGTGACAACATTTTTTGGCATGCCTGGTGGGACTCTTAGTCCAATAAGTGGGAAGATTTTGGTGTATCTTTCCTCTAATCAACTTTTAGAAGCAAGTAAGCTAACACCAATGGTGACTCTGAATGATAAATTATGGTTTTAAGCAGCCCAGGTATATCTATTTAAAAAAATTGATCATTTTTTGTGTTTATTTTGACATATGAGGTTGATATGGATAGTTATGGCCAATACTCCTATTAGGAACCTTCTTATCAACCCTGCTATGAATCATTCTTTACCCCTCAATAATCCTATCCAAATGAATATCAATCCTATGAGCCATGAAATCCATATAGCCCTTCATTCCCTTCTCCATATGAACACCATTTTGTTGGACAACCCTATGAGGAAGGTTACTAAGAAACATATCAAGAAACACCTCTCTATTAGTCCCAATATGAGCCCTATCATTCATATCATGATGCCTATTAGCCTCAAGAATATTCCTAAGTCTTGTCATATGAAATTAGATGATTCCATGGATTATACACAAATATATTATTAGTAAGGTGTATCTCCTACTTATATAGGTTTTTTTCCTTCTAATCATCCCAAGAATTCACTTCCCTATGATCTTACTAGTTCTTTTCTCTTTCCCAAATCCATTCATAATCCTTCTCCTTCATCCCACACTCCATCTCCAACTCATCAAACTTTTCATACCCCTTATACTCCATATTCAATTCATAAACCTTCTAATTACCCTTATATTCCATCTCCTTCACATAAACCTATCAATCAACCTCCCACCTCACCCCTTCTTGAGAAAGAGTCTATCTTGAGAGAAGCAAGTGAAGAAGATAAAATTCAATTCATGGTTGATCAATAATATCTCATGAGTGAATATGATGAATAAATCACCATAGGGACTCCCCTTGGTGAACAAACAGATAATCTACTAGCTAATGCCTCCATATTTGAAGGGATGTGTGTCTATGAAGTAGACTCTAATGCCTCTATTTTTGAGGGAATGTGTATCTATGAGGAATGTGGCCAAGACTTGAAGAGAGAGTTATTGGAAGAAGACTCTATGTATGATCATCTTAAGTATGAATTGGAGTGTATTATCAAGGATGAGGGTCAAATCACTCCTCAAGAAGTGGTAGTCTTAAGAGAGTCTCATGAGCCCAAGGTAGAGGAAACAACTCTTGAAGATGATATTCATGAGGAAGAAGATTTATGGTAGGAGTTCAATGCCATATACAAGGAATTTGATAAAAATAAATATGAATGTCATTCAATTGGTAAATAACCTATTGTCATGAATCCATTTGAGGATGTTAGTGTATAAGAAGTCGTAGACATGGATAATGATAGAAAGGCTGAGAGGACTATCATGTTTTCAAACTTGCACATCAAGGGCCAAGTAAATGGGAAGGTTGAGACTATCTAGATGCAAGAGGAGTTAATTTACATAGTTAACATATATATGGATCTTCTTGGTTCTCATTGAACCTCATGCCAATGAAGTTGGAAAACACCATGAAAAATGGAGGCATCAATGATAAAAGATAAAAGGATACATATCTCACTAATCCCTTCATATCATGAAGCAAGGAAGGTTTAAAACTTTCCCTTTGACCCAGGATGGAGGTATGATTAATTTTTAGTTATACATAGTTGTTTTCTTTATTATTTTCCTAAGTGCTTTGAGCAAACTGTGTGTATCTTGTTAGTGTGTTTGCTTTGCTTATGTGTGTCCTTTATTTTGTGTGGTTTAGTTAATTAGTTATCTTGTCTTGGTCTAGCCTATTTTCAATGGTAAAATTCCTCCTTTTGTGTTTCAAACCTCATATGACTCCCTAATCCCAATGGACTGATAAGGCTACTGGTCTAGTTAGCATAGCAGGCATGTTACCCCTATGAGTCACTAATTTGTTGACCAAATTTGACCTTACATATAAAATTGGGACCCCTATAGGTAAAATATTGATTTTTAAGTGTTTTATGGGTCTAATATATATGTATTGAAGTGTATTTTAGGTCATTTAGTGTGATTTCATGTTATATTAGCCTTGGTCATTAGTCATTTTAGTCCTTATATCATTTTGAGTCATTTTGAGGGTCAAAATTGAGCGTTTAATGACTTATACAGTCTCCATGGGAATTTTTAAAGTTATAAAATGTGATTTCATGTGACATGTGTTCTATCATTCCTTATTCAACTATTCTTAACTGAAAGTAATAGGTTTTTCAGAAGAAAGAGCAATTTTCTTAAGAAAAAAAGAGTTTGGCACTTGTACAACCCAAAAGGAAGTGAGACACATGGAATAAGGTTATATAATTTATTTTTATCTTCCCCAAGCTTATTTACATGTTTTAAGTGTTCTATAAGTTCCAATTCTAAGCTAAAATTGTTCTGCTCTTTTTTCACCCTTCTAGACAAATAGAACTAGTCTTCAGGTTTGTAAATGGTGCAGACAGTTGGAAAAATTCTAGGTAAAATTCCTTTTGGAGGTGAAATTAAACTTAAATATATTCATTTTCATAATTATATTACAAATAATGGTGGCTTGTGCTTTATGAACCATCCTCATGAAATTGACTATGTTTTTTTTCTTACTAATCTATGTACCCTATAGGTTTCACCTTGGTTTGAGTAGTTCTATATAATCTAGTTACTAATATAGTTTCCAAATGATTTTTAATATATCCCTTAATGTTTACCATGATTTTTTTCATGTTTTAAGGTGTTTGGATGATCTAATTATCTTAAGTTGTAAGAGGAAGCACTTTTTTGTGCAACATGTAGGTTTCCACCATTTTATGGACCTTCATGCTTTGTTAATGGTTAAATATGGTTTTGATAGTTTCATTTACATAATTTCAAGGTTATCTTGATTCCCTTCACCTTGAAACTTCATTCTCTAAAACATTCTTCATAGTTTGTAGTCAATACACTATGCATATGCAGGTAGCTCTTTGAATATATAAGTATTTCAAAATGATGTCATGATGGAATGGGAGCTCTGAAAGGTGTTTCAAATATTTTGGAGTGATAAGAGTTTCTTTTTTCACTTTGGTAAGATCTATATATAATTAAAATAATAAATCTCTTGCACACTACCTATATTTTTGTCCACTGCCTAAATTCACAGTCTCCTACCATTGTATTCACTTATAAAAGCTCTACATGGAGATGAAATATGGGAAAAGACATGATTGAATGGTTTTTATCCCCTCAAGGTTATAATAACATAGTTTAATAGGTTATAATGGTATTAGAAGTGATCAAATGGTCATAACAATGATCATTGCCCATCCTTATATTCACTACCTATAGACATGAGAGTAAACCTATAGGTGGTACTAACAGAGAGATGAAGGCCCTTTTGAAGTGTTGAGGCATGGGGTGAAACCTTACTTGGAGTTATAATTAATTTAGTAGATCATTATAGACCTACTTGAAAGGCTAAGATATCAAATGGTAGTGTTGATCACCTTCTAGCATTCAATGACTATGTTCAAGAACACAATCCCTAAACTAAGAAAATAAAGGTGTAGGGCATTTTATTGATATCATATAAAAACATTCCAAATGGATTTTATGCATATTAATGTGTTTGTCTTGAATTCCACATGCAGGATAGGGAATTATAAAATTTTAAAGGGTATAAATTTAGTGTAAGATAGTTATTGAGAGACCTAAAGATGCCCCTTAAACCACTATTTTTAGGTAGTAATCACCTATAGTTCTGAGTCTCAAAGAGGCCTCTCCATCCAAAGGTTGTAAAGAACCTAGACTAGGCCACTATGATGGAATGATTCAAAATAGTAAAAGTGACTTTTATGATCTAAATGATCAAATAAGAGGATGGCATACTATTTATTGTTTCTCATAAACACCTACATGCATATCTTGGTCTAAATTACCATCTACAGTTGGTTATGAAGTTTCACAGTCCATAGGATGAGATAAAATGTAGAAATCTACAAACATATAGACCCATGTTTAGATCACATTACTATCAATAGGTCTCAAAGGGTTATGAAGGAATATGTAGCATAGTTTTAAGGATAAAATCCACCTACATGACTCCATACAGTGAATTGTAGGTGACTATGGGTAGCAGTGGGCTAAATAGGATGTCTAGGTGATTATTGAAACCCATACAAGGTAAAAAAATAGGTCTAAATAGATGATAAATGACCATGAAAAGGTTTTAGGAGGGATTTATTAATTTTTATAGGCCTAATCCATACATATGCACCTATAGGTGCCCCTCCAACACATAAAGACACAGTCAGCTGTAACAGTAAGTAGATAGTGAGCAAAGGTTGTTACTTTTGAGGTTGCCATTGTAGGTATGTGACATGAATATACAAAAAAAAATGGTAATATGGACAATAAAACTCAAATAAGGTATTGTAAAATTTTATTCAAGGTCAAGTTAGGAAAATTACCCTACAGGTGTGATGTTTTGAGGTCAACATAGTCAAGATTTTGTACAATCAGTCTAGACCAGTCAAGGGGTATAAAGAAGCATGTAGAGGATGAGGGTGATGAATTGGTTAGAACACCTTGGTTAATTTTTTTACATAATTTATACACCCTCATAAAATATATAAAATAAGCATAAAAAATACCCTTTCAAATGCAATACACAGTCCACTTGGGAAAGCCTTGTACACAATACTTTTTATACAATTTGTTTTGGGTTTTAAGGGAGTTGGAAGGTCAGATGACCTAAATAGAGGCCCAAATTTGGTATATATAGTATCCATCACTTAGATAACCCTCTCAAATATTCATCTTGTCTAATAAAATAGAGGGATTGTCCTCTATTTTATCTCAAACAAAGGGCACTCCCTTATGAATGAAATTGGAAGGTTTTGGAGAGTAAGGTAGAAAGATAAGACTAAAAAATAGAGATACAATTAAAGAAGGTGTGTGGAGTTGAAAAACATACAAGTAAATATAAATAAAATCTCATAGAATGAGTAAACTAAACAGGGAGATCTAAAACACCAAGGTTGTAGTTAGGCTCACTAGGTAGGGTTTACACCTAAAGTTAAAATGAAAGGTCAAATTCAATTTTATCATGAGATGAGAATTAAAACCTATTAGGACATATTTTTATGGTCATTTTAGACATGCTAAATCTATTGAGATGTATAGGAAACCATGAAGAATCTATTTTCAAGATTTAAGATAATTGAGGCTTGTTCAAGTGGAGAAATGAGCTCGATAGGGGAGATTTAGAGGCTCATATATATTTTTATCCCTTGCATGGAGATATAATAGGTTTAGAGGTGTTACAGGGATCCTAAACTCTACTCTAGTGACATTTTTTTTCAACTTCAACATCTTATTTTTATGAACAAAGCTTAAGAGGGTAAATAGGCCTAAACCCTTACAAAACCCTTTCTAGTGACCCGATTGGAGAAATGAGGTTGGAGGGATATTCAAATGAGATATTTTGAACATGAAAGTTATTTAAAATTTTGTAAGACTCCATGATCCTTTACATTGTTTTGAGTTGTATGGAACTATACAGATGGAGTACAAAATATGGTGATTATTTTGTGTGTTGTGTAGGTTCTAGGAGGTTCCAAGAGATGCCAATCACATGGAGTGTAATATTAAGACTTAATATAACTCCCAATGTCAATTTAATGAATTATAAAAACTCATATGGGCCTCAACCAACTTCTTCATCTTAGCTAGTCAAAATTAGCAAAGTGGACATGATGGTGAGAAGGGTGGAAAACTTCAAGTAAGATGATTTTAAGGTGTTCCTAATGCCTCTAAGGCCATGGAGGGTCTTGAAAAGTCTCATACAATCCATCCCATATATTTTAATTAAAAAATTTATGCCTTTTTGGAGGCCAAGTATGAGGGGTGTGTAAAAGAGAAGTTATTTTGATTGCAGATCGTGATAGCTCATTTTGGGATGGTTCTAGATGACCAAGACTGAAATAAATGCATGGAGAGGAATGTATGAAATACTTATCCTTAATTACAATCATCAGACCTATTCCTAATTATTTTTGGGATGTTCAAATATAGGTGAATCATGAAGGTAATTTTTTGAGCTAGAATGAGAACTTCTACGCCACTTTTCATGAGTTTCATGACTTGAGATGACACTTATACTTCTTGAACTTGCATGGTTCATTTCACATCTCCCTCTAATTAATTTTTAAATCCTTTTCTCCATTTTACAAGTGTCCTTGTGACCTTTACAATTATCTCTTCTCCTCTCTCTCTCTCTCAAGTTCTATAAGAACTAGCCATTTTGACCTTTGTAAATTATGCTCCACCTGAGTATGGTGAAGCCTTACTTATTTTCATACCATTTGATCAATAATACTATTGATTTATAAATATTCATAGTGTGTTTACTTGGATGATTTATTTTTCTTAGTGATGACTAATTGTTTCCTTAGAATTGTTGTTTGCTTCTCTCACCTATTTACAGTTGGAAAGATTCTTCTTGCAAGGCATGTGTAGTGTCATAGGAAGTTTCAAATTTGAGTGAGTTAGTCTATTCACTAGTGACATTCAAGGCCTATTATCTAATCCTCTATCCTAAACATTCATCCATAACCTCATAATGTAACATTGATGTGAGAAGATGTAGATTGGAGAAGTTTATTTTTGGTTAGTATCTTGGTTTCATGTGTAACATGCAATTGGTTGGAAGTCATAAACTTATTTGGTGTGTCACCTCCCTTAGGATAGTTTTATTTTAGTTTTATCTCTCCCATTTTCCCACCAAATTTTAGGTGTAATAGTGATCCAAAGTGGTACATTAAGGGAACTAGCCCTATCTAAGGATTCACCTCATTCATAGGCTACCCACAAGCTTAAAGGTGTTTCAATTATGCCACTTGGATGAGGAGAGCTGAGGCATATCCTCAAAGGGTGAAAATCCAAGTGAAAAAAATTCAAGAGGATAACATAAATGTGGTTAAGACATTTTGATAGACCTTATTATATAGTTTATAATTTTAAAACTATAAAAAATATTTGAATATTTGTTTCAGTTATGTCATCCACACTTTTCATAATTGTATTTCCCTATGGCCCCATATTTTTTTTATACTCTATACTCTAATTTTTTGTCTCAATTTTTTATACACTTAGTTTATTATATTATCTAGTTGGTTTTTTTAGAGACTTAAAGAGGTTTGTACTCAATTTGTACTTGGTCTTATGGCCATCAAATTTGGCACTTAAAAGCATAAATTTAATCTTTAAAAGGAATGACACATTTAATTGTTAAAAAGAAGGAACCATAAATAAGATCTCAACTATATACTTCTCATCCTCTAACCTCTTTATCCATTGGTTTTTTAATTAAGACAAATTACCTCATATAAAATAAATCGACGTAAGCTTTTCAAATTGCTTAAAACCCTAAACCAGGAAACCCTAAAATATAATTTCATATAACTTCATTTCTATTAATTTTGTATTCCTTTGTGGTCATTGGAATCATAAAGTGAGAAATAATTACAAGGGGAAGATAAAGATGAGTCTAAGTAGACAACAATGAATTACAATTCAAGTAAGAAATACAAGCCCTACATGTCATGGGAATCAAGAAGCGAGTGACATTTACAAGAGGAGGTCAAGAAGGAGTCTAAGTAGATAACAATGAAGAACAATACAAGTAAGAAATACAAGCCCTAAATTTTTTTGGAATTGTTAAGTGAGTGAAAATTGTAAGAGGAGACCAAGGAGGAGTCTAAGTAGCTAACAATGAAGTACCATCCAAGTAAAAAATACAAACCGTACATATATGCTTTCACACTTATGAATTATACCTATCTTTTAAGGGATTAAAACTATTGCCATGTTATATTTTTCATTAGATCTTTACTCAGTGTAAAAACCCATCCTATATTATATCAAAACTCTTAATATTAGACACAATTTGGTTATCACATGGGATTGTTTGTTTAGTAATGAGATCATCAATATCTTTGGATTTGTTTGGGATTTCTTGATTAGTAATAAGATAAACAAGACCTCAAAAATCTTTTGAATTTGTGTTTGGGCATTGATGTGGCAATGCATTTTTTTAGAGTCACACAAACATGCTTAGGGTTTAGGTTTGGGATGGGTCTGTAGAAGTTTTTATTCATGTTGTCTCTCATGTCTTCCTTGATTGGATTTATTCATTTGGTCAAGTGTTTGAGATTATTAGACTGCCCCTGATTTTATAGGGAAAAACAAAATAGTCATTCTAAAAAACTTGGGTGTCTATTGATCATAATCATTATTCTGTCTCAAGCATATTTTCCCCATGAATGTGTTTGGGGAAAGGGTTTTAACTTGAATTTTTCATCATTATTTCTTGATTTGAATATGGTGCCTGATTCAACAACTATTTACATGTTTTTAAAAAGAGTTAATAGAAATCACCATTCAATTTATATAGGTGAGACAATTTTACCAAAGATTTGCCCATGATATTATACTTGAACTCTAGGATTCACAAAGATTTTAAGTAAGATTTTAGGGTTCCATCCTTAAAATTATCCCTAATCATAATAATCTCACATGATACTTTAAAATTTTCATTTTTTGCTATGGAAAGAATCTCTTCCTATTATTCCCCATGACCATGGGAAACCCCTCTTTATCTATGATGGCATAATACATATTGTTCTCAAATACCATCCCCATAGATTATGAGGGATAATTTATACATAAAGTGTGGAGGGTAGTGCAACTTGGGGACTTTCTAACCAAAATTTAACAACCAAAGTTTATGAAAAATATCTATAAGGGGTTATCATGTATTACTAATGATAAAATGAATCTTGATAGTTATTCATGAATATATCATCTTAGAATTTTTATTATTCAATCGACCCAATCCATAAATATATAATTAGGGGATATTGTTGGTAATTTTTTGATATGTATATTTTATTTTTACCGCAAGTTAAGATATTTAGAATGTATTTAGGGATGATAGTGAAAAAAATATAGCCTAACACTACCTTTCACATCCTTGTGATGAAACAAGTCAGTTGGTGCCATCACCTTGATAGCTCTATTATTTTTTTCTTTTTTCATACAAAGTTGGGTCTATCTAACAATTTTGATTGGATGGATTTTTACATTTATAAGGAACCCCTTTGCATGGTTAACCTTTATGCTTCTAATGATGCCATGAAACATGCAATGTTGTGGTAGTGACTTGTAGAGGAAACTCTCACCATGTATTTTGTTATGATTGTGCTAAAGAGTAAGAAGCACAAGCAGGGACTATAATGAGAAAATATTAAAATGGAAAGGAGATTTAAAATTACTCAATGAGTTTTATTATTTTTATTGAAAACAATGCCAAGCTTTTCTAGTAATTCATTAATTATTGGTGTAATTTTATGGTTGATCTTAACCATCATGCACAAACTCATTGCATGTTGGTGTGGCACCTTTGGGCCCCATGATTACTAAATGACACTGAAAATTCATTAACACCCATTTGTCATTAACTCCATATCTACTTCCCAACACACCTAAACCAACATTTATAAACAAGTATGCATAAATGACCCTACATAAAAAAAATATTGGGGCACACTATGATATTATTTGAATTTTTAAAACACTACATCACCATTTTACTATATGATTATTCAAAGCTCGTGCCTCATGTGAACATATATATTTGTGAACTAACATGCATAATCATGAATCATTTTCACAAAAAATGAGCTCAAAAATATATCCATATTTATATTTGATTGTGAATGAACCTAGCATGTTCCAAGGCCAAGGAAGGAGGAAACATATGAGCAAGGAGGTGTTTAAGGATTAAAAATATGAGTTTATGCATGTGTATTTGAGGAATAGAACAACAAGATGATTCCTTAGTTTCAACTTATTAGTTGTTTGAATCCTTAATATGGTTGATATAGGTTGTATTCATAAGCATAGGTAATTGTGTCTACTGATATTAAGAGAAAACTATTTGATTTGGTAATAGGCAAAGACTTAGCATCCATAATTACTAAGATCCTTCTATGTCATTCAAATGGACTTGATATCCTTTGGAGAGACCTTGAAATCCCTTTGTTTGAAAATGAGGTCAATGATGAATTATGTCATAGTATTTCACAATGGATTCACCATGCCACTTTATGGAAAGTTAAATGAATCACTCTTATAGCACCCTATGATTCTGGTTTTCTATGTCTTGTGACTTGTCATCCTATAGAAGGAACGTGAATTGTAAGACATAATGTGTTAATGTGAATTACATATGTTTATGTCCATATTCATATTTAGACTACATAAAGAAATGATTTATGAATATTGAATTAAACAAGTTTAAAACTAAATAAATACTATGATTCTTATTATTCATGTTTTTCACTTTTACAATATTATTTTATCTATCATTGTTATGAAATCATGGGTTATCACATAGATCAAGGATGTTCTCTTGATGGTCATATTGAATGCATCAATTTACTAATTATTATTCTTCTTGGGCATGGTTAAGCTCTATGATAACCCTTGCTCTCTTGATGGTCATGGATGTTATAAGATGACACAGTTAAAAGAGAGATAATGATACACCCTTGTTCTTTCAACATTAGTAAATTGATGTTGGTATAATGATGTTATAACTAAGGGTCATATTTCATGCATTGATGACCATCAAAAACCTCCATTATGGTTATAAAACTATATAACTATAATTAGTAAATTGCTCACTATAGGCACTTCCATGACTTCCCTATGAATCATAATCTCAGTATGGTTGAGCTATAGGTTATCTTGCATACATGGTTATCATTAGTTATCATAATATTTTATGTGAAAATGAGGGAAAAGAGTGTTTTAGTTTTTAAGGGACTCATGTTTCATCCCATCACCATGATAACCCTTCAAAAAGACATAAATTAGAAGTAAAATGAGCTTTGGGTTATCTTACCTAGCTAGTTATTAGTCATTTTCATATTTATATTTATATAAAAAATATCATGTATAAATCTAATAATGAATGATAAATAGATATGTAATATAAATCATACCTCAACCATGCCCAAGTTACTAATCACATGGAATTATAGATGTGTCGATAGTGAATAATTTAATAGTTATAACTATGTAGTTGTACAACCATAATGAAGCTCTGTGATGGTCATGGATGCATGCAAGATGAAAAAGGGTTATCACATAGCTTAATAAGTCGATGCTCCCTTGATAGTCATGGATAAAAAATTTATTAATTACATATATGTAGTTGTATAACCATAAGTCAATGAATTACAGTATTCTAGGCAAGGCTCAAAAATATGCTTGTGGATAGGAAAGTTGAGAAATATTATTCCTAATATTAATTAAGTTTTAGATTAAGTTGTTTAACATATTAGGAATATTGTTTTTGTTTAAAAACTTAATGAAAAATAAGAAGAATATGCAAGCATGAGACATGAAAAATAGGTTAAACTTAATGAACTACATGAATAATATTCCTAAGTGGAGGTCAAACATGGTTTTAAACTTAATGTTGTTAATTGGGTTTAAATATTATTATTCCATACTTAAGACATTCACCTCTTATAACTTTAAGCAAGAAAGTGGAGACACTTATGTGAAAATTTAAAAAATAGTCTTCATGAAATGAAGATGATTCTTTAATCAAAACATGAGTACATATATAATTTTGATAGTCGTTACTTATTCAGCATGGTTAGTCCTAACTTGTTAAGGTTGGGTTGTCTAATTAAAAAAATAATCCACTTTTTGAACAAGGAGCAATGGGATTTAGTTTTCAAATTTCAAATTATCACATATTATACTCATCCACATTGAAAATATTTTTCAAAAACTGCAAGATAAATAAAACATTTACCATAATTATCAATTTGAACTCCCTAATCCATGATCTTCTTGAGTTTTTTAAGCCCAAGGCCACTAAACATGTTATGAGAATTATTCCTTGCCATGGATTGCCTCATTTTTTATTGGCTTATAATATAAAAATATTCCTTTTCATAACCTATTTGAATGGGTGTTTCCTTATCACAACATCCTTATTCATTTTGATCAAATACCATTGAATGGGTGTTTCCTTGTTACAACATACTTTTTTCAATCTGATCAAATGAATTTTCATCATCTTATTGATTGTGTGATTTTTCTTCATGACAAACATTTTTTAACATTGTTTGGTTAGTTGTTTAAATCCCTAAGGTGTGGTTCTTTGTTTTTATTGATATAGCTCTTCCTTTTCCATTAAACTACTAATGACCAAAAACCATACCTACATGCATTTTTTATTCATGCATGCTTAATAAGGTTCATTCTTGTATGTAATATAGTTTCTTTGTTCATTATATAAACTACTACAAATAATTAATCACGTTCACCATAAGCATTGAACACATATTTATTAGAACCTAACAATCTGTGTAGTTTGGAGTTAAAAACCCCATTAGACACCTAACAATATTTTGAGTTTCCATCTTTCCATTTTCAAACATTGCTATTATATTCAATTAGTTACTGGGTGGATGTGCATATGTATCCCTTCATTACTTCCATGACTTCCAAATCCCAAATTTATGTTTATGGTAGGGCAACTTTTAATTGTTATGTATTTGTTTTTTCACTTGAAAATAATCTTTTTATATTAGAATATGGAAATCTCAAACAAGATTGTGATATGCTAGAATGGTTTATTTAGTGGATGTGAATGGGTGTCCTAACATAACCTACTTTGGTTTGTTGAATTTTGATGTTTTAACTGAAATATCTAATCCCTCGGTCTTAAAGTAATATAAAGGAAATAACATATAAATATAAAAAATCATATTATTATAGCTTCAAATATCCTCAAATATTGCCACATGTTTTAGCATTGCATCCTTATTAGAGATAGTCATATTTCATGTATACTACCTATGGATTCAATAAATATTTATTTAGGTTTCATTTTATTGATATGAGTTATATTATATGATTCATTATTTGTATAACATATTAAGGTTCCATAATTTAATGTGATATCCACTGAATTCCCAATTACAATATAAATGATAGAGAGATAGGTCGATATTATTACAAAGAATGAATAAATAGTTTCAAGTTACTCAATTAACATCCATAGTCAATGATTCTCATAACCTAAATATAAAACTAATAATGTGAATTTGCCCTTGTCGTCTAAACAATGTACAAGGCAAGGTAGCATTCCCTTCATGTCAATAATGAGAACAAGAAATATAAGGAGCATTGATGGTGGATTATGCAAGGTGGGAGGGGGTGTCATCTAACAAGTCAATCACCATCAATACTAGAAGTGTATTCATCAATATATGCTTGACACGGTGAATGTTTGACAAAAACTAAAAAAGAAGTAATTAAACTTATGGACGTAGAATTTCCATATAAAGGTGACATATTTTTAAGTAAATACTCACCCAAGGTAAATGCAAAATAATATATGTCATAATCTGCCTCACTTATATCTAGTTTCTTAAGGCCTTGCAACCAACAAAGTTAAATATAATATAAACGTATAATGGTGTATTCAACAAACCACATTAAATGCACAACATAGAAACCCATGCTAGGGATGAGAAGCACTATCGAGGGATCCATGTGGATTGAGTATATAGCCTATTCAAAAAGATCAAAAAAGGAATTCCACATTGAAGAAAAAAGATATATATATATATATATATATATATATATATATATATATATATATATATATATATATATATATATATATATATATATCCAATAACCTACAAATGAACCATCCCCTTGAGGTTGTGAAGATATAAAGTAAACTTAAAGAAACTCTCAATTATGAAAGTGTTTGCAAGGAAATTAAACATACATTTCTTTTAGGGGTTTTTAATTGTTGTCTTCATGTAGTTCATAGAAAACCAAAAATTGATTGGTTTATCCTTCCCTTTGGCACAATAATAATTTGAATGTTGTACATAATTCATCGATAATGTTGAATGTTGTAAACCAAAATCCAAACTTGTATGAATTTTTTTTATGCTAGCAACTAATACTTTGAATCTTGAAAGTTCTAGACTTATGATGGATGATTTGGAAGGAACCAATTTCATGCAATAAATTTTTGCCAAGTTAGAGAAAATTGTATGAAATTTTATCTATTACCGATGATGAACTTTTTTTAGTTTAATTCATGTTTATTGATAATAATTGACTTTTATATGGATTGTTTTAGGAGAAACAAATCAGTAACCAGTCATCATTTCATTCATGCCCTGAGTTTAGACATTTGCATCAATTTGTCAAAAATTCTAATATGGTTTTATACAGTGCATTGACTAGTGGGGGTGGGATTCCCACTAGGTGAGGATAGCCATTTTATGGCCAGCAGTATCTTGTAA
This sequence comes from Torreya grandis, assembly GCA_037957365.1. NCBI lineage: Eukaryota > Viridiplantae > Streptophyta > Pinopsida > Cupressales > Taxaceae > Torreya > Torreya grandis. The sequence continues at coordinate 3,525,602 of JARHVA010000638.1, read as the reverse complement.
TTGAATGTTGATAGGCATTTTATTATTTTTTTAATATGGATGCAGATGAGGGGTCGACACATGTATTATTAATAATGTTCCATCCATTATCCACACCAAATTTAATATTCTTTTTACATTAGTATAATACTCAATATTTTTAAACTTCGCATCCACTTTGTAATTTTTTATGTGCATGTTTTATATTTTAGCAAGAGAGATGGAATAAATCCAAGGTGATGAGGGTGTTAATGAACCTCACAATGAGTTTGTCTTGACAAATGTATGTGAACCATTGGTTTCACTTATTCTTTGTTTATTTGTCCTACTCATAAATGCTTATATTTACATTTCTGTAGTAACACTTCACATCCACTTTGTAATTTTATATATTATTTCCCTTGTAAACCGTGAACCTCTCTAAAATGGGTGTAGGGCATGTAAATCCACGTGTTGTCTTGAATCTAGATCTAGTGTACAATATGAACCCTCTGATGTAATATACAACTTAAATTACCTTGTTATTTCCCCTCACCATCACCACTCAACTCACCTTAAAATCTTTCACCACTTGCATGTTTTTTTATAACTTTGTCTTTCCCCACTACTTTGTCATTACTTAAACTCACTTTGACATGGAACTTCTCCTCCTTACACAATGCATTCCTTGATGTATAAATAAATACATAATCTCATTTCGTAATGTCAATTCCATAAATTAAAATTTATTAATGTTTAACTATTCATATACAAAAATTAAAATGGGATCAATTATCATAATAATTTATACTCCCTTATTTTAAAAAACCTCATCTTAAAAAATAAAATATTACATCCCTTCTAACATAACTTGTACCTTTAGAACAACTCCTAATTATCATGTAATGAGAAACTTCTAGAAAAAAAAAATCAAAACAAACTGCCCAATTACTATGTGATGAGAAAATTTGAAGATAAAAAAAAAATCAAAATAAACTACATACAAGTTAATTATTTTGAATCAACGTTGCTAACTTGCTACGGCTCATCATCAAAGATGAATGACTATTATTGCTCTCTATACAAATATCAAACCATGCAATTTTGATATTAAATTAATTAGTATGATTCCTAATTCGCTGAATAAGTTTTGAAAGAAGGTTACAAATGGCCATCTCTTTTTGGAAAGAATGTTAAAATTCATCTACAGGAAAATATAATGAAGTTTAGACAACTGTAGATTTTTAAAAAAAAATACCAACACCACTTTCACATTTCCAAAAAAATACATGCACTTTGTATTTCAACTAAGAAATGCTCAATCAGCATACATCACAGTTTACAATCTCCTCATTATTTCTTATCGAACGACTAATCTATCCAAGTTTAAAAATAAACTAAGAAATGCTCAACCACTATTTACCAATCTAATCAAATGTTCAACCTCGGAAACACTCAGATAACATACAACCCAATTTAATATCTCTAAGGGAAGTATTCAACCTCCTCATTATTTTCTTATCAAATGACCAATGAATTTATCAATGCACAACTTCTGAAATCGATTATTTATACACGTCTTGAACACATTCCCAATCTCCCACACCACCCTTTTAATCTTTCTGCCCTCCTCTTCCACCATTACTCTTCTCACGGCTTTGCAAATCTTCTCACTTTTTGTAAAACCATCATTTTCCCTTTCTAGCTCCACACCCACCTTCAATTCCTCAATAATAAATCTCGCATTCAATCCCTGATCATACATCATTGACAGAGTAATCAAAGGCAACCCATTGCTCATTCCTTCTATCACAGAATTCCACCCACAGTGTGTTACAAATACCCCAATCGAAGAATGGCAGAGAATCTCCTTTTGAGGTGCCCATCCATTTATTACAAATCCTCTCTTCTCAATTTGCCTTTCATATCCATCTAAAAAAATAAAAGGCATATTATTTTGCAAATGCACCACTAAAATAAATGGGAGTTGTGCAGCCTCTAAACCTAGAGCCACCTCCTGGATCTATTGCTCTGGTAAGAAACATTCACTCCTGAAGGACACATAAACAACTGAACCACACTATTTTTCTCTAACCATTCCAAGAAATCAGACTCCACTTCATATATCTTCCTTGCATTGATAGGAGTAGAGGACCTACAAGAAGTAGATAAGCACAAGGTTTGTAGTTACCCTTTAAAAATACTCAATAAACTTCCTTTCAAGTTCATTGTGTTAAAATATTATTTTTTGACCTCCTCCTACCTAACTCCACACGCAGCTCTAGAACATGACACACCACCAACTAAATTTAATGTAATAATTTCAAATTTGATTTTTTGGAGTCCATTTTGACTTATTTTTTTGGAGGGAAAGCTATGAAGCAAGTGAGAAGTTAGAGAGAGACAAAAATAATGTAGAAGACATTAAATTCAACATTGCAGTAGTAAAAAAAAGAGAGAATATCTAGGGAAAGAACAGAGCAGTAGCTTAAAAAGAGACAGTAGGGGATTTGAACAAAAAAGAGCTATGGAATAGAGTAGAGTAGTCTGTAGCAAGGGGAGAGAAAGGGAAGAAACCTATAAAAAGAATAAAGAAAGACAATTACAGTAGCAGTCTGTAGCTAAGGATAATAGCACATAATATAATAGGGAAAAATAAAACAACAATCATTGAAAGTTATTAAATTTTTTTTCTTCGTAAAAACTTAATTTTACAATAGTAACTACTGTATGAACTAGTTTATGTAGGAGTCTTTTCATATTTTAATATATGCAATTTTTAGTGTTTATTTCTTCATTTTCTCTCCTCCCCTATTTATGTTTTGTGTTGTCTATTTTTTGCCCACCTAAGCTTGTATATTTCTAGTATTTTTTTGTCTACATAGCTAATAGAGCTATAAGTTTTTTTCTCAACAACTAGTACTAGAGTTTTAGGTGAAGAGTAGCTAGTTTGTGTGTGCATTCAGACATGACAATAGGAACTTCGAGGTCATGGCAATAATGCCCTATGTTTGATGAGAAAAACTATGATGTGTGGAGCATCAAGATAAAAATAATATTCAACTATCAAGATCTATGGGAGTTGGTTGAAGTTGGGTACAATGAGGTTGCAAATATGGTTGCCTTTATTTTTTTACCTAAGCAAAAAATAATGTAGTGAATGAGAATAGGAGGAAAGCTATCAAAGCACACAACTATATATAAATGGATTTATCTAACTCAATATTTTCTAGGATAACATTAGTTGTGCATTCAAAACAAGCATGGGACATTTTACAAAATATTTATCAAAAGAGTGACAAGGTGAAGCTTATCAAGTTGCAACTCTTGAGAAGAAACTTTGAGACCCTACAAATGAAGGAGAATGAGTCCATCAATGACTTCTTCACAAAGACTATGAACATAATAAATCAAATGAAGACATGTGGTGACAATCTTGAAGATCATAGGATCATTGAGAAGGTTTTGAGAAGCCTTCCAATTATATTTGCTCCTATAATGGTTGTTATAGAAGAGTCAAAAGATTTGAGATTAATGATGATTGATGAGCTAATGGGTTCCTTGAAAATCCATGAACAAAGGTTGAATAGGTCAGTCACCTCCTCCCATGAGCAACCATTCAAGATCAATGTGAATGTGAAAGGAAGGGGAAGAAGATCAAATAATAGAGGAGGAAGAACTTTTATCAGTTAAGGTGGAAGGCATAGCCATCAAGAGTCACATGGAAGAGGAAGAGGAAAGAGAAACAACACTTCAAGAGGAGGATCTACACAAAGGTATGATAAATCTAGCATCCAATGCTATTATTATAAGAGGTAGGGGCACTATGCTAGTGAGTGTAGAAAGAAGGAATATGACATGAATAAGCAAAATTCAAATTTCACACATACACAAGAGGTTGAACCTAATAGTAATGAGAAAGGTGGAAGCTTGTTTATAACTTGCAACATTAATGAGAAAAGTAGTAAAGAGACATGGTACTTAGATAGTGGTTGTAGCAACCACATGAGTGGGAATAAAGAGATGTTCATCCACATAGATGAGCCAATAAAATCAGAGGTAAAGATGGGAAACAATGATAAGGTTTCTATCATGGGCAAGGGTAGCATTTCAATCCACACCAAGCAAGGTGACCAAAGGCAAATGCATGATGTATATTATGTACCCAAGTTGAAACATAACCTTATCAACATTGGGTAGCTTGTGCAAAAAGAGTGTAATATCAAATTTTATAATGGTGAGTGTATCATCCTTGATAGGAATGGCTGAAATAAAAAGATAGAAACAGTCAAGATGACAAGCAATCAGATGTTTTCATTGAGAATGCAAAGTGAGCTTATAACAACAATCAAAATAGTGATGGTAGATTAACCTACTCTTTAGAATTTTAACTACAGACATTTGAGCTTTGGAGGGTTGAATCTTCTTCACAGGAAGCACATGGTGAAGGGACTGCCCCTTATAGAATAGCCAAACAAGGTATGTGAAAGATGCATATTGGGGAAGCAGCATAGGAGTGAATTTATTATGGGTAAGGCATAGAGAGCTAGAGCTCTATTAGAGTTGATCCATTCAAACTTGTGTGGTCTAATGAAGACCCCCTCACTATCCAATAATTTCTATTTAATGACATTCATAGATGACTACAGTCGAAAGATATGGGTGTACTTCTTGAAGAATAAATCAAAAGCATTTGAGATCTTCAAGCATTTCAAGGCCATGGTGGAGAATCAAAGTGGCCATTACATCAAGATTTTGAGGAGAGATAGAGGGGGAGAGTATATCTCCAATTAATTCATGAATTTTTGCAAGGATCATGGCATAATGAAATAATTTACAGTCACATATACACTATAACAAAATGGTGTGGTTGAGAGGAAGAATAGGACCATCTAAGAGATGGAAAGGAGCATGCTAAAGGCAAAAGGTTTGCCTAATGATTTTGGGATGAATTTATAGCAATAGTCATTTACTTGTTGAATATATGTCCAATGAAGAGTGTAAGGGATGTGATCCCTCAAGAAGCATGGAGCAGTTAGAAGCCAAGTGTTTAACACCTTAGAGTGTTCAGTTGTGTAGCATAAACACATGTGCCCAAGTAAAGAAGAATGAAATGGGATGATAAAGGTAAGAAGTGTATATTCATAGGGTATAGTGCCCAATCAAAGGCATACCAGCTATACAATCCCATCACCAAAGAGCTCATAATCAGTCAAAATTTTTAATTCATTGAGCATGAAGCTTGAAAAGAGAGACAAGATGAAGGGCATGTGGAAACAAGGGCTATTGGACCTTTTGTTGAATCTAAAACAACAGGTGGTACAACCACCAATGAACCAACTTGGACCCTTACTTCACAAAGTGTTGATTCATCTAATGGCAACAGCCATTAAGGAGGCGAAGGAGTTATTCAAGAGTCAACATCCTCCTCCTCTTCCAACTCAAGTCAACATCAATTAAGGACAAAAATTTTACAAAAAGTCTATGAGTAGTCAAGGTATGAGCAAAATGAAGATAAAACTATGAATTATGCATTATTTCTATTAGCTGATCCAATCTACTTTGAGGAAGTAGTCAAAGATATCAAGTGGTGTGAGGTAAAGGACAAAGAGATGCATGCTATATAGATAAATGACACATGGGAGTTAGTTGACCCACCAAAAGAAAAAGAGGTCATAGGATTTAAGTGGGTATACAAGACAAAAATTACTCCTAAAGGCAAGATAAAGGCATAAATAAAGTTTAGTGGTGAAGGGCTACAAGCAAAGGCCTAGACATGATTAAAATGAAACATTTGCACCTATAGCAAGGTTAGAAATGATAAGGACAATCATAGCCATTGTTTCCCAACACAAGTGGAAGGTGCATCAAATGGATCTGAAGTCAGCTTTATTGAATGGAGTGCTCGAAGGAGAGGCCTATGTGAGACAACCACTCAGATATGAGATTCTAAAGCATGAGAACAAAGTTCATAAGATGAAAAAGGCATTGTATGGGCTCAAACAAGCCCCAAGAACATGGTACAGTTGTATAGACTCATACTTGTTAAGTAACAGTTTTAGAAAAAGTGCAAGTGAGCCCACACTATCCATCAAAGCATGCAAAGAAGGTATTTTAATTTTTGTATTGTGTGTGGATGATCTAATATTCACTGATAATGTAAATCACTCCATTGAATAATTCAAAACAAATATGAAAAATAAATTTGAAATGACTGTTTGGGGTTTTTAAAGTATTTTCTTGGAATAGAGTTCAAGCAAATAGATGAAGGCATATTCATATACCAATTTAAGTATGTAAAAGATATTTTAGAGAGGTTCAAGATCATGGACAACAAGCTTATGTTCACTCTAGTAGAGACAAGTCTTAATTTGTGCAAAGATGATTGCAGCAGCAAAGTAGACCCCACACACTATAAGAGCCTAGTGGGAAGCCTAATGTATTTGACTATAACAAGACCGAACATCATGTATGCAGTCAACCTCATATCTAGATTTATGGAGACACCAAAGGAGACACATTGGAAAGCTAGCAAGAGGATATTAAGGTACATCAATGGAACAAGAGATTATGATGTTTTGTATGCAGCATCAGATGAGTTTTAGCTTGTTGGTTACATAGTTAGTGATTGGGCAGCCAACCTTGATAACTGAAAGAACACTTCAAGGTATGTATTCCATCTTGGGTTATGAGCCATATCTTAGGATTCAAAAAAACAATCCATAGTGTCACTTTCTATAGTTGAAGTGGAGTATATAGTAGCTAATGCAATAACATGTTAGTCTATATGGTTGTGAAAGGTACTTTCTAATTTGCATGAGGATCAACAAGGAGCTTCTATAGTCTATTATGATAAAGTATCATCTAGAGCATTGTCAAATAACCCCATGTTTTATGGTAGGAGAAAACACATTCAAAATATGTATCAATTTATTCATGAGTTATGTGAAAATTATGTCATAGAGCTTAGATTTTGTAAGTTTGATTAGTATCTAGTTGATATTTTCACTAACCATTTGTCTAAAGACACTTTCATGCATTTAAAAGGAAGGTTAGGGGTCATAAATATAGCATAATTAGACGTACATAGTGTTATGGTAGCTATAGATTTTTACAACAGAGCTACAAACTCAAATAATACAACTTTGGACTCCTACAATAGAGCTATAGATTACATCGAGGTAGCTACAGATTTCATCAGTCTAGCTACAGATTTCATCAGTCTAGCTATAGATTTCAACAGGCCAACTACGATTTACAATCTAGATATGGATTTCATTAGTCCAACTATGGATTCTGGCAGGGTAGTTATGGATTTTAACAATTTAGCTATGGATTCTATCAACAGAGCTATGGACTTCAGAAATGAAACTTTGAACATGCATAAAAAAGATGTAGAAGCATTTGGGAAGTTAAAAAGAAGTTATAAGAAGTTTTCAAAGATTGAGAAAAGTTTACTTAACCATGGTAGGAAGGTTAAAAATAAGGGAGAGTGTTAAAATATTATTTTTTAACCTCCTCCTACCTAACTCCACACACAGCTCCGAAACACAATAGACCACCAACTAAATTTAATGCAGCAACTTCAAATTTAATTTTTTTTAGTCTGTTTTGACTTATGTTTTGGGGGGAAAGTACAAAGCAAGTGAAAAGTTAGAGAGATACAAAAAGAATGTAGAAGACATTAAATTCAATGATGTAGCAGTCATAAAAAAAGAAAATGTGTAAGGAAAGAACAGAGCAGCAACTTAAAAAGAGATAGCATGAGATTTGAACCAAAAAGAGCTATGAAATAGAATAAAGCAGTCTATAGAAAGGGGAGAGAGAGGGAAACAGCCTGTAAGAAGAACAAGGGAAGTCAATTACAGCAGCATTCTATAGCTAAGGATAACATCACAAAGTAGAACAGGGGAAAAATAGAGCAACATTCAAAGAAAGTTATTAAATGTTTTTTTTCTTTGTAAAAACTTAATTTTGCAATAACAATAATTGAATGAACTAGTTTATGTAGGATTTTTTTCAAATTTTAATATATGCAAGTTTTAGTGTTTATTTCTTCAGTTTCTCTCCTCCCTTGTTTCTATCTTGTGTTGTTTATTTGTTTCCCACATGAATGTATATTTCTGGAATTTTTCTATCTACACAGCGAATAGAGTTGTAAGATTTTTTCCAACACATTGTATGACTTTTATGGGGATAGCATTAAAACCCTTTATACAATCCACAGTCCAGTGTATGCCTGTCATGCCATTACTACTATCATTCCTAACATATAATCTATTTATATAAAGGCATGCTTCAAAAAGCTGCAGTGAAATAACAACAGAAGGGTAACCTAGAGGTGGTTTGGATAAATCCTCTATAGTAATTTTTTCTTGGTATTTGGCTCTGTGGGGAGACATCTCATAGCTGAAATAAGTTGTGTCAAAGATAAGAAAGAACACTGTAGCCAAATTTGGCTACTACATTTAGGTCCAGTATTGAACTAAGTCAAATATAATACAATTAGGGGGTTCTATGCTATGCAATATCATTTCAAATGGCTTCTCTAATAGGTGAACGGCCCACAATAGATGACCCCATAGATGGGGTGGAGTGTCAGATGTGCACTTTATGCCCTTGGGCAACCCATCTACAACAGGGAATGGCAATGCCAGCAATTGAATTTTTTCAAGATTGGCAAGCATAGGCTTCATTCTGGGAATATTTAGGGGAGTGGTAAGGAAGGAGACTGTAACCCCTTGATCTTATATCCTTTTGGATACCTCTACATATGCATAAAAATGACCGTGATAGAGAGCTAGAAACATTAGGACGTGAAATTGCTTAGAGTTGTTGCTGCCATTACAAGCAGTGTAGAAAGATAGGTCCATTGTTTTTGTTTTGAATATTAACACAGGATAGTTTTAACTCTACAACAAGATAAGTTTCTCACGTGATATTGTGTGGTTATCAATTAAAGTAGACAAATCAAATCGAGATAAAACATAAGATTAGTCAAGTATGGTGGCTAACGAAAGAAGTCTATAAGACATTTAGTTTTAAGATTCACCTAGTTTGTGAATATCGCCTCAATTATAAATGCCTACCCTCTTTCCTTGATTTAAAAAACTATAACATACAACTCAAGGTTTGCACAACTATTTGAAATCTAATAGAGGGGTGCATACATGCTTTAATATTTGCACAATCAAGCTTTTAGTTGAATCTGCCCATAAACAGTATGTGCACTAAAATATCTTCAATATTTAGAAATTATTTTTATTAATATGATTAATTATATAATATTAAATAATATATAATTAATTTTATTGAGGGAAAAAAATTGAATTGAATGATTACCTTTTTTTTATTTTACATTTCTCTCTGAAAAAAATTAAACGAGATTATTTGGAATGTTTGTCACATCTCTCTTATATTTTAAGGTTTTGGCCCCTTAAATATTAACACCACCAATGGTTATTTGACTATGTATGATTTTATTGTATTTAATAATAACTTGTGCATTTGCAAGTTAATCCTCTTTCTTTTGGGAAACATTTTATTATTTATTGAGATTTTCATATAAACATGTATCATTAGATGCTGCTAAAATTAAAGCCTTTAATTGAATCTGCCCATAAACATTATGTGCACTAAAATATCTTCAATATTTAGAAATTATATTGTATTAATATGATTAATTATATAATATTAAATAATATATAATTAATTTTATTGAGGGAAAAAAAATGAATTGAATGATTACCTTTTTTCTATTTTACATTTCTTTCTAAAAAAAATTAAATGAAATTATTTGGAATGTTTGTCACATCTCTCTTATATTTTAAGGTTTTGGCCCCTTAAATATTAACACCACCAATGGTTATTTGACTATGTATGATTTTATTGTATTTAATAATAACTTGTGCATTTGCAAGTTAATCCTCTTTCTTTTGGGAAACATTTTATTATTTATTGAGATTTTCATATAAACATGTATCATTAGATGCTGCTAGAATTAGAGGAAGAAAAAATGCATCAAAGAAAGTAAATAAATTCATCTGAAAGGTGTTTCATGAAATAATTTATTCCTTATTCAAGAAAATACCCCTGATATTATTTTGCAAGTCCATGAGTTTGAAAATACCTACTATTAGCTTGAAAGGCATACCCTTATTAGATATTTTATTAGTGAAATCCTTTCATAATCAAAGCTTAAGCATTGAGCTAGTTCTCTTTGGAAACCCCAGGACTTCAAGTTTGAAGGGGTGCAGAATATGACAAAAGGATTTTCATTTTTAAAATTGTAGACCTTATTTATTGTGTGGCCATTTTTAAAAAATAGAACCTAGTTTATTCAATTTTTCCTTCTTATTTTTTCATGGACCAAATTTTTATTATCATTTATAAAACCAAAATCAAAGTTTGTGTGTCCTCAAATTTTTACTTCCCTTCTAAAGTTTTAGTGAACAACTTACTAAATCATTAAATCACTTTATCTGCTTTCACGTATAAATTATATTCTGCTTGGCTTAAGAAAATAATTTATGTTGAAATTGATCTTCCTGGAGAACTCAAGGAAACAATTACTATTCATGTTGGTGACAAACAATCCACTTAACGGATTATGTATATTAATCTACTTGTATTACTAATTATATGAACACAAAAATAAGAGTTAGTCCTCTTAAAGTTTTTGATAATACCACGGTTAATTCATCAATTAAGAAAGCAAAATCCTAGGAAGGGATTGATGCTGCTTAGAAAGTCATTGTCAGAAAGAATAACCAAAACAATATGAGAAATATAAAGTAAACTCTCACTCAATTATTGTTATCTCTGCGACCAAATTCGCTATTAGTGATGAACACTTCATAAAAATTGAACATCGTTATAAGCTCACATGATACTTTAAATCCATCATTTTTTGCATATGGAAAGCATCCCTTCTAATTCGGGCCCATGACCATGGGAAACCCCTCTTTCTCCATTCTGGCAGACTGCACGTTGTTCTCGAAGATGTTCCACAAAGTGTGGTGGCTATTACAGGTCAGGGACTTTCTAACCAAAATTTAAAAACCAAAGTTCATGAAAAACATCTATAAGGTGTTATCAGAGCTTACTAACGAGAACCTGAACCTCAATAGCTATCATGAATATATTATCCTAACGAGAAATAGAACCTCAATAGCTATTCACGTATCTATTATCTTAGATCGTTCATTGTTTAACAAACTCAATCCCTAAATATATAGTTAGGATAAATTGTTATCAATTTTTTAATATGCATGTTTTATTCCTACAATAAATTAAGATCTTTGGAATGTGTTTGGGGATGATTATGGAAACAATATAGCCTAACACTACCTTTCACATGGCCTATGATGAAACAAGAAGTGGTGGTGCCATCACCATGATATTTTTATTTACCTACTTTTTCATATAGGGGTGGGCTTGTCTAACAATTTTGATTGGATGATTTTTGTTTTCGATGGGCATTCCATTAGCATAGTTAACTTTTACACTTCCAACGCTGTCATGGAACAAGCCACATTATAGCAATGACTTGCAAAAGTGATTTTCATCATGAAGTGGGTTATGCTCGTGTTGAAGAGTAGGAAACATGAAGAGCGAATATAAAGAGAAGACATTAAAAATAGAATGAAGAATTAAAGGACTCAATGAATTTTATTATTTTTCATGAAAAAAAGGCGTACTTTCTTTTTCATCCATTCATTAGTAATGGAAATTTATCTTAACCTACTCATAATCATAATGGAAAGACCATCTTATGTTGATAAAATCTTTGGAAGGGATAAGAAATACATTAATTAAAGAAATGAATGCGTCTCATGTAAGGAACAAAATATAGAAGAAGAAATATATTCTTCTAGAAATGATGGTGTAGATTGAAGAGAAGGGATTAGAATAAATCAAGTTATGTTATAGGAACCGCCTAATTCATGCAATCATTGCTAGGGGGTCTAATAAAGAGAAACCATAAACCACACAACCCATAGAGTTAACACAATAAATGGACTAATTTGTAGTCTTACACACACACAAAATATAATAAACTGAAAGAACAATGTTCTTTGTTCAGTCAAATGAGGAATTAAAGATTGCATATATACTAAAGTATAATTATATACTTTTCGAATTAGCGAAATCTCAAAATGAGATGATTTATTACATTAAATCCGTAGATATAGATTTTGCTTATTAATATTCCTTTCAAGTAATTTACCTTAATAGTATATTCTCAAATCTAACCTCCACTACCCAACAGAATAAGTCCCTTATCATAGGCATAGGTACTTGATTATAAAGGCACAAGACCTGCCTACTTTTATTTAAGTGCTTTTACACCACTAATAAAATTAACACATCTTAGAGCATCATAAATATTAAATAACTCCACATTCCCAAGGTACAACAATATATTATGGCTTAATGTATTATAAAATAGATCACAAACATTATTATACGAATCCTTATTAGCTTCTATGACTTTCGAGATCAAATATCCAAATAGTAAACAACAAATCCTTCCATGACACATCACCAAGCCTTATCATGAATTCCAATTTTTTTTGAGTAGATCACACCTTGTTGGAAATCAGCCATGCACAAGTTCCGAACAAAAAATATTTGTATAAAAAATATATAACTTGGCACCAAAAAATTAATTTGATAGATGAGCTCCAAATGATGTCAATATGAGTCTTATAGAACCGCAAGTTACCATGACACTTGTAGCATATTTTTCATCTTCTATAAAAACCAAGATAGTAAAATGATATCTATTTTAACAAATGACTTTATAATGATGATAATAATAGCCATACAAAACCTCAAGACACCACAAGGAATGTATCTCCATTTTGTTTATTTTCCATTTTCTCACAAATATGTAACAATTTGGTATGATCTGAATTGACATATGTGTTCCTTAGATCATTTTCATGCTTCTTAAAAAATTTCAAGTTACCACAAGTTTTGTCGCTCAATTGTGGTGATGTACAATTCTAGATTAGGTTTTCAAGTGTTGCACTAGTTTGAGGATCCAAGAATTGTCATAGACCTACAAAAGTGATCTAAAAGTACTGCATACCTTCTAACATCAAATATATGTAACCCCAATTATTTCTACCTATCATATTTATATTTTTGGTTGATACAAGATTTCATGAGGCCCTGAATGTTCCTACATCATACACCCAAGGTAAGAATTTTTTAAGCATATTGCTTAAAAACATAGGCTAGATGTTAGTACCATTATTTTGATAAGCCATGGCATGCCTTTCCACCATGTGATATACCTCAAAATATTTTCATTCAATTCTTCCTTTCTTTTCCAGCCAGCTACTAAACCATAGACCATTCTCCTCCACTCAATTCTAATCAATATTTTCCTTCCCTTTCCCATTATTTGGGTACAATCTTTCTATCTCATCTGATTAGTGTTTTATCTTCATTTCCATCTTCTTGTAGGATTTGACCCACCTCTATCTGTCCACCTCCTACAAGTTTTCACATGTTATTATTCCACTCTTTTGTGGGTTTAGACCCACTAAATTCTAACCTTCTCTACTAAAAACCACTATGGCTTTACTCAACATTACTCAAAACTACTATTGGACTCTCATACCAACTGTCTTCAGCTAAGTGTTACTCTTCTTCTCTCATATTAGCATTAATATTTACACTTATTTCCATCATATTTTGGGTGTTAAAATGTTTTCTAATAACCTCCATTGCTATCACTATGACTATCTTCATATGATATTCTTCTATTGTCCTCATTGTAGTATCAAATAGTTCTAATATATTTGTCATAGTAATGTATTTATCAATTGTATTCACCTTAAATATGACTTCAAATAATTTAGCTTTCCTTCCTTAGAATGTTGATCATGATAACATTTATTTACCTTTGTCATCAACTCTTTCAATTTTGTGATGTTCTTCCTCCAATGAGATATGTGTTACAATCACATTCTTCTCTAAACATTCTAGGGATGATAATAACACCAATGGATTTATCTCACACTTTTCCTTTATGTCATATATGTGACACTCCCAATGTCCCTTATCAAAATGATCTTTGAATCAACCTATTCATTTAAAACATAAAATACATCATGACCTTCAAATGCATTACCCATATTTTCCACTGCCAATTCTAGAATGTTCCTCATATTATTATATTCTATGAATCTAGTCTCAAATTCAAGTATCTATACCACTTATGCTTCAACAACATTTACTCTACCACTTTGATCTATATGATTACTTAAAAAAAATCATCCTCCTCTTTACTCTTTGCATCCTATTTTGTGTTCCAACTACGACCTGTATTTGTATATGTAACTAAATTCTCAAACATCCACTCAATCACCTTCATCTCTTCTAAAACTAAGATATGGTATTCCTCTTATACTTGATCAAATATGGGATATCTATAAATTACCATCACATTCACTACGTCTATGTTCTCCTCAACTAACTCATATTCCAAAAATTGAAGATCTTCTTTCTCAATAGATGCATTATGTGTATTTAACCACACATCTTCTATCTCTACCTTTATGTATTTCAAAATACATGTCATTGCACTCTCTTTCACTAGAGATTATTTTTTTGTTAATTATCCAAATGAAATGACTTTGGTATTCATAAATCCACTATATTCCTCTTTATATTTATGTAATGTATCTTCAAAAAACACATCCACCTCTATTGACATGTGGTCTTTATTGTCAATTTCACTTTTCATAAGAGCTTCAAAGAACTCTTTTATCTCCAATATTTATTCATTCTATATGAGCTCAACTAATTCATCCTATTCATTTTATAAAGCTTCTCCAAGTGCCTTCTCTCCTTCCTCTTCTACACATGTATTAATACACTCAAAAACATGCATTAAATGAAAATTTAGGTACTCAAGAGTCCCTTTATTCACTCTCAAACCTGTCATGCCTCTGCTACATTATTATTTTTCATTTTTTCACATGCATTGAATGATATAGAAATTAGTTTCTCATCCAATACTTTTCTTATTTTTCTTCTCTTCTACCTATGATGAATGGTACTCCTTCTATTCATCTCTATTAACATAAAATGTAACTCATGTGTATCTAGCATTGCACTCTCCATTTATGCATTCTCAACTTTTTTTTATTTTATTTTCTTCTTTTCTTTTATCTTATTAATATAGATACACTAATGTGGAAATCAATTACTCTAATTATTCTTTACAAGCTTCTCTAAGTGCAATATCTTGCACTTCTTGCTTCTTATTTCTTCTCATTTCTTTGCCTTTCAAAACGCATTCTTCTTCCCTATTGTTGTTGTGGTAATCATATTCTTCTTCAAATTTATCACCTTTAGTGAGAATTGCATGCCCTTAACCTAGATTGCATCTAGGGATATGTATGGCCGACTTGTGGCTTACACAACTTCATATTATCTTATTGTATTTCTCAATGTTTTGAGTATGATTGGCCTATGGAATAACCATATATATATATATATATATATATATATATATATATATATATATATATATATATATATATATGAGGTAGTAGTTAGTATTTTATCATCATATTATGAATTTAGTTCTTATTACATTATTTTGGAGGTTGGCCCCTTGAAATGGATTAGTCATAATATTCAAGTATTTTGTTCTTTCACCAATTATTGTTGTGGATTTATTTACTCTGTTTATAGTTCTACAATGTATATTTTTTTTACCTTGTGTGAATTAGCAATCATTGGATTCATCTCTATAATATTATCTCAATGGTATATTTTACTGCTACACTTTTTTGGGCCAAAAAATTTCACCCTTGTTCATATTAGCAGTCGTTGGATTCATCTCGATGAGATGCTTGTAAATGGCATAATTATATTTGAATGTGGATATGCCTAGTTTTAGAAATGGCAAAATGAAATGAAAATGGAGATAACTAACTCTTAAAAAGTATTGAAACATGTCAAAATATAATGTACATAAAATTTTAGGTGTTACATTGTACAATTATTAGCCCACTTCTTGTATTCATCTCCAAACACATGACATTTAAGATCATTCTTATTACATGAAAACTCCATTATGTACTATATATGTGCTAATGCGATCAACATCCCATCCATATTTTATATAAAGTTTGCAATATATTTTTCTTTGTGTTTTAGGTTTCTTGAAATAATTAATGGTATATAAGTGAGAATGGCACAACTTCTACTTCAATGTGGACTAAATGAACAGTCCCCACATCCATTGAAGTTGCCCCTTAGTAACAATTCTGATTTTATTGTATTTTTTGGGTATGCAGGGGTTATGTAATATTTTTTAACACTATTTTTTTATGATAATGATAACATTTTTTTAATTTTTGTTCTGGTAGAAGAGGAAATGGTCAATGGAGGATGACACTAGCAACGCCAGGGGAGACCAATCAACACATGAGTCATTCTTCTAGAGGGTAAAAGTTCAATTCTCAACTAAATTATCAATATGTTGTTTCCATTTATGCAATTCACTTGTGCATGCAATGATTGAAAAATTTACTTAAATTTCAAGTAATTTAATTTAATTATCATAAACATTAATTTTTTTTATGTCCTTCAACTGAATTTTATCAATGTTCGAAAGAATTTAAAGCTTGATATTTATTTGTATTGATTTTCATGATCTCTTATCTAGCATCAAAGATATGCAAATAAATATTTATCATAGTTTTTTCAAGAAAACTCTTTTAAATAATTACACATTGTTCGCTTATTTTTATTTGTGATTTTCCTATGATTGAATCTTGAGAATATTGAACCGATTGGAATGCAAAAGCTTACCGATATCGATTTCGATAGTGTATGTGTCATGATTGCAAAGATTGAAGATAGGCGTTTGGGTAATGCCTAATTGTATATGTCATTTGTAAATAGGGGAAACAAAGTTTAGTAAAATAGGCAGCATCTAAAACGACCCCACATGGAAGGAATCCAACAAGATGTTAGACAAAAATGAACTTAAATTTGACCGTAGAAAATAACAGTAGTGTAAATATGAAAATAGTAAAATAAATACTAAATAATAAAAAATGAGATATATATATTAAAAAATAAATATTCAATACAACATAAATATTTGAATAATCTCTCAAAAACACATCAATTTTTTTGTAAAAATAAATAATTTATTTTTATTTTTATATCAAAAAAATATATATTTTTTACAAATTAATTTATTACTAATGATCACTTTACAATCTCTACTTCCTACCATCCTCTCACCTAGTTACTGTTACATTCTTTACTCCCTAACATCCTATCCCACTTAGTCACCATCAACCCACCCACCACTCACTGTTTTTTTTTTTTTAAATATGAAAATTTAAAAACTTTAATGTATATGCATGTTAATAAAGAATAAACAATGAAAGGCTCATCGACATTATTTTAGAGAACGTTAGGTCGATATATTCAGAGATCTGAATAATATAAACATAAAATTATATTTGATAAAAAGATATTGAATCTAATCAGTAAGTCAACATTGTTTTAAATTTCTGTTTTCTTAAATTATTTTTTATTTATGTAGTTTAAAATTTGAAATATTCATTTTTATATATTATTTTTGTGTTTTTGTTAAGAATAATAAAATATATTTTTATTGCATTTATTTGTTTTTACTATCTTTTCAAGTATCACACATTTTTTAATAGTGCACGAGAAGTTTATATTCCTCTTTCTTACAAAATTTAGGTATTAATTTTTTTCTAATTAAAAATAATAAAATCTAATTTTATCACACCTACGTGTTTTGGTTATTTTTTGAAAGATCACTTTTTTTTTTTACATAGTATATGAGAGTTTTATGTTCTTCTTTCTAGTAAAATTTACCTATTACTTTTTCCATTAACTCTTGTTTAAGAGACTTTAGCCCCCTGTTTTTGGCTTTTCTGATTTTTCCCTTGAAAAAGGAAGCAACTTTAAGAACATCTTTAAGATGCGATACTTAAATTTTGGGTGAAAATTTTTCATATTTTTTGAAGTTATTTGATGTCAAATAATTCAAGTAAGAAAATCATTTAAAGTAAGGTATTTTCGGTTCTCCAATTACATTGAAATATTATTAAAAAAATGTTAATGAAAATTGGTTTTATATGTAAGAGATAAATTATTAATACTAATATATTTTATAACTTATAAAATTATAGTAATTAAAAAAATATGAAATAAAAATTGATCATAAAAATAAATTGAGGAAACTAATCACATTTAGCATGAATTAAAACTCAACACAAAAAAATCTTTTGTTAACAAAAAAATTAATTAATACTAATATTTATATGTACAATTATTTTTTTGTTATACTCTTACTATGATAATGTCAGCTTAGAAATTTTTGAGTTCTCTAATATACTATTTAACATTTTTGAAGTATAATGAAAATGATTAACAAAATTTTTATATTGAATATATAAATTATCAATACTAATATTTTTTTATTAAAAAGCTATAGAATTATAATAATAAAAATTATGAGATAGAAATTAATCATAAAAAGAGTGAATGTAATAACATTTGAAGTGGATTAAAACTCAAAAAAAAAAAAAAATTCCCTCACTTAACACTTAATATTATACTACCAAACTAAATAATTACAAATAAAAATTAATTAATACTAATATTTATTGGTACAATTAATCTTGTTACTCCTATGACAGTGTCAGCGTAGATATTTTTGAGTCATGCAGTATACTACTCAACATTTTTGAAATCTATAAGCTTGAGAGTTTTGAGTTGTGTCTTCAATCTATTGAACTGTGTTGTGTTGAAATTCTTATAAAATAAAATAAAATAAAACGCTCTTTAGATTTTTGATTCTTCTCTTCAACACAAATAATGAAATTGGATTTAACAAGAAGGTGACCTGTCCATGAGCTCCATCCTCCTTAATTTTATATTTTGCTTCTTTTCATCAATTTTGGTTGTTGGAGTCCATATTTTTTATGAAAGACAGTCATTTGATCTCTCAAATGATCACTGTCTCTCCAAGGATCACTATTAGACAAAATGAGATGATGTGCAATCCTAAAAGTGGTTGATGTGAAAGCCTATAGGTGTCTGATGAACATTTTTTTATGCTTTCTGTGAAATATTTTAGTTTGCTTAAAATTTAGTTACAATAATATCTCTAAAATTTTCTCTTTGTATACCAATACAAATAACACCCATTAGTGTGATATATGTTGTTGTCTACGCTCTTATAAAAATTTTAAAGTAGCTTCACATCACATGGATGCTACCCAACAAGGAGTCATGTGGCATGATGGGTACACTCAATGGGGAGATTTATATTGAAATATTGGATACTACTTCATAGTTTTATGCACAAAGATAACCAAGTTGAAATATGGACAAGTGGTTCAAAAGTTGAAGAATATTGGACAATAGAACATGTATGATGTAATTCTATTTTTTTTAGTATTTCCTTCATTGTCTCTATAAATCACCTCTATTTTCATTAATATGGAGAAATTTATGAAGTTATGGATCAATTTATGGGTTGTAAATGTTATGGTACAACTTATTCCTAACCTTATCATCCTTTTATAATTTATCAACAATGGAAACCTTTTGGAATTTTTTACAACCTTGGCTCAGAAAACCAATTTACTAGCTGACCAAATGTTAAATGGGGGGAAATGTAGACACATAAATTAACATTTAATCTAGAATAGTGTTCTTGTGACAAATCTTTTAACACACCTAACTCATGACCTATCTTAGGGCCTTTTGATTACTTTCTATGTGATGACTCATTCCTTCAAGCAACCCAAAATTATTATAAAATGTCTCTATCTAGACCACTTAGTAATTCAACCTCACTATAAAATTGAACCATACCTCCAAATTATTAGCTACTACCCTTAAGATAATAATTCCCCATCTAGACAATAACACATCCTGCTATTTTGTGCCTTATTAGCAGTATCCTCCCACTAATTAATGGTTATTTTCAAAAATTCAAAAGTTGGGAAAGGGTCCTCTTGCAAGTTTAGGAGGCCCAAACCAAATTAATTCTAAATATACCACTATAAAAGCACATTTCAAACTATTTTTCACACATGAGGCTTCCACACTAAAAAGCACCATAACTTTAATTTCATATTGAGAGAAAATTCCCAATTTCTCTCAAATTTTATTACATACAACCTTATTATCCCTGAGTTAAAGTGTGAATACACCTCCAAGGTCATAAGACATAATTGAAGTACTTAATCACACCATGATTTCATCAATTTCACACACACCACCGTAACATAGGATAACTACATGGTGTTTGATACATCTTAAAATTATTGGTATGTAGCCAACACTCAACATAGGGTGTTGAGGTCAAACACAAATTTAATTGATGACCCATTTTTACTCCATGATTGTATTTTTTTAATCTATCACACTATTTTTTTAAGAGGAGAAAGTTTTAATTAGTGGTCCTTGCATCAGATTAGAAGCTCTGCATAGTTCATAGAATAAACATGCAAATACAATCATAACCAAAAATCTTAAGGCCTTTTTGTCTACCAGACAAGGTCACCCTATTCATAAAATAGTGCCTCTCACTATTGTCCAATTGTATAAAAACTGTCCAAGAACTCTACTAGCTCCTATTTCGTGTCTATGCTTAGTTGACACAAACTATATGTCAATCTTAGATTAAGAAACGATCCACATCTTAGTTTTGCATTTATGTTTATATTACTATTTCATATTTACCATATTTAGTATATTTTCAAATTCAATACTTTCTAAATCAACTTGTGGAATTTATTATATATTTAAAGTGGTCTTGTTTTACACAACAAAAAATCATATCAGGTAATCTATTTTTCTAGTTTGCCCAAAATTTGATAAAATAGTAAGTTATCCCATTTTCTATCTGTAATTATCCCACATGTATGGGAGGTAGTATTTGTCTTGCCTATAATAGCTTAAATAGAGGGCTTGTGGAAGAGAAAAATGCATCTATTGAATATTTTGTAATCAAATGTGCTCAAAGGAAGTCTCTCCCTCAAAGATGCCCACTATACTTTGTAGTGAGATTATATCATTTTATATATTTTTATTTTTTTCTATTTCCATTCAATTGTAAATTTGTTATATTCTTATTATTATGTTAATCTTTTTACAAGCATGTTCATAAAATCTAGTATCAGAACTCTTTTCAAGGCCATTTTTATGTAATAATTTCTAATAGTTTAAGGTTCTCTACTTGTATCAACCATATGCTCTCATGTCTACCAATTAGGATATTGGTGATTAGAAATCAATAATAGAGTGGTAGAATTAAAGCTTCTTCCCAAATTTATCTTCTCTCTTATTTCCTTAAGTTATAAATTGTGTTATAGAAGTTTTAAAACTAACATGGAGGTATCTTTTTGAGCTAACTACTTGTTAGTTTTCCATAATTCTATGGAGTGAGGGGTTATGCCCAAATACGTAATCCATTAGACAAATATGTACGCATGTTTTTTATTCCATGTACCTTTGAGTATATAGTAAGACCTCCTATTATTTTTATAGCCTATCAATAAGAAGCCTCCATTAATTTATTTATATGATGCATCAATAAGTAGTTAGCCCCAAGAAGTTACTTGCAACATAATTAAGAGACAGGATAGTGGGATATAAAGTAGTTATTCACTAAAGTTATCACTCTAAAATACTAATCCAACACTATTTTACAAATGAGATTAGTACATTCTCAAACTCAGAGACCAAACACAACCTTTAGTATCCTTACCTGCAATCCTAAAATCCCTACGTAACATATCTGATTTTGATTTTTCAAAAAATGTAATAATAATAAATATCATAATCTACCACTTAATAAAAACATAGTAATTGCAACCATTACAAGGGTAAACATATTTCTAAATAGTTACCTAAACTTGTTGAAGTATTCAGTCATTAAAATAAAATATATATAAACATAAAAAAAATCCCATACGGTGAATACAATGTTATCATTTTCTCATTGAGACAATATCTTTAACAAGTATTCCAATTTTTTGAAAAAATACCATACAAAATTATATTTCATTGTCTATATCCTCTAAAATAAATTTTTTTCACTTTTGTGAAAATATACCATTGGGATTGTCTCATCAAGATCATCATTTGAAGATATAAATTTAATTAGCATTTTTAGCACCCTAGGCCTCTCTAGTCAATGGTTTTCACCTGTGTAGGAATCCAAGCCATGGCACAAAACATTGAGGAACTTTGAGCTAAAATCAAATTTCATATGGACTCATGAAACATAGAGTTGAATGAGAGACTACATGGAATTAATGCATGCAATATAATTATTTCGAATAGAATTAATTACCAGTATTCTAAAGGTGGATTTATATCCCAAACCACACCACATGTCCCCAAATTGGGCTTTCCAAATTTTGATGGTATAAAACCAATCAGTTGGATTTATCATGATGAATAATATTTAATATTGCATTATACATTGGGGGTAGTAAAGGTGCCCATTTCATCATTTCACTTAGAGAGGTAAGTTATCTAATGGCATCAATGTATCACAAATACCATACATAAACCAATTGGGATGAGTTTTTCAAACTCTTATTGGTTAACTTTGGTTTTTGTGTTTATGGTGATTTTACAGGATCCTTGACCAAACTATAAAAAACTAGAATGATTTGTGATTATCAAGCTAAATTTGAAAAGTTTTCCAACCAAACCTAAGGGTTAAATGATGAAATTTTTAATACTTTTTAATTATTTGGCTGAAAGATATAATTCATATGTAATTCAATATGTTTAAACCAAATAACAAGATGGAAGCATTAGGAGTAGTCAAGCTTATAGAATAGAAGATCACTTCCTATCATCAATATTACAACATTGATTCTATAAAGACATTTACAGAATAATATCCATTCACAAACCCTCCTTCAAAATTCACCCCCATTAAACTCCTTATAAAGGCATAAGTGTGAAATTGCCATGGAAATTGGCTCTATCACAATGTGATGAAAAATGTTTCTAAGGACACAAGTGCATTAAAAAAAATAATATAATTTTTGGATGTGGAATCATCCCTAGATAAGAATGGGAATATGTTCAAGATCCCCATGTTGAAGAACCTGAAGTCAAAGAAACTCGCCCCAAAAATTTTCACCCTAAAATTTTGATGCATGCATTAGTTGGGGTAACGACTCCTTAGACTGTGAGATTAGGGAGTATTTTAAGAAACATCCCCTCATTATTTTCATTAAATCTAGGAAAACACATGACTTGATTGCTCTTAGTCTATCCAAATATGTTAATTTCTATGTTTATCATTGTTTAAGTTTTAAGTCATAATCACTAATGGATGAACCTTACCTTATAAGGTCAAAATGTTGTAATGATTTTATTTCAATGAGGATTATAATTTGAAATCAGACACATTTGTTCTACCTTTAGGAGGTTACAGAATAGCCTTAGGATTATAGTGGCTTCATACACTAGGCCCTATCTTATGGTAATTTTTAGAGTTATAGATGTAATTCACTAATAAAGACTAGATAAACACATTAATAATCCTCACACTAGAATATACAAGTATCATTATCTCTCACCAAGTGGTAAAAATGCTTTTAAAAGATCTCATGGATTATTTCCCAACTTTGTGCCATCTGGTTTAGTGAATCAATCAATTCTAACCACCCACCATAATTATAGGAACTCTTTTCAAAGCATGCAATTATTTTTTAGGAACCTATAGGGTTACTCGCACAGTAGCCAAAAGATCATGCGATTCAACTTATTCTAGGAATTTTACCTCAAAACACATTCCCTTACAAGTACTAATTTCTATATAAGAATAAAAAAGAAATTTGATGCAAGAATTATTACAGGATAGATTCATTAGGCACAACCTCAATCCTTAATATTCTCATGTGTTTTTGGTATGGAAAATGATAGGTTTTGGCACTTCTGTATTTACTTCCATGCAATCAACAAACTCACTATCAAAGATAAGATTTAAATTTTGGTGTTTGATGAGTTGTTAGATGTATTACATGGAGATTAGTTTTTATTTAAGCTTGACTTGAAATGCGGATATCACTAGATACTCAAGTAAGATGATACTTTCATGAAAACATTTCTAACTTATAATCACCATTATGATTTTATTGCCATGCCCTTTTAACTAACCAACGCTTCATCAACATTTCAAAGCTTAATAATAAATATGTTTCAACCATTTCTATGAAAAATGTATACTTGTATTCTTTGATGTAATTATTGTTTAAAGTTGTAAAAGGGATGAGAATATTATACATTTCAACCATACCTTCCAACTCCATGTTGATAACCACTTATGTTCCAAACAACTAAGTGTGACTTTAGCTAAATGGAAATTTAGTATCTTGGGTAAATTTTCTCTGAGGAAGGTGTCAAAGTGGATCATGGAAAAATTGAGACTATGAAAAAATTTCCTAAACCCAAATCATTTAAGATCCTTCACATGTTTTTAGGCCTTGTTGGGTATTTTTTAAAGTTTTTACATGACTATGGAAACATTGTTGTTTCATTAACAATCATTTTCAAAAAGTGCCTTTTTATGGTCTGATGTAGCAGAAAAATCCTTTGAACTAATCAAACATGCAATGTGCACTACACCTATTATAGATATTTATGACTTCTAGAAACCATTTATCATTGAAAGAGATGCCTCCAGAAGTGGAAATTTTGAACTATTCTAATGTAGGAGGGTCAGACCCTCACATTCACTGTCAAAGAACTTACAGGGAATAATTTTTCTTATTCCACTTATGGGAAATATATGTTAATTATACTTCATGCAGTCAATAATTACCACCCATACTTATTCAAGAGGCATTTCTGTATCAAAATCGATCACCATAGACTTTGCTTTAGCAAAAAATGTGGGTAACCAAATTCATGGGATATGACTATCAGATTACCTATAATAATGTTAAAGATAATTTTTTCACATATGTATTGTCTTTCAAGTATAAAGAACAAACAACCAAGGGTGCACTATCCTTCTCATGCCAAATTAGGTGCATCAGGTACAACAAGAATGGTCCCGTGATACCTTGATTCAAAAAATCATTTAAGGAGGTACCACTAACCTTACCCTTCAGAAAAATTATTCCTAGGATGTTTTTTATTTAAGGCATGATTGACATTTGGTAATTACACCATAATATGCATAGAGATAGATAGTTTTATTTGAGTTGCATACCTCTCCTTAGCTAGATATTTATGTTTTTTTAAAAAATTATGAAAGGATCCAAATGAATTTTTTTTGGGAAGGCATTAAACATGACATCAAATAATTTGTGGTAGAATTTGAATTTGTTAATGAAATAATGGGGAAACTATCACCACCCCATGCATACTCCAACCTTTACCTATCCCTATCTAAGAATTTTTAGATATTTTCATGGACTTTATTGATAGACTATCCAGGTCAAGCAAGAAATCAGTGATTCTCATTGTGGTGGATTGGCTCTCTAAATATGCCCATTTTTCTTCTTCGAACATCTTTTTAATTTCTCCATTATTTCTCAAAGCATTCTTGATCAAATAGGCCACCTCCATGGGATTCCTACCTCAATTGCGTGTGACCATGATTTCACTTTGACTAATCACTTTTGGAAGGAATTTTTCAACTACCATGACACTGAACTTAAAATGCATTTTTCCTACCATCCGTAAACTAATGGTCAAATAGAATTTATCAAAAAATGCTTAGAGACCTATCTGTGTTGTTTTTCCTATGATCAATAGACTCACTAGGTCAAATGGATACCACTTACTATATGGTGGTACAAATCTACATACCATATTTCCACCAATATGAACCCATATGGTCAACTACCACCTGCTCTTAAAACACACCTTCTAGGTATCTCTAAGGTATAGGTAGTTGTTGTTGCATTTTACACGTGTACATATCCTTCAAACTCCAAAAGATAACCTCAATCTAGCATAAAACTACATGTACAAATAGGTTGATCAACAATGCTCAGAACGAGACTTCGCTATTGGTGACATGATCTCCAAATCCAACATTACAAGTAGTCCTATTTGAAGCTAAACATTCATAAAAAAAAACTTGCACCAAAGTTTTATGGCCATTTTAAAGTGATTTCCAAGATTGATCTTATAGCATACAAGTTGGAGCTTCCCTCCTCCAAGATCCATCTAGTTTTCCATATATTATTTTTGAATAAAGTTAGTAGTCATCATGTTCAGACCCAAATGACACTCCCAAATCTTGATAATGAAGGCTTTATCCTCCAAAAACATGAATCCATCCTAGAAGCATTCTTGTTAACTCTTTAATCATATTATCATCAATATATTGGTAAAGTGGCATGACATGCAACCAAAATATGTGACATGGCATCTCGTATTCTAATTACAATAATATTTTTTTCATCTCAAGATTTGATGACAATTTTTTTAAAATTGAGAGGGCATGTTAGGACCCCTTTATCCTAACTATTCTATTTCTTAGTAGGTATTATTAATAAAATCTATGATGCATATACTTTATAAGCTGTCCCATTTTATATTTATAATTATCCCACATGCAGGGGAGGTAGTAGCTAGTTTGGATATAATAGCTTAAATAAAGGGATTTTATAAGAGCAAAAGGCATCTATTGAATATATTGTATTGATTTGCATTGAAAGGAGGTTAACCACTAAAATATCCCTATGAGACTTTGTATTGAGATTCTATCATTTTTAATATGGGATTATTGTTTTCTTTCCATTTAACTACATATTGGTTATATTTTTGTTGTTATATTAACTTGCTTGAAAGCATGTTCATAACACATGTGTAAAAATTAGATTGACACAAAGGGTATATTACATTTATTTATTGTAATTAGGGAACCCCAACTTCTCAATCACATGTCTTTCTTGTAGTTAAGTAAACACATGTTAGGTTGTCACAATTGGTTTTAAGTTGCCACAATTAAGCCAAAAAACATTAGTTTTTTTAACTTAGTGTAAATTGATTCCCAAGTCATATTAGGTTTTCAAAATGTATAAAAAGTGCTTACATGGATTGCTTGCACTACTTGAGTTCCCCTTGCAAAAATTAAATTAATTGGTTGCATAGGAAAATACCAATGTGTAGCATTTTCATGTCCTTCTCCCAAACCAAGTAGAAAAAAAAAATCCTAAACTTATTTGCACTTAGACAAAGCATCTAATCCAAATTCTCAATAAACACACCACCATATTTCACAACAATGTGCTATAATGGCATAGTGAATATAATATATCAATAATTCTATCAAACTGATATAGGGAAACCAATGATATGTCCTTGGTGATTTTTACAAATACATTCTAGGTTTTACTCCCAAAAATTGTGAGTTAGGGCCTCACAGGAAAAAAATTCATCCAAATTTTTCCAAAATCCAAAACTAACCCCATTATTGAATTTAGATCATTAAAAAACCTTGTGAACTATTGTCATCTCATCCCCATCCAACATCAACTATAAAACCCTCATTTGGGTTAGTAGCACTAATTATATTAACATATAATCTTATTCTATTTATTTACCACACTTAAATTCTATTCCTAATTTTAAAATATGTAAAATATATTCATGTAATCATACTATTATGTTATTTCAAGTCGCAAGGGGATCGAGCCAAATGATAAACTAAAAACCCCAGTTCAACTGACCACAACATATTAATTTACCTGCCAACATAATTTCACCCTAATATGAAATAACAACATTGTGTTACATCCATATTTAATCCTACTAGATTAATATGGATATGTTATCAATTTTATGTCAGTGCATATTATGAAACACACCATGCTATACTCTTAGTACTTGTAGGTTATGGACTTGCAAGAGACAAATTCTACCCAAGTTGCTTTAAAGATAGAACTTACCCCACTATTGGATTAATATTATTGACTTGAAATAAAATACATGAAGTAGCATAGGAAGGTGCTACACATGATTTCAAGGCATGCACATAATGGTTTTCAACCTCACACTCTTTGACCTAATAACGCATTCTCAAACATATAATAGATAAATTCTTTTAGACATTAATAAATAA
This sequence comes from Torreya grandis, assembly GCA_037957365.1. NCBI lineage: Eukaryota > Viridiplantae > Streptophyta > Pinopsida > Cupressales > Taxaceae > Torreya > Torreya grandis. The sequence continues at coordinate 3,497,503 of JARHVA010000638.1, read as the reverse complement.
GTTACTTAACATTACATACACACAAGGTTATACAAGACCAATGGTGATAGGTTTCAATTAAGCTACACCTAACAACCTACAATCTTTCTTTAGATAACCCTACTTTACTAAAACTTCACCTCACACTCTTTTCGACATAATTTGTATCTTTAAAGTATCTTCTAATCATGTATAACTAGATATAATTAAATTTATGTCACACTAAATAATAAATATTAAATCTTAAGAATTGAATTACCATTATTTTAAATAAAATGTTTTCATACCCTTCAATTTAATATATAAATTATTATTAAATTTTATATATATATATATATATAATTTTTAAAATTTATATTTTAAACCTTTTAACATATTATAAAGTGCATGTATGGATATAAGTTTTTTTATTAACATTGACTTATTAACTAGATTTGATATCTCTCTTTCTCTATACTAGCAGTTTCCCCCATTATGCAAGAAAAGATGGAGGTTACAATAAGAGTAGCTCATATTTGATTTATTGTAATGATAAAGTACCTTAAAAAAATTTATTAAGTATTTGTATTTGTTCTTTACTATCTTGTAAATATTTTTGGTTTTAAGTAGCATAATTCAATTATCAATTTCTTGCTACATGAATGAAGGACAACTAGAAATTGGTAAGCACAGTCACTTGATGCAGACTAAAAAATAACTATTAACAATAACATGACGTGGTTGTTACTATCTGCTAGTTGTTTTCATCTACAAAACTAATCTTTTCTGCTACCACCTCTCTGAGAACTACAATTTCACCATGATGTAGATCCCTAATATTTTGAGATGGATCTTTTAAGTTGGTACCCCAATAAATATGCCTCCAATATAATCACCTTCCCCATAAATAAAAAATTATTTTTTTCTTAATGTGTCATAAATATGAGTTAAGATCGATAGTCATAGGTTTTTAATGTGATATGCCTACTGACTTACACTTTTTCACTTTACAAAACACAAATATATAATTTATATATAAATCTTTTATTAAAAATTATACTCAATTTTTTAATCGTTTTATTGGTTTTTATTATAAATATATATATTAGTAGCACTCAAATACATTTTGATTTCATAAAAACCATATGATTAAGTAATTAAGACACCACTAACACGTGTCAATAAATTAATCCACATGTTCAACAAATAATAACACTTGACCACATCATCTCCACCTAGACTAAGCCTATCATAGTTATACCATCATCGTAACCTGAATCAATCACCATAGTTATACCACTTCATTTTCTTCTAGTGGAATAGGTGATCTTACATTGCTTTTGCAATTAGCTATGATAAATGGGTCACCTCTTAAATATAGTTTCTTCACCTTCCACATAAATTTTAGTGAATTATTATTCCTTCTTCCTTTACTCATCCTCTATTATCCAAAATTATGAAAGTTTCTCAAATTCACTACCTAAATGAAGGAAAAAAATACCAGTTCAGGTATTGATTTAGGTCCTTTGGATCTTCTTGTTGATATTTTTTTTGAGGGGTAATAGTTATATATTATTTTATAATTATTATTTACAATTTTATATATAGTATTAAAATTAATATTAATAATATATTCTATATTTGATTATATTAGGTATTTTATTATTTTATATAATTTATTTATATTTTGAATAGATTTTTTCCTCTATTATACTCTTTTAAATTAGCTTTAGTAATGTTCATTGGGATTCTTTGGCGCACTTACTATGGTTTTGTTTGGATATCACCTTGGTTATGTGCTAGATAGATTTCAAAGTTCAATATTGGGGTAACACTTATTCATATTGAATTTCTTGATATCTTGCACTATTTGTGGCATCTTTCTACTTATTGGCAACCACTTCCATATTAGTGGCATATCCTTCACCATGATTACTTTATCTTTGGCAAGCTCTCTAAATCTCCTGGCAACTCTTCTCAGTCATATGCACTCCTCGCCTTACATCAAAATTTTCATCATCCTTTCTATTTCAACCCCTACTATCACCTTATTTTCATCCTCCCTACTCCTTGACCTCAATCCAAACTTCTGTTAATCCATCGCCAGTGTGCAAATGATGAATTGATATACCATAAAAGTAAATCCTAGCATCAAAACACCCATTAAAATGCCCTCCATAATAGCAATCCATCTATAGTGACTAAAAAACCCTCCCACTAATGAATGTCAACAAAATTCCTCCTGACTAAACCACGGCACAATAATACCTTGTTCTTGAATCAATTTCAATATGCATGTTAACTCAATTTGCCACCACAATTAATTTACACAAATTTATTTTGGCAAATAAATACATTCTTATAGATCATGAAAGAGGGGAAATATTTCAAGGTGAGTTGGATGATGATGGTAAGAAGCCATGGCAAGGTATTTAAGGTAATGGACTCAAAGAACCCTATGGACATACACTTGTAGAGTTTAATGACATGTCGCTTATGTTAATACAATCTATAACTTCCAAATAACTATTTCAATTATCCAATACATGATTTAAACATAGGCCATCTCAATGTAAAATAGGTGTCAGATATTTAATGACTCTAAAAATGTAGAGAATACACTAGTGTCAATTTAGAATTTTAGATACATCTAAACATAATTAGATCAAAATTATGATTGATTTAAGTATTAAAAACCTACATATTTTATGCTTTCACAATCCATACAAATGAAACTTGCTTTTGTGAATAAATGTGTAATAGATTTTACCTTGATGTTTCTGATCACTATATGTGATCCTTCAACAAGGGCAAGGTAGGATGATAGAACAACCAACCTAGCATCTCTTAAATAGGTCAAAGATAATGGTCACCCAACTAAAATATTTTTATGACAGGGTAGCGAAGACTTAACTTTTAAGGTTCCTTAGATCAGCTAGTAATCTTCCATTTCCACTCCTTGCCTACATTTTAATTTTATGCATAGTTTTTTCAATCCTTTTAGAAGCATCCGATTCATGTACTGATATTTCATGTTTTATGTTATTGGTAACTTTTTTTGCAATCATCATTTAAATTTAGAACAACAAAGTAGTCTAAATAACATATATATATATATATATATATATATATATATATATATATATATATATATATATTTTATTGCATAATATAGATAACCATTGTATTTTATAATAAAGATTGACAGAACTACCTCTTCCACACCATTCATACGAACTCTAGCTTTGTAATCAATGTTGTATACACTCAAAATAAAAAGAGATATTTGTAACTATTATTATATATAATATAAATTATACAGTCTAATGTTAATATAAATTATATAATATATACAATAATAAATTTTCAATGTATATACAAATTATAATAAATATTATATAATATTTCTACAAAGCCGACCAAAGAAATTGATAGTTGAGTTATGCAACTTAAAACAAAAAAACAAACAAGGTAGTGAATAATAACTACAAACACTTAGTAGGTAAAAAACAAAAATTAAATTACTTTATCGTTGCAACAAACCAAATATGAACTAATTTTATTTAAATGGACAACATAATAGTTTATGCAAAGAAGGGTACAACTGGGAGATGAACAATGAAAGATATGTTCAAATATTTTTTTTGTTTCACAAGAGTATGAACTTGAAAATGTTTACTGAAAGATACAAGGTAGAGACAAAATCATATCTGGAGATGTAGTGAATGTCGATACAACAAATGTCAGTAACCATTGCTCATGACGCTATGCCGACTCCAAGTAAATTGTAGACCCTTCCACAATAAATGAAAGGAATGTGAAGTATTTGGTTTGTTTTTTACGATAAGATTCATAAACTTAGGAAAGGTTCTATTTAATCATGTCGAAGTGTCTACTCAGTCATGGAAATCTAAGGTGTCATAATTCTAAAAATCAAAATTGCACATCAAATAAGAAATCCAAAATGAAATATATATTAATTTAGATAATACAAATCCAAAGTACTCAATGATGTACATCATGACATTGGATTTACCTACTACTGGAAAATATTATCAACAACTTATTACACAGACATGACATTTACTACTCCATTACCTTTTTAATCATACTATCCATTGAACACAACATTTTAATACAGCTTGCCAAATACTTATATTAAAATGCACATTTTATATTGTTTGAGAACACCAATTACACCTCATTAAATTTACCAAAACGATAAGTATTTAAGCATCGAGGCTATCTTGCATGCCACTCAACCATAGAAAATGCAGGCTTAAATTTTTGTTATGTTACTCACACCCACACAAAATCAATATCCATTCATTTTTTATCTTCTTTCATTTTAGTAAAATTTATTTTTATAATAATTAATATAAATATATTCTAATAAATACAATACTATATCATATTATACTATAATTAAATAGTATTCATAATATTATAAAATAATTTATAGTATATATATTAAATATTATAAATTTATATTTATTATAAAATATTATATTAAATATTAAAGATTGATTTAATCTATTAATATATATAATAATATGTTTACCACAATTTTAATTCTAGAGTATTTTAAAATGCTTATTATTGAGCACGTGTCCGTAAATTTTTTTTTTTCTAAATTTGAGTTGTTGACTTTGCCAGCATAATAACATTGTCGTAATGCCACCCCACATTATTTCGATGTGCATCAGTTAAATATTATTTGTGTTTATTTTGAGAAATGTCAAGACGGTTGTATCAGTATTTCATGAAAGGTCTAAATGAGTATTGAATTGAATGAAAGGTACGTTCCACAAAAAAATTAGCCACCTATCTCTCTACGCATTTATCCAAATCCAAATGTACCGCCTCCTTTGCCATTTTAAGGGGCAGTTAGTCACAAGTGGAAGAAACAACTTACCCCACTCAACTTTTTACATGCTGCATTCATTCTCAGCGAAATATAAAAAAAATGAACACCACAATTTCAGGCGGTTTTGATCTTCATCTTTTCTTCAATCTGCAACACATTTACAGCAGTGGACGCACTCTTCTTCCCGGCAGGAATGGCTTCCAAAATGTTTGTTTATACGCATTTATGGCTCTGCATTGTAAAATATTTGCATAACCAAGGGGTTTACAATGCATAACCAAGGGGATTTTGTTCGGCAATCTGGGAGATTTGTAGAGTTTTTTGTTTTCTTGGGACATACGGCTAGCATAGCGGAGTCTAAGCGGAAGAATGATATTTCGCCATCGATTATTAGAAAGCCTGGCAGATATACATTTCTGCTTATTATTCACACGCTCTCTCTTCGGCTTTTTTTTTTGGTATTCTAATGCCAATGTCTGCGCTGTATGAATTTCCTGATTCAATTTCAGCCGGAGTTTCTGCCAAATTTTAATCACCCTCACTTTTTTCTTTATTTTATTTCAACAGGAAACTCTAAAGAGGAAGATAAGGTTCAAGGGGTGTTTTACCCGCTAGATTCGGAAGCAGATCAAGAGAGGACCGAATCTTTACTCCCCGTAGAGAATGTAGAGCCCATAAATTCTAGTGACAGAAAACAGAGGGATAGAATGGTGGAATTAATGAAGTTCTTTTCTTTTTATCTCAACTATTTCAACTCAAGCGGAATTGTGTTCCATTTCAGTCAAGGATTTCAACGGACTCATAAAACCTGACACGTTCGCACCTGTTATTTTCCGAACTTACAGCCCATGGTGAATTGGAGTAATGCAAGCCGAATGAAAGCTGATTGCTAATTAGAATTGGCCTTCCCCCTTCATTGGCATACACAGCGAGTGTTGCTTTAATCCCCTCCACTACTCTTGCGTTGCTAGAAAGTAACACGCACATGTGCCCAATGCTCTGCGCCACGGTCACGTTCGTTGATCTTCGCCTTCTTCATTGCTTTCACACAATTTTTGTTATCACCATGTCTAGGGTTCGAACCTCTCGAAGCAGCATTTTCGTCCCACAGCATTAACATTATTTTCATATAAGTTCTTTTCTTTTCTTTAACTGAGCTCAAGAGTAACATCGTCACCATTCTTTTTATCTCACTTGTTTCAACTCAAGCAGAACCGCACTCCATTTCAATTGAAGATTTCAATAGATTCGGAAAGCCCCTTTATGCTTTCAACAGACTAATGATATCATGTACTATCAAACCGTATTGTACCACCACTTCTCTCAAATTACCACCATTCAAAACTAAACTATTTATATACAATATGTGGTTTTGTCTCTTTGTGAAACAAAATTACAAGCTTCGCCAGTGTATAAACCTCCAATTTTATAAATAATTTATATTATAAACCTTTCAAACCTTTATATATGAAAATGCATGTATTATGTAATGCACGTACTTTTTTATTAACGTTGACTTATTAATTAGATTCAATCTTTCCTTTTCTCATATATATATATATATATATAATTCATATCTTCGAATATATAGACCTCACCTTTCTCCAAAATAACGTCGATGAGCTTCCAATCTTGTCATCTAAAAATTCGCCTTTGCTCTATTTTTTTTAATAGCACATATATTAATGTTTTTCAATTTTCAATGTTTATATTTAAATAGAAAAATAGAGTGAGTGGGGTCGGTTGAGAGTGACTAGGTAGGAGAGGATGGTAGGGAGTACAGGTTGTAAAGTGATAAGTAGTAACAATTTAATTTATAAAATAAAATGTAATTTTTTAATATAAAAATAAATTATTTTTTTAATTAAAATTTTGTTGTGTTTATGAAAGATTATTCAAATGTTTATATTGTAATGAATTTTTTTAATATGTATTTTTTATTATTTAGTTTTTATTTTTATTATTTATATATTTATGTTGTAGATATTTTTTATGATAAAATTTAAGTTCATTTTTATTTAATATTTTGTTAGATTTTTTTAGATGTAGAATTGTTTTAGATATTAATTATTTTATTATAATTATAGTTGACATATACAATTAGCCGTTACCCAAATTTATGCCCTCAACCTCTACATTCATGATACGTGCACTATTGATATCGATATTGGTAAGCTTTTACATTCTAATAAGTTCAATATTCTCAAGATTCAACCAGAGAAAAATCACAAATAAAAATAAATGAACAATGTATAATTCTTTAAAAAAGAGGTTTCACAAAAAAATTGTAATAAATATTATTTGCATATATTTGATCCTAAATTAGAGACGCAAAAATTAATATAGAAAAATCTCAAGATTTAAATTCTTTTAGACATTGATAAAATTCAGTTAAAGGACATAACAAAATTAACACTTATGGAAATTAAATTAAATTAAATTACTTGAAATTTAAGAAAGCTTTTCAATCGTTACGCACATAAGTGAATTGCATAAATGGAAACAACATATTGATAACTTTGTTGAGAATTGAACTTTCAACATGTGGAAGAATGATTCAAGTGTTGATTGGTCTCCCTTGGTGTTGTTGATGTTATCCTCCATTCACCTTCCTTTTCCTCTTTTGCAAGCACAAAAATTAAAAAATGTTGTCATGAAAATTAGTGTTAAAAATATTAGATAACACTTATATACCCAAAAAACAATAAAATCAAAATTCTTGTCAAGATTCAACTTCAATGAATCTAGAGACTATTCATTTAGTTCACATTGATACAAAAGTTGTGTCATTCTCATTTATATATCGTTCCTTGTCTCAAAAAAACTCAAAACAAAAAAATTGTAAACTTTATAAACCATATGGGTGGGATGTTGATCCCACTACCACATATATAATGCAAAATGGAGTCTCTTGTAAAACAAGAATGATGTAGAATGCAATATGTTAGGAGATTATTAAAAGAAGTAAGCTAAAAGTTGTGGAATATAAAACTTAAATGTACATATCTTGATCCCACTACCACATATATAATGCAAAGTGGAGTCTCTCATCAAATAAGAATGATGTGGAATGCAATATGTTAGGAGATTATTAGAAGAAGTAAGCTAAAATTTGTGGAATATAAAACTTAAATTTATATGTATATTATATTTTTATATGTTTCAATACTTTTGAAGTGTTGGTTATCTCCATTTTCATCTCACTCTGTCATTTCTAAAACTAAACATATCCCCATTCAAATATATATTTTTATTCATTGTTAAGATGAAGTGTCAGTGTCAAACTTAATTACCACGTAAATTACTTAATGGATAATGTTCTATGCTTCCTAATCTCGAGTCTTTAGGAATATTAAGCCAGTATCATTTTTTTTTTTTTTTGGGGCGGGGGAGGAACAGGGGCGGGGGATAGAGAGGGGGTTATTATAGGGGACGGAGAGGGCGTTATTATATTAATTATATAATAAAAACATAATATATTTATATTATTATCTCTCTCTCTCTCTCTCTCTCTCTCTCTCTCTCTCTCTCTCTCTCTCTCTCTCTCTCTCTCTCTCTCTCTCTCTCTCTCACACACACACACACACACACACACACACACACACACACACACACTTTTAATAATATATATATATATATATATATATATATATATATATATATATATATATATATATATATATATATATATATATATTTCAAAATGGTTATTATATTAATTATATAATAAAAACATAATATATTTATATTATAATATCTCTCTCTCTCTCTCTCTCTCTCTCTCTCTCTCTCTCTCTCTCTCTCTCTCTCTCTCTCTCTCTCACTCTCACACACACACACACACACATATACTTTTAATTATATATATATATATATATATATATATATATATATATATATATATATATATATATATATATATATATTTCAAAATTTCAATCACTTTTCCTCACATCAATAGTATTATAGCAATTATTCAAGCCACATATTTGGGGTGGAGTCTTACGAAAATCAAATCAACTCTCATGACATTTTCGTCCACGCTTGACAATATAAAATGACCAATCAAAGTTGTCGAACTCCTATAAGCTTTGAACCCCTCTACAATGGGTACAGGTCATGTAAATCCACTAATTACCTTCAAACTAGGTCTGGTGTATAATATGTGTCATATAGTGTATGATATCACATAAACTACTATGTCATTTCACCCACCATCAGTACTCAATGTACCTTAAAATATTTCACCACTTGTGTGTTATGTATAACTTTGCCCTTCCCCACTACTTTGTTATTACTCAAACTCATCATAAAATAAAATGTCTCCTCCCCACACAACACATTGCCACGCCATTTAAAGAAACATATAACCTCATTTTACACATTGACTCCACCATAAATATAAAAATCTTATTATTAACATTTCATATACAAAAACCATAGTTCCATGGAGTTTACTGATAGGGAGATGTGGGGCTTAAGTTTGGGGATGGTGGGTAGGGTCAAAATGGGCAACGGAGAGGTGCAAATTCATATATTACTTGAAAAAATAGTTTTAAAAAATATATAAGGAATAAATATATTTCATTGAACATCAACAATTTATCATTTTGATTTAAGTTTTATCTTTTTAACAATGAAGTTTCAAGTTTGAACCAATGAACATTGAACATTGAAAATCAAAATCAAAATATTGAATTCTTAATTTTCAAAATTTCATAATGATGATTCATGATTACATTCAAGTATCAACAATGTTCAAAAACAAAATAGTGAAATACTAGATACTAATGACTCAATGAGTCAATAGCTAATCATCCCCAAAGTTCTCCTCAAACTCCTCATCGCTAGAACTGTTAGACTCCATACACTCAAGCTCCTCTAAATCAATACCAACTAGCCATGTCTATGTAGCATCATCATCAATATGTGTTGGATCTTTTGGCTCTACATCTCATTTGGTTGCGAGACTCTCCTTGTACGTAAGTGTGTTGCAGTCAATTAAATGCAAGGCACTATATACAACCACAAGCTTCTCTACCCTCTTAAAGATAAGCATGTTCCTCTTAATGGAGTGAATGATGTTATAAGTAGACCAATTCCTCTCAGCAGTAGAATAACTAGAAACTTGGGTTAGGGTAGAAGGCTCACAAACCAAAATATTTTTTAAATTTTTTAAAAAAAAATCTTTCTAATGTCCTCCAATATAAGGAACGTCTGCAAATTCCCTGGAGAGTCAAGGGATGTCTGGACATCTCCTAAACATCCCAGAGCCCCAAAATATTCCCCCTCTAAAAAAACTTCCTGAAGACGTCCCCTTTTAAAGAGAAAAACTAACAAAAACTAAAATGAGATCACTAATCATATCAATAAATACTCCCACTTTATAAAATCTTAACTTGCACCTTTGGAACAATAGATAGTTACTATGTGATGATGAGAACCTACTCTGATCATCATCAAGATAAATGACTATTGTCGGGGTCCAGTATTGAACTAAGCCAAAGACTATGCAATGAGGGGGTTCTATGCTATGCAATAAGCTTTCAAATGTCTTCTCTAACAGCTGCATGGCCCACAACAGATGACCCCACAGATGGGGTGGAGTGTAAGATGTGCACTTTGTGCCCTTGAGCAACCCATCTATAGCAGGCAATGTCGATGCCAACAGTTGAATTCTTTCATGACTGGCAAGCATAGGCTTGATCCTGGGAATATTTAGGGGAGTTGTAAGGAAGGAGACTTGAACCCCCTTGATCCACTATCCTTTTGGATACCTCTACATATGCAGAAATATGGCTGTGAGCAAATCATGGAAACATTAGGATGTGAAATTGCTTAGAGCTGCTGCTCCCATTGCAAGCAGTGCAAAAAGACAAGTCCATTGTTCTAAATATTAATACAGGACAATTTTAACTCCACAACAACAAGATAAGTTTAAGACATGATCTTGTGTGGCAATAGACAAATCGAGTCCAGATAAAACACAGGATTAGTCAAGGAAGGCGGCTTTCCCGTAAACCATGTTTACATATTTAGCGTTGAATATGGCAATAGAAAGGAGTCTTAAAAGAAAACTCTTTCGCCTTTGCTGTAAACCATGCTAACAATTCTAATAGAGGACAATTATAGCACTGAAGTCAGCACAATTATACCCTTGAAATTTTGCACATTCAAGCTATAAGCATTATGTGTATTAAAATATATTCTTTAAGTTTGTTAATCAATTGGAAAGCACCTTCGATTAATACATAAAATAATATACGGTTAATCTTATCATAAAAAGTAAGTTAAATGATCGTGTCTCCTTTTCCCTCTCCTAAGTTGAATGGCTATCCCCTCTTTCTTCCGCATCGTTTGCTTCAAAAAGAAAGTGAATGAAATTGTTTGGAATGCTTGTTACATCTCTCTTATGCTAAGGTTTTGGCCCCTCAACTATTGACACTACCATTGATTGCTTAATTATGTAAGATTTTATTACATTTAATAAAAAATCATACATTTGCAATCTAGCCATCTTTCCTTTGGGCAACATTTTATTATTTAATAAGCTTTTTACATAAACATTTATTTTTAGATTATGTTTAAGTTAGAGGAGGAGAGAATGCATCAAAGAAGGCATACAAATTCATTTGACATGTGTCTCATAAGATAATTTACTTTTTCTATACGAAAATGTTTTTGAGTTTTACAATACTTATTATAAATTTGAAATGCATATTCTTATTATATATTTATTGGTGAAATCTCCTTATAATTCATATTCAAATGTTGAGTTAATTTTTCTTGAAAATCTTACGACATCAAGTGTGAAGGAATGCAAAATATAATTAAAGAAATTTTATTTTTAAGATTGTAAATGAAACCTAATTTATTCATATCTCCTTTTTTATTTTTTACATATACCAAAAAAATTATTACCATTTATAAGGCCAAACTCAAGGTCTTTGTGTCCCGTGAAATAAAGGTTTAGAAACATTGCATCCTTATTTTAGTGTTCATCTAATCCAACAAAGAAACATGCCATTTATTATTTATGAACAACACGGCTATCTTGAAAACATAATAACTATTCAACTATTGATTAGGAAAACATATTTCTATCATGTTAACCTTCAAGCCCATTAAACCCGATTATAAAACTAGAAAGATTTGAGAAGATTCCCATGCACTGGCAAGATAATATGATGTCATGTCACTTCTCATAGTAATTATTTGTTCAAACAATTATTGAGCATCAATTATTGGATAGAGGAGATGATTGAACTCCCATTAATATTTTTTTTCTTTGTGTTGATAATCAATTGTAGGTGGTCTCCTACGAGATATTTCCTTTTCATTTTTTGAACCATGAGGAAAGAATGAGGACGAAGCCATAATAAATTTTTCTTGAGACAATCATAAGACACAACCCATATATGTAATACTAGAGTTGCATCTATAAGTACCATAAAAAAAATTGTTTTGACCATTCTTGTTGGAAGAGACCATCTAATCGATCAATGGACATGAAATATGAATATATATTATTGATTTATTAAAATCATAAATTACACATATTTAGGATCTTTTCTAAATTTTAGATTAATTTTATTTATTTATACATAAATCTATATGATAAAATATTATGTGATTCCCTTTTAATTGTTATAGAATATTTTTTCTTTTTTTTTACATACAATATTAATTAATAAAATGATTATTTCAACTCCACACAATAATAAGTTTTTCCATCACAACAAGAGAGAAATTGTGCATGAACCTTAATAGACTTTAACATCAAAATACTCACAATAGATTTTAATATCAAAATAATTAAAATAGACTCTAACATCAAAATACCCACATTTAATGTATCTAATAGTGATCCTTGGAGAGACGTGATTGTTGGAGAGACCAAATTACTGCCTTTCCTCAAAAGCAAAGGGTTTTGGATGTATATGGACTCCAATAACCAAAATCAATGAAAAAAAGCAATATAAAATTGAGAATGGAGCTCATGGATAGATCATCTTCTTGTTAAACCTGATCTCATTATTTGTGTCAAAGAGAAGAATCAGAAATCTAATTTTATTTTATTTTATTTTTTTTTAAAGAATTTCAACACAACACAACTTAATAGATTGAAGACACATCTCAAAACTCTCAAGCTTATAGACTTAAAAAATGTTGAGTGGTATACTACATGACTCAAAAATCTCTAAGTTGACATTATCATGGTAGGAGTAAAAAGATTACTTGCACAAATAAATGTTAGTATTAATTATTATTATTTTTGAATTATTTAGTTTGGTAGGCAAGATAGCAAGTGTTAAGCAAGAGAGTTTTTATTTTTTTAAAGTTTGAGTCCACTTCAAATGTTACTACTTTCACTTTTTTATGATTATTTTCTATCTCATAAATTTATTATAATGCTGTAACTTTTTAATAAAAAAATTTGTATTGATAATTTATATATTCCATCAAAAAAAAACTGTTAATAATTTTAATAATACATCAAAAATGTTGAATAGTATGTTGGAGAACTCAAAAATATCTATGCTAACATTATCATAGTAAAAGTACAATTAAAAAAATAATTGCACATATAAATATTAGTATTAATTAATTTTTTCTTTTAAGAAGAAATTTTTTTGTGTTGAGTTTTAGTTCACTCTAAATGTGACTAATTTTTCTCAATTTATTTTTATGGTCAATTTTTGTTTCATATTTTTTTAATTATTATAATTTTATAAGTTTTTAAAATATATAATTTAAGTATTGCATCCCAAAGATGCTCTTGAAATTGCTTCCTTTTTCAAGGGAGAAAAACCAAAAATAGATGATTAAAATCTCTAGAGTTGAAAGAAAAAGTAATAAGTAAATTTTACAAGAAAGAAGAACACAAAACTCTCATATATTATGTTATAAAATATGATCTTTGAAAAAATAACCAAAATAAATAGATGTGATAAAATTATATTTTATACTTTCTAGATCTATGGGAAGCATTGTCACTTAAGAAATCAACTACCAATGATAAGGGAGACTCAAACATGAGACCTCATGGGTAAAGACCACATTCCTTACCATTTGGTCACTACTACAAAGACCATATTTTATCATTTTTAACAAGAAAAAAATTAATACTTAAATTTTGTGAGAAAGAGGAATACAAATTTCTCATATACTATACAAAAATGTGTGATCTTTGAAAAAATAATCGAAACAAATAAATATAATAAAAATATATTTTATTATTCTTAACAAAACACTAAAATAATATATAAAAATGAATATTTAAATTTTTAAGCTAAATAGTTATAAAATAATCTTAAAAAACTGAAATTTAAAACAACGTTGACTTATTGATTAGACTCGGTATCTCTTTTCTCAAATATATTTTTATGTTTATATTATTCAAATCTCCGAATCTATCGACCGAACGTTCTCTAAAATAATGTCGATGAGCCTTTCATTGTTTATTCTTTATTAACATACATATATATATTAAAGTTTTTCAATTTTTATATTTAAATAAAAAATAAATACAGTGAGTGGTGGGTCGGTCGACGGTGACTAGGTGGGATAGGATGGTAGGGAGTAAAGATTGTAATAGTGATTAGTTGGGAGAGGATGGCACGAAGTAAATTGGTGTCTCGTCTTGGGACTTCATGTTGTATTGAATATTTTTTTTCAATATAGATTTTTCATTTATTTTTATTTTATTATCTTCATATTTACATTATATGTGTTTTCTACGGTCAAATTTAAGTTTATTTTTGTCTAAAATTTTGTTAGATTTTTTTCATGTGGGGTTGTTTTAGATGCTACTTGTTTTACTAAACTTTGTTTCCCCTATTTACAAATGACACATACAATTAGGTATCACTCAGAGCCCTATCTTTAATCTCTACAATCACGATATGTTCACTATCAATATCGATATCGGTAAGCTTTTGCATTTTAATAAGTTCAATAATCTCAAGATTCAATTAGAGGAAAATGACAAATAAAAATAAACGAACAATGTGTAATTATTTAATAGTTTTCTAGAAAAACTATGATAAATATTTATTTGCATATCGTTGATGCTAGATAAGAGATCAAAAAAATCAATACAAATAAATATCAAGCTTTAAATTCTTTCGAACATTAATAAAATTCAGTTGAAGGACATAAAAAAAATTAATGTTTACGACAATTAAATTAAATTACTTGAAATTTAAGAAAGTTTGTCAATCATTGCATACACAAGTGAATTGCGTAAATGAAAACAACATATTGACAACTTCGCTGAGAATTGAAATTTTACCCACTAGAAGAATCACTCATGTGTTGATTGGTCTCACCTAGTGTTGTTAGTGTCATCCTTCATTGACCCTCCATTTCCTCTTCTGCTAGCACAAAAATTAAAAAATGTTCTCATTATCATAAAAAATTAGTGTTAAAAAATATTAGATAATGCCTACATACCAAAAAAAATACAATAAAATCAGAATTCTCACTACGGGCCAGCTTCAATGGATTTGGGGACTATTCATTTACTCCATATTGAGGTAGAAGTTGCACCATTCTCTCTTATATATCGTTACTTGTTTTAAGAAGCATAAAACACACAAGAAAAATATATTGCAGATTTCATAGAAAATATGGATGGGATGTTGATCATACCAACACACATATAGAGTAGAATGGACTCTTTCATGAAACAAGAATGATCTTAAACGTCATATGTTGGGAGATGAGTTGAAGAAATGGGGTGAGAATTATGCAACATAACCCCTGAGCTTCTACATACCTTATATTTTGACACATTTCAATAATTTTAAAAAATTATTTATCTCTATTTTCATCTCATTCTGCCATCTCTGCAACTAAACAGATTCACATTCAAATATAATTTGTTTCCATCCCGATAGTTACTCCGCACATAACAAACATAACTATGTCAAATTCATTGTTAAGGTGGAATGTCAATATCAAACTTATTTGCTATGTAAAATACGTAATGAATAATTTTACGAATCATCGTCATCATGCATCATCATCGTCATCGTCATAATTAATTTATTAAATATGTTTAATAATATATTAAAAATATGATATTAATTAGTCTGATTCCTAATTCGCTGAATAAGTTTCGAATGAACGCTAAAAGTCAAAAATACCAATGGCCGTCTCATTTTTGGAAAGAATGTTAAAATTCGTCTAAAAAGACAGTATTATTCAATATTAAAATAAGAAAAAATACACCAATACTGCACTATTGAGAAATACACTAATCCGGGATTGTCTATGCATAGGCTATGGTTGCTTTCACATTTCCACCCAGACACATGTGCTTGGTTGCTTCCACTCTGAAACGCTCAGATAACATACAACCCAGTTTAATATCTCCAAGGGAAGTGCTCAACCTCCTCATTATTTTCTTATCAAACGACCAATCTACCCAGTTGTTCAATGAATTTATCAATGCACGACTTCTGAGATCCATTATGGATACACGTCCTGAATACATTCCCCATCTCCCACGCCGCCTTTTTAATCTTTTTGCCCTCCTCTTCCACCATTACTCTTCTCACAGCTTTGCAAATCTCGTCACTTTTTGCGAAACCGTCATTTTCCCTTTCTACCTCCACACCCACCTTCAATTCTTCAACAATCAATCTCGCATTCAACCCCTGATCATACAGCATTGGCAGAGCAATCAAAGGCAATCCATTGCTCATTCCTTCCATCACAGAATTCCACCCACAGTGCGTTACAAATGCCCCAGTCGAAGAATGGCAGAGAATCTCCTTCTGAGGCGCCCACCCATTTCTTACAAATCCTTTTTTCTCAATTCGCCTTTCATATACCTCTGAAAAATTTAAAGGCATATTATTTTGCAAATGCACCACTAAAATAAATGGGTGCTGGGCAGCCTCTAAACCCAGAGCCACCTCCTGGATCTGTTGCTCTGGTAAGAAACATTCACTCCCGAAGGACACATAAACAACTGAACCACGCTCCTGCTTTTCTAACCATTCCAAGCAATCAGACTCCGCTTCTGAATGTCCTCCTTGCATTGACAGGAGCAGAGGACCTACAGGAAGCACAGGCTTTGCAGTTACCCTCTCAAAATACTCAATAAACTTCCCTTCCAGTTCATTGCATGACTTTATGGCTATAGCATTACAACCCTCTATACAAGCCATAGTCCGGTCTATGCCTCTCATGCCATTAGTACTATCATCCCTAACATAGTACATACTTAGAGAAACACACGCTTCATAAAGCTGCTGCGAAATAGCAGGGGAAGGGTAACCTGGAGGTGGTTTGGTTAAATCCTCTGCAGTAATTCTTTCTTGGTATTTGGCTCTGTGGGGAGACATCTCGTAGCTGCAATACGTTGCGCCAAAGGTAAGAAAGAACACTGTGGGTATGCCAAATTTAGCTGCTACTGTGGGGGTCCAGTATTGAACTAAGTCAGAGACAATGCAATTAGGGGGCTCAATGCTGTGCAATAGCCTTTCAAAGGGCTTCTCTAACAGCTGCACGGCCCGCAATAGATGACCCCACAGATGGGGTGGAGTGTCAGATGTGCACTCTATGCCCTTGGGTAACCCTTCTATAGCAGGCAATGGCAATGTCAACAGTTGGATTCTTTCATGACTGGCAAACATAGGCTTGATTCTGGGAATATTTAGGGGAGTGGTAAGGAAGGAGACTTGAACCCCTTGATCTGCTATCCTTTTGGATAACTCTGCATATGCAGAAATATGGCCGTGAGCAAGCCATGGAAACATTAGGACGTGAAATTGCTTTGAGCTGGTGCTGTCATTGCAAGCAATGTAGGAATATTACAGGACAATTTTCACTCCACTACAACAAGATAAGCTTAAGATGTGATCCTGTGTGGCAGTCAATTGAAGTAGACAAATCAAGTCCAGATAAAACACAGGATTAGTCAAGTAAGGCAGCTGTCACAGATTCAGCGCGTAAACATAGAAAGGACTCTATAAAAGAAACAATTTCGCCTTTAGACAGCAATCTCTTTGTACAGGAAAGAAAAATGCCATTTTTATTATTTATGAACAGCAAGGCTATTTTGAAAACATAATAACTATTCAGAAAAACATATCCTGCATTCATCATGTTAACCCTCGGGCCCACTATGAGGCGAGAAAGTTTTGAGAAGATTCCCATATCTATCCCTGCATTGGCAAGATGATCTGGTGTCATGTCGCTTCCCAGAATAATTATTTGTTCAAATAATTATGGAGCATCATTTATTGGAGAGGCAAGATGATTGAACTACGGTCAGAATTTTTTCCTCTGTGTTGATAGCCAATTGCGGGCCATTATGAGGGATTATCTAATCGTTATAGTTTTTTTCAAATTAGGATGTGTATATTTTTCGAGATTTTTTTAAAATTATATATAAATATATCTTAATTTATGAGATAAAATATTATATTTAAATATGATTTGTGTTTCATTGTTATAAAATAATTTATTTTGAAGAGATAATTTTAAGATTCAACTCATATATGTAATTCTAAGGTTGTATTTAGAAAAGTCATAAAAAAAATTATTTTGATCACTCTCTTTTTAAAAGAGATCATTTCATGTATTAGTGAATAGGAAAAATGAATATATATTATCGATGTTTTCAAATTATAATATATACATATTTTTGTTGGATATGTAATCCCAACAATCGTATTTACTCTTTCTATTCATCTTCTAGCGGTTCTGATCATGCATCACTTCAAATTAATCTTTGAAGACTTTTGAAAAAAAACCTGCCCTGTCTGTGCTCCGTCATGTTCCTCATTAAATTTTCCGCAGGTGTTGTCATGAATGTATGGGCTCCCATCACTAGCGTATTAAAAAAGAATGTTTTTTGTCAAATCCAGAATGCAGTCAGTCAAGTCCTCTTTCTAGTCTTTGTGATGTTTTTAATTAGGGTGCTACGTAGAAAATGTAATGCCCTATTTTTTATTTTATTTTTAAAAACAGCAACAACACTATTTTTTTTCTTATGTGTGTAATGCCCTGTTTTTCAGAGTTGAAGTGAGAAGTTCAACAGATAAGAAATACTCTATTTTCTTTATATATGTCTGGATTGTGGCTCTATATCAAAAAGAAGAATATATCATTATAGTTGTTTTTTCTGTATGTGCACAAGCATGGAAGAAGGATTTTATTTTATTGAGTATTTGTTTTAGGTTTTGAGAAAACTCTAAAAGAGTTGCAGCTCTGTTTTCTCTATTTTTCCTCTACCTCTTAACCAACAATTTTAAGATTATATATATATATATATATATATATATATATATATATATATATATATATATATATATATATATATAGAGATAGATAGATAGAATAGGAAAAGTGAATATATATTATCGATGTTTTCAAATCACAACGTATATATGTTTTAAGAGTATATATATATATATATATATATATATATATATATATATATATATGAAAAAATATTATGTTTAAATGTAATTTTTGTTTGATTATTATAAGACATTTTTCTTCTTTTACATATATTATTGGTTAATCAAATAATTATTTCAACTCTACACAGTGATGAGTTCTTCTTGCCTAACAAGAGAGAAATTGTGTAGGAACCTTATAGACTTCAACATCTAAATACCTATACTCAATGTGTCTATTAGTGATCCTTGGAGAGACCAAATGACTGCCTTTCTTCAAAAACAAAGGTTTGTGGGTGTATATGAACTCCAACAATCAAAATTGGTAAAAATAGGTAGCACAAAATTAAGGGGGGTGGAGTTCATGGACAAATCACTTTCTTGTTAAAATCGGAATTGATTACTTATACCAAAAACAAGAATCACATAAAATGTCAAAGAAATCTGATTTATTTTTTTTATTTTTTTATTTTTTTATTTTTTTATTTTTTTTAATATAAATTTTAATAAAACATAACTAAAATGAAAACTCAACTCAAAACTTTCATACTTAAAGACCTCAAAAATATTTGGTATGCTACATGACTCAAAAAACTCCAAATTGACATTTTTATAGTAATAGTAGGATAAAAGAATAATTTTACAAAGAAATATTATTATTAATTAATGTTTTTGTATTAAGGGAATTTTCTTTCCACCCCAAATTTTATTACTTTTACTCAATTTATTTTTATTATTAAATTGTCTAATATTTTTTTATTAATATAATTTTACAAATTTTTATTTAAAAAATTTTAGTATTAATAATTTATTTCATATATATAAATATATAAATAAATAATTTTTCATAATATTTCAATATTATTAAAAAAAAGTTAAAAAGATCTTACTTTAAAAAAAATTACTTGAATTGTTTGATATCAAATAACTTTGCAAAATATAAAAAAAATTCCACCCAAAGATGCTTCTAACGCTGCTTCATTTTTCAAGAGAAAAATTAAAAAAACTAGTGGCTAAAGTCTCTTTTTTAAAAAAATAGAAAAACTAATTGGTGAATTTTTAAAGAAAGATGAACACAAAACTCTCACATAAAGTCTCACATGCCTTTAAAAAAATTGATTTTTGAAAAGAAAGCCAAAGCAAGTGAGTGTGATAAAAATATGTTTAACAGAAAAATTAACAGCCAAATTTTGCAACAAAGAGGAACACAAAACTTTCACTTAATATGTAAAAAAATTGTGATAAAAATATATTTTACCATTTTTAACAAGACATTCAAAAGAATATATAAAAATTAATATTTTAAATTTTAAAATAAATAAAAAGAATCTAAAAAATTTAATATTTAAAATAGCTAATTACTTGTAGTAATCATTAATAGAACCATTGATCCAATAATATACGTGATAATTTATTTTCATGAATTATAAATTGATATTTTTTTTATTATTCAAAATTATAAAGTACAATGTCAAAATTAAAGATGAGAAGAGTACATCAACATACTAAGGCCCTTTAAAAATGCACAATTTGTGCTTAACTTTAAATTTAGATGTGTGGTATCTAAGGTTAAAAGGTATTAAATGATATTTTATATAAGGATGGTGAACTAACCTAATGAGCATGACAAATGGTATTATGAATTTATACAATTGAGATTTGTTAAATATTGTAAAGTAAAGGTATTGATAGATATTACAATAAATAAGAAACAATGATACTTAGTTGGTTTACTATGCACATGCAAGTCTAATCTGGAATAGGTTAGAAGAAGAGTATAAGGTGATCCTAGAACAGTAGTCAAATTGCGATAATATTCTTTCTATGCCATTGGATGCTTGCGTAGGATCTAGGCAATTGTGTTGATGCATGTGTCTAACCCTATCATAGGTGTCCTATGCAAAATATTGACTAGACCTAGATGCAACAAACTTAAGGCTTTTGTATTTTTTTGTCATATTTCTTCTAATATGTTCAGATTATGCACATAGGTTATCACTCTTTGTCAAATGATCAAACCTTTGAAGTGATCATGGGATAAAATGAGTTAGTGGGTTCATGGTGTCAAGTTATTCCAAGGACACTTTTGTCAATGGGTGCTACCTGCATAGTCAGTATTTTGAAGAGGGCCTTAGACTTATATAGTTCTCCCCTATGTGTTGGCTTGTGTATGTACAAGGATGTAATGTGTGATAAGCAAAGACTTATCGTGACCTATCTTATAACTTGGAAAATATGGCTCATGAACTAATCTTTCAATGCTCTAGACCTATGGGAATATTGTTCCTATCACTGATATATAAATATGGATGAATAGGGAAAGTTTTCTCATTTAAATATTTGATTGAGAGCCTGATAGTATATCACCTTGTGAGTTCCCAAAAATTTTTAAGTGAGGAATGAATAAGGATTAATCTTGTATATATTTCAATCCCTTTTATAAATATCTTTCACTAAGTCACTTATGCCAACTTTTAGGATACATTTCATTTATAAATTGGATGATTTTTAGGCACTAGACACTTTTTAGTGAAGGCAAACACTTACGTTGATGTAGGTGTCTATCTAGGATACAAGTGTCCAAGAAAGTGGAAAATAGGTACAAGTCTAAAACTGAAAGTGAAGGATAATAATCAAATTTATAGTTTTTTGCACAACATAAAAGGCTTCATCATCATAATAACAATGGTTGAACTAAGATATAAGAAATTTAGGCATTAAGAGATAGTGAACGTGAGCTTTTTGACCACAGATGGGTCTATAACTAAAAGGTACAACCATAATGAATATTTGTCAAGTGTACAAGACTAAGGTACTATATAAGTTAGATTTTAGTATCTACATTTTCCCCCTCATTTAATCTAGTAATGAAATTGCTAGTTTAAAGGAAAGAAATGTATACCTGGGTATGTCAAACACACCTTGTCTTTGTGTGAGTCCAACTTGAGTGCTTTTTTGGTGACTAACCTACAACCAAGAACATGTTACAATATATAATCAATGTATGAAATATGAAATATGAAATTGAAATTGAAATAATTTAAATGCTTGAAAATAGAAAATGCAAGATTAGGAGTACACCTATGTGTTAATGCAACTATCTTGCCCTTTGAGAAATTTTATTTGAAAGGATGCCTCAATGTGAAGCATTGAATATGAGATTAGGACAAATCTAAACCTACAGGTGTGTGTGTGCACGCGCGCGCGCACGTGCGTGTGTGTGTGTGTGTGTGTGTGTGTGTGTGTGTGTGTGTGTGTGTGTGTAAGGACATATGCCCTTAACCTTGGTGTAAAGGTGAGTTATAACATGTTGATTGAGCATGTTTTATCTTAATCATGAAACCTAAATATGTGCATGATCTAGTGGGTGTGAGCAATTTAATAAACTCACAATATATATATGGTGATGGTGGATGATTCAATTAATTCCAACCTATCAGTATGGTAAAGTTAGATGATTTAATCAACGGTAAGTGCACAAAGTTGGGGGACAAAAATGGGCCCACCCATATACATTCATTTCCTTTAAATTGAGAAATTTAAACTTTTGTAGATAATTTGAGATGACTAAACTCAAAATTTGAGGACGGTGTAGGAACATGAACTATAAAATTTTGAGTCTAGTTTTTAAAACACTAGATTTTTTTAAATGGTTAAGTATAACTAAATCAATCATCTGACATTTCAATAGGAACTCCTATTTTTTAGGAAAAAAGAGCAGATAACTAGTCGTGTGTCCACTCATTTATTGAACATAATTTAATACTATTTAAAACCATTTGGTATAACTTTAGATAAGATCATCTAGTTTGTAACTTATATTTTTTATAATTTTTTGATGGATATTTTTGAAATTAATTTTACAAATAAATAGATTCTAAAAGTTGATAAAAAAAATGGATAGTCGGCCATGCGACACCCCCAACTATCTCAAAAAAATGAGAAATAGTCTTTTTTTTAATGCATATTAAATTAGGCCTAGTTTGTAATCTTTTTTTTTACATATGGATCAACAAAAAAATATACAAAAGCATATATAGACATGTATATTTGAGGCATGTAGTGGCCTAAAAAAGTAATATTTATAAATCAACATAGATTGAAACCTTAAAATAGTTCAAAAATTATAAAAATCATATATATAGAAAGAAGAGAGTGTGCTTGTCATTGTGGTAATAATTTTATGAATTTTCTTTTTGAAATTCATATAGTATTTAGTGATGTAAGTTTAATTTCTTTATTTTCTATCAAAACTATTAGATTCAATTGTGTGTTGACGGGTCCAAGCCTTTGGCTCAGAAATCCAAGCCATTTCCAAATCAAAAGGTTTGATTTTTTGAATTCAAAATGAACATAGCACATGCATGATATAACATGTGTGTTCCTTTCATATTATATTAAAAAGTAGAAAAGATAAATTGGATGGGTTGTCTGCTTTATTTCATGTAATTAGAAAGGAATGTGTACGTGTTATCTTTACATTACATAAAATTATAAAAAAGATATATTAAAAGGTGCAGATGGTTTACTAAAATAAATGTTAAATACAAGTTTAAATTTATCTTATTATATAAATGTAAACTTATAATTTAAATTTATTATATTAAATATAAGAAATTAGGGTCACTTTGCATCTATTAGAGTTGGTCTCATAGCTACATGCCTTACAATATGGAAGATAGTTTTTTAAAATATAATATGGTCAATACTTAGCTATTTTTAGGGTCTTAGTATTGAACCTAGGGATTTTAGGGCATACCCTTTTTAATCAATGTCCATTTTTGGTAAATATATAGTTATTTTTAGGTTTTTGTGCCTTCTAAATTATTTCTTGGTATTTCTAGGAATCCTAGTTTTATCAAATTGAAGTTTACAAACCACTCACTTTTAACTCAAGATAAAGCGGTGTGATTGGGGTAGCATAGATCATATTGATGACTTACACACATTAAAAAACCATTTTATGTTAATTTCACTTTTTAATCATCCCTCCCTCATCCCTAGTCACTTCCTCCTCATCCCTCATCACCACTAATTACTCTTTCCTCATTACTCATTATCTATAATCACTCCCTCATTGACCTTCACCATCCCTCATCATCTATAATCATTCCCTCATCATCCCTAGTCACTCCCTCATAATCCCTCACTATACCCCATCATCCTTAATCACTCCATTGGCCCTCATCATCCCCAATCACTCCATCTTTAATAATTATTAATCACTCCATCCTCATCCCTCATTTCCCTAATCACTCCCTCATTGACCTTCACCATCCCTCATCATCCCTAATCATTCCCTCATTGACCTTCATCATCCCCTATCATCCCTAATCACTCATTCATCATCCCTCATCATCCCTAATCACTCCCCCTTCATCTCTCATAATATATAATCACTCCATTATTGACCATCACCATGCCTCATCATCTTTAATCACTCCCTCATCATCCATAATCACTCCCTCATTGACCTTCACCATCCCTCATCATCCCTAATCACTCCCTCATTGACCATCACCATTCCTCACCACCCCTAATCATTATTTGATTTCCCCTCATCATCCCTAATCACTCCCTCATTGACCCTCACCATCCCTCATCATCCCTAATCATTTTATCATCATATCCAATCACTCCCTCATTGACCCTCATCATCCCTAATCATTATTTCATTATCCCTCATCATCCTTAATCACTCCCTCCTAATCCTTCATCATCCCTAATCACTCCCTCAATGACCCTCACTATCACTCATCATTAGTAATCACTCCATCATTTTCCCTAGTCACTCTATCATTAACTATCACCATCCCTCATTATCCCAAATCACTGCTTCATCATCCCTAATTTAACAAGATGACTATCTCTAATTTAATTAGAGTATAATTTAGTTATTTGTCTCCCCATCTAATCCATATATAGTATCTATTTATCCAACCCAATCATGCCCATTTATTTTACCATGCCTATATATATAACCATGACTGTATCACTAGTCCCACTCGGGCCAACTTGAACTACGTGGGTATGGTATCTCTAAGGTTTATCAGTTGCCATATTATATAAGAGATAATGCTCTGGTCTATCAACTATTTAATAAGAATCTTGACCCCATTAATCAATCATTTGGTCATATTCAGGGGATCGACATTTGGTATTCTTTATCTTAGGGGTAGTAAAGCCCAACCAAGCATAAGGTGTTTTCTCTCTACCCTCCTCAATACCTCACCCTTTGAGTAGACTTACTTATATTTTATAGTTCACCTTGCCCTTTGGGCAGTCCTTTTTCACATAGCATGACTAAACTAAATGCATAGAGCTATCGTCACACTATAGATTGATTAGAGACATGACTTTATAAGTTTATGCGTAACATGACTCTATGGGATGGGTAACATGAGTCACTATAAGGGTGACTCTATGGAATGGGTAACATAAGTAACTTAACTATATATATAACACGACTGTATAGGATGGGAAACATGAGAAATTATATATATATATATATATATATATATATATATATATATATATATATATATATATATATATATATATATATGTATATATATATATATATATATATAGTATGTGTAACATGAGTGTAGGGATTGATATTTGATTTGCTTTTTTCTATCAGTATATTCCCTAGGTCCCCTCATCAAGTGTTTGGGTTAGTTCTCAACTATGTTGTTTGAGCCTAGCTATAGGCTCAAGCTCTATTGTGGAAAGGTAGGCCATTGTCAAAGTACTATGACTATAGATGCACTTGACATGACACCTGTATAAATATATAGAATATTCAGTTGGGCTACCCAATTCCATCCATAATGGGTGGGGGTTTGAGACTCTAAATGAGGTGGGGACTTTCTCTTATCGATGGTAGTTAGGGCCTCTTGATGAGGCCCAATAAACTAAGCGTATAGGGTATTTTTACATCCCTTATATACAATAGACTAGCCTCTCTCATGGTTTGATCCATAGGTCCCTCCCTTCCTCATGGATCTAAGTATTGATTCCCCCTCAGTCTCAAGAGGTCCTCTCTATATATTTGGGATATGAGCCTCCCAAATAGATAGAGATAACTTTCTATCTAGATAATTTTACACTATCTATTTGTATATAAATACATATATATGTTGGGGGATAAACTAGAGTGACTAAAGGAAAATGCCTTTGGGTAGAGGGGTTCATTGCACTCCATCCTATGCCTTTTTTCTCAACCTATTTCTCGTTAAGAAGGATACACTCCACTAGGCCCATATATAGATAAGGGGTTCCCTAGTGAGAAGAAGAATATAGATGTATATCATGGGTGGTGACTACAACTACACTAAAATATAGGGTTGTGCTAAAGTCCCTTCCATTATTGTAAGCATGTTTTGGTGGGAATAGAGGTTATATAATGTGTCATATGTCCATTTAACTCATAATGAGGTCGTTCTTAGTGATTAGAGGGATTCCAAATAGATGGGTGGTGGTTGTTCACTTAGCTATTGTCAGTCAAGGGGGGAAGGTAAAGATTAAAGGTTTAGGTGTTTAAAGAGATATGGGGTCAAAAAGTATATATATATATATATATATATATATATATATGTATGTATGTATGTGTGTGTGTATATATATATATATATATATATATATATATATATATATATATATATATATATATATATATATATATATATATATATGGGGGCTGATATTTTGTGGAATGA
Source organism: Torreya grandis (assembly GCA_037957365.1). Classification (NCBI taxonomy): domain Eukaryota; kingdom Viridiplantae; phylum Streptophyta; class Pinopsida; order Cupressales; family Taxaceae; genus Torreya; species Torreya grandis. The sequence goes on along the minus strand of JARHVA010000638.1, from coordinate 3,470,540 downwards.
GGGTGGTATTTATAGATTAGTTCTATAAACATATCTATACCCCTCTATGGGGTGTGTCATAAATCTATTGACTTAAATACATTGAGTTATGTTTGATTTAGATTAGCGTGATTAAGACATATCCCATATCCATGTCCATTATTTCATGATCATCAATATTTTTGATTGAAAGGGAATAAACTAAGTCAAGTGAAAGGCCTTCCCAGAGTAGTTTTCTATCTCTGGCTTTATTTCAATGAAATGAATACATTGATAGAAATAATTATCATATATATGATTATATTACTCATCTATTCTAAGTTTTTACCTCTATCTAGATGGTATGGGGAGCTTACCAATTGATTGGAATCGACACATGGGCCCTATATCTAGATGGGGATCCCACTGTATGGTTGATTGGGACCTCTCCCTTTATCTAGATAGGGAGCCTACTGATAGATAGGGATTGACCATGTATATTGGGACCTATATTTATATGGTATTTAACATATAAATAGTCCCTTAGATTTGGTCAATTATTCTTGATTGGAATACCAAGCAGTAATTAGATATATGACTAGATATGAGCATCTAGGATTGATTGAGCATATAGATAGTCCCTTATATTTGATTGACTATTCTCAATTATTCCCTGTCCCTCCATTTTAATTTCCTTTACATTTCTTTCCTTTATCTAGATGGGGATGGGGATGGGGATCCTTCCAATTTGGATTGATAAATATTGACCCAACCAGATCTGAGGCTATGTATAGTCAATTGAGCCTATTGATTGATCAAGATAGATACATATGTGTTTGATTGGGATTAAGAGAGATAGACCAAATATTACCAATTTGTATTAACCTGATATGAGGATATATATAGTCAAATACAAAACATAATAGATGAGATGAGATGATAACATTTTAGAGTGGGATAGAACTAATTAATGTAACATCCCCACTCAGATCTACTTAGAATAACATGATTTTTTTAAAATTTTAATCAATTTATTCTTTCATTATATTTCACCACAATAATCTAATTAGTGATCCAGATAAAAAATCTAAGTATCTTAACTGTAAAATAAGCATGTAACATCTATCTATCATTGATCACTATCATTAGATGGAAAATAGCATAACTGAATATAGAAAGTAATTAAAGATGTCCAGCCATGACTGGTATAAACATAAAGCCACTTTTGTCAATGTATAATAAATAAATAATTATATTTCATCAGAAATAATGTTTTAATAGTAATAAATATAATACAAGATATAAGATACAAGGTTCCATGGAGCATGAGTTTCTTGAACTCTAGTATCTATGACAATCTCAAATGTAGTCTCTAAAGAAGTATTGTTGTGGGGAAGGAGAGCATCATCCGAGCACTTTTCCACATCAACCATGAACCATCGATCTCCCACACAATCTCCTATCGGGGAATATCCCTCCCTTCATAGATGAGTAAAAAATGACATTGTAGGAATCCAAAAAGACAAGCTAGTACCCATGTGCTGTAATATTTCTAATACATGATGTGTATCATAAATAAAATACGTTATAACATGATATCACACAAACATATAAATCATACATATGAAATGACAATGTCTAACTAAACATTACTTTGGCTAAAGTTTTTAATTGTTATTGATCTCTAGGATCAGCCAAATTCATACACACCATTTGATTGGATTACTTTCATCTAAAATTGGTGATGTTAGTAAGCTAGTGAAGTCTGTCTCACTACTTAGTACCAGCAATACAATATTTGGTTAGTATAAATATAACCAATAGATTCATACAAATTACTTCCTATTAATAGGTACAAAATATGTTAAAGACATGAATAATCAAAATGCATACATTTAATCCATCAAATGTATGAATGAATCTTCACTATAATATTTATCACATAAATAATAATAAGTATAACAAATATAGTTTATACCAATTGGGTATAATCTATATTTGGACTGCATATTTTTAATTTTCATAAGTAGATCATAATACATTCTATGATGAATAATAATATTATAGTTCATTATTTATATCTACAACTACTCAATTATAAATAACCAATCATAATAATTTTACAGAATCAAATAACTCATAAACCAAGTTACATCTTGTATGAACATAATCTTTCATTTATATGTCTTGCTATGTTTTAAGAGACTATATTCATTTAGCTATAGTTTCTTGACCATTAAGATCCTATGACTTATTTTTAACAGTTAATAATATATGCACATGACCCAATACATCAATTTATGTTATATATTTATATGAATACCTAATTCAATATATAAATATACTTTTTATATATACCCTTGTATATATTAACTATGTTCATACTATGTTTCGCATATAAGTACTCAACAATATATAAATATTGTATATAAAGTTCAATGGTCATTTATAAATCTAATAAAAGACTTCATATGATTTCAACAATCATTATAACTTTCCTATTCACAAAATACATTGACAATCTATTATAATATATTAAGATTCCCTAAATATTAATGAACAAAGTGTTATAGTCATTAGACTATTTATATCCATATTCTACTCTTCTTAAGTCAAATCAACATCAAACACTAATAGAGTTTATAACATTATTTAATCTTCATATACTCAGTTCAATATATATCAAGATATCTTATAATAAATTAACTAATTTCCATTGTGATCTATTGTTCCATCCCTTAGGTATTACATTTGGCTATTATCTTTATATTTTAGCTATAAATAATACTTCTAAATTTACTATTGTTATAGACTCAGGTGTAATAGTGGCCTTATGTATTTATCCTATGTTTTAATCTCCTTTAAATATGAATTTATCTCCCAATTCTATGCCTTAACTAAATCAACTGGTTTTAAAAAGAAGAATTATCAGTAATGATTTCATGGTATTCTAAATTTTAGTTATAATTCTTATTTCTTTTGAGTAGCATGTTTAACCATTCAAGTCAAAATTTAAGTTGCATACTAGAGGGTGAGCCACATGTAACATCTATTGTGCCATGCATCATAAGTAAGAATTACGTTAATAAACTTCTAAAATCTTATAGTAGTAAATATAACATGTTGTTTATATTTTTTCTACATGTTGTTTAAACATATAATTCCTATAACTTCTAGAAAATTTCTAGAAGCTAATCTATGGCTTTATATAATAACAATGCTTGACACAAAATTCCATCACTAACTAAATATGATAGGTTATACATTTATCCCATTGAATTTATTGTTAAGATCAGCATTTTGGTGTGAAGAGGGTGATTTGCCTATTCGACTGTATGTGTAGAACTAAAAATCTTATCTATTTATCAATTTGTAAATGTTATTAGTTCCCTCTTACCATATTTCCATATAGATATCAATGTGAATTTAAAACAAACTAACCTATAACCACTGGAAAAAATCGTAACCCCTTTAACCTCCTTTTTTCTTCTACATTCCGTCCTCCTTTTAATATCCTCTATGCACTACTCTTTTCTTTCTCTAACTTGTGTTGTTCTCTTCCCTCCTCTCCTTCTATGCCACCAACTTCCCTTATTTCTCTTTCATTGCATGACTTTTTCTTTTTTTCTTTAAGGCCTGACCCTTCCTTTAAATCTCAACATTTTTCTCTAAAACTCATTGTTTTTTCCCAAATTTCCTTAATCCTTGCTTTATATGTTTTATTTCCTATGTATATATACTTAGTATGATGCTTTATACATTTTATTTCCTATGTATGTATACTTAGTATGATGCTTTATACATTTTATTTTATAATTATTTATTTGTATTTTCTAATTATAAAAAACCATTAGAATTGCTAATTATAACACAATTATATTATTTATCACTAACTTGGTATAGGTTAACAATTATCATGACTTAATGATAATATTACTAATATAAATTCAATTGTGTTCCTTTCAATAGTAATTGGTATTTTGGACATCTATTATACCAATCCTAATAATATTATAATAATGTAATTGTTGTGTCATTACTATGTCATATAGATTATCTATGTCTTTTGTGTGTGTGTGTGTGTGTGTGTGTGTATTAAGGCGGTTAATCCATATAATGATATTCTTGAATGTCATAAAAATAACTAGCTAACATTTCAAAGACATGAGAGTTAGTCTATATATGGTATTTTTAGCTATTATTTACTTAAATTTACATTTCTAAAAAATATTAATAATCATGAATACAATGACATAAACACATGGTAACATTATACAATAGATATACATATAATATCCATAATGCAATCATACAAGATTGATTTCACACATGCATAAAAGTGAACTAACGTACAACTTACATGCATAATCAATCATCTAAATGTAAACAATCATAACAAATGTACTAATGTTAACAATTCAAACTATGCATATAATGAGTGACATCTAACATGGTGTGTGAATGGGTTCTATCCATTCTTATAGCATACTTCAATGCTTCCATCTATGCCACCCTTTTCAATGATGCTCTCCCTCCATCATGGTCTAATGGATGAATCTCTTCTGCATCAAAGTCATGACAAAAAGGTAGTTAGCTCATAACATCATGAGATATATCACAAAATATTGTTGTAATAACAAATCAACATGATCATAATATAAGAATATAACATACATCTAAACTCATAGCAATATAATTATGTAATCGAGGCAACATTCAACTATCTCATAACAATATATGACTTAAAGTTTATTTAATAATAACCAAATCAAATTACCAACCACAAAAATCCATAGATATTCAAGTAATTTTGTTTAGTGAGAAATTGGGATGTAGCATCCTTTTCCCCTAAAACTGGTCATCATCCCAATAACACTTACTCAGACATTAGTTCTGAATTAAAAACATTATTCAATAGAAAAAATAACATAGCATGAAACATCAAACCAAGCAAACAAATATAGAAGTCACCTGTAGAACTCATCACAGTCCTCCCAAGTAACACTATCCTCAGATCATTGATCCCACAAGACCGTGCACTATGATATATCTCTATTATGAATGAAGTTTGTGAGTGTCAATTATTCTGATTGGTTCTACCATGACCACCTCAAGATCCAAAATCTATAAAGCATTTCAATCTAACATATATGAAGTATCAACTATATACTTTTTTAGATAAAATACATGGAAGACATAATGTAATAGAGCTAGGGATGGTGGAAATGAAAACCTATACACTACTGGATTGACCACTTCTAACACCTTGAAGGGTCTCACACATCTCAATAAAAGTCTCACTAACTTCCTAAATTTAATCAAACTCTTCTATGACTTAACCCATAAGAACATTTTATCACCCACTATAAATTACCTAGTTGTTCTCTTCAAATCAACATAACTCTTTTGTCTATCATTTGCCTCAACCAATCTCTGCTTGACTAATCTGACTTGATCTTCCATATTTGAAAGCATCTCAGGTCCAAAGAGTACCATTTCTTCCAACCTATCCCAACTGGTTGGTGTTTGACACCTTCCATATAATGCTTCAAATGGTTATGTATTCAAATCTAATTGGTATGAGTTATTGTAAGAAAACTCAACTAACAGAAGACAATATTTACACTTGTATTACTAATCCATGCAATACATATGAAGAAGACCCTCTAACACCTGATTAACTGACTTAGTCTAATAGTTAGTCTGCAGGTGATATACAGTGATAAAGTTTTATTGTGTACCTAAATCTAAATTTAGAGTTACCTAAAATTTATAATTCATCTTTGATCCATGATCCAAAATAATATTCTCTAAAAATCCATGCAACTGATACACTTATTTTATGAATCTCTTCGCAAGAGTAAGTGCATCTCTATCAAATTTCCTAGTATACAATGAGATACCTTAGTTTTTCAACTACTACCAAGATTATGTCATGCATATTTCATGACAATGATAACCTTGGATAAATTCCATACTAATCACCTACCACTTCCATTTCAATATGTCATGTGGATATAACAATCCAGCTAGATGCACATGTTTAGTTTTCACTTGTTGACATTCCAGACAATGTGACACAAATTTTGTTGCATCTTTCTTGATTCCCTTCTAGAAATAGAGTGGTATTAGCTCTACTATAAGTTTGGTTACTCTTGGTTGTCCTGAATATGGAGCATTGTGTAGTTGCTTTAGCATTGTGCTCCTCAATTTCTCTCGATTTAACACATACATCTTTCTATTTTATCATAAAATACCATCACTCTCTAATTTAAATCTTTTATACCTAGGATTTTGAGCATTCTCAAATAATGCTTTCCTTACATGATCATTTAAATCATCTCTTGGTGAGAATTCAATCACTCAATCCTTGAAAGTACTTTTGATAGTAGCCATAGATGCTATGTACTTCCTATGACTAAGGGCATCAGCTACTCTATTTTCCGTACCTTTGATATAGTTGATATCAAAATCATTATTAGATAAGAACTCTATCCAACGTCTCTAATAAGCATTCAAATTTAATTGGGTGAAGATATACTTGAGTCCCAAGTTATCATTTTTGAGATTAAACTATTTTTCCAATAAATAATGCCTCCAAACTTGCAAAACATACACAATTGTTGTAGGTTATAGGTCATAAGGGGCATAGTTCACCTCATAAGGCTTCAACTTCTTTGATTCATAGGCTACCACTACACCATCCTACATAAGGACTCCTCCTTGTCCATCCCTAGATGCATCTGTGATCACTATAAATTGACCATTGGGATCAAGAAATCTTAGTACTGGTGTTGAAGTAATCCTTTTTTTCAATTCTTGAAGAGTTAATTCACACTTATCTAACCAGATAAAACTTTGGTTCTTTCATTGTAGAGAAGTAATCAGATTATCTATCTTATAAAAAAATTGGATTAAACTTCCTATAATAACCCACTAACCTCATGAAAATTCTTACCTCATGGACATTATTTAGTATTGAACACTCTATAATGGCTCTTATCTTTGCCAAATCTACTAAAATACCATTTGTAGTGATAATATATCCTATATATTACACTTTCTCCTTAAAAATGCACACTTGAGCAACTTTTCATATAACTTGTGCTTTCGAAACCATTGCAAAACCAATTCTAGATGTCAAATATGCTCCTCTTCATTCTTAGAGTATATAAGAATGTCATCAAGAAAGACCAAAATAAAGTGATATAGATAATATATAAACACACTATTCATGATATTCATAAATGTCGTTGGAGCATTTTTTAACCCAAAAGGTAACACTATGAACTCATATTTCCCATATCAAGTTCTAAATGTTGTCTTTGAAATATCCTGATCCCTTATCCTCAACTAATTATATCCTACTCTAAATTCAATCTTAGAAAGACCATTGGCCCTCACATCTATTCGAAAAGATCATATATATGAGGCAATGAATACCTATTTTTCATAGTTTCCTTATTCAACATTCTAGAATCTATGCAAAGCTGAAGAGTACCATCCTTCTTGATGAAGGCAACTTATACACTTCATGGTAACACACTTGGCCTGATCAACCCTTTTAATGATAATTATTAGAGTTTAGCCTTCAATTCAACCAATTCAATAGTTATCATCCTATATGGTACCTTATATTATGGTTTTGATCTAGATATGATATCAATAGAGAAATCAAATTCTTGCTTAGGAAGCAATCCTGGCAATTACTCTAGAAACACATCATAAAAATTCTTAAGGAATGGATAATATTCAAGGGATAGTTCCTTAGGTTCCTCCATTTCATTTATCTTGAAAATAAATGATTGGCATCCTTTTTCTTGAGCCTTCTTGATTTTCATTGCATAAATCTACGTAATCCTCAAGTCTCTTTTATCACCCTGAATGTGTGTCTGATTTCTAGAATCATACAGACACTATACTTCTTCAAATAGTAGTCAACCTTGGATTTATACTTTGTAAGCTAGTTGGCCCCTAGGATCACATCATATGACCCTAGTGGTGCTACGTAAATATCCAATACTATTGTGAACTCAGGCAACCTAATCTTTGCTTCCACTAAATACTTGTCAACTTTGACTTTTGAATCATTCCCATATTGTACTAACCATGCATTTGTGATTACTCCAGTGCTTTTAGATAACTTATTAATCATTTTAGTAACTATAAAACATTATGTATCCCCTATATCTATCAAAATGGAAACTAAATGTTCAAATAAAATACTTGATAATTCTATGGGTGAAGCTTGGAATTTAGCTTGTTGATTATCAACTACTATATGAATATGTTGCTAAAACATTCTCTGCTAAGGAGTAGAACCTTTTTTATTCACCTTATCTTGGGTAAACTCATGAGAATAATGGTCACCTCCATAAATTAAGTAACCTCCAAGTGGTCCCTTTCTGTCAGACTGTTGGTTTCTCTTGAAATTGCCTTTGAAACCATTGCATGGTTTCTTATTACCTAAACCATTGTTGAATTCAGCATTCTAATTTTTTAACTAACTCTTGGAGTCTCCACTCCTCTACTTCTAGTTATTATTTTTTAAATTTGGTTTATAACTTCCAAACTTTTCTTAAATATGTCCCTAGCCTAAGCAAGAGATTTTAACTTATGTTCCTACTTGACTTCTTTCTCGAAGACTTGGTCCATGGTAGATGGTCCATGGACATCTACCTCTCCACCGATTTGGGGTTTTAATCCCATGATAAAATTCCTAATTTTGAACCTATCATTTGTCTAATAATGAGGTACATTCTTTAGAAGTTTGGTGAACTATTCCTAGTACTCATTCACCGATAAGTCTTATTACATTAGACTCTATAAATCTATGAGCTTTTGATTAAAGTATAACTATGGAAGCCACCATGATCTAAATAATGTTATAAACTAATCCCATGTAGTGGTGGTTGAGTTAATATTCATTTCCAACTTCTTATTAGCCCACCATGTAGTTGATTTTCCAGCCAATTGGTAAGCTGCCCAAACTACTTTAGTGACCTTAGAGTAGTTTTTTATATCAAAATACTTTTCCATCTTCATCAACCATGCTTCAACTCTGTCAGCCAAAATGGTTCCATCCAATTTAGGTGGATTCACCTTTTTCATATCTCTATCCAATTCTACAGCTACCTATGTTATCATATCATGAGGGATTTACTGCTCGATAGGATGCTCTTTAGGTACATCTTGGCATACTTCTTCATGGTCATGAACTTCCTATTTGAAGGCTGAAATTCAATCCTTGGTTTCATTCATGGCTGCAACAATCTGATCCAAATTTGTTTCATACTTAGTATAAAATTGATTAAAATCAAATGGAGGGTTATTATCATTGACATTAGAAGGACCCTCTCTTGATACTATATATTTCACCTTTTTTATTTATATAAATATAAGGATACAAAAACATTAGTGGACTCATTAGGCACTATAGTTCAATCCTCAGCTTTGATACCACATGTAACATCCCCACTAGGATCTACTTAGAATAACTTGATTTTTTTTTAAATTTTAATCAATGTATTCCTTCATTAGAAATAGAATCCATTGAGTATTCAATGATTCATTTAGATGGTGAGGCTCATAAGTGGTGGTACCATGGTTTGTTGACCTTGAGACATGGAAGTATCACATCTTATGCAGATATCATGCAAAGATTGATTGTCAAGTCTGATACAAAGAATGTGTATTTTTTTTATCACCTCTTAAAAATAATGTTCAAATAAAATCTTTACCTTATAATAAATATTTTTAAAAGTATTTTCCCAAGAAAACAAAGGTGGATACAAAGGCAAGGAATGAGCTCATAAGGAAACAAATTTGTTTATCATGGAGGAAACCTTGGGAGCGTGGACATAGATGCCTTGGGGAAGGCAAGGTATGTCAAATTGAGATTAATTATAACATAAAGGAAGAGGATAAATAATATTAGAGTCTAGATAAATATTAGGTGAATGTATAAGTGTACTCATCAAAGGAGAAGGCATATTCTAGATCAGATTGTGATCAAGAGAAGGCTGATGTAGAACAAATCAAGAAGCTAGAGAATGAAGACAGAGCTAAGAAATAAAGCAAGTAATGTATGAGATTGATATTATTTAAGATGAATAGTATTTATAGGTATCAAAAAATAACTCACAATTTGCATGTACCAATCAACTAGATGGGTTTGAGAAAGAAGAAGTTAGAGAGTTAGCTGAAGACAAATCAGAAGATTTGTTGTGTGAAGAGGAAGAGACCTTATATTCTCATCAAGAGAAGGTCTTAGAAAAATATAATGATTAATCTAAATGTTCATGTGCATCCACAAGTGAATTTGAGTACATTATTTTTCCTAAAAGTGTAGAGCCTGAGCAAGAGCACTCATTCTTGGTAGAGCTTGAAGAATTGCATATCAGAGAAGAAATATACTAGAAACAAAACTTTAGAGAAACTAGATGAAAGAAGGTGATTAGAATGCCAATTTTTTTCATAATTCCACAAAGGCCATAAGGTGTAACAATTGAATCTCAAAGATCTTGGATGTAAATGGGATCCCCCTAGACCTCAATTTTGATAGTAAAAAGGAAGTGATCGTGTTCTTTTCATCCCTTTTAGCCTATCCTAATGACTCTGAATGGATATCTTAGGAGAAGCTTCTCACTATCATCCCCTATCTGGTTAAGAGACAACAAAATGATCTTATGATTGTCCCTTTCACCAAAGAAGAGGTTTAAAAGTTGGTTTTTGCTATTAATAAAGATAAATATCCATACCTTATGTCTTTCTTGTGGAATTTTTCCAAACCTTTTAGACTATTTTGGGGGAAGAAGTTACTGATGTAGTGGAATACTTTAGGAAAATAAAAAATATAAGCACATATGTCAATTTTACTTTTATATCCTTATTTCTAAAAGGGGATTCTTAGAAATATTTTGGTGATTTCAGACCTATTTCATTGTGAAACATAATTTGAAATATCATATCTAAATTAATCTCTTTTATATTGAAGTTCTTTATTTCACTTATTAACTCCTTCGAATAGGGTGGTTTTATCCAAGGCCATCATATTTAGGATGGTATTATAATTGATCATGATCTCTTTTTTTCATTGAAATCGAATAAGTAAAAAGGCATGTTTATCAAACTAAACATTAATAAGGCATATGACAAGGTCAATTGGAGATTCTTGATGAAACTTTAGAGTGCTTCAGTTTTGATAAAGACTATTGTGAATGGATATTTATATGTATATCCACCGCTAAGTTCTATGTTATTATCAATGGATGTCATGTAGGATAAATCTATGCTATAAGGGGTATTAGGCAAGGGGACCTTATTTCACCCTTTCTATTCATTTTGATGGTAGAGAACTTAGGTAGAAACCTCGATCAGGTCTATTTAGGTAGCTAAAGATAGAGGTTTAATAAATGGATTAAACATAATAGAAGGTGTTGACAATATCTCCCACCATCAGTTTGAGGATGAAGCATTTATATTTGGTAAGGCTTCAATCAAGGAGGCATCCTCATTTAGATCAATACTTGATGACTATACACTAGCCTCAATACAACAAGTCAATGATCTCAAATCTAAAATCTACTTCACAAACATTGTAAAACAAAAACAGCTTAGATTAGTGAAATGTTTAAATTTAAAAATTGGCCATTTGCATTACAAATAGTTGGGTTTTCCCCTCTTTACCGATAAAGGTAAGTCCAGCCTCTTGGATAATTTGCTAAGTTATCCTAAGGACAAATTGACTTTATGGAAAGGGAAATTTATATCCTTTACTATCAAGATTATGTTAATAAAATATGTTATAAATGTCATGTTTATCTACCTATTATCATTTTTTAAGCCTTCAACAAAACTTGTTAATCACATCAATCAAATATGTAGACCCTTTCTCTGGCATGGAAACAATGAGACTAGAAAAGTGTATCTTGTCAATTGGAACAAATTTTTTTGCTAAAAAAAGACAGTGGAACTAGCATTCAAATCATGTTTCTCCAAAATATATCTTTGGGTGCCAAGTTGGTGTGGAGTGAATTTTATAATCCATATGATCTATGCCTCAAAATCATCCAACATAAGTATTTGGGAGTCATGGATCTAGTGGCTATCTTTTCCATAGCTTTTACACTTATTGGATCTCACATTTGGAAATTTCTTCTCCACTATCATCCCCTCATTAAGAATCATATATCTTGGGTAATTAACAATGGCATGAAGGCTAGGTTCTGGGATGATTCGTGAAATGACCACAAACCATTGTGAAAATTAAGCGAGTTGGATGAAGCCAAAGTTTTAATATCTGATGCTTGGGGAAAAAGTTTGGGATTACTTTGAGAGTGATAGGCCTAATTTTGGTGTTTTTATAAAATTTAATAACCTTGAAAATTCTCCCATTTCAATAAATTAAAAGACTTTGTTGGAATCCATTTTGAGCATTAGTGTAAGGTGTTATTGAGCAATAAGGAGGATTATTTGTGTTGGATAGGCTTGGGCTTGGGAGACTACAAATCTCATTTGGGGTATAAAATTGCATTGGTCAAAAAATATAACTATACTCATATTAATATTTTATGTTGGAATATCAAGGGGTTCCCAAAAGCTGCAGTTTTTGCTTGGATTGTGACTCAATACAAGATTTTGACACAAGACCAACTCATAAAAATAGTGGGTGTGGAAATTTTAGATGCGGTATGTTTTCTAAATATGAATAAACCATTGACCACATTTTTTTCTTATATTCCTTTTCCTCTACATGATGGGATTGGTTATGCAATAGGCTGATTTGGTAGTGGGCCTATGCTTCCTTGTTATTCCATGCTTTCTCTTCATAGAACATAGGACAAGAGGGAGATGTTTTGAGGACTCTTTGGTTATCCATACAAACCATCCTCATTTTTCATATTTTTAAGGAATGAAATTTTCATATTTTTAGTGATAAGGCTATCGAATTATCAACTTTTCTCATAAAATTGGAAATAACTATTTATGAAGAGGTTTTTTCACATTTTTTTAGGAAGCATGCCAACCTTTCCTCTTCGGACACAAAGATTAGACAAAATTAGATGCAAATCAAACTCCCATATTAATGGGTTAAACATATTTATAAAAAAAATACCATCCTCATCTTAGAGATTCTTAGACCCCCTTCCTACAGGGTTCTTCAAATTAAAATTTAATGGTGCAACATGTGGGAATCCAAAAGCTTTAGGTCCTAGGTACAGTATTGAGGGATACATTGGATCTCTTATCCATGCCTCATCTACTAGTATTTAATATGGAATGAATATTTATACTAAGGCCCAAGTGTGTGTTTGGTATTCAATTAGATCAACGAAGTGGCATTGAGAATTTGGTGATTAAAGATGATTACAAAATCATTATGTATGATATCTAAAATCACTAGGCCAACACATGGTACTTGAATAAAATCCTCAATGTAACTTTCTCCCCCTTAGATGAAATGGTATCATGGTCCATTTCTCATTGCTTTATGGAGGTTAATAATCATATATACTTTCTAGTCAACTGGGGAACTGACCAATTATAAGTAGTTAGGGATAAGGAATATGGAAGGTGGTTGGGTTTAGACATGCTTGATCTTTGACTAGTTCAAAAAAATATAATACATTTTTTTAATCCAATGCCCATTCATCATTGCACCACACTTAGGCAATTTTGTGTGGATTACATGGATATTTTTCTCATTTATGGGCTCTCATTAATTTGGATGATTGGTAACCTGACAAGATGGCTGACAGATTTTCTATGGGTTTTATATTTGAGATAGTATGTGGAATCTGATCATTATCTCCCACCTATATTTTATATGTGATGTATACATGACAATGAAGTCTTTAGTTGGTAACATTGCTCTCATCGAGCCCATTCTTTCTCTCTGTGCAAAGAAAATAGATGGATTCCTTGACATTATTTATATTCATAATTTAGGGATGATTTTATGAATACATAATGTGAAGGTTTTAGAGGCCATCAATGCCATAATTGGTGATGAATATATGCATGATATCTAGAGGATCAAAAAAAATGCAGATGTGGTGTCCATCTTTGATAGTAATATACTATGTGCAATCAAAAATATTGAGTTGTTTAAGACTATGGTGGAGACTCTAGATTTTAAAGAGATTTAGGGTGGTCTGGTTAGGTGACTAAATCAATTATTAGAGGTGAATAACTTGGTATTACCCTTTTATGACTCCCAGTGTTTGGGTCTATTCCTCCTAACTATTTTTTGTGAATTAGAATCTCACTATGTAAAACTACATGATATTATAAAAGCACTAGTGGGTGGTTCTTTGAATGTCATCCCCTAGCTTTCCTTATGAATGTATGGATAAAACTTCCATATTTAGCTTCATACATTGTAATATTCAAATTTGAGCTCTTAGATTTAGTAGTGTAGCTCTTGGTGGACTTATGCTCTAGTAGAGGTGTGGTGGCAACTATGGAAGAGGAGGCAGCTAGGTTTTTTGGTGGTGGTAATTCGAAGGGTTCTATGGTTTCAATTTCTTGACTCATGTAGGGACATTTGTAATCTATGGTAGATGTAGTTGGATTAGGTGATGTGTTCGAACATGTTAAGTGCAATAGGGATGATAAAGGTTGTTTAGGTCCATCTTGCAATCTCACTTGCCTAAAGTCTCTCTCTCCATAGTCTTTGGTTTCCTTCTTACCTTTTTGGCTAATCATTTTATTGATTTTGGTTCTATTTGTTCTCAAGGTTTATCCCTTGATGTTTTGGTTGCATTCCCTTTGGGATATGCTTATGGTTGGTCATTTCTACTTTAGCTAAAACACCACCTACTTTTTTTTGTTTTTGCATCTTTCTATGTAGGGTGAGGGACCTTCCCCTCAATATCTATCCATATACATACACACACACACACACACTCAAACACACACACACACACACACACACACACACACACACACACACACACACACACACACACACACACACACACACACACACACACACACACACACACACACACACACACACACACACACACACACACACACACACACACACACACACACACACACACACACACACACACACACGTATATGCGTACATGCATACATATATATAATAGACATATAAAGACACACACATATAAAAGTTACATCAGTTAATTTATAGCTATACTTGAATTAGAAGAAATGGAAATAATATGGTATAGATTAGAAATAATTATAACCATCATTAAATAATTATTAACCTAATCAAATCCACCCTAAAAATGAATTATGATATAAAAAATATTTAGGAATATCTTACAGCTGACAATGTCCTTAAATTTTTAGTTAAATCTCACAACAAATTTATTTGTTCCATTTATGTGCGGATCACAACTCATAAAATATTAAAACCATATATAACTATCAAACATCACATAGATACTATTTATATTCATGGAAACTAGATCTTATTCTAATTTAGACATCACCGCAACTTAATTTGCAACAAATTTTCAAAATTGTTTACAAAAAACTACAATAATTTCTACATGCAAACTACATTAGTGGATGTAGCTAACCTATAATAGTGGCTGCATGTGTCACATAATAGTGAATACAAATGGAAATTATTCTTAGGATATTAAACTATGTGTAATAACAAAAATCAAGTCATTAAATCATACTAATTTATATAGAGATAACTATTTTTAACCAAAATAATGCATGCATATACATCATCTATATAATATTTGTATATATCAACATAGTATGAGTCAAAAGAATGTGGATATAAATATTAGAAATTATTTAGGAAAGAGTAAGTATGAATATGAGGTTAATTTATGGGTCTCATCAAAGGATATGCACATTACTAGAAACTAATTGGCTAGAGAAGCTAAAAATCAAAGGGGAGATAGGGAAATGCATGACTTGAGAATGGAAGAATGTTGAAACATGGGCATGTTCATTTGTGTGGCAGGGATGGAGCCATGAAGGGTGTTCTGGTGTTGTTTATTTTATGGCTACTTTTTGTGATCCATAAGTGTGCATTGCTATGGATTTCGATGGGTACAACCACCATTTATTATTTGGTGGCATCTTAGGTGTGGGACTTTTTGAGGTAGCTGTTTCTATACGATTTTTGCTTTCTACATTCAAAGAGAGAATAAGAAACTAAGAGAAATGGTCTAAGGCTTGTATGTACCTAGATGAAGTCGTGCACACCATTATCCAGACATCATGAGAACTCCTCTTTGGTTGTGGAGGATGACACCTGTAAAAGAAAGAGACTAAGACAAAGAAGGCGTTAGATGAGGAGATGGTGGGTTGCCAAGCAAATGCTTGATCCCAGAAGCAAAAGCTTGAAGGATGTCAACCCACTGATTGATAAAAGTAATGTCTGATAAAAGGCAGAGTAATAAAAGACTGAAATGATTGAAGACTGAAAAGGAAATGGAAGCAAATGCTTACCTGAATGTTGCTGTCAGCCTGGTCACAGTCACCGACGTCGATGGTCCTACCGGCATCGGTTGTCAAGGTCTGTCGACGTCGGTTATTCTGCCAATGTCGGTGGGGGAAGTGGTCTCTTTGGCTGGCATCAGTCAGGGCAGTAGTCTATGGATGAGGTCTGGATGAGTTTCTGGTCTGTGGACGGGTCTGAGAAAGGCTATGGGTCTGGTTGAATGGTCTGGGGGTCTGGGTCTGAGACTGGTTGAATGTTCTGTATAGGGTTTTTGTAGGAAGAAAGAATGGTCTGAAAGAGGGACCAAATAGAAGATGAAAGCAACAGGGAGACAAGGATTTGGGTCTGGTCTGGTGATAGTATGGCTTAGAAGATAGAAAGCTAATTATAGAGACATTTTAAGCTATTGAAAATGACATAACAGAGGAGTGCTTACCTCTTGCCTGCTGAAGAAGACGTGTAGGATCCCAGGTTGCTGATATACCTGTTGTTGATGCAGAAGACTGTTGCAAGGTGGGGCTCTTGATACTTGTTGTGCTCGCTGGTGTAGAAGCCTGCTGTGTGTACCTGAGAGAGAGAGTGAGAGGTCTGGCGAAAAGATTGGCCGATTGATTGATCAGATTGTAAGATTCCAGAGAGGGATGAAGTGCAGGTGCAAAGGGGGGATAACAGATGTAGAAAATCGTTATGAAGGAAACCGATGCCAGCAATACCACTGACGTCAGTCGATAGTTGACCGACGTCGGTGGCTGGCAGGTAGGAAAAAGGCTAAAAATAGCCTTTTATCCGTTTTCCCAACTGCCGGGTCAGTAGGTCAGGGGAAGAAACGGTCGAAGGTGATTAAAATGGACGAGAGGATGAGGAATAGGTCATGGGGGGATGAAGGGAATCCAAAGAAGGGCATCTTAGGGTGGTGAGGTGGCAAGGGAGAGAGAATTATTAACTTAAAATAAGATAATTATTTCAAATTAACAGGACATGAGTTAGGAGTGTCGAAGTGGACTAAGGGGACGAGAAAGGACCAAGGGGTAGACACGATTTTGGTGTCTACATTTGCCCCTTTTTGTCTTTTTGGTTGTTCTGGATGAACTTTAAGACAAAAATAGGAGTGATTGCCCCAGGTGCGGGATAAGGTTGATTTTTGTCCTGTTGGTTGTTCAAGTGAACTGTAAGACAAAAACATGAAGAGGTTGGTTGCCCCGATTATGAGATGAGGTATTCCCCCTCAAAGCAAGAGTCGAGGGAAGGAAACTTGGAATCGGGTGTTGATTTGACAAAGAGTGGATGAAGATGGTGAGGGTGAACACTGCAATAGTTGTAATTGCACGCATACCACTTCACGAGATGGTCAGGTCAAATTGTCGCAGGTCGAGGGTCGAGGAGTGCCAAAATTGAAGTAATCGGGCCCCAGCATGTGGTCATAGCTGATTGGGTTATTCAATCGAAGCTGTAGCTTCAATGGGTCATCATGTTCCAGGTATCCCGAGCTCAGGAAGTGCTCCTAGAAACACGAAAAAGTCACAAGTAGTAGGGATCAACCGGCTTGCGATCATATACTTGTGAGGGTCAAAAAATTGTTGAGGGATCAACCAGCTTGTGATCCCATCTTTTTTCTTTCTTTTTTTTTTTGCACAGACTGATCGATGCGGGAAGTCTACATAGGGATGTCATTTTCTTGGTGGTCATATATGTGAAGCTGATCGATGCGGGAAGCTTCAGAAAAAGAGGGATGTCTGTAGCAAGATTTAGTCATAGCCATCCTTCGAGGGAGTGGTCTATACTTTTGCATTGTATGCTTTTGATATGACTTTGGCCTAACTGTCCTTTAAGGGAGTAGTCTATTAATACAACAATTATGTAGCTGTCCTTTGAGGGAGCAATCTATATTTAGATTTTATGACCTTTGATATGATAGGTATCCCATTTTTTGACATGTTTTGTTGACTGAATTTTTTAGCCATGGACGAGCCTCTAGAAGTTTAAGGGTTCCCTTTTATTAGGACAAAGCATTCATGCTTGACAAAAAGGGTTGACCAGTGTTGGGAAATAGGGTTGAAAGGAATAGGAATGAAAATGATAGGGGGTTGCTCAAGAGACGAGCTCAAGTAAAATGTCAAGTGATCGAGTACTCAACTATCAGTAGAATGGTCGAAGATGCAAGGCATAAAAAGGGCTCAAGTTTTGATAAGTCCCTGGGCCATGCTTGTGCATTATGATAAGGTCCGAGTCAATTAGGAGCAAACTTGCCCCATTTGCCTCTTTCCAGATTGGTCACGTGTTGATTGATGTTGGATGTGAAGTTGGTTGATATGGTCGTTGATTGGTCGAGACTGGTTGAATGTTTGGTCAAGGGTCGGGATGATGGATATGTGGTCAATGATTGGTCAATGGCATGGTCAACATCTGGTCATGGTCAATGTCTGGGTGAATGTCTGGTCAATGTCTTGGTCGAAATTTAGTTGAGGTCTTGGTCAATGTCATGATCGAGGTCTGGTTGAGGTCTGGATTGATGATTGTTTGGTCGAGACATGGTCGAGGCTTGGTTGAGGCCTAGTCGAGGTTTAGGATTAAAAGAGTGATTGATATTTGGTCGAGACTGGGTTGAAGGGTTAGTCGAGGCTTGGATGAGTGTTGAATTCCCCCAGTGGCTAGGAAGAATGTTTAACAGATTGGTCAAGGTCGGTTGAGGCTTGGTGGTCAGATTGACTGTGTTGATGTCGAATAAGGGGGTTAAAGGTGGCAAAGGGACCATAGTCTAGAGTGAAGATCCCGATTTAGGTGATGAGGTATGAGAAGCATGGGTCGGTGTTGATGATTTGTCGAAGGGGTGGTCAAGAGGATCCTTGATGAGAAGGGTATCCCTTTTTTGGGCTTGACGAATGACCAATTTAAGAGTGCAACAACGCTTAGTGTCATGTCCCAAGGTGTGATGATAGTGGCAAAATTTAGAGTTGTCGAACCAAGATGGTCTTGATCCTAGAGTCGATGAGTGGGGCGGTGTTGAAGGCTTGTTGCTAACATGGTCGAGAAGAAAGGTGACATTCCCCAGACATTGGCGAATGACAACCTTGAGGGCACAACAATGCTCAGTGTCGTGCCCAGGCGTGCGATGATACGCACAAATTTGAGTGTCGTCGAACCAGGGTGGTTTTGGTCTGAGAGATTGATATGGTTTAAGAGGTAGGAGATTGATGCAAGAAGACTGCAACAATTGCTATAACAACAAGGCATAAGAACCTGCTAATGGGTCTGTGTGTCTTGTTGCAGTGGGGGTTGATGACTTTGGTTTAGGAGGTGTTGGTCGATGGATTGGAGGAGATATATGTCTGATGGGTTGAGAGAGTAATGGAGGCGACTTGCCTCTGTGAAGTATGGGAGTAGGAAGCACTCCTATTAAAGTGGACGGATGCGGGCCCAAAATTGAAGGTAATAACGAAGGTGGGGGAGGATTCCTCCGGTGTAGTTTAGTGGCTTTCTTTGGTTTGGGTTGAGGTCCACCATTGTGTGAGGTGAGGTTAGATACGGGTTTGGGTTTGGATGTGGATGGAGATGAGTGAGATGTAGCAATCTCAGGCAAAAAGCAATAAAAAACTGTGACTAGGTCTTCTTCGATCGAAGTAGGCAGAGAGACTGGGTCTTCTCTTGGTGGAGAAGAAATAGGAGAGTGCGGCTCCTCAAGAGGGCAGAGGGTAGGGATGATGGTGCCTTCTACTTGTGGTTGAGGAGTAGGCAAGGTATGGTCTTCCATTGGAGGTGGGGCTAATGGCATTGGCATGGTCAAGGCGTCCCCCAATATAAGAGAGGTCGATGGAGGACTAACAAGAGAAGAAGATTCTTCTACCTGTGGAAGAGAAATAGGGGAAGAAGGGTCTTCCACCTGTGAAGGAGGTTGGTCAGGGACAAGAGGCAAGACTGTGTTGACCGTGTGTATGTCATGCTCGTGGGAGCTATCGGCCATGGTTTGGACATTATTTTGGGTAGGTAGATGATTAAGAAAGGATTGTTTGAAGATATTGATGTGTTGGTTGGGTGGGGCATTCAGGTTGTCCAAAATAAGATCTCCCTTGTCGATCATGTCTTGGACTATGTTTTTGAAGGTTTGGCAATTGTCGATGTCATGGCCTTGTACGCGGTGAAAGTGACAGAAGTCGGCCTCCCTATACCATGTAGGGAGGGCTTTTGAAGGGTCGAATTGAGGTGGTCAGATTGGAGGGAGATTGAGGACCCCTTGCTTGACAAGTTTTTCCAAAATGGAAGCGTATGATTCTCCAAGTGGAGTGTATGAACGCTGGATGTACCGTTGTTGGAATTGTTTAATGATGCTTAAAGATGTAGAAGGTTGAGAGTGATTAGTTGTTATCAAGGATGGTGATCTAATGACCATAGTGTTGGCCACTCCTTTGGACTTGGAGTGGGAAGAAGAAGGTCTGGAAGAAGAAGGGTCATTGGCTTTTGCGTTGGTATTACGCAATTTGACCTTATCCTCTTCAATGGCGCGGAGTTCAAGCTTTTGGGCCATGGTGAAAGCTTCATCGAAAGTGCAGAATGTTTGAACCCGCAAGGTAGAAGAGATGTGCCTAGCACATGCTCAAGAAAAGAGCTCGATGAGCTCAGGTTGAGGCAAGGAGAAGGAGAGCTAGTTAATCAAGCCTCCCCAACAGGCGACAAAATTGACTATTGATTCATCGTCAAATTGCCTGATGGAGTAGAGGTCTGTGATTGAGACTTGTTTGGTGATATTGATAGAAAAATGGTCGAGAAATAATTGGGCAAGTTGAATGAATGAAAAGATAGAATGTCTGGTAAGAGAGCTATACCAGTCAAGGGCGGGGCCAGAAAGCGACATGGGGAACGTGCATAACAATAATGCATCGTCATGCGCTATAAGATAACAAGCATGTCTGAATGCTCGTAGGTGCTATTGTGGGTCTTCCTTACTCTGAAAGTGAGTAAATTTAGGAATCTCCTACTAGTTGGGGTATGGTCAGATCGGGACAAAAGGATGGATGGGTTCATTGCAAATTTGCTCATACGAGAGAGCATTGCGTGAACCAGAAATAGAGGTCTTGAGACTGGACATTTTGTCCATCATCATTTTGATGAGATCTGTTGATAGATTGGCAAATGGGGTGCCCCCTAGGTTGTAGGGCACTTGAAAGAGGCTAGAAGGGGCATACGACGTAGTCAGTTGCACTTGTAGGGGTGCAACATATTTGTAACTAGTCGCAGGGACATAAGTGGAGGCCAAGGGTGGTTGGGTCATGAAGGTAGAAGGCATAAGTTGACTGGATATCGCCAAAGGTGGTTGCATGGTGGCATTGGCAAAAGGGGAGATAGACACTCCTGCATTTATGGGCGCAAGAGTGTGAGGGGTCGAGACAATCAAGTTCTGGTATGATGTAGAGCTTGGTTGAATTGCGTGTGGTTGAGGGGGTAATGGAACCCCGATGGAGGTTGGTCTAAAAATAGATGGGGAGGCCAAACTTTACGTATTGGCCATAGTCAAATTAATGGTTGAGGCAAAAGGCTGGGTAGCGGATGGTGTTGATGTCATCACCGCTTCACCCGAAAGGTCTCGCGTTGGGTTTCTCGCGAGATAGTTTTGGAGGGCTTTGACATTGAGGTCCAAGAATCTCTCAAAATCTTGGTCCCCTTCAGGGATAATGGGAAGCTGAGTTGGGGTCGGTCGAGTAGGAGTTCTTTCGGTCTCCGAGTGGAACTCCATTATAAGACTGGTTATGGATGGGGAAGGCGGAAGCGGTTGATGCCTCGCTTGGTCAAGAAGGGCCTTGGTTTGACCGCGTGTCAAAACCATTCAAGGCAAGAAGGGTCAAGTTCCAGAAACTTTGTTTTTTTAGTTTCAAAAACTCAGAATGTGGTTTTTGGTAGAAAAAGGGTCGGGTTTTAGGCTGCTATTTTTGGAAGAAAAGGACTGTGACAGTGACCGTCGGTCAGATAACCGATACCGGCGAAGAAATGTTGTCGATGTCAGTGGTAAAACCGATGCCGGTGACTACGTTTTCTAGAAACCCAAAAGATTTGAGAGTTTTTGGAAAAAAGGAAGAAGAATGTCCTCACTAGCTCAAACAAGCAGATAAGAACAGAAAAGATGAAGAACACAAGCAGAGCCTAAGTGTTAAATCCCTAGAAATAAATTATTAAGCTCGTGTGGCTTATGCCTTAAAGTGATGTTTGGGGAGGTTGGCTGTTAGAAGGGTCCTAGAAGAGGTAGTCTATGGATGGTTTCAGGTTTGTTTAGGTGCTCAAGAGTCTGGGTTAGGTTCCGTACATGGCCTGGTGCTAAGGAGCAAGCTCCCCTCACTTCACGAGCCCAGTGATAAGCTGGTCTCGCTTAGCCAAAATATACTTTTCCCTAGAGATTATCCTCTGCCAGAGAATAGAGTGGGATTTCCCCTTAGTGATGAAATCCAAGTGGGATTGCCGGGATGGGTAAGGTATCCGTTGGGGGATGAAATCCCAGTCGGGCCTTGTCTCAGGTAAGTTTTGATGTTTGATTTGGTGCAAGTGGTTTGGTTGTGTAACATAAAGTGGACTATGATTAATTCATGATGCAATTATTAATTACTAGGTGTGGACTAAGAAATGCAAGCAAGTAGAAATGACATGCAATGTGTTTTAAGCCCAAGTCAAAATGTTAGTTCGTATGAAAACAAGTTGAGAAAGGGTTGAAGAATATGACTTTTGACTAGTTTGAAATGTAAGAAAAGAAAGAAAGGTTCTTTTTAATCCTGCTTATGATGTCGTTTAGAAGAGAAGAAAGAGGTGAAAAGGGAGAAACCTAATGCACCTATATAAACAGAAAGAAAAGGAACCCAAGGAAGACCTTAAGGTCCCACCGGGCGTGCCAGAATGTTTCTATATGATTTTCGCTTTCTACATTCAAAGAGAGAATAAGAAAGTAAGAGAAATGGTCTAAGGCTTGTATGTACTTGGATGAAGTCATGCGCACCATTATCCAGACGTCGTGAGAACTCCTCTTTAGTTGTCGATGATGACACCTGCAAAAGAAAGAGACTAAGACAAAGAAGGCGTTAGATGAGGAGATGGTGGGTTGCCAAGCAAATGCTTGATCCCAGAAGCAAAAGCTTGAAGGATGTCAACCCACTGATTGATAAAAGTAATGTCTGATAAAAGGCAGAGTAATACAAGACTGAAATGATTGAAGACTTGAAAAAGAAATGGAAGCAAATGCTTACCTGAATGTTACTGTCGGCCTGGTCACAGTCACCGACGTCGGTGTTCCTACTGGCGTCGGTTGTCAAGGTCTGCCGACATCGGTTATTTTGCCGATGTCGATGGGGGCAGTGGTCTCTATGGCTGGCGTCGATCGGGGTAGTAGTCTGTGGATGAGGTCTGGACGAGTTTTTGGTCTGTGGACGGGTCTGAGAAAGCTTATGGGTCTGGTTGAATGGTCTGGGGGTCTGGGTCTGAGACTGGTTGAATGTTCTGTATAGAGTTTTTGCAGGCAGAAAGAATGGTCTGAAAGAGGGACCAAATAGAAGATGGAAGCAATAGGGAGACAAGGATTTGGGTCTGGTCTGGTGATAGTATGGCTTAGAAGCAATAAATAGAAAGTTGATTACAGAGACATTCTAAGCTATTGAAAATGACATAATAGAAGAGTGCTTACCTCTTGCCTGCTGAAGAAGAAGTGTAGGATCCCAGGTTGCTGATATACCTGTTGTTGATGCAGAAGACTATTGCAAGGTGGGGCTCCTGATACCTGTTGTGCTCGCTGGTGTAGAAGCCTGCTGTGTGTACTTGAGAGAGAGAGTGAGAGGTATAGTGGAAAGATTGGCCGATTGATTGATCAGATTGTAAGATTCCAGAGAGGGATGAAGTGCAGGGGTGAAGGGGGGATAACGAACGCAAAAAACCATTATGAAGGAAACTGACGCTGGCAATATCGCTGACGTCGGTCGACAGTTGACCGACGTCGGTGGCTGGAAGGCAAGAAAAAGGCTAAAAATAGCCTTCTATCTGTTTTCCCAACTGCCGGGTCAGCGGGTCGGGGGAAGAAACGGTCGAAGGTGATTAAAATGGATGAGAGGATGAGGAATAGGTCATAAATGGGTCATGGGGGGATGAAGGGAATCCAAAGAAGGGCATCCTAGGGTGGTGAGGTGGCAAGGGAGAGGGAATTATTAACTCAAAATAAGATAATTATTTCAAATTAATAAGACATGGGTTAGGAGTGGTTAAGTGGACCAAAGGGGACTAAGGGGGGAAAGGACCAAGGGGTAGACACGATTTCGGTGTCTACAGTAGCCTTATCATGGAATTAAAAAAAGTTATTGATTTATTTATTTTTTGATTATAATGGAAGGGTGAGGGACCCCCGGTATTCAAATATCTATCCAAAATAAATTATTGATAAAATTTGTAAATGATTGAGATAAAGATTCAAAATTTTATGGAAATTGTAAATATAACATGTAAGAGTAAATTTATTTGAATAAATGTTATACAAATAGAGGGAACTATAACTATTATAATTAAACTATTTAAAAATTATATTAAAATAATATAATAAAAATATAGTAGATAAATATTAATATTATTTAATAAATAGGAATATTATTAAAAGAAAATGAAAAGAGAAAAGAATAGGTAATTGTAATAAAATTAAAAACAAATAAGAAACATGGCATCATGATGATGATGATGATGATGATGATGATGATGATGAACAATGAAATAAACTCAAATAAAATAAAACCACTAAAAAGTGTGAATTTTTTGCAAGCACTATACAATAACATCAAACTAGTTTTTAAAAAAAATGTTTAACAATACAAATACTTTTTGCATTAGTTGTTGAAGGAAATCAATACAACTTAGAAGAGGACAAATTTAAAACCATAAAAAGACCATTTTAATGCTTTCAATACCCTTCTCCTTTAATGCACCATGTACACCCATCATTGTGCTACCATAAAATTTCACCAAAAACCCAATTTAGAATGTTATGTTTCAATACCCTTCTCCTTTAATGCACACCCAGGATCTAATCATGAATTTGTTTCCCTACACTTATTTTTTTATCTCAAATAATTTTGAATTTATGTAAGATCAACAATATAGTTATAACAACACAAAAGTATGTTTTGCTTTTAGCTCAATTTGAAAAAAAGGAGAACATGTACCATGGAGGTTTCAAGAGAGAGATGTACAAAGTGCTTAATGGTTGCTCACACTTAGGGTTCTCACTATCATACTATTGATCTACCATTGAGATAGGTAGGAATTATCAAGTTTTATTATGTATTTATTGGTTTCATGATCCACTCTTTTGTGGTTTGGTAGGTCTTCTATTAAATGACCACCACCACCATTTTTGTATCTTTGGATGTAGGGAAAGTTGGTGTGAGACTGAGTGAGAATGACATCAAAGTAAGTGAGAAAAATCATTTCAAAATTATATCATGAGGTATTAGTTTTAATATAAACACCTATTTAATTGATGTTATTCTAGATCTATTTGAATTTGATAAAGCTTGAATTTATTTTGAAAATTTCACTCTGGTTGTTTATTTTATGGGTAGAGTCCCCCCTGAGAGCTTTAGAAAACAATGGGTGCATAACCATTGACAAGGCCTTGGTGTGAAATTAGGAGTCCAAAACCTTACAAAAGGTTTATTTTTATTTTTATTCACCAATTTGGAACACAAAAAAGGTATTATCACCCATGGCCCTTGGTTCATCTACAACACGTTGGTAGTTATTTCTCATTGGACTCGAGACTTTCAAGCCTCTAAGCATACCAAGCTTAAAATTCTAGTTTGGATCAAATTCATTTGGATTGCCTCTCCCTCTATGGGGTTTTATTGACCATATGATAAATCCCCAAGATACATATTTTTTCCACGAGCAACCAAAATATTACACTGATTGTCCCCAAAAAAGGGTTTGTGTGGAAGTAGATCTAGCTGGAGACCTCAAAGAATCCATTGAGATTCAAGTGGTAAATAATAATTTTACCTAGTGTATGCTATACATTAATCTACGAAACACTTTTTTTAGGTGTTGATACTTAGATCATATGATATGAGAGGGTCCTTTGATGGCCCCTAACCATTATTATCTTTAGAAGAAGCTTGGGTCCAAACCCAAAATCAAGAATGGAAATTATGATGGGTGGACCATCGTCACCAATAAAAAAAAATTAGCCCATAGTAATGGTAAATACTAGGCTTCTATGTATCACCCATCAAGTGGTCCTAGTGTTGTAGCTACAACTAGTAAAGTTGTCATTGATTTGCTTAGCAAGGCTTCACTAATTCTATGCACACCTCAAGTGGTGGCTTCTATTGTCACTCTGTTGCCTTCTATTCTTGAGGATCTATTAGCACACCCCCTCTTAGGGTGATATATTTAGATGATGAACTTAATATCATTACCCTTGATCTCAAAGTAGTTATATGACATTCTCAAATCCCATCTCCCTCACATGATGAAAATTACATGTCACACAAGTGACAACCTTTTATCTTGGAAATTTTATGAAGAAAAAACCCTATTTTAACTAGTGTACTTATCTTGAAGACATCAAAGAGGGGAATGATATGAACCTTGATGTTTACTAATGTTACTATATTATTTGAATATTTGAGGCCTCATAGATCCACCATGAAAATATGCGGTTAGGAAAAATTGTCAATTTTTTTAATCATATGAAATTATTTGTCTTCAAGAAGTCAAGATCTTTGACTTCCTCCTTTAAAATGCTACTCATATTATATGGCCTAGGTCCCTTTGTCAGCATACCAATCATGAAATTGGTCATAGTGGTGTCATTACTCTCTTAGCTCTGAAGCTTTGTTAAAACATTATTTCTTGGGGGTCTAACCCCACCCATCAAGTCATATGGACTCTTTTTTAGTTTGATAACCACATAATTGATCTAGTTAACCTACACACCTCTAATGATGTTGTGGAGCACACCATACTTTGGTGATGGTTTTTAAATTCCATTCCTAATTCCCATTGGATATTTATGGGTATTTCAACATGGTTGAATATTATGAAGATAAATAAGGTCATCTTCCCATATGTCGGTGTACTAAGGAAAGAGAGGCATGGTATTACATGCATAAAAAACTTAGGGTGTTTGATCCAAACCACCACTGGAGGAAATAATTAGACTCTCCTTGGTTCACTCGATCAAACTTTTGATAGGGAGAGGATAAAGTACTTAAACATCTTGATCACACTTTTTGTGTAGAACAAGATTTATTTTTCTTTGCTCCAATTCATAATAGTCTAGTTTTTGTGTTCCATGACACTCTTTTATTAGATCATCGTCTTATCTACTTAAATTTAGAATGGATTAGTCCTTATATGATACCTAATTTAACATAGTTCTAGCTTAATATTGCTCATATTAATCATGAAAGAACCATCAGGCATATTATAAAAATTTATAACTTGGTTCCCCAACCCACTAGGGTTATTGGATGGATTTAGTGGTGGATTGATCCTCTTTATCATGCCACCACTTTCCTTCACCTATGTGGTAAGTAGGCTATTTTTTTCCCCAGTGCATTCATAATGCCACAAAATATGAATATTTTTAGGTTTCATAGTAACTTGAGGCCTCACCTTTCAATGTTCACCTTTAGACTCAAATAACCCTTTGGCAATATAAACTCCAAATTGGGGAGGCCTACAAGGCTAGAGGAGCCCAGATTAGAGATCTAATTCATTAGCTTAAAATTAGAGATAAAGTCACCAAAGATTTCTTCTTTCTAATTTTCTCAAGAAGAGTTTATGATATAATTAAAGATATTAGGGAAGGAGATGTCTGGATAGTTATACTAATTAGCATACTACAAGCCCTTGTACACCATTATCATGTTTTCTTTTGGCTCAACCCACTTTTCTTGAGCGTGAATTAACTCTAGATCAATTGCTCCATATTGTCCCCTATAAGCTCTCTAAAGCTTAATAGGTTAATTTTGATAGGCCTTTCACTTTGAATGATCTGAAGGAATAAATTATGAAGATGGATACAGATAAATATCTAAGTATTGATGTCTTCTCATGTGATTTTTATCAAATCTTATGGTATACTTTAGGCCCTAATCTTCACAAGGTCTATTTTGAATCTATTTTATCTAATTTTCTAGGACCTATCATCAATCAAGGAAATATCAGATTCATTCCCAAGTTGTTGATCCTAAGTCTATTGTTAATTGGAGACCCATCACTGTACTAAATGTTTCTTATAAAATAATTACTAAGGCTTTAACACTCAAGATTAAAATTCTTCTTCATTTAATTGATCATAGTGAACAAAAAGATTTATCCAACATATATATATTACAAACAATGTCATTACTATCTGTGAAGGCATGGAATGGGTTTGGGTGTCTAATAAAAAGGCCCTATTTGTCAACATTGATTTTGAAAAGGATTATGATCGCATCAAGTGGCCTTCTATTATTTCCATGCTCCAAGCCATCAACTTTGACCCTCAATTTTTTTAGGTTGTGAATATGTTTTTTCAAGATGTTGGGGCATGTATTAATATCAATATGGATAAGTATAGTTGGTTTTAATTGCATAGATATATCAAAAATGGTTGTCCTCTAGCACCTTCTCTATATGTCTTGATGGTTGAAGGCTTTAACTATCATTTAGATAACTTTGCTTCTATGGGATTGGTGATGGATATATGTCTCCCTAATTTTGATCATCAATTTCTCAATGGTCACTTCATTGATGATTCTTTCCTCACTCTTTAGGAGGAAGAGATATTAGTTAAGAATGCTAAGGAATGCCTTCACACTTTTTGTCTGACCTTTAGGTCCTCCATATAGTGGAAGAAAACATAGTGTTATTGCTAATATCTAACCCAAACCTCCTTGGTTAGAGGGTTATCAATGGAAATGGCTCTTCCCTATATTTAAATTTAAGTTTTTCAAATTTTCGTTTACCTTTTGTGCCTCTCCTACTGACTTGTGGTATTATGTGGTTTAAAGTCTTAAGAAAAAGATCTCTTCTTGGATTACTAAACCCTTATCATTTATAGGTAAGTTTCATATTTACTCCAAGGTGTTGGATGCTAGTCATGTTTATTATTCCTCTTATTAGGATCCCTCAAATTATACATATGCCAAGCTAGAAAATCTATTAAGAGATTTGTTATGGGCCAATCTTGAAGGCCACAAAAAATTTCACAGAGTTTAATGGGATATATGTTGGTGGCCTAAGACTCTTTGATTTTAAGATTCAAGGGATAGATCTCACCATTAATTTTATCATTAGAGGGATAGAAAGTGATGCATCTTTGAGTATTTTGTTAAAAAAATCTTACCAAGACCACCCTTGTGATAAGAAGGCCTAACAAGGCTTTGGTTTGCATACTCTTCTCATAACCCCTATTCTTATTAAGATTGAATTCAATTTTTTCATTTATAGTATATGAAAAGTTTGGGAAAGGCTCAAACCTCATCTCATTTGGGTAGGATAGGGATTCAAGAATGGCCTATATCTAAATACTCACTTTATTTGTTGATCCCCAACATTGAAATTTCTTAATGTTCCCTTTCTATTGGTTCCATTGATTAAGAGGTTGAGGTTGTTAAAAAATGGTATTAAAACTATTGTATATTTATTTTGTAAAGTTCATTGCACTTCGCTTCCTTTGAATCTAGTTTAGAATGAATTTAACCTTAAGAAGGAAGATGTTGAGTCTATTCAAAAAATTTAGAATTCTATACCTAAAGAGTGCCTTCATAATCTTGGAGTTTATTCTCTTACTCCATAGTGGAAGGTTTATCATTGGCCTACTTCCATGCCATTTTATTACTATTCCCCCCATTTGGGGTATAATCTATTAGCTCCTCATCATATTCAAGATGACATTCTCAAACACCAAATGGAATATTTGTTCAAGCCAGGCAGTTTGGACTAGAAGGTTTTCCACTATGTGGGATGCCTTTTTTGAACCCAAAAATGATCACTTTGGCTAGTTTCTTGTTTACTAAGGTTTACCTATGGGTGATATTATTAAGCATATGGGGGTCTCACATCCTATTTGCCTAGCGTGTCACCAACCATAAATGATTAAGCATTTTTTTGGTTTTGTACTCATGCCCAATCAACTTGGAATTGGATTCACACCCTTATCTAGCATTTTAGACTAGAATGCTTTACCAGGAATATGGCTCTTTGGGGAACTCTGCCTTGTTATGAACAAGATATAATAGATTTTAGTATATTTTCCATGTTGATATTATTTTTCACATCTGGAAAGCTAGAAATCATGCTTTTTTAATCACAAAGATATGGAAATAAGTTTTCTTGTAACTAAAAAAGTTGATTTGATTTTTAATGGCATCCTCTAGATTCAAAGTCAGATAGACAACATTTGTATGGATCTTAACCATCTTTAGTGACTGTTAGATCACTAGGGAAATGCCCCTTTGCATGGTCAGCCAAGAACCCCCAAAATTTTCCATGTATATATTTTCCTCTTCATGGATGAGGATGTGGTTTTCATAGGCAACATTCTCAAATCCATCATAGGATCCCCTCTCCTCACTCTCACTAATCTTCCCCTTGCCAGGGCAATTTTGGTGGTTCTAACATAGGAGGTGGTGGAAGGGGGGATAGGGCTCCTCTCCATAGGACAAGTTTCTATGCCTAGCCCTTACTATTTCTCCCTCTCAATAGGTGATGAGGGTCATCAATCCCATTAATTTAATAATGTCAATCCATGGTCAGTGTCCAAAGTCAATATGCAATAGGATAAAGATATCTTTGTCAAACAGTCCCTTCTACCACTTTCCAAACTTGAAAAAATTAAAAATCACTCTTAAAGCAATTAAATCACACATGCATGAACTTAAATCACACTTATAGGAAGTAAATTGTTGAATTAAATAAACAAATAATACACTTATAGGTTCAAAACAAACTATAAAAAGGAATGGTTACAGACACAAATAAATAAAATGATAATTTACAATGAAATGATAATTACAGAATAAATAAATAAATAAATAAACAAAAACACATTGATCTATCTTCCTTGGAATGAGTAGCCAGCTCATTCCTAGGAAGAAGATTTTATTCAAAAGCAAAAGTTTTTATGCCACAAACTTTCAAAACACATTATTTAGAATAATGGAGAGATAAATTATATTCATTTATTTTTGTTCAGGTGTGGGAGTTTGCATTTTTAATCTCATGCTTCGAACCAACACCTTATTTATAAGTAACAACCTAGATATTCTAGCCTGTCTCAAACTCCACAAAATATGAAGAGAGAATTATTATAGGAATCTAATCTATTACAACTTATCCTCAATCACCATAAAATATGGATAGAACTATTTTATTGGGATGAAATTCTCAAATCTACATTTAGATACAATATATAAATGAAAAGTATATATACATAAGTCTATATATAAAAAGACTATAAATAGAAAACATTCATGTGATAGTTGGAAATGATCTTGGTTATCTTAGTATGGACCAAGCAATCATTAAAATGCATCAAAAATGCTTTCTAAACAAGTCTATAGTAGTTATGTTGAAGTCCACAGCAAACCCATCAAAGTTCATAGCAAGCCTATCAAAGTCCATAGTAAACCTATCAAATTCTATAACAAGCCTATCAAGGTTCGTATCTCACCTAACAAGTTTGTATCTCATTTTTGGAAGTATGTAGCTTGCCTTTATAAGTTAATAGCTCGCCTATGGAAGTCTATAGCTCACCTATGGAAGTCCTTAGCTCAACTGTGGAAGTTCATATCTTGGCTATGGAAGTTCATAGCTCACCTATAGAAGTACATAGCTAGATTGTAAAATTTCATAACTCACCTGTGGAAGTCCATAGCTCGGTTGTAGAATTCTATAGCTCACCTTGTAGAAGTCCATAGCTCGGCTAAAATGCTAGATCTTCTTTAGGAGCTACTATAGGAGTAACTAAAACTACTTCAACATTGTTCTTGAATGGTTACTCTTCATACTCAAAATCTTTTTTAGCTTAGTATGGACTATATATGCACATATTGGCATCCTTTTCCTAATAAACATTAGAAATATCTAGCAAAGATTTAACAATGAATTCTAAAGATATAACCATGATATATACTTTTTATTTTATAAACCATAAGTTTAGAAATTAAATTTAGATCCACTTATTATGCAATGAGGAAGAATACCATATGCTATATATAATGAGCCATTTTTGGGGATCATCAATAGGCTGATAAAACTTAGAACTAGTGGCAGAATGATGGATGGGAGCCTTTACCTTTGGATGATGGCCACTCTACTTAGGGGGGCTCGAGAGGAAATATGTAAGATCCTACCTCTTCGTTGCCCCCTCTAGCTAACATGTTTGTTGATGCTACTTAATGACTTTTGGGTTGTTGAGTTTTTTATGTGCTCCTTTTTTGTTTGTTACACACTTATGTCAATATGACTTAATGTGATATTTTTATTTTGTGGACCCTCTATTGAACTTACTCAACTCGTGAGGATTTTATAGCTTGGTGTAATTTTGCTTGTGGATTGTGACTCTTTCCACCCTTTTTTTGTATGATTAGTGTTGTAGTATATCATTTTTATCAATATAAGTGTGATTTTCAATCAAAAAATATAATTAACATAGTTTCATATACCCTCACAGTTAAGAGGTGTGAGAGACTTTGGTTCATTGATTTATGCCATGCATCCTTTACTCTTTGAATTCTAGGCATGATTAACATATATGGAGAGAGATTTTGATAAGGTCCTATGATGTTATATAATTTAAGCATCTATATAAGTAAATATCAAAATTTATTCTTGAGAGGGTTTTGATTATCAATCGACTGCTTTGCTATGTAAATTTCATATATTTTTTTTATTGAAGAAAATTTTGTATATTATTATTATTTTTTATATAATATATAATATTATAAAACATCTTAATAATAAATATATTCCTTTTATCAGTTCTAATTCATTCCTCTAATTATGTGTGTGTGTATACACATTTAATTAATTTAAATTTTATATTAATCTCTCTCAATAGTATTAATAAAAATATTTGAAAGAAGTAACCTACTAATTAAATTTGTTGGTTGTATAAATTACTCTCATAAATATCTAAAAATATTACTTTTACATCGAGCTCAACAAATAATTCTTTGGGCATCCCAAACTTGAAATTCATATGTTTTTTTTTTTAATTTTATAAATTCATTATATGAAATTTTACACACATGAATTTGATGAAGTGGTCACTTTTCATAAGCAAAATGGCAAGTTGAAAACTACAAATTCACTGTTTCCTTGGATGAGAGAACCATGTTAGAATATAATATCAAAATTAAATCCATTGTTAAGATGATAACATAAAAACATGTAAGAATATAGCATCGAACATTTAAAAAAATGGACTTTTGAATGTATGAACTTGACGAAATAGTTCCATCGCATAAGTTAAATTATCACATGAAACTATAAGTCTGTTGTAGCTTCTCTAGTTTCTAGAGTTTTGTAAATCTTAGCGTATTGCATGTTTGGTTGTTCATGATAAGGTGTCAAATTTTGATGTTTGTCCCGAGTCTCCAACATATGTATACTTTGTAATTATTTTAGGAACACATTAGAAACAACATAATGCACAAAATATAATCATGAAATGAAAATGTTTACCCTAATCATTAAGTATCCCAAGAGAATGGTCAAATGAAAATATTAACTAGTGACGGGTTCTATTTTATGTATCACTCTTATTCCACCTTTAATAGATTCCAATGAAAAAATTGTATTTATTTATATCACCAGGGCATCCAACAAAGATATTCGTTTTTTTGGACCAATGACTACTTTCTACAAATTTGAAGGAAATAAGTTGTCTATTATTATTACATTTTTGTTATTATCTGTGTATCTACATTTTTTCATAAGATTAAGAAAACTAAGGAATTATTTCAGATATTCCATACATTACTTGGTTTAAGAATGAATTCAAAATTTATTTTGGGTTTTTTTCACAATCTTTCATATATTGTTGGATATTAAGGTTATAAAGATACTCATTTCTTGGACCAATGACTACTTTCTACAAATTTGAAGGAAATAGGTTGTCTACTATTGTTACATTTTTGTTATTATCTGTGTATCTATATTTTTTCATAAGATTAAGAAAATTAAGGAATTATTTCAGATATTTCATACATTACTTGGTTTAAGAATGAATTTAAAATTTATTTTGGGTTTTTTTCACAATCTTTCATATATTGTTGGATATTAAGGTTATAAGTTTTAGATTATTATTATAAGTTTTTATTGGATGTTCAATTATTTGTTTCATCTAATCAACTAATTTGTCCATAGCATGTTTTCTAGGATTATCACTCTCTATGACATTAGTAGGAAGAACCATTTCACATTCATTTTCATTATTTGAATTTACACAAATTATATCACCAATATGATTGGGGACCCGATTTATTTTTAAAATAACATCTTCTCCATTTTCATTGCCTTACAACCTAGAAAAAATATTAAACTTACTGTAAAAATATATTTGAATTCATTTATTTGTAAAGCTCACATTTATTCACACATTTAAAATTGAGGACCAAATTTACAGACAAACTATCTTAATAACTTATTTCTTTAAATTCTTACTAAACAATTATCAACTATGTTCTTATGTCTAAGATAATGTGAATATATAATTTGTTTATACTTCTTCAAAGATTCAGAATAACTCTTCTTCTTTCTATAATTCTTCTATAATCTTAGTTGTTTCAAATAATTATGTTTATTATAATATAACTCAACTCTCATTAGTAGCACAATAATTAACTAATCCATCATATGACCACATTTATTCATGTAATCACTAAAACACTACCCTTCAAAAAGAAATGGACTATTCATGTGATCTTTAAAAAACTACTCTTCAAAAAGAAATAGTTTGACTAAATGTCAACATTTATGTCTTGATTAGAGTGCTCAAAGTAACAATATTTTTTATCCAACATTTTTACAATAAAAATGTAATTAAAAAGTATAAACATTTAAGTTAGAAAATAAATTATAAATTCTAATACCAACAATAACATGAAAATATATAGGTAATATAATAAGAGACAAGGAAAAATTAACAAGCTTGGTATTATTTATCTAATATATTGTTAGGCACTGTAGAAATGCCTCTTCATGATAAACTCTATGTAAAAATAGAGAATAAAATTCTTGACTCTTTCAAGTCCATGAATAATATATGTAATTTCTAATATATTATAATTTTTTTCTGTAAAATATTTTTGTTAAATGTATATCTCATTACATTTTTAAGCATTGTTTTGTGTATGTGGCAAATGTAAAGTAGTTTTGCAAATTCTAAAACATTTTGATATAATATGAGACCCATGATCAATATACCTACCCAAGATTAACAAAAGATGATATAGTGGTAATATAGAAATACATCTACATTCACTTTCACCTCAGTTGTAAATTCACTAGTGATAATGAATCCACATTCTAATCATGTCGATCTTGTCCTCCTTAATCAGATATCTTTTTAACCATATTTGTATTTCATTTTTTTAATTTCATACCCATTTAAATAGTACACCATTCTCTTCATCATCAAACACGACCAAAATGTTGAGTTTATACTGATTCACATGCAAAATAACTTTGTGAATTGAATTAATAAAAGTACATCAAGCATTATTCAATATGAATTGAAATTAGAGCATATTTTTTGGTGTTCAAAGTGAATTTATTTTCAATAACATTATTTTGTTAATATTTGATCTTCATATCAACTATCCATTTTGTCTAAATCCAAATAATGAATCAGGTTTCTCCATTCTCATCAGAATTTGTGGAACAAAATCAAATTTGTTTGTCTTTTTCATATTGAAGGTTGTACTTCATAGAGTTTTGATTATTTTATTTAACTTTTATATTCTTCAACTTATTACAAATTTTTACAACATATTTTCTCAATATGTATCTTTCACTTAGAAAGTCATTAAATATTTCATTTATATAACATACATCATAAAACATCCATTTCTAACAATACATCTATCCTTAAAATACATCTATCCTTGAAACAAGATAATTTAATATCAATGATATGCATGACCCTAATATTTCTTGAGTGGAATTGTTTACCATTACATTAAATACCATTTGCATTCATGTTTTGTTTTTTTCTTTTTTTTCAAACTTATTTATGCACCATCTAGTTTCAATTCAAACAACTTTAAAATTTAATTAACATAATATTCCCCTCTTAATAATAAATCCTCATTCATTGTGGTTTTGGTGATGCATTTTAAATATATCTGGATTCGTAAGAATGTATATAATTAAATTTGACTACTTATAGTTAATATCGAAACTCAAACTACAAAGTATGATTATTAAAATTTAACGAAGGCACAAAACATAAAACATCTCTCTAATTGATAGGATATATTTGTTTACCCCTCCGTGATGGTTTTGTCCTCTCGTCATAGACGGAAATGTATGGGCCATCAATATTGCTTTATACCACCAAATAAAATCTTTTAGTTTATTTAAGAGAATTGTTACTATTAAGTTAATTTTGTCATTAGCATATTTTTGCTCTTTCTAGATTTGGCGGGAAGACAAGTACTTTCGTGGACATCAGTTGGACTAGAGTATTAAAAAAGTATTCCACTTATTTATGGAATTCTATCTCATATTTGAAAACTATGAAAAATGCATGTATCGATAGTTAAAAAAAAATTAAATTGTTGATATTTGTATAAATAAATTTAAATAATAATAAATTATTAATATCAATTTTAAATAATTAAAATAAATATAACAATTATTAAAATAATAAATAATTATTTAGAAAAATCATTAAATTAATTATAAATAAATTATATTATAAAAAAATTATATATTATTAATTATTAAAAAAAAATATATGAAATTTATATATAAATATGAAAAAGTTCAAATTTAAAACTGTAAATATGATATGTAAAGCAAAAATATTTTCAAACTATGAAAATAAATTAAAATAATATAATAAAAAGATAGCAGAATTAAATAAAAATTACAAAATTAATAATAAAAATATTTTTTTACATCAATTTTTTTTTTTTATACATATTAATTGTTGGTTTGGTTCTCCACTCCAAATCTGAAACACAAAGCAAAAATTCCAATTTTCAAAAAAAAAAAAGAAAGAGAAAAGATCGATTTTCAAAGGAGGACAAATGCAGAACCGTGATATGAAAATAATAAAATGCCATTGTGATGTTGTCAACGCTTTGATACAGAGTGGCTATAACTCTTTGTAATAAAATTTCACCAAAAACATGCTTCAAAATGTTTTGGTTTAAAGATGGAATGATGCACACGCAGGGTGCAATTCCCTACCCTGCAATTTATTTTTCTGCAAGGTAACAAAAGTAACACAAACTTTACTGTAATCCTAAATATTGGGATTTCCATTCTCTAGTGAGTTTTAATAACGTAGGCGTTAAACTGTTGAGTTGTGCAGCTAAAAGCTACACCAAATGAGCAAATGCAGAGGTTGCTGGACTACACAGTCGCCGTCATCCGTCAGGATCGACCGACATCAGTCAGGGATCGACTGGAGGCTGCCGACGTCGGTTATGGATCGGTCGACGTCGGTCATATGCAGACAGACAGGGACCGACGTCGGTCACCTGTGCGTTCCAGAAGTCTATTTTCATGGATGAACAAATTGTTTGCATGATAAGTTTAATTGTTAGTGTTGAGTCCACATTTCTATTTTTGGCAGGACTGATTTGAACATTTGATTAAGAGGTGTATCTAACGGTGGAGAATGCATAGCTCATGATCCCTAATTCTAGATAATAGGGATAGATCTTCATAGCTTGTGTATGAGAAAAAGGGTGAATCAATTCAAGTAGTTGAATTGTGTTTGTAATTGTGAAAGAGAACTCTTGAGGGAAAGAGATCTGTACATCTGAGAGGTGTGGAAGAAAGAGAGATTTCTTCAATTGTATTTCCTTCTGGAAGAGTTTAATACAAGTTTTCATTGTTTCTTGTATCTCTTATTCTTTGATGATTCTGATTTCTAGTTACTTATTATTCTGGTTTAATTTCATGTTTAGTTGCTTACACAAAAGTAATCAATTGTATCTGTAAGATCCTAATAAGTAGTATCAGAGCTTGGGTTCACTAACAGGTTGTATCAGATCGGGTTAGTGTGTGTTGATTACAGGTCACTCATAGGGGTTTCTGATTGAGTGGGAGTAAAGCAATGGCAGAAGAAAGTAAACTAAGAATGGATAAGTTTAACGGCAAGAATTATCAATTATAGAGGATGCAGATAGAAGATTATCTTTATCAAAAAGATCTGTACTTACCGTTGGGTGGGGTTTCAAGCAAGCCCACAGATATGCAAGATGAAGAATGGAATGTTCTTGATAGAAAGGCTCTGGGATCTATAAGGTTGAGCCTGGCATCTTCTGTGATTTCTAACTTATCACAGGCAAAGACAACGGTAGAGTTAATGGATACTTTGACAAATTTATATGAAAAGCCCTCAGCGTCAAATAAGGTATATTTTATGAAGCAATTATTTAATTTGTAAATGCAGGAAGGTGGATCTGTATCTAGTCATCTTAATGATTTCCATGCAATAGTAAATCAATTAAATTTAGTCAAAATAATTTTTGATGATGAAATTAAGGCTCTCTTAATTTTATGCTCTTTACCTAAAAGTTGGCATAGTTTGGTAATGGCAGTTAGTAATACTGCATCTGCTACAAATATCTTGAAAGTTGATGATGTTGTTAGTGTAATCTTGAATGAAGAAACTTGCAAGAAAAGCACAGGGGAAACATCAGGTAATGCTTTAAGTATTGAAAGTAGGAGAAGGCAAAAAGAGAAGGGCAAGCAAGGGAGATCAAGGTCTAAGTCAAAGATGAGAAGTAGATCTAAATCCAGAAATGGAAGAAAAATAACCCACTGGAATTGTGGAAAGATAGGGCATGCAAAGAAAGATTGTTGGTTGAAGGTTAAAGAAGAAAATCGGCATGAAGGTAAAGAAGAAGCAAAAGTTGCAGATATTGTTGCACAAGATGCTCTTATATTTTCTTTGGATAATAAAATAGAATCTTGGGTTTTAGATTCCGGTGCCTCTTTCCATGCAACCCCAAATAGAGAATTTTTCAATGATTATGTCCATGGAGATTTTGGAATAGTTTATTTAGGGGATGATGAGCCTTGTAAAATTGTTGGCAAAGGAAAAGTGCAACTGAAATTGCAGAATGGCAGCACATGGGTGTTGAAGGATGTCATGCATATACCCATCTTGAAGAGGAATCTGATTTCTGTAAGAAAATTGAGGGATGAGGGTTGCACAGTAACTCTCACAGCTGAATCTTGAAAAGTTTCCAATGGTGCACTTGTATTAGCCAGAGGTAAGAGAGTAGGTACTCTCTATCTATGTAATTGTATTACTGATTATTCTCCTTCTATTTTATCTACTTCAGATGTAGATGCAAAGTTGTGGCACTATAGGCTTGGTCACATGAGTGAGAAGGGAATGACTGTTCTTAAGTCAAAAGGTAAGCTTTCAAATTTGAAAAGCATAGATCTAGATTTCTGTGAGCATTGTATTTTTAGAAAATAGAAGAGAGTGAGATTTCTCAAAACTGGGTCAACAAAGAAGAAGCACAAGTTGGAGCTTGTTCACACAGACGTGTGGGGACCAGCTCAAGTAGCTTTTATTGGAGGATCACAGTATTATGTTACTTTCATTGATGATGGTACAAGAAAGGTATGGGTTTATTGCATAAAAAAGAAATCTGATGTTTTTGACACATTTAAGAAATGGAAAGCTTTGGTTGAGAATGAAACAGGTTTGAAATTGAAGTGCCTTAGATCTGACAATGGTGGTGAGTACTGCAACTATAAGTTTAACAGTTACTATTCTATGAGTAGAATACGTAGGAAAAGGACAATTTCAAGGACACCTCAGCAAAATGGAGTTGCTGAAACGATGAATAGAACAATATTGGAGCGTGCACAGAGTATGAGGTTACATGCTAGTTTGCTCTTACAATTTTGGGCAGAAGCTGTAGATACTGTAGTTTACCTGATTAACAGAAGACCTTCTACTGCTCTGGATGGTGGAATTCCAGAAGAGGCTTGGATAGGTAAAAAGGTAGATCTTTCATTTTTTAGAGTTTTTGGTTCTGAAGCTTTTGTGCACGTTGATAAAGAAAATAGAAAGAAGTTGGATGCTAAATCTATGCGGTGCACTTTTATTGGTTATGGCTCTGGAGATTTTGGATTTCGGTTGTAGAATCTAGAAACTAACAAAATTATTAGAAGCCATAATGTTGTTTTCAATGAGAAGGTGATGTACAGTGATCAGCTCAAGAAGTTGAATAATTTTGAGTAGGACAATGTTGATTTGGACGAGGTGATGATCCAAAATGAGCTCGCGGAAAAGAATAATCACACACAAGAAAACACAGACATCAACATCGCTCAGGCAAGAACTGACGTTAGTCATACAGGAATCGACGTCGGTTAGATAGTAACCGACGCCGGTCAGACAGAAACTGACGTCAGTCTGGTCAAATCGATGTCGATCAGGTACAGACAGAGAGTTGATCGAGATCGATCACTGACAAAGAATTTGGGCGGATAACAAGCAATGAATGAGTCTCAAATGCCCATGAGGAGGTCAGAAAGGGTAAGTAAACCTCCAATTCGTTATTCCTCTTCATTATTCTACTTGTTGCTCACTGATGGTGGAGAACCAGAAAGTTTTGATGAGGCAATGCAGGTAGAATCTCAGAAACAGTGGGAGCTTGGCATGAATGAGGAAATTGATTCCTTCAAAGAGAACCAAACGTGGGATTTGGTTGAGTTGCCAACCAAAAAGAAAGCACTGAAAAATAAATGGGTTTACAGGTTAAAGGAAGGTGAGAATGGACAAATGAGACATAAGGCCAGGTTGGTAGTAAAGGGATTTGCACAGAAATTAGGTATTGATTTTGGTAAAAAAATTCTCCTGTAGTAAAAATGACTTCTATTCAGACTGTATTGTCTTTAGTTGTTATTGAGGATTTGCATCTTGAGCAGGTTGATGTTAAGATAGTGTTTCTTCATGGAGATTTGGATGAAGAAATATATATGGATCAGCCGGAAGGTTTTGAGGTCAAAAGTAAGGAGAAGCTTGTGTGGAGATTGAAGAAAAGCTTATATGGTCTTAAACAAGCTCCAAGACAATGGTATTTGAGGTTTGACAAGTTTATGACAGAGCATAGCTTAAGTAGATGTCAATCTGACCATTGTGTTTATTTTAAAAGATTGGATAATGGTAGTAGATATATTATCCTGCTACTGTATGTAGATGATATGCTTGTTGAAGGTTCACACATGCAAGATATTTCTGAGCTTAAGGTAAAAATAGCTCACACATTTGCCATGAAAGATTTAGGAGCAGCAAAGAAAATCTTTGGCATGAGTATTAAGAGAGACAGAAAAAATCACAGTTTGATTTTGTCTCAAGAGGATTATGTGGACAAGGTGTTGGAGAGGTTCAATATGCAAGATGCAAAACCAGTAAGCACACCTATGGCTGGACACTTCAAGTTGAGCAAAGAACAGTATCCTAAATCACATGATGAGGTGGAGTACATGAGTAGAGTTCCATATGCTTCTGCAGTTGGGAGATTGATGTATGCAATGGTATGTACTAGACCTGATATTGCCCAAGCAGTGGGAGTTGTCAGCAAGTTTATGGCCAATCTAGGAAAGAAACACTGGAAAGCAGTTCAGTGGATTCTCAAATATCTGAGAGGGACCAGCAGTAGGCATCTATGCTATGGAGGGTCAAACACTTCTCTACATGGGTATGTAGATTCGGATATGGCAGGTGACTTGGATGGCAGGAGAAGCACCACAGGATATGTGTTTACTGTTGGTGGAATGACAGTTAGCTGGATTTCAAAGTTGCAGAAGGTTGTTGTCTTGTCTACTACAGAGGCAGAATACATTGCAGTCATAGAGGCTAGCAAGGAAATGATATGGATGACATGGTTCATGGAAGAGTTGGAAAAGGAGCAAGAGAGTTGCAGATTGTATAGTGCTAGTCAAAATGCAATTCATTTGGCAAAGAATTCAGCGTTTCATTCAAGAACCAAACATATACAACTTAGGTACCACTTCATTAGACATGTATTGGAGGATGGTGAGTTGAAGCTGGAAAAGATCCATACAGATAAGAACCCTACTGATATGTAACTTTTGTTAACAAAGCCGGTAACAAAAGAGAAGTTGAATCTTCATTTAACTTTTGTTGGTCTTCAAGATTGAGCTTGAAGATGGAGAAACAAGCTAGAGGATGTTGCTGTACAGGTACAGGTGCACCTGTTTATCTCCAAGTGGGAGATTGTTGAGTTGTGGAGCTAAAAGCTACACCAAATGAGCAAATGCAGATGTTGTTGGACTACACAGTCGCCATCATCGGTCAGGATCGACTGACATCAGTCAGAGATCGACTGGAGGCTGCCAACGTCGGTTATGGATCGGTCGACGTCGGTCATATGCAGACAGACAGGGACCGACGTCGGTCACCTGTGCATTCCAGAAGTCTATTTTCGTGGATGAACAGATTGTTTGCATGATAAGTTTAACTATTAGTGTTGAGTCCGCATTTCTATTTTTGTCAGGACTGATTTGAACATTTGATTAAGAGGTGTATCTAACGGTGGAGAATGCATAGCTCATGATCCCTAATTCTATATAATAGGGATAGATCTTCATAGCTTGTGTATGAGAAAAATGGTGAATCAATTCAAGTAGCTTAATTGTGTTTGTAATTGTGAAAGAGAACTCTGAGGGAAAGAGATCTGTACATCTGAGAGGTGTGGAATAAAGAGAGATTTCTTCAATTGTATTTCCTTCTGGAAGAGTTTAATACAAGTTTTCATTGTTTCTTGTATCTCTTATTCTTTGCTGATTCTGATTTCTAGTTACTTATTATTCTGGTTTAATTCCGTGTTTAGTTGCTTACACAAAATTAATCAATTGTATCTGTAAGATTCCAACATAAACTTCAGCTAAGAAACAAACAGTAAACATACATACCACTTTACAATTTCCCAGACCTGTTCGACCTCCTTATTTTCTTATCAAAAGACTAATCTAGCCAGGTGTTCAACGAATTCATCCATCCTAGTTTACAAAATCCATCCATCCCAGTTTACGAATTTCAACCTTAACTAAGAAACAAATTGTATAAACATACATCCCAGTTTACAAAATCAAAAGACTGTTCGCCCTCCTTATTTTCTTATCAAACGACCAATCTAGTCAAGTGTTCAACGAATTTATCAATGCAAGACTTTTGAGATCCATTATTTATACATGTCCTGAACACATTCCCCATCTCCCACGCCGCCTTTTTAATCTTTTTGCCCTCCTCATCCACCATTATTCTTCTCACTGCTTTGCAAATCTCCTCACTTTTTGCGAAACCGTCATTCTCCCTTTCTATCTCCACACCCACCTTCAATTCCTCAACAATCAATCTCGCATTCAACCCCTGATCATACTGCACTGGCAGAGCAATCAAAGGCAATCCATTGCTCATTCCTTCCATCACAGAATTCCACCCACAGTGCGTTACAAATGCCCAAGTCGAAGATTGGCAGAGAATCTCCTTCTGAGGCGTCCATCCATTTATTACGAATCCTCTCTTTTCAATTCGCCTTTCAAATCCCTCTGGAAAAACAAAAGGCATATTATTTTGCAAACACACCACTAAAATAAATGGGTGTTGGGCAGCCTCTAAACCCAGAGCCACCTCTTGGATCTGTTGCTCTGGTAAGAAACATTCACTCCGAAGGACACATAAACAACTGAGCCACGCTGCTGCTTTTCTAGCCATTCCAAGCAATCAGACTCTGCTTCTGAATGTCCTCCTTGCATTGACAGGAGCAGAGGACCTACAAAAAGAATAGGCTTTGCAGTTATCCTCTCAAAATACTCTATAAACTTCCCTTCCAATTCATTGTATGAATTTATGGCTATAGCATTACAACCCTCTATACAAGCCATTGTCTGGTCTATGCCTGTCATGCCATTAGTACTATCATCCCTAACA
This sequence comes from Torreya grandis, assembly GCA_037957365.1. NCBI lineage: Eukaryota > Viridiplantae > Streptophyta > Pinopsida > Cupressales > Taxaceae > Torreya > Torreya grandis. Next base: position 3,425,978 of record JARHVA010000638.1, on the reverse strand, counting down.
TGAACATATTTAGAGAAACACCCACTTCAAAAAGCTGCTGCAAAATAGCAGGGGAAGGGTAACCTGGACGTGGTTTGGTTAAATCCTCTGCAGTAATGTTTTCTTGGTATTTGGCTCTGTGGCGCGACATCTCGTAGCTGCAATACGTTGCACCAAAGTTAAGAAAAAACACTGTAGGTATGCCAAATTTAGCTGCTACTGTGGGGATCCAGTGTTGAAATACGTCAAAGACTATGCAATCATGTGGCTCTATGCTGTGCAATAGCCTTTCAAATGGCTTCTCTAACAGCTGCACGGCCCGCACTAGATGACCCCACAGATGGGGTGGAGTGTCAGATGTGCACTCTATGCCCTTGGGTAACCCTTCTACAGCAGGCAATGGCAATGTCAACAGTTGGATTCTTTCATGACTGGCAAGCCTAGGCTTGATTCTAGGAATATTTAGGGGAGTGGTAAGGATGGAGACTTGAACCTCTTGACCTGTTATCCTTTTGGATAACTCTGCATGTGCAGAAATATGGCCGTGAGCAAGCCCTGGAAACATTAGGATGTGTAATTGCTTAGAGCTGCTGCTGCCATTGCAAGCAGTGAAGAAAGACAGTTCCATTGTTACGAATATTTTAGGACAATTTTCACTCCATTAGAACAAGATAAGCTTAAGATGTAATCCTGTGTGGCAGTCAATCGAAGTAGACAAATCAAGTCCAGATAAAACATGGGATTAGTCAAGTAAGGCGGTTGTCCCGTAAACCATGCTAACACATTTAGCACGTAAACAGAGAAAGAACTCTATAAAAACACATTTAGCGCGTAAACCATGCATCCTTATTTTAATGCTGATCTAACCCAAAGAATTCTTTATGAACAGCAAGGCTATCTTTAAAACATAATAACCATTCATGATAATAATAATAATATAATTTTTAAGGTCCACGATGTTAATTAATGCCTTGGTTATGGTCTACAAGGCATGTTTAGCATATAGGACTACTTTGAACTTTCATCGTGGGGAGACACTTTACTGTGATACGAATACGAGGTGTGCAATTCCCACCACCTGTATGGTCTACAAGGCATGTTTAGCATATAGGACTACTTTGAACTCCCATCGTGGGGAGACACTTTACTGTGATACGAATACGAGACATGCAATTCCCACCTCCTGCAAGATTTGAAACTGTGACCTCGCTTCCACGGGCACATGTTCTTTACCATTAGGCCAACTCAGGGGCACATGTTCAGAAAAACATATTCTGGATTCATTATGTTAACCATCGGGCCCACTATGAGGCGAGAAAGATTTGAAAAGATTCTCATATCAGCCTAGAATAATTATCTGCTCAAATAATTATTGAGCATCAATTATTAGACGAGAGATGATTGAACTCCCAGTCAAGAGTTTTTCCTTTGTGTTGATAACCAATTGCGGGTGGTCTCCCACTAAGGTAGTTTTTTTTTTCTTTTTTTCGTTTTTGGAACCATGAGAAAAAAAAATGAGGAAGCCATAATAATTTTTCCTTAAAAACAATTTTATGATACAATTCATATATGTAATTTCAAGGTTGTATTTAGAAGTGTCATAAAAAAATTGTTTTGATTACCTTTCTTTTGGAGAAGACCATCTAAATAGAAATATAAATATATATTATTGATTTTCTCAAATCATAAAACATACATATATTAAAATTCTTTCTTCATATATATATTAAATTAAAATTATTATGTTTAAATGTAATTTATATTTGATTTTTATAAAATATTTTTTCTTCTTTTATATATATTATTAATTAATCAAGTAATTAATTCAACTCTACATAATGATAAACTTTTTCCTCCCAACATAAAAGATTGTGTAAGAACTTTACATACTTCAATATCTAAATACTAATCCTTGAAAAGACCAAATGGCTACCTTTCCTCAAAAACAAAAGGTTGTGGATATATACGGGCTCCAACAACCAAAATTGGTGAAAAAAAGCAGCACAAAATTAATAAGGATAGAGCTCATAGACAAATCAGTTTTTTATTGAACCTGATTTGATTATTTATACCAAAGACAAGAAAAACATGAAATGTAAGAAATTTAAGGAGATTTTTTTTTTTTTTAAAAATTTCAATAAAGCACAACTAGAGTGAAGAATGAGATCAAAACTCTCAAACATAAAAAATTAAAAAATAATTAGTATAATGTATGACTCAAAAATCTCTAAATTAACATCGTCATAATAAGAATAGAAGAAAAGAATAATTGTATAAATAAATATTAGTATTAATTAATTTTTTCTTGTAATAAAAGAATTTTTTTTAATGAGTTTCAGTCCACTCCAAATGTGACTACTTTCACTTGATTTATTTTTATGATTAAATTATATTTATATTTTTTTATTAATACAATTTTACAACCTTTTAAATAAAAAATATTTGTATTGATATTTTATAATATAATGTTTCATAATATTTCAATATTATGAGAAAAACCAAAAAAATCTTACATTAAAAAAATTATTTAAATTAGTTAATATCAAATAATTTAGAGAAATATGACAAATTTTCCACCCAAAATTTAGATATTAAATCACAAAGATGTTCCTAAGGCTGCTTGATTTTTAAAAGAAAAAATAGGAAAAATTAAAAACAGGTGGCTTAATAAATTTTTCAAGAAAGACGACCACAAAGCTCTCACATGCCTTGAAGAAAAAATGATTTTTGAAAACATATTCAAAGCATATGAATGTGATAAAAATATACTTTATCATTTTTAACAAGAGAAAAACTAATAACTAAATTTTATAAGAAAGAGAAACAAAAACCTTACATAATATGCAAATAAAAATTATGATCTATGAAAAGATACTGAAAGAAAGTTTGATAAAAATATATTTTACCATTGTTAACAAGACATTAAAATGAATATATCAAAAATAAAATTAAAAATAAATTAAAAAATTAAAAATTAAATATTTAAAATAGTTAATTATTTATAATAATATAACTAATGATCTAATAATTTATATGTTAATTTATTTTTATGAATTATAAATTTATATTTTTATTATTCAAAATTATAAAGTACAATGTTAAAATTAAAGATGAGAAGAGTACATCAATATATTAAGGCCCATAAAAAAATGTATGGTTTGTGTTTAACCTTAAATTTAGATATGTTTGGTATTTAGGGTTAAAAAGTATTATATTAGATTTCATATTAGGATGATGAACTAACCTAACAAGCATGAAAATTAATATAAAACTTAAACAAATAGTATTCTGAATTTATACAACTGAGATTTGATAAAAATAATAAAGTAAATGTATTGATAGATATTATAGTAAATAAGAAACAATGATACTTAGTTGGTTTATTATACACATACAAGTATAATATGGAATAGGTTGGAAGTGGCCTAAAAGGTTATCCTGGAATAGTAGTCAAATTATGATAATATTCTTTTCATGGCCTTGGACTTTTGTATAGGATCTGGCCTTTTTGTGTCGATGCATATGTCTAACCCTATCGTAATATTGATTTGACCTAGATGTTACCAATTGGAGGATTTTGGATTTTTTGTCATCTTTCTTATAATGTCTTTAGATTATGCACATAGGTTATTGCTATTTGTCAAATGATCAAACCCTAAAATTTTCACCCTTGAAGTGATCATAGAAGAAAATGAGTTAGTGGACTCATGGTGTTGAGTTGTCCCAAGGACCCCTTTGTCAATGGTCGCTACCTACATATCCAATATTTCAAAGAAGACCTTAGACTTATGTACTTCTCCCCTATGTGTTGGCTTGTGTATGCACAAGGATGTAATATGTGATAAGCAAAGATATATAGTGACCTAGCTTATAACTTATAAAATATGGCTCATGAACTAATCTTTCAATGCTTCAGACCTGTGGGAATATTTCTCATATCACTGATATAGAAATATGAATGAATAAGGAAGGTTTTTTAAATTAAAAGTTTTATTGAGTGCCTCATAATATATCACCTTATGAGTTCCTGATATTTGTTAAGTGAGGAATGAATAAGGATTGATCTTGTATATATTCCAATCCCTTTTAGAAATACCTTGCACTAAATCACTTAGGCCAACTTTTAGGATACATTTCATTTACAAATTGGATGATTTTTAGGCACTAGACACTTTGTAGTAAAATTGGATAGTTGTGTCGATGTAGGTCTCTATTTGGGATATAAGTGTTCAAGAAGATGGAAAACAAGTACAACACTGGAAGTGAAGGATAACAATCAAGTTAAGATTTTTTTGCACAACATAGAAGGCGTAGTCATCAGAATAACAATGGTTGAACTAAGATATAATAAATTTAGGCATAAAGAGATCGTGAACATGAGTCTTTTGATAGCAGATGTGTTTATAACTAAAAGGTATAATTATGTTAAATATTTTTCAAGTGTACAAGACTAAAGTACTACATAAGTTAGATTTTAGTATCTACATTTATCCCTCATTTAATCTAGTAATAAAATTGATAGTTTAAAGGAAAAAATGCATAACTGGGTGTGTAAAACATATTTTTTTTACGTGGACCTAACTTGAGTTCTTTGTTGGTGATTGACCTACAACCAAGAGCATGTTATAGTATATAATCAATGTATGGATGATGAAAATGACTGAATTTTAAATGTTTAAAAATTGAAAAATTAAGGTTAGGATTACAACTATGTGTTGATGCAACCATCTTGCCTTTTCATAATTTGATTTGAAATGATGCCTCAATGTGAAGCATTGAATATATATATATATATATATATATATATATATATATATATATATATATATATATATATATATATATATATATATATATATTCCCCCAACCTTGGTGTAAAGATGAGTTGTAACACGTTGATTGAGCATGTTTCATTTCAATTGTGCAACCTAAATATGTGCATGATTTAGTGAGTGTGAGCAATTTGATAAAATCATAATATATATCTGGTAAGGGTAGATGATTCAATCAATTCCAACCTATAAGCTTGATAAAGTTGGATGATTTAATCAAGAGTAAGTGCATAAAGTTAGGGGACAAAAATGGGCCTACCCTTAGACACGTTTTTCCTAAAAATTGAAAAATCTAAACTTTTGTAAATAATTTAAGATGATTAAACTCAAAATTTGAGGATGATGGAGGAACATGAATTGCAGTATTTTGAGTCCAGTTTCTAAAACACTAGATTGTTTTTAAAATTGTTAAGTATAACTAGGTTAATCATCTAATATTTCAATAGGAACTCCTTTTTGTTTAGAAAAATAGAGTAGATAGCTAATTGTGTGGCACCTCATTTTTTTAACATCATTTAATATTGTTTAAAACCATTTGATAAAACTATAGATAAGATCATCTAGTTTGTAACTTAGATTTTTTTATAATTTTTCGATGAATATTTTTTAAATTAATTTTACAAGTAAATAGATTTTGAAAATTGAAAAAAAAAAGGATAGTCAGCCATGCAACTCCCCCAACTACCTCAAAAAAAATGAGAACTAGTGTTTTTTTTAATGCATATAGAATTAGGCTTAGTTTGTCATCATTTTTTTGGTATATGGATCAACAAAAAAAAAGATACACAAGCAGATATAGGAATGTATATTTGAGGCATGTAGTAGCCTAAAAAATCTATAGTTAGAAACTAGCATATATTAAAAACTTAAAATAGTCTAAAATTTATAGAAAAACATATATTTGGAAAGAAGAGAGCATGCTCATCATTATGGTAATAATTTTATGAATTTTTTTATTGAAATTCATAGTGTATTTGGTGATGGAATTTTAATTTTGTTATTTTCTATCAAAACTCTTAGATTCAACTATGTGTTGACATGTCCAAGCCTTTGGCTCGAAAATCCAAGCCAAAAAGCTTGATTTTTTGAATTCAAAATAAACATAGCACGTATACATTATAACATGTGTGTGTTCATTTCACATTATAATATAAAGTAGAAAATATCAATTGGAAGGGTTATCTACTTTGTTTCATGTAATTAGAAAGGAACACACACGCATTATCTTTACATTGTACAAAAAGAATAGAAAAGATATATTGAAAGGTGCAAATGGTTTACTAAAATAAATGTTAAATATAAGTTTACATTTATAATGTTATATAAATATAAACTTATAATTTAAATTTAAGAAATTAGGGTCACTCTGCATCTGTTAGAGTTGGTCTCATAGCTACACGCCTTATGATGTAGAACATAGTTTTTAAAAATCTAAACTGGTTAGTATTTAGGCATTTTTTGGGTCTTAGTATTGAACCTAGGGACTTCAGGGCATAAATTTTATAATTTATGTCCATTTTTGGTAAATATATAGTCATTTTTAAGTTTTTGTGCCTTCCAATTTATTTCTTGGTATTTTTAGGAGTCCTAGGTTTGTCAAATTAAAGTTTACAAACCACTCACTTTGAAATCAAGACAAATTGGTTTGATTAGGGTATGATAAGTCATATTTATGACCTAGGCACATCAAATGACTACTTTGTGGGGTAAGTTCACAAAGTTGGGGGATAAAAAGTGGCCTGCCTATGGACATGATTTTCTTGAAATTTCAAAAATATGAACTTCTATAAATAATTTGAGATATCTACACTCCAAATTTGATGATGGCATAAGAACATGAAATGTATCATTTCGAGTCTAGTTTCTAAAATTAAAAAATAAAAATAAAAATGGTTAAGTATAACTAGGTAAAATATTTAAAATTTGAAGAGAAACTCTTTTTTTTTTTAGAAAACATAGTAGATAGATGGTCGTGCAACACACCATTTTTTAGAAACATTTAATTTTATTTGAAACCCTTTGAGGAAAATTTAGATAAGATCTTCTATTTTGTTACTTATATTTTTTCAATGAATACTTTCTTTTATGAAATTTTCAAGTAAATAGATTTTAAAAACTGACAAAAAAATAGATAGTCATTCGTGTGGCATGCCTAACTACATCAAAAAAATGATTTTTTTTTGTTATGTGTAGAATTAGGCCTAATTTGTCACCATATAACTTGTTTTTCATTGGGATTAATGAAATAAAAATTACTTGAACATGTATAGGCATGTATGTTTGCAACATGTAGTGGCCTAACAAAAGGTATAGTTAGAAATCAACATAGTTTGAAACCTTAAATTAGTCTAAAAATTATAAAAATCATATATTTGGAAAGAGGAGAGCATGCACATCATGATGGTATTAAGTTTTTTAATTTTCACATTAAAATTCTTAGTGTATTTGGCAATCAAAATTGAAATTTGTTATTTTTTATTATAACTTTCAAAACTCGGCTGTACATTGACAATCCAAGCATTTGGCTCAAGAATCTAAGCTATTCCCAAGCCAAAAAGTGTAGGAATTGAATTCAAATTCAAATACCATGATCGCATTAATTATGTAATCATGTTATTAAATGCATAGCAACATGATTGCATTACTTAATAATGTGATCATGTTATATATTCTCAACACCCTAAAACCTGAATAGGAGCCATTAGGCCTAGTAGTCTTAAGATCAAAGTTTGGTTGATTAATATTATTATTTGGAACCAATTTTCTTATCAAGATTTGATAGAATTAAATGGTAATTGGAGATGTATTAACCTATGAATCAATTTATTTTTTTTATCCCAATATGGTGTGTAATCGAGCTAATAGATCCCAAATTGATATTATATGGATATATTTTCTTGTATGGATCTTGGTTGACCCCAATTACATATCAAACTAAACTAAATAATTAGTTTTTTATAATATGGTGTGCAATTAGAGAGCCATATGACATCGTATGGACATAACTCCTTTCTCAAGGCTCATTTAACCTCGATTGTGTATTAGATTGAACTAAACATTCAATTATTTTAATATGTTGTGCTATTAAATCCCTAATTAACATTATATCGAAGGAATTCCTTGCACGGGGACTGATTACTCTTAATTATATACTATATTGAATGAAATACTCTATTGGTTAAATATGATGTGCAATTAGGGGAAAATATTCACAATGGACATTATATGGACATAATTCCTTGCATAGGGTGAAAAATGCCTCAATTGAATTAGATGCAAGTAGTTAATTACACAGGGATTGGTTGTCCCAAATTGTTTATAGTATTGAAAAAAATATCAATTGATTTAACATGGTATAATTAGGGAAAAATATTCACAATAGACACAATTCCTTGCATGGGGTGAAAAATGCCTCAATTGATATTAGGTGTAAGCAGTTAATTACATAGGGATTGGTTGTCCCTAATTGTTTATAATATTGAAACAATATTAATTGATTTAGCATGGTGTAATTAGAGCCCCAAATGACATTATATGGATGTAAGTCCTTGTTTGGGAATTGAGTGGCCCCAATTACATATCATGTTGAACCTAAATACTCAATTGGTTTAATATGGATTGCCATTGGGGATAATAAAACCCAACCAACATTATATAGACAAAATTACTTTCATGGGGCTCAGTTAGACCTAATTATGTATAAGGTAAAACTAAATACATGATTAGCTTAATATAGTTTAAAATCAAGGCCAACAAAGTTGTAATTGACATTAGATGTATTCAGTTACTTGCATGAGCCTTGGTTGGCCATAATTTCATATTCAATTAAACTAAATACTTGTTTGATTCAATATGTTATGTATTTAGGACCAACAGATGCCTCTATTGACAGTAGAAGGATGAAATTTATCACACAAGGCATGTTTGGACTAAATTTCATATCATATTGAACCAAATATTCTTTTAGTTGAATTTGGTGCACAATTAGAATCCCAATTGTTATTAGATGGATGTAATTCCTTACAGAGGGTTCAATTGGTCCTAATTTCATATCAAATTGAATCAAACACTCAATTATTTGACTAAGGTGTGTATTTAGGGCCCTAATTAAAATTATGTTGACATAATTCTCTGGGCAAGCCTTGATTGGCCCCAATTATGTATCATCTAGAACCGAATACTTTACTAGTTCAATATGGTATGTAATTAGAGCTAAGTAATCCCCAATTTCCATTATATATGAATGTAATTCCTTGCACATGACTCATTTGGACCGAATTGCCTATCAAATTGAAAAAACACACATTTTTTTAATATGGTGAGCACTTGGATCTAAGACAACCCATCAAGTTGTACTTAAGAAAATATAGTAAAATTTTCTTTTTAACAACTAAACAATAAATTTTACATTCATTCCATAGAAATAACAATAAAACATCTATATCATATCCAAGTACAACAGTATTTTAAATTCAATTACCACATACAATATACATCTTATACAATTTCAAGTCAAGTAATCATCACAAGACATAGCTAAAACTGGTTTGTAATATAATTGTTCAATAGACTACTACTTAATACAATTACATTCCTATGTAATACAATATAATACAATAATGGATACCAAATTCTTTGGAGAGTGAGTTGTACCAACTCATGTATCACTGATAATCTCAAGTGTCATCTCCAAGTAGTACTGTAGTGGGGAGGGAGAACATCATCTGAGCGATTTACCAATCCAACCATAGACCAATGAACCCTCACATAATCTCCTGTTAATAAATGGACCTTCCTTCATAGATAAGTAGATAAAATGGTGCAATAATTTAGTGAGATGTGCTAGTACCCCATGTGTTGTAAGATTTATAAAAACATGTAGTGTATCATAAATAAATTCATTCTAACATGATATTGCACAACATGAAAATTAAATATATGAAATGACAATGTACATCTATATTAATTTGGCCAAAGTTTTCAAATAATATACAATCATTTAGATTGAGAAATTTCATAACACACCATTTGATCATACTATCTATTGGCGGTGCTACCTAGGCTAGTAGAACCCATCTCACTACCTATTAACACCATCAATACGTATTCTTAAATAAGCATATTTATAATAAATAATACATCTCAAGGTTCATGTAGGTTTTATCCTATACTAGAATAGAACAATCTTGCATAATCATTTTATTTCACCAAATGTGACATGAGCCTATATTGCGCTAGTTTAACACAAGATAACATTATGTTAACAATACATCCCCACACAAATTTAGACCTTTTAGGTATGCTCTATCTATGCACACATATTAAAATTAAATACAAATTTATTAATTGCACTATCAATTTTATTTAAATACTCCTAATAAAATATTGGCAACTAATTATAAAAAAATGCATACTTTATTTCTCTGATTTGATAAGCAAAGAATTCCAAATTCAATTAATTAAATAAAAATAACTTTACTCCCAATTAAATGTAAATAACCAATCTTTTATTTCAATCTAATAATATTTACACCTTTCAATTATAATTAAGGTAATTTAATTGATATTCACTTTACATTTAGGGGAACTATTTGTCTTATCATTTATTTCCCATGGAATTAATTAAAAGATAATTTAAGACAAATAGTTATATTAAAATTATTATGGTTTTGATATATTTAATAAATATATCTATCAAAGCTTAAATATATAAGGAAAGCACTAGCTTTGGGTAATTTCAAGCTTATTTATACATGGGTCCAGATATGAGTAAAAACATAGAGTATAATTAAATAAGCATAGATTTATTTGAGGCACTTTAACATGATTTAACATGCTACTATGATAATTTTAAATGCTACGCAAAAAAGATCAAAACACAAGGTAAATAGTAAGACACCAAGATCAATATGCTACTTGGGTCTAAAAGTTAAATACTGCCCAGAATAATGAAACGTAGCTAGTAATTTTACACACGCTGGGTAAAATAAATGAAGACACTGTAGCTAAAAATTATGAGGCAAATATAATAAAAAAATACAAACCAGCCTTATTAAAATATATTGTAGCTTATAGGATCACTACCCAGGGAAAAGGGATTTAAAAACATGGTTATCAATATATAGCATCGACCAATAATTTGGAACACTGCACTATTTATAAAATAGATTGAGTGCTAGTTAAAGAAAAAACATAGACTAAATAAAAATCCTATGTTTCCTAAAGTAAAATACATAGACAAAAGAAATAGGACATAACTTGTACAAAACTAGTTAAACATAAGCCTAAAGCTCAAACATGAAATTGGATAGCAAAATACAAGTCTTTGCAGCCACTTTGGGTCAAATGTAGTAAAAGGTAAACACCATTAGACTTAGGAATTTACATGTTGCTCTATTAGAATGGGACACAACTTCTAGTCATAGCCAGGTAATCATTTAAGAAGCAATGCAACTTATAAAATAATAGAATTGGTGACTCTTAATCCTTATCTAAATGCTAAAACCCAATTGAGATGCTGCCACTTGTTATGGAACACCATATGTACAGAGCGCAAGGTTCATGATTCAATAAGGTTCAAGCAATTCATATCGTTTGATGTTGCTCCCAAGAATAATATGTAGAAGAAAATACAATTACAGCCATAAAAATTTTCAAATATAACTTAGTGATTGGATAAATTCAACGCAGGTTTGGAATAAAAACACTAGTTTCATTTTAACATGCAGGCCACTATCAATAAAATATATTGGGCTCCGAAAATTCACAACACCATCTATATAGTGGGGCACTAGTTTCTAAATTCAAATTCTACCTCTAAATAAAAGTAAAGCATAGGTTTAAAATACACTCACTAAGAAGAAAATAACACAGTCAAACAGGGAATGGCTAATAATATTTTCATTACTTCTTATGAGATAAAGATGCGAAGCTCAAAATTGGTATTTGGGTTTTTAATAAATAAAATACAAGTTTCAGACAATATTCTTTACTCATAGACATATTGAAATAAATAACATAACCAACCTAGTTAAAATGCCCTTCCTTGCTAGTCTTTATCTTTCTCTCCTCAATTCCTTAGCTTCTATCTCCTTCTTCGCTCATGTCTCTGTGTTTTTTTTTAATTTATTACATTCCTTTCTTATTTATAAAATAAACTTCTTCCTCATTTTTGCACTACCCTCCATTACATTTAAACTCTTATTTTTATCATAATTGAAAGGTGTTCTTCAAATCGCTATGTCATTCTTTATTTACTCCATTTCTACTTAAGTTCTTTCAATAATTAATTATATCTTTATTTTATAATTTTTATTAAATTCTTACATGCTAATAAAGATCACATTCAACTCAAGTTCTAATTTTATTAACCTCAGTTAATTTCTTTTCTTTCTCTAAAGCTTCAACTAACATGCTAAGTTTAATAATAATAAAATTCATTTTCTAAATTTTCAAATAACTTTCACGCATAATTCTAATTTTAAAAAAATAACTTTCACCAGGATAATTATGCCATTAATTTATTTTTATTTGCTAGATAATCATATTTAATATAATAATACTTCTATTATAAATAATTAATTAATTTCTAGATTTAAATTCAAAAAACAAGTCAATTAGGCTAAAAAAATTAAATGCATACTACACTAATTTTCACACACATAAATCTTCACAAGCAATATGTACTAATTTTGTAACATAAGTATCATTTAAAATCTACTGTGTGTGTAGGGTCGCTAGCATTTTCTCAGTAGTACTCCCCCAATCACTCCATTTATCCAATGCTCTCCGATGATGCTCTCTCTCATCAATTTTGAGAGTAGGACCTATCCTGCATCCACCTTACAACAAGTAGATTGTTAGTTCAATTCATCAAAAATATATTTAATGATGCACAACTTATATATATATATATATATATATATATATATATATATATATATATATATATATATATATATATATATATATATATACAGTTATCACCTCATGTACTCAAATCAACAATGTTACTATCCCAATACTATATAATTCATAAAGCTAAAAATCAAATCAATAGTAATCAAATACTAACCATACTAATCAATGGATTAAAGGGTTTGTTTATCTTAGGGTGAAATTAGGATGTAACAAGATCCCCAATTGATATCATATGGATGAAATTTCTTACATTAAGGCTCAAGAGGCCCCTGGAATCAATTTAGCCCCAATTAACATCCTTTATATATAGTAAGAATTAGGTTCACAGGGATGAACTTGGTTAAAATTGCATTGTTCATTATCATAATTGACTTTGTAGGCTCAATATGTGATGATGTAGGGGATAATTGATCCCAAATTCACATTCTTTACTCATAGATCTAAGTTCAAGGAGCTCAAATTTGCCCCAATCACCATCACGATTGTACCTTATATACCCTAAAACCTATACCCTAAGCCCTAATCACTAAATTTATGAATCCCTAAACTCTAAACAATAAATATAAACTATTTAAACCTTGAACCAATCATTTTAGCCCAAATTAAAATCATTTAAAGTAGGAATTAAGTTCACAGGGTTCAATTCGGCCAAAATCACATGACTAATTGCCCCATTTGACTAATTCACTCAATTTGCATGATGACATCTAGGGTATAATGATAACCCAAAAACACATTCTATAGTCACAAATGGGTCCAAGTGACTTAAATTATCTTCAACTATCTTTATGATTGACCCTGTGTACCCTTAAACCATAAACCTTAAACATTGTACCCTAAATTGTAAACCATAAACTTTCCCTATTTACCAATTTATTTAGCCCCAATTAACATCCTTTGTAGTAAGAATTAGGTGGCATAGAGTGATTAGACATTACTATATAGGTCCTTAAACCTAAACCCTATGCCCTAACCCCTAATCCCTAAAACATAAATTGTAATCCCTATGACCTAATTCCCACTACATGATGTAAACATAATGATTTACGATATAACTAATTTTATCATGAGATGTCATAAAATTCACCTTTTAAACATGTGGCCAAAACTTAGCCTTTGGAGTAGCAATGTAGTTGTGCATCTAAAGTAAATTGGGGATATTTTGAGCCCCTTCAACTTAATTAACCAAAGAGGAGGAGCTAGTTGATTATTTTAATCAAGGAGGCATTTTAGGCCAATTTGAACCCCTTTAATAGCAAGATATGATTTGGGGCAAAATCAAAAGATTGATTCTATATTATAAGTTGATCTAATTAGTCAATTTGTGCAATTAGAGGCATGATCTAGGCAAAATTGAGCCCCTAAACCAAATTTATGGCTCAATCGATTATATAACATGTATGCATCATATACATGGCATAACTAACCCTAATTTTATCATAAATGTAAACATGGAGGTAATCAAGTCATAAATAGTTGAACAAACAACTCAAATTTTCTTTAATTACCTTAGTGATTGGACCCTATATCTGATATCTTAAACCTTAAACCATGTACCATTTAACTTTAACCCTAAACCCTATACCATTTACATTAAACCCTAAGCCATAATCCCTAAACCCAAACCCTTTAAATTATAGACCCTAAACCCTAAACCAATAAATTTATCCTAAATTAACATCTTATATATATATAGTAAGAATTAGGTTCATAGGGATGAACTTGGTCAAAATTACATCACTCATTAAACCACAATTGACTTAATTGGGTCAATTTGTGATGATATGGGGGCTAATTGAGCTCAAAATCACATTCTTTACTCATATATAGGTTTAAAGAGCTCAAATTTACCCTAATTGCCTTCAGGATTATACCTTATATACCCTAAAACCTATACCCTAAGCCCTAATCCTTAAAGTGCCTAATCTCTAAACTCTAAACCATAATTATAAACTCATTAAACCTTGAACCAATTATTTTAGCCCAAATTAACATCATTTATACTAAGAATTAAGTTCATAGGGCTCAGTTTGGCCTAAATCACACGACTGATTGCCCCATTTTACTAATTCACTCCATCTGCATGATGACATCTAGGGTATAATGACAACCCAAAAACACATTCTATATTCACAAATAGGTCCAAGTGATTCAAATTGTCCTCCTTTATCTTTTTGATTAACCTTGTGTACCCTAAACCATATATAATTTAAAACCTAATCCCTAAACCATAAACCTTAAACATTATACCCTAAATTGTAAACCATAAACTTTCCCTATTTACCAATCAATTTAATCCCAATTAACATCTTTTGTAATAATAATTAGGTTCACATGGCATAGAGTGATTAGACAAATTATATACATGTCCTTAAACCTAAACCATGTGCCCTAATCCTTAATGCCCTATGCCCTAATGCTCAATACATGCTGCAAACATATAGTCCTTATGATATAACAAATTTTATCATGAGATGTCATAAAATGTACTTTTTAAACCTATGGTTAAAACTTAGACTTTGGAGTACCAATCTAGCTATGCATCTGAAGTAAATTGGGTCTATTTTGAGCCCCTTCAACCTAATTACATGACTATAAAATGTGATTTGGGGTTGATCAACTCCATTTTTCCCCAATCACCATCATGATTTTACCTTATATACCCTAAAACCTATACCCTAAGCCCTAATGTTTAAAGTTCATAATCCTTAAAAACTAAACCATACATATAAACTCTTTAAACCCTAAACCAATCCTAATCCCTAAACTATAATTCTTAATCCCTAAACTCTTTAATTATTAATCCATAAACTATAAACTCTTTAAACCTTGAGCCAATCCTAAGCCCTAATGTGATTGACCCTGTGTACCCTAAACCTAAGCCCTAAGCACTATACCCTAAATTATAAACAAAAAAAATTCCCTATTTACCAATCGATTTAGTCCTAATTAACATATTTTGTAGTAAAAATTAGGTTCACACATGGCATAGAGTGAATAGGCCTTATATACACCCTTAAACCTAAACCCTACATGCCCTAACCCCTAAACCCTAAAACATAAATTATAATCCCTATTCCTTAAAACATAAATTGTTATCATTAATACCTAAACCCTATACACTAATGTATTAATCCCTAATCCATAATCCCCTAATCTATATTAAGTATAATACGATCATGTTATTATTAATATAAGCAACACTCGGTTCTCATTACCAATTACTAACCCAAAATGATTATTAACAATAATGAGATTGTGTTATTGTTAATATAAACTTCTCAATATGTTGGATGAATGAAAACCTTATACAACAAATAATGTGATCATGTTATGTAATAACATAATCATGTTATGATTATTTTAGACTAAGCTCACTTCTCAATGACTATTTTCAACCCAAATCAATAATTATGTCCCCATAAACATTCTCTGTTTACTTCTGCAAGATTTGTGGTACCTATGTACTTGACCCCACCTTTGAAAATTTGTCAATTATCCCTTTTGATGGGTGATAGATCACATTCAAGGAATAAGAAGATTTTTGACAATAAAACACCAGAGGAATTAGAAGATTTAAGAGAGAAACACAAAATATGAATGCAAAAAATTCATGGTAGATAAGGTATAAACCATAATCTTGATGAACCAAATGCCATAGATAATGATCCAATTGACAATAATTAATTAAACAATGATGAAATTAACCATAATCAATTGAATAATGATGAAATTTACCATAATTACATGAATAATACTGAAATTGAAAATAATGAATTAGTTAATATTGGAAGTTTACATTCAAAGTTCCAAGTTTTTATTTTGTTTATTATGAGTCTCTATATGATGTTTCACCCTCCATGAATTAAGAAAATTTGATGGAAACAAATAATGATGAAATTAACCATCAATAAAATTTCATGGAAATATATAATGAATAAATAAACAATGAAGAAAATCTCATCCCACCTCTAAACAATGAAAGTAATAACAATTTTGAAACACCCTCTCAAAAAATTCCACCATCACTAACACCTCCAAAAATTGTGCGTAGAAAATACAAGTACTTAATTAAAGTTGATGAAAATATTTTAGAACCAGTGCATAGTAAAATGTTTGATCACCATTCGAGAAGACTGGCTCAACAAAGTTAGGATACTTTCTTTCATAATTTGGGTTATGATAGTCAAAAATGTTAATTATTTATTTCATTGATAAAATTGATTAAGATGAGCCCTATAATGTACACATTAAGACTAATAACATATAACATGGATGATGAAAATAGTGAAATTTTTAAAAATCTACATGATGCATATTGTATTGTAGGCCCAAAATCATTCACCAAATATTGTAATGTTGCTCAGCGTATACTTATAACTTGTGTAGTAAGTGATAAAATAAGGGAAAAATGAATGGTTTCAAAAACAAATTAAACACTTAATATAAATAGAAAAAAATAATGAAAACAATTGAAAGATATGAAAGACTTAATGAACCTAATACCAATGAGCTCTATGCATTCTCTGGTAGACTTCCATGAAAGGACAAGGCTATAGCCGATACTCTCAAAGAGTTACTTGCTCAATTTTGGAAAGACAATATAAGAGTTTTACCCAATGCAAGAGATGTTGTCAAAAGAAGAGTTGGTTATTGTAATCATGAACTACATCAGCAACACTTATTAGATATGACTCAAACATAATTGTACTCTAAATTTTTGGAAAAACATCCATAAATTTATATCTGTCAAAGATATTTTGAGATGGTAAAACCTTTTTATGTTAAAATAAATCACACATGCACCACTTGTTATTGTAGGTAACATGTTGAATTTTCAATGCACTATGATTTTTTTCACCATATTCATTGTACTTTGTGTATTAACAACTTTTTATAGGTGTATGGTATTGAATTTGCACCAAAATCAATGAGGGAATTTATTCCAACTATCTTTTGCAAAAGATTAGATGGATAATTATTTTACAACAAATCATGTTTAAATGGAAATTGTAGCATTTGTGGTGGATTTCCAAAATTATAATAATGTATCCATGAGGAGATTAAAAGTGACATTAGATAGGAATTAGTTGGTTTAATCAAATATAAATCAGTGAATTATCAAGTAAAATATGGCAAAGAATATAAAAAGTGTGATCTTATTACAAAAAAGATACATGTTTCCAAATGTTTGTTCAAATTTAGGGAGAATATTTTTTATGATTATGTAAGTCACACACATGGCTTGATGGTTGAATGAACATTTCAAGATAAGTAAGGATACATTCCCACATTGTTCAATTGTTTTAGTAGTTGATTTTGTTGAAAATTACACATTAAAACCCCAAATGGAAGTTCAATAGTAGTATTACAACTCATCACAAGTTTCCATATTTTTGCATATAGCATTCATGCATTCACCTGATAGTATAGATCAACAACAAAAAATATAAAGGGATACCATTTCTATATCAACGATGACAGGTCACATTGTTTAGAGTATGTGCAAGGTTGTTTTTAGAATTTCTATGAATAGTTGAGTCAAAGGAACATTACATTTGGTCAGACAATTGCACATCACAATTCAAAAATTCATGGATGTTTAATTGGTTGAGTAAGATGCACGTTACCACTAGTGTAAAATACATTTGTATTTTCATTGAGGCTGGTCATGGAAAAGGGGAGCATGACGGTGATAGATCATGTGTAAAAAGAGCTATTACAAGGGAAGAGTTGAAATTTGAAGATGGCATTCATTTGACATATGCAAAAACTATGGTTGAATGGTGTAATGAGAACATGTGTCATGGTTTTCAACTAAATTATACTATTCGTATACATTTCTAGTTAATAGAGGAAGAACACTTGGCAAAGTATGAGGATTGTATGACTATAATAGGTTAAAGTGACCTCCACTCATTTCATAGCTCAAATCTAAGTTCTTGGACTATTCATATGAGACACTTGACATGCTTTTGTTCTGCATGTGTGGACTCTATTTGGAATGAGTGTGATTCACAAGTGTGGGTGGATAATTGAATTTCTAAACCTCTCATTCTAATCAACACATATCAGGTTCCAATAGCATTGAAACTTACAAATTTGACATCATCAAATGACTTTGACCATGTATCTTATCTAGTGTAACTAGGTATAATATTTTTCATTATGTATAATTTATTCTCATTATGTATCTTCATATTGTCATTAAAAATGTTTTTTTGTGATATAGGGCATGTTTTTGTAGTTATGCAGATGAGGATAATGAAGAATGAACTTATTACTACTTGTGTCAGTGTGTAGAGACAAATAAAAATTTACTTCCATAGTTATAGATGGAGAAAACATTGACTATCCCACTGGGTCAGTGGTAGTCATTGGAACTTGGTTTTAAGAATATTCTATAAAATATTCAGATCAATAGTTGTTTGAAGAGTTTGAAATGCACAAAAATATATTTTAATATTTAAATTTAATTCTTGAAATGAATATTCAATTACAAAAATATCATGGAAGGCCATTAAATAAGAAACTATGGAAAGTTCAGGAGTCAGACCATGAAGTTATTCTTGATACTATCAAGGTTAGTGTAAATCCTAGTGGTTCATTGGATTTAAATACATAGGTATGTTGACTTTTCAAATGTAGATGTAATCAATTTTACCAAATATTTTTTTTTAAAGGTAGTACATATAAATTTTATTTTTAATTACTTACTAATAATTTTTATGTATGTTTGAACTTAGGCTAAAAATTTGCATTTTTCTTATATTGGGAAGAGTGTTCTTGAGGCTAGAATGGGTGGTGGGTTTGTTGATCGAACCTGACGGGAGGCCAAGAATTTGGTCCTTGATGTTATCCCCCCCCCACACACACACCCATTGAATATGTTGGTAGTGTTAGTTTTTATTCAAGAAACATCAAAACTAGAGTTCTACAACCACAACTTAAACTTTGACCATATTTATTGTAAGTTTTTCCACTCTCTGGAATGGTAGTGAAAATGCATTTCTAAGTGGATTTGAATGTCATGGTAGTGTGATAACATGTAATTAGCCTATTTGGATGTGATAAAAGTGATAGATTCATAAGTGGAGGTCCTAAAGGTAGAAATGCTAGTTAGAGCTCAAGAAGTTGCTTGTTCACTGCCAAAAATTTGCATTTTTTGACCCCTCACCGCAACTTGGCCAATAGATTACTCTCAAATCTTCCACATAAGCCCTCTTTGGTTTGATTATATGGATTAAATATGTAGGGGAAGAATCTAATGGTTCACAAAAATGACTTATAGTTTTCATTTTATGCATGTTTGAACTTAGGCTAAAAATTTGCATTTTTCTTATATTGGGAAGGGTGTTCTTAAGGCCAAAATGGGTGGTGGGTTTGTCAATGAACCCTCATTGGAGGCCAAGAACCTGGTCCTAGACATTATCCACTCCCTTGGATGTGTTTTCAATGTCATTTTTTAGTTAGGAAATATCAGAATTAGAGTTATGCAACCACAACTTAAAATTTGACAACTTTGACAACTTAAATTAGAGACCTAGAAACTTAATGAGTAATTGACTTATTGACCTATTAGGTGGTATTAGGGGATGATAAAAGGTGATGCACGAACATGGTTTGAAATGTTTAGGTGAGATAATTTATATTAAAAGGTCCCATAAGTCATGTATAAAACATCTCGAGAAAGATCTCCAATACAAGAAAGGACTGTAATGTAATAGAGAACAAAGCTATAAATAAAGGAAAGTGACTTATTGTGGATTCTCCATTCTAGATATGTGATTGAATTAGTTTCATGTTATCATTTAAGGTCCTTTAGTCCATGAATATGTTGTCATTTGTGTAAGGTTGCAGGTGGATGGATGACTGTAGGTAAGTTGGTAAGTTCCACCAAGTTGGTAAGTTATGAGTTATCATGGTATTAGTTTTGAATGTGTTGAACCTATACAAACCTACAGAGAAATGAATAAGACATTTATACATGGAGAACTCAACAAAAAGGGTTACCTTTACTCGCATACCCTATTTTGCCGATGACAGCCCAATATGAAAGTAAATGGTTGTTTCTCACGAAGGGAGTATGACTTTGGTGTAGATAATGATATATAGATTGAGAATGATCATTGAGGTGGAAGGTTAATTATTGTTTATACAAATGATAATGGTAAAGAATCAACATACAGTCCTTAATAATTTATTATTATTAAATAATTTCATAATTTTTTATTAATATAATTTTACAACTTTTTATTTAAAAAATATTAATATTAATAATTTATCTCATTTATATATATACTTAATATTTCAATATTATCATAAAATCCAAAAAGATATTACTCTCAAGAAATTTTTTACTTGAATTATTTAACATCAAATAATTTTGAAAAATATGGAAAATTTTCACCCAAAATTTAGGGATTACATCCCAAAGATGCTCCTAAGGCTTCTTCCTTTTTCATGGGAAAAATTTTAAAAAAAAAAACTAAAAAATAGGGGGCTAAAGTCTCTTTAAAAAAATAGTAACAAAACTAATTGGTGAATTTTTCAAGAAAGACGAACATAAAACTCTCACATGCCTTGAAAAAAAATGATTTTTGAAAAGACAACCAAAATAAGTGTGTGTGATAAAAATAGACTTTTTCATTTTTAACAAGAGAAAAACTAATAGCTAAATTTGCAAGAAAGAGGAACACAAAACTCACATAATATGTAAAAAAATTGCGATCTTTGAAAAGATAGTGAAAGTAAGTGTGATAAAAATATATTTTACCATTCTTAACAAGATGCTAAAAATAATATATAAAAATTAATATTTTAAATTTTAAAATAAATTTAAAAATCTAAAAAACTTAATATTTAAAATAGCTAATTACTTTAATAATAAAATCAATAGTACAACCATTGATCCAATAATCTACATGATAATTTATTTTCATGAATTATAAATTGATATTTTCATTATTCAAAATTATAAAGTACAATGTCAAAATTAGATATGAGAAGAGTACATCAAGATACTAAGGCCCATAAAAAAATGTACAATTTGTGTTTAACCCTAAATTTAGATATGTGTGGTATCTAAGGTTAAGAGATATTATTAGATTTTACACAATTGTGGTGAACTAATCTAATGAGCATGACAATATATAGAAAACTTAGATAAATAGTATTATGAATTTATACAACTAAGATTTGTTAAAAATATTAAAGGTATTGATAGATACTATAATAAATAGGGAATAATGATACTTAGTTGGTTTACTATGCACATGCAAGTCTAATCTTAAATAGGCTGGAAGTGGACTAGAAAGTGATCCTAGAATAGTTGTTAGATTATGATAATATTCTTTATATGGCCTTGGATGCTTGTGTAGGATCTGGATAGTTGTGTCGATGCATGTGTCTAACCCTATCATAGGTGCCCTGTATGAAATATTGATTATAAATGGATGAGACCAACTATAGCCTTTTGATGTTTTTTATCATCTTTCTTCTAATGTATTTAGATTATGCCCTCAATTTGTCACTCTTTGTTAAATTATTGAACCCTAAATTTTTCATCCTTGAAGTGATTAGGGATAAAATGAGTTAGTGGGCTCATAGTGTCAAGTTATCCCAAGGACCCCTTTGTCAATGGCACTACTTACATAGCCAATATTTTAAAGAGGGCCTTAGACTTATATAGTTCTCCCCTATGTGTTATATTTTTTATGCATAAGGATGTATTTTGTGATAATCAAAGGCATATAGTGACCTAATTTGTAACTTGGAAAATATGGCTCATGAACTAAACTTTCAATGCTTTAGACCTGTGAAAATATTGCTTCTATAAATGATATAGAAATATGGATGAATAGGGTATATTGACTCATTTAAACATTTGATTAAGTGCCTCATAGTATATCACCTTGTGAGTTCTTGGTATTTTTTAGGTGAGGAATGAATAAGGATTGATATTATATATATTCTAATCCCTTTTAGAAATATCTTACAGCAAATCACTTAGGCCAAATTTTAGGATACATTTCATTTACAAAGTAGATGATTTTTTGGCACTAGACACTTTGTATTAAAAGTGGACACTTGCTGCTAATGAGATGTATAAGGATTGGTGAATTGGTTTGGTTGTACCCAGCCCCACCTAAGTTCAAATCTCGAGGGAATTTATAGGTTATATGTGTTTGTTTACTCGATGGTTTCAATGTGATCAACATATTAATAGTTATATAGTTTTCTCAAGGATTGGGCCCCTAGTTTGTGCCCTAGAACTAATTATAGGTCCGATCAAAAGCTACGAACCAATCTAAAAAAAAATGCATACTTTTGTCAATGTCGGTGTCTATCTAGGATAAAAATTTCTAGGAAGCTAGAAAATAGGTTCAAGTCCAAAACTAGAAGTGAAGGATAATAATCACGTTCATATTTTTTTGCACAACATAGAAGGCCTAGTCATTAAAATAACAATGGTCAAAATAAGATATAAGTGATTTAGGCACATAGAGATAGTGAATACAAGCCTTTTGATAGTCGATGGGTCTACAATTGAAAGGTAAAACCATTATGAATATTTTTCAAGTGTACAAGATTAAGGTACTAAACAAGTTAGATTTTAGTATCTACATTTCACCCTATTTAATCTAGTAATGAAATTTCTATGTTAAAGGAAATAAATTCATACCTAGGTGTGTAAAACACACCTTATCTTTGTGTGAGTCTAATTTGAGTGCTTTGTTGGTGACTGACCCTCAACTAAGAGCATGTTATAGTATATAATGAACGTATGAAATCTGAAATTGAAATAATTTTAAATGCTTGAAAATAGAACGAGCAAGGTTAGGAGTACACATGTGTGTTGATGCAACCATCTTCCTTTTTGGTAATTTTATTTGCAAGGATGCCTCATTGTGAAGCATTGAATATGAGATTATGACAATCTGAACCTACAAGTGCGCATATATATATATATATATATATATATATATATATATATATATATATATATATATATATATATATATATATATGAAGGACACATGCCCCAATATTGATGTAAAGTTGAGTTATAACATGTTGATTGAGCATGTTTCATCGCAATCGTGCAACCTAGATATGTGTATGATCTGGTGAGTGAGATCAATTCAATAAAATCATAATATATATGTGGTGAGGGTGGATGACTTAATCAATTCCAGCCTATAAGTATGGTAATGTTAGATGATTTAATCAAGGATAAGTGCACAAAATTGTGGGAACAAAATTGGGAATACCCATAAACATGTTTTCTCTAAAAATTGATAAATCTAAATTTGTATACATAATTTGAGATGATTACACTTAAATGTGAGGATGGTGTAGGAACATGAATTGTAGAATTTCGAGTCTACTTTACAAAACACTAGTTTTTTATAAAATGGTTAAGTATATCTAGGTCAATCATCTAAAATTTCAATAGAAACTCCTATTTTTTTAGGAAAATAGAGTAGATAGCCAGTTGTACGGCCCCTCATTTTTTGAACATTATTTAATATTGTTTAAAACCATTTGGTAAAACTTTAAATAAGATCATCTAGTTTGTAACTTATAATTTTGTATAATTTTTTAAATAAAACATTTTTTTAATTAATTTTACAAATAAATAAATCCTAAAAATTGACAAAAAATTAGATAGTCAGTCGTGCACACATCCCCCCTCCTCGCCCCCCAATACCTCAAAAAATGAGAACTAGTCTTTTTTTAATGCATATAGAATTAGGCCTATTTTTTAATCACTTTTTTTGAATATGGATCAACAA
Organism: Torreya grandis; assembly: GCA_037957365.1. Taxonomy (NCBI): domain Eukaryota; kingdom Viridiplantae; phylum Streptophyta; class Pinopsida; order Cupressales; family Taxaceae; genus Torreya; species Torreya grandis. Next base: position 3,401,449 of record JARHVA010000638.1, on the reverse strand, counting down.
AAAAAAGATACACAAACATATATAGGCATTTATATTTGAGGCATGTAGTGGCCTAAAAAATCTATAGCTAGAAATCAACAAAGATTGAAACCTTAAAATAGTTCAAATTATATAAAATTCATATATTTGGAAAGAGGAGAGTGTGATCTTCATTGTGATAATAGTTTTATGAATTTTATTGTTGAAATTCATAGTGTATTTGGTCATGTAAGTTGAATTTTTTTATTTTCTATCAAAACTCTCAGATTTGACTGTGTGTTGATACGTCCAAACCTTTGGCTCAGGAATCGAAGCCAAAATGTTTGATTTTTTGAATTCAAAATAAACATAACCATAATCACTCTAATTTTTGTGTGTTCCTTTCACATTATAGTAGAAAGTATAAAATATCAATTAGAAAGGTTATCTACTTTATTTTGTGTAATTAGAAATGAACGCATATGCATTATCTTTACATTACACAAAAATAATAGAAAAGATATATTGAAAGGTGCAGTGGTTTACTAAAATAAATGTTAAATATAAGTTTATATTTATATTATTATATAAATTTAAACATATAATTTATATTTATTTTATTAAATATAATAAATTAGGGTCAATCTATATTTGATAGAGTTGGTCTCGCATCTACACACCTTACGATGTGGAAGATAGTTTTTAAAAATCTAATTTGGTGAGTACTTATGCATTTAGGGTCTTAATATTGAACTTGGGGATTTCAACGTTTACAATTGATGTCTATTTTTGGTAAGCATATAATCATTTTTAGGTTTTTGTGCCTTTCAAATTGTTTCCTACCATTTCTAGGAGTCCTAGGTTTGTCAAATTGAAGTTTACAAACCACTCACTTTAAACTCATGACAAAGTGGTGTGATTAGGTAGCATAGGTCACATTTATAACCTATGTACATCAAATGATAATTTTTTTATTAATTTCACTTGTTCATCATCCCTCCCTCATCCTTAATCACTTCATCCTCATCCTTCATCACCCCTAATCATGTTGGTGTAAAATTTTATCATACAAGTTTTGTCTACATGGTTCATTATGCTTGCTTAGGGTATTATAGGACATTTGGATCATTTGGGAAGATTAATCCCACATTCACTAGAATGTGGGATTTCACTCTCTCTCCCATATATATATGTGTCTCTCTCTCTTTGTATTCATCATATAAATTTCAATGGAAGATTGGTTTTGCTCTTATCCTGTTTATGCAATATTTTTTTGTAAACACAATGACTAAGAGGGGGTGAATTAGTCTCTGATTTAACAATTTTGAGAATATTAGTGTATTTCCTTAATTTAGTTAAAGGGTCTAAGTATTAAAATTCATAAATAAATATGCAATACTTAAGCCACTAATTTGTATAAATTTGATTGTGATTTTAACCTTTCAAAAAATAGTAGTAAGGGATAGAAAATAAGACTTAGATGAAAACTATCTGAGATGACTGAGACAAAGTCTATAATTCATTATGCAAGACTAAGACACTATCACAATTCAAGATCTAGCCTTTGTTTATGATTGGATAGGAGCATCAAAATAAAACAATAATAGCACCAATGTTGTAGTCCACTTCTACCACTCTTGTCTAAGAGGCCTAAGTTTTTTGGGTTTTATTTATTGTCTCTGTGTGACCTTACCTATGAAGTTTTGACTATTGAATATCCATGGAACTCCTTATAGAGCTGATTTAGTCTTAAAACCCTAGACTCTACTATGCTTTGGTTAATTTTTGGAAAGAGGAGGGGTTAGTTTGTGTAAGATACACTGAACATGTATCCACACCCCTTGTGTGGGCACGTTGCCTACATACCAATACTCTAAAGACGGATGAAGCCATATGTAGTTCTCCCACTTGATGTGCTTTATGCAATAGTGTGTATGAAGATGAAAATGCTAAAATTGGGTATGTTTAAGGTGGATAAGGACTGGTGTAAGGATTTGAATAAACTTTTAATAGTATTGGTTGGTTATATGCAAAGAATAAGAAATATTTCTTGAGTAGTCTTGCTTATATTCTTTCTTGCTTAGTGATATTTTTCAACCCTTTCTAAATGAGCTTTGAATGGGATTTTATAGGGATATATTGGTTATGGGTTGAATGTACTCACATTAAGCTAACAAGGAGAAGGATGAGGAACTAGAAGGAATTGACCATTGGGGCTAAAATACACTTGGACAAGAGCACTGAAATAGGACACTAGTGGTATTAACACTATAGTCCAAGTTGGGTGCTATTGTCCTTAGCTAACAGGGCCTAGGGGGATGGATTTTTCATGGAAAGAGTAGTCTGGCTGAGCTAGGATTAGGTATAGAAGGCTACAAATGACTGGGAATCAATGAAAATATGCCTATGAGGGTCATGAAAGTAAGCAGGAGGGACCTATGGGTTGGGTGTCATTAGTCACACTCAAGTTACCAATTTTCACATTCTATATGATTACATTTCCCCCCTTTATTCTAATGATGCAGCAAAGTGAAATACTATGATAAAGTAAAAATAGAAAGCGTACCTAAACTTACTTACAAGGGTGAAGCTCATGAAGTTGTGTGATGCTATGTGTGTATAGAGAGATCTTATTGTGAAGTGTGAATCTATAATAAAAAATAGAGAGTAGATCAGTTCTTACTAGATACACTATATCTTAATAAAAACATATAAAGTTGAGTAAGAGAGAGAGGAAGAAAAAGGAATTAATACAACTCATCAAGTACGTAGATTAATACAAAACTTGTGATGCTGAGTGATGTTGGATGATGCTAGATGTGTGTTGAACCAAGAGTAATATCGCACACAAAGTTGAGTGCTCAATTACCTAGAAGTGGCTTAAGAATGCAAATGTTGGTCCTTTATCTCCATCATAACCCACTAAGTGAATCTAGGTGGTCATATATGTGTTGATTAATGTTTGGATTGTGTGTCCAATCCCTCTGAATAGGTGGCTAAAGAATACAAATTCTAGCTAGCCCTTTGGCTCCATCATTGCCCCATGAAGTGAAGCTATGAAATGAGACCGGTATGGATGTATGTCATATAGGATGGCTCCTAAATCCCATGAATGTATTTTGATTTAAAAATGTTAGCATGGATAGCTGAATGTATGCTAGAAACTAGGCCACTCTTGGCCACTCCAAAAGATGTAGATTAGGCTTGTGTGAAAACCACTCTGAAACTAGTGCACTAGGTTTATATGAAAGCCACTTCGAAATGTGAAATTTAATCTTGTATGAAAGCCACTCCAAAATGATGCCAACCACTTGAAAATGAAATAAGGCATGTAACTACTGAGAATTCTTGGGTAATACTAAACTTGGAAATAAAAGAAAACAAATATACCACACACATTGCCCCCAATCACTGGTGTTTGAAACATGGATTTTGATCTAAAAGTTATATCAATTTCCATATCTAAAACTAGAAGTGAGAGCCATCATACCACACATGATGCCCCCTATATTTCAATTATTTGAGCAAAAGTGTATTGAAAATTGTTGATTTTAAAATGGTCTAACTATGCAAAACTATAGTTGAACCTATTTTTCTACCTTATTCTAGAAAATTTGGTTTTTTTGTTGTTTGGATAGGAACATCAAAAATAGACACTAGAGGGCCTGGTGCTATAGTCCAATCTTAGCACTATTGTCCAAGGTAAAAATATGATGGTTGTTCTAACATTTTCACTATTTTCCTGGTCTATTCTATCTGATTTGATATCTAGGTGTTATTTTGGGTGTTCTGAAAATTCAATTTTTTATCATTAGGAGCTTTGATCTCTATGACAAAAACCCCATTTGTTTCCCCCTCTTTTGAGAGTAGGAATGAAGACCCTATAAGACTACCCTCAGAAGAAAGAGCCCTACAAGTGTGTTATGCTATAAATATACATGATATATAAATGATAATCGATAAGATATCTCAAGATATAGCATGGTTTGTAATGAGAGATTGTTAAACCAACAAGGGTATGCCTAGATATATATAATAATGTAATAATATGTGAAATGTATTGAACTAGAATTGGAAGTCTAGTTAGTTGTCAAGGAGGGATGGAGCATGATGTCCAACATGGCATCTAATAAAGCAAGATAATGCATGATGTGGATCATGGCATTACAAACAATTGAAAAAGTGATCAAGCAAAAAGCATACAAGGCAAAAATCAAGAAGCATACAAGAGTGGCCAAGGGGCCAAATGAACAAGGGAAATGGACACATGTCACTCAAAATAGAAATCAATCATGAAAGGCATGTTCAAATGCCACATACACATATAATTGGAACAAGCAAGGTTAGTGTGAAAGCCACAATCACATAGAAGAGTACAAGCAAAGTATATTGTCAAATGTCCTAAGACACATACAAGAGATAAAATTAGAATTGAGAAATTCAATCACATCTAGCTATGTAAAGCAAGAAAGGAAAACATGTAAAAATTAGATATGCAATCGTATCTAACTAATCAAACAAAGAATTTAAAAGTATGCAAGACATGTAGTACAATACTAGGTATATGCTAATAAATACATAAGTGTTATATACTAGTGGAATATTGATAGAGTAATCTATGTAATCATAGTAAGTAATGTACATCAACATGACAACTAGAGTGTGTGGTGTAGGAATGACATAACCTGAATGGTGTAGTCATGTAGAAGATGCCCCTAGTGGGTATGTATATCAATGTATGTCTTGAATGTAGAAGTAAGATGCCCTCTCAATGGGTAGAGTGAAGTAATCAAGGATTTGGATGTCACTACACACACTCAAATAAGATTAAGTGAAGCATGGTATTATAGATAAGTCAACAAACAATAGCATAAAATAGAAAATGTAAGTTTAGCATTATAGTAGATATGTAAAGCATGGATAATGCACACAATTGAAATGTTTTTAGTGTTTTTGGATTATTTGCATGTTTTTTATATTTTGAAGTATTTGAATGTTTTTATATTTTTGAATTTTTGAATTTTTGAGAATTAAGCTATTTAAAATCAATCATTAGGAGACTACATAAAAGAAATTGAAGAGAAGATATGTACAAGTAAGTTGGGAAGGGATGATACTAACTGGTGAGTCTCATGAGAGACTCCCTATCATAGTGTCCTGTATCAAGGAAAGGAATCGTGCATGATCATGAAACATGATGGAAGGGCTAAGACTATGGCTCTAAAAGCTATATATGTTGTAAATGATCTAAAATCTCTAAAGTAAAAAATTGAGTGTGGGGTACCCTGATAACTTTGAGAAGTGGATGCAACTATAGGGCACTCAGAGACCCATCTGGTAGTAGGAGAAGCTCTTTGAATATGTGCTATGTGGGTGGATGCATGCGACCTTAATGATACTGCCCTGGGTGTGAACATTATAGCTGGAAGCTTTCTAGAATATTAAATCTATGGTTACTTTAAAAGAGACCTTTATGGAAGTTTATGAACTCTCTATGCTGGAAATGGATGCCTCAATTGTGTCTGAATCTGAACTGGAGGAAGAACTGAAACTGATGGAGAAATTGAAACTAGTGGTTGAACTAAAACTAGTGATTATGAAGTAGAAGATGGTTGTAAAGTGGGGAGTGGTAACTCATATGGAACTCCACCAACTATGACAACCTAATTATTGTGAATGAATTTCACACATCTATGAAGTGTAGAAGGTACTACTTGATGTTTCTAAATCCATGGTCAACTAAGTAACATATCAAAAACTCCTACACTGGGAACAATAGTAAATGGTGTGGCCATGTGTGTTGGACCAACCTATAGAGGAAGTACAATCTCACCCAATGAAATTTTTATTTTCCCATTGAATTCACTTATAACTATGTCCGTCAGGGTAATATCCTACTCTAAACATCCCAAATGTTGTAATAATGTCATAGTGCACATGTTCACATTGGATCCATTATCTATGAGAACACTATGAATAGGATGATTATGAATTTAATCTCTAATAAAGAGTGCATGATAATATGAATCATCCTCAATGATATCCTACTCTGAGAATGAGATGGAAGGTCTAGTGGGAACTCTATAATTGTATACACCAATCATGTTACTCAAAGGATGTGTCTCAACTAAAGGTGCCTTGTACGTATCTGGTGGCAGATGTGCATGATATGCATGGTGAACCCCTAATGTGTCCCATGTCTCTTGTTTAGAATGTTTTAGAAAGGGATCTGAGAAGATTTTCAAAGCTTTATCATGTGTTTAATTTTCTTGAGGAGGCTCAACTAAAGTTCCAAGATCAATATGATTTCCATCTATCATATCCTGTATCTTGTGTCTCAAATGGATGCATTTATTTCTTATATGGCCTAGTTCCCTATGAAACTAAAAAAATACATGTTGATCATATTCCCATGGAAGAGACTTTATTGGGTCAACTTCATAAATAAGAGGGGAAGATATGATGTTACATTCTAATAGCTACTATAAAACTCTGGCTAGAAAAATTAGTAGATTGGTATAGGTTCATCGAGGAGGTGCTAATAAAACCACACATTAAGGGGGCTTAGAAGATGTATTATGGGAAATGAGTTTGCCCATTGAAATTAGTTTGACTTCTCTTTCCTTTAGTGCATGACACAATTTAGTGAAAGAAGAGAATATTTTGAACATAATTGATTCATGCAAAGCTAGTAGAAGACTCTATTTGAAGAGATCTTGTAGCTCTTGATCAACCATGGGGCTAGTCATCTTAGCCAAAATAGTCTTACTTCTAAGAGCATAATCTATGAGATGCTCATTTGACCTTTGTTTCTATTGTGTAACTTGGGCATATGAAACCTTATCACTAATGTTAATGCTGAAATGATCTAGGAACATGTTGGCTAAAGGATTGAATGCATCGATCGACTAATTTGGTAGATTGAAGACCCATTGTAAAGCATAATCCTTTAGGCTCTATGGAAATAGCTTGGTTAGAAGCTAGTCATTTTTCACATAGTCCAAGCATGCTACATGAAAGGCTCTCAAATGTGTCTCTGGATCACCCTTGCCATCATATAGAGTGAGTTTGAGTTTAACAAAACCTAATGGCAATGGTGTCGAAGTAATGTGACGTGCCAAAGGTGTATGCAATAAATCAAAAGAATCCAAATCCTATGTATGTCTAGAGACACCTTGTTCAAGATGTATCACTTTAGATTAAAGAGATGTTATCTCTTGAACAAGGGCTACCACATCAGGAGACAAAGATGTACTAGTTGTAGTTGGTGGTGTAGAGGTAGGTTGGGATGCTATAGGGGGTTGTTGAGACATAGGTGTCCCCATAGTGTTATTTGCAATTGGTTTCTTTGAAGGAATGGAAGACTCAATTTGTTTAACCTTTTTAAGTTTCATGATAGATTGTAAAATAAGAGTAAGATCTCAAGGATAGTCCCAGAGTCTTTCTTGAAAACTTTGTAGGATCAAATCTTTGTTTAGGACAAATTCAATATTAACAATGGGTGTAAGTTGATGAAGATTTTGATGTGGTGGATCATGAAAATCAATGTTTGTATCATCATTATTATTCTCATACTACTCATCATCACAATTATCCTCATTAAAATTGGTGTAATCTGGATGTGTAGGATTTGTAGCAGAAGTCTGAGCTAGTTGTTTGTCCATGGTATAAGGTCAAGTTCAAGGAATCTGGGTGAATTCAAGAGGGTTGACACTAAGTCTTGTACTTCATTTCAAAGGAAAATATGTAAGGAGATTAGGTGGCATAAGGAAAATGATTTGGATAATAGTAGAAAAGATTAAACAAATATAATCTAAATAAGGAACTAGAATATGTATAAAAAGGATTCGAATCTCACAAACATGTAAGATGACACTTCAAGAAGAAATGAGACCTAGTATATGTAGCTAGGGTTTGAAAGATGATTATTTTGAAAATTACTATGAAAATTTGAAATTTAAAGTGAATTTCTGAGTGAAATATGCAAGTAAGAAATTAAGAATTTATTTGGAAAATTGGTGATTTAAAGAGACCTAGAAGATGCAACTAGGGTTTTGAAAAATTAATATTGCTGAAAATTACTATTGAAATTTGAAATTTGAGATGAACTTATAATTTTAATATGTTAGTAAAAAATCAAAAAAAATATTGGAAAATTATTGGGAAAATACCGGGACCTAGTATGGACAACTAGGGTTTGAAAGAAAATTATTTTTAAAATTACTACACAATTATAAAATTTAATGCTAATTTCTAATTTCTTAATTGTCTTCTCACTGTTACCTGGGTATTCATTGTTTGCATCATTTGGCCCATTAGCAACTGGCTAACTTGGATGACCATTTTATCACACTTGAGGACTAGAACCTATCCATAAGCCATTATGGACATGAAACATGAGTCTCAAGATTCATTTTTCATCAATTTTAAAACTTTGTCTAATATAACCTTTTACAGCGATAACTTCTTCAGAAACAAGTCTATATCTTCATATTTTCTCTCTCCTCTTTAACCACCACCACAACACCTAGAAGAGTTCACTATAAGATACAAACACTTACCTAAGAAATAAAAACCATATTGAGTACTTTTGAATCATATCTTCAACATCAGGTCACTATTAGGGTTCTAAGAGGGTTTAAACACACTTCCATTGTTAATGATTGTTCATAAAGTATAACCCCTCAATCCAAAAACTAATTCTTGAGATTTTGAGATAGTGCCCTTCCCAATATACCATGAATATCTTATGTTTCAATTCATAGGTTTTATGATCTAAGAAACATAATAAAATTCTTCTTGGTTTGAGAACCCTTTATTTAATGTACTTGAGAGACCTAAAAACCACTTTGTATGCATTTTATTAGAAACCTTGACCTCAAATTGCATGAACAAACTTGAAACAACATGCCTCACCTATATCAATTATTATATGAGCTCAAACACCTTTAAATATAATTATGACCCCTAATTAGGCTACACTCTCTCTCTTTACTCTTTTAGACCTGGACCTGTAAACCACATTAGGCCTTAAAACTAACCTTCATGCCTCTTTTCATGCACTCTCTACCTAACTCACATACTCAATAAATCTATCTCATGTTTAAGCACTACCATACATACTTTAAATGCATTGACAATATATCATGACACCTCATTAGACTAGGTAAGGTCTAGAAATGATTTAAGTGCAGACTTGGTCTGAAGGTCTTACCCTTGTAGGCTCACCTTCAGACTCTCATGAGCAATCCAATGCCTCTCATACAATCTCAAGAAACTTTATACAACCACTCATGCCAGTGTGGACTCATCTCACCAAGCCACCATGCTCATACCTTCTTAAAAGGTCTTTTCATGCCATGACTAGGCTTAGGCTACTCAAAGACCTATACCTTCATACAACCATAAGGCATTAGTTGCCTTCAAATTATCTCTTTTGCCTTCAAATTATCTTTCATGAAAACATCCTTTAGTGACAACAGTCCATCAATGACCTTTGTCACATCAACAATCTACCAACTAGGCACATTTTCTTAATGACATCAACCTCAAGCAAGATGTACCATTGACATCAATGACAATACTTAATAATCTTCCCATTTGTCATTGATGGCAACTACTCTCATAAACTTATCTCAACAAGAAACTTCTCCCTCATTCTAAACTTGCTCCCCCTTTGACATAAATGAAAAAGTGATGTCTGCAACTCCTTGGATCACACTCCTTGTAACCAAAATACTCAACACCCAGGACTATGATTTTATGAGTCATAACATAAACATGATCCCCCTATCTCCATGCATACCTTCTTGTAACAACTCACCTAATCTTAAATATAATGAACCACCTGATTATCTCTACCCAAGTACTTGGATTCTTCAATGATTTTTAATGGAATGAATTACACCTAATTCATGTCTTAGGTGTTCAAATGTTACCTTTAAAAGTGGTTTGGTCAAAATGTTTACAATCTGATCCTATGTAGAAACATATTCAATTCTAACACTTTGTTCACTTATCTAGTCTAGTAAAAAATGATACCTGATGGGAATGTGCTTAGTCTTTGAGTATATAATAAGGTTCTTTGATATTCTTATAGAACTTGTATTGTCATAATAAATAGGGCTAGGACCATCATACTCCACCCTATAGTCTTTTAGGGAATGTCTCATCTATAGGACCTAAGTGCAACATGAAAATACTACAATATACTCAGCCTCACAAGTGGATAATGTTATTGATGGTTGCTTCTTGCTTATCCATGAAATTGAGCACCCACCTAAGAAGAAAGCTCCTCCATTGGTACTTTTCTTATCATCTAGACTTCTTTCCCAGTTTGTATCTGTATAGGATGTTAAATTGAATTCCTTTCTCATTGAATACTACAAGCCATAATCTATTGTCTCATTGAGATACTTGAGTATCCTTTTGACTACTTGCAGATGATTTTAATTTTTATCTACTTGAAACCTTCCCACAATACCTACTACTTGCATGATGTTAGGTTTAGAGGTAGTGGTGTATATAAAACTTCCAATCATTGACATATATGATGTCTAATTGACCTTTGGAAACTCATCTTCCTTTCTCAACTTACACCTGTGATCATAGGTGTACTAACTACCTTAAAATCTTCCATTTCAAACTTCTTCAACATCTTTATTATGTATTTGGATTTTGAAATGAATATACCTTTTTTAGATTGAGTGATTTGCAACCCAATAAATAATGATAGTTATCCCATCATGGGCATCTCAAACTCTTTCTTCATCACCTCTATAAATCCCTTGGTCATGTTCACATTGTTTCCACCAAAGATGATGTCATCCATAGACAACTACTATAAACAGATGGTCATCTTCTAACTTTATGTATAGATTACTATCTTCAACTCCTATTTTGAATCCTTGATCCAAGAGATACCTATCCAACCTGGCATACCAAGATCTAGGAGCTTTATTTAGACCATAAAGATCTTTTTTCAATCTTTAAAAAATTGTCCTTATCACCTAATAGTGAGAACCCCTCAAATTTATCTATGTACACCTCCTCTTCCAAATTACCATTCAAAAAGGCAAATTTGACATCCATATGGTATATCTTGAACCCTTTGAATCCTGTATATGCTACAAACAATCTGATGGAATCCAATGTTTCTACTAGTGCAAAAGTCTCCTCAAAGTCTACCCCTTAAACTTGTGTATATCCCTTGCATACCAATCTATCCTTGTTCCTAGTGACTTATCCATCTTCATTAAATTTGTTTCTAAACACCCATTTTATGCCAATGACATTCTTGTCTTTGAGCCTAGGAACTAGTTCCCAAGTCTCAATCTTCTCTATTTGGTCTAACTCCTCATTCATAACATATATTCAAATAATTTATTTGCTTAATTATATAAGACTCTTAGGTTCAATCTTAGTTAATAGAGAAAAACTCTCTTGATTTAGATTATTTATGAGTCTTCTCCTTGTTTACATACTTGCATTATTATTACCAATGATTTGAGATTCAGGATGATCTCTTTGAATCTACCTTGAGGGGCCTTTTGAGTCCTATCTTTCCTCAACTTCTTTTTTTTCCTCATAAACCTCTATAGTCTCCTCTTCATTCTTAAAGTTCAGATTCTCTAAAGTATCCTTTGACTATGAGAGTGATTTCCTTGTCTCGTCAATATTCACATTGGTCCTTTCTACTATCTTTTATAACCTCTTGTTATAACATCTATAGTTTGAGCTCATTGATGAGTATCCTAAGAATATACCTTCATGAGATATAGAATCAAACTTTCCTAAGTCTTTATCATCTCTTTAGATGAAGCATTTTCTCCCAAACACTCTAAAGTTTTCCACATTAGTAGATCTACCTTTCCACTATTCATAAGGAGTCTTGTTACAATTAGTCCTCATCTATCCTCCTTTCAAAATGTAGACTATAGTGCTTACTTCCTATTTTCAATATCCATCAGATAATATAGAATCATTTAGCATAGTTATAGCCATTTCTTGAATTATCCTATTCTTTCTTTCCACTAACCCATTCTATTGAGGTGTCCTAGTTGTTGAGAATTGTCTCCTTATTCCATGAACCTCATATGAGTCATCAAACTCATTGGACCAAAACTCTCTTCCTTTGTCAGATCTTAGACACTTGATCTTCCCATTTTTCTCATTCTCAACAAGAGCCTTGAATGCCTTGAACTTGTTAAGATTTTCTAACTTTTCTTTCAAGAAAGCTAATCAAGTCATTCTTGTGTAATCATCTATGATTAACATGAAGTAGCTATCTCCTTGAATACTTTGAATTCTTGTAGGTCCACAAAGATCAATGTGTATTCACTCCAAGGATCTTTTTGTAGAGTAATCCTTGGACTTGAACCTTCTTCTAGTCTACTTCCCATGTTGACATGCTTTTCAAAGTATGTTTTAGGTTTGGTGATCTTAGGTATGTTCTTCATAGAATTTTTAGTTCTTATTTTGACCAGATTGTCAAAGTTTAGGTGATCTAACCTTCTATTCCATGGCCAAATTTCATCCATCTTGATCATAAATAATCTCTCCTTCTTGATCTCATTCAATACATATAGATTATTCTAAGTTCTCTTAGCATTAGTAATTAGCCTTCTTGATTTGGCTCTCCTTATCTCACATCCTCTATTATGAAATATTAATGTGTGTTCTTGATTGCACATTTGACTTACACTAATCAAGTTATGTTTCAAAAATTTCACATATAATACATTTTATGACTTGGTCTTCCCATTATCCAAACTCAAGATACCTTTGCCAACTATCTTGGTAGTTGTGTTGTCTCCAAACCTCACTATTCCTACAACATTATTATTCAATAAGATGAACGTATTTTAATATCATGTCATGTGGATTATGAAACCACTATATATATACCATTTCATTCATTCATATTGAATATTAAAGGTAGTCTGATCTAGCATAGAATCCACTTTAGTCTTATATTCCTCCTTAGCAAATAGTCCATCTTGACTCTTGGTCTTAATATGATCAGTCCTAACTTGTTTTAGCTTCTATTACAATTTTTAAGCCTTATCATGTACTCTAGGAGCTTCATATATATTTTTTAATCTTGAGGGCCTTCTAACTCTATTAGAATATAATCTTGCAATGTGTCCTATATCATGACAACTATAGCAAACAACATTTATATACTTATGTCTTGATTGATCATTCCTTTTCCCATGGTCTCATGATAAATTATCCCTTATTTATGTCATTGGGATTTCTTAGTGGTATTTTCATGTTTTTACTCTTGATTTGTTCTAAATTCTCACACTCTTTCTCAAACTTTCTCATTTTTTCTATGAGTTGCTCATGCTTATCCTTCAAGGAATCTAGCGTTGTCTTCAACTGGTCATACTCAACATCCTTTGATATAAACCTTTCATTGACACCTTCTAAATGATTCCTAAGATCTTTGATATTCTTATTTTTATGATTCAAATAATCAAGGGCACTTATGAGCTTAGATTCAATGTCTACTTCAACTTCTCCTTCTTCACTATCATATTAGACTTCTTCATCATACATGTTGTCTTCTTCTTTTTGATCACTAGACATCTTATGCTTCTTAGGATCATATTCAAGATGTTAGACTTGATTTAAAGGAACAATATCTAATACCAATTATTAGAAACACAATGACTAAGAAGGGGAGTGAATCAGTCTCTTAAAAACTTTATTTCAACTCCTCCTTAGCATACATGAACCATCACATTAACATATAGATCAAGCAATCAACCATGCAATAATTATAAAAGATTACACAATAAAACACATCATATATGTGGGAAAACCTTAAGGAGAAGAAAACCCACTGATTCTTGAAAATGGACTAAAGTCTTATAAGTTAAAATATCACAATTTAGTGAAGCACCAACTCCACATGGAACACCAACCCCAACTAGTTAAGCACCAACTTGCAAGAAGACACCAATCCAATTGATGACTCAGAACCAAATAAACCACCTAAAACCTTTGATAAAATTCATAACACCTTATTTATCAATTAATAGATTATGATCACCTTCTTCAGTTCTTCTCTCACTTCTATCCTTCTCAAATTACCTTCTAGGCTTTTTCACTCAACTAGGTCTCTTCAAGACAAATTAGGTCATATGACATTGATATTAAACTATAGTATCCCTATTATATATTAATTATTGTTTCTCACACCCCTATTATTTTCTAATAGACCTAATTTATCTCTTCAAAGAGATATTTCCTTCTCTTGCACACTCACATTGTCTAACTAGCCAATTAGGCCTATTAGGCCTTGTTCTTATACAATCCTTTAGCTCATTGGTCATACATACACACTTGAATAATTTTATTACCCTTAAAATATGTCTTATAACACATTTAATACATGAATAAAACATTATAATAGGTCATCCTCAACATACAAGACCAAAACCTCTTTTAGACCTTAAAGAGACCTAATTCAATTAGACCTTCATTAGTAAACATTACCCTTTGATATTCTTGGAATAATTTAAAACTAAAAACATGGTAGGAAAATTTAATATACCACTAAAATATACCCCCAATAATATCATATTATTTACATGATATTTTTTTCCCTAATCACCACTTGAATCACACCATTAGTATTGTTCATATTAGGCCTTCACACACATAGAAAGGTCTGTTGAACAACTGAAGATAATAGATTATTTGGCCATAAAACCATGATATTAAATCACTTAAAAAAACCTTAAATACCTCAAAAAATTCACCAAGTGTACCAGACTTCATCACATATTTAAAAAAGCCTCAAAAACACATTTACAACTCACTCAGAACTGCCAGTTTTCTTTAAAGACCAGTCATGGTGACTCGAACCTCCAACACCTGTATATAAATATTTAATGAATTATAATGCATGTATATTAGCTTATGATATAATTATAATATTATTATATATAAAGGTAATATGGTCAAATGGAAAATATTGGTCTTGTAAATTAATCTAATGACCTTATATCTCACTATCTTATTTGAACCAGATAGGTCAACTTTGAGTAAAATTTTCACTATATATACTAACTTAAAAAATTTATACCAAACTTGAAATTGTCTTAAAATTACTGAAAAACATCTCCATGCACTTGGTTTCATCACTCTATCATGATAACACATTCCAAATTCTCTTCTCATTGCTACTTGGGTTATTCACAGTTTGCATCATTTGGCCTATTAACAACTAGCAAAATTGGATGATCAGTTTATCACACTTGAGTAATATAACCTATCCATAAAACTTCATGGACATGAAACATGAGTATCAAGCTTCATATTCATCACTTTTCAAATTGTGTCCAATACAACTTTTTACAGCTATAACTTTTTCATAAATAAGTTTGAATCTTCATATTTTCTCTCTCCTCTCTCTAACCACCACCACCTAGAGGTACCTGGAAGAGTTCACTACAATATACAAACACTTTATTAAGAATTAAAAACCATCCTAAGCACTTTTTAATCATATCTTCAACATTAGGTCACTATTAGGGTTCTAAGAGGGTTTAAACACACTTTCAATGTTAATGATTGTTCATAAAGCATAGCCCCTCAATCCAAAAAATAATTCCTAGAATTTTGAGCGAGGACCCTTCCCCATCTACCATTAATATCTTAGGTTACCATCCATAGGTTTTAAAAGTTAAAAAACACAATAAAATCCTTTTCAGGTTGAGAACCCTTCATTTTTTGCACTTGAGAGACCTAAAAAGCACTTTTTATGTATTTTATTGTAAACCTTGACCTCAAACTACATGAACAAACTTGAAACAACATGCCTCACTTCTTTAAATTATTACATGATATAAAACATCTTGAAATATGATCATGACCCCTCATTAGGCCACACTCTCTCTCTTTACTCTTCTAGACCTTGACCTGTAAACTACATTAGGCCATAAAATTAACCTTCATGCATTTTTACATGCACTCTCCACCTCAATCACATACTAAATAAACCTCTCTCATGATTAATCACTACCATACATCCTTCACATGCCTTTACAATAGATCATGACACCTCATTATGCCAGGTAGGGTCTAGAAGTGGTCTAGGTGCAAACTTAGTCTGAAGGTATTACCCATGTAGGGTCACCTTCAAACTCTCATGAGTGTTCAAATACCTCTCATTCATTCTCAATCAACCTCATACAACCAATCATGATAGTGTACACTCATCTCACCAAGCCACCATGCTCTTACCTTCTTACAAGGTCTTTTCATTCCATAACTAGGCTTAGGCTACTCAAAGCCATGTACCTTCATACAACCATAAGGTATTAGTTTCCTTTAAATTGTCTATTTTACCTTCAAATTATATTTCATGAAAACATATTTTAGTGACAAAACTCCATCAATTCCCTTTTTCATGTCAACACATTGCCAACTAGGCACACTCTCTTAATGACATCAACCTCATGCAAGATGTAACATTGACATCAATGATAATACTCAACATATTCTCATATTTGTGATTTCATTTTATTATAGATATTGTGTTTTTCACATTCTTGACTTATGCCTATGAAAAACATGTGCATTTTCTTAATCCAAAAATCTTGGTGTCCATTCTGATATGGTATCAGAGCCACTCTGGTATTCGATTGTCTTATTTTTATTATTGTTATTTTATTTGAAATCTTGAGGTTTGTTATTTGCAAATAAAATATAATTTTCAAAATATATTTTATGAATTTTTTAATCTTTGATGGAGTCATATTTTTTTCAAAACTAGTTCATTGGCATCCATTACCATAGTTTCTATGGTTTATTTGTGACTACATGTTTGGTGTTGCTTGGTGTATTTTTATACAAAAAATTGCATGCTTCCATACAGCCTCAGGTATAGTATCCTTTATGCAGTATCGACCTGTGTTCGGCCTTAGCTAGTTATATGTATTTGATCTTATTTTTTGCATTTCTTTCAAATGGATAATGGATACAACATTTCACTTGTTGAGACTAATGTCATTGCTGACCAATTAGAACTACCAGTCCATGCATCCTCTACATCAAAATCAGCCAGCTTAGCCTAATTGTCTCAATTGAAATAACATTTGGTTGTAGCAGGGGGATATAGTCTACCACCCTATAACCCCCTAGATAGGCCTTTGGTTGCACCTAATTCATGCTCAAAAACCATCAAAAAAGACTCCTATTTCAAAGGCTTGAAGTTTCTTCCAAAACAAGCTAAGTCTATTCAAGTTTGCCCTAATTTTTTTAACATGTTAAATTATTTTTTTAATAGCTTGATTTAAAACAAAGAAAAATAGGCTAATTTTATTTTAATGCATAAGAATATTGGTCAAGTTTAGCATTGTTATTGGATATTTATTATTTTATTTTATAAAATAATATTTTATGGGAAATATTTAAAAAGAAAGTGTTATTCATTTTTTCACTTGCTCACATTGTACTTTCTTCCTTAGATGGATTATTGATTAAGTCTAATGTACTCTTTTATTTGTAAAATATCATCTTTTGAATCATTACATTGATTGATCAAGACACACTATCAATTAAGTCTGACATATTTTGAGCATGTATTTACAATATTTAGGGGGTTTCATCATTTCATAGTTCAGGGGGGTTCATCATTTCATAGTTTAGGGGGGTGTATTATGATTTTTTTGTCTCTTTTTACAATTTACTTGCACTTTCATTTCTATAACTTCAAATTTCGATACTACTACATCTCATTTCTACACTAATGGATTCAAGTTCAATCAACCCACTAACTCCCTTTAACTATAATGAATGGAAAATCAAGATGGCAATCATTCTAAGGAGTAAGGGTTTGTATAAGATAACCATGGGTAATGAAACTAAACCTAGCATAGATGCAAATATAGTTAAGTGGTATAATAGTAGTGATGAATTCTATGGGCTATTACGTCTTTCTATAGCACCTAATCTTTTATTTCACTTAGACGCTGCCAAATCACCTCATGATTTATGGACCATTCTAGTAAATTGTTTAGGGAGAAAGATGTAATGAGAGGTCATGAACTTAATAATGAACTCATTATCCTAAGTCATTATAACTTTGACACCCTTCAGGATTTCTTCACTAAGTTCAAGTTCTTGAGATTGTAGTTGAAATAATGTGGGATAAAGAAAGAAAATGACTAACTTATTTTTTCTATACTCTCTAAACTAGGTCTTGACTATTTAGTCTTTGTCTCTACTTTTCATGCCACTAAAATTTATTTAGGCACTACATGGAAAATACCCTCTTTAGATTCTTTCATTAGCGACTCAACTAGGGAGCAAGACAAGTTGATCAAGATGGTCACATTGAATTCCACAAAACCTCAAGCCCTAATTACTAGGAATGGGAAATCAAAGACTTCCAACAAAGAGAAGAAGAAGAATAAGGATTAAGATAAGGAGAAAGAATCAACCTCTGTTAAAACCAACACTGAAGCCTCCTCTTCCAATGGCAAACTAATAAAGAGAAGGTTAAGTGTGCCTACTATAATAAAAATGGGAATGATGAAAGTAAATGCATGAATAAGCAAATAGATCACCTAACTCATCTCCTAGAGAAGAAAAACATAGGTTTTCCTGAGTCCATCAAACATAATTCACCTACCCAAGATTCTATGAAGGTAAAGGGCAAGGGGAAAGATAAATAAAATGGCAATTCTCTTGTAGTATTTGTAGCTTCAACATCTTCATGGGTCATTGGCTCAGGTACTTCTCACCACATAGGCTCTTCACTAATTAATTTTTATTATTTATAACATTGTAGCATGACTTTTATAGTTTGGTTGATGACACTTCTATACCTATTGTAGGGAGAGGGTCTATTGAAATGGAAGAAGGAACATTCAATAATGTTCTAAGTGTCCCTTCCCTTTCAACCAATGTGTTATTAGTGTATCAAATCACTCATATCAACAAAGGCATGAAGGTTGAGATTTTTCCAGATTTAATTATCATCAAGGAGTTTCATAGTGATACTATAGTGGTATTGGGTAGGGAAGATCACCAAGCCATGTTATACACCTCACATTTTTCACCTAATTCTTCTCTGACAACATTGTTGACTCATTCATATGGAATTAGCAAATTATGGCATGAGAGGTTTGGCCACCTTAACTACTTCTACCTTGAGAAACTTAGTGAAAATAACATAGTCATAGGCTTGCCTCAAGTCTAATATTCTAAGGGAATTTGTGAGGGGTGCTCTCTTGGGAATCATGCTAAATAAAAATTTGACAAAATCAAACCTTAGAGGGATTCACAAGCATTGGAGTTAGTATGTAGTGATGTATCTGGGCCTTTTCCTAGTCTATCTTTTACAAAGGCTAAGTACTTTCTCACTTTCATTGATGACTTATTGAGATATACATGGGTCTAATTTATTAATCAAATGTATGAAGTGTTTAAATAGTTTCAAGACTTCAAGGCACTTTTTAAATAATAATATGAGAAATCCATCAAAGTTCTTCGAACTAACAATGGAGGTGAATATGTCAACAATAGATTTGAGTAGTTTTACACCATAAATGAGTTTGATTTGTAGTGAATAGTTACTTATGGTATTTCACAAAAAAAAAATTAAACACAAGAATAGGTCCTTAAAAGAGATGAATAGTTTTATGATTCACTCTAAATCCTTGGCACCTTAGTAGTGGGTTGAATCCATTAATTGTACATGATATATTCAGAACAGGGTTCCTCATAAAGCTTTGAAAGGCATGACACCCTTTAAATCTTGGCATATAAGGAAACCTAATGTTTAGCACCTTAGGGGTTTTATATCTCCAACTATAGCATGTATACCAAAAAATATATGTAAATCTATGAAACCTCAGTCCAATCCTTTTATCTTTGTAGGTTATCTAGATGGTGTCAAGGGGTACCACCTTATACATCCAACCACACATTAGTTGTTCATAAAGAAAAGTTTTCAATTTCAAGAGAGTATGATAGACTCAACACTTGACACTTCTTCTATTTCATTGGTTTCACTCAGACTTAGTGATTCTTCTTCTAACTTGGATCATCTAGAGTAGGTTCCTGAGCCAAGGTCTTCTTATTCCATTTATGATAGTGGGAGTAGTGATGGGGAATATTATACATCCACCTCTAGTCATGTTTTAGAGTATGAATTAGCACCTAACTCACCCATATTCAATCCCATTTGGGAAAGGTAGACACTTTAGAGTGTAGGAACATGGGTAAGGGGTCTAGAATATGATATGCATACTTGAGCAAATTATCAGAGTACTGCACATGCTTTCTTTGCTTCAGTTTTAGATCCAAAAACATTATGAGAGGCTTTAGGCATACATGACTGGGATATTTCTATGTAGGAATAATATTATTCCTTGATCAAAAATCACACTTGGGATTTGACTTCACTTCCTAAGGGAAGGAATATGGTTCAATGTAGGTGGTTATATCAGACCAAATTTGTAGTAGATGGGTCAGTCGATAAGTATAAGGCATGATTGGTCACCAAGGGTTTTTCATAGGTAGCTGACATTGAATATTCAAAGACCTTTACACCTATTTCAAAGATGAATTCTATCAAACTCACACTATTTATAGCCTCAATACATGGTTGGTTTGTGCACCATATGGATGTGAAGAGTGCCTTTCTTCACCTAGAGCTTAAGGAGGATATCTACATGGATCAACCATTTGGGTTTGTTCAAGATTCACCCTTAGTTTGTAAACTTAGGAAATCCATCTATGGCATCAAATAGACCCATCAAGAATGTATGATAAAAAGGATTCCTTCCTCCTTACTTCAGGTTTCATTAGGTGTCATTCAAACCCCCAATGTATATTTTTTGTTATAGGATGAATCTTTACGGATACTAGTCCTTTATGTTGATGATCTTTTGATCACTAGGAGTTCTTCATCAACTATTAAAATAGTTAATATAGCTCTATAGGACATATTTGACATGATTAACTTAGGTATTCTACATTATTTCTTTGGCATCAAGATGTCATAATGTGATTCAAGAATTTCACTTGCACATACCAAGTATGATCTCAATCTTTTGGCTTAATTTCACATGGTTGATTGTAATCCATCTCTAAATCCCTTTATATCAGGATTCAAACTTGAGGATGATTTTTCTACACCTTTGGTTGATGCCACTTGGTATTGATAACTTGTTGATAGCCTTA
Organism: Torreya grandis; assembly: GCA_037957365.1. Classification (NCBI taxonomy): domain Eukaryota; kingdom Viridiplantae; phylum Streptophyta; class Pinopsida; order Cupressales; family Taxaceae; genus Torreya; species Torreya grandis. The sequence goes on along the minus strand of JARHVA010000638.1, from coordinate 3,380,284 downwards.
TTTATCTAACTCATAACAAGCTTGATATTTAATATGTACTGGGACTTATCATTAGATTCATGCAAAAACCCCATGAGTTGCAATGTAAAGTATCTAAGAGAATATTGCACTATATTCAAGGCTCTTATAGATTTAGGATTTAGTACATATTTAGCAAAAAGGCTGACTTGGTTGGTTTTATAGATTTAGATTGGATTGGTGATACTTAGAATTGTAATTCCACTTTAGGTTACATCTTTTATTTGGGTTATAGTCCCATCAATTGGTCTAGTAAGAAGAAAAATGCTATTATTATATCATCCACAAATTATGAGTACATGTGAGTTGTTAACATAGATATTGAGGCTATTTAGATTCAGGGGATTCTATCTGAGTTTAGCATTCCTTTTAGGCAGCCCACCATCATATATTATGATAATCATAATACTATATAGATATGTAGGAATCTAGTTTAGAACTAGTAGACCAAACACATTAAGATTCACAATCATTTTATCTAGGAGCTTATTCATGGTCAAGTCATTGAATTAAGATTTTTCAAGTCTTTAGAGTAGGTTATAGATATATTTACCAAACCCTTCACTAAAATAAATTATATTCATCTATGATATCTTCTTGAGGTGACATCTACATCAGTAGCAACATCATCTTCAGGGGGATTCTAACCTCTTCACTTCTTCTATGTCTCTCTTTTTGGGGGGGAGTTTTTCCTATGAGTTTTCTCCTTTTCTCTACTTTATGAGAGATTGATATGTACTTGGGTACCTTATCAGGCCTCATTGTCAAGACCCAATTCTACATCCCAACTAAGCTACACTTAAAGGGGGGTATTAGTGTAGACTTTTGTCCTATGGATTTTGTATACATGATTCATTATGCTTGTTTAGGGTTTTAGAGGCCATTTGGATCATTTGGGAAGATTATTCCCACATTCATTAGAGTATGGGGTTACACTCTATCTCCCACCTATATATGTACCTCTCTCCCTTTGTATTCATCATCCAAAGTTTAATGAAATCTTGGTTTTTCTCTTATCTTTTTTGTGCAGTATTATCATTTTTGTGATTTCATTTTCTTATAACCATTATGGTGTGCACATGCTTGACTTATGACTATAAAAAATTATAAATTCACTTGATTCAAAAATATTGGAGTCTACTTTGATAAATCACTCTCCCCTCAATACTAGTTATCCCTAATCACTCCCCCATTGACCCCTACCATCCTTTATAATCTCTAATCAGTCCCTCATCATCCATAATCACTCCATAATTGACCCTTACCATCCCTCATCATCCCTAATCACTCCATTATCCCCCATAATTCCTAATCACTCCCTCCTCATCCCTAATAATCCCTAATCACTCCATCCTCATCCTTTATTATCCCTAATCACTCCCTCATTGACCCTCACCATCCATAATCATCCTTAATCACTTCCTCATCACCATTAATCATTCCCTCATTGACCTTCATCATCCATTATCATCCCCAATCACTCACTCATCATCCCTTATCATCCCTATCACTCCCCCCTCATCCCTCATAATCTTTAATCACTCACTTATTGACCATCACCATGCCTCATCATTTCTAATCACTCCATCATCATCCCTAATCACTCCATCAATGACACCCACCATCCCTCATCATCCCTAATCATTATTTCATATAATCCCTCATCATACCTAATCACTCCCTCCTTATCCCTCATCATCTCTAATCACTCCCTCATTGACCCTCACCATCCCTCATCATCACTAATCACTCCCGTATTTTCCATAATCACCCCCTCATTAACCCTCACCATCCCTAATCAATGCTTCATCATATCTAATTAAATGAGATGAATATCTATAATTTAATTATATTAAAATTTAAGTTTTCATCTCCCAATATAATCCATATAGAGTATATATTTATGTAACCCAACCATGCTTATCTATCTATCCCTTCCTACATCACTAGTCCCACTCGAAACAACTTAAACTACATGGGTAGGGTAGTGCTCAAGTATATCAACTAAAATATTATATAAGGGATAATGCTTTATTCTATCAACTATTCAATAAGAATGTTCACTCCCATTAATTAATCACTTAGCCATATTCATGGGGCAGGCATTCAATCTTCTTTATCCCTAGGGTATTAAAGTCCAATTGAGTATAACATGTTTTATCTCTACCCTCCTCAACACTTCACCCTTTGGGTGGACTTACTTATATTTTATAGGTTACCTTGAACTTTGGGCGGTCCTTTTCACATAACATGACTAGACTAAATGCATAGAGCTATAGTCACACTATATATTGACTAGTGACATGACTCTATGGGATGGGTAATATGAATCACTATAAGGGTGAAACTATAGGATGGTTACCATAAGTAACGTAACTATATACATAACATGACTGTATAAGATGGGAAACATGAGTAAATCGATATGATATATTGAAATTTATATATACTATATATATAACATGAGTGTAGAGATCATTTTTTCATTTTATTTCTTTCGTTAGTCGATTTCACACATCCCCTCCTTGAGTGTTTGGGTCAATTCTAAACCAGGTTGTTTGATCCTAGATATAGGATCAACCTCTATAGTAGATGGGTAGGCTATTGGTAGAGTAACAACTATGACTATATATGTACTTGAGAAGACATCTATATAGATATATATAGTTAGGCTGCCCAACCCTATCCATAGTAGGTATGTGTTTAAGGTTTTAAAGGAGACAGGGCCTTTATCTTATATATGGTATCCAGTGCCTCTTCCTCAAGCCCAAAAACTAAGTGTATAGGGTTTTTTTTAACTCTTTTATGTATTATATACTAACCTCTCTCATGATTAAATCCCTAGGTCCCTCCCTTCCTCTTATATATATGTATCAATTCCTCCTCAGCCGCTAATGGTCTTCTCTATCTATTTAGGATATGAGCCTCCCAGATAGATAAAAACTCTCTTTCTATCTAGATAATTATACACTATCTATCTATATATATTTACATATATCCATTAGGGGATAAACTAAAGGGACTAAACAAAAAGGCCTTTAGGTATAGGGGCTCACTATGTTTTATCCTATGCATTCATTCTTGATCAATTGCTCACTAGGTAGGATACACTCCACTAGGCCCATATATAGATAGGGGCTCCATGGGGCAAGGAAGACTATATATGTAGTTTGTTGGTAGTGACCATGACTACACTAAAATATAGGGTTGCGCTAAAGGCCCTTATATTATTATAAACATGTTTTGGTGGGAATAGTGGCTATATAATGTGTCATATTCCAAATAGATGGTTGGTTGTTGTTCACCTAGATATTGTTGGTTAAGGGGGGAAGGAAAATATGAAAGGTGTAGGTGTTTAAAGAGATAGGGGTTCAAAAAGTAGGTAGAAATATATGTGGGGGATGATATTTTGTGGATTGAGTGTCTTATCTATAGATTATATCTATAGCCATATATATACCCCTCCTATGGGTTGTGTCATAAATCTATTGACTTGAATACATTATGTTATGTTTTATTTTGATTAGTTTGAGTTGGTTGTATCCCATATCCATGTCCTTTATTTCATTACCATTGATATTTCTGATTGAGAGGGAATAAACCAAATCAAGTGAAAGGTCTTTCCATAGTAGTTTGCTATCTCTATTTTTTTCAATGAAAATGAATATTTTGATAGAAAGATCTATCCTATATATATGTAACTATTTAACTTAGATATTATAAATTTGTACCTCTATCTAGATGGTATGGGGAGCTTACTAATTGATTCAAATTGACATGTGGGCCCAATATCTTGATAGGGAACCCACTATATGTTCAATTTGGCCCTCTCCCTTTATCTGGATGGAGAACCTACTAATAGAGAGGGATATAATATGTATGTTAAGTCCTATATCTATATGGTATTGGGCATATAGGTATTCCCTCATATTTTACCAACTATTATCTATTGGAATACCTAGCACTCATTGGATACAGGACTAGATATGAGCATCTTAAATTGATTGAGCATATAGATACTCCCTCAAATTTGATCAACTATTCTTTATTATTCCCTCTCCCTCCCCTTTAATTTATTTTCCTTTAATTTCAATTATCTATATGGGAATGTGAATGGGGATCCTACCAATTCAAATTGATAAATATTGACTTGACTAGATATGAGGCTATATATAGTCAATCGATCCTACAAATCAATCAGGATAGATAAAAATATGTTTGATTGGGATTAAGAGATATAGACTTGATATTATTGATTTTAATTGATTAGATATGAGGATATATATAGTATAATAAAAAACATAATAAACAAGATGAGTTGATAGCATTCTAGAGTGGGATAAAGCCACTTAAATTCAAATTTATATGGCCCTCCTTTCTTAAAAGGGAGATGGGGTATGTCAATCTGGTCATTATGGTAGGCTCTTCCTCATCCCCCTCTCCCCCTTGGGTCCTTTGGGTAAGTAACTTTGTTATTATTATTAATGTGCATGGTTTATTAACCCATAGTTCCTTAAAGTCTAGAGTTGATAACACTCCTTTGGTCCTATCATAGGGCTGAGAACCTAACCAACTATTATGGCTAGGGTTTAGGGTTAAATCTTGGAATCATTAGATCAAAGAATCTTGGGATCTCTTCTTTGGTGGTCTTTATTCAATTCACAAAGTTAACCCTAGAGTGCATATGATTTATATATGGGGTGTGTAGTCCTAGACCAGAAACGCCCTAATGGGGGAGGTAAATTATGTTGAGGACTTTTTTTATACACATAATATTTTCAAACTTTTATCAATTACTAACACTTTTTATCTTGTAAGAACCCATAGAGTGTCAATCTCTCTGAGGGCATGTCTTAATGGGTGCACTAGGAAAGGGGTGGGTAGACCATTGGTGCTTCATAGGACTATTGTCCCTTTTATCACTTTTTATCTACACATTTATTTCTTGAAAACCACATCCCTAAGTTTGTTCTTCTCTCTTGTATACTCCTCTAGTCATTTACCACCTTTCATCCCCTTTTTCCTAACCTAAAACCCCTTTTGATAGTTTATAGTACTAGGTTAAATGGGTCAACATTGTACTCTTATTGGTGAAATTTATTTAGGGTCTAGGTCAGCTCTTGGACAACCTAGCTCATGACCTAGTGAATTTTTATCAATACCAGTACTAAGTCGATTGGGTCGACCTTGTTGGCTAAAACTTATAGGACTTAGGGTTAAATTTTCATATATATACAAGATCATTTTGACATTATTTAGATAAGAGAATAAGAAGTAAGAGCTATTGTGCATCTGCATATCCACCATTATACTTGAGGAGCAAGCTTAGGGTTTCATACTTTCTTTGGAGATACAGATCTTGCCTTCTAGAGATGTGTAGCCTGGATCTGATTTATCCTTGTCATCCTTACATACCACAAAAACCTCTTATGAAGTAAATTTTCCAAGGGAGATATTGAGACTCAGTGGGTTCATATTTAAAGATAAGTATTCTTAATGTTGTTTCTCTTTATAAGAGTAGATAAATATCCATTTGTGTTTCTCTTCCATGCTTTAGGATTTTGTATACATTTATGTGAGTATATGTCTTCTATGAATGTTTAATTTTTTATTTATTACATATAATTTGTGCCACAATATTTGGTTAGCACTAAATTATACTTTACTTTAATTATTATTAGTAAAGTGAATATGAAAACATAGGGTTTAATTAGGGTTATTGCATGGTTTTACTTGAATTGAGGCTTTGAAACCCTCCCTAGTATTATTGTTGTGATAAGAGATCCCTTAATTGGGTCTAGTGGATACACATATTGGTCATGTTCCTATTTATCTAATATGTCCCCAATTGGAAGTGTAAGTAGGATCTATCTTCTCTAAGTTAGGATTTATTTATAGACACGATGTATTTATGATTATGTATATTCTAGTGAACCCAATGTGAAGATAACCCTTTTAGATTTTATTTCATGTTTTTCATTTTCTATCATTTTATTTATTTATTTCTATATTTTTGATACTATATTGATAGGGTGGGTATAGTTTCTAACTTCTATGCGTAGGTTTAACACATAGTCACATCAAAAATGACTCTATTCTATTTCTTCATCAGATACAGGCTATTGGGTCAAATAGGTCAACATAGTACTTTTATATAATTTTAGAAAACATAATAGGTCAACAAGCCTGGTATAGTATTCTAGAAAACTTCCAAAAAACATACTAGGTTAACCAAGCTAGTATAGTCATCTTCACAGGCTTCAACAAATAGGGAACTATAGAACTAGGTCAACCCAATCGACACAGTTGGTATAATTTATAAGTAACATTCAAAACACTTCAATAGAAATCTCACATTCCTCTACATATTCCAACCCACCAAGGTTCCTTTCTCTCTTTCTCTTTCATTTTAGTTATTCCTTACAATTCTATTTTGCATAGTTTGTAATCTCTAAAACTACCATCATATAAAAAAGAAGGTCGACCTAGTTTTGTATTTTGTCTTTTGTCTGAAGGGCTAGGTCGACCTTATAAACATAGTTCTTAAAAACTCTTGATTTAATAGTACACTAGTGACACTGTCAACTCTATTCCATAATTTTTGAATACATTGTCATCTGAACTAACACTTTATTATATTTAAAATTAGGAATTGACATCTATATGCTAGTAATTAATTAACACTTTCACTTTCAGTTATTTACATGCTTAGAATAGATCACATAGTCTAATTAGGTGGTTTTTCAATATAATATTTAGTTATACTATTCCTCTCTTTCTTTCACACACTACCAAATCACATAATTTCAAAAGCATTTAAATAATTATCTACCCAAGGCCTACCTACTTGGATTTCATCACTGAGGGGGACGCTGACTTAGTTTTTTGGCCAAGTATAAAAACATGGTTAATGGTATATATTTTAAAATCACCTAACACCCTTATCATTATAATATTTTTAAGTGAGAGGGTAGGCCCTAATACCAATCTAGTTCCATTGCTAACACATATCCCTTTCAGCCTAAACATCTTGAAACCATCCATAGATTGCTTTTTGGTTCCCTATTTTTAGCCAACTTCCCTATCACACTTAAAATAACACTCTAATAATATAAAAACATTTAGTATGACCACTTAGTTAGTATTTACATTTTAGTTGACTATTTTCTCTTTGCTCATTGTATGTTGTATTGAAAAAAATCGCATTGGCCAACATTAGTTCAAGGTTTTGTGATATGTGCCTCAATTGGATCATTCTCATTGACCCAGTTGATTGTGTGTTTACTTTAATTTCTTGATTTTAAAGTATATTTCAAAAAAAATTCCCTATTTAAGTACACTATCATTATTTTTAACATAGTCTCTTATAGACTATTTGTTTCCCCTACCAATAGTACTGAGTTGACCTGGTTGACCTAGTATTCATTTCTACCTCTCAGGATATAGTACTAAGTTGACCCTATCAACTCTATATCCTTATCAAGATAATTTATATCCCAAGTTATAGTATGAGGTTAACCCTATTGACTCTGTATCCTTATTTACCCAGTTTTTAAACCTTATTTCTAATATGAAGTTGACCCAGTCGACTCTATAATCTTATATATTCTTTCATATTTCCTTGTTTTTGTATCAAATTTGCCTTTTCTAATCCCTCTCCTTCATCATTAAATTCTTATTTAAATATAAAATTGATTTAAATTCAATATATATGATGAGTCTTACCATACCTAATAGGTTCTCCCATAAGCAACTTATGGCTTCTATCCTGGATGAAAGCAATGTTCATATAGCCACTTGCATAACAAACTATGGGACTTCTCCTCATTCTTCTTCACTTTGTAACCCTATATTCTCACTTGAATATCAACCCAAATTATAATATACACCAAAAATGCTCTTCTTCGTCTATGAATGTCCTCAACATCGAGGAAATGATCCTTATACTATTTACCAATTCATGATAAGTGATGAAGTTGAAGAGACTCATTCACCTTCTCCCATGTTCTCACATAGATTTAGGGATACTAGCTTCTTTACTTCTCATCCTCTTCCCTCTATTTTTACTCCTTCTTATACCATTATTTTTTCTTCTTTGAATTCCTCTACCTCCATGCCTAGTATCTCTACTAACATGGTAGGTTCTACATCTAGTGGGCCTCTTCCAAGACCCACTCTTCTTAATTACTCCACTAGTGAATCATTTTATACCCATGGTAATCATGCCTCTAATGATGTTCCATCTCATCCCTCTACTATTTCATATTTTTCCACACAAGAAAATTATGCCACTAGTGCCTCACTTACTAATGGTTCTTTTCAAGCTCCTGCCAACACTCATAGTGGTACCCAAACTACTAATTCCAATTCAAATGCTTCAGATGCTAATGTAACTCAAACCCATCAACTCTTATTATAAAATCTTAATTAAATTAATTCTTTTCAAGCTAACAATGCAAATCAAATGATGTAATTGAAAAATCATCTCATCCATATTCAAACCCATCCTCAATAAATTCCATGGGGCATGCATAATCAAAATGTTCCCCCACCTCATCTTAGGGATTCCCATGGTGATCTTATACCTCAACCTCCTCTTTTCAATAATATAATCAAGCATCTTAAAAATGAGCCTCTTACGTCTCAAATTTCTAATATTTATATAGGAGGTATCACCCCTACCATTTATTACAAGGGGTCAACTGATCCTACTCTTCATTTAAAAACATTTAGAAATCTATATAAAGACTAGGTCAAATTCAATACCTTCACTAATACCAAGATCTTAGCCAAAACTCTCATGGGTGATGCTTTATATTGGTAAAACCAAATTAAAACTCATTCTATTACTTGTTTAGAAGATTTAGTCAATGCTCTAGTCCAAGAGTTCCAAACTAATGATCTCTCTAAGAATACCTTGGCCCATTTTATCAATTATAAGTTAATTTAGACTGAAACTGCATAAGCCTTCATTAAACAATGTAAGACCTTGTCTAAAAAATGCAAACATAATATGGTAGATGACAACCTCTTTCATCTCTTTGCCAATGATCTCTTTCCCAAGTTGTAATATTAGTTCAGGATGGTCTCTCCACGTACTTTCGAGGAGGCTATTGACCAGGCTAAACATAAAGATTTCGTTATGAGTCAATTTGAGCCATCTCAACCTTCCATGGGTACTATATGTTACTCTAGAACAAGAATCCTCATACTATCAATGATGTTGTCATAGATTCTTCTGTACCATTCACACTATTCAAGTTGTTGTTCCTAACCAATCTTTGGAATAAACTTCCCCTCCTAACCACATCACCAATCCTCATTTCTATTCAACCAAAAGAATCAATGTTCACAAACTTTTATCCTTAGTATAATTACTAAAATGTCTACCAAGGCCTCTCCCATGATAAATTGACCCTACTCATCCTATGAAATCTTGGTATGATCCAACAAATTTTATTGATTTCACACTAGTTGGGGTTATTCTCATGAGACCTGTAGGCAACTTCATAATTTGGCTATGGATTTCCTTCTTGATCCCAATTTTTACCATCATTCTATCATTCATAAATGCTAACAAGTCTATGACATTAATTTCAAAGCCCATAAAATGCATACTAAATCTTAAGCTTTGAATCAGGCTAATGCTCATTTAGCCATCTATAAAGATCCTCTTTCGAATCACCAAGATACCCAAGACAAGCCTACCCCTTATACCAATAATGTTGATAGTATTATTGACCCAACTCATGAAGATAATGTGGTTAATATGATTAATATGTGAAGGGTCGTTTCTTTCATTGATCCTCAACCCATCTACACACCTCCATTATCTCTCACATTTTATGTTATTCGGGATTCTTCTCTAACTCACTTAAATGAGTTGGGGAAAGATTACCTTATATATTTTGATGAACCAATTCAAACTCCTCCCTTGGATAACACTTCCCATACTATTTATACCATCCCTCCATATTCTTTACCTAACACCAATGAGACTCAAACTTATATCAACACCTCTTCTACTCTCTCTCTCTCAAACCACACCTACATCAACTGCTCCATCTTCTCAACATAATCTAAAAACTTTCCCTCATATTAAACCTCCTACCTATTATCAACATAAATTCACATGTACTTCAACTCCTCCTTTTGAGGACCTCCTTTAACACTATGCACCTCTTTCCAATTATCTTCTTATGGGTTATGATGAGTGGGATCCTATCACAAAACTCACTAATATCCAATCTCAAATTCTATTTCTCAAACTTGTGAGGACCTCTTCGTATCATCATAACCATATTATATAGCTTTTGTTTTAAATGCACATCCTTCATCCTCCCATAGCAAGATGTGAAGCAACCTTATCTGGATCTAAAGATGGCATTCTCTAATAGTGTGAAGAGATGTCCATACATGTTGATGCAATAATGGACACTTCTCTTTCCCTTAAATTCCCCATTGATTTTATGATCCCTAATGAGATTCTACTTCATGTGGATGATCTTCCTCTATTTATCAGTGTTCAAATTGGTGATATCCAAGTCAAGCATGCCTTGATTGATGAGGTTTCTAACACTTGTGTCACCTCTCTCAATTTTATCAAAACCCTTAAATAATCTAAGTGCAATATTAAATCCACATGTAACACATGTCAAGGCTATGACTAAAGGCAAATTCCTCCTTTAGGTTATGTGTGGCTCCCCATTACCATCCTACTTGTCACCATTCATGTGAAAGTGATGATATTCAACTTTCCTTTATCTTAAAACATCTTGTTTGGTAGGCCATGGACTCACTGTATAATATTTGTTGCCTCTTCTACTTGCTAATACATCAAATTTCCTCAAAATGGAGCTATCTATAGGATTCAAGGTGATACTAACCCTTGTAATTTTAAATAATTCCAAGATCATGGTATATTTAAGATTATGACACTTGAACCCTTGCCAAACATTCCATTTCATGAGTCTCAATGATTTAACTTTCTTATTAATTCCACTCTAGGTTACAATGGTCATCCTGAAATCATTGGGAATATTCCCCCTAACCTCCTAGATTCTGATGATGATGATCTTGATGAGATCAATCTTAAGATTAAAACTTCTGATCTCTCACCTCATCTCATCTCTCATCTTCCTGCTTCTTTACAACCTTATTTGCATTAACCACCTTGTGATGACATCTCTTTTGTCTTAACTAAGACTCAACATTCCATTTATCATAACATATTAGATGACAATATCATCCCTATTGTACCATTAATCTTGATACACCTAATTATGATGATGGTTATACCTTAGATTACCCATTTTTAGGAGGGCTTATTCAGTCTTGATATTATTCATTATAGTTCCTCTTTACTTTAGTATTTTTTTATATCTTCCCATATTCCATCATATATCATTCCTAATTTTAGTATTCTTACTCTTTATCATAGGGTAGAGATGGTGTGGATACCTCAAGTTTCTAAATAACCTCATAGGAGTATGCTTATAGATCATGCTATGACTGGTCCCTATCACTTTACTAGGTACCATGAACCTTGTAGCCTACTTATCCCTGAGATGCATGTGACTCTCCTTCAACCTTATATGGACCCCACTCCTCACTTAGTAAATCCCAATTTGGATCCCATTCCCACACTTAATTTAATTGAGTCTATTTTTTCTTCTAATCTTATCATTCTTGAAATTGATCCTTGTTCAATCTATCCACTATCCCCACCTTATCTTGGTGATGGTTTTCTCCCTTTACCATAGTTGGCTCCTTCATCCACTAAATGGGTTGATTATCCTTATTGTGACATTAATAAAGTTATCAGTCATTAGACTAAAGATTGTTCCCTATACCAAGCTCCTTTTGATTTTCTTACACTTCCTCATGTGATTACACCTCCCAATACTACTCACAAGTGTATATGTTACTTTCACAACACAAATAACCATTCATACACGCATTTTCACAAGCTACGACAATATATTGACACTTTGTATCCGACTACTCCTCAGTCCTCCGGAAATTCTATACCTCCCCTAAAAGTATTACCTGAGTATCTTCTTAAGTATAGAGAGGTATATGATCTCTAAAACCAATGTGTCACACATCGTATTGATCATTATCGCATCTTTCATCATCATCTTAAGGATCATCTCCTAATCATGCCTGCACCTTCTACCATTCATCCCATAAGTCATTATTGAAATAAGGCTCCCCCTTCTTCCCCATGGTTTTACCTCCTATATCTCCATCTTCTCCTATGGTCCCTTCCTCACCTTCTATTCCTCCACCCATGATTCCTTCACCTATGGACCTTCCCTCACCCATGGATCCTTCTCCACCTACGATCCCTCACCTATAGCTTGTTCCCCACTAGTGACTACTTCATCTCCTATAGATTACATTCACATGCATTCTATTGAGCATCCCATACATGATATCCCTTATTATCAGATCCTTCAAGCATTCCTACCTCTTTTTTTTTTGAAGATATTCAAGGTGAAGTATTTTTCCTAGATTTCACTAAAGATCGATGAGACATTAGCTACAGTTCACATTTAACTTCATAAAGACTTATTAGAGAGACTTATCAAATGTTATGGATAATGTTTGTGGACAAATATATTAGTACTTATGATCATATGCATGGTATTCTTACATTTTCAGTTAGATTAGACATGTGCTCCAACTTAATCATTTATCTATTTTATATCATTTCACATTGTGTAAATTTTTATCTATCTTACATGGTGACTTTGGTTTCACACTTTATATTGCTTATGATGTCATTATGTTCTCTTATGGATTTCTTATTTATCATTTCCTTATTTTTCTTCATGAATTCATTTCTTATGATTACCTTGTTCTTTTTCATAATTTTTTGATACCTTTTCTCTATAAAAATAGATAATCATTAGTGTGACTTGGTTGTATAAACCTTGTTCCCTTTAGTCACTCCTCCTTTACCATGTGATAAATTATAAAACAATTCATCTCATTATAATATCCTTCTATTGATCCACTTGGATCTCCTTTTATTCCCTTTCACAAACTAATCATATATATGGTTGAGACTTGATATAACATAATGGTTCATAGTTAAGCCTAAGTGTTCTAGTCAATTTTGTCTTTGGTTACTTAGCTTCCTTTAGCCCAAGTCTAAATCTCATTCATTTGTATCACTTTATCTCTCGTGATTGGTCATTCCAAGTTCGTATGGATGAAGAATCTTAAAATCCATAAAAATATTCAAAATCCAAATCATTTAACAAAAGGTAATGATATAAAAGGCAACATTTAAAATAATTAAAAGTCAAATCAAACTAAAATATGTGATTCTAAGTACATATCCTTCTTTTAATCAAAGCTTAAACTCTGAATTTGGCTTCACAATAGAGTCAAGTTCTATTGGGGTGTGGTATTCCAGTAGATTAGAAAAGGAGAACAAAAAATCTTTTAGTGCTACCTACTTTCTCATGCAAATACCCAATCTTTTCAATAGACCAATGGTTTTGTAAGGGGTCTTGAGTAATGGGGAACATGTCATGGGAAGGTAGGTCTATTTTAATTTTCTTTTTCAAAACTACGTACATGATTTGATCTTATTAACACACTTATTTTCATACATAGCTTTGTGTCTATAATGAACATATATCCTCTATATATTGATGGTCACTAGTCATTTAGTGTCTTCTCATGTCCTTAGTATACCTCATGTCTCCCAAGGTCTTCTCATAAGATTCCCACATTATGCTTTTTACATTCCCTTTTTCACTCCATACCATCCTAATATTTCCCCTTGAGAAATATTTTTTTGTTCACTAATCACTCCCCTAGGGATTCCATTTATGAGTTGCATTATGAGACCATGGATAGGGCTTGGCATTCCTCAAAATTTAACAAATTTTCAACTCACCATTCTAAACATCCCCTTTTACCATATTTTCACATTATTTCCACCTCATTGGTGTTCCTTTGTGAGTTTTAGTGTAAAACCATGGAAGGACCTAGCCTTCCTCACAAATTTTTTTAATATCTAAGTCACAACAAAATTACGTGTGTCAAATCTTAGATAAGTCATGACTAATTATGAGTTACATGTCATTGACATGCTTCCCATCTTGATTTAGTATGTTTTATGCTTACTTCGTTAATCTTTCACTTTTATCTTCTTATTTTTTGATTGCATGTAAGAATCCAACCATTTTTATTAAGTTTTTCATACTTCCCAACTTGAATTAGTGTGACTAATTTAAGACCATTTTTGCCAATTTTGTTTCTCTTTTATACTTCCAAACATGATTTACTATGATTGATTGACTTAATTGATTTATTTTTATACTATTGCTATTTTACGTGCTTTCCATTTTATTACATTATTTTCATACTTCTCAACATGATTTAGTGTGATTTTAATTGTTTTAATTTGGTGCCAAAATCTCTTTCATGGTTTAAAAACACCTTTTTCCTGTTTATTACCATTCTCTTTGGTTTTTAATACTTAGTCATTTCTTGCTATTACACATTTCCCAATGTGAAATAGTGTGTAGTACATTTGTTTTGATTAATTATATTTTACCAAAGTCTTTTTTGCCTATTTATTTTTAACCGTGTATGCATCCTACATAATGCTAGAAAAGAAACCACAACATCTATATTTCCTATAACATATACAACAACAAAAATACATGTGCTAGAAAGAAATATATCCATGCATCCACAATAAAAACACATAATATCAACACCCAACTATCAAAATATGATATATATATATATCATGTGTTTTTGATACAAAGTACAAAAATACATAGCTCTAACTCTAAGGCTAGGCTCTATCATGTCTATCTTGTGTCCTATCCATGTTGCCCATAAATGCCTCAGACAATCCCCTCTAAATAGTATGTTATAAAGAGGATGTTTTAGATATAAAGCCTACTACCTACCCTTTTAGGTTGGACACCTAGGCCTATACCTATCCTATCTATATCACAGTAGCCAAATGTGTGGCTCTATTAAGCCAAGGCCTACCATGCATGTGCCTCTCCTACTCCCACCCCTATCGATAGATGTAGCTCATCTCTACACACCTTTAATCACCTCATGGCCTATCCTAGTAGTCTAAACTTTTTTGTTTGAGCTAGGTTATATGGAACCATGAGATCATCCAATGTGGTAGGGTTGTATGGAATTAGCACCCCATCTAGGATAGCATGAAGTGTTCCCCTCATAAGGGATCCCCATCTAGTCTCCTCCTCCTTTGTAGGATCTAAAACATTTAAACTAGATAGATATTAGATCATGGATATATCTCAAAATATATATATCTACAATCTATCTATCCAATCTTACTCAACTAGTATTCTATTTTCAAAACTTAAGCAAATTTCAACCATTTATTACCTATATGAATGTCACCTAGAACCATCTCCCTATCTACTCGATTATTGAGAATGGTCTCTCCATTAGGTAATTCCCTAAGTACCTCCTCTATGGGATACCTCTCAATCAATCCAAAACCTTGGGTCAACACCCATGCCCATCTCAAGCCTCACCTTATTGGTGCCTCTATATACTAGCTTTACCCTAGGCTGACTGATGGGTCATCCTGGATGACCACCCTCTATGCTCTCTCTCTCATCATTGGAATATCTATCAATGGTGTGACTAAGGTGGTCATCATTCCTCTTATTATGGTACTAATTTTGGTACCTATAGCACTTTTGCATCCATATCCATTCCCTCTCTAGTTTTTGTCTATTGTGTTCGACCTATCCATGGTCTCTCATGTCACAGTCTGATCTCTAGTGTCATGACTAGTGATCCCTCTCACCATATTGGCTCTTTTATCTTTTGTTTGGTTTCTCATATCTCTATTTTTATCTCCAAATAATTCAAAAAATATCAAATGACTTTCTTTTCACCTATTTACAATTACTATTCACAATTATTTACCTTTCAAATATTCACCATCAAATTCCTTGGTTTTATCATATATTTGTTTTTATTCACTCATTTTAAAAAATATAAAAATTTATAATATAATGACATCATATAGAATGTTTTCCACTATTATATGCTTATATTCCTTTTTTTTTTGCTCTCTTTTGCACTAATCTCTATAGGTTTGCCTAATGTTCCTCACATTACATGTTTTCACATCTCTCATGGTCTCCTTCTTTATCTACAACACTAAGGTAAGTAAAGGTATGTGTTTTTAAATTATGTCCCTTAATTTATTTTATTTTTTCCTTACTAAATTTTACTTAGCTTCAATTTTATGTTTCACCATGTTCTATTCCTAAAGCACCATCCTGTGTTACACTCACATGACACATGATGAGCTTTGAGTGGGGCATATGTATACACATAATATTTTAAAACTTTTATCAATTATTGATGTTAAGTATCTTAAAATAACTCATCAAGTCTCAATATCTTTGAGTGCATTCCTTAAGGGGTACACTGAGAAAGGGTTGAGTAGACCATTGGTGCTTTGTAGGAATGTTATCCCTTTTGACACTTGTTATCTACACACTTGTCTCCTAAAAACCATTCACATAAGTTTTTTCTTATCTCTTGTATACTCCTCTAGTAATTTACCACCTTTTATCCCCATTTTCCTAAGCTAAAACCCATTTTTATAGTTTACATTACTAGGTCAATTGGGTTGACCTTATACTCTTATTGGTGAAATTCATTTAGGGTCTAGGTCAGCTCTTGGCTGACCTAGTGAATTTTTGTCAATACCAATACTAGGTCGACTAGGTTGACCCTGTCAACCAAAACTTTTGTAAGGGATTAGGGGTAAATCCACCTATATATATAAGATCATTTTGCCATTATTTAGAGAAGAGAATAATTAATAACTATTATGCATATAATTATCCACCATTCTACTTGAGGAGTAAGCATGGGGTTTCATACTTTCTTTGGAGATATGGATCTTATCTTATGGAGAAGTGTTTTGGATACATTGATAGGTTGTATAGCCTAGAGATTTTTTATCCTTGTCATAATTATATAGCATAACAACCTCTTGTGAAGTACCTTAGCCAAGGGAGAGATTGAGGCTCGATGGGTTCATCTCAAAGGTAAGTATTCCTAATTTTATTCCTCCTTTGTAAGAGTAGATAAATATGGATTTTTACTTCTATTTCATGCATTAGTATTCTATATACATTGACGTGAGTATATGTCTTCTATGCATGTTTACTTTTGTTGTTTATTACCCCCACTTTGTGCCACAATCTTTGGTGAGAACTAGATCAGACTTTGCTTTACTTGTTATTAGTTTAATGAATATGAAAACATAGGGCTTAATTAGTATTATTGCATGGTTTTACTTGACTGGAGGCTTTGAAACCCTACCTAGTATTATTATTGTGATAAGATAACCCCTAATTGGGTCTAGTAGATCCACATATTGGTCATGTTCCTGATTATCTAATGTATCCCTAATCAGAAGCGTAAGTAGGATCTATCTTATCCAAATTAGGATTGATTTATAGATGTGATGAATTTATAATTACATACACTTTCCTTTTATCATACCCATATATAGATAGGTGGTACCTACACTCTTATGACTTAAATAATAGAATATTCTCTATTGGTCCCTCTCCCTCCCCTTTCATTTCATTTCTTTTATCTAGATGGGGATGTGTATGGAGAGCATATTTATTCAAAGACAAAAAATGAGATTTTTATAGTCTATTTATTATTCTCAATTAGGCTCTCTCCCTCCCCTTTCCTTTATTTTATTTATATGGGGTTGGGGAGCCTACTTATTTGAATTAAATGGGATTGACTAGCTATAAGGATCTAGTTGGGCCATCTACCTCCCCTTTCCTTTCCATTAATTTATCTAGGTGAGGATGGGGATGAGGAGCCTACTAAGCAAGATAAATGGACCCACTATGAGTGATTTGGATTTGAGTGATAGATAAAGATTAACTAACTATCTATATGTAGTTCTAGTTGGAATATCAAGGTGAGGAATTGAATGCTTAGCTATATACATCCCTATACTAGTAGTGACCTAATCCTTTGTATATAATCTCATATTATATTATATTCATCATCTATAATCACTCCCTTATCATCCCTCATCATTGATAATCACTCCCTTATTGACCCTCATTGTCCCCCATCATCCCTAATCACTCTTTCCTCATCCCTTATTATCCCTAATCACTCCCTCCAATTAATTTATGGTTGGTGGAGTGGATTTATACTTGTGTTTAATCATCCCTAGTCACTCATTTCTCTAGATTATAATTCCCCCTCTCCTTTCAAGATATGACTTAGTTATTCAATCAGGTATTCAATTAGGTATCAAGTATTAAATATATGGTTAGGTAAGATATATATAGTCAAGATTACATACGAGTATTCAAGATAAATATATGTCTTGGGTAATTTTTTAGGTAGGCAATACTCAAGTAGATATGAAAATAAGGATAGGTAGGTAGGGTATACTCAAGTACAAGTAGATAGGTAGTGCATACTCAAGCAGGTAGGTAAATAAGGATAGGTAGGTAGATCATAGTCAATATCAAGATATGGCTTGGGTATTTAGGTAGGGCATACCCAATATCAACATATGGTTCATATTCTCAATTGGTTAGGGCATACTCATGTAGGTAAAGTAGGTAGGGCATACTCAAGTAGGTAAAGTAGGTAGGGCATACTCAATTAGGTAAAGTATGTAGGGAATACTCAATGGTAAAAAATTATTACATACATAACATGATTCAAAACTTCATTTCTAATTATATATATCAAGAATAAATCTTACCTTGACAATAATAGAAGAAAATTAGGTAGGGCATAGATAAGTAGGTAGAGAAAGAATATATATAAGCTATATATAGATAATCAAACTTCCCTTGATAGCTAAGAATATATTATGGAAAGGGAAAATAGGTATTACAATTATAAAACTATATATAGAAGAAATACTCCTTTGACTTATAGGGTAGGGCATAACTAAGTAGGTGGGGTAAGAAAAAGTATATCTATTAGAAAGTAAACTTCCCTCGATACCTATGCCTTAGTCGAGAATCAAAGCAAAACTAGATACTAGGAAGGCAAACTTCCCTTGATAGTTGTGCTTTACTCACTTTCTTTCCATCAAAAAGGAAATCTTCCCTTGATATGTTATTAGGTAAAAAAAAGTTATATATCAAAAAGATAAGCTTCCCTTTCTTTAATTTTTAGCATAGATGAAGTAGGTAGGGAAATATTCCATTGCCTTAATGGGTAGAGAAAGTTTGAGATCAGGGTAGGGCATTTAGAATGGTGTCCCCTATATATCTATATTGGGGGGACCATTCCTACACTATCATTTGATATACTATATTAGGGATTAGTGAATACTCAGAGTATTGTAAGGTCCTTGTTGGGCCTTTAGGGCTCATCAGGCCATGTCCAAGCTCTAAGTGGCCCCCCTTTGATACACTAGATTAAGGCATATGCCTTTCATTTCATTTATATATCATGTTGGGTATAGATTGATTTGGGTTGGGAAAAACACTCTATCAACTACCGTATTGGAACACATTACATCAGATTGGTGACCACCTATCTATCTATCTATCTAAAAATCTAGTCTACTATGGATATACTATGGATATATGGTCAACTATGGGGTTGGGATTGGAATTATTAACTAGTCTCTAATTGTCCCTATCTATAGATATAAATTTAGATTCTCAATACTTGGATTTGGATTCTTAGATGCCTAAATCCAAATATATATATATAATTAATATAATTTCATCCCACCCTTTTATCAATTTATTACCTAATTATTATAGTCTAGGGCTCTAGATACACACTTTCTCCACAATTTAGGAATGGATCACTATATATATTTGAATCCTACTAGAA
Source organism: Torreya grandis (assembly GCA_037957365.1). Lineage (NCBI taxonomy): Eukaryota > Viridiplantae > Streptophyta > Pinopsida > Cupressales > Taxaceae > Torreya > Torreya grandis. The sequence goes on along the minus strand of JARHVA010000638.1, from coordinate 3,360,376 downwards.
AATCAAACTATAAATCTAAGTTCCTTATTTGAGTTAAAGAGGATGAGTGAAAGAAGAGTTTCTTTGGGACATATTTGAGTGATTAAAATTTATAATTAGAAAATAATCTAATATGATAAAATAAAAAAGTTACTGTACCCACCATCAAGGTATTAGATGGAGTTATTAAAAATGAGGATGGGTGAGGACAGAGAGAGTATATATGACAAGGGATGATGAGGGAGTCATTAGGGATAATGAGGGATGGTGAGGGTCAATGATGGAGTAGTTAAGGAGGATGAGGGGGTGATTATTTATGATGAGGGATGGTGAGGGTCAATGAGTGAGTGATTAGAGATAATGAAGGATGATGGAGTTTTAAGTCATGATAAGGGATTATGAAGCGGTGACTAGGGATGATGAAGGATGGTGAGGGTCATTGAGAAAGTGATTAAGGATGATGATGGATAATTAAGTGGTGATTAGGGATGATTAGGGATGGTGAGGGTCAATGAGGGAGTGATTATGGACAATGAGGGAGTGATTATGGATGATGAGGGTGAAATATGGAGTGATGAGGGATGATGAGGGAGTGATTAGAAATGATGAGGGATGGTGAGGGTCAATTAAGGATTGATTAAGGATAATGAGGAATTATGAGAGAGTGATTAGGGATGATTAAGGATGATGAAGTAGTGATTATGGATAATGCAGGATGGTAGGGTTCATTAAGTAAATGATTAGAGATAATGATGGCGTGATTATATATGATGATGGATGGGGAGGGTCAATAATGGAGTGATTAAGGATAATGAGGAATGGGGAGAGAGTGATTAGGGGTGATTATGGATGAAAAAGAAGTGATTAGGGATGAGGTAGGGAAGATGAGAAAGTGAAATTAACACAAAGTGGCCATTTGATGTGTGTAGGTCATCAATGTGACCTATGTTTCCATGAACATGCCATTTTAGCTAAGTTCAAAGTAAGTAGTTTGTAAAATTCAATTTTGAAAAACCTGAGACTGTTAAAAATACCAAGAAAAAATACAAAAGGAATAAAAACCTAAAAATTTACTATATGTTTACCAAAAATGGACATCAATTTCAAACATTATGCCCTAAAATCCATGTGTTCAATATTGAGACCTTGAAAATGCTTAAGTACTAACCAGATTGGATTTTAAAAAACTATCTTTCACATCATAAGGTGTGCAAATATTATACCAAATATATAAAATGAAGACTGACCCTAATTTATTATATTTACTAAAATAAATTTAAAATATTTACTAATCTACCCCATTTATTTTAGTATTTAACAATCTTCCCCATCCAATATATATATATTATGATTTTTTGTGCAATGTTAAGATTATGCATATGCATTTAGGTTTTATATTTCTAATCCTGGTTTTAAATAACACGTATGTATTATTGACATTATGGGTATGCATAATTTCTCTACTTTGTACGTATTAAAGTAAATGTCCATGAGATTATCCCCCAAATCTATGCACTTAGCCTCAAATCCAACTTATAATCTTGGTAAGATTGAGCAATTTAATCAACTCAACCTTCTAAATATGAACCAACTACTACATTATATTGGCTCAATAATAGTCCATAAAATTCCATCTTATTTATAATAATATTCCATAACATTATTTCAAATCTATAAAATTATTTGATTTTATAATTTGAGGTGCCCTTTGCATGGCATATGCACCTCATATATGTCTCAATATGAAATCTAGGTATTGTAATAGTATCAATGTATATAATGTTGCCAAAAATATGGATCTAAATCATATACTATTAAATTTAGTGAATTTTAAATTTGTGCAAGTGTGAAAGACATGTTTCTATGACATGCCCCTAATAAATATGATGAATTTCAGAACTAGTGTAAATGTGGAGAACATGTTTCCATAGCATGCCCCCACTATAATATAGAGAATATGAGTACTGAATAAGTGTGGAGGTCATACCTTTTTTACATGTCCCCACTAAAATCTATAACTATGGAATCCATGCCTCTATGACATGCCCCCGCTGATATGCCCTCATTTTGAGATGAGAATAAATAGAGTATGGTAGTCACCTTACATCAAAATAATAATATAACTATATAATTTTTGTATGGATAATTTAACATATAGGGGTAACATGTCTTGGTAGATATAAAATTGAAGCATGTAATATGTGATCACATCAATCCCTGAGATGCATGATGGAGATCATGGCAATGTCTAAAGAGTAATAGTACAAGCTCATAAATCAATCAAGAACACACACAAGAGAAATTAAAAGTAAATCAAAAGGAAATGGTCCAAGGAGATATCATAAAAGTGGGATGTTCAAATTCCACCCAATAAAAGGGACATGACTTAGTAAAATATCAATAAAACATAGAATGACATATTCAAATGTCCACATATAACAAATAATGACATATTTAAATGTTGAAAGAGGTAAGCATAGGCACAGTGGCGACAATCAATGGAACATGTTCAAATATTCAAATAATTAATACAATGAAATATAATAAAAAATTAAGGAACACACTCAAGGAAGTTCTAAAATGGATAATTAGGACAAATATAATCAACCAACATGAACCTAACATACTAGTTACTAAACATATGTGTTTTAAAAATGTGAAATACATAGCATATCAAGTACATTGTGAAAGGTATAAGCATGGATAGAGGCATGTGTAATTATATATAAACTCAAAAATGATAATGTAAAGTGATCACATAATAATCAAACCTAGGTGTATCATGATAAAATAAGCAGATGCCCCCGGCGTACATAGGATGTGAGGGGAGGGAAATCCCAACATTTGTATGTGAATATATCATGTATCTTTGTATGCCTATATCACAATCAAATGAAGTTTGAAACATATGTATATTTATGAAAATAATGATATGATATCTACCAACCTGAAGCAAACAAAATATGCATAAGAAATATTAAAACTATGAACATGTTTTTTTTTGGTGTTTTTGGATTATTTGAATGTTTTTTTTTGTTATTTTTTCAATATTTTATTTTTTTGTTGAATTTTTAAAGATTAATTGAAATTAAATGAGATTATTCCTCCCACTTAGAATATAAAGGACTATATGATGATTTTCTAGGATCACATTTTTTCCACTAATCTTTATACCACATTATTTATAGTGATTTTATATCATCTGATAAAAGAATGTCATATATCATTGCTATAGATTTATCATTATGTCCATAATGTAGTATGTGGATTAGTTTATTTTGGAATTTTTAAGTAAGATGCATTTGAATGGTATCATTTTTTTTCATTTATGTTGCCCAATATTGTCCAAGGCAAAATGTGATATTTGGTTTGGTATCAATTACCCACATGATAATATTTATCAGTTTAGGTCTACATGCTATGGATAAGTAAAGATATCCAATATATTTAGGAAAAAATTAAAAAAATCATACTTATTCAATAATATGCCCCAATATAGCTAAGTATGAGACATTACAAAGAGTGTCCCAATTGTTTGTATCAATTAGTAAATGTGAGCAAGAGATACCATGAATGTTTGCATTAATTGTTAGATTGTCATGCCTTTGTTGCTTTTTATATTGTTGTTGTGTGTAAATATTTGAATTATTTGGTCATTTTTTCTACTTTTTCACAAATTTTATACACCCCTCACCTTTGTATTTCTGAATATGGTTTTGAAATAACACACATTGATTGGTATTATGGTTAGTGATTTGATGGTAAACACAATATAGTGATCCCTTTTTAAGAATGAGTTTGTTGCCTAATATGTGTCTATTAGGAGGTAAGGATATCACATGATGCTCAAGTAACATATGAATAATTAAATTTAGAACATTATATTTTTATAATATTTGAATAATATATTGTGTATGTTTTTAGAGGACTCCACATTGCTCACATAGTTGGCTCAATTTTTTGAGCCAAGAGGGATGTATTTAATAATAAGAATTCACATATTAATACATTATTATTTTATTTCCCTTATTTTAATGTGGTTTTGTATCCTCTAGTGGAGAAATTAAATTGTAGGTACCAGTACCTATAAGTGTGAATAGGTTATGTGAAAGATGAGTAGTGTTTGTTTCTGGGTAAAAATGTGTGCCTTATTATTGCTCGATGCATTTTGAATCATGATCTATGATTAATCATTAATAAAAATTCATCAATTAATTTTTCCTCAAGATGAATCATAGATCATGAATCTAAATTCATTAATAAAGAAATAAGGTGCATAGTTTTACCCATAAACAAGCACTACTCACTCTAATGGACTGTGGAAACATCAAGAATCTTATATGTGAAAGATGTTTAACTGGATTGAAAATAAGTTTTTTAATTTTTCATAAGTCCTATCATGAGTAACTTCATCATCAATATCATAGTAATCTATAATTTTTTCTTCTTTTTGCTTAGTGTTAACCAATAAAGGAAGATCAAATGTTGGCTTTTCTTTCTATTTTGGTATCATTGTATATTTTGGTAATGGTTATTGTTCTTGATTTGCATCCAAGTGAAACTCAATGGTTATTATTTTATTTTTTTATTGAGTTAAAGGATTAATTATGATTAACTCCCCTATTTCATATGTTTGTATATTTTCAAGTGGAATACAATTTTTAGGTAGTACCATTTAGGTATCCCTTCTATACCAGAATGTACCATTTTGAAATTTTTGAAAGGTTCATCATCAAAAACCATTATGTATAAGGTCCCATAATGTATAATTTTTTTACATCATTTTAATGTAGATAATATGGCGTACATGGTATGTATCCATGGTCTACCCAAAAGTGTAATGATTGAGACATTACTTGGAATGTAGTTGGAACCATTTTTGGTCCCAATGACAAATCTAATGTGATTTGGCCAACTAGAGGGATACATGAATTATATCAAATCATTTTATATGCATATAAATATTTTTAAAGAAGATATGTGATAGTACCTATGGTGGTTAAGAAACTTATGCCATAAATGTTTAAACCCAAACCATTATCGACTAACACTCTTTTGATTCCCTTATGAATCATACTCACTTGTATGAACAAAGAACAATCTTGGTGAATAATATATTTTAATGGTAAATCTTATGGCTAAAATATAATAAGACTTATATATATATATATATATATATATATATATATATATATATATATATAGGTTGGTTCAATATCAGTGTGTACTTGGTTTTCACATAAAGATTTGTATAAAATATCCTTTTAGATATTAGATTTATTTGGGAGTTAAAGGATTCAAATTTTATCTTGCATTTTTCTCAATTAGTCAATAATATCATATCCTTTTGATTTAAAAACAATCTTAGGCTTAGGAGGAACCTATTGTATATAAATAGGAGGTGGGATAAGTTGGGCATCCTTACTTTTCAATTAATGACAATGTGGAGTGCATAATCTAATATAATTTTTTGGTGAATAATGAGTGTGGGATGATAGATATCACTTGAGTAGGATCTAGGTGAAATGAAGGGATGAGATCATGCACATTGGTATCTAGATACTAAATCTATAGCATTGCAAAAGGATTTGTAGAAATAAACTTAATTCTTATTTTTTCATAGATTTTTTTTTAATTTAGCCATGTATGAAATATAATAAACAAGGGTTACTATGAAATATTAGAAAAGGAATTAAATTATATGTACAGTCATGATCAATTCCTTGAAAGTGGATGGAAATCTAATTTTAAAACATTTTTAGTTTAGAAATTAGAAATCAAATAAAAATATAAAACCCTAGGTCAATCTAGGATTTTGAGACCAAAGGTTAGGTTCACCAAATATTTAACCCTAAATTTAGATATAGATAGTATCTAGGGTTAAGGGGTATTAGATTATATTTTACACAAGGATGGTGAACTAACCTAATGAGTAGGCTAGTTAATAAAAAAATTAGACAAATAATATTAAGAATTTATACAACTATATATTGATATAAAAATAGTAAAGTACAATCATTGATAGATATTGTAATAAATAAGGAACAATGATACTTAGTTTTTACACTGTGCACATGCAAGTCTAATATGGAACAGGATAGAAGTGGACTAGAAGGTGATCCTAAAACAATTGTAAAATTATGGGAATATTATTTCTATGGCCTTAGATGTTTATATCAAATCTAGGTAGTTATATTGACACATGTGTCTAACCCTACCAAAGGTGTCCTATATGAAATACTGAGTTGATCTAGATGTGACCAACTGGATCCTTCTAGGTTTTTTATTTAATTTCTTCTAATATCCTCAAATAATGTGTATATGTTATCACTCTTTTTTAAATTATCAAATCATAGTTTCTTCAACCTTTGAGTGACTATGGGGGAAAATGGGTTAGTGGGCTCATGGTCTCAAGATTTCGTAAGGACCCATTTGTTAATGGGAGCTTCTTACACAACCAATACTCTAAAGAGGGACTTAAAATTATGTATTTATACTTTATGTGTTGGTTCGTGTGTGTACAAGGATGCAATGTGTAAGGAAATTACTTAGATGATTCACAATAGTATAATAATATATGGCATAATTAAGAGCACAATAAGTATATCCACAAAAACAATTGGCAAAAAAATAAATTACTTCAATATTATGACTAAACCACTTCAAGTGGGAAACCTCCACAATAATGCAATAAGAAAAAAATTCACAATATGATGATGAAATACTAACTATTACCTCTTATATATACTCTACTTAGCCATGGTATTCCATAGGCTGACTATACTAGGAACATTGAGAAATGCAACAAGATAATATGAAGATGTGTAAACCATAAGTCAGCTACACATATCCCTAGATGTACTATATGTTAAGGGAATATCATGCCCATCCCCTTAAAAAAAAATCCTCAACATTAAATCAAACTATGATGTTTTTATAGGAATACTTCATCCTCCCATGTTGTATCTTTAGAATGCAGGTTCTTCCATTTGATCAAATACTACTTAATGACTCTAGACCACAATAACTTAGTGTACATGTGAAGTATCTCCTTAGGTTCTAAAATGACTCTGCCTTCTTCATCTAGTTCAGGTAATTTAGTTTGATTGGAAACTCTATGTCCAATTACTTTCTTCATACAAGATACATGGAATATCAGATGTATGTAAGTGGTTATGGATAATTCTAGCTTGTAAGCCACACTACCAATTTTTTACAAGATCTGGTAAGGGCCATAATACTTAGGTGATAGCTTGTTATATTTTTTCTATTGCTTCAAAGAGATCTACTTATATGGATATAAATGCACAAAGACCCAATACATATGTCAAAATGCCACTCATTGTGGTGTTAATTTGTTTACTACTTCATTCAATTTTGTGCCATTACTAAATTATCTCAAAAACTAACTAATACCTCTTATTGATGGTGAATATGTTCCCCAATATCTCAAAACTTAGGATGCACTATCAAAACTAAATTAAAGTGTGAGGGGTGATACCCATACAATGCTATAAAGGGAGACATCTTGGAATAAGTGTGAAAATAAGTGTTATACCACCATTCATAAAGTGGTAGCCAATGAACCCATTCATCCTGTTTGTTAGAAACAAAAAAAAAAAGATACCCTTAAAGACATTTATTTACTACCTCTATTTTTACATCATATTTAGGATGATAGGATGATCTATGAGCCAACTAGGTATCCAAACATGCAAATAATTTAGTCCAAAAATGACTAGTAAATATTAGATCTCTGTCACTTACAATGATCTTTAGAGTGCCATGCAATTTTTTTGAACTATGTTGAGAAAAGTAGAATATATTGTATTGGAAACAAATGGTTGTGATAAGAAGGAAAAATGAGCATATTTGGTGAGTCAATCCACAATTATCATGATAACATTTTACCCTTAGACCTTGGTAACCTCGTAATGAAATCCATGGAAACCTCTTCCTAATGCTAGATAGGGATGGATAAAGGTTTCAAAAGACATAGGGTTTTAATGGTTTCACATTTATTTTGTTCGAATACCATGCATTTAGTCACATATTTTTGAACATCCCCTTTGAGTCTTTCCCAAAATTAATCTTGCTTGATTCTATGATATGTTTTCAAAAATATTGAGTGTCCTCCAAGTGGAGAGGCATGAAGTTCCTAAATAAATTTATGTTTGAGGAGAGAATGCTTATAGAGGTATAATCTATTTTTATACCATAATGTGTTCTCTTTCCATGTAAATTTTTTTAGATTCATTAGAACCCTTCTAAAGATTGTAAATCAAATCCTTTGGAGCATTGTCATTCTCCCATTTTGATCTTGCTTCCTTTAGCCAATCTGCCTACCACATGGTCATGGCACATAAAAATGACTCAAATAATTCTTCTCACCGAGAGAGGGTATATACCACCACATTCTCTTTTCCTTTCTTATACACTATTTGAAAATCATAGCCTAAAATTTTAGTCACCCATTTTTTTGTTCTTCAAATGATAAGCTTTGTCCAAAAAATATTTGAGGCTATCATGATCAATCTTTACCTAAAAGTGACTACCCATCAAATATAGTCTCCATTTCTTCATTACATGTAGAATATAAATAATCTCTTTCTCATATATTGATTTGAGCTTATTTTTTCCCTTTAGTTGGTGAATTTCAAATGCTAGTGGTTTACTTTCTTGCATGAGTATAACCCCTATGCCATATCCTGATGCGTCACACTCCACAACAAAAGTTTTTGAAAAATTAGGAGTATCAAAAATTGGAATTGTGCACATAACCATTTTCAACTATTCAAATACCTTGGTAGTTGAATCAGTCCACTAGAATGAGTCTTTCTTTAGCAAAGATTTGAGTGGGGTAGTAATGATACCATATTTTTTTACAAACCTGCAATAGTAACCAGTTAGCCCTAGAAATCCATGGAGGTTCTTGAGGGTCTTGGGAACCTACCACTCCATCATTACTTGAATTTTCTTAGGATCAACTTTCACTCCATGTGAAAAAATATGACCCAAGTACTCCACCTCTTGAACACCAAAATCACATTTGTAAGGTTTGGCATAAATTTGATGTTCTAGAATTGAAATCACCTATTCCACATGTTTCAAATGGTCTTCCCAATTTTTTTCATAGATGAGGATATCATCAAAAAAAATTAATATAAACTTTCTCAAAAATGGCCTAAAAATAGTATTCATCAAACTCTGAAATGTAGATGGTGCATTTGTGAGGCCAAAAGGCATGACCATATATTCATAATGGCCTTTATGAGTTTTGAAAGATATTTTAGGTATGTCCTCATTGTGGATGTGAATCTGATGATATCCAAAGTGAAGATCTAACTTGGCAAAATAAATATCACCATGCAATTCATCTAAAAAATCATCAATTACTAAAATGGGAAACTTATCTTTGATGGTGTATTTATTGAGTTCTCTATAATCTGGGCACATCCTCCAATTATCATCATTCTTCCACACCATGACCACCAGGGAGGAATATTCACTTTGACTATGTTGAATGATTCCTACCTCCAACATTTCTTGTACCATATTTTCAATTTCACTAATTAGATGTTATCTTTTAGGCCACCCAAAAATAGGTTAGTTAGATTTTCCTCAATGATGTTTTCCACACATAAAGAGAGAATTTAAAATTGATGAATGTAATCCTTAACAGTCCCAGTTTGACACAACTTGGATAGCTGACTAAAGTAATTTTTAGAGACATTGTTACAATAGTGGAGCTGTAACTCCTTATAAAATACTGACCATGAAACTGGGATACCCTTCTTTTTATTTTGAGCACACAACCAATGATACCAAAATAATGGCCTAGGTTCCAGATAGAGAGAGGCCATAACCACTTTTTGTGAACATGAAGTGTGATGTAGATCATATAAATATTCAATTTGGGTGAGCTAAGTGAGTTTATCATTACCATCAAACTTGCATACGTCCACTTTTGGAGACATCATCTTGGGGCCATAATTGGTATTGTTTGGAGTAGGAGAACCAAACTGAAGTGGTAGAGTATTTTGTAGTGGCTACAATGATAAGCTAGCTAACTACCTAGATATTTATTATAATTAATCCTTCATGCTATCCAAGCCCCCTCTCAAACTTATAATTTCCCCTTAAACCATATCAAAATCATCTTTTTTCACCATGCCCTGATACTCTGACTTAATTTGTTGAACTACCTCCAAAATAGATGGATCAAAAGTTTCAAATTCCATGTCATCCTTGTGAAGATTTTTTGGAGTTTCTTTCACTTTTTTTCAGTTGTGAGTGTTCATAATATCCATACACAAACCTTAGGAGGGTTTTAGCCCTAAGAAAAATGTATTGATGGAATACACCATTGTGATCATCTCACTGAGAAAAATCCAACAACTACTATTATGCACAAGGGTGAAAATTTTTTACCCAAAAAAGTGTATGGGTAGAATATACTGTTGCGATCAGCTCAAAAAAATGAATCTAATGACTGCTAATTTGCATAAGGTAAAAAAAATTCTAGACTTTTTTACCCAAAAAATGTTTTTTTTGTAAAAAACTTCACGAATAAAATTGTGGTGATGAAAAAAATCAAATCCTCCCAGATCACAAGTTATGTTTTTCAGCCTTCTAGTACTCAAGATACTAGATCTAAAAAAATGCACCATAGAAACTTGCCCAAATTGATGCTCTGATACCACTTGTAAGGAAATCACTTAGATGATTCACAACAATATAATATTATATGGTATAATTAAGATCATAATAAGTAGATCCACAACAAAAATTGATAAAAGATCAAAATACTTCAATATTATGACTAAGCCACTTCAAGGGGGAAACCTCCACAATAATGAAATAAGAACAAAATTCATAATATGATGATAAAATGCTAACCACTACCTCCTATATATACTTTACTTAGCCATGGTTATTCCATAGGCTAACCATACTAAGAACATCAAGAAATATAACAAGCTAATATGAAGATGTGTAAGCCATAAGTCAGCCACATATATCCCTAAATGCATTATAGGTTAAGGGAATAACACAATGTGTGATAAGTGTTAGCCAAAATTGACCACCATGGGTGAGTAACATTTAAAAATTTGGTATTCATACTCCTAACATTGTTGATATCCTTTTGAGAGGGTTTGAATTGGTCATGGTTGATCTTCCATTGATGAGCATTGTATTATTCCTAGTAGTTTTCATAGGTTCCTTAGGTGATCTAGTCAAAAAGTGAGTCCAAACACCTAATCTTGTAAACAGGTCACTCAATATAATCATCTCCAAAGTGTTTAGCAAAGGTTAAGGTAAATTTAGAAATGTTAAGGTAATGTTGAGATAGTTAAATTTTCATTTGTTGCAATGTTGAAATGACTTCACTAAAGATCATCAAGGATAAGGAGTTACACCATGAAAATGGAGGTCACTTGAGGCCATGTAACACTCATATAGGGTAATTTGATACTCCATAGGGTTTGTACAATATTCAAAAAGGTGGAAAAACATTCAACTCCAAAGTTGAAACATATTTTACTCCTTGATTCAAGAATAATCATAACATGATATGAAGTGTTGGTGAGGAGGGTAGGTGATGAAGATTTTTTACATTAAATTTTCATTATGCTTGATAGGAAGGACTCCCTGAATATCTCCCACAATAATCCAACTAGGTATTCAATCAAATAATCAAACTCAATCTCTTGAAGAAGGCGTTTAGATGAATTTTTTAATATTCTATGCATATATAGAGAATCTCCATCCAATAAGATCATGACACTATGTAGTGTCTTATTCACAACATCATATATCCCCCAAAAATCCAAATCCATGCTTAATAAGGTGTTACATGTCAAAACAGGGCAAGTCTCACTCAAGAAGCTCCATCAGGGCATTGATAGAACAATAAAGGCCAAATCCAAAAGCTTGTTTCATGGAAGGGAGAGAGAACTAAGCTAGATTCCATTAGGTTAATGATACCACCCTTATTCCCTCCCAAATCATGGAATTATTTTCTATATTAAGGGGTATAACTCTATGAATCATCTTTAACAAGATATGTGCCTTTAAACCCCTTCAAAACCCTAATAGCTTAGTTTTAGGTGATTTCAAAGCATTTTGGATCTCGTTGATGAAAATGAAGGATTAGGTGAGGTATTTAAAGATTCCACTAGTCTTACCACACCATTTTATATCATATATGTGGCATGTGCAAGCAAGGGAAGGAAAATTTTCCATATAATGATAGGTTATATACCTATGAAAAAGTAGTAGTCAGGGTTGATGGAGTGGCAAAGTGTTTTATGCATAAAATGAGTGAAATAGATTTGTGTTTAGTGGATCCCACATCCTCAAGTATTATTATAATGTTTTACCATAACAAATAAGGTCAAATAGGTGGTAAGTGAAGAGGGTATTGAGCCCAAAATAGGCATTTATAGGTTTGGACTAAGGTGATCATGGAAGGCAAAACATATTGGTTTCCATGCATTTTGGTCACTTAATACAATCTGAAAAAGATCCAAACTATGAGATATCATGAGGAATATTTCCAAATTAAGTATATTCATTATGAGGAACAAAATACAAGGAGAAAAACCATTTCTTATACATTGATAGGTAACAGGCCTAAAATTGGAAGAGTCTTGGCCAAATTTGTATGGCCCATCCTCGGGAAAGAGATTTGAGAAAGTGATTTTATCTATAAATTATCCCCAAGTATCATTAAAATACCATTCAAGGACATAAATGGATATGAGATCCCAACTACATGATAGGTTGTAATGAATCTAGGCCTAGATGGATAAAATATATGATTGTACACATAGTGCATAAGGAGTATGCATGGTTGTGATTAGAAAGGGAATAAATAGGGTCATGTATGATGTAAAATACCTTGGGAAATATGTTTAAATGTTATATTAATTGATAATGAGACAAACTCCACTCAAAATGGAGCCATTTTCAAGCTTAGCAAAATGTTATGCCTAAAAGAGCACCTACAGGCTTGATTGCATAAAAGTGAGCAAAGAATGTAGATCTTGAATTGAATGTGACGTATGAAGGTCATTTGAGTTGTGAAAAGATTAAGATATATGGTGAAATTTTCTATACTCCCTTCAAGTAATATAAAATCCACCAAGAATATTCCCTCTCAAACTTTGGCAAGTGACATGCCTAGAATAGATCAAATAGGTCTACAAATACAAATATGAAGATAATATGAATTTTTGAGCTAGGATTGAGACATGATGGTTGTTTTAGATGTGAATTATCATTTAAAAGGTTCCTTAAGTTATTATAGACCTTGTAATGAGAGTGGAACACTAAAATAAGGCTATTAGGGTCTGAATAGGAAGAATAACCTAAAACCCTAGGCATGAGTTAATCAAGTTACAAGCCAAAAGGGATGTAATACCCACAATAAATATAATTAAAAAAAATGGGGGGATGTATAAGACCTAAATTATTATTTTTAAATCAAAATGAAACATAAAAATGACTCATTTTAATAAAAATATGAACTAGGTTCAAACATATAGGTGTATAAGCTCAAGGAGCTCAATCTTTTGCTTAGTCATACATGATCGAGTGTATCATTAGGAATGGTGTTTGTGGATGTTAAAATGGTTTTTTTGCTCCAATTTTTTTTAATTATGATGTTATTTATATCACTATACTCCATGATAAATTATTAACAAGCTAGACACCTCCCAAGCTTCCTAAAATGTCTAAAAAGACCCGATTACTAAGTTTTGCTCTATAAGTGACCCTAATGCATTTGATTAGAATTTTAAGTAGCTTGATGATATTTTTTAGTCTTAGGGACATTTATTTGATCCATTTTTTTAAAATTTTGAGAGGGAAAGGTACAAAAAAGTGATACTTTTGGACTAATTTGCATAGTATTTTAAGGTATAAGAGTCTCTTAGCTATTGGAAGAGACCTTCCATACCTAGGTAGACATTTAAAAGGCCTTTCATGATGATACATTAGGATACCAAATCTAGGGATTAGTTCTAATAAAGAATGTGCATTTACCTTGCATGAGATAGGAGCTTGCACATCTCTTTAAAGTCAATCAAAGATAGGAACACCTTAAGGTATCGTAATAGGCATCTAAATACTCCCTTGAAAGAGTCATAAATTTACAAAAAATCCATCTATAAGTACTACATGTAGATTCAAACATCTATGCAGGCAACAAAGTATTAGGTCTATGACTTGTTCTTATAAGACCTAAAGAAGGTATGAAAACCTTAAAAAAATAAATCATATACTTAAACAAGTTGGAACAGACTTGATACACCTTTTAAGGATAATAAATAAGGTTATTAAATGGTCATGAGGTGTCAAAAGGTCTAGAGTGATTTTATACAAGTGGATTTTTAACTCCTCTCTTGAAAAGGTCAATTTCAAGATGTCATAATGACTAATTGAAGAATAACAATAACCCCTATAACACCTTGTGAATATCATCATCAAACTAAGTGTCCACATGTTTAAGATAAAATTTATCACTATTTATTTATAGGTATTCTTGTTTGTAATTGGTTCTATGAGTGCTTGGTAGTCATCATTGGTTCTTGACACCTCTCTTCTCTCTCTTCCCCTTCTTTTTTCTCCTCTATGTACTACATTATTTGGAATTAAAAAGGATCCTCAACCTAAGTATGTGAATCCATACTCAAATAACACTTGTACTTTTCCTTGGATATGAATGCAAGTTGATTTCTAGCCTTCTTAATGATGTAATTAGTGTATACTCATGGTGGTTGATGAATTTTAGTAGTAGTGTTATATCTCTCTTGCATGTGTCCTATCTCATTACCTAATTTCAGGTTATTGGTCATCTTAGCAAGTCATATGGAGTGTGTTACATGGTATTGCATTGGACACATGTGGATATTGCTTCATTATTATTTCTTATGAGACCTCATAATCATCCCCTCTTTATTGTTATATTGATTTTCACCTTTATACTAAAATAATTATGTTTAGAGGCTCATATTGAGTTATTGTGATAGGTTTCAGTATTTTTTCATGTTATTAGTGTAGTATAGGCAAGTAGAGGGTGTTAAGTTTGGTGCATCACCTCCTTATTTTGTTTACTTTCTCTCACTCCATTTTCCTAGAAAGCAATAGGTTTAGTAGTGATTATAGGTGAATCATCAAAGGACCAAGCACTATCTAGATATTCACCTCATTGATTAGGCCACCCATAAATTAGAGGTGCCTCCATGCTATCACCTAAGTGAGGATGCTTGAACAACCTCCTCAATGGTGAAATTTAGTGTGATAACAGTTCTAGCATGCCTAGTGGGATAAGGGTTTTCATTCATTGAAGAGTTATTAGTGCTAGTATTAAATACACCAACCTTTGGAGACATGAACACAAGTTCATTAATATAGTTTTAATATCCCATGTATTCTTTCAATAAATTACTCTTTGTATTTTTCCTTCCATATGAAGTTTTATGGATGAGTTTGGAGTGGATTTAAATTTTAATCAAGTTGATGATCCATATCAGGCCTATGTTGATCCTTATCAGTAGTATAATGATCCATATCATCCCTATGTTAAACCATATCAATCCTAAAATGACCTTACTTACCGCCCATATGGATCTAATTATCAATATGAACAAATTTTTTATCAAGAGTATTATCCTTACTCCCTTCCTCAATAACCTTACCAAGCTTGTCAACCTTCATACCAATCTTATCAAGCTTTCCATCATCCCTATATAGCCCCTTCTCATGATCCCAATCAACCTTGGAAAATTCACTCTCTTTTTAATCACCCTGAAGGCATTTTTGGAAAGATAAGACTTGAATCTGAAGCATGCCTAGCTAAATAGATTGAGTTTACAAATGAACATATATTTCAATCAATTATAATATCAAAAGGAATGGAATACAAAACTTATACACCATTCCAAGATTAGGATAAGGTTGTATATCCTAATAAAATAAAGTTCATAAGCTTCCCAAACCTTTCATCCACCCCTTAAGTTGTGACACACCATCAAGAGGAAACTCCTAGGTTCAAAATTCTAAATTGGAAGAAAGTGGTAGAGTCATGGGAGAAGCAAGATGGAGAATGCCTAGATAGGGGATTGAAGATAAATAAAAACCTTTGCCTATGTAATCCCCATACATCATTCCCCAATAACCATAAACATTTTCATCATGGAGGTCAATACAAGAATGCATCCAAAAGAAGGAAGAAGTGCTTGTTGATGAGGTTAAAGATCAAAATACATCAAAACTTGATAGGATGAATTATGAGTAGGAGGATAAGAATAGGGAAACCATAGCACAACTTAGTCTTCTCTCTCTCTCCAATAATTATTAGAAGATTCCACCACCCTCAAGATCCCAAATTGTAAGAGTGCTCCGTCAATTACCAAGCCAACTCATGAACATGTCCATTGTCCTCCCACCATCTCCCTTTTTGAAGAATTAGCTATTGTATGGAGAATAGATCACCAGCCAAGTGAAGAGGGTAATTATTATAGTGAACATGATGAATAAAATTCAATTGAATATGATAAAGAGATCATCATTGGCACTCCTCATTGTACTACCAAATCAAACTTTGGGCAAATAGAGAAGTATTAGTCCTTTTGGCATACTCTTGATAAAGAAGAAACTAAGCTTAAAGAAGAGGAAGTCAGCTTATTTGAGAAACTACCACCTGGTGTGATGGAAGAGGACTTTGAGAGTGAGTAAAATGTCTAAGAAGAACATATGTTTCAAGAGTAAATCTATGATTATTTTGACATTATTTTGTAAGTGAAATCACAAAAAGAAGATTAGATTGTAGTATAGTATGAGACTAACTTTAATGAAAGAGAAATCACTCATCATGAGGTTATTACACAAGTTCATAATGGAATAAGAGTAAAAAAGGATAAGATTATAGTAGACACTAAAAAAGTTATTCTCCCTCTAAGAGAAAAGAGTAAAACTTCAAGGAGGAGTGGCAGTAGTATCTTAAACTCCTTCAAGATGTTGAAGATATTTATAAACCTACCTCTGCTACCAGAGACATTGATAGAGTGGATGTTCAATTTGAGGGACATGATCAAGAAGATGTTAATCAAACTATGCCTTAAGAAGACCCTAATGAAGCCTATAAGTAGTATTTGGAGTTGTTTGATGAGCTTGAATAACTTTCAATAGTAGGAAAGTAGAGTGACATCATGTAAGATGTCATGGAAGACCAAGAAAAATTTATTAGGGATCCATTAGAAGTTGAGGTTGCATTTGCCATCACAAATCAAAAGGTAATAACTTTTGAAAACCTTGTCAATGTTGGAGAACAACATGAGGTAAGTGTTGAGATGCAAGAAGAATATGTCTACAATGGAGATAGAATATCTTTAGTTGATTCACTTGGAGATAAGCCAAAGAGGTTGGCAAGAAAAAAATATCCAATCCAATAGGATTAGTACCCAAACAACAACATGTTCTTTAGATTTGTTAGCCATATGAGAAGATATAAGAGCCTTTTGCTTTGATCCAAGTAAAGTGAAGTTTTATAATATTATATATAATTAGTTTGTTTTTGTGTTTTATTTCCTTAAGTTCTTCTTATTACAATGTGTCTCTTACTTATTTTAGTTATCTTGTTGGTGTGTTTGTCTCTTATTTTTTGTGTATGTTGAGGAAAATTAGTTTATTCATCCTTATCAAGAGGTTGTATTCAGATTTTAGGTTATATGTCATGTTTGGGTTGAACTGAGATGACCCCATAGCCTAATGGATGTAATAATGTTACTAGTATAAATGCATAACAAGCATGCAATCCAAGGAGGTAATCAAAGATGTTGGCCAAAATTAACCACCATGGGTGAGTAGCATTCAAAATTTTGGTCTTCATACTCATAACCTTGTTGTTAACCTTTTGAGAGAGTTTGTATTGGTCATGGTTGATCTTACATTGATGATCATTGTATTTTTCTTAGTAGTTTATAGAGGTTCCTAGGGTGATCTAGTCAAAAAGTGAGTCAAAACAACTAATATTGTAATCAAGTCACTCAATATGGTCATATCCAAGGTGTTTATCAAAGGTTAAGGTAAATTTGGAAATGCTAAGGTAATGTTGAGATATTTAAATTTTCATTTGTTACAATGTTGAAATGACTTCACTAAAGAGCATCAAGAATGAGGAGTTACACCATGAAAATAGAGGTCTCTTGAGGCCATGTGTCACTCATGGATGTTTATGTCATACTCCATAGGGTCCATAAAAGCTTTAAAATGTGGAAAAACATTCGATTCTTATGTAGACCAAAGTTTAAACATCTTTTACTCCTTATTCAACCATAATGATAACATGATATGAAGTGTTGGTGAGGAGGGAAGCTAAGGAAGATTTTTCATGTTAAATTTGCATTATTCTTGACATTAAGGACTCCATGAATGTATTCCACAATAATACAACAATGTAATCAATCAAATAATAAAACTCCATCTCATGAAAAAGGTGTTTAAATGAGTTTTTTTAGGATTCCATGCATAAGCAGAGCATCTCCAACCAAGAAGGTCATGGCACCAGGTGGTAAAGCTTCCTCACAACATCATTTAGCCCCCTAAAAACTAAATCCATTATTAATAAGGTGTTATAGGTCAAACTAGGGCAAGTCTCACTTAATAAGCTCCATCAGGTCATTAGTAGAACAAGAAAGGCCAAATCGACAAGCTTGTTTCATGGAGGAGAGAGAGAACTCGGCAAAATTCCATTAAGGTAATGATATCACCCTATGACATTCAAAATCATGGAATTAGTTTTTATATTGAGGGGGGAAACTCTATGAATCATCTTTAATAAAATAGGTGCCTTTAAACCCCTTCAAAACCCTAATATCTCAGTTTCAAGTAATTTCAAAGAATTTTGGAGCTCATTGATGAAAATGAAGGATTGTGTGAGGTATTATAAGATTCCACTAATATTTCCACACCATGATCTAGCATATGTGTGGAATGTGAAATCAAGGGAAGTAAGAATCTATATATGATGATAGGTTCTAAACCTATGCAAAAGTAATAATTAGGGTTTGAGGGAGTTATAAAGTGTTTTATGCATACAGTGAGTGAAAGAGAGTTATGTATAGTGGATCCAAATTCCTCATGGCTCATCAGACCTTTTTACCCCAACAAATAAGGTCAAATATGTGGTGAGTGAAGAGGGTATTAAGCCCAAAATAGGCATGTATAGGTTTGAACTGAGGTGATAATGGAAGGTAAAACATAGAGGTTTCCATGTATTTTGGTGACTTAATATAGGCCAAAAAATATCCAAAATCTGATAGAGCATGATGAAGATTCCACCTTGAGTAGATTCATTATGAGAAACAAAATAAAAGGGAAAAATTCATTTCTTACGCCTTGATAAGTAACATGCCCAAAATTGGAAGAGTCTTGGCCAAACTTGTATGATCCATCCTTTAGAAAGAGCTTTGATCAAGTGATGATAGCTCTACATTGTCCTAAGGATCATTTAAAGATCATTCAAGAACATGAAGGGATGGGAGATCCCAACTACATGATAGGTTGTAATGAATCTAGGCCTAGATGGATTAAATATAGGACTATACACAAAGTGCATAAGGAGTATAAATGGTTACGATTAGAAAGGAAACCATGAGGGTTAGGTATGATGTAAAATACCTTGAGAAATATGTTTAAATTTTATATTACTTTATAATGAGACAAACCCCACTCAAAGTTGAGATATTTTTAAGCTAAGCGAGATGTTAGGTCTAAAAGAGCACCTACATGCATGATTACACAAAAGTGAAAAGAATGTAGATCTTGCATTTAATGTAAAGTATAATGGTCATTTGACTTTTGATAAGCCTAAAGGAGATGGTGAAAGTGTCTAGACTACCTTAAAGTAATATAAAATCCACCAAGAAGATTCCCTCTCAAACTTTGGCAAGTGATTGGCCTAGAAGAGAGAAAATAGGTCTACAAATACAAATATGAAGAGAATATGCATGATTGAGCTAGGATTAAGACTTGAGGGGTTGATTTATCTGTTAAATATCTTTGAAAAGGTTCTTTAAGTGATTTGAAACCTTTTAATGATAGAGGAACACTAAAATAAGGCTTTTAGGGTCAAAATAGGAAGAATAGCCTAAAACCCTAGGCCTAAGTTAATCAAGTTCCAAGGTCAAATGGGAATTAATCTGCACAAGAACACTAATTACATACCTAGTTAGGGATTTATAATACCTAACTAATCTTTTTTGAATCAAAATGAAACATTAGAATTACTTTTTTTGCTAAAAAAACTCAGACTGG
The DNA here is from genome assembly GCA_037957365.1 of Torreya grandis. NCBI lineage: Eukaryota > Viridiplantae > Streptophyta > Pinopsida > Cupressales > Taxaceae > Torreya > Torreya grandis. Next base: position 3,340,075 of record JARHVA010000638.1, on the reverse strand, counting down.
GTTCAAACCTGCAGGTGTATAATCTCAAAGAGCTCAATCTTTTGATCAATTCATATAGGAGTAGGTGCGTGGTTAGGAATGGTGTTTTTTATGTTAAAATGTTTTTTTTTCTCCAACCTTGTGGAATTATGAGTTCATTTATATCCCTATACTCTATAAACAATTTTTAACAAGGTAGTCACTTCTTAAGCTACCTCGAAGGTTTAAAAATACCTGATGATTGAATTTTTCTTTGTAAGTGACCCTAATGAATTTGATTGGACTTTTAATTAGATTTATGATCTTGTTAAGTCTTAGGAACATCTATGTGATCCATTATTTTTCACATGTGAGAGGGAAAGGTATATAAAAATGGTCTAAAACTACACTTTTGGATAAATTTGCATAGTATTTAAAGGTATAAGAGTCTCTTAACCATTGAAGTTGACCTTCTAAACCTGGGTAGAAGTTAAGTACTCATATACAAAAATTTTAATGGGCTTTCATAATGATATATTAAGAAACCAAATCCAGGGATCAGTTCTAATGAAGAATGTGTCTTTGCCCTGCATGAGATAGGAGCTTGAAAATCTCTTTAAATCCAATAAAAGATAGGAACACATTAAGGCATCATCATAGTCATATTAAGACTCCCTTGAAAGATTCCTAAAGTTCCAAATATTCCATCTCCAATGAATACATGTAGAGTTGAAGGGTTATGCAGGCAATAAAGTATTGGGTCTATGATTTGTTCTTAGAAGACCTAAATATGGTATTAAAACCTTAAAACAATGGATCATATACTTGAAAAAGATATAACATACCTAATACACATTTAAAGGACAATATAAAAGGTTCCCAAATGGTTATGAGGTGTCAAAAGGTCAAGAGTGTTTTGGTACAAGTAGATTTGTAACTCCTCACTTGAAAAGGTTAGTTTCAAGATGTCATAATGGATTATTGAAGAATAAAAATAACCCCTATGCCACCTTGTGAAGATCATCATAAAAATAAGTGTACACATGTTTAAGAGATATTTAATGGCTATTTATTGGTAGGTTTTATTATTTTTAATTGGTTTTATGAGTTTTTGGCAACCATCATTGGTTCTTGACACCTCTCTCTCTCTCTCTCTCTCTCTCTCTCTCTCTCTCTCTCTCTCTCTCTCTCTCTCTCTCTCTCTCTCTCTCTCTCTCTCTCTCTCTCTCTCTCTCTCTCTCTCTCTCTCTCTCTCTCTCTCTCTCTCCTATATGCACTTCCTTGTTTGGAATTGAAAAGCATCCTCAAAGTGATTATGGTGAATCCATACTCAAATAACACTTGTACTTTGTCTTAGAGATGATACAAGTTGATTTCTAGCCTTCTTAATGCTATAATTAGTGTATACTCAAGGTGGTTGATGAATGTTAGTAGTAGTGTCATATATTTCTTGAATTTATCCTATCTCATTACATACTTTCAAGTTGTTAGTCATAAGGAGTGTGTCACATGGTCTTGCATTGGCTAAGTGTGGATATTGATTCATTAGTGTCTCCTATGAGACATCTTGATCATTCCCTCTTAGTTATTGTCTTGATTTTCACCTTCATACTGAAATATTGATGCTTAAAGGCTCATATTGAGTTAGTGTGATAGGTTTCATTATTTTTTCATGTTCTTATTGAAGTATAGGCAAGTAGAGGGTGTTAATTTTGTTACATCACCTCCTTGTTTTATTTACTTTCTTTCTCTCCATTTTCCAAGCAAATAATATGTTTAATAGTGATTCTAAGTGAAGCATCAAGGGAGCTAGCCCTATCTAGATATTCACATCATTTATCAGGCCACCCAAAGCATAGAGGTGTCTCCATGATATCACCTAAGTGATAAGGCTTGAAAAACATCCTTAAGGGTTCGATTTAGTGTGATAAAAATAAGCAAATACATGTAGTGACCTAGCTTGTAACTATGCAAATATGGCTCATGAACTACTCTTTGAATACTTCAAACCTTTGGGTATATTTCTTATATCATTGATATATAAATAGTGATGAATAGGGAAATTTTACTCACTTGGATGATTAAATGAGTGATTCTTGGTATATTACCTTGTGAGTTCCTAATATTTACTAGGTGAGGAATGAATGAGGGTTGATCTTATATATATACCAATACATTTTAGAAATATCTCTTACTAAATCACTTAGTCCAAAATTTAGGATACATTTCATTTACAAATTGGATGACTTTTTATCACTAGACACTTTATATGAAAAGTGGACACTTGTGCTGATGCAGGTGTCTACTTAGGATGCAAGTCTCCAAGAAGTTAAAAAATATGTACAAGTCTAAAATTGGTAGTAAAGGATAATAATTAGGTTTAGATATTTTTACATAGTATAGAATGCATGGTCATCATAATAACAATGGTCAGACTAAGAGATAATAAATTTAGGCAAAAGGAGATAATGAATGCAAGCATTTTGGTAGTAGGCAGGTCTATAATTGAAAGGTATAGCCATGATGGATATTTTATAAGTGTACAAGACTGAGGTAATACATAAATCATATTTTAGCATCTACAGTTTATAGCTTATAAATTGGGATCATTATGTGAGTTAAATATCAAGAACTATTCATTTTTGGAATTATTCAATTTCTCTACGTCCTACATGGGGATCTTAACCAATATTAGTTTCACATTTTGGTCATCTTAAACCTCCCTCAATTCCTCAAGGCCAACATACCATCGTAATGATTGAATCTCTTTCTACTCATAAGTCTTAAAATTATGTAGGCACAAATCACTATGAATAACAAGTTTATCTTCTCTCCTAATGTTAATAACATTCCTCTTAACATGGTGCATCTAAATATATACAAACCAATTTACAAAAACATTATCAAAACTTGAAACTTATGAAAGGAAGAAAATAAAAACATTTCAAATCAATATTGAAGGTATATATAGTTTACACCAATTCACAGACTTGTTCAATGCCAATGTGACCTAGTGTATCCTAGTTGAACTTGCACAATAATCATGTTTAGTAAACATGAGCCACTCAATTCTATATTTTTTTTTAAGATAGATATGGGGATTTTAAATAGATTAACAATTGGTAAGTTTTTGATTGGAACTTTAACTAGTTGTGGAGCACAAATCAAGGGTCCAATCCTCATGAAAAAATCATAGGGAAAACCAAAAGTAACCAGCAAAAAAAGAAAAACTAAAGAATCACATAAACCTTAAACATTGAACACATGCAAAGACCAACAATAAAAAAGACTCCAACTAGATAAACAAGATACATGAAAAATAATAATGTCTAAGATAAAAATAATTAGAAAATAAACTTAGAAAATGAACCAAAGAGCTTAGCCTTTAGGTACCAACAACCATCCGCTTCTCCTGGAAAGCAATTATTTCATAGCCCATTGCATGCCTCCATAGATGGAGTTTTGTGCCTCAATTTTAAGCCTTTCTACTTCTATCTTCCTACCCCTTTTTCATTTCATGCTACAATTAGGGGTCTTAAAAAAACTAGGCTACTTAGAAATGGATAACACCTCTTTATTGGTAGGCTCTTCTTCAGAATCTTACCCATCCTCCAATCCATCTTCAAAAATCTCAAGTGATTTAGCCTTTATTTAGAATAATATTCTATAGGAGGGGGATTGGTAACACATTTTAGCCCTGAATCCTCAAAAACTTTTTCCCTCAAGGAAGAAGAGCATTATCCAACCTCCAAATCCAACTATGTTATTATTGCATCCAAAACCTCCCATTTTTGAGACATATTTGAACCCTAATGAAAGACTATTTTATTTTGGAAGTCCCTATAAGGATGCATTCTATGTACTAATCCTTACCCATTTCTATAATAATACTGAATGAGAACCTTGACAATTTTTCTTGGGGCACGAAGCAATCTTATGATCAACTTGATTACATTTGAAGCATCTAAAAGGGAGGCATTAAAAATTAATAAACTGCATCCACATACCTTAGGAAGAAATGATTTGAATATAATGGTGTAGATTTTTAGCTAAATCCATTAGCAAACACACCCTGACATAGTTCAAATTTACCCCAATAGAATCATCAATTTTAACAAAAACTCCCAGCTTGCTAACCAGTTTCTTGAAAAGATTAAAATCCTATAAGACCAAGGGAATGTTTTAGAATCTGACCTAAATAGGGGCTTGAGAGATATCCAACAAATTTGGGTCAAAGAAAAAAATCCATGGATTAAGAGACACCCCCTTATTGCCAAAGAACCATGGTCCATTCATCCAGACAAAGTCCATGTCTGTCGAAGATTGAAACAATAACATAAAGAAGCCATTTTCTAAGACCAAAAAAGAGGGAGATATAAGTGTGGGCCAAGATTTTTGAGACCACTCCAAAAGATAAAACCAAGTGGGTCACTTCCCCACACACCTGCTAATCAAATCTCTTTACCCCCTTTACACTTCCAGCAAAGAGAGTTCAACATCAAAATTTTCAAAGAGTGGAGGAGATTTAGAGAAGATTAAGTGGATATCACCCAAAATGGCCATTTTAAGGGTTTTAATTTGAGAAAAAATATCTTCAACATCTACCACCTCTGTAGTCCCAATAGGCTCCTCTAAAAGTTTTTCCTTCTGAAACTGGCTCCTAAAAATTAAAATTGGGTCTAAACTAGGATGATTTTTGAGAATAAATTCTTTACAAAAATCACTAGAGTAGTGAAAGGGATTTGAGGAGTTACTATAGTTGAAAAACACAACATCCTTTAGAGAAACCCTAGTTGGAAAAAAATAAATACCGTCTGCAAACTTCTTTGGAGAGAGGCTTATCTCTGACACTCTATTGCCCACCATTGGCCTATCCAACTACAAAATATCTTCAAAAGATATATTATCCTAGATAAATTTGGATGCAAAAAACCTAGATAAGTTTTTAATATTTTTAGATTTCCTACCTTTTCCTAGATCCATTATAACCCCACATAGTTATTCCTTCACATTCCTCCCATTACCACTATCATATCAGGATCTAACCTTAGAAGGGACTTGCTTCCTTGTAAGCTTCCTCCCATTACCTTGCTATAACACAACCCCTACTATTATTGAAACTAACATCATATGGAAAACATCATGCTTGGGATCTTTATCTCCCCTTGTCTAGCCTATGCAGGCTGACACATCCTTAACATCACATAAAACCCCCACTCTGACCTTTACCACTGCTAACCTCATCTACACACCTAAACTAGCCTTCTATTTTTTCACTATTAATGCCAGCTAACCTCCTCTATCAATGCCGATGCCACTCACCAACTGCCCATCTTACACTATCATGTATGCTTGAATAGGAGGAAGCGGATTGGAGAGCCTCTTCACTAGGATAGTCTAAATTGGTGCTACTAGTGGAATCTTGGCCAAAAATGGTTTTGTTGATGTAACATAGGCAATTTGCATGTCAACACCATTGTCATCACCTCTAAGTAGACTGATGGGATTTGCACTCACCATCTATCTCACTTTTTTAATCATCTCTCAATTCTATATTTTTTAGATTCCTTTAGATTATACATTTTTTTAAGGCCTTTATAGGTGAAAACTCTACTAGGCCTCTCCCATTGCTAAATTTTGGGATAAGGTTGAAAACATAATAGTATGTCCCACTTTTTAGAATATTCAGGCTATGAAGGCTCCAATCTCTTTCCTATTTAATTTGAGTTTAGCTTGATTAAATTTATAAAACATGTAATTTTTGTTTGTATATACCAATATGTATTAAATTCATAATATATATATATATATATATATATATATATATATATATATATATATTCAATTATTATTTTGATATTTTTTTTAATTTTTATTTTATTTTTTTTACTACCCTATGGGATACACTATAATGGTTTGACCCATAAGCATGCTTCTAGTAAAACTTAGGGTGGGATCCCTTTCATTATAATTGACCTTCATTTGGTCAAACATGTTATCAATGCAATCACATATCTCCACATGGTTGGGGATATTAAAATATGAAAAAAAAAATCATTACTTTGAAAATTCAACATATAATTGATGTGATTTATCTCACATTTTACAAGATTGTTTTGCTCACTACCATATCATTCACCCTCTACCCTTGCTTAGTCTCCATCCCCATTGGTCTGAGTGAATTTTTGTGGCATGATAATAAATTTTAAGCCTTTTACAACTTAATCATCTTGTCTACAAAAATAAAGTAGGATGAAATTGGTCTCTAATGGATTGGGAGATTCCTTCCTTAAAAAGTTGTAAAAGAGAGTTAGATATGTGTGGGGGTTGTAAATGACCATTTTTAATTCCATATAAATCACCACAACCTTTTTTTATGAGAGATCATTTATTTTTTATGTACCTCAAATCATTGTTCATAGGATAGATGATGCACATGGTTCACAAGATATGATGTTAGATAACATCAATTAGTTTTTCATCTGCCTTGCACACATAAGTTTCATCTATGACTAGTTGTACTAAATCAGAAGGACTAACCTCCTCAATGTCCTCTAGAAAAAAATTATGAGTGGGTAGTGTTTAATGTTTAACCAACCTTTTATTATTATGCTACATCCATTTAAGACCCATGTTCCCATCATCACCTCCATTAATACATTAACATTTGATTAGATTTTTTCCAAATTGGTAGTCCTCAATTTCCTCATTGTGGGAGGATTATAATATGCAAATAATATATATACCTTATCCATATCCTCCTTGAAATAATGATAATCAGAAACATGAAATGGAATTTTATTAGAAATAAATAATTTTCCCCTATCTTGCATATTAAATGTCATACCAATTTTATACATCCTCTTATGTCTTGTAGTAGTTATAGCCATTGTTGGGTTATGCACCTATAATTACTTATGGATGTGTTTGATATTTTCCATTTACTGAGGATTTTGGAAATAATTATGATTATTGGCATTCATTATGGTTTTGGAAACTATGTTAATTTACTTGATTTTGATGACCTTAAGGTATGTATTGAGATGATTCTCTATGTACATTATTATGTGAGTTAATAATGAAAATTACATCTTAGAATGACAATTTAATAGAGAGAAAAACCTTTTTATCCCTTTGTATATACTTACTCCTTGAAATTTCTAGGTAAACTGATGGTCAGATGACCTGTTTCCTTAAAAATTTGTAGGATGGTTGTAACCAAGTATTTTTTTCCAATTAGATGACAAGTAGGGTTTTCAACAGCTATTAATGACTCTTTTTATAGTTTTCACCCATTTGATGACCTTTGTACATGACCACTTGGCCTCTATGATGAATTATTTATCATTTTATCACACATTGGCTATTATAAAATCATTTCCTCATAACATTGCTACATCTTTATGTTTTAAGTATTTAAATTGATGCATTTGATTTGTGCACTCATTATGGGAAATCATATGATAGAAAATATTCACCATTTATTAGTTTTTTTTACCCTTCCTAATTTGTTATTTTTCTTGGATAAGAGAAGGATTTCATTGAGGAGTTGCTAATTTACCTACTTCTAAGTTGTAGGTCCTTAGCCATCTCCTCCTCAACTAGACAAACTTAGATCGTAGGTTGGTAGAATTACTATAATTATTAAGATAAGCTACATGAGGGAACCTTGGTATCAATGTGAAAACATTTTTTATTAATAATTAAAATTATTTATAGCATTATATTTGTATGCTAGGTTACTTTCCTTTATAAATCATAAATTCCATTTTGAAACATCATGCACTTTTATGAATCATTTGTTTATTTAGAAATAACATGCTTGTAAATATATATCATTATTTAATAATTGAAATCATACTTTTATTTATAAACAACATTTATTTCCTTGAAAACAACACATTTTTCATTCACAAATCATATTTTATTTTTCGCATCTTACTTTCAATTATGTGGATAGAACACTAGATATACCTTCTTCATTTGCTTTCATTAGGTTAGACATTTTATTTTATACCTATGCTAATCCTTTCAAAGTTTATCCTTAAGTCTGTGCAATTCAACTATATCATACTGGCTCTAGGATCCTAACTTTTTGCTTTGAATAGCAAGTGTTTTACTTTCAAACCTTTTTTCGAACCCTTATGGATTATTTGGATTGTTAGAGTTATATTTTTGCATGCCTAATGGGACATAATAGGTTTCATCCTCATTTAATTCTAAATTTTTTCTAGTTTTAAGCTCTTTCAAGCCAAATTTAGAGATTTTACAGTATATTTACCTCAACCCATGACTTTCCATGGGTTTTAGTCTTTCAAGTTACAGTTTTTTCCTACTAATTCGTACCCAAGATACAAGATCTACTTTCAACTTTTGTTATATTCTGTTACATGTTTTTAATTCCTTATTCAGATATTTATACTCCTACCTACTAGATTACCTATAGTTTACCTCTATTTATATCTTCCCATTTATTCATGTTTTAGAGACCCAATTCCTTCTATCCCTCTTTTACGAAGACACTCTCATCATATTTTGGCTGAGCCCATTAAATTGATATTAGAGGAGCAAAAATTTCTATGGAATAACATATGAATTCTAGAGAGGAAGGTATAACTACCTCTTATTAGTATGATAATCACCCTCTCATATTAATTTTTGAGTAGATGTGGTAGTTGTGCAACCAACATAATTGTTCACACTTTCAACCTTTAAAACTAGCTTAGTCCAAGTAGACTTCATAAATTCAAATCACTATGCCATATAATGAGGCGAAGAAATAGAACTCATCTCACATATTTGAATCATATAAACCCCTTTTATTTTGGCCATTTTTATAGCCTTCACCCATATATTTATCCATATTTATATCATTGTTGTACATGTTTATTGTTGTGATATAAGTTAATGATTTCTAGATAAAATAGTATAATTTGATGTTTTTATTAGATCTACAAATTAGAGCATAATTCAAGACAAAGAAATGATCCCATAAATATAGGGATGAATATTAAATTCATTCCTAATTATTTTATGGTTGTAACATAATATTCTTTTATTTATATTATTGTAGTAATATAGTTTTATTGTTTGTATTGTTGAAACTAATTTTATTTTGGGGACAACCATAATATTTATGGTTATAACTATTTTATTCTTATAAATTATGAATAAACCACCTACATCCCATAGAGTTTCAGGTGGTGAGTAAGGTTGGAGTTCTTAAGTTGACACATATAGTTCATATTTAATGCTAGAGAATATTATTGTCATATTTTTGTAAGTCTTACATAGTGAAATTATTATGCAATAAAATTAATGTCAGATAATCAGTTATAGAAATGGAGAGAATTCATGCTCCAATATAAACGAGGAAGGGAATAGTCACAAAAAATTGGTAGAATGATTTCTCATCCATTATATTAGTTTATATTTATATTATTTCTTGTGTGCATTTATTATTTAATGTTGAATAGTTATGATGTGTGATTTCATATGTGTATAATCATCTTTCATTTCTATATGTTTCATTAATGTGTGTGGGAAGTTTCCAAATTAGATATTTGTATTTTAATTCCATAACATTCCATATTTCCTTTATGTAATTTCCCTTTCATGCAAGTGTGATTTCATTTCCTATCATTTCCATTATGCAATTGTGTTTTTATTATGCAACTGTTAGAACCCCAACCTTTAAGAGAGACTAGTCCCACACATATTTTACCAACAAATTTAAATATTACATCCCTTGGATTGATAATTAATGATTGTATAATAATCAATAAACTAAGTGGTTTGCTCATTAGAGTTCATTGGTAGGTGGGGTTGTATGTACAGTGATTGGATTGCATCAATTTAATTGGGGAAATGGTTTTTCCCATCATTTTGGCATTATTTATACTGAGGTCTCAAATATTAGTATATTTATAAATATGGGTTATATTTACTACTTTTATAGATTATTTTCTTGCTTTATAAAATTAGATTTATCTTTTATAGATTAATTTTACCACTTTCTAGGTTAAAATTATTGCTTTATTAGATTAAAATTTCTATTTTTTAGACTAAGTTTCATTATTTATAGAATAATGTATTGATTTCTAGTAAAAAATTTTATCCTACAAGTATATATTTTTTTTTAAAAATCTCGATTCAAACTAACCCTTATAGGGTAGGGAAAAAATAATTTGATGGAATATTAAGAGATTGTATGTAACATGAGAGACCTTAAAAGAGAATATCTACATTTGAATTTATCATCAATGCTCCCAAAAGTGATGCACATATGAGTAATATTCACCCTTCTACATTACCTAATTTCATGGGAATGGTAAGTGAGGATCCTGACATCTTTCTTTTTATATTTGACATCTTGTGTCATAGTTATGACTACAATCAATATGCCCAAAGGCCGAATTATTTATACTCACTCTTAAAGATGCATCCATTTAATGTTTCATGAGATTAAGAGAGAATTAACTTACAAAGTGGAAGGTTATGAAGGAGCAATTCCTTTTTAAATACTAGGACTACTGCAAAGCAAAATATTCTAAGGAAGATGATACCTTCTACATCTCATAAAAAGATGATGAGCTATTAGAATATTATATGGAAAGATTGGGTTTAGATTGAAGTGGTCTAAACACAAAAAGATAGATAAAAATTCAAATAAATAAGTATTTATCAAAGGGATACTTAAATAATTCATGAAAGCTCAAGATCTTATGGGTAGTGTAGATGTTTTAAAACTATCCTTTGATGAGATTACCCTTTTGTGTAGGAATTACTCTCAGTCTATGAAAAAGATGACCTAAAACAAGAGTACATTATCATCCTCTCATTTCACCAATGAACTCTCATAAACATAAATTGGTAATTTTTTTCAAGACATGAAGGAAGACATTATCAGTCACATGGAAAAAATTTAATCACGTTCCATACATGAATAAGGTAAGAAAAAGTTGAATAATTTTCATCTATCTATTGCCCATATTGTTTTAATAACAAAATATATTTTAGGTTCTAAAATTATGATATAATGGCATAAAATATGACATAAAAGTGTCCTAGTGAAACCAATGGATATATGGATCATATCTTTTATGGGGATGAATGAGAATCATGGCCATAAAGACCTCATAATTCAAGTATGTCATTTGATTTTTGGTTTTTAAATTCACATTTTTTACCTACTCACCCTTATAATTGGTATGATCCCACCCCTTAGAATCAAATGATTTAAATTCCACCCAAATATCAGAAATGGCCATGGAAAAATCTTCAACCCCAAGCCAATTTTTAGCAGCTTAAAAACCATCCATGATAGCCATATAACATGAATCATATGTGGTATCCACCTTCTAATAAATGGAAATATTGATGGAACGGAAATAATCCATTGATTAATATAAGTTTTGGGTTGCAACAACCACAACAACACCTACATCAAACATTCAAGCCAAAAAATATTGCATTAGTTTTAAATTTGATGTAGGGTGGACAAAGAGTACATAGTTGACTATATTAATGAAATATATGGAATCCCTAAAGGCTATGGAATAACATGCTAAAGGTATCAATTATCACATAAAAATTATATCCTTGAAAAATGAATGAGGAAACTCCTATAGATATCTTTGTATGTGTTTAATTTCTTATACTTGTTAACAAACAAAGACTACATGTAGTATGTTGGTTCTTAGTTATACACCTTATATGCTCAACCTTGAAAACTTGAGATAAAATGTCAAGAAATGATGAAAAACCCACTAGTATGTCATTGTATCCAGGGATGGGTTTGGCATCAAGATTAGATTGAACACATAAAATAACTGAGAGGCACCTATAAATGGTATAATCAGCTCCTTCCTACTTTTGAATTTGCCTAAACCAAGGTGAGAGGACCTATGGGGTAGCTTGCTCACATGGATTGATTCTATAATTCAACCTCTATGGGGAGTATTGGCATAAAGAGATGAGAATATAACCAAAATATAGCCAAACTTTTTCACTCCACCCAAGAAGGGTTGTCACACAGAATGAGTAAATGTTATAAGCTAGATATAATATACTAAAGATAGAAGAGAAAGTGACTACAATCTTCATTTAAAAAGAATTTTCAACAACATGGGCTGAATGGAAAACTACAGTACTAGGTATTTAAAGCAAAAGATGCAAATGCATGTTAAGTATGCAAGATTTTATGCATATGCAGGGAAAATAACACTTATGATATGTAATAAGGATTGTATTATTTCCAGGGTAAGATAGGGTAGAATAGGTTGATAGTAATAAAAATGGGGTGGTGTGCTAGTGGTTTTCAAACAACAAGGTTTCTCTCAACATACATGACATCACCTATTACAAATATGTAGGAAAACTAAAATGCAAGCCATGGAAACTACAAGGAGAAATTTGCATTTATTGGTGCCAATAGAATGCAAATGCCCAAATGATCCTTGAAACCCTAGAACATACACTGAAAATAGAATCTCAAATACTTTATCCTCTGAAATTCATGAACCTAGAGTTCCCTAATGAGGTATTCAACAAAATATTTCCAAATCTCTATGCATAAAGGGGTTTATAAACCAGATCTATGCCTAAGATGACAACCATACATAAGCACAAAGCTAGATATCCAATCAACATAGCATGTAAAACATATTATTGCATTTCATTAATATGATATAATAAAAAACCACAAGTATTTTCCATTAACTTGAAATAAAATCTTACATACACCAATGTTTCAAAATGTTGACATGGGGACACGCATGGTGGATTTGCTCCATGTTGGATAGGGGAGACATATATAAATGCTCTCAAAGCTTGCTAATGGTTGTACATCTTCAATTACCTTAGCAAGAGAGGTAAAATACACACATAACCATGATCCTAAAATCTTGAAGAGCCTATACTTAGAAAAACAAAGACCAACAATAGCCTTTGAATAGAAGACAAGCCTTTTATTTATACATTTTCAAATCAGGAACTGTGGGTTGTAACTTTCAAAATTACAAAACAAACTTTCAATTCCACCAAGATGCTTCCATCAAAAAAATATTCCCTTGTAATGCCTAAAATCTTCATCCATTTGTAAGAGAAATCATAACTCTAACTACCTCTATGAGGGATGGTGAAGCTCTGGAGCACATCCTTTGATTTCATGGTGGGAGATGCCTTTCACATGAACTAGAAGGATAATATTCATGATAGAGGGCCAAATAAACTTTTTCATTATGTGTAACTGCTTGAGGATGCCCTTGACCATTTGCTAGCATAGTTGGAAACTCTTGGATAGCTACCTTTCCTCTCATGCATGCCATGAAATAACCTGATTTGCCCATGATTCCTTGGAAATATTTTAGATCCATGGCCCTTTGAATGATCTTATTTGGAGTGGCCCACCTTGGATTTACAAGCATGCAATTTTTCACTCATGGAAGAACTTAGATAGGCACAAAAATGATATAATGAAAAAGAGTTAGGTTATATTACCTTTTTGCTTTTTTGGCTCCAACTTGTATTTTCACACTTTACAATTTTCACTTTTCCTTTTTTCACTTCTATCTTTTCACATTTTGTAATTTCTTCACAAAATTACCCTTTTATGATTTCCTTCATATTTTTTAATGCATAAATGCATTATTTTCATGTTTTGACCTTTAGAGGAATTTATAGACCCATTTTACAAATTTGTAATTTGCGAATTGGACAATTGTAATTTACACTTGTAGTTCCCTTGTTGATCAGTGTTGACTAGTGGAGATGGAAGATCTAGGTGCAATTTACAATTTGCACAAGTGCAATATTATAAAATTGCATTTCTCCTCAACATCTCCCTGAATCTCCTTGATTTGACTTTTCTCCTCCTATTATACTTTTTAATTTCCTTCTCATTCGCTTCTTCATGCCATATTTCATGGGATCCAAAAGTGGGGGTGCACATTACACTTTGTACCTTATGTTGGTTAAAAATGCACGTCAACCTCCAATCTCTGCCAAATTTCTTTTCCCTTCCCTTCTGTAGAATGTGTAACTATAGGAGCACATTACATGGTGTACCTTGTGTTGGTGAAAATTGCATGTAATATTCTACCTTCCACCAACCCCATCATGTTCTCTTTCACAAGATGTGGACATCTATAAGCACATTTCACTTTCCAAACATGCAAAATGCTTCGATGCTTCCCTTATCCACTATGCACTTACTTTTATTCTTTCCCACTCACCCATTCTACTCATGGAATTTGGAGGTGCCAATGCACTTTGAACTTTAAGAGAATGTACAAAGTGCCTATTTGATTTTGCCTTCCACCAAGTCCTATTGTCAGTTTCTTTTCTTCCATGGAATGTGGAATTTTAGGATCATGTTGCACTTTAAGATAGTGCATTTGGGGTGGTGCATATCTACCATACTTTCCCATGGACTTTGACCCCTCATTTATTATCATCCTAGAGATAATGCCACCTAGAGAATCTATGGGATTTCTACACCTTACATAATCAATCCTTGTTTAGCCTAGCACCCTTTTGTCATGTGGTGATCTTGTATCCATTCTGGGTTTTGCTAAAAATTTCACTCTATCATGGCTTAAATTTAACATCCATGCACTCATCATTTTATGTTCATATGAACATATTTTATGGGCCCATGACCACCAAATTTAATCCCCAATGGATCTTCACCATGGATTAAATTTAGCATCTACATGCCTATCATTTGATGTTCATGTGAACGTATTTGATAGGTACATGATCATAAAATTTAAGCCCCAATGGATAATGGTTGAGATTAATTTTGACATCCAAAATACCATCAATAATGTATGCATGGTCATCACATTGCTTGTTCAAATTTTTGAAAGCTTGCATCTTCTACTCCCTGTGAGCTTGACATTTATGCAATTTAGAAATTTCATTTAGGACTTTGATCATTAGTATTTTTGTCTTTGGCATTCCTATTTGCATTAACTTGGTCTTTTGAATTTTTGTCTTGGTAGTAATTATTGTGATATTTTTTATTCTTGGCACTTCTGATCCCAGGCCCTTTGTTTATCAGGATAATTATTTTGGATATTTTATCCAATATAATTTTCTTGAAGTATTGAACTCTCTTAGACACTTCTCCCACAACAATTCAATCTTCAACATTTTATCTTCATTAGGAAAATTGTTTTTGACATTTTTTTTGAAATAATTTCCTCAAAGAAACTAATTTTACACTTTTTCTGAAGAAACTAAAATTTATACTTTTTCTAATATAATTGACTTTTATCAAGCTTTTTACATGGGAAAAATGCCCAAAGGAAAACTACCCTTAAAACTTTTTGCCACAAATAAAATGTCTGAAACAAATGGACCTCTAGACTTTTTATTGTGGAAAAAAAGTCCAAAATAATTAAGTCTTCAGCCATACTAAGTAAAGACCAAATAACACTTAGTCAATTTAACATGAACTTGACCTTTCAAAGGAACACTAGAAAATAATAATATGACTAAGGACTTTAGGTTTTGATACTTGAATTTGGATAGAATAAAACATTTACACTTGATAAGGGCTCAATTTATTTAGTGAAATTTTAGGCACTAACACTGGATTTTGCCTGGGGATGCATACCCCCTACAAGTGTGCAAAGAACCCCAAAACATAAGACTAGGTGCCAATACAATGGGCCAAAGAGTTAAGACTTAGAAATTTTTAGAAAACGTTCATGAAGGCTCAACAAAAAAATGGTAGACTTGAAAAAATAGATTAGGAGGATTTGAAAACAAACACATGATATAAACACGAAGGGAAACTACAAAAATAAGGACCAAAGTATAGAAGCAATAAAGTAACAAAATAACAAAGGATAAAACACTATATAATTATGTACATAGTTATAGATGGACTCAATCCAGAAAGTGTTTTAGATGTCTTCCATTGATTGGAAGATCTAGTATTTCACCATCCAAGTCTCTCAGGAAGAAAGTGTGCTCCCCAATCTGGTAGTCAATGGAATACGGACCCATCCACAAGGCATCAAATTTGCCATGGTTACCTTTATCCTCGCATGTTGACACAAAGTAAAACTAGATCACCTACTTAGAAAGTTCCTAGAGTGACCTTCCTATCAAATATATTTTTCAATTTTTCCTTGAACTTGAGGTGTCTTTCATGAGCTTATCTTCAAATTTCATCAGGCTCAATAATCTGATTAGTCCTAATTTTATAGTAGTTGATCTGCTTATCATCTTCTTGTTGTTGCATGAGCTAATAGGTTGGAAACTGCAAATTTATAGGCAAAAATATTTGAGCTTCATAAATAAGTTCAAAATAGCTTTTGCATGTAGCTATCTCAGGCATAATCCTATCAACCCATAACGAAAAATTTAGTTATTCACCCCACTTCTTATTTGCTTCAAATTTTCATCTAATGATATTGAGTAATTTCTTGTTACGGGATTATGCTTGCCCATTCCCCTTGTTGAAACACAAATATCTACTGAGAGCGGGGTAAATCAATAGATTGAATAAATTAGTCTTTTTTAAATCCATTTTAAAAACAAACTAGAAAGTATATGCAAATTAAAACATAAATATAGAGATAATATACAAAAAAACACATAACACCATATGTATATGTGGAAAACCCAATATGGGAAAAACATGATGAGAATAGCTACTTGAATCTACTATTTTAATCCATCCTCACAATCAAAACCTTACTGGTTACACATTTAAGGGTATTGACTCTAAGGAAACACTAATCCCCTAGTTTAAGAGCACCAACTCTAAAGAAGCACCCACTCTCTAACTGAGCACCAACTCAGCTTATCTGATGGTACCCACCAATTAGATCTATATGGAGCTACAACACCAAATTACAATATAGATTCATAAAAGAATCTAATCTCAATTCTTTGTTATAGGCCTAGTTTGTAACTTCTCATACTCTACACATTGTCTCTCATTACTCTTTCACTCCACCCCTCTATTTGTGTCTATATATATCTCTATTTGACACACTTCATTTCTCTCTGTAACCTCTTCTCTTCTTTTCTCTGCTCTTCTAGTTTTATGTCTCTTATATTTATATATTTGACATAATCCAATAACACCAATAATATAAATAGTAACAATTATATCTTAGATGACATATATATAAACATTTGATCTAGTTTTTTGCATCTTCTCTATATTCACACTTATTTGCTAACACATCATGCTCAATTCTATTGGACTTTAGTTCTTGTCTTTAACTACAAGTTTCTCTCATCTTGAACTCATGCTCCACCACCATGATTTTTGGTCTCATTACTATTTATAGCATATAATGGGCTCTAGTTTTAATGCACATTCCATATTTCACAAATTTGATCAATTATAGAAATCAATCTCATTGTCTAAATCATAATTTATGTCTTACCTACATGTTCCTATGTTTGACTGTTAGGATGATCATATATTTAAATATCGATCGTTGAGCTTAAGTTTGGTGCCATGATCTGATGGTCTTCATTCAAATTGCTCAACTTTAAAATGCATATGTTATATCAATCTCTAGTAGGCTCACACACTCCATTAGATCTTTGTATACTTCTGGACTTTAACTATTCAAATTTAAAATGTGTCTATTGATCTTTCCGATCTAAGCTCTCGTATGCCATTAGATCTTCAAAGTTGCATGAACTTTATTTGTGTCTATGGTTTAACCTTGAGCTCCTAATTTTGTCTCATAGCTTCTTCAGTCTTTGGAACAAATATGCTCCATTGATATCTTCAAACTATTTTAGTCTTTAACTCACCTCTATGTCAATAAATATCGAACACTTTATCTCTGTAATATACCTAGGGGGATGCTTTAGTAGCATAAATAGTAGAATAATGAATAGTAGTGAATAGTAATTTAATATCACATGCATAAGAATAAGTATTTGGGTAGATTATAATATTATAAATAAGAGGGCTTAGGCCATTGTAAGGGCATCCAAGCAAATATATCAATCAATAATTAGATACTTTGATAAGGAGGTAGCCCTCTCGAAGTGGCAAGCAATTATGGAGTTATTCCTTCCCACCAAAAAGGAATATTTTATTAATATATTTAGTATTTATGTGTATTTTTTGTATGTGAGATAGTAGGTTATTAACATTTGGTATCAGAGCACTTTTTAGGGCTAATTTTTTTCTATTGCAATGAGATTAGAGAGATAGTTTTTTGTCATTTGAAGAGTTGCAAGAAGGGTTGTGTATGAGAGTGATTTACAATTTGTGTAAGAGATTTTAGAGTGGGTTTTGGGAGTGTTCTTGTTTTTTAAGGTTGAGAGAGGTAATTTTTTAGATCTATTAGGAGATTATACTTGTAAAAGTGTAGATTTTGTGGAGACAATTGGACATATGAAGCTAGATCTCCTATTTCTTTGTAGTTTCAAGTGTAGATCTACATTTTTGGTCCTCAAAATACCTGACTATTATTATTAAAAATACTTACAAATAATTGTTAATTTAGCTAAATAATTTCTAGTTTTAGTGTGCCTCTATTCCATCTTTCCATAACACTTTAAATTTTTAAATTTTGTTAAGTATTGTATAAGTTATCACAGTTTTACTAACTATTATTTGTAAAAAAAAAATCAAAAGTCATGGAACCTTCTATTTTATCTAGAGAAATTCATTAATTAATCAATATTAATGTTATTTTTGATAGAATCAAGCTTCACTTCCATATAATTACATAATATGATGCAAAAATTAATGCATAGTTAGATTGGGATCATAACTATAGCAAATGCTATGTAGATTCATTTCCTATAGTTAAAGAATATGAAGCAAAAATAACTACATGAATGGAATTAGAGGACATTTGC
This sequence comes from Torreya grandis, assembly GCA_037957365.1. NCBI lineage: Eukaryota > Viridiplantae > Streptophyta > Pinopsida > Cupressales > Taxaceae > Torreya > Torreya grandis. The sequence continues at coordinate 3,321,262 of JARHVA010000638.1, read as the reverse complement.
AGAGCATGGAATGAATATCTCATTCACTTAGATGAGGGTGATTTTGGTCTTCTATTCACCGAGTCTTCCATACATATGGTAGAAACTTCTTTTCTTCTTCCTCCTAATGATTTCCACAATTCAGTGAATTTTTTGGTGGGGTTAGCTACTTCAAAAAAAATGTATGCCAAGATTAATGCTAAAGGGGGTGGTATGTATCCTCAATTATTTCATCAGGAAAAATATTTTGATCACCCTTTCTCTCACTTTGAAGCAATGATCATCATGCTTCAAGTTACACTGTAATTTTTAGTTATAGTGCTCATGTTTACCAGGTTGGTGTATATGTTCACCTCCCAACATAGAAGGAAGAAGCAAAAGCAAAAAAGGATGAATGGATGGGCTTCTATCTGGTCTTCAACCTATTTTAATATTTATGGTTGAAATTTCATCCTCTTATTTCTTATCCTGTTTTGAGGATGAAACATTTTTAAGGGGGGTGGAATGTAATGTACCTAGGGAGGGATAAATTAGTAGCGTAAATAGTAGAATAGTGAATAGTAGTGAAAAGTAGCTTAATACCACATTCATAAGAATAATAAGTTGGGTAGATTAGAATAGTATAAATAAGAGGGCTTAGGCCATTTTAAGGGCATCTAATCAAATATATCAATCAAGAGTTAGATACTCTGATAAGGAGGTAGCCCCCTCAAAATGGTAAGCCATTATGGAGTTATTTATTCTGGTCAAAAGGGAATATTTTATTAATATATTCAATATTTGTGTGTATTTTATGTATGTGAGATAGTAGGTTCTTAACAATCCCATTGAGTCTACTCACTCTATTGGATCTTCATTACATGATCAACCACTCTTCGTTTAATCTTCTGATAATATTAAACTTTATCTCTAAATAGATCCTAGGAATGTGACACTTGGCATTAGTGTGTGCCTTCTACACATTACTATCAGTTCCCGCTATTGATAACTTGGCATCCTCATATTGATTTACTATTTGAATTTGAATGGCACCATAGATTTACTATGCAAGTTCTAGTGACACTTGTCACTAGTACATTTGCTCATAGGTACCTTTGATAAATTGAATTTTCTATGCTTCATTGGATCTTCAACATATAATTAAGCACTAATCATTATTATTTGAATAAGCTCAAACTTTACCTTATGCAGATTTGACTAAGTATGGGGACCATCTCAATACCCCTGTAAGGCTAACTTTGCACCTTCATATCTTTTACTTCACTCATCTGCCTATTCTAAAATTTGGACCATATAAACTAGGCATGATAATGGAAAAAACCATATGCTCATCTCTTCATGAATCCTTTGTGCATGATAGATATTACTCCATTAATTTTCTCACTCAGATTCTTATACCATAGAGCTAACTATGCTTAGAACTACCTAGAAGGCCAAATTTGTTCTTGCATAACTTTTGATGCGCTTCATCACATGACCTATAATTTAGCACATAATATCCTCTCACATAAGAGATTACATCCATATATTCATCTTCTCTATAAACCTTCATACATGAAAGATATGACATCATAAAAATACCTACTCAGATTTTTCTTGCCATCTACAAATTTGATTGTGGGAAAACACTATCAAAATATCTAGGAGCCTAACTTTGCTCATGCATATCTTTTTTTGCACTACATCGCATGACCTAAGATTCAATTCATAAAAACTAGGCACAAAAATGAATAAACCCATATGATCATTTTGTCCTAACACATTCGTGTGTGCAAATTCTAACCTCATCAACATGATTACTTAGCTCTACTTTAACCCTTTTGCAAATTTGGATAAGTATAGAAACTTAGTGAATATTTTCTGAGTAGCTAACTTTGCATCCTCATATCTTCTAATATGTTACATTATATTAATTTAAATATGGTACATAATAATTAGGGACCAATGTGATCATAACCATATGACCAACTCCCCTAGACTCATCCACACATGTCAATGGTGACATTAGCAAACTACCTTCTCATATTTTCTTCTATAGACCCAAAATGTCTAGATGATAAATATGAAGAACCAGATGAATTACACTCATGCACACAAGAAATACAATCATATTTGACCTTTGATATGATCCCTTACATATCCTATAATCACCATATTCATCCCTGAGCATCAATGACATCCATAATGCCAATAATCTCCCTTTTGACATCAATGACAATCATATTGCCAACAATATCCCCCTTTGTCATTGATGGTAAACTAAATGCTCTGATCTTCTAATATTTAGATCCTTCTCTAGAATTGCTTGCATTGGCATTTGATGAGTATGAACTGAAGTTGTTCATACCATACTTGCTCCCCCTTAGGCAATGGTACATTTTCCTAAACTCAACTTGGATACACGATCTAATCTTATTTAATATTTGCACTTTTTCTCCAAAATTTTGGAAAGAGAATTTGCACTTCTTCTCCCCCTTTGACATCAATGGAAAAGGTACTCTTTCTCACTATTTGTCTAAATTTTTCTCCCCTTTATCAGATAAAGTCTTTTTTTTAAGAATCTACAATCATCAACTCATTAAAAAAATTCAAAACTATGCATACCTGAGTTTCCTTTTCTCTTCTTCTAGGGATTAACAAATCTTTTATGATCCTACCCCTAGACTCATTCTCTATCACTAGTATCTAGAGATATGATGTAGGAGCTATCACTCCTACTTTTTGTCTCATATTTAACTACATAGTCCTCTAATCCTAAGACTTGACCAATTTCAAATCTTCCCTTTGTTTATGCATGAGGATCAAGAACATGGTCAAAACACCTCACTTGGTTTGATCAAGTCATCATCACATCTTGATTGAGTTCTCATTTATAGCATACATCACAACATATTCAACATAACTAAATCATCTCACATATGCTCCCCTTCACATCATGCATAGCTCATCAAACCATTCATGATATCTAAGTTAGCTCCCCCTAACTCTATATTCCATCTTCCCAAGCTTGGCCCTTCAATAAAAACTCTTTTACACAATAAATTCTCATATCTTGTAACCTTGAGATTGACTATGGCACACCATAACTTCATTTAACACTTGTATATCATCATTTTACACATGTTTTCCAAGTTTGGTGACCCAACTCATTTCACAACCCTAGATACACAATGTCAAGGGTTTCTTGCATTTGAACCCTTATGCCAACCTCTAATATTATTTCACATTAGGAGATAACCATCACACTCTTCTGCATCAAGATTTGAGCTTCCACACCTTTGGGAACCTTGGTTTCCTATACCATGTATTTACCCCTTTAGGGTTTAATTGTTAAACTCTATAATGTCCAAGAGCTAGAACAAATCATTTTTGAGCTCTTTTCTCTTCATCTGAACTGATGGACCACATATATGAGATGCATCATTATGTCATATAGAAACACTCATTTTGTCCCTACAGACATTGCATACACAACACTTTTATCATCTTGACACTATGAACTAGGAATTTGACTAAGAAGAGGAGATTAGTATTGTGTTAGTAAATGAAACCAAATCAAAAACACACTAAGCTAACATATTCATGCCTAGTTACTAGGGTGAGCTTGGTAACAACAAAAAAATGATAAACACAAATAAAAAGTAAGGAATAAAACACAAGAATTCCTTCACCTTATTTGGATGTTCCAAATGCCTTTGTAGTAGTGGTTTGCTCAATTTTGTGCTCATAAAGTCCTTGGCTATTGGAGCTTGGCTACCTCCATCTCTCCTTGGCACCTTTGGATTATGGCTTGGCTTGGCTTGGCTTGGCTTAGAATCAATTTGGAATGGTAACACTAATTGTAATAGCTTTTGGAATCATTTGTGCATTATAACTTTGCATAATAATGTGTCAAAATTCATGTGGTAAGGCCTCCTATTTATAGATTTTTGCAAATGTCTAGAATCAACCTGAACCATCCATCTCAGGATTTAGATGTGTGGCTAAGGATTAATCCAATTATGAAATTAAATTTGATAAATATGCTCATCAATATTTGGGATAGAAGAGAAATTAAGGGCATGGAGGGCTTTGATGAGGCATGGGAGGCATGAATCTTGATATTTATGGCATTTATGGCTAGGGATGTCTTCCCAAGAAATGAGGTCACCTGATGATGTAGATATTCAATATTCATTTCCAAAAAAAATTATTCAATAGGTTTCCATGGAATTATTAATTATGCCTTGCTTTGGTTAATTAGCTCTTAAACATGTTTAAGCACTTTGTGCATAAATTACTCAATTAATCAGAATGCCTTGTTATTGGTCCAAAATTTGACTAGATTGGAATTAGAAGGTGATGTTAGATGCATTGGATCCATTATCCCATTTAGGATGTTACTAATAATAAATAATAAATCCACTTGTCATGTGCAAGAGATTTGATAGAAAAGAGCAATCTAGAGCACCTAGGTGTAAAATTAGCATTTTGACTTAGAATGATCTGATCAAAGTTAGTTGGCCCATAAATTTCATTGCCCCATTTAGGGATACCCTAGCCAAAATCAGCATTTGACTATATTAGGTTTAAATCTTTTAATGTGATTTAGTGTTTTTAGGCCAAATTATGTGTTTTGGGTGGAAATTGGTCAAAATCCTAATTGGAGGTCATTGGTGGCCAGATTTAGGTGTCTATAGTTTTCCCCTATTTGGGAAGATGTTACAAACCATAGGCAAAACAATGTCTTCTCAAATAATGAGAGATGGTATGTATGCCAACAAGAAGATGATGACTAAAAAACAAATCTCCAAATGATTTTTGGAAGCCTGTGATGATGCCCCCTGGAGGGAGTGGTCATCACATTTGTTGATGGGTGGTCCCTCAAAAAGAAATAAGAAGAAAGGTGGAATTAACCCATGGTTAAGATTAATCTAAATGAGAAAATGTTTGCATGCATTGATGTAAAATGGATGTTAAATTTCCCAAAAGTGGTTATAATCATGAATAAAAGTCAAAATAATGATTTGCCCATAGGTGGTTATAATCATTAAGCAGACCTAGATTGGCCAAAGATGATAGTGCCCCAGTTAGGGCTGATTAGCAAACATAAATCAAAGATATCACCTGGAATACAGATTAAAGATGACTGGGTGAACAGAAATGAAATAGATGGAGAGAGGAATAAGATTGATTATTATAAATGATTCAGTTATACCCACCAATGAGGAGATGCTCATCCTTATTAGCAATGATACAACTAAAATGGGATGGGAGGATTTTCCAAGGTACCAAGGAGAAACGTCTATGGCTCCATTGATTTTAGACCCTCTTAAAGCTAATTTTTGTTGTAGCATGTGATGGTATGCATCATGATAGAACTCCATGAATACTTGGCCAAAATATGCATAAGGACTAACTCTTGATATCTAATAAACACTTGAAAATAAAACACCAATGATAAAAACCATGATGATAATGTTAACATATAAATATGGATGGACTCAAGAATAATGTGCTTGAGGAATCACCCAATGAACGCATATATATTGAGTCAAGGCAATAGTGATGAAATTAAATAAATAGGCAAGCAAACAAATAAACAAACTAGAAAAACAAAAAAACAAACAAACAACCTAAAATAAACAAATAATTAGAAAGCTTGAAAACAAAAGCAAAAGAAAGCATCCTAATAATGACCATGCCCCAATAGGGAAGATCAAAGATAACTAATTAGGCTTAGATAGGACAAAAAATTTTAGATTTTGAAATATTTGAACATTTTTGTAATTTTGAGGTATCTTAACTCGTTAGAGAATGACAAGATATCTACTCATAAAACAACAAGAGCATTTAGCTTAGGTTACTCACAAATTGGTGAGAGTGTATGGAAAAGGGGACTAAGGTGACCTCAACATGAATTGAGAATGACCCAAGTAGTCCCAAAATGACCTCAAGTGATGGTAATTCCATCCACATAAAAGGAAAGGAAAAACCAACTAGGTCCCAACAAGTTCTCAAATCTAGTAAATGGCTAGTCAAATGAAAATAGTAATGACCAGGTGATGCACAAATGCATGGTAAATAAGTGTTACCCCTAGGTGGTTATAACTAGTATACAATGGTATAGGTCAATGATACTAATTTTCTCATAGGCGGTTATAATTAGTAGCAAGACTGGTGAGACACTGATTTGCCCATAGGTAATTATAATCAAGATCACATAAACAAACATGGATATATGATGAAAGATATCTTGTCAGATCAATTGTCACACTAATTTCATAGACTATCATTTAAACATAGACTTGATTGATTTTTGAAACCTTATTGGAATCCTTTTACAAAAAGTGTAAGAAGAGCTAAAGGAACCAAGAACAGAATAGGATTGGGTAGGATGACTAAAAATAGGCGTTGGTCTAGATAAGAATGGAATGATAGGATGGAATGGCATTGATTTAGGATAATGATGGTTTGATAAATTAGATAAAATGGTAAGAGGATTTCCCCCAAGTGATGGGGTGAATGGATGGGTCAACGATAATGGTAAATAGGCATATGTAATAAAGGTAATGGCATGACAATGTGAAATAGTATGGAACATGTTTTTGGCTTGGGTGTCATTTTTTATTCTATTTTTTCATGTTGATGGGGAGATTCACATCCTAATCAACAATTATATAAACAAAATACTTGATCATGTTAATTTTTATCCCACACCTCATCTAAATAATTTCTCTATCAAGAACTCAATGCAGATTTGGATGTTGAGAATGATTTTGTGATCTTCATTGGTCATTGATTTTGATTCCTTCAAACATCATGACAAGGTATCTTTTTAGCCTCTAAAAAGGAAAGTGTGTCCATGGATGGTAAACAAGGATAAATAATGGATGGTAGGTTTGATTATGAAATGGAATGGTAAATGATAATGGAATGTATAATGGTGGGGAAATAAATGAAGATCAAGACTTTTAATCACATGTAATGTTGTTGATGCCCGATTCAACATAACTTTGGTTATGACAGGGCTGAAGACTTGTTCTCTTGATAGGACCACCAATTTTTTTTTTTTAAAATCTTGAGATTAGTTACCATCTGATTAGGCTATAGATAGGAAGTTATTTTCATTTGATCTTTGATTTTGTCTTCATCAAGCAGTGAAGAACTTTTGTGCTCAGCTATTAGTGCCTCAATGAGGTTTTCACCAATGAATTTGTCTTGATTTTCCTATAGTGTCTTTGAGAAGGTTTCACTAAGGAATGTTGACTTTTGTCTTTGATTGTCTTCTAGGACTTCCAAAAAAGTTTCACTAGGAGAGTGTTCTTCTACGATATGAATGTGGTCTTGGCCTCCTTGCTCTTCTTCAAATGCTATATCACCATGGATGCAATTCAACAAAGTGTGATTCTATGAATCCCAATCGACACTTATGGGAGATGGAATGCCAATGATATGGTTATTTTGGTTGATGGTAATGGCATGTGGAATGATAATGGAATAGGGAGAGGCTGCACAATCCTCATAAAAGATATTAGGATAACTTTTGTCAAAGATGAATTACTCATCTTGAAAAAATGTATAAGAATCACAAATGTATTCAAACTTATCTACAAGGCACATATAACCAATGTTGTAATAACCATGAACATATTCTTCTTCTAAATCTGATTCTAACTTAAGGGACTCTGAATCTAATGTTGAGACTGATGTTGATTTAGATTCTAATGATAAATTTGATGTCGATTCAAGAATAGAACTTGGATCCAACTCTAATTCTTCATCCGAAGGGTACTCTGTCATAATTATGTCTTGTTGAATGCTTGGTATTAGATAAGTAATGGCCTATGATGGCATAATGGGCTCCATAAAAACTATTTTGTTAGAGTGGGACTCCTCTAGGATGGGAAAAAAGTCAAGAGACAACTCCTCAGAGATTGGATTGTCAATAGGAGGCTCTTGAAAAATAGGCACATGATTGAGGTAATGATTTTTCCAAAGGTGATTATAATCAGTAAGAAGTAACTCAACAAAGACTAGCTCATTAGTGTGAGACTCCTTAACAAATGGTATAGGGTCAATAGGTGATTCATCATAGGTTGACTTATCACAAGTGGTTGATTCAATATAAATATCTTGAATTGGTTGGTTCTCTAAGCCTTGGTTTCCAATGAGTTAGAAAATACTAGTTTTAAACACAGCTTGGTCTTTGAAGGATTAGATCGATTGAGGTTTGGATTGGATTGGTTCTAGATGAGGAATGACTTGTGGTTAGATAATGGTATGGCATTGGGGAGTATGATTGCTCACACAAGACAAAGGATGAAGTCTTGAAATGGTAATTATAGGGAAGTGTGTGGCTTGATTTTTGGCACAAGTCAAAGGACTAGGTCTTAGTATGATAAAGGGGCATTATGGAGCTTGATTGCTTACACAAGCCAAAGCATGAGGTCTCGGTATATAAATGGTGTGACACTGTGGTCTTGGAATAGAAATGGTAAGATGTGGTGGATCCAGATTACTTTCATAAGCCAAAGCATCCAAGTTTTCCTCATAAACCATATCATCTTAGTCATGAGTTGGCTCATAAATTGGTTCTTGACTATGTTCCATGTACTAATTATTACAAAGAGGGTATAGATTTGTATCCTAAACAACATTATCTATATTTGCATCTTCAAAGTCCTTTTCACAAGCCTCTTCATACCAATCAAGGTTTTGATTTGGATTTTGTGGATTTTGACTATGTTCCCTATAAGGAATATTGTAGGGAAAATAATAAAACTCCTTAGAAAATCATTTTATGTAGGGGTTCCTAGTGGGATTTTGTGTGGCCATTCTATCATAATTTTGATTGTACGTGACTCCACCATAATCATAGTGAGACATATTCATGTAAATGATGAAAGCTCCAAAATAAAAAATCTTAGAGTTCTACAAACTCTAAAAAACTATGTCTGAAGGATAAATGGTTGAAGCTTAGTCTAACTTGGTCAAAAGGTGGATCTATATCTCCAATTTGGTCTGAAAGTGGAGTTGTATATCCAAAATGATTTGTGCTAAGACTTGGCATAAAATATCCTAACATCAAATGTCAAATGTCAAATATCATTCTCACAAAAGGTCAAGTGTCCAAATAAAAATTGACTTGTCAAAAGTCTAGGTCAAAGTGTTCCAAACAAGGTCTAAACTAGGAAAGGGAAAATTTAAGTTTCTAAGTCTTTTATCCAAACACGGAGTCAAAATTTAGGCTCAAAAAAATAGGCATATGCTAAGACTTTTGGCCAAATGGCATCAAAATATAGACTTGAAACAAAGGTTGATGTGATTTGATTTAATCTAACAAGTTTGGAAACAACTTTGACATAGACTGACACATGAAATCAAACATAAACATGATCAGTTGGCATAAATCATTAGGCAAAAGGATTTTGTAAAAAGGTTGTGTTCTCCCAAATGAAGGCACAAACAATGATAAGGATAGGGACTAAACAAATAAACCATCAATAGTTTTCAAATTTGGGTAATCGATTAACCAAAGTTATGAAACCTAAAAGAGAAAGATCTGTGTATCAGTCCCATGAATTAAGGCCTAAACATAAATCAATCAATGTGTAAATCCAAACTTGACAAGGTTAATTGAAAACTCAATGTTAAAGACTAGGATCTAACCAAACAAGCTAGACAAGAATGAACAACATGACAACACATGATAAAGGTCTAAATGGTATACATGACATAGTTTAAAACAAATGGTTTTTTGATATAATGTGAAACAAGTCTTGAAAAAAATTGAGCATCCTAACGGCGTAAGCATGCTCGAATGATGTGATCTATGTTATGTTTTAAAGACTCAAAAATACTCAAAATGTTTTGACATGATTTGGGAAGCATAACACTACCCTCTTTAACTCAAATATATTATTTTGACATGGATTATAAACAAACAAACAAGTTTTAGTCTCAAAAAATACCAAGCAAAAATGACCAAAATACACTAAGTATAATCATCCAAATCCTAACAAGGGTATGGTAATGTGGGGTTGACTAAACTAGAAATATTTTGAACACATTTGGGGGAATCAATTGCACAATGACTTTCACATCAAATAATGTAAAGGAAAAACACAAAAATTGGGTGACTGTGGCATTGACTAGTTTTAAAAAGGTCTAGTCCTTTTTACAACCACTATATCCTACTATTTTTTTAGTGTAGTGTGATGTCTAAATGCAAATACATCATGTGTGCAACTCAGAAGGAGTAAGTGAAGTCAATGTTGGGAGATAAAACCCCAGGTCAAAGCTTCCCTAAAGAACTTGTGGGAGGTGATGAAGTCCCCCTCGCAAGCCAAGTTTGCATAAAATAAAGAAAGAATAAAATAGAGACTTTAGGGTCATTTTCAAGGTCACCTAAACTTTGATGAATTTTTGGGGAGTGCTTTAGATGACTTTATTTATAAGCCTTGGACTAGGCTATTTTTGATAGGAATGGTGCTTTTGATTCCAAGGGTTCCCTAAAGAGGATAAATGGAAGAGCATACATGCAACAACCCTCTTTTTTCCAAAGAAAAATCTAATTTAAATAACTAATTGAAAACAAAAAGCTTGGAAAGGTGAGTTCATTTTTAAGCCCAAATGGAAAGGTGTGATGGTGTTCTTTTGACCCCTTGGTCTTAATTGCAAACTTTGAAAACCTAACTTATGAAAATATTCAATTAAAAACCTAAATGTTTCATTAAGAACCAAAAATAATATTCCTAATTTATTTTAAAATCATTCCAAATATTTCTTAATAACATGTTTTAACAAGTTCCAAGTCTGTTGGTTACCTGTCTACCTTTAAGGCATCACTCCAAAAGCAAATATGTTAGATTAGAAACATTTTAAATATATTTTCAAAATTTTGTGAAAAATATATGAAACTTGAAGATAAACTAATGTCAAATTCTAAACATTTAGGAGAAAACACATGGTTTAACAAAAAAAAAACATCCAAAACAAAGTCTGTATGACCCCAAACTAAGCATTTTAAAATGGCCTATTAGCTCTCAAATTTGTGTTTTTAAGAAAAATACAATGATAGATGTTGTTTATATAACTAAAAATGGTTACACTTACTTACCAATGATGGTTATCTAATTGACATTAGTTATACCAATAGTGACCGACAATGGCTATGCCAATCGATGATAGTTTTACTAGCCAATGACGGTTACTGTGTAAACAGACAAAGAAAAATGGCAAAATAAAGTTAGAAAATCAAATTACAAGAGTTTTAATGATCCAAATGAAGATTTTAAAGTTTCATAACGATCTTCTTCATGTGTGGGATGCATTTGGTCCCATCGGGTGTGCCATTATGTGAACTAAGAATTTGACTAAAAAGAAGATATTAGTATTGTGTTAGTGAATGAAACCAAACCAAAAAACACACTAAGCTAAAAATTAAGGAATAAAACACAATAATTACTTCACCTTCTTTGGATGTTCCAAATGTCTTTGTAGTAGTGGCTTGCTCAATTTTGTGCTCATGAAGTCCCTAACAATGGGAGATTGGCTACCTCCATCTCTCCTTGGCACCTTTGGATTGTGGCTTGGATTGGATTGGAATAAGTTTGCCATGGTAACACTAATTTAAATATATTTTGTAATCATTTGTGCATTATAACTTTGCATAATCATGTGTTAAAATTCATGTTGTAAGGCCTCCTATTTTTATATTTTTGTAAATGTCTAGAATCAATATGAACCATCCATCTCAGGATTGAGATGTGTGGATACGGATTAATCTAATTAAAATTAATAAATAGGCTCATCAATATTTGGGATAGATGAGAAATTAAGAGGCATGGAGGGCTTTGATGAGGCATGAATCTTGATATTTGTTGTGTTTATGGCTAAGGATGTCTTCCCAAGAAATGAGGTCACCTAATGATGTATATATTCAATATTCATTTACAAAAAAAATTACTCAACAAGTTCCCATGGAATTATTAAGTATGCCTTGATTTGGGTTAATTAGCTCTTAAGCATGTTTAAGCACTTTGTGCACAAATTGATCAAAATGTCTTGTTATTGGTCCAAACTTCAACTGGATTGGAATTGGAAGGTGATGTCAGATGCATTGGATCCATTATCCCATTTAAGATGTTACCAATATCAAATAACAAAGGCATGTGTCCTGTGTAAGATATTTTAGAGGAAAGAGCAATCCAGAGCACCTAGGTGAAAAATTGGCATTTGGACTCAGAATGATCTAATCAAAGTTAGCTGGTCCATAAATTGCATTACCCCATTTAGGGATACCCTAGCTAGAATTAGCATTTGAATATATCAAGTTCAAATCTTTTAATGTGATTTAGTGTTTTTAGGCCAAATTATGCATTTTAAGTGGAAATTGGTCAAAAACTTGGTTAGAGGTCTTTGGTGGCCAGATTTAAGTGTCTATAGACACACCAACTCCAACTAGGGCACTCATTTTTTTCCTTCTATAATCTTCTAAGAATACCATAGCATCACTTGCTTCTCCACTAAAAGGAGTCTCTTAAGAAGAATAGATAGAGACTTCCTCTACTTCACAATGTCTTAAAACAATGTGAAACTTAGAGTTGCCCATAACTCCTCATATTCCTTCTCTTTCTTAGTCATCTTATACTTATGGTTCTTCTTCTTGTTTTTAGGCTTAAGAGAAGTAACATGCTCATCCACTCCATTGTTTTCTTTTTCTTCTATTATTGGATTAACAATACATTGAGACAATAATAGATTCATAGATTCATGACATACCTTTTCATCTGATGAATCTTCTTTGCAATTCAGAATCTCAACACTAGGCATAGAAAATTAATATTATATGCATGAAAATTTCTCATCAATAGTAGGATGTTCACTTGAATATGTACATACTTTAGAAATATCCTTGGCTATCACCTTAGACTTCACTTTAAGCTTGGTCTTTTCATTCTCAACATGAGTAGATATTGAGAGATCTTGACATTCTCCAACCTTTGTATAATTATACATCATAGCTTGATCTTTCACTTTCCATACATGATTGGGTTTCTTATATGTCCTATTTTCCCCTTTTTTAGAGACTTGTGAACCTTTTTTCACACCGGGAGGCATGCCTTTATTTACACTTTGTGTCTTTGGTCTTAAAAATCTTATTCTACATTATTTAGCTATGTGACCAAAACTATTACTATTATAGCATATTACATTTTTATCTAACAAAGGTGGAAATATATTTTTACTTACAAGTTTTGTTCTCCTTTTAGATAAAATTCTACATTCACTAGCCTTATGACCAAACTGATTACAACTATAAATAAAACCATAGAAATGAAGAATACCTAATCACAGCATTTATTTTTGTAGGTTAGGGAGTTCTTTTTAACTCTGGCTTCTTCAAGTCTCTCACTTTTGTGTATCCATCTGCATTAGCTACCTTTGTCTTTTGCATCTTCCTTTCCTCAGGATTTTTTTATCCTTTAGCTTGCTTCACATCAACAATGTTTATATCTTTATATCCTTGCAAGCTTTCTCTTTCTTTGCTCAATATCATCCTTTTGCTTTGAAGTTGTCATATAAATTTGTAGATGTACTGGTTATAAGACTTTTTATTTTTTCATATCTAAGATCATATCTCTCTTTTGAAGGCTTTTGAGAGTTGATCAATTCACTAATAATGTTTTATCCTCTTATCAACTTCATACTTTTGTATATTTGTCCTTTAGATTTCTCAAGTTCTTTTCTCAAAGCCACTATCTCTACTTCTATCTTCATGCATTCATTAGATTTAGATTTTAGTTCAAATTTGACTACATATTCTATTCTTTTGTCCTCTTCAACTTATGTCTTTAGGCTTACTACCATCTGATCGGATCTTTCAAGATTTTTGGACAGTTTTTCAATTTATTTTTGTCCAATTTTATTTTCCCTTGAGTTCTTTTTTCTCATCATGTCAATCTCATCTAGAGCATAGATGAGTTCACATTCAAGATCCACTTTTCCTTCCTCTTCTTCATTAGAGTCTTCAACTTCTTCTTTTTCTAGATCTACAAAAGTTGATCTTAATGCCATGCATATGGATTCATTTCCCTTAGCCACAAAGGCACAATCATGGATATCATCTGAGCTATCACACTCATCTAATGAATCACTATCTTCTCTTATATATAAGCTCTTCTTGTTTTAAAAGAATTTCTTCTTCTTGGAATAGTTGGACTTCATTCTTTTACCATCCTCTTCTTGCTCAGAGTTATCCTATTTCTCATAAGGGAATTTAGCAAAAAAAAATCCTACCTTAACACAATTAAAGAATTTAAAGGGTAACTTACCTTTATACTTTCCATACCCTCTTTTTAATATTTTGACAAAGTTGGTTTTTTATTCATTAGTCTCCTCAGATCCAAATGTAGATGCTTCTACTTTTACTTTCTTAGATGATTTGAATACAGCTTCTCTCTTGGAAGTATCTACTTCTCCCATTCTCATATCATAGACAATAAAGGTACCATTCAACTCATCAATAGTGAGTATATTAAAATCTCTTACTTCCTCTATTACATAGATTTTAGAGTCATACCTTGATAGAAAAGATCTTAGACTTTTTTGACAATGACTGATTCTTTAATTTTTTCTCCAAGGCCTCTGATTGCATTGAATATTTCATCTACTCTAAGAAGGTAGTCTACAATTTTATCTTCTTCAATCATTTTAAGACTTTCAAACATACCTCTATAAGTTTGCATTTTGGCCTACTTTACCTTATCATCACCTTCATAGATGTTCTTCAATTTGTTCTAGATATCTTATGCATTTTGACAATGCATCACTTTAACAAACTCTAATTTAGATAATCCATAAAGAATAGCATTATTTTCCTTTCCATTGATCTCATATGCATTCTTAGTAGCCTAATCAGTAGGAGTTATAATAGGAGCTATATATCCATTTATAATATACATCCATACATCAAACCCTAATGAGAATAAATATGCTTCCATTCTAATGCTCCAAAATTCATAGTTTGATCCATCAAAGATATGTACTTTATTTGAGGAAGAGCCTTCTTGACTAGCCATTTGTGTTCAATGTCTAAGATCTACTTGAGTTAATTAAGCTTATTCTAAGGAACCAAGGCTCTGATACTATTTTTTAGAACACAACTATCTACTGAGAGGGGGGTGAATTCATAGATTGATTAAATTAGTCTTTTTTAAATCCAATTTTAAAAAAACTAGAAAGGATATGAAGATTAAAACATATATGCAAAGATCACATACATAAAAAAAACATAACACCATATGTATATGTTAAATAACTAATATGGGAAAAATCATGATGAGAATAGCTACTAGAATCTACTATTCTAATCCAGCCTCATAGTCAAAATCTCATTGGTTACACATTTAAGGGAACCAACCCTAAGGAGACACCAATCCCCTAGTTTAAGAGCACCAACTCCTTGATTTAAGAGCACCAACTCTAAGAAAGCACCCACTCCCTAACTGAGCACCAACTCAGCTTATCTGATGGCATCCACCAATTAGATTTATATGGAGCTACAACTCCAAATTATAATATAGATTCATAAAAGAATCCAATCTCAATTCTCTATTACAGGTCTGGTATGTAACTACACATACTCTACACATTATCTCTCTTTACTCTTTTACTCTACCCCTCTATCTTTGTGTCTATATATATATCTCTATTTAACACACCTCATTTCTCTCTACAACCTCTTCTCTTCTCTTCTCTACTCTTCTAGTTTTGTGTCTCTTATATTTCTCTATTTGACATAATTCATTAATACCAATAGTAGCAGCAACAACAACTGTATCCTAGATGATATATATATATATATATATATATATATATATAAGCATTTGATCTAGGGTTCCATGTATTATATGTGTTCACACTTGTTTGAAAACACATTGTGCTTACTTTTGTTGGACTTTAGTTCCTATCTTTAATTGTAAATTTCCCACATCTTAAACTCATGCTACACCATCATAATTCTTGGTCTTAATATTATGTATAGTATATACTAGGCTCTAGTTTTAATGCACATGCCATATTACATAAATTTGATCAATTAAAACAATCAATCTCATTATCTATATCATAATTTATGGCTTATATGCACGTTCCTACATGTTCTTATACTTGAACATTAGGATGACCATATCTTTAAATATTGACCATTGATCTTAAGTTTGGTGCTATGATATGATGGTCTTCATTCAAATTTCTCAATTTTAAAATGTGTCTATTAGATCAATCTATGGCAGGCTCACACTCTCCATTATATCTTTATATGCTTTTAGACTTTAAATTTTAAACTTTAAAATGTGTCCATTGATCTTTCTGATCTGAGATTCCACGTGTCATTAGATCTTCAAAGTTACATGAACTTTATCTCTATCTATGGTTAAAAATTGAGCTTCTAATTTCAACTTGTAGCTTTCTAAGTCTTTGGAACAAATACACTCCATCGATCTCATCAAAATATCTCATTAATCAACTTATCTCTATGTTGATAAATATCAAGCTCTTTATCCCATTGAGTCCACTCACTCCATTGGATCTTCATTGCATGATCAACCACTCTTCATTCGATCTTATGACAAGTTCAAAATTTATCTTTGATGAGCTCCTATGAATGTGACACTTGACATTAGTACGTTCCTTCTACACATTGATAACAATTCCTGCTAGTGAGACACTTGGCATCCTCACATTGATCATTGACTATTTGACTTTTAACCACACCGTAAATTTATTGTGTAAGTTCCATGATTGTGACACTTGTTACTAGCATGTTTCCTCATAGGTGCCTTTGAAAAATTAAATTTGTTATGCTTCATTGGATCTTTAGTGTATGACTAAGTGATAACTATTGATCTTATAACAAGATCAAACTTTACCTTGTGCAAATTTGACTAAGAATGGGGACCATCTCAATATGCTTGGAAAGCTAACTTTACACCATATCGTTTGCTTCGCTCATCTACCTATTTTGAAATTTAGACCATATAAACTAGGCATGATAATGAACAAACCCATATGCTCATCTCTTCTTGAATCTATCATGCATGATAGATATAATACCATTAATATGCTCACTCAAATTCTTCTATCACAGAGCTAACTATGCTTAGAACTACGTGGAAGGCCAACTTTGTTCTTGCATAACTTTTGATGTGCCTCATTGCATGACTTGTAATTTAGCACCTTAGATCCTCTCACATAGGGTATTTCATTCATATATTCATCTACTCTAGAAACCTTCATATGTGCAAGATATATCATCATAAAAATTACTACTAAGCTTTTTCTTGCCATATGCAAATTTGACTATGGGAAAACACTGTCAAAATGCCTGAAAGCCTAAATTTTCTCATACATATCTTTTGTTTCACTACATCACATGACTTGAGATTCATCACATAGAAACTAGGAACAAAAATAAACAATCCCATATGATCATTTTGTCCTAAAACCTCTATGTGTACAAATGTTGACCTCATCAACATGCTTACTTGGCTCTGCTTGAACCCTTTTGCAAATTTGGCTAGGTATAAAAACTTAATGAATTTTGTCTGAGTAGCCAACTCTGCATCCTCATATTTTCTACCATGCTTCATCATATGACTTCAAATTTGGCACATAATAACTAGGGACTAATGTTATCTCAACCATATAACCAACTCCCCTAAACTCATCCACACATGGCAATGGTGATGTCAACAAAATTCCTTCTCAGATTTTCTCTATAGACCCAAAATGTCTAGATGATCAATATAAAGAACCAAATGAATTCCACTCATGCACATAATCACTCCAATCATCTTTGACCTCTGATAAGATCCCTTGCATATCCTCTAATCACCATATTTAGCTCTGAGCATCAATGCCATCTATAATTTAAATAATCTCCCTTTTGACATCAATGACAATGATATTGACAACACACCTAAGGGTTGTAATTAGAAGCATACGTCAATTCAATCCCATACTCTTTGCACAATGACACTAAATGTTTATCCTTGAAATTCATGGCATTATCAGTAATGACTTTGAAAGGCACACTAAATCTATAGATAATATGATTCAATAAAAAAATCCATAACTACTTGATGTGTAGCCTTCTTTTTAGGGAACGCTTTAACCCATTTGGTGAAGTAATCAATTGCAACTAGTATCTACTTATGTCCAGTACTTAATGAATCAATAATTTCTCCAATGAAATCTATTCCCCATTATCTAAATAAACCTTCAATAATCATAGGCTATAAGGGAAGAGAACTTGAAGCTTTCATCCTCCCAACAAAGCACTAACATTCTCACACTTTCTAACTATTTGAGAAGCATCTTTGAATAACGATGGCCACTAATAACCAACTCTCAAAATTTTATTATTTGTGACTTTAGGTGAAAAATTAGTACTATACACTCCACTATGGACGTCTTAAATCAATTAAGTAGTCTATTATTCTATCACACATCTTAGGACAACCCCATCTAGATTATTTTATGCTAGTCCATTCTTAGTCAAGAGATATTTTTGGGAGATAAGTTTAAGAGTTCTTATTTGATTCTTATCTAATTCAAGGGGATAGTTCATATTTTTCAAGTATTAAATAATATCTCTATACCAAAAATATATGTTAAATTGACTCAATGAATCATCAACATTAAAAATTGTAATGTTTACCTCAATAGCTTGTAAATTGGTCTCAGCCATAAGCTTGGCTAGACCTATCCCTCTTACTAACTTGGTGATCTAAATATACATGTCATACTCTTGTAACTTGTTGAACCACCTAAATCTCTTACTATATACTTTATTGTGAGTCAAGATGTCCTTTACCATGATATGTGGGACATAATAAATAATTCTTGAACTTAGAATATAAGGCCTAAACATCTTGACAACTTTCAAGAGAGCAAAATCTTGCTTTTGTTAGGAATATAGAATGTAGAGCAATAATAATGAAATAAAGATAGAATTAAAATTTAGAAAACATAATAAAATATAGACATAGATTTAATGTGGTTCACCTAATATGGGATACATCCACATATAAACTACCAGTCCTTATTATTCAATCCAACAAATGAAGGAAAAAACCTACAATACATCCATTGTAATATCATCTTCTCTCTCTCTCTCTCTCTCTCTCTCTCTCTCTCTCTCTCTCTCTCTCTCTCTCTCTCTCTCTCTCTCTCTCTCTCTCTCTCTCTCTCTCTCTCTCTCCTTTTTTCCACATGATTACAATGCCCTCATATCAAAGGAGGGTTAAAAATTAGGTCAAAAATGCACTAAATTAATTTCTATCATTATGTCTAAAACCTAATAGTAAACGGTCCAGATTAACTATGAAATTATAATATTTTATTATGCATTTTTCACAAAATTTTATGTTGGGGTGCTGCCCCCAAACCCCCACCAAGGGGGGATCCAAAATAGGTATCCACCCCCCTGGACCCCCATGGAGACCCTAGTGGGGGTGTTTTTCCCCCCCACATACCCCCCTGTCAGGAACTAGGCATTAAAATAAGATCAAGCTCTACCATCCAACAATCTCCCATGTGGAGACTGATTATTGCAACTCCACCACTACAACTCTTACTTGGAATTTTATTTGATATTTGACCTTGGCATGTTTCTCATCTTATTTATTATCCTCAAATACCTATTGAGGCTAAAAAACTCTATAGCTTATCTTTAGTGACTACTTTTGTTAGCATATTTACATGATTCTGAATTGTATGGATCTTTTCCAACTTTAGATGACCATCCTCCAAAACTAAAAAAATGAAGTGATACCTAATTTGTATATGTTTTGTTCTTGATTGGAATGCCAAGTTTTTTGCTAAATGAATCATACTTTAACTATCACTATACAACCTACAATATTCCTAATTATGCCTCAACTCTTCCATGAACTCTTTCATCCATATCATCTCCTTGCTATCTTTTGTAGTTGTAACATATTCTACCTTTGTAGTTGACAAAACAACTATCTTATATGATTTTGAAATCCAACTAACTATTGTGTCACCAATATTGAATACATAACCTATGGTGTTCCTCCTTCCATCTAAATCTCTAGCCATGTATGCATCAACATATCCTTGTAAGGTAACATTTGAACCTTCATAGCACAAATGTCTATCAGTGGTACCTCTCAAATCCCTGAGAATCCACTTGACTATAGCCCAAATCTCTTTTCCTAGATTGTTTATAAACCTACTAACAACTCCCACTGCATGAGCAATACCTGGTCTAGCGCACACCATAGTATACATTAAACTTCTAACTATTAAAGCATATGGCACTTTGGTCATGTAATTGATTTCTTCTTATGTTTTAGGACACTATTCCTTTCTTAATTTTAAGTGCCCTCCCAAAAGTGTACTTATATATTTTGCATCTTGTATATTGAACCTGACTAACACCTTCTTGATGTATTCTTCTTGAGACAATGTCAATTTCCTATTTTTCTTGTCTCTTTTTATTCTCATAATGAGGATTTGCTTTGCAACACCCAAACCCTTCATTGCAAATGAATCTGCTAGTTTTATTTTTAGCTCATTTATATCATGCATGTTAGACCCTACAACAAACATGTCATCTACATACAATAACAAGATAATATAGATACCATTATCTAATCTCTTAAAGTAAACACAATGGTCAAAATGACATCTAATATAACCTTGTTCTATCATAAACATGTCAAATTTCAAATACCACTGCCTTGGAGCTTGTTTTAGGCCACACAAACTCTTCTTCAACCTGCACACCATTTTCTCCTTACCTTTGACTTCATATCCTTGTGGTTGCTCCATATATATTTCCTCCTCCAAATCACCATGAAGGAATACAATCTTCACATCTAACTATTCAAGGTAAAAATCTTCTACTACTACCAAACTTAAAATACTTCTTATAGAAGTCATTTTAACTACTAGAGAAAATATTTTATCAAAATCAATACCTTTCTTTTGTGCAAACCCCTTTACAACAAGTTTGGCCTTATACCTTTTTTTGCCTCCATCTTCTTCCTTGAACCTACAAACCCATTTATTTTACAATTCTCTTTTACCTATAGGCAACTGAACCAAATCCCAAACTTGGTTGTGTATCAAGGATTCCATCTCCTCTTTCATGTCTTGCTCCCACTCTTTATGGTTTCTACCTACATTGCTTCTTCATAGCTTTCTGGCTCACCACCATCAGTCAATAATAAATAATAAAGTGAAGGAGAGTAACATTCAAGGAATCTACTTAGTCTAGTAGATCTTCTAACTAAACTTCTAGGAGTTTGAGGTACTTGTTGTAGTTGTTGCACATTCTAATTTTTTGGCACTTTTAGGATTTTATTTCCAATAATTTCATCAAATATTGCATATTTTATATTTGACTTTTCCTATTTATTTTCCTGTAACTAATCTCTATACATGACCTTTTCATTAAAGCTCACATCTCTCCTCCTAATGATTTTACAATTTTCAATATCCCATAAATGGTAACAAAAATCATTAACTCCATATCCAATAAAAGTACATTTCTTAGATTTTCCCTCAAGCTTGGTTCTATTTTCTTTATCAATATGGACAAATTCTTCACAACTAAAAGTCTTTATAAATGAATAATCTACCTCTTTACCTATCCATGCTTCCCCTAGAATGCCACCATCCAAAGGACTTGAAGGCCCTTTGTTTATTAAGTAAACAAAAGTATCCACAACATCTACCCAAAATTTTAAGGGTAACCCTGCATGTAATCTCATGCTCCTTTCACGCTCCATGATTGTCTTATTCATCCTTTCTGACACACCATTTTGTTGTGGTGTTCTTAGAACTGCCTTCTCTTTATGAATCCCATGGGATGAACAATAATTATCAAATTCCTTGCTATAGTATTCACCTCCATTGTCTGAGCTGACACACTTTAACTTATTTCCTATCTCATTCTCAACCAAAGCTTTCCATTTTTTAAAAATATCAAAAACATTAGATTTATTTCATATGCAATAAACCCAAGTTTTTCTATTTGCATCATCAATAAAAGTAACATAATAAGAAGAGCCACCAAAGGATGATACCTGAGCCAATCCCCATACATTTGTATGCATAAGTTCTAACTTTTCATCCTTCTTTATCCTCCCAACGCTTATAAATATGAATCTCTTTTATTTTCCATACACATAGTGATCACAGAAATCCAAATCCACCTTCTTCAAATTTGGCAACAAATTCTTTGAGTGGAGAACTTACATCCCCTTCTCACTCATGTGCCCAAGTTTGTGGTGCCATAATTTTGTATCTACTTCTGTAGAAACTAGAGAAATAAAAGAGTCAACATCACCATTTGATAAAAACAATGTACCTACCTTCTCTCTTTTTGCTATTAACAGTGATCCTTTAGTGACCTTCTATGAATTTTCTACAAATGTAACTATGCAGCCCTCACTTCCTAGCTGTCCTACTAAAATTACATTTCTTCTCAACTCAGGAACATGTCTCACCTCTTTCAGCAACCATTTGTTTCTATTCTATAATTTTATCTATATCGTACCCTTTCCTACAATTTTACAGGGTTCACCATCACCCAAATAAACCTACCCAAAATCACCTTGAACATAGTTTTAAAAATATTTCTTATGGCATGTAGTATGAAATGAAGCCCCTAAATCTAACACCCAAGAATCATTAATATTATCTAAAGAAATGATTAAATCATATTGTAACACATCACCTACTACGTTTACATCTTGGTTTTTATCTTGTTGTCCATCTCCTTATTTTCTTTTTTGATACCAACAACATTTCTTTAGGTGTCCTTTCTTCCCACAAATCTAGCACACCAATGTTCCTCTGGATTTAGATCTACCCTTCTTAGACTTTCCATGATTCCCTAGGCCCTTTTCTCTATATTTTTGTCTTCCCTTGTTCTCCATAGTCAAAGCATTACCTGATGTCTCACTTGTGCTTTTTCATCACATTTATTTGCTAAAGATAACACCAATAACATCATCAAACTTTAAAGTGTTTGAGCCAGAGACAGAATTGCTCATAGCCATGACCAAGGCATTCCATATTTTTGGCAATGAGCATAGAATCAAAAAATCCCTAACCTTATCATAAAAATTTACTCCTACAGAGCTTTATTGATTTGCGACCATGTTAAATTCATTTAAATGGTCAGCAACAGACCCACCTTCTAACATTTATAGATTAAATAAACACTTCATAATAAATACCTTGTTAGAGGCTGAGGGTTTTTCATACACTCTATCTAATGCCTTTATCACATCCATTGTTGTCTTTTATTTTGAAATATTGAAGGCCACTAACACCGCCAAGCATAGCCATATTGTTCCTAGTGCCTTTCTATCAAGAACCTCCTAGTCTTCATCCTTCATAGTTG
The DNA here is from genome assembly GCA_037957365.1 of Torreya grandis. Lineage (NCBI taxonomy): Eukaryota > Viridiplantae > Streptophyta > Pinopsida > Cupressales > Taxaceae > Torreya > Torreya grandis. Next base: position 3,297,852 of record JARHVA010000638.1, on the reverse strand, counting down.
TTGGCTTCTTTGTTATTCTATCCAATGGTAGGAAAAGATCCTCCTAATATAAATAGTCATCCATTTACATCTTCCATAGCTGGTAGTTTTGGTTGTTAAACTTCTTGACCTTAAACTTGCTTTCTTCCACCATTGCTCCCACTTGAACTAGGAAACCTCTTTTACTATGATTTTATCTACTAAATAAACCTTTGGCTCTGATACCAATTGTTAGGAATATAGAATGTAGAGAAATAATAATGAAATAAAGATAGAATTAAAATTTATAAAACACAATAGAATAGAGCCACAAATTTAATTTGGTTCACCCAATATGGGCTACGTCCACACAAAAACTACCAATCTTTATTATTCAGTCTAACAAATGAAGGGAAAAACCTACAATACATCCATTGCAATATCCTCTTCACTATCTCTCTCCTTTTTTTTGCCTAATTATAATGACCTCATATCAAATAAGGGTTAAAAATTAGGTTAAAAAATGCACTAACTTAATTTCTACTTTTAGATCTAAAACCTAATAGTAAATTATCCAGATTAACTACAAAATTATAGTATTTTATAATGCATTTTTCACAAAATTTTGCTTCGAGGGTGTTTCCCTTGAACCCCCACCAAGAGGGATCTAAAATAGGTCACCACCCCCCTAAACCCCCATGGAGACCCTGGTGGGGGGGCATTGCCCCCCCACACCCCCCCTTTCAGGAACTAGGCATTAAAATAAGATCAGGCTCCACCATCCAATAGCTTTTGCATAATGGTATAGTTCAGTTTAGGACCTTACATAAATTTTCTAATAAATCTATGGGATGATCATGACCATATTTATTTTTTACAATAAAATAATAGCAATAGTATTGTATGATGTAAAAGAGAATATCTAGAATGGCTTTGTGTAATCAGGGTTGGCCAAGACAAGAGTAGACTTTAAATCTCCCTTGATTTCACTGAATACATGCATGACCTTCTCCTCCCATTTGATGGTCTAGTCCTTATTCAACATGGAAGTAATAGGTAGATTAATCTCTATAAAATTGGACACAAACCTCCTTATAAAATTAATAAGGACTGAATTCCCTTATTAGACTATGATATAGGCACTTTGTCAATGGATTCGACCCTTTTGGGCTTAATCATGATACCATCCTTGGACACTATATGTCCTATCAACTTGGTATTTTGTACTCCAAAGTGTCATTTTTTAGGATTAACTAAAATTTTATACTCCCTGCATTTGATCAACACTTTTTCTAGATGCTCTAAATGTTCTTCTCCAGTCTTGGAGTACACAGTAATGTCATCCTAATACACAACTATGAACTAGTTAATTATCCCTACAAAAGCAACATCCATAGCTTGATAGAACATTACGCCAACATTTATCAATCCAAAAGTCATCCTCATATATTTATACATGCCCAAAGGTGTTATGAATGTAGTCTTGGGTCTCTCAGATTCTTTCACCACAACTTAGTTATATTCAAAGAAATTGTTTAAAGTAGATAGCATCTCTGATCTAGTAACACTCCATAGTAGGTTCTCCATATTAGGTAGGGGATAATTATCTTTTAAATAAGCCTTGTTAAAATTTAAAAAATCCACACACAAGTAGATGTCACCATTTTTCTTTCTCACAAGGACTAAATTCACAACCCATGATGAGTACCTAATGGTTTGAATGATTTTGTCATCCCTCAGCTTATTTAATTCATCCCTCATCTTGGTGGCCAAGATAGGGTTAATAGGTCTCTATTTATATTTAAAAGGCTCGATATCAAGCTATAATGAGATGATGTGTTAAAAAAAATATTCCCTATATGCTTTCACCTCATAATAAGAAAATGCTAAATAATCTTGGTACTTTTTAAGTAGCTGCATGTAAATTTTCTTCTCAGTTGCACTTAGGTGAGTACATAGCCAAACCTTTCTTATATTCTCTTGAGAACCCAAGTTTCACTCAATCACATCTTTTGATATAAATGAATCTCTTGATTTCATTCTCTTAGATCCATCAACATACACTTCTAAACTTACCAATCCTCTAAGGAGCATGTTTGTTTTCAGTTGAATAATGTCCTTCCTAAATAAGGTTTCCTTCCCATCACAAACCTAAACCATGGATTCTAAGACTATGAGCTAATCATGGAACTTAGATTCATAATTTATAAACCTCTTAATATGATCATCATCATCAAACACTTACCAATAATGAACATTATCTAGGATTGAAGTTTGAATAAGCACCTCCACTCGATATTGATAATAAAGGCTCGTATTTGTAATTGTAAACTAAACACCTAACCCTATAAGTCTATCAACCTTTTTATTGAAAATTATATCATGATAAAAAATATTTAATGCATCAAATAATTCAATAAAATCCTAAATAGCATTCTGATATTGTTTCAACCTTTTATTTTTTATGGCATAAGCATTACATACCTACTTAACCACTAGCTTAGAATCACCCTTGACAATCAAAATTTTAACTCCATATTTGTAGGTAATTTGTAAGCCAAGTAAGAGTTCTTCATACTCAATATTATTATTTGTGTACTCAAATTACAACGAAAAATAAAACATAAAACATTTACCATTAGGGGAATAGAAGACAACCCCATTTCTATTTCTAAGATTAGAGCAAGCTCCATCAAAACACATCTTCCAAACTACACTTTATTTTTTAGGTTCAACATCAAGAAAAATAGTTTATTCACTAAACATTCCCAATAAAGTTTCCCAATTCAACATATGTGTAGAACACTTCATTTAGAGCACATTTTGGATCTTCAATTACATGTAGCATCTTCAAGTCTCTATAGATCTTAACCATCTTAACCTCTAATGGAATGGTGGCATAAGATAAGTCCATTTTTACACTTCCACCCATGCTAGCATCCCATTTACATGACAAAAACATCTACCACTTAAGAGGGCAGACCATAACTACCACATCAATATTCAGATACTTACCAAAATGAACTACTAACTCTACAACTAATCCCTTGACTTATCCAACAATTAGAAACTCTCAAAAGTCTATGGCATAACACTTGCCAAATGTTGATGTAATATTCACTTTGAGATCATTTAGGACACCTAAGGGCATCATATTACAATAAGCACCAAAATCAAACATACAGTTGTGAACAATCAGACCATTGATTAGTAAGGTTGTATAAAATGGATCCACATTCAACTAATTTTATACAAGTGCAGTCTCCAAATAGACCTCTGAATTAGGTTCACTAACCTCTTCTAATTCTTCATCACTTTCTATGGGTGTTTGGGGTAACTCAATTTCATTTATAGTTGATCTCTCACCAAATTCTAAATATTCAATTCCCATCTTCCTATGTTCAAGTATTCTTAATAATACAATAAGTGGCATGGTGATTTTTAATTAGCTCAACATTTGGGCCATATAACATATGCTATATTAAGGAAGAGGAGTATTTGGTGGAAGGGTAACAACACCTTCAGCTAGAATACAATCACTCAAGGTTTGAAGTGGAGTAGGCTAGGATGGATTTGAATCCTTAAAATCAGCCTTCAAAGGTGGATTTTGTTTAAACTCATTAGCACCCTTAGGGATACTAGACAATATGGGTATCATATTCTTGGTCAGATCACCTCTAGGTTTACCAAATTAGGAAATGGGTAATGACTTGGAAGCTTTAGGGATTATTGTAGTTTTATTAGCCTCTTTATTAGCATCCCCAACCTTTGGATTTATAGGAGTAGTGTTTTAAGGAGAAATATCTTGATATTTACTTCTCAAGTGATACTCCTTCTCTTGGGAAATTACTGCATTGATTATCAGTTATTTGTCTTCAAATGATAGAATTCTCCCATCACATTTATTAATCATCATAGAATGTAATAAATTGAAATCATGAATGGGTAATTCATATGCTTATGCCATATTAACATCACAAGAAAATTTAGGAGTTAGGACACTTACTTTTTCAACCTCACTCCAAATTGATCAATAGTAATATCACTTAGCAATTCTATGGAGGCATACATTTTACTTTGGGGGATTTGACAATTGAACATCAAGATATCATCATTAGATGGCATAGACTCAAGTTCATCTGTATCTTCATCAATCAGTTCAGCTTTATCACATGGGGGATGTGGAAGGAAGCAATTATAACACCAATCAATATCTAAATCAAAATTTAAAACATTTACCTTGGTATTTAAAGGATCATGCACTTCTTTTCTAGCCCCTTTATTCTAGTTTTTATCAGTTCTTTCTTCACATGCAGGCCTCTTCCCTCTATCATTATCTCGATGGTGGAAAGTAGGCCTTTCTTATTATTGATTTAGATTCAGATCCCTCTCTTGACTGGTAGACATATGATGGATCCCCTTTTCATCTCTAGCTAACTTGTATGACATTTCTTTGGTAATAGAAGCTAAAGTTTTAATAGTCTCCTCAAGATTAGTATTTTTTGTGAGCTATGTCTTTTTTAGATTGACTAATTTTACATCAACCCACTTATTCATGGGATTTCCTATATAATTTATGTTATTCATAATTTGGATTTCCATATTGAATGCCAACCATAAGTTAGTGGGAGCCTTATCCTTCAAGTAGTACACAACTTTCTTATCAAAGGCATCACAGTACTTTATCAAGCATATTTTATCACTGGGCCTGATATTTTTGGGCAATCACATCATATTCCTATTGAGTTGTGTATTGAAGTCCTAAATACACTCATTGGGGTTCTTCTTGATATTTTCAAATTCATCCAAAATCAACCTTGGATCAATTCTATCACCATATTGAATTCTAAAAACATTCCTCATTTCTTCCCATTAATCAATGCATCCATTGGGAAGAGAATTGAACCATTCATGAGCATCTTCCTCTAGCATGTGCATAAATAACTTGATGCACACATCCTCATTCTCAACCTCATAATATTCAATAATATTATGAAAATCACTCAAGTGTTAATCACCACTCACTGCATTATTCTCTTAGAACTTTGGAAGGCATTTGCTTACTTCATTTGGGACTTCATTCGTATAGTCTACCATTTCATAAAAATTGATAAGCCTAAATATAGGAACATGGAATGCAAGATGTTCATTCTGATATTAGTCCATATGCCTCATGATTTGTTTAATTGGAGGTTCAAGAAAAAATGGCAAAGGGATATGAAGGGGTGAATGAGGTGGACTTGGTGGATCAAATTGGGGAGGGGATTCAGCTAGTTGAGAAGGAGATGGATAGTAATGGGACTATATGTTTTAGAATTAGTAGAAGAGATATGATAATCCTCAATAATGGGGGGTTAATAAATAGTTTAATATTACTAAAATCTTGACATCCCTCAATAGCTAAACTTTTTCCTTTAACAGGCCTCCAAACTTGACCCCTTCTCCTTGGATGAATACTTAAAGGAGAGATGAGTGTCTTTGATGGGTCACTTTTGAAAGATTATCTCAGTCCTTTCATCTTTTCAAATAAGAATATACTCAAATTTGAAACTTAAAAAAATATTTAGAATAGGCACTGATCTTTCTTAAAACTAGGTGATAAAAATCAGAGTCACCACTAGAATCACAATTCTAGAATATAACAGTTAACAAACTAACAATGATACATGTTGACAACATACTTTGCTAAAGTTAATGATGAGATAAAAAGCAAAGGCTAAAATCTTCAAAATAATGTTCAAAAGGGAAAATACACATTCTAACATGTAATCTTAACAACTCTTTGTAATAAATGTAGAAGAAGTCAATTATCAAACTTTAATAAATTCCTAGCATGTCCCAAATGGAGTGATGTAGCATTGATGGCCATGATAGTCAAATCAATGTAGTAATAGAAAATATCTTCTAAACTTGAAATACTCACAAATCTAGCTCTTTCTAAGAGTCCCTGACAACATGGGTGATAAAAAGTGGTCCTTAGTAATGGTGCTAGATGAGTTTTGGTTCCTAGTTATATACCTTGTATGCTCAGCCTTGCACATTTGAGAGAAAATGGCAAGCAATGATGAAAAACCCACTAGTATGTCATTGTAGCTAAGGATGGGTTTGGTATCAAGATTAGACCAAATGTATAAAATTATTGAGAGGCACCTACAAAGGGCATGGTCAACTCCCTGCTACTTTTGGCTCTACCTAAACCAAGGTGAGAGGACCTATGGGGTAGCTTACTCACATGGAGTGATTTTGTAATTCAACCTCCATGGGGATTATTGGAACAAAGAGATGCGAATCTGACCATAACACAACCAAACTTGCTCACTCCACCTAGGAAGGGTTATCACATGGAATGAGCAAATGTTCTAAGTCAAATACAAGCTACTAAAGACAAATAAGAAAGTGACTACAATCTTCATTTCAAAAAAAATTCAACAAAATGGGTTTTGGAAAACTATAGCGATAGGTACTTAAAGTAAAATATGAGAATGCATGTTAAGTATGCAATATGTTATGCATCTGCAGGGTAAATAACACTTATGATATGCAATAAGTATTATATCATTCATAGGGTAGGATAGGGTAGAATAGGTTGATAGTAATAAAAATGGGGTGGTGTGTTGGTGGTTTTCAAATAGCAGGGTTTCTCTCAACATACATGACATCACCTATTACAAACATGTAGGAAAACTAAAATGCAAGCCATGGAAACTACAAGGAGAAATTTGCATCCATTGGTGCCAATAGAATGCAAATGCCTATATGATCATTGAAATCCTATAACATACACTCAAACTAGAATCTCAAATACCTTTTTCTACTAAATTCATGAACCTAGGGTGCCCTAATGAGGTATTCAACAAAATATTTCCTAATCTCTATGTAAAAAGAGGTATATAACCCAGATTTATGCCCAAGATGATAACCATACATAAGCACAAAGCTAGATATCCAATTAGCATAACATGTAAAACATCTCATTGCATTTCATTAACAGATACTATAAAGAACCACAAGTATTTTCCATTAACTTGAAATAAAATATTACATACACCAATGTTTTAAAATGTTGCCATGGTGACAAGCATGGTGAATTTTCTCCATGTTGGATAGGGGAACATATAGAGATGCTTTCAAATCTTTCTAATGGATATACAACTCCGACCACCTTAGCCTGAGAGGTAAAATACACACACAACCATGATCCCAAAATTTTGAAGAGCCTATACTTAGAAAAACAAATACCAACAACAACCTTTGACTCGAAGACAAGCCTTATATTTATACATTTTCAAATCTAGAATCATGGGTTGCAACTTTCAAAATTGTAAAAAAAACTTTCAAGTCTACCAAGATGCTTCTAGCTAGAAAATATTCACTTTTCATGCCTAAAATATTAATGCATTTATAAGATAAATCAAACTACCTCTATAAGGGATGATGAATATCTGGAGCACATCCTTTGATTTCATGGTAGGAGATGCCTTTCACATGAGCTAGAAGGAGAATATTCATGGTAGTGGGCTGAAAAAAAAATTCATTATGTGCAACTACCTAAGGATGCCCTTGACCACTTGCTAGCATAGTTGGAAACTCTAGAACAACTATGAATCCTCTCATGCACACCATGGAACAACCTAATTTTATCATGATTCCCTAGGAATATTCTAGATCCATGGCCCTTTTAATGATCTTCTTTGGAGTGGCCCACCTTGGATTTGCAAGCCTACAATTTCTCACTCATAGAGGAACTTACAAAAACATAATAATGAAACAATGCAAAATACTTAGGTTATTTTACCTTTTTTCTTTTTTGGCTCCAACTTATATTTTCACACTTTGCAATTTGCACTTTTGTCTTTTCACATTTTGTAATTTCTTCACAAATTTTCCCTTTTATTATTTCCTTCATATTTTTTAATGCATAGATGCATTATTTTCACCTTTTGACCTCTAGAGGAAATTATGGCCCCCATTTAAAAATTTGTAATTTTTAAATTTCATAGGTGCAATTTGCACTTGTAGTTCCCCTTGTTGACCAGCATTGACTGGTGAAGATGGGAGATCCAAGTGTAATTTATAATTTATATAGGTGTAAAATTGTAAAATTGCATTTCTCCTCAACATCTCCCTAAAGCTCCTTGAGTTAACTTTTCTCTTATTATATTTTTCAATTTCTTGTTCATTCACTTCTTCATGCCTTGTTCCATGAGATCTGAAAGTGGAGGTACACATTGCACTTTGTACTTTATGTTGGTGAAAAATGCATGTTGACCTCCACTCTCTACCAAAATTATTTTCTCTTCCCTTCTATGAAATGCAAACTTGTAAGAATAGCTTACACATTACACCTTATGTTAGTGCAAATTACATGTAAGATTTTACCTTCTACCAACCCCATCATGTTCTCTTTTGTGGGATGTAGGGTCTATAAGCACATCACACTTACCAAACATGTAAAATGCTTTTTTGCTTCCCTTTTCCACCATGAACTTGATTTTGTCCTTTACCACTCACCCATTTTACTCATGGAAACTAGAGGTGCCAGTGCACTTTTTACTTTAAGAGAAGGTGCAAAGTGCCTATTTGTGTCTGCCTTCTGCCAAGTCCCATTGCCGTTTCCTTTTAATATGAAAAATGTGGAACTACAGGTGCATGTTTCACTTTAGTAAATTAAATTTGGGGTGGTGCATCTCTACCATACTTTCCCATAGACTTTTACCCCTCATTTATTATGAGCCCTAAGATCATGCCCCTTAAAGAATACATAGGCTTTATGCACCTTACATAGTCAATTCTTACCTGGCCTAGCACCCTTTTGCCATGTGGTGGTTCCACATTCATTCAAAGCTTTGTTGAAAATTTCACCCTACCATAGCTTAAATTTTACATCCATGCACCCATCATTTGACATCCACATGAACGTCTTTGATGGGCACGTGACTATCAAATTTAATCCCCAATGGGTATTTATCATGGCTTAAATTTGATGTCTACATGCCTGACATTCATGATCATATGAATGTCTTTAACGGGAATGTGATCATCAAATTTAAGCCCCAATGGATAATGGCTAAGCTTAATTTTAACATCCACATGACCATCAATGACGTTCATGTGGCCATCACACTATTTGTTCAACTTTTTGAAAGATTTCATCTTCTACGCCCCATGAGATTGACATTTGTGCAATTCAAAATTTTCATTTAAGAATTTTCTCATCAAGATTTTTGTCTTCGACATTCCTATTTTCATTAACTTGGTCTTCGTAATTTTTGTCTTGGTAATAATTATTGTGAGCTTTTTGATTCTCAACACTTCTACTCTCAGGCCCTTTATTTATTGGGATAATTATTTTGAACATTTTATCTGGGATAATTTTCTTGAAGTATTGAGCTCTCTCAAACACTTCTCCTACATCAATTTGGTCTTTGGAATTTTTGTCTTCATTAGAACAATAGTTTTAGACATCTTGTTTGAAATAATTTCCCCAAAGAAATTGAGCTTTGCACTTTTCCTAAAGAATTCAAACTTTACACTTTTACCAAAATAATTGATTTTTGTCGAGCTTTTTGCATGGGTAAATTGCCTAAAGTAAAAATACCCTTAAAAAAAATTTCCATGGACAAAATTCCAAAACAAATGGAACTATGGACTTTTTACCATAGACAAAAAGTCTAAAACAAATAAGTCTTCAACCATACTAAGTAAAACTTAGCTGATTTAACATGAACTCAACCTTTCAAAGGAACATTGGAAAATAGGAATATGGTTAAGGACTTTAGATTTTGATACTCGACTCAAACTGGACTTAGGCATTTACACTTGACAAGGGCTCAATTGCTTTAGTGCAATTTTGGGCACTAACATATTAATATAAATGCATGTACTTGTTGAATAACACCAACATGAGTAATAGGAAAACATGTACTTGTTAAATAAAACCATCCTATAGCAACATAAATGCATGTAATTTTTAAATAAAACCTGCCTGTAGCTACAAAAAATCATGTAGTTGTTGGAGAAAACTAGTATTCAAAAACTTCCTTTGAACCTATTGGTAAAATGGATTAATTTGTAGTAGATAGTATTGAACGTGATGACATATAAAAATTCCTTTATTAGCCTCTGCATGTATTAAAAATCAACCCATAACATATAGACCTATATAAAATCATACAACCACTAGTGAATACACACGGCTTATAGAAATCACTTCAACAAGAATGATTGCATTCATTGGAGAAAACTGACCTGTAGAAGTTGCAAAAAAACTACAGATTCTTTCTCATGTAATGGATGGTAAAATTCAGATTTCATAAGTTTAAATGGGTTATATACATTATTTTTTACATTCACTTCTTGATAAACAACCTAAAATAACTTTTACATGCAACATAGAGGTAGTTTCTCATATAATTGGCATTAAACAACATGCAACATTTTCAATTACAACAAACTATATGCTTGTTGACAAAGAAAAAATGCATGCAATGAATGATCTTATGTTTGAATGTGAGGAAATTAATTATATAGTTACTAATATCACACATGAGAAATCATTAATTTTTATTGGTGGAATAAATCAACATAAAATAATTAAATCAACACATTTTTAGGGTATGTTGGATATTGCCAAATTTGGATAAAATTTCATTTTCAATGAAAATCTTGATGGTTATGCAAAGGGATAAATGTGTATGGATTTGGGGGATATTCCCATGGACCCTAACCATTCTAGGTATGTTTCCCTTAGACCCCATAAGGATCACTACCCCTTTACCTTGATGGGGATTTCTACCCCCAAACCCCTGCCCTCAAATTCCAAAGCCAAAGAAAATAATTATGGAGGAACTAATCTAACAAAAATTGATGGTTTTATGACTCTTATCTCTGGTTAATGTTGTATATATGTGTCTATTTTATCATCATTAGTACTTAAATTACCTATATAAATTATTCATGTTTCTCAATATGAAATTATAATTGAATAATTTTTACAGTGAGAGAAATTTTCAAAGGAAACTAATATAAGAAGATGTTATTATCTATTACTTTCATTACTACAGAAAAAAGGTGAGTGTCAATGAAAATATTCTTGGGATAATGAAGAAAACACACACATAGAATCATTATCTACAAATCAAACTCAATAAAATGAATATGGAAGAAAGCATGGTTTAATTCAATTTAGGTATGTTTGTTGTCCTATTTTTATTATTACGTTTCCCATAAATAATTTACAATTAATGTTTGGAATTTATTCCCACGTCCATCTCAACATTGGTTAAAGTATTACCAATAGCCACATATCCAATGGTTGTGGTTTCAAGTTCACTCATGGAGAAAACCTCCCAAACTCTAGCAATCATAATATGCTGGGATTTAAAAACACCCATAGCCATAAAAGGTTATGATGTACTAAAAACCTAATATATAATCCCAAAATTCCATTAAAACATCTAAATTTTCATTCCCAACCTACACATAACACCAGTAACAAACCATCCTAACCAGTTTATAATAATGAAATGATGACAGACCCCACATACCGAGTAGACTCAATAGATTTCCACCTTCATGTAAGGATTTTGAAACCACTTCACATCAATAATAATAAATAAACTACCTTGAATAAGTCTTAAAAACAACACTAAATAATTATATTTCAAATAATTTTCCAATCCTTACTCCCCTCCATTCATAATTTTGTATTACTACAGATTCATACCCACAAAAACTAGCCTTTGTAAAAAATAATTGTGTGCATAGATTAATGAATGTTTATGTTCATATTTTAAATTTTTAGCTCACAAAATGATATGTCTCAAATCCCACTTTGGGAGGTAACAACTAATCTTGTCTACACTTGGTTTTCCACCAATATGGCATCCACATAAGTCAATTATTTTTCTATTAGAAATCATTTATGCAACTTTGATATTATTCTGCTCATCCATATATTTATATCCATATTCTATCACATGGTATATATGTTTTATATGTTTATTACTATGATTTAAAACTTATAATTATGGTTTTCTACTATTGTTCATTTTGTATAACTATTTGACCCTAAATTGAGATGGGTCAATATAGTATAGGGTTAATAATATATAAATGAATAAGCATAGGGGTGATAAACATATTTATAGAAGGCCAATTAATTGAAAACTTAGATAAACAATATCCTAAATTTATAATAATAAGATAAACTAGAAATTAAAATTAAAAATATTGATTGATATTTTAATAAATATTTAATAAGAGTACTTATCTAGTTTATTGTGCACATGCAGATTTGATATGGAAAAGGCTAGAAGTAGATTAGATCTGTAATAAGAATTAGATTATATAGGTTTGCATTATGTGGCCTTATATGATTGCATCAATTTTTTATAGTTACAATAACACTAGTGTTTAAGTTAAACATAGATGTCTAGTATGGAATATTGACCATATCTAGATGCGACCACATCAAACCTACTGGGTTTTTAGTTTCCTTTGTTATGGTGTGTTCATATCTCATGCACAAGTTGTCACTCTTTATCAAATGATAAAACCATAGATTGTTCACCCTTGGAATGACTATTATAAATAAGGTTAGTGGGCACATAGTGTCGATCTACCCCTAGGACCCCTCTATTAATGGGCATTGCCTAAATAGACAATTCTCTAAATAGAGCCTCATAATTATGTAGTTCTCTCATGTGTGTTGAATTTTGTGTGTATAAGGATGCAACATGTAATAATAAAGTACATAGAGTGACCTAACTTATTACTTGGAAAATATGGCTCATGGAATGTTCCTTCAGAACTTCAAACCTATATATGGGTTATCCCTATGACTGATATTGAAATATGAAGTAATAGGTAAGCTTTGTTCACTTGAATTCTTGATTTTAGAGATTTTGATAAGTTACCTTGTGAGTTGTACTAGGTATTTTATAGGTCAATAATGAATCACGATTGATCATGCATATATACTAATCCTTTAATTAAATATATTACATTAAATCACTTAGTTAGATAATAAGGACATGTTACGATTACAAATTTGATGACTTTAAGGAACTAGACACATATTTTGGTACATGACACTTATAGATAGAAGGCCCAACACTGAAAGTATATATATCATGTGCCTGGGTATGCCTGTATCACACTCAAAAGATGCATGAAACACGTCTATAGAAATAGATGATATGATATCCACCAACATGTAACTAACAATATATATATGCCATAGAGCTAATAGAACATGTAAATGCTTAAAATATTTTTGGATTTTTTTCAATTTTTTAAATTTTTTGGTATTTATGTAATATTTGAATAGAAAATACTATCTTATGATCTCATATAAAGGATTATCATACGTATCTCCCCATTAGAAACCTGGTGTAATAAACTAGTGGTATTACCAAGGGCATGTATAGGTGTAATATTTGGCACTGTAGGATATTTAATTCTCTACATATTTATAATAGGACTATTTGGTCATAAAGATACATTAAAATTAATAGGGGTTTATGGAACCCATCATTGAATGCTCTGTGGTCTCTTTGAAGTAGCAGTAGTAGGAACATGTTTAGGTGCTCTAGATATCTAAATATTGTGTGTAGTAGATAAGGATTCCATGTAATCCACTTTGTGTCTCTTATACAATGGTCTCTCAAGTACTATATTCCTAAGAAATGGGATTGCATGTTGCTTACCCTTTTATGGAGGGTTAACCTAAGTAGGTTTGATAATTAATTATCTTAGTATAAACTTATTTTGTTCAAGTGGGTGTTCATACGGAATTCTAAAAAATATAATTACCCTATTGGCATGAATATATTTAACACACTTTTTGTATAAGGTACTACATGAAGTGTATGTATCCAAATTCATCTCAATAACATATCAAAGACTCTCGTGTATGGTATAACTGATAATGTAGTGATCACATGTTTTAGGCCAGATTATAAAATTAAGTCAATCTCACCAAGAAACTATTGTGAGGTCCAATCAAATGCTCTAGTAATATAGTCAAAGGATGTAAATAATCATGTATATAACCTAAGCGCATAAATAATTTCATGGCACAAACATTCTCGCTTTCACCATTATCAATCATAATATTATATATATGTTGGTGATCAAGGTATGTTCAAATTAATAAGGAATGAATATCTAAGTCATCATCCAAAATATCATATTAATCTAAAGTAATAGAAGGTATTTGAACCATATGAGGTGTATGCCATGTATAAATACCAATAATCCCATATATTGGGTGCCCATGATGTGTTGGATGAAGATGTGAATTATATGCCATTTGTAATTCTAGTTACTTCTTAGAATGGTCTTGAAAAGGATTATTATATATCTTTTGATTCTAGTGATCACCAAGTTGTGAAATGTTTTCCTTTGGAGGATAATCAAATGTAATTTTTAGTCATCAATAAGGTCTTGGATCTTATGCATCAAGGTAAAACATTGGGTCCATAAAATTCCCTGGGCCTTGGTGATAGTCACAATAAGCATTGGAATTTTATCCTTTAGGTAGATGTTGATTCATATCAACCTATATAGGATGAGGAAAAAATATGAGGTGAAATTACATAAGCTTCAGAATTAATGAAGCTAGAGACTTAATTAATCATGTAAATTGTCTCTTTGGTATATTGGATAAGATGAGCAGATTAGATTATTATGATACCGCATTAATCATAATAGTTGTTTCCTTTTTAGCTTCTGTGGGTTTCACCTTTTAAATTGGTTTGATAGTAAACTTTATATTTATTTAGTCAAAAAAAATTCTACATACTTAAGTTTTTTCAATGAGATAAGTTTCATTTCACAATCTTAAACAATATAATATAAGTCATCGAAAGAATTGATTTTTTTTAAAATAGTGGACTCATGTAAGGGGGAAATAAAAAATTTCTTGAAGATGTCTTGAATCACTTTATCTTCCACTATATTGATGATTTTAACCAAATTTTAGTATACATTAAGACATATTCATTGATAATTTCATTGGATCCTTATTTGATTTTTGAAATTTATAAAAAAATTCTTGAAGATGTCTTGAATCACTTTATCTTCCACTATATTGATGATTTTAACCAAATTTTAGTATACATTAAGACATATTCATTGATAATTTCATTGGATCCTTATTTGATTTTTGAAATTTGGGCATAGGAAACCTTTTAAGTGTGAACTAGGAATTTGACTAAAGAGAGGATGGTTAGTATCGTGTTAGTTTCAAAATGAGAAAAAAAATGAAATAAACACATTAAATAGCATAACATCTCTAGGCCTAGACACTAGGAAGAGCTTAGTTAACAAACATGAATAAAACACACAAATAAAATGAAAAAGAAACCCTCTTTTACCTTCCTTGGATGATCCAAAAGGCTTGTTTTAGTGGCTTGCTCAGCTTGTGATCATGAAGTCTTCATCAAAGGAGGCTTGGCTATCTCCCCTTCTCCTTGGCACCTTTGGCTTGTATATTGGCTTGGCATGGAATCAATTTCGCATGGTAACACTAGTTACATGAAGCTTTGTAATCAATTATGCATTATATCTTTATATAATCATGTGTTAAAATTCATGTGGTAAGGCCTCTTATGTATAGATTTTTGCAAATGTCTAGAATCAACTTGAACTGTCCATAAAAAGATTGAGATGTGTGGCTAAGTATTAATCCAATTATTCAATTAAAATTGATAAATAGGCTCATCAATATTTGAGATAGAGGAGAAATTAAGAGGCATGGAGGGCTTTGATGAGGCATGGGAGGCATGAATCCTAATATTTGTGGCATTTATGGCCTAGGAATGTCTTCCCAAGAAATGAAGTCACCTGATGATGCAAATATTCAATATTCATTTCCAAAATAAATTATTCAACAAGTTTCCATGGAATTATTAATTATGCCTTGATTTGTGTTAATTATCTCCTAAGCATGTTTAAGCACTTTGTACACAAATTACTTAAATTGATCAAAATGCTTTGTTATTGGTCCAAAATTCCACTAAATTGCAATTGGAAGTCAATGTCTGATGTGTTAGATATGTTATCCCATTTAGGATTTTGTTAACACAAAATAATAAAGGCACATGCCTCATGAAATAAATTTGATAGAAAAGAACAATCCAGAGCACCTAGGTGCAAAATTGGCATTTTGACTCAAAATGATCTGATCAAAGTTAGCTAGCCCATAAATTACATTGCCCCATTTAGTGATACCCTAGCCAAAAGTGGCACTTGAATATGTCAATTTAAACTCATTTAATTTGCTTTAGTGTTTCTAGGCCAAATTGTACACTTTGGTAGAAATTGGTCAAAATCCTAGTTGGAGGTCATTGGTGGCTAGATTTAGGTGTCTACAGTAAGTAATGTTGATAGAGAAGTGTGCCAAGAAGTGATCTAAAAGAGGTTTGAATGATTTCACTGATTCAATTGGTATATAATAAAATCACCTTAAAGCATATTCCTTAAGGCTCCTTGGAAATAATTTAGTCAAAATTTTATCATTGGATGCATAATCAAGGCATGTCACATAGAAATATCAAAGATATTGCTCAATATCACCCTTGTTATCATAAAATGTGAAATTAGGTGAAATAATTATATTTGACAAGGGGTGAAAATATATTTCATGTGTAAGATGGTTATGCAACACCTCTTGTGAGTCAATATCATAAGGTGATTTTTTAGAATTTTTTTAAATATTTGTAACCTTAATTTACAATAGTTTTATATTTTGGACAAGAGCTTGCACTTATTGATCATTAAGGTTTGAAGCTTGGGAAGTTACCAAATGAGGTGTACCCATAGCTTGAGTGGATATAGGCATTGAAATTGATAATTGGGTTGATGTATTTATGTTGCCCATGTAATATGTAGCAATAGTATTATTTGTTTTAGGGAATAAATGTGTAAACACATATCTCATACCAGCATTATAATTATGAAGTAGTGATGTGCTTAAGGGGAGGGTTACTGGTATATGGGGATAACCCATATCTCTAATAGCATGATTAATAGATGGACCTTATTGTTCATCTATGTTTTTTAATTTTTTAATTTTTAATAAGGTTCTTTGGATCTCATCAAGATCATTTATGTTTTTATAGATATGGTGTTAGAACATAATAAGATTTTATACTTACTCTTGGTCTATTTGTTCATTTTCATTAGATTCATCATTTTCATGTTTATTATTAGTTTCTATGATAAATTCTTTAGTATGTGGTCCAATTTTCTTATTGGCATATTTATTAGGTATAAGATGTGTTACCTCATTGTTTTGAGACATCTTATGTGAACAAGGAGGAAGCTCTAGGTGTTCGACAGAAACACTAGCTAATCTAGGGATACACCTAAATTGAATACAAATATATATATATATATATATATATATAGTAATGAAAAAACTTAGAAGGTCGAATGCCCTAGGATAAACTACGGTTTGCATAAAGAGACAAGATCACCAAATGTTTAACCATAAATTAAGATGGTTCAAGATAGTATAAGGTTAATAATATAGAAATGAATAAGTACAAGGGTGATAAATAGATCTATAGCTGGATAATTAATTACAAACTTAGATAAACAATCTCTTAAATTTATAATACTGGGATGTGCTAAAAATATAAAGAACAACTATTAATTAATATTACAATAAATGGAAAACAAGAGTACTTAGTTAGTTTATCTTGCATGTGTAGATCTGATATAGAATAGGCTAGAAGTAAACTAGATTTAGTTTCAATAATAGTCATTGTTATAGCTCAAATTTACACCCTTCAGAGGGTGATTTGATCCCTCTCAATTGAGATATACAATGGTAGTAGTCTAAAGTTTTGGGTGACCTCTAAGTGGACTAAACCTCTAGATTATAGGGTTAGCTCCCCTTGATGTATCAATTAGGCTCATAACATTACACTTCTAGATTGTAAGGGAAAAAGGAGAGGGATAACATGAAATAAACCTAACTAAATAGGTAATACACCAAATATTAAGTTCACTAACAACTATTACATATGCACTATGACCTATAGGACTGAAATACATGTACTACTCTCAACTTACACCTATCACATTAATGATTTACAGAAAGGTAAGATATTGTGTGGTTATGAGTGAAGATTATTTCCACTTCTAATCCATAAGTGACCCCTAATGACACTCTAAAAAATACAATAATGAGCTAAACTACATGGAAACAAGAATAACATGGCAATAAACCAAGGTGAGCTAGAGTCTACACTTGATTTCATCAATCATTTAACTATTTACACTACATGTAGCCATGAAAGAAGGAAAAATCAGTTGTATATTGATCAGTGGCATTACAAAATAGTAGGGCTTCACCATGCTCCTAGTGAAAAGATCCATATAATGCCATTTAAGGCAGTATTTGTATAAGATAATGAGAAGGAGAGGGGAGGTATACGTTAGAGAAGCCCATGACAAGTGTCATATATCATGAGGGGGTAGTTTTAATGAAATAAATTGAGCAAGAATACAGTCCTAAAATTTCTTTTCAACATGTGTGCACTTACTTGATCATGTTCTTCTTCAAATTAGTGTAGGAGATCATCATTGTCTTAATGACTCATCTTGTGCTCTTGAAAATGCCACCATGCCTTGATTGGGAAGTTACACACCCAATTTAAGAGGTAGTTATAAGTTAATATCTTGACACATGTCCACTTAACTCTCTTGATACATTTCCATGCCATATTTGATCTTTAGAGGCTTTTCCCATGTCAATATATGCTAAAGTGATAATCAATCCATATATACTATTTTAGGTGTCTATAAACCTAAATATTGGTTTGAGATATTCAATTTTTATGTTGTAAGTACATATTAGGTCTCTTTATTCTCTCAACCTTCTTGTCATAGTCTTGAAATAATCCTTTACATAGGTCTACCACATTCATTTTCATTGTACAAATGAGAGACAAGTTCATCTAGGTCTAATATCGTAGCTTGCAAACCACCAATTCACCATGATATCTTTTATATGGATTTAAGGAGGCCACTAGACCTTTTTTTAGGCCTATAAGGCCTTTTTAATTGATGTAGAGACCTTCACACACTGCAAACTATTACATTTTGACCTACAACCTATCTTTCTAGGCCATTTCCTTATGTTTACCACTCCACATGTGCCACCAAATGGCTCTAAGAGATGCTCATGAGAATTATATATTTCAATCTAATCATTTTAATACCAAACAAATAAATTATAACCTTTTAGAGAATAGAACTCAAACATTGAGTTTTATTCAAGGTTATATGAGCATTTAAGAGTGTTTATATTGTTAATGATCATTCATATAGTTAAGGCCTTATAATTTATACTTAACACCTTGAAGTTATAGGGCATATGGATACCCTTCAATGCCTAAGATATTTTGGCACCATTCAAACTCTCCTTGAAGTTATGAGATTAGAAAGATAGCTTATCAACTTTTTCATAAGGTGATAAGAGGTTTTTTAGTGGTATCACTTAGGAATTATTCATACTGAATAATGTCTAGATCTATGGACTAATACCATAATTTTAGAGTATGATACCTTATTCAACACCTCCAACCCCCATTTTACATCATGAATTTTCTCAAGGGAGTTCACACATGGAGAAGAGAGCCTTCTCAGGCAATATAGGTCTATTAAAGAACTCAAGAGAGTTATATTTAGCAAAATAAGGCATAAGGTGCTTGATATTGGTTTTAAATACCTCTTTGAGGTCTATAAAACATATCATGATGTGTACATGTGGTCCCTTTCACTACTTGACTCCTTAAACTCATTGTAGCATACATTAGCTCATTGTTAGGGTTAAGCAATCATGCAAGAGTGACCCTAATAGCCTATCTTGGGAACTTTCTAATTTAAATGAGTCTAAAATTTTGTGGAGATATATTCCAATAACCCCTTCATCACACCAAAGTCCCCACATCTCAACTCATTCCAGACTTTCATGCTTCTTCATGCTTTATATGTAGTTGTAGGTACTCATTTAGGCTTCTTGGTTGTATCTTTGAAAGTAGGTCCTCCTTAGCTGATCTATTGGAATATTGGTGATCTTGGTAAGTATTAAAATGTTAATTAATACTTTACTTGGCATCCCATATTTTTCAAAAACCTCTCATTAAATTCAATATACACATACTTATTGCTCACATTAATGACTATAATGTGAATGTATTCTTTGATTTATTTGCCTACAGGCTACTCTTAAGGTCTTAGATGTGAATAAGAGGTAATAAAACTATTTGGGACCTTGGATATCAATATTAATAACTTTTAGCGTCATTAGATCCCTTACCCTGACTAGAAACATCAATCCACTTCCACACTTGAGCGCCTACAACTAGGTCTCTTAACCAAAAGAGCTTACAATCTGCTACCTGCAACATGACTATATGGGAAACCAAAAAAAGTTTTTAAAACTAATTTAATGGTCCTTTGAGTTAACCAATGTTCCCTTGATTAAATATAACTTTCTCAGACCTCTTAAAGTTCAAAATCAATCACAAAATACCCATTCTCTCATCTTAGAAAATGCAAGCTTATAGGTGTACTTTTTAGGCCCTTTTGGAGTGATTTCACCATTGGATTATGATATTCTCTTATGGTTATAAATTTGACATTAAAAGGAGTTTTAAACATTGTATTTTCATTCATGAAAAAACTCCTTTACCTACAAACCTGACCTTAATCCTGTCACTTCTTCATCATGTTCATAACTACAACTTCATCATGATTAGGCATTTTGGATGTTCATGAGGTATCTTGAAGCAATAATATGATGTTTAACTTGTTAAAATATGGTATGAGAAGCCTAGTAAATTTTAGCAATGTCTTCCACACTTTGATTACAATCTCATACCTCATCTTACCATATAATATTCATTAGCATTTTCTTAATAGACCAATAAGTCTACAGACTTATAGATCTACATTTTTTATTTTGAGTTCTCAATAGAGAAATATTTAATAATTTTTTTCCATAAAAACACCTCTCCATTGACTCATAAAACTTATAATTAGGTTATTACCCTCATAAACCAATGATAATGCAAGGTTTTGACCCTTTTAGTTCACTTTTATGTAGGCAAACTTATACATAGTCTATAATTTGGGATCACTAAGGTTTTCTTGGAGAAGATAGTGTTAATGACCTTAATTATTGGAGTTATTAGAGGCTTGTTATGTAATTTAAATATATATGAAACCAATTCACACATTGGTCTCTTGAGGTTCACAACTCATTACATGTTGACCCCTAACTGGTGCAAGTTACACACAGTCCCCTGATGGCCATGAGAACATGATCCTTCCAACTCCTTTTGGCACTAACCATGATTTAAGGAGATAAAAATGGGTTTTCAATATAATAAAAATGAAATACAACTGAATTCTCATTATTTTCAAATTATATAAGACTTCCATGTTCTTATAGTTCTTCCTACTACCTTGATCAATGATAAACACTTTTGAGAAGTTATTAGTCACCAGCCTGTTAAGAAATTTTTGGTCCATATAGGCATGAAGGACTCTTTGATTACCTTTTATATAATTAAGGGAGTGTTTCAAATTTTTTATAACTTCACCAATCATGTTCTCAACCACTTGAAAACCCTATAACATCAAGAACTCCATATTTTCAACTTGTAACCTATTTTAAACATGAAGATTTCTTCCTCCTTGAGCTCACACGTGCCAAGTGGGAATTATAAAAACATATTTAATGGATATACATACCCCCTATATCTTATCCAATTACATTCATGCTTATAATGAGCTTCAAACTTCCATTTACATGGTAAAAGTGAGCTAGTGGGGTTTTTGTAGGGTTTTAAACCACCCTACCTTCTTAATGATTGTTCATAAATGAGGAGGGTTCAATTTGAAAATTGATGCCATAAATTTGAATTCCATTAGGACCCCATCCTCTACCCAAGATCTTAGGTCACTATTATCTCTCCTCTATATGGAATGAGTAAACTAAAACTACCTTTTCAAGCTTACCATGGAGCTCAATAGGATAAAGGAAATGTTTCTACTTTTCTGAGACCTATAACTCATCCAAATGTTTATACAGATGTATGAAAGGTGAAAATATAATTCTTTAACTATTTACCTATTATTCATTATGATAATCCATTTTGATCTTTATAAAATGGTTAAGAAATACCTCAAAAAAGGCTTATAATGTTAAAAAGAAATATTAACACCTTTATGATTGTTTTATGAACTAGGGGGTTTTGAGATGATCATGACATGTGTTGGATGACCCAAAAAGGTCATCTAAACCTTTAAAACTCTTTGAAACCACTTGACTAGGATAAGTCATGACTAGACAAGCATGATACTAGAAAGAACACTTACCTTAAACTTGTCAAAATTACCTTAAAATATGCTAAACTTTTGTAAGACATTCATTTAGACCCATTGGAAAGGGATACCTAGTGAAAAAAACCAAGTTTTTGATTAAGACCACCTATAATAGCCAAAATTGGCTAACAATCACCAAATTATATAAATTTATATTATGTGGCCTTAGAGGCTTATGTTAGATATGGATAGTTATGTTGATGTTGGTGTTTAATTTTGACCTAGGTGTCTAGTACATAATATTGACTACATATGGATGCGATCACTTGAAACTTTCTAGGTTTTCAATCTCCTTTGATCTAGTGTGTTTATATCTCATGCATAGGCTATCATACTTTGTCAAATGATAAAACCATACCTTATTCATCACCCTTATAATTAGTATGGGAAAAATGAGTTAATGGACACATGGTGTAAAACTTACCCAAGGACCCCTCTATCAATGGGATTTACCTACATAGTCAATACTCTAAATAGGGCCTTAGAATTATGTAGTTCTCCCCTATGTGTTAGTTTATTTGTGCATAAGGATGCAATGTGTGATAATTAAGTACATTCTATCTTGTAACTTAGAAAATATGTCTCATGTAATACCCCTTCAGTACTTCAAACTTGTGTATGGGTTATCCCTTTGAATGATATTCAAATATGACACAATATGTAATATTTGCTCACTTGAATGCTTTATTGAGTGCTTTTGGTAAGTTGCCTTGTGATTTGATAGGTCTTTGATATGTGAGGAATGAATGAGGATTGATCATGAATATATACCAATCCTTTTGGGAAATATCTCTCATTAAATCACTTAGTTTGAGAATAATGACACATTAAATTTACAAATTTGATGACTGTAGGGCACTGGACACATAGTATGACATGGGACACTTACATCAATGTAGGTGGCTGGATAGGATGAAAGTGTCTAGGAAAAAATAGGTGTAGTTCTAAAACTTACAAAGGATGATAATAATCAGGTTTATATAATTTTGATCAGTAAAAAAGTTCTAATCATCCAAATAATATATGGTTGGTCTAAGAGATAAGTAATAGGCACAAGAGATAGCAGATGCAAGCCTTTTGATAATTGGGAGGTCTTATGAACTAAAGGGTACATCCATGATAAGTACTTGAAAAATATATAATATTGAGGTGATATCTAATTCATATATAGTGTCTATAATAACCCATGTTAAATTTGGTAAGCATAAAGTAGGTTTCTTGTAGTAACTATAGGTCTACTTATAGCAACTATAAACCTACCAGTAGTAACTACAAGTCTACCCATTAGTCAAAGCATAATAGTGTGTCCTAATCTTTAGCATAAAAAGGTAACACAAACTTCAAATATCCCCTCAAAATATCTTGAGTTTGGGTCATTTATATTAATCTAACATATGTTTTTTAGCTTATGTATAAAAAGATGTAGTGCATATATATTTTTCTAAAAAAATAAAATTTGTATAGTTATTTTTAGGATTTATTTTTTAATTTTTATATCTATGTAGTGGGACACAATGTTATTCTTTAAATTTTTTAGCAACTATGAACCTACCTAAACTAACTATAGGTTTTCCCATAACAACTACATACCATCCTCTAAAAACCATGGTGCATCTAGTAGCAACTATGGTAGTTTGCTACAAAACATTTTATAAATTTGCTACACATCAAATGATGTGATTACCAAATGTAATAAATTTATAGGCAAAAAAAATGCATATATTAATTTTAGTTTGAGTAAATTGGTCACTTCAAAAAGTGAACACACATTCACCTTTATTTTTATACAAAATATTTACATAATAAATCAATCCATCTATAACATTTTCTTCAACATATTGACTATCCTCTTAGATAGATCATCTGAACTATATGATGTGATTGTCCTATTAAGGTTGCTATTTTTTTCCACATTAAATATTTTAAACAAAAATTCAGTCCATTATTTCATTAACTAAGATTATTTGCATTATTTATTAGAGAATATTTTTGCATTAACATTCATTTGATGTCCCAAATAAAAACAACAATCAAAACATTGTCCACAAGTCTGTTAGTAATTGAACTTGAGGAATCTATGATTAAAATATTATTTGACCATTATTATATTTAATTACATACCTATAAAAAATAAAATTAGCATTTAATTTAAAATCATGAACTTGGGACCACTCTTTTACACACTTAGATCTAGACCTATCTTAGAGCCCTTTTTGATCACTTTTGACCACCTTAAACACTCTTGTAAGTTGACAAACGAACACCACATGTACTCATACATATTATTATCAACTTTAGACATATTTTAGGCCCTAATTAACACCTATCATGATGAAATTACCCATTGGACAAGAGTTCTCTAGGGGACTATAGCACACCGCTCTAGTGTCCTCCCCCCCCCCCCACTCTCTTATCTTCTTGCCAAATAACGACTAATTTTCCAAATTCAAAGCTATGGGAAGCTCATACCATGTCCCTAATGAGCCCCATTAGAATTATTTTAAATAATATTAATATATAAACACTTTATAAACAATTTTTTAAGGAGGAGAGCTTTGACATTGAAATAACTAGAATCATATTTGCACATTGAGAACAAAATACATATTTTTCACAATTATGATTGCATACAACCCTAGTAGCCTAGAAATAAAGTCTGAATACATAATTTAATAGGTCATAAGTCATGGTTAAGGAACTTAATCAAATTATTACTACACTGACATCTAGTATTTTTCACCACTTATTCACACACCATTGTAGCATGGGAGAATTACATGAAGGTTGATCCATCTTCAAAGTATTGGTATGTAGGCAACACTCAACACATGGGGTGTTGAGGTCTCACCCAAATTTAACTATTGAATCCTTTTTCCCCATTGATTTGTATTGGTTTTCACATTTTAAGGAGTTAGGGTTTTAAAGGAAAATTAGTTACACATTGGTCTTTGTAAGTGATTGTAAGCTCCTACACCAAATACAGGCTCTGTAGATGAAAACATAGAGAACATATAAACCCTAATTTCCTCACTATAAGTTGATAGGATAATCCTAATTTAGACATGAGTGTCACCCCTCTAGTGTCATCTTCTCAACACTATTGTCTAAGTCTAGATTTAGTTCTATATTCCTAATTCTAGTCATTGGACCTCTTTACACAACAAGTTTCAAACCATGATTCCTCCTGGAGGCATAGTTCCTAGATAAGTCTTTGTTTTATCCTTACACTTTGAAATTTTTAGTAACTTTATTAAATGAATTAGTTCCAAATCAATGAATTCTATCATTGTTATATTGTAATCCTGATTTTGGATAGTAGTGTTATCATTTAGGGTTTTTACATAAATCCCAATCTTGTTAAAATAATATCTTACCAAGTTTACAGCACTATTCTTTAGTTTCTAATGATGTTGATTTTGTATAATGCATATCAGGAATAATTTTCAATTTTTGTAAGCCACCCTTATGATATTTAAGGACCATATTGATATTTGTATTTTCTTCCTTTACACCTCACTAAGAATTGTCCTTGATGGAATGGATGGATAGTTGAACCTTGCCACACACAATAATATCAAACATCTTTTTGGTACTAAGATCAATTGTATGGTAACTTTTAATGCATTCCTTTTGCTAATAGAGGATACTAATCAATTTTATTCATATTACTATATTTCATGTTATTGTGCATATTATTCTAGTATATCAAGCACATACATAATCTTAGTGGTTTCATTGTTACATAGTTTTTATTACCTCATGAATACAATGTATCCATCCTAGATGAAGCCTAATAGAAAAAATTATACTGATGATCTTAGTCACAACTAACCTTTTATTTTCAAGTCTAAAAGTGGTTTATGAACATATTTTTATGTTTTCTATGAAATATTTTGGATTTCTAAAAATTTAGTTACAAGAATATCTCTAAATATTTCTCTTTGTATACGAATACAAAGAACACCCACTAGTGTGATACATGTTGGTGTTTAGGGAAACCAACATGCTCTAATGAAAATTTTAAAGTAGTTTCATATCACATGGAGGCTACCCAACAAAGAGTCATTCAATATGATGAGTACACTCAATGGGGAGATTTAAACTAAAATATTGGATACTACTTCATAGTTTTATGCACAAAGGCAACCAAGCTCAAATATGGACAAGTGGTTCAAAAGTTAAAAAATATTAGACATTAATATGGAGAAATTCATTCCTCATTAATATAATTCACCTCTATTTGCATTAATATGGAGAAATTTATGAGTAGTTGTAAAGCTTGAGAATATTATTTTTGTATTTCTATAAGTCTGCCATAGGATTATTATTATGCAATAAAATCAATGTTGGACTAGATCAGTTGTAGAAAAGGAAATAAGTCAGCCTCTAATATAAACAAGGAAGGGCCCACTTGCATGGATTTGGTAGACTAATTTCTAACAAAAGAGGTTAAAAACAAGATATAATTGAAAAAATATAAAGTTTTAAATAATATTGAAATGGGGGATTACAATCCCTTCCTCATATCAAGACCCTTTCACTATCACTACTCACATAGATGGCAATCAATTTACAAATATTAAAGTTATTAAATATCAAGAAATATTTTTTTTTTCTATTTCATTTCTCATATCTCTTGGAAATATGCATCAATAATTAGATAAAATTAATTCATCTACAACATATGTGGGATAAATTTCATTAAGATTTTCATTTTATTCAAAGGAGTGTTATCTTACTTTTCCTATTATTTCAAATGTGAGTGAAAATAATGTTGTGATTTGAAAATCATGGTTAAAATCAATAGATAAATGATTTATAAAAATAAATGTTGCATATCATTTTATCATGAATGCAATGTCACATACTTTTCCAAAGAAAGAGCATATTTAGAGAAAGAACAACAAACTAAAAACATGTCTTGAGCTAGAATACAAATAAATACACGTAATGGACTATCAACATAAGAAAATGAAATAGTGCATATGGAAAGGATAAATAAAAAGTTTAATACCATAGTATTTGGAAATTTATTATTCATATATATATATAAAATAAGATTAGAATGTCATATCACAATCTCAAGCACAATCTCATAAGGAGGTTATATCCAATGATGACGATACTAATTATGCAAAATATGATCAGAATGATAGGAATAATCTATATGATGAAGATACTAATATAAGTGAAGATTAAAACATATGTAATATAATGCCTACATAGAGGCATCCCATTAATTACATATTGGGATTATAATAACACATTTCCTTATACATATAGCCATTGATAATCATTTATATACAAAAAAAAAAATAGCTATTTTACAAAAAAAAAAAAATAGCTATTTTACAAAAAAAAAAAAATCATGACTTATACATGCTTATGTTTAGTTCATTTACATTAGCCAATTTGTGTACATTTATTCAATACTTATTTCTATCTAGTTTCATATCATATATGCTTCACAATCATACATGAGTGAGTGTAAAACATATAGATTTCCATCCCTATAATCAGTTATATGTTACTTTATTGTACTAAACATAGAAACCACATTAAGATACTATCACACTATATGGATAGTAGTACACCCCTCTATTGTCCTAGTGAGTATAGGATATCATTTCTCAAATCCAAACCACAAATAGGCCTTCTATAACTTGTACATATATAATTAAGCTCACTAGGGACATCTTATGCATAGGGTTTATCCTTATTTGGTTATCCCTTATTGCTTATAGCTTAGGTCTTTACATGACATTAAATCTACTAATTTTGATCACTTACTAACACATTGATATTTTTTTGGTTACCTGAGTTACTGAATCCACTAGTGTTACAAACTACCCATGTTAATCAATTACATGTGTCATGCATGTTTTTCTTTTTTGCTTTCATACTTCATGTCTTGTGTGTATTATATTTCTATCTTGAGGACTTTTGAACATGTCCTTGTGTGTGGATTTAATCCTTCATTTTATGTTTCTATGTGTGTGCAGACATTTTAACATGTTGTTGTGTGTGTTTCTATACATATAAGTACATTTGAACCTATATGTGTATGTGTCTCTAATCCTTCATTCTATGTTTATTTATGTGTGAGGAAATTTGAACATGTACTTATGAACATTTATATGTTTGTGAGTGACATTTGAACATGTCCCTTTTATGTGTCCCATTGGCCTTCTAATCTGTGTTTTTTTTGCTTTACATGTACACTTTGTTTGTGTGCATCATGGACATGATACTTACATGCTTATTTTCTTAGATTTTGATTTCATGATGGATATCATGCATCCCCAAAAAAAATTATGTCATGATGGATATGATGCATCCCTCCCCAAGAAATCCCACTCAACTTTTGTTAATAAATTTTGATCACTTATCAATGTACCTAATTTCTAACATCTATCTTGACATTATCATTGTGTGTGTTTGTTTCTACATGCATCTCACATTACTATTGTGCTTTTTTATCTATATAATTATTCTATCATCCTCCATGTTATCATTACTACTTAAGTTTACATATTTTGAATAAAATTTGTGCATAAATTTTTATTTTGAGTTAAGTTATTATGCAAGCTCAATAACTCACCTCAAGTGCACAAATAGAACTCTACAAGGTTCACACAATAGATCTCATAAATCACATAAAAATTCAGGTTGGACAAGAATACTCAATTTGGATAGGAGTAACCCCCCCCTCCCCACCATTATTTTCCAAATAGGGTGTTGTTATCCCAAAACATAGAAAATAGTCATTTCTAGATTCTATTAGTATTAAGTAATTTAGTATAGTTTGCAATAGGTCCACAATTTTAGTTTCTATAAAAACACTCAAATGTTATCTTAGATTTTCTTAGTTTGGAGGCATCATGTGTGGCATGTTTTCCAGGTTAACATACAATTTTTTACTTAGAATTGTAGTTCTTATTACTCAGACTTAGAACCCATATACACCAAATATCATATTGGAAGCATGTGTGTGACATATGACCTTACTTAATTTTGCATCAATTTCATAGATGGAATGGAAATCCATGTCATTCTCCACACTATATACACTAGACCCAGATTATACTAATTTTTTACACTAGTTTTGCACCAAAAATGAGCCTTACTATGTTTTTAGCAGTTGTTCACCTTTTTGCACTATTTTTTCCACCATAATAGTTTATTAGGATTCACACATGTATTCCAAACTAATTCACTACTTTGGGTATACAATATGGATTCAAGCACAACTTGATTTATTAATCACACTCACATATTGATGAGGATTAGGGCATGCACAATCCAATCCAATATTTTCAATGAAAATAAAATCTCTAAGGGTCCTACCCTCTACTATTACTACATTTACACCAATTTTTACACCAACAAAACATAATCATTCACATACCCAATCAGGTGTATTTTTCCTTATTATTATTATTATTATTATTATTATTATTATTATTATTATTATTATTATTATTATTATTATATGTTTTCTTGTCTTTACTTCTTGATATTCATATTAAGTAAGAACTAATTTTATACATGTTTCATTGCAGGTTCATGTGAAATACAATTTAGTGTTGTGGCTTACATTCAAGATTGCACTTCATAGGTAAGTTTAGGTATGTACTTTTTTCAATCTAATAATGTTGATTTTTTACATTACTATAATAAAAGGGGGTAAATTTAAACATATATATTAACATTTAATCTATAAAAATTCACTTGTGACCACTCTTTTAACACACCTGATTCATGGCCTATCTTAGGGCCTTTTGATTACTGTCTATGAAATGACCCATTCCTTCAAGAAACCCAAAATCACTATAGAATGTCTCTATATAAACCATTTAGTAACTCAATCTCACTATCAAATTGAACCATACCTCCTACTTATCATCTCCTACCCTTAAGATAATAATGCCCCATGTAGACAATAACACACTCTACTATTTTCCACTTTGCTAGCAATATCCTCCCATGAATTAATGGTTATTTTCAAAAAATTAGAAGTTGGGAAAGGATTGTCCTTCAAGTTTACCAAGACCCAACCAAATTAATTCCAAATATACCACTATAAAAGCAAATTTAAAACCATTTTTCACATATGTGGATTCCACACTAAAAAGCACCAAAATTTTAATGTCACATTGAGAGAAAATTCCCCATTTATCCCAATTATGATTACATACAACCCTAGTATCCCTGAGTTAAAGTGAGAATACACCTCCAAGTCATAAGACATAATTTAAGCACTTAATCACACCATGATTGCATCAATATCTAGCATTTTGCACCGGTTTCACACACACCACTGTAGCATGGGAGAACGACATGGAGTTTGATATATCTTTAGAGTATTGGTATGTAGGAAGCACTAAAAATAGGGTGTGTTGAGTTCAATCACAACTTCAATTGATGACCCTTTTTATTCCATTATTGTATTTTATTTTCTTATCTATTGATCTTAGATTTTAAGAGGAAAAAGTTTTATATAGTGGTCCTCACATCAAATTGGAAGTTTTACACAGTCCATAGAATAAACATGTGAAGACAAACATAAACCATAAATCTTAGAGCCCTTTTATCTACCAAACAAGACCACCTTATTAAAAAAATAGCGCCGCTCACTGCTACTACATATATACCAGATATGTAGTAGACTCATGGATTCATCATGAAATGATTAATAGCCCTTTTAACTCAGCAGTAGAGTAACACCATGGTAAGGCGTAAGTCATTAGTTCAAGCCCGATAAAGGGCTCTTATAATGATTCCTACAAAGCCCAGTGTTCATTTTTCACAGGAGGATGTTTAATTAAGGTAAAAAAAACTGTGAAAAATAGTTAATTAAATACATGTCATTATTAGTTTTAGGTTCAGCATTTGTTATGCTCGAAATAGAGCACCTTAATATGAGTGAGGACAACTATAATGCTATCTAAACTATTAGATAATAGTATTTTTTCTCCATCTGGCTACTATACGAAGAGAAATAGTATAAGATTAGACATAAGAATTATGTCATTTTCGTAATTTTGAGGCATTATAATTAAAATTGTGAATACGTAATTTAAATCCCAAAATAGGAAAATATTTTCACTCTTTTATATCCTAAATCTTTCAGCCCAAAAGAGGTAAATAAGAAGGAGAAGTAAGTGAACATGACCCATTAACTGATGAATATATCAACTATTCTGATATTGAAAATTAAGGGATATTTTGAAAGTAGACTTTTCAATTCTCTAAAATTATTTAAATGATTGAATATTTGGTTTATGATTGGATGTTCTATCGAATGAATAGTTATTATTTCTCTTCTTGCCAGAAAGAACAGAGATGGAAGTCTGAATTATGGATGGAGTCAATTTCCCCTTATCTTTAATCCATAAATTGATTCCTATCTAGAGAATCAAATTAAAGAAAGGAACTGTTAATATTTAACTATAGTTAAATGGTACTCCTTTTTTCTAAATAGAAGGAAAAGAACAAATAAAGTTATTTCCTCTAACTCTATGAGTTAATCAAATATCTCCTTGTTGTTCTTATTTATTCGTAGGAATATAGTAGTATTTACTAATCAATTTTTTGATCTTGGAGTGAGGTTCATGATGGCCTACTATTTAAATGTAATAGATGTTGTGAATAGTATCTGGTGAAGAACAAAAAAGATTTATGGTAGTTGTTCTATTGACATTTATTCCATTCAGAAGGTAATTTGAGGATCAGAAAGAAAATGAATACAAATAACATCATGCATATACCTATATTGGATTGGATCAGTTTAGCGGATAATATATGTGCCAACAAGGAATCTTCAAAACCTAATTTGTTTAAAGGGGTGATGGATTAAAAATTGTCCATAGATACACAAACTAGTGTATACCTTTTGATTCTATCAGATAGGGTGCTCGAAAAAGGTCAAAATAGTTAAATAAGAGGATCACTATGACTATAGCCCTTGGAAAGTCTTCCAAAGATTAACAAACTTTATTTGATACTATGGATGATTGGCCATGCAGAGACCATTTTGTTTTTATGGGTTGGTCCGGTCTATTGCTTTTTCCTTGTGCTTATTTTGCCCTAGGTGGATGGTTTACGAGTACAACCTTTGTGACTTCATGATATACTCATGGATTGGCTAGTTCCTATTTGGAAGGTTGTAATTTTTTAACTGCTATAGTTTCTATGCTTGCTAATAGTTTAGCACATTCTTTACTGCTATTATGGGGTCCTTAAGCACAAGGATATTTTACTCGTTGGTGCCAATTAGGTGGTCTATGGACTTTTGTTGCTCTTCATGGTGCTTTTGGTCTAATAGGCTTCATGTTACGCCAATTTGAACTTGCTCGATGTGTATAATTGTGACCTTATAATATAATTGTGTTCTCTAGTCTGATTGCTATTTTTGTTTCTGTATTCTTGATTTATCCATTAGGTCAGTCTTGTTGGTTTTTTGCACCTATTTTTGGTATAGCAACTATTTTTTGATTCATCCTCTTTTTTCAAGGTTTTCATAATTGGACCTTGAATCCATTTCATATGATGGGAGTTGCTGGAGTATTGGGTGTTGCTCTTCTATGTGCTATTCACAATGCTACCATGGAAAATACTTTATTTGAAGACGGTGATGGTGAAAATATGTTTCGTGCTTTTAACCCAACTCAAGATGAAGAGACTTATTCTATGGTCACTGCTAACTATTTCTGGTCCCAAATTTTTGGGGTTACTTTTTCCAATAAATTTTGGTTACATTTCTTCATGTTATTTGTACCAATGACTAGTTTATGGATGAGTTCCATTGGAGTAGTTGGTCTAGCTCTAAACTTACGTGCCTATGACTTTGTTTCCCAAGAGATTCATGCAACAGAAGATCTTGAATTTGAGACTTTCTACACAAAAACTATTCTCTTAAACAAAGGTATTCGTGCTTGGATGGCAACTCAAGATCAGCCTCATGAAAACCTTATATTCCCTGAGGAGGTTCTACCCCATGGAAATGCTCTTTAATAGAACTCTAGCTTTAGTTGGCCATGACCAAGAAACTACTGGTTTTGCTTGGTGGGCTGGTAATGCCCAACTTATCAATTTGTCAGGAAAATTACTTGGGGCTCACGTGGCTCATGCTGGATTAATTATATTCTGGGCTAGAGCAATGAATCTATTTGAAGTGGCTCATTTTGTACTGGAAAAGCCTATGTATGAACAAGGCTTGATTTTACTTCCTCATTTAGCTACTCTAGGATGGGGAGTCAGTCTTGGTGGGGAAATTGTGGATACTTGTCCCTATTTTGTATATGGGGTACTTCACTTAATTTCTTCTATAGTTTTAGGTTTTGATGGTATTTATCATGCACTAATCAGACCCAAAACTTTAGAAGAATATTTTCCCTTTTTTGGTTATGTATGGAAAAATAGGAACAAAATGACCACAATTTTAGGTATTCACCTAATCTTGCTAGGTGTTGGTGCTTTTATCTTAGTATTCAAGGCTATGTATTTTGGTGGCATATATGATACTATTTCTACTCATTTTTTCTATTTACATTCAGAAGAAATAAGAAACTAAAAGATAATGGTCAAGGGTTAGATGATACTCGGATGAAGTTACGCACCATATCCAGACAATTGAAGGAACTCCTTCTTGGCTGTGGAGGACGACACCTGTAGATAAGAAAGACTTAAACAAAGAAAATGTTAGATGATATATGGTGGACTGCCAAGCAAATCTCGGTCTCAGAAGTGTAATGCTCCGTGAGGGATGACATTCCACTATTTATGAGTAAAAGAGTCATAAAATAAAGAACTGACAAATGACTAACAAAGAGGAAAATAGATAATGTGTACCTGATTCTTTACAGTCAGTCTATCACTGTCACCAACATCGGTAGTCCTACTGGCATCATTTTGTCAATATGCTGACATTGGTCATATTATCGATGTCGGTCGGGGTTATGATCGATGTCGGTCGGGGTTGTGGCCTTGGATGGGTTTTGGACGGGTTTGTGGTCGACAAAGGGGTCTGGAAGGAGTCTGGGTTTGTGTAGGGTTGCAAGGCAGTAAGTAGGGTCTGAGAGGGGGCAAAGGCAAAGGGATGGTGTGTAAATGGATAAGAATAGGAGGAAGGCTTTTCAACCTTTCCAGGAAGAAAGTCGGGTCAGGTTGATAGTACTCAGAATTAGTAAATAGAAACTACTAATAGATTCTAAATACTGAAATGAAATAGAAGAATACTTAGCTCTGCTTTTGGCTGAACCAAGGGTGTTAGAATGCTTGTTCCTGTTGTGGCTGATGTTGAGGTCTCTGTGCAATGTTCCAATCCAATCTAGAGTGACTTGCGTAGAGTTGTTGTACCCAAGGGAGCATTAGTTGAAGTGCCATCAATGTTAGAGTCTCAGGTGAGAGCCAGAGAGAGAGTCCAAGAGAGAGGATTCGTGATTCGGGATTCATGATTCGAGATTCATGATTAGCTATTTTGGGGGTTAGAACTCGGTTTAAGTAAACCGATGTCAGCGATCCCATCAGCGTTGACCGACAGTTGACCGATGTCAGCGGCCAGAGAATGGGGCAAAGGGGCTATTTGGCTTGTTTCTCCATCCACCGAGTGTATTTGCCATTAGAGAACGGTCAATGGATGGGGTTATTACGCATGAGGGTTAGTTAGAAGGTTAAGAGGGAGTAAGAATAGGTCTTTGGTGACTCATAGGGTGAGAAATAGTCTAAGGGTGAGGTGTCCAAGGCGGGGTGTCCAAGGTGAGGTGTCTAGGGATGATGTCATTAATTTAAAATAAGTAATTCATTTTAAATTAATGAAGTGTGTAAGTGTTTAGGAGGGGACCAAGGGGGAGTTGACATAATTTTGGTGTCTACATTTGCCCCTTTTTGTCTTGTTTGTTGTTCTTGACGAATTGCAAGACAAAAATAGGAGTTAGTTACCCTAGGTGTGGATGAGGTATTCTCCCTCAAAGCGGGAGTCGAGGGAAGGTAACCTGATATCGGGTGCCAATTTGATAGGTAGTGGATGGATATGGTGAAGTTAGAGTGTGAACGCTATAATAGTTGTGACTATGCGTATACCACTTCACGTGATAGGTAAGTCAAATTATCACGATCGAGGTTGAGGAGTGCTAAAATCAAAATAACCGGTCCCCAGCATTTAGTCATAGCTGATTGGGTTAAACAATCAAAGTTGTAGCTCTAATGGTCATCGTGTTCCAAGTATCCTAGGCTCAGGAAGTGATCTTGGAAAACACAAAAATGTCACAAGTAGTGGGGATCAACTTGGGCACGATCCAATACTTGTGAGGGTTGTAATGTGAGGTGCGTACAATTTGCTAACTATTCATGAGGTAGCATACATGCAATCAAATCAACCAAGGCAAAGTTGTCTCAAAAGTGGTCGTGGTCTAAGGAGATAGCTGCGATCTCCAAGGTCATTGGTCGAGTCTGGTTGAGATATAAGTGATCTCAAGTGTTGTTTATTGTGGTATGGGAGATGTATGTGATCTCCAATGTGCCCCATGACAAGTCGAAGGTGACTTCTACAACATCAGGGCTGGGTGTTTGGTTATGGTTAAAGGTAATATGGTTGGTCCGTCAGGTAGATGAATGAACGAATGGCCATTTGTCATTAGGGAGACAAACGGGTGAATGGCTGAGATAACCTCAGAAGACTGAGTGCTGCCTACATAGCCCCTATTTTAAGAGCCTCAAGCCAATGTAGTTCTTGCCAAAAGGGAAGAAGGGTCAAAGAGGTCGATAGTTGGTTTGGTTATGTTAAAAATGATGGGTGAATGACGATGTTATAGCCTTTTCCATACTATGTGATGGTGTATTCTGTAACATTGGTTAGGTAATTTTCATCCCTAACAATTTTCCATATTCGTGATGGTGTATGCTAAAAATGAAATGAGTATATTCATGCTTCAACAAGTTTCCATATTGGTGATGGTGTATGCTTGACATAAATTGTGTATGGTTGATAGTTTCCATGTGTATTGTTTTCCATAGAAACTGATGTGAATGGGCTATGATAATTTATATGATGTTGTATTATTGGTTAGAAAAAGGTTTGGTTTGGTTTGGGTTGGTTGTATGTGAGGAAGATGTATAAGAAGTGAAAGATGCATTTCTCTTTCATTGATAAGGACCATAATGATAGCATAGATAGGGTTATTGCAAACAAAAGCCCCGTTCATGCATTACGTCGTTGACCATTGATTAGTCAAATCACTTGACATTAAGTGAGCTCAAAATCCCTTGAGTATGTTGGGGTAATAGGTTTGATCATATGATATGTTAGGATAGGATAACCCTTTTTAGCAAGGATAACTTTGCCTCTTTTATAGGTGACCTCGGGAATGACTATAGGCTAGTCCATAACTTAATAGTTTTTCAGTCATTTTTTTTTTTAATTTTTTATGGTAGACTGATCAATGCGGGAAGTCCACTTTGGGATGTTGTTTTGTGTTGTGGTCATGTGAAGCTGATTGATGTGGGTAGGTTTTGAGAGGGTGTTGTGTATGGTAGCAAAATTTGGGCATAGCCATCCTTCGAGGGAGTGGTCTATGTTTTGCTTGGTATGTGTTGATGTCTGTGAATAGCTGTCCTTCAAAGGAGCAGTCTATTAATTACAGTAATGATGCAGCTGTCCTTCAAGGGAGCAGTCTACATTTATAGTTTATGACCTTTAAATAGGCATCCCAGTTTTATATTTTGTTTGTGGACTGAAGTTGTAGTCATGGACTAGACTATAGAGGTTTAGGGGTT
This sequence comes from Torreya grandis, assembly GCA_037957365.1. Lineage (NCBI taxonomy): Eukaryota > Viridiplantae > Streptophyta > Pinopsida > Cupressales > Taxaceae > Torreya > Torreya grandis. Next base: position 3,260,712 of record JARHVA010000638.1, on the reverse strand, counting down.
TCCCTTTTATTAGGACAAAGCATTCATGCTTGACAAAAGGGTTGACTAATGTTGTAGGTAAAAGGGTTGAAAGGAATAGGAATATGGATAATGGGGATTGCTCAAGGGATGAACTCAAGTTAAACATCAAGTGAATGATTACTTGATTAACAATAGCATGGTCGAAGATGTAAGGCATTAAGGGGCTCATGTTCTGGTTGGCCTTCGAGAGAAGACATACGATAAGTGCCTGATCTATGCATTATTATGTAAGGTCCAAGCCAATTAGGAGCAAGCTTGCCCCATTTGCTTCTTTCCATATTGGTTACATGTTTAAAGGTGATTAATAAGTTGGTTGATGTTTGGTCGATGCTTGGTTGAGGTCGTGATAGTCAGTATAAAGTTGAATTCCTCCAGTTATTTTGTAACAGGGACAATGTTTGACACCCATTGCAAATAATCAATGAGTTGGATAAATGAGATGGAGAGAAGATGATGAAGCTTCTCTTTACCAAGGATTGCGATGCGAGGATGCATCATGCAAAGCTTTTTTCTGGTATGATTAGTTATAGAGGGCGAGATCCTAATCTTCTAGGTTAGAAGTTGGAATCTCAGGATTACTGACGGTGATGGAGGCAATGGTTGGTAATGTTTTGATTAAAGAAGCTAGTGGTTGGGAGTCTTCGGGTTGGATCTCCACTGCCTTTAGAGCTTTAATCAAGGTTTGGTGATGTTTTGGAGAGCTTTGAATGAGGTCATACAAAGAAATCTTCACAGGGGTTTGGTGAAGTTGTTTCACCATGGAGTTACGAATTGGATTGGAAGATGTTGATTGGGATGTGCCCAAGATTGAAATCTTGGGTTTTGGTGGTTGAGAGGGCTTGACGAATGGATATGTTTGAGGGAGAGAAACCTTCTCTTTCCCTTTATCCCTCATGGTTTGTGACCTAATTGCCACATTGATGGTGTTGATTTCGAACAAAGGGGTTAAAGGTGATAGAAGAACCATAGTTTGATGATGGGCTCCCAATTTAGGTGAGGATGTTTGAGAGGCATGGGATGGTGTCGGTGGTTTGTTGAAAGTGTGGTCAAGAGGATCCTTAGTGAAAAGGGTGTCTTTTTTGAAGTGTTGATGAATGACAACTTTAAGAGCACAGCAACGCTCAGTGTCATGTCCAGGTGTGCGATGATATGCATAGATTTTAGTGTCATCGAACCAAGAAGGTTTTGGTCCGAGAGGTTGGAATGGTTTAAGAGGTGGGAGACTGATGCTAGAAGACTGCAACAATTGACGTAATAGTAAAGCATAAGAACCTGCTAATGAGTCTACACTTTTTGTTGCGGTAGGTGTTGACAATTTCTATTTAGGAGTTATAAGGGGAGTTTTTTGTACCATCTTTTTGTTTGGCGGTGCGGCCAAATGTGTAGATGGCACTTTCGTGGTGAGAGGTGTTATATTTTTTAGAGGAGGTAGGTTTTTGCCAGGTAAAGGTAGTAATGGAGGTGATTTTTTTTGAGAGGTGTTGGAGTTGGGAGCACTCCTATTAAAGTAGATGGGTGTGGGCCCAAAATAGAGGGCATGGTGAAGGTGGGGGATTTTTTCGTACCACCTTTTTGGTTGGGAGAGGAGTTCTCCGATGTGGTTTAGTAGCCTTCTTTGGTATGGTTTAAGGACCACTATTGTGAGGGGTGAGGTTCAAATCTACCTTCACTTGTGGGTGAGTGAGGTTTGATATAGGGCAAACACTAAGAGATTTAATCTACTTCGGCATGGCAGATGCCTGTGAGGGTTTAGGTTCAGGTGTGGACGGTTGAACTTCTGATGGTTTAGAAGTATGATCCCCCATTGGTAATAAGAAGGATGAGGGTGGGGCCACCAACGTTGGTGCCATCAAAGCATCCCCCAATATGGGAGAGGTCAAAGTAGACTCTCCTTCATGTGAAAGGGGTGTGGATGGAGGACTATCCTCCATTGGTGGAGGACAAATAGGAGAGGAAGGTTCCTCTACCTGTAGTGGACAAATAGGAGAAGAAGGCTCTTCTTCTCGTGATGGATAAATAGGAGAAGAAGGCTCTTCTACCTGTGATGGATAAATAAGAGAAGAAGGCTCTTCTACCTGTGATGGATAAATAGGAGAAGAAGGCTCTTCTACCTATGGTGGACAAATAGGAGAAGAAGGCTCTTCTACCTGTGGTGGAGAAATAGGTTGATTAACCTCTTCAGATTATGGGAGAGGTTGGTTAGAAACCATGTCGACCATACGTATATTACGTTCTTGAAGGTCATCGACTATGGTTTGAATGTTATTCTGACTTGGGGGATGGTTAAGAAAAGGTTGTCTAAAGACATCCATGTTTTCATTGGCCGACACATTTGGGTTATCCAAAAAAAGATCCCCCTTGTCTAACATGTCTTGAATGATGTTTTTGAAGGTTTTACAGTTGTCTGTGTCATGACCCTTGACACGATGATAATCACAAAAGTCATTTTCCCTATACCATGTAGGGATGGCTTTTGAGGGGTCAAATTGGAGGGAGATTGAGTACCCCCTGCTTGACTAGTTTATCCAACATGGAAGCATATGATTTTCCAATTGGAGTGTATTGACGCTGTATGTACCGTTGTTGGAATTGTCTTGTGATGTATTCTGATGTAGAAGGCTGAGATTAGTTATTTATTGTAAAGGATGATGATCTAATGACCATAGCATTTATCGACCCCTTGGATTTGGAGTTGGAAGAAGAAGGTTTGGAAGAAGAATGGTCATTAGATTTTGCGTTGGTATTTGTGCTATGCAATTTGACCTTGTTTTTCTCGACTGCATGGAGTTCAAGCTTTCAGGCCATGGTGAAAGCTTCGTCAAATGTGCAGAATGTTTGAACCCTCAAGGTGGATGAGATGTGCTTGGCACATGCTCTTGAAAATAGCTTAATGAGCTCTGGTTGAGGTAATGAAAAGGAGAGTTGGTTGATTAAACTTCTCCAATGAGAAACGAAGTCAGCTATTGACTCGTCATCGAATTGTCTGATAGAATATAGGTCTATAATGGAGACCTTCTTGGTGATGTTGATTGAAAAGTGGTCAAGGAATAATTGGGCAAGTTGAGTGAAGGTAAAAAGAGAATGACTAGTAATAGAGCTATACCAATCAAGGGCGGTGCCAAAAAGTGACATGGGAAATGTGCACAGTAGTAACATATCATTGTGTGCTATAAGGTAACAAGCATGTCTAAATGCTTGTAAATGTTGTTGTGGGTCCTCTTTACTCTGAAAGTGAGTAAATTTAGGGAGTTCCCACTAGTTAAGGGATGATCGAATAGGGACCAAAGGATGTATGGGTTCGTTGTAGACTTGTTCGTATGAAAGAACATTGCTTGAACCGGAAAAGGATGTCTCAAGGTTAGACATCTTATCCATTAGCATCTTGATTAGATCAGCTGACAGATTGGCAGGTGGGGCACCCCCTAGGTTATAGGGTACTTGGAAGACGTTAAGAGGGGTGTATGACATACTTGGTTGCATTTGTATAGGCACAACATATTGGTAGTTCGTCATAGGGATTGATGTTGAGGTCAAGGGAGGTTGTGCCATGAAGTTGGATGGCACAACTTGACTAGATGCCACTAAGGGTGGTTGAATAGTGGTGATGCTGGTTAAAGGGTAGGTGGTCACTCTCACATTTATGGGCGCAAGAGTGGGTGGAGTAGAGATAACCAAGTTCTAAAAATGTGTAGAACTTGGTTAAATTGTTTGTAGTTAAGGGGGTAAGAAAACCCCAGCGGAGGTAGGTCCAGAAATGGAAGGAGAGGCCAAATCTTGAGCATTGGCCATGGTCAAGTTAATAGTTGAGGCAATGGCCTAGGTAGCAGATGTTGTTGATATCATTGCCACTTCACCCAAGGAAGTTGGCATCCCATAAATAGGGGTACCTAAAGGATCTCATGTTTGGATTCTTGCAAGATAGTGTTGGAGAGCCTTGACATTGAGGTCAAGGAATCTCTCAAAATTTTGATCCCCTTCAGGAATAATTGAAAGTTGGTCGGGGGTTGTTTGGATAGGATTACGCTTAGTCTCTGAAGTATACTCCATTAGAAGACTTGGTATGAAAGGCAAAGGTGGAAGTGGTTGTTGCCTCGTGTGGTCAATAAGGGATTTGGCTTGACTATGTGTCAAAACCATCCAAGGCAAAATGGGTTCAAATTCCAAAAATAGTCTATTTCAATTTTGGAAAACTAGAATATGTGTTTAACAGCAAAAAAGTCAGGTTTAATCTTGCTATTTTGAAAGGAAATTGTTGACAGTGACCAACATCATTGGTATAACTGATGTTGGTGAATATATATTGCCAACGTTGATGGTATAATTGATGTCGGTGGGGATAAGTTACCGACGTCAGTGGAAAAATTGATGTCGGTGTCTGTGTGTTTCCAGAAACTCAAAAAACTAAAAGTTTTTGGAAAAGAAGGAAAAATTATGAGTTTTTGGCCTCAGAATGATGCGAACTCACCAGCTCAAAAAACTAGATAAGAATAGCAAAATAGATGACAACAAGCAACCTCTAAACATTAAATTCCTAAGAATAAATTTTAGAGTCGTGGTGGCTTATGCCTTAGAAGAATATGTTTGGGGAATTGGGCTTTTAGAATGGGTCCTGAAGAGGAAGTCTAAGGTTGGTTTGGGGTTATGTTTTGGTGCTTAAAAATCTATATTAGGTTTTGTACGTGGCTTGGTGCTAGGGGCTTGCCCCCCTCACTTCACAAACCCAGAGCCGAGTTGGGCCACTTAGCCAATATATACTTTGCCTATAGTTTATACTCTGCCAGAGAATAGAGTGGGTCCTCCTCTTGGTAATGAAGTCCAAGTAGGATCATCGGGAAGGGTAAGGTATCCGCTAGGTGATGAAATCCTAGTTGGGCCTTGTCTCGGGTATGTTTAGATGTTTTGATTGTGAATGTGGTCTGGATGTGTAACATATGTGCACTACAATTTATTCATAATGCATTTTAATTACTAAGTGAGAGGGCTAAATATGCATTCAAAAAAGAATGAAATGCAATAGTGTTTTAGCCCAAATTGAAATGTTTTGTTCAGATGCAAACAAGTGAGGAAAAGGTTAAGAGTATGAATTTCACTACTCTAAAATGCAAGAAAGAGGTGACAAGAAGAAAAAGAAGCAGTTATTTTTAACTTGTGCTTATGATTTATTTTCAAAAGAAAGAAATAGAAGAAGGAGGTGCAAGAAGAAAATCTTTTCCTAATGCAACTATGTGAAAATTGGATTTTAGAAGAAATGAACCCAAGGAAAACTCCAGGGATCCCACCGGGCGTGCCAGAATGTTTCTACTCATTTTTGCTATTTACATTTAGAAGAAATAAGAAACTAAAAGATAATGGTTAGGGGTTAGATGATACCCAGATGAAGTTGCGCACCGTATCCAGATGATTGAAGGAACTCCTCTTTGGCTGTGGAGGATGACACCTGTAGATAAGAAAGACTTAAACAAAGAAAATGTTAGATGATATATGGTGGACTGCCAAGCAAAGCTCGGTCTCAGAAGTGTAATGCTCCATGAGGGATGACATTCCACTATTTATGAGTAAAAGAGTCATAAAATAAAGAAATGACAAATGACTAACAAAGAGGAAAATAGATAATGTGTACCTGATTCTTTACAGTCAGTCTATCACAGTCACCGACATCGGTAGTCCTGCTGGCATCATTTTGTCAATATGCCGACATTGGTCGTATTGTCGATGTCGGTCGGGGTTATGATCGATGTCGGTCGGGGTTGTGGCCTTGGATGGGTTTTGGATGGGTTTGTGGTCGACAGAGGGGTCTGGGTTTGTGTAGGGTTACAAGGCAGTAAGTAGGGTCTAAGAGGGGGCAAAGGCAAAGGGATGGTGTGTAAATGGATAAGAATAAGAGGAAGGCTTTTCAGCCTTTCCAGGAAGAAAGTTGGGTCGGGTTGATAGTACTCAAAAATAGTAAATAAAAACTAATTACTAATAGATTCTAAATACTAAAATGAAATAGAAGAATACTTAGCTCTACTTGTGGCTGAACCAAGGGTGTTAGAACACTTGTTCCTATTGCGGTTGATGTCAAGGTCTCTGTGCGATGTTTCAATCCAATCTGGAGTGACTTGCATAGAGTTTTTATAGCCAAGGGAGCGTTATTCGAAGTGCCGTCGATGTTAGAGTCTCAGGTGAGAGCCGGAGAGAGAGAGTCCAAGAGAGAGGATTCGTGATTCAAGATTCGTGATTAGCCATTTTGGGGGTTAGAACTCAGTTTAAGTAAACTGATGTCAGTGATCCCGCTGGCATCGGCCGACAATTGACCAACTTCGATGGCTAGAGAATGGGGTAAAGGGGCTGTTTGGCCCGTTTCTCCATCCACTAAGTGTATTTGCCGTTAGAGAATGGTCAATAGATGGGGTTATTACGCATGAGGGTTAGTTAGAAGGTTAGGAGGGAGTAAGAATAGGTCTTTGGTGACTCATAGGGTGAGAAATATTCTAAGGGCGAGGTGTCCAAGGTGGGGTGTCCAAGGTGAGGTGTCTAGGTGATGTCTAGGGATGATGTCATTAATTTAAAATAAGTAATTCATTTTAAATTAATGAAGTGTGTAAGTGTTTAGGAGGGGACCAAGGGGGAGTTGACACAATTTTGGTGTCTACAGATACTTGGGATCCCGATGGTGGAGATGTAAGAAAAATTATGAATCTTACACTTAACCCAGCTGTTATATTTGGTTATTTACTCAAGTCCCCTTTTGGGGGAGAGGGATGGATTGTTAGCATAGACAATCTAGAAGATCTAATTAGAGGAAATGTGTGGTTAGGTTCCATTTGTATTTTTGGTGGCATCTGGCATATCTTAACAAAACCTTTTGCATGGGCTCATCGTGCATTTGTGTGATCCAGAGAAGCTTACTTATCCTATAGTTTAGCGGTTCTTTCTATCTTTGGTTTCACTGCTTGTTGTTTTGTTTGGTTTAACAATACAGCTTATCCTAGTGAATTCTATGGGCCTATTGGCCTAAATTCCTCTCAAGCTCAAGAATTTACTTTTCTAGTTAGAGATCAACATTTTGGAGCTAGTGTGGGGTCTGCCCAAGGGCCTACTGATTTAGGTAAATATCTTATGCATTCTCCTACTAGAAAAATTATCTACAGAGGAGAAACAATGCATTTTTGGGATCTTCGTGCTCCCTGGTTGGAACCTCTAAGGGGTCCTAATGGTTTGGACTTGAGTAAGTTGAAAAAGGACATATAACCCTGGCAAGAACAACGTTCAATAGAATATATGACTCATGCTCCTTTAGGTTCTTTAAATTCTATGGGTGGTGTAGTTACTGAGATTAATGCAGTGAATTATGTTTCACCTCAAATTTGGTTAGCCACCTCTCATTTTATTCTATGATTTTTCTTTTTCATAGGTCATTTGTGACATGTAGGAAGGGCTCGCACAGCTATAGCAGGATTTGAGAAAGGAATTGATCATGATTTTGAACCTATTCTTTCCATGACCCCTCTTAATTAAACCATAGATGAAGCTAGATAAAATCTAAATCTATCCAATTTAGATTTATTTCCCATATTGGGAGAGGGGATAGTGGTATCCTTCGATATTATTTTTCCAACTGAATCCTTGTTGCTCGGCTATCTATATTATATAGCCGAGCCTTTTTTGGTACTGAACTGATAAGTTCAATTATTTAATGAACAAAAGGAGAGAGAGGGATTCTAGCCCTCGACAGTTAACTATACTGGTTTTCAAGACCAAAGCCATCAAACACTCGGCCATCTCTCTCGGATGAAAACAACTCTATTTTACCCTGACAGTTAATACCTAACTATAGGGTTGTTATCTATATTATAGTTGATATCTCATGATGGTAAAATGAAATGAATTTCCCTATTCTTTCACACTCAAATCAAAATTTGATAAATTTAAGCTCGATTAATTTATGATCAAATAAAATCCATAGTACATTTGATTATAATTTAACCGGATAGGGATCCGATGGTAAAGTCTATTGAATCTATTGGAAGCTTTTAAGATCACAACCATGACAATTACTTTCCAATCATCTGTGTTTACATTAATTACAATTTCATTTCTCCTAGTAATTGGTGTACCTATCGCACTTGCCTCTCTTAATGGTTGGTCAAGTAGCAAAAATGTGCTATTTTTGGGCATATCATTATGGATTAAATCAGTCTTTTTAGTAGGTATTCTAAATTCTTTCATATCGTAGATATGTTCTAAGATATTTTGAGTTGAAACTTGCCCCCCTCCCCTCTCTGGAGGGGCATTATAATTCACAATGGAATTTCCCATAAATGCAAAAGAACTAAATGAAAGTGATCTTGGTAGGAGTTATTTTCTTATTGGTATAGTAAATGATCATACTATAATTCTAGTAAAATATACTTACATAGAAGTAAGTGGTAATATATGGGTATATATTTATACTCCAATAATGAGTCAAATGCAGATATGGTTGAATGGTAAAATTTATCCTTGCCAAGGAGAAGATGCGAGTTCAATTCCCGCTACCTGCCCATCTAGAAGATGAAATAGAAAAAGGAATAGTTTTTGGTTTGGTCGTATCCTTTCATGGTTTATCAAGCCATTCTTAATGGAATGAGTCATCATTTTTGACTATTGTGTCTTTGTAAAGATGGGATTTGAACCTGTGGCTTCAAAGTTATGAGCCTTGCGAGCTACCAAATTGCTCTACTCCATGCTATCCCTTAATATTAACTTTGCTATAATAGCTAAAATGGGTTACATTGAGCAACCCCTTACTCATGTTATCCTCCCTCCCTATATAGGGAGGGGAGGGACTTTTCTATCATCACAAAAACCTTAAATAATCTTTTTTTCCTCCTACCAACTCGATTTTGTTACCCTGGCCAACAAACATGCATGAGACATCTCTCGAATTATATATCTGAACAACTCAAAATCCCTATAGTTGGCTCTAGGCCTTCAAGTCATCAAACAACGATGACGAAGACGTGTAAGTATACTATTACGTGGTGAAGATTGTAATTTTCTATAAATTTCCAATTTTTCATCCATTGATGAGACTTCACTCATTTCTTTTTTTAAATATTGACGAAGAAGAGTAAATTTCCTTTCCAATCTTTGTTTCTTTTTTTCTCTTTGAATGAGACTTTTTCTTGCCATAATGATTTAGTCAACTTATATCCAGGAATAAAAAAATATAATCAAATTTGAGATGGAGAAGTATTACATGGATTATTCAATATTTTTATGTAGATATGATTAGATTGATAATCTAAATATCTCCTCAAATTGAAACTAAAAAAACAAATTAACAAAATTTCCCTGATGTAGAGGTGATTAAGAAAGTTGCATAGGTGAATATATAACCTACAAAAAAATGAGCTAATCCAACTAATCTTGCTTGAACAATGGAAAGAGTTACCGACTTGTCCCTCCATCAAACTAAATTAGCCAAAGGTGTGCATTCATGGGCCCATGCAAGATTTTCAATTAGTTCCTACCAATATCCATGCCAAGAAATAAGAAACATAAATCCAGTAGCCCAAACAAGATGCCCGAATAACAACATCCATGCCTAGATAGATAAACTATTCATACCAAAAGGATTATATCCATTAATAAGGTGTGAAGAGTTTAACCAAAGATAATCTCTTAAGCATCCCATTGAATAAGTGGAAGACTCATTAAATTATGCTATATTCCCCTACCATAAGGTGATATGCTTCCAATGCTAATAGAAAGTAACCCATCCAATAGTATTCAACATCCATAAAACTAGCAAATAAAAAGCATCCTAGGCCAAAATATCACAAGTACCACCCTGTCCCAGACCATCACAAGGAAAACTATAACCAAAATATTTTTTATTAGGCATTAGCTTTGAACCATGCACATCTAAAGCACCTTTGACCAAAATCAATGTAGTTGTATGCAAACCTAGAGCAATAGCATGATGAACCAAAAAATCTCTAGGACCAATTGTTAAAAAGAGTGAATTTTTATTATCATTAATAGAATTCAACCAACCAGGTAACCATATGCTTTTACCAACATTGAATGTTGGATCATTTGTTGAAGATAAGAGTACATCAAAAACATATGAAGTCTTACCATAAGCAGATTGTATCCACTGAGAAAATATAGGCTCGATCAAGATTTGTTTTTTTATAATACCAAAAGCAAGCATAACATCATTATGAACATAAAGTCCCAAGGTATGAAAGCCTAGGAATAAACTAGCCCAACTCAAATGAGATATTATAGCTTCATTATGTTCCAACATTCTCACCAATACATTATCCTTATTCTGTTCTGGATCATAATCCCTAATGAGGAATATAGCTCCATGAGAAAATGCCCTTGTCATAATGAATCTATAAATGTATTGATGATGAGTATACAATGCATCTTGGGTAGTGAAGTCTTGTGTTATGAATGCATAGGCGGGTAAAGAATACATTTGTTGAGCCACCAAGGAAGTGATAACCCCCAAAGAAGATAGAGCAAGACCTAATTGAAAGTGAAGAGAATTATTGATTGTGTTATAAATACCTTAATGTCCACATCCTAATCGGCCTCCCAGAGGAATATGTGCTTCTAAAATATTTTTTATACTGTGTCCAATCCCAAAGTTAGTTCTATACATATGACTAGCAATAAAAAAGACAAATGCAATAGCTAAATGATGATGAGCTATATCAGTTAGCCACAAACTTTGAGTTTGTGGGTGAAATCCTCTAAGAAGAGTTAGAATAACAGTTCCTAACCCTTGTGAGGCACCAAATAAATGATTACTAGAATTAGGATTTTGAGCATAAAGATTCCACTGACCTATAAAAACGGGTTCTAAGCCTTGGGGATATGATAATACAGACAAGAAATTATCCCATCTTATGTGTTCCCCCCTTGATTCAGGGATAGCAACATGAACTAAATGTCCTATCCAAGCCAAAGAACTGACTCCAAAGAGCCTCGACAAATGATTATTAAGACAAGATTCGGCATTTTTAAACCATGAAACACTTGGTTTCCATTGAGGTTGTAGATGCAACCGACCCACTATTAAAAAGATAGCAAAAAGAAATAGAAAGAAAAGAGCTCCGCTATAAATATCTTCATTAGTGTGTAAGCCAATTGTATACCACCACTGATAAACACCAGGATAAGCAATATTTAATAGACTGGGGGCACCTCCTTAGGTAAAGGCTTCTACAGCTAGTTGACCAAAATGAGGATCTCAAATTGCATGAGCAATAGGCCTTACATGTAAGGGATCATGGACCCATGCTTGGAAATTGCCTTGCCAAGCCATGTGGAACAAATTACTAGAGGTCCACAGAAATATTATAGCTAATTAACCAAAGTGAGAAGCAAAAATCTTATGATAAATATGTTCTTTGGTAATATCATCATGACTCTCAAAGTCATGTGAAGTAGCAATACCAAACCAAATACGATGAGTAGTTGGGCCCTGGGCCAAGCCTTGACTGAACTTTGGAAATCTTGATGCCATAATGCTTTTCAAATCCTCCTAACCATTATCATACTACAATAATTCTTGCTAGGAAGAACACCCATTTGTGGTGATTCCACCTTGAAGGTAATGAGCTACTCCTACAGCACATCCTTAGACAATACTCAAGGCTCTAGATTGGATAGCAGGAGCAACCTTTAATTTATTATGAGCCCAAACAATAGATTCAATTAGTTCTTGCCAATATTTGTGACCACTGAATAGGAACATTAAACTAAATGCCCAAACAAAATGAGCACCTAAGAAGAAAAGACCATGTGCAAATAATGAAGAACTGTAAGATTGAATTACTTGAGAGGCTTGTGCCCATATAAAGTCACAGAGCCACCCATTAATTATAATATAAATCTAGGAAAAGTTTCCTCCCATGATATGATTTACCACTTTCTGATCACTTATACTACCCCAAACATCGAACTGCATTTTCCAGCTGAAATGGAATATTAATACCAAAATTGCATTATACATCCAAAATAACCCTAGGAATACATGATCCTAGGTAGATACTTAACATGTTCCTCCTCTTCCAGGCCCATCACAAGGAAAATGAAAACCAAGATTCACTTTATCAGGTATTAAACAAGAGCTACGAGCAAATAAGACACCTTTAAGTAGTATTAATACAGTCACATGGATAGTAAATGCATGACTATGGTGCACTAAAAAATCTACAATTCCTAATGGAATACGTAACAAAGCCACTTTGGCACCTACTGCTACCAAATCACCACCTCCCTAGGTTAAGCTGGTGCTTGTTGTTGCATCAAGAGCTGTCAAACTAGGTGATGATGCATGAGTTTTTTGTATCCATTGAGCAAAGATAGGTTGTAATTGTATAGAAATATCTAAAAATATATCTTGATGACGTCCTAAATCACTCATAGTATCATTATAAATATAAAGACAAAAACTATGGAAACTTAAGAATATACATGCCTAGTTGAGGTGTGATACAATTGCATCATGATGTCTCAGAACACGATCTAAAAGATTGTTGTATTGAGTAATCAAATCATAGTCTCTTACCATAAAAATAGTTACATGTGCAACAGCACCAACTATGAGAAATCCACCAATCCACATATGGTGCATGAATAGAGAGAGCTGGGTACCATAGTCAATAGCTAGATATGGATAAGGGAGAATAGAATACATGTGGTGATCTATGACAATAGTTAAAGATCCTAACATAGCTAGGTTAAGAGCTAATTGAGCATGTCATGAGGTAGTTAAGATCTCGTAAAGACCTCTGTGACCCTCCCCTATAAATGGACCTTTATGAGCTTCCAAAATTTCCTTGAGGTTATGGCCAATACCCCAATTAGTCCTATACATATGACCTGTGATCAGAAATAGAATTGCAATAGCCAAATGGTGATGTGTAGTATCGGTCGCCATAGACCCCCCATTACCAGATTGAGTCCTTCATGAAAAGTCAAAAAATTAGAATATTCTGACTAGTTCAGGGTGAAAAATGGGATCAATCCTTCAGCAAAACTGGGATAAAGTTGAGCTAAAAGATCACAATTTGAAATAAATTCATGAGGAAGTGGTATCTCTTTAGGGTCCACTCCAACATCTAAGACTTTATTAATAGGTAAAGAAATGTGTACTTGGTGTCTCTCCCAACCTAGCGACCCAAGTCCTAGTAGCCCTGCTAAATGGTGGTTCAACATGGATTCTACATCTTAGAACCAAGCCAATTTTTGAGAAGCTTTGTGATAATGGAACCAACTAGCAAAAAGCATTAACGCTACTAAGATAAATGCACCAGTTGTGGTGTAGTAAAGTTGTAACTCACTAGTTATTCTAGATGCTCGCCAAATCTGGAAAAACCTAGAGGTTTTTTGTATTCCTCAAAAACGTCCACCTACATCTCCATTCAAAATTTCTTGACCTACTATTGGCCAAACTACCTGAGCACTGGGTTTGGTGTGAGTAGGATCACCCAGCCATGCTTCATAATTAGAGAAATGAGCACCGTGAAAGTACATCCCACTTAGCCAAATAAAGATGATGGCTAGTTGACCAAAATGAGAACTAAATACTTTATGAGAGATCACTTCCAAATCATTGGTATGGCTATCAAAATCATGAGCATCAGCATGTAGGTTCCAGATCCAAGTGGTAGTAGTAGGTCCCTTAGCTAGTGTCTTTGAGAAATGACCGAGTTTAGCCCATTTTTCAAAAGATGTTTTAATAGGATCCCTCTCCACCACAATATTTACTTCTTCTTCTAGTGAATGAATGATCATTGAGTTCTCCTCTTTCCAAATGAGACATGAGAAAAAACCCGCCAACAAGAAGGAATTATTGAACGATAGATATATTTTCTTAACTCGTTCCTCTCTTTATTTCCCAATTCAGGACTAAAGCAAACTATGATATGGAAGTCAATTTGAGGCAGGTGTTCAAATTTATTATGACATATACCATAGGTGCTCAATGGACCATTACAATATGGTAAATGTCTTTCCTACCCAATGGGAAAAGGCATTTCTCAGTATAATGTGTAATATAATTATCTTCATATCCAGTTTGTTGTATATACACATATATTTGGACCCCATATGTCCCAGATAACATTTTTGAATCACAAAAACTTTGAATTATTTGTGGATAAATATTAATGGATCCTTAATAAATTAAATCTTTGGACGGGATTTACTCCTATTCAAAAGATCCCTTTCATTAATGATCCATAGAAGGTATTATTTATTTTATTGTCAATATATTTATTTCTATAAATGACAACGCAATAAGAGGAGCTAATTCGATCGAATAGTATGATTCATTGATTTATCCTTAATGGATAAAATATTTCATATCATAATCCATATGATTTACCAGTATGGTAATAGAGAGATTTTCATTCTAAAAAATGTCCTATAATCTTTAACTAATTTTGTGCTTCGATATAATTACTTGGAACAAGCGCTATAGCTTGCTTCAAATACTCAGCAGCTCGATTGAACCAAGCCTCTACAATTTTAGGATCTCCTTGTCAAATGGCATGTTCTCCTCAGTCAAGATAGGTCAACTTGGAAAAGTTTTCTTCCCTTAGAATCGTACTTGAGAGTTTCCTACCTCATACGTCTCAATTCACTATTATTCTTTAGTTCTTTACCCAAACTTACAAAATAGAAGAGAGTTCATTGGGAATAGGTTCAAGTTAACCGAAAGAATAGAAAGGGTCAATGACATGAGTTTCAAACTTCACTTTCGATAAATGAAAAAGGTTTTATCTTTTCTCCCACCCTCATAAAGATGAAGTATAGAAACAAAAAGATCTACTTCAGATTATCCGAATAGAAGTCTTTTTAAGGGGTAACTATCTTACATTCTGTATATAACTTTCAAATAGTACTTTCCATATGCAACTGGTAGGAGAGTACTTCACATCTTTAGGATTTGATCCTACACCACTACTCAATAACCTAGTAAATCAACTCTATTACATAAGTTGATTCCTTATTTTTGTCAATGAGTAGATTTGATCGTATTAGCCTGAACTTTAATTAATTGGTCTTTATGGTGCTTTCCCCATCAATTGAATGGTTTTTTTTTTATCCATAAAATATCTAGGCTCTATTTATCCATTCATATTTGGGCTCCTATGAGGGATATTTTTTTTACTACAGCTGATAAAAACCGTCCCTTTAGACGGCGTATATGTAGAAAGCCTATTCTTTTATCCTTATTTGTAGTTCTAAATGAATTCATTCTATAGTACAGATAACTGCATGTAATGATAGATCATGGTCGTGTTATTAAGAGCTTGTGGTAAAGATGGGTTTCGTTCTAATGCCTAGAAATAATATTCCAAAGCCTTAGTATGTTCCCCATTACTCGTGTGGATAAGACCTATATTATATAGTATATAACTTCAATCATAAGGGTCGATTTCTGGGCGCATGGCTTCATAATAATTTTTTTAAGATTATACATATTCCTCTTTGAATTGAGCTGACATTCATCATGGTCATTCATTCAATTGAAATGATCTCCATTACAAAACCGTACATGAGATTTTCACCTCATACGACTCCTTTTATTTTACATAATAAGGGAAGTAATCCATTAAATTGTAAAGAGAGTCTTATCCCCATTATTAAGAATTAACAGGAGCTAGTGTATTTCTGATGAATCTCTAGCCATCCTTCTTACAAAGATTCTTTTTTTTAATAACAAGGATTTTTAGCTTATCACTAAAAATAGAACCTTCAACAATTTCTTTGTCCTTAATGCACCGTATTTTAAGGGAATTATTCACTTCAACAGTCTCCGATGGTTCTAACAGTATCCAAAGTACAAACAACATGGATGTTTGTTGCCCCAACCATTCTCACTAGCCCTTAAAGGTCATATGTATGATAACAAAGCATTTGTGTTGTCGATTTCCACACGTAGTGCTTTTTAATTTCCCCTATGCGTGCCTATCAGATAGGTTTGACCATTAACACCTATTACATACATAGGTGTAACCTTTCACTTGATACTAGAATCTCAAAAGATCAAAGCATCTAAGGCTACATCAATTGGGGATACACGATAAAAAGAATTGTTTTATTTATGAAACTCACTTTCACTAAGTGTAAGTTTTCTTTGACTCAATATCCCGCCATTCCCTAAAAGGAGAAAAATAGAAAGATAAAAAAATATCAAATCACACCATCTCTATAATAGGTAAATGCCTCTTTCTCCCCTGAAGCCATTCAGATTATTTGCAATAACATATCCGCTACAATTGTGAAGATCTTATCAATAAAATTGTCATTTCTCTAAGATCTAGGCATAGTAAATTAGAGATTTGATAATTTCCTTCATTCCCCATACGAAAATGATCCCAGGAACAAAATGATTTTCTGACGCACAATAGCATAATAAATGGGTTTCCTTTTGATCGTAAATATGTGAAAATTCTAATCTAATTGACTATTCTGAATAAAAATAGATAGAGAATATTTGAAAGGGGTGTTCATTAAATTGACTGATGAACAATAGAAAAAATTTAATTTATTTTAAATTAAATATTCTATGAACTCAATAAGTAAGTCCAAACTCATTTGCTCATGATCTAAATGAGCAAACAAGTAATTAAAGTGAAAGGATCATTGCATAATGAGAACTAAATGAACATTGTGTGCATACCCATATTAACATACATAATAAATATGGATAAAAATCTCATCATAATGATATAATTTGTACTATGAATCCTTTCTAAAAAATTATTTAATAATACTATACAATCATTATGTATATTATGATCATGAAATTAAATGGATTAATAAGATCTGGCTCAATTTCGCGATTGGATTGGGCAACTCGAATAAGATGAGATCAACAGATTGATAAAGATTCTAATTTGCTGAAATAGGAGGAAAATAAGAAGTGTGATAA
Organism: Torreya grandis; assembly: GCA_037957365.1. Lineage (NCBI taxonomy): Eukaryota > Viridiplantae > Streptophyta > Pinopsida > Cupressales > Taxaceae > Torreya > Torreya grandis. The sequence goes on along the minus strand of JARHVA010000638.1, from coordinate 3,243,758 downwards.
AATATTCTTTTGTCTTTAGGGGGGATTGAATAGGTTAAGTACTTTAATTCTGCAAAAGGAAGTTCTCGTATCTGAGCAAGAATAATTTTTAACTTGCTATCCACTAATCTAATTTACATTTTTGGATTTAAATGGAGAGATTGCATAGGAAAGATGGTTGAGCGGTTCAAGGCGTAGCATTGGAACTACTATGTAGGTGTGTGTTTACTGGGGGTTTGAATCCCTCTCTTTCCATATATTAACCTTATTTTTTTATCAATATATTGAATCCCATCCCAATAGGATGATCTCATCATCCCACAACCCCGTTATTATTTCGTGATAGAGGAAATGAAATGAGGAAAATGAACATTGGTATGGGAAAGGAAAATAACTAACATTGGAATTGGAAAAAATGGACAATAAATGTGTTAATAGTTATCAACATTGTAATGTAATGTACATAGGAACAGATGTGTAGGAATCCCTCCTTTTTATTCTCAATTTAAACTCGACAGGAATAATACTCTACGACTAACAATTCATTAAACTTCAAACTAATCCGTTTACTATCTACTATTTTTTTTACTAATCCAATATATTGTGACTTTTTTTTTTTAAAGATTCAAATGGTTTGGCACCCAAATTTTATCCCTCTAGGATAGATCTATATTTTTATTTATTATATTTCTAGATCTTTGTTGATCTTTTATAGAAATCAAATCTTGGGGTTTGCAACGATAACTTGGTATATCTACTATCTGATCATTGACCAGGATATGTCTATGGTTGACTAATTGTCTGGCTCCAGGAATGGTAAGTGTCATACCCAATCAAAAAATAATGGTATTAAAATACATTTCAAGTAATTGCAATAGGACCTGACCCATGTGTCCATTGGCTCTTCTAGCAATACGAACATATTGAAGTAATTGTCGCTCTGTAAGTCCATAATGAAAACGTAATCTTTGTTTTTCTTTTAGACAGACAGGATATTTAGAAGGTTTAGGAGGTTTAGAATGTTTTCTCTTGCTAGACTTCTCAATAATTCTGTTGGGGGTTTTCTTGCTAAGTCCTGGTAAAGTCTTCAAATGATTTATTATTTTTAAATGAGGTCCGTGATAATGGGACATAAAAACTCCTTATTTTATGAAATAAACAAATAATGCTGGAAAGAGGAATAATATAAACCATGCAAATATTGTAATTATTTTATATGGAGAATGACATTTTTTCAATTTATGTTTGTATTGGAGAGGTCTAAAAAAATATGTTTCAATCATTCATTTCGTTATGCCATGACAAACCCGATGGACCGATGATCATAAAAGGAAATAAAAGGAAGAGTTTTCTCCCTATTTCATAGATCCTAACGAGATATGGTTTATAATGGAAGGAATGAAAAAAATAGAAAAGAGCTAGCTATCGGGATCGAACCGATGACCGTCACATTACAAGTGCAATGCTCTAACCTTTGAGCTAAGCAGGCTTATATCTAAATGCAGGATGCAATCACATATTTATCGGTATGAGATTCAGAGATCTCTTAATAATCATAGCAATTACATTATAGCAAATCAAATTCTAATAATGCAGTTAAGATTAGAATGGAACATTGCTTTAACTTATATTTATTATTAATATGAGTATTGATTAGCATCAGATAAGAATGGGGTGTGGCCAAGTGGTAAGGCAACAGGTTTTGGTCCTGTTATTGCGAAGGTTCAAATCCTTCCGTCCCAACCAGACGGGACAAATATTTAAAGAATAAAATAATGGTATAAATTGGATTTCTACTTTCTTTTGATTTATAATCATTTCATAGACTATACTTATGGAAGGGAAATATGATTTAAATAGCTATTAAATATAGAAAGGGATATTTTTATGTAGGATGGGAACACAAATCAAATTTAAATAAAGTCTAATTTATGAAATTATCCCATTGGATGTATGTTGGTCCTGCTCATATTGGAACCCTACGAGTAGCTAGTTCCTTCAAAAATGTGCATGCCATCATGCATGCTCCTCTAGGTGATAATTATTTTAATGTAATGTGTTATATGTTAGAATGCGAAAGAGATTTTACTGCTGCTACTGCTAGCATAGTAGATCATCACGTACTAACATGTGGATCTCAAGAAAGAGTTGTGGATAATATAATTCGTAAAGGTAAGGAAGAATGTCCTGATCTTATCATATTGACACCTACATGTACCTCTAGTATCTTGCAAGAAGATTTAAAGAATTTTGTGGATAGAGTATCCATAATTTCTGATTCCAACGTCATTTTTGTGGATGTAGATCACTATCAAGTGAATGAAATTCAGGCGGTAGATAGAACTTTGGAATAGGTAGTTGGATATTATTTAGATAGATGCCATAGACAAAAAAAAAATAGATCAATTCCTAATAGATGCACCTTCTGTCAATATAATTGGAATTTTTACATTAGGCTTTCATAATCAACATGATTGTCGTGAGTTGAGACATTTATTACGAGATCTAGACATTGAAATTAATTAAATAATTCCTAAAGGAGGATCTGTATAAGATCTTAAAATTTTATCAAAAGCTTGGTTCAATTTAATTCCTTATTGTGAAGTGGGCTTAATGACGATGATGTATTAAAATAAAGTGGAATGCCTTACATATCCATAGCCCCCATGGGCGCTGTGGATATGGTGGAGTGGATCTGCCAGATTCATAAAAATGTGAATACCTTGGCTTGTAGTTCATCAAATAAAATATTTGATTATGAACCTTATATCAATAGACAAACTTGATTTATTTCCCAAGCTGCTTGTTTTTCAAAATCTCTTGATTGTCAGAATTTGATGGGAAAAAAATAGTCATTTTTGGTGATGCAACTCATGCTGCTTCAATCACTAAGATACTTACTCGAGAGATGGGAATTCATGTGAGTTGTGTAGGTACTTATTGCAAACATGATTTGGAATGGTTTAAATAGCAAATCCAAGGTTTCTATGATGAAATACTAATCACAAATGATCATGCTGAAGTAGGAGATATGATCGCTCACGTAGAACCATATACAATATTTGGTACTCCAATAGAACTTCATATTGGTAAACATCTAGATATTCCTTGTGGATTTATTTCTGCACCAGTTCATATACAAAATTTTCCCTTGGGATACTGACCCTTTCTAGGTTACAAAGGTACTAATCAAATAGTTGATCTAGTTTATAACTCATTTGCTCTATGTATGGAGGACCATCTTCTAGATATTTTTGGTGGTCATGATACTAAATAAATCATAACTAAATCATTATCCATGGATATAGGCCTAATTTGGAATCCTGACAGTTGACTAGAATTAAATAAAATCCCCTATTTTGTCAGAGAAAAGGTAGAAAGAAATACTGAGAAATTTGCACGACAACAGGGCATTGAAACCATTACTGTTGAAGTAATGTACGCAGCTAAAGAAGAGTTCAATACCTAGCATTAGCTTGGATAATGAATTTATGTCAATATAAATATTGTGTAAATTAAGTTAATGACTATTCATAATTACATATCTATTTTATAGCAGATCAAATATCTACATTATGATAAGAATTCATCTAAAATGATGTGGTAGAAAGCAACGTGTGACTTAAATGACATGATTGGTTCTGTGGATTATGACATCCACCATTTTCTATTTGAATATTCTCTTTGCTCAACATTTATATTCTAAAAAAGATAAGCGGAACTTGAATAGGAATAAAATATAAATTCATTTGTCAATTAGGGGATAAAATTTAGGGTTAGTGTAAATGAAATAAATGAGCTATAACCATTTTGCAAGTCTACATCGAGCTCAAAGACTAGAATAGTGAAGTGGAATAAGGAAACAATTCTTGATCTAAGTCAAACGATTTTGAGAAAAGCTAGATCGAATTCGACAAGGATCAATCACATCCTATTGCTCGATGTGGAAAATAATGAAATGTACGTTGTTGTCATTCCATAATGGATGGGGACCACCATAGTAAGGCTTGGACCTAATGATTCAAAGATAAGATAATTGATCTCAGAATAAGAAAATTCTATTTTCGATCAAACAATTATATCACATTATAAAGGATTGAGATATATTCCACGTAAAATGGAGAGAGAAAATAGATGAAAGGTGGCTTAAAAAGTGGTGATAAATGCTTTTTTAGTAATATTCTCTAGTTTTTGAACATTACTCAAGCATACTTGAGCTACGAGTACAAATTTTATCTTTATTATCCTTGAGAAGTCAAAGGAATAAGATGAATAATAACTTTAATTTATAAAGTTTATCTAGTTAGATATTCCTTCTATAAATAGGGAGAGCTTATACGAACAATTATTGCTCGAGCCATATGAGGATAAGCCTTCATATACATTTTCCAAGGGGGATAGGGGGTTATCTTGTCTATCTATCTCAATGAGCTACCTATCGAATTATTTCCATTGGCGTTAAGTCTCAAGGAGAAAGAAGAGATCTTTAGGAATTGGGTTTTTATGATCTAATGAATAAGGATGAAACTCACTTAATTTATGATGCTATTGTGAATTTCCTCGAAGTAAGAACTCAACCTACAGAAACTGTTCATGGTATTTTTTTAGGGCAAAAATTTATCATTTTAAATGTGCTTTAGAATTAAAAAAGGGAGATAAGTCATGCGTCTACGTCTAGGTCCAATAAATTTCAATTACATGAGATTTATTTATTATTTACATTTTGTGTCATGGTTGTTTTCTTATTATCCATTTTTTTCCTCTTATTATATGATCATTTCATGTATATTATTGTCCTGCGATCCTATATAGGTATGAAAATTAGAAATCTTTTTCTATTGATATGGAGATGAGAGAGATTCGAATCATTCGAGGCTTTATGTACTAGAGAATTTTATGAACAATATAAAAATAATATGAAACCACTAACATAAAGAAGATTTAGTGGTGTCATAGTCTTGACAATTTCCTAAGGATTTGAATATTATAACAATAAGTGGGCCCCTATCGTCTAGTGGCCCAGGACATCTCTCTTTCAAGGAGGCAACGAGGATTCAATTTCCCCTAAGGGTACTATAATAGGAAATAAAGTCATTAGAATACTCATTAGGTCTCCTAATGACTTTCCATTTCTTGTTCCTGGGTTGATGCCCAAGTGGCTAATGGGGACAAACTATAAATATGTTGGCAATATGCCTACACTAGTTCAAATCCAGCTCGGCCCAAGACCAACTTGATTAATAGATTGATATTCATAATCAATCGATTATTTCAATGAAAAGGTAATTGGTTCTTGAATCCTTGATATAGAAAAAATTGAAATGAATAGATACTTTTAGTAAATTTGAAAGAGAAAGGTCAAATCTTTATCGACCCAGTAGTACTTAATTATTACTGAGTATTAAGTCAACTGTACCTAGTTGGGATTGTAGTTCAATTGGTTAGAGTACCGCCTGTCAAGATGGAAGTTTTGGGTTCGAGCCCCATCAGTCTTGGTCCAATAAATTGATCAATTATTCGCTTGATCCCCACCCCATTAGAAGAGCAGAAAAGGGAAATTAGGTAGACCAGGATAGATCTACTGGTGATTCTATCACCATTTCAATGATATTATCAAATTATCATAGTGGATTCGCACTAAATTTTATTCTTTCCTTGAGAAAGAAAAAAACGTTTCATATAATTAACAAATGTTATATAAACACATTTGTAATTGTATGAATAGATCTTTGTAGGAAGATCAATTTGTGTTAAGAAGGATAACATAGGAGGAGTTTCCTTCTAAGTCAGAATACTGCGTAGATCTCTACGGATCATTCTAAATGATTTCTAGATACTGTTCCATCTATTTCATGTTCTTCTCCAGAAGTGAAATATTGGTACTATTTCAGATGTGCTAGTACGCCATTGAACAATATTCTCATAATCAAAAAGATTACGATCAATTATCACATGAGGATTGGATGCTGTTTGGGCTGAACTGATTATCCAAACAGTTCAGCTCATTCCAGGGTCATGGGCAATCCTTCAAATAATTTGAAATATATTTTTAGTTCTTGATGAACATTACAAGGTGAATTAGGGGGATTTCAATAGGGGAATCTTTCCAACTTTTTTTAGCTGTAGTTACCTCAAACCCTTTTGTGATTTGTCATGTAGAATCATGATGCAAGCTTGGGTATCTTGCTCACCTGAATCAAAATTCTCTTGTCCTTTTTTTTTTATCAATAGGATTGATTAATGGATATTAATATCCCTATTGGGATGTATTATTCCTTACCTTCATTAGAAGGTAAGTTTCAAATAATAAATCAATCAGTAGATATAATCTACTCAAAGCAATCTTTATCATACTTATCTGCCCTACCCCTCGAATAGGCAAATTTGGGTCATCATCAACATCTCAATATTTGATTGAGATGATTTATTTTATCAAACAACCATATTTCTAATATTTGCGTATCCAATGCTTGACGATATTATTTTTTCATTTATGTAAAACATTGTAACTATATGAGTAACCCGATGGGATCGATTAGGAATCAAATTACTAGATCCGGTAAGAATAAGAGATCATAGTATGTTATACTATTTCATTTCTATTGAAGAATTCATATCTATGAAGAATTAATAGGAATCCATTAGATTTCGTTACTCAGATTGATCTTATTGATGGAGTCTTATTAATTGAAGGATTCAATCAATAAAAAAAAAGATTCATCTATACTTTATGAGATCAAATCTCGAGTTATTGTAAAATGAAGGGAAAATCAATCATGGAAGTAAATATCCTCGCATTTATTGTTGTTGCATTGTTCATTTTAATCCCTACTACTTTTTTACTCATCATTTACGTAAAAATAGTGAGTCAAAGCAATTGATTTGTATTATAAATACAGTGATTACTGATGTCTAGATGAATTCTAGATCATCAGTAAAAAAAGGGGGGTAATAGGGGTCGTATTAAAGGTAGAGATTTATTTGGAAAAGAAGTAATACGAAGGAAGAAGGAAACGAGAAACCTTCCTTTCCTTTCACTTTTTCTTTGTACTACTTCTTCTACATAGATCTTAGAAAAGTAAATCTGAATAGCACTTGTCATATGGGGACATGAATGTAGGATTAGGACCTAGTAAAAAAAGTGATGTTAATCACAATACCATTAATATGCCCCTAGAAAAAGTAACTTTATGGGGGCAGAACATAGATGGTGTGGTTCTGAACATAATCTACTCAAAAGTATTTTATACGAATCTACGAATAGTAAAAATGTGAAATATCTTTCTATTTCTAACACAGTAAAAATATCATTTTATAGTATATAGATAATTAGAAATCATAAATAATTTCTGTGGAAAAGGGATGTCCGGTTGGGACAAAGCAGCACGATATGCTTCATATGTCATTGTTCTGAGAACAGACTTGTATTAAATTTGATCAATTCATAATTATTTAATTAATTAAAATTTAATTTTTTTTATTATTTTGATTAATACTATGCTTACTAGCATAAATTCCATATCTACTTCATACTTGATAAGTATCAAGTATTTTCAAAAATATGAGGGTAAAGGATGCATTCCTTTATCCATATCAAACATAAATAATTCCAGAAATCTTTGATTTTTATAATGATTATTGATCATTCAATTCAATATTATTAGATCATTATGAAACATATGAGATTATAATCTATAGTTTATTTGAATAGTCTCAAAAATGACTCAAGACTATTTAATTAGTTTAAATATTAGTTGTATTAAAGTCCACTTCTACCCCATACTACGAGTGAAAGAGAAAACGTAAAATTGACCATTAGAGAAGCCCAAGCGATACCTACTATATCCATACAAATCCCTCTATTATCAAGAATAATAATCATTATTGATTAATTATGATAATGGAACTAATCAGGATAGTGCAAAGTGTAAATCCTCCACCGAAAGGAATAATCGATAGTAGAGATTTATAAAATTAGTCTGTTGGAACTACTTACTCTCTAAATGCCTATAGAGGCATGCATTTACAATAAAATTGAATCTTATCATAAATATATTGGTAATTATAATCTTAAGACGCACAAGTTTACTCCAAAAGTTATGGAGTACAAATGCAAACTTTTGCATTTCTTTCACTTTTTTGTACCCTAAAAAGGTGACACCCAGATTTGAACTGGGGATGGGGGATTTGCAGTCCCTTACCTTACCACTTGGCTATGTCACCATCCCCAGATCTAATCTGGATCTGGATTGAGGATTTTGATCCCCCTGCTTTATCACTCAGTTATGTCATATAGGGGAATAGTGACAATTTAGGGGACTAGTTAAAATTGAAAGTTAGTTTTCTTATGTACAACTGCCAGCTAATTTACAACTTTTTTAAAGTTGCTTAAGTTGTAATGCAGATAAAGATTCAATCTTTCATATCATGTTTTAATTTTCATGATAGGATAGTGAATGCACATTTGTCAACCATAAAATAAGTAGAAATAGAATTTATTATTTTAGAATTTAATTTGTTATTTTCCCTTCATTCAATCATATCATTATAATGTGATAATGTATTATTGAATTTGATACATTTGAAAGTAATCCACCCTATTTTAATCTTTAAGGAAGATTTGATCTCATTCTGCATTTTATGCGAAAGAAAAAATACCTTTTCTTTTTCTTATCTTTTTACTCATATCTGAATATGGGTAGAATTTGTACAAGATATAGTGAACAAAATAGACATGAAAATTTTTGTCATATTTATTCTATTCATATAGATCAATGAGGAATAAATAACGAAATAAACTTTTTATAGGAAAGTGCCAATGCGATTAGATGAAAATAAGGGAATATTTACAATCCCCAAATTTGGTAATATACAACTTGAAGGATTTTGTCGTTTCATCGATCAAGGCTTAATAGAAGAACTCAATAAGTTTTCAAATTTTGAGATCCCAAATAAAAAAATAGAATTTAGGCTTTTTTGGAATGAATATAAATTAGTAGAACCCTTCATTAAAAAGAGAGATGTTGTATACCTATCCCTTACATATCACTGTAAATTATATGTACCAGCATGATTGATTCACAGAGCTCGTGGAAAGATAAAGATACAAAACCAAATTGTATTTTTGGGAAATATTCCTTTGATGAATTCTAAAGGAACTTTTGTAGTAAATGGTAATTACAGAGTCATGATCAATCACATATTAAAAATTCCTAGTATTTATTACACTTGGGAATGAAAACCGTCAAGAAACATTCTCTATGTCAGCACTATAATTTTAGATTATGGAGGAAGATCAAAATTAGAGATTGATATAAGAAAACAAAGGATATGGGTTCGTATAAGCAAAAATAAAAAAATACCTATTATACTGCTATTGTTGGCTTTGGGCCTAAATTTCAAAGAGATTTTGGATGATACTTGCTATAGGAATCTCAAAACATTTCTCCTTTCTGAAAATGGAATGAAGGAGTATGACCAATGCTGCAAGTGGAGTAATTTTAGGAAGGAAGATGCCATTTTGGCACTTTATAAGGATCTCTACATAATTGACGATGACCCTCGAAAATACAATTTGGATTTTTTTGATTATTTATGTGAAGAAAAGTAAAAAAGCTTTTTCTGAACTAAATGTGTATTAGGAAAGATTGGTCGACGAAATCCGAACAAAAAATTAAATCTTGATATACCTGAGAATGAGATTTTTTCATTACCACATGATGTATTGGCTGTTGTGGATTACCCTATCAGAGTACAATTTGGAATAGGTATACTCAATGATATAGATCACCTTCAAAATTGATATATTCATTTTGTAGCATATTTATTACAAGAGCAATTAAGATTGGTTGTATATCATTTGAAAGAAGCAATTTCAAGAACTATATTATATGAATCAACCAATCCTAAAAGTTTATTAACTCCTAAAAAATTGGCAACTTTCATTTCATTAATAGACACTTTTCAAGATTTTTTTGGTTTACATCCTTTATCACAATTTTTGGATCAAACTAATCCATTGGCAAAAATAGTTCATAACTGAAAAGTAAGCTCTTTGGGCCCTAGAAGATTGACACGCTGAACTACTACTTTTCATACACGAGATATTCATCCTAGTCATTATGGATGTATTTGTCTGATTATGATGTCTGAAGGAATAAATGTTGGACTTATTGCATCGTTATCTATTTATGTAACGCTTGGTCATTACAAATCTTTACAAAGTCCATTTCATAGGATATCTGATAGATCAAAGGAAGAACATATGGTTTATCTATTACCGGGAGAAGATGAATACTATCAAATAGCTACAGGAAATTCTCTGGCATTAAATCAAGGGGTTCTAGAGGAATAATTTACTCCATCCTAATTTTGACAAGAATTTCTAGTTTTTGCATGGGACCAAATCCATTTCAGAAGTATTTTCCCTTACCAATATTTTTCCATTGGAGTTTGCCTTATTCCTTTTCTCGAACATAATGATGTGGATCATGCTTTAATGGGTTCTAATATGTAACGTCAAGCAGTTCCACTTGTTCAACCTGAGAAGTGCATTGTCAGAATAGGATTGGAGGGTCAAGTAGCTCTAGATTCAAGAAGTATAGCTATATCCAAGGAAGGGGGAAGAATAAAGTATAGTGATGCTATAAATATCACTATCACTTCATCTATTGTTTGAGACACTATAGGAATAGAATTGATTCTATATCAATGTTCTAATAGTAATACTTGTATGCATCAAAAACCCCAAGTTTGTCAAGGAGAATATGTAAAGAGGGGACAAATTATAGCAGATAACATAGCTATAGTAGGGAGAGAACTTTCTCTGGGAAAAATGTACTAGTGGCTTATATGCCATGGGAAGGATACAATTTTGAATATTTTCCAGTTGTATAAAAATTATCCAAGAACCTTACTAACTCAATTTTTAGGTCTATACTTAGTTAACATAGTCTATCTGATAGTCTCAAATTAAGAAATAGTCCACATCTCAGTTTTCCATCTAAGTTTATATTACTATTTCAGATTTCCCATATTTATTTTATTTTAAAATTTAATAAGTTATAAATCAATTCATATAATTTATTACATATTTTTAGTAGTCTCATTTTACACAATAGTTGTCATATTAGGTAACCTATTTCCCTAGTTTGCCCAAAATTTGATAAAACAATAAGTTGTCCCATTTTCTATCTTTAACTATCCCACATGTATGGGAGGTAGCAATTTTATTTCATATAAAAGCTTAAATAAAGTGCTTGTGTAAGAGTAAAATGCATCTATTGAATATTTTGTATTCAATTGTGCTCAAAGGAGGTTTCCCCCTCAAAGAGGCCCACTATAATTTGTAGTGAGATTATATCTTCTTATATATTATTATGTTTTCTCTTTCCATTAAATTGTAAATTGTTTATATTATTATTGTTATATTAACTTTCTTGCATGCATGTTCAAACATCGAGTATTAGATATCTTTCCAAGGCCATTTTTATATAGCAATTTTTAATAGTTTAAGGTTATATACTTGTATCAACCATATGCTCTCCTCTATACCAATTAGGATATTGGTGATCATAAAGTGGTAATAGAGTAGTATAAGTATAAGCTTCTTCCCATATTTATCTTCTCTCTTATTTCCTTATGTTATAAATTGTGTTCTATTAGTTTTAAAATTAACATAAAGGTATCTTTTTAGCTAAGTGGTTGTTAATTTTCCATAATTCTATGGAGTGAGAGGTTATGCCCCAATACATAAGACATTAAAAAAATATGTATACATATTTTTTATTTCATGTAATTTTGAGTATATAGGAAGTCCCCCTATTTTTTTCATATCCTAACCATAGGAAGCTTCCAGTTGTTTATTGTGTGATGCATCAATAATTAACTATCCCTAGGAAGTTACTTGCAACATAACTCAGAGATAGGATAGTGGGATATAGAAAAGTTATTCACTAAAGCTATTACTCTAAAATAATGATCCAACACTATTTTACAAATAAGATTCATATATTTGTAAACTCAAAGACCAAACACATCCTATAGTATCCTTCCCTATAATCCTAAAATCCTTTTAGTAATAGATCTAATTTTGAGTTCTTCAAAACTATAATAACAATAAATATCAAAGTATACCACTTAATATAAACACAGTAACTATAACCATTATAAGGGTAAACATATTTCCAAATAGTTACCTAAACTTATTGAAGTAGCCAGTCATTAAAATTAGAAAAATTACTTGTAGGGTGAACACAATTTTATGATTTTCTAGTAGACACAATATTTTCAAATGGGTATTCCAAATTTTCAAAAAAAATCATCCCACAAAAAATTATTTTTCAATCTATAGCCTCGAAAATAATTTTTTTTCACTTTTTTGAAAATATACCATTGTTATTGTATCGTTGAGCTGATCATTTTAATATATAACTTCAATTAGAATTTTTATCATCCTCGAGCCTCTTTGGTCAATGGTTTTCACCTGTGCATGATTCCAAACCATGGAAAAAAACATTGAGGAACTTTGAGATAAAATCCAATCTCAGATTGATTCCTAAAACATAGATTTGAATGAAAGACTACGTGGAATTAATGCATGCCATAAAATTCTTTCCAATAGAATTAATGACCAACATTATGGAGGTGGATTTATATCCCAAACCATAAGACGTGTCCCCAAATTGGACTTTCCAAATTTTTATGGTACATAACCAATCAACTAGATTTTTCATGATGAATAATATTTCAGCTTACATGATACATTGGGGGTAGTAAAGGTGCACATTGCATCATTTCACTTAGAGAAGGGAGTTATCTAGTGGTACCAATGTATCATAAATATCATATATAAACCACTTGGAATGATTTTTTCAAACTCTTATTATTTCACTTTGGTCTTATTTCTTATGATGATTTTATGGGAACCTTGACCAAACTACACAAAATTGGAATGGTTCACGAGTGTCAAGCTAAATTTGAAAAAATTTCCAACCAAACCTAAGGGTTAAATGATGAATTTTTCAATATATTTTTATTAGTGGTATAAAATGTATAATTCACATGGAATTCAAGATGTTTAAACCAAATAACATGATTGAAGCATTAAGATTAGCCAAGATTGCAAAAGATAAGATCACTTCTTGTCCTCAATCTTCCAACTTTGATTCTTTCAGACATCTATATCACAATATTCAGTCTCAAACCCTCCTCCAAAATTCACCCCCATTAAACTCCTTATATAGGAACAAATATGAACTTGTCATGAAAAAGGGCTATGTCATAAATGTGATGAAAAATGTTTCTAAACACACAAGTGCATTGAATAAAAAAATTATTTGTTAGATATTGAATCACCCCTAGATGATAAAGAATGGGAATATGTTCAAGATTCCCATGCTGAAGAACCTGAAGTCAAATAACCTAGCCCCATGAAGTCACACCCTAAAATTTTGATGAATGCATTAGCTAGGGTAATGAATCCACAGACTATGATATTAGGGGGTATTTTAAGAAACATCCCCTCACTATTCTCGTTAAATTTGATAGAACACATGAATTCATTGATCTTAAAATAGCCAAACATGATCATTTTTGTGTTTATCATTGTTTAATTTTTAAGTCATAATAACCAATGGAGGAACCTTAACTTGTAAGGGAAAACTATTACAATGCTTGTATTTCAATGGGGGTTTATAATTTGAAATTAGACAAGTCTTTTCTGCCTCTAGGAGGTTAAAAAATAGTCTTAGAAACATAGTGTCTTCAAACACTAAGCCCTATCCTCTAGGAATTTTAAGATTGATGGATGTAATTCATTGATAAGGATCATAAAAAAACATTAATAATCCTCACACTAGGATCCAACAATATCACTAACTCTCACCATATGGAAAAAGTTTCTTAAAAAATAATCTCATAGGATTTTTACCCAACTTTATGCCATCTGGACAAAATGTGAAATTATTTTTTAGGAACCTATAGGGTTACTCTCACAACATCTAGAAGATCGTGCAATTTAACTAATTCTAGGAATTATATCTCAAAAAACATTCCCTTATAGGTACCCATTTCTATATAAGAATTCAAAATATAAAAAATATGCAATAATTGTTATAGGTTAGATTCATTAGGCCCAACATCATTCCTTACTTGATCATAAATTGGGTTTTGAAAAAGGTTTCAAGTCAGAGTTTCAGTGGTGGCACACTATAGAGCTCATTAAGAGCTTTCTAATGCTTTAAGCGGTTTGTAAAACGGACATTATATGCAAAAGTTATGGCCATTTGAAGATTTCTCAAAAAATGTCACTTGCGACATTTGGCACGTGATTCCAGGACGTTTCGACATTTGGACCTATAGGAGGTCAACACATGATACTGTTGAAATGCCAAGTGGGCCAATATCCATTTGACATGTGGCAAATAATTAGGGGGCAAAACAAATTTGGTTAGGTGTTTTTTAATCACATGTTATTTGAAATTTTCAAGCGTGCCATGCCACCTTGCCATGTCTATTACGCCACCCAAGGAAATATTCAAACTTGGTGCCCAAGAAGGAGTCAAAGTGCCTAGAAAGGAGAACCTGAATGCCTAGAATGGAGGAAGGAGGTTTTGAACCCTTGACCTCCCATGTAAAAGGGATAGGCCTTGACCACTTCAGCCACAAGTCTTGAAGTGTTATATAAGGCATTAATTTTTACTTGAATTGATCAAGTTTTGGACTATGTTTTTTATTTTAAGAGGTCGAGAATTTAAAAAAGCTTTGGGAAACCTTATGTAATGGATTTTTATCTATTTTCCAGCCATAATACTCAGTCTTAATACTCTTTTTATCTAATTTACATATTGGAAGAGTATTTTTAAGCCCATAGAGGAGATTTTTAGGACTTTTGAAGCAACTTTGCAGGGGTGAAGACTCCTGGAATTCAAAGGTGTCGGGCTTGATTATCAGTCACGGTGAAGGTGAATTTTTGCATTGAGAGATCAACTTGCAGAAAAGTTATTTATTGTTTCCAGGTTTTTGAAATGCCCTTAATGGAAACGGTCCACTTCTTTGGAGAACCAGGAGATGTAGGCATCATTTGTTGAGCCGAACTCCGTTATCACATTTTGAGTTTTTGGTAATTGTCATTTTTTTTTTGTGCATGATTTTGATTCAGTTTGCTGAGTTGATTTTAATTAGTAAGTGAACTCATGCAAGTAATTCAAATTTTGACAATTATAACACAACGTTATTAAAAAAACTGATTCAACAATTGAAAACATTTTATGCCAAAACATTTTGCAAGTTCTTTTGAGTTTTTCGAGAATTTGTTAAGTTTTGAGAAATTCAGTATTCATATTTAAAACTTCACTTTGGGTTGATTCAATAGATTTTATGGATCAAGTTGGTATCAGAGCGGTTAGAATGCAAGGATTGCTTCTAGTTGTGTATTGATAATTGCTTCTAGAATAGTTGGATTATTGGTTTGCAGATTGATTATATTGCAGTGTATAGTGTAGAATCAGGTGTTTATAGGAAACCATGGGTAAGTTGTCACAAATTGAGGTCATCAAAGATGAAAATGCAATCTTGAGATGCCAAAAATTTACACTTGAATTGCAAGTGGCAAAGTTAAAATCGAAGCTTGAATCCAAGGATGAGCTCTTGATTAGATTGCAATGTGGTGAGCATGAAAAGGTAAAGCCTTCAACTTTAGATGTAGAAAATATGACTAAGTGCAGTGTAATTTTTTCACCACAGGAATCTTTATCTTCTTTTACCATTTCAGATTCAGATTCTAGTAATATTGTTTTTTTAGTGATTTTGAAAGATACACTAAGGGCATAGGATCTAAATTGTTGTTTAAAATGGGTTATAATGGAGGAGGACTTGGTAGAGATAGCCAAGGTATAACTAACCCAATTTAGGTTGAGCATAGACCTCTTCATGCAGGTTTGGGTTATACTAGTCTGTAGGTGGATGATGGAGAAGTTTCATCCATGGCTAAACGAAGACGAGCTTCCAATAGCGAAGGTTCTAGGCCACTAGTTCAAAGGTGTAAAGGTAAAAGAGGTATTGAGATTCCACCTCCTGATTCTTACACTAAATCTTTTGATCCAATTGATACATTTAAGAAGTTTGTATATAATGGACAGAAGATAATGCAATCATTTCCATGCACTTTTTGTGGGATGAATAACCATAGTGCTAAGACTTGTTGGAAATGAAATGCTTTATTGAAGCAGATTGCATGTTTGAAAGACCATTTTCATGTTAAATTGGAAATTTGCAAAAGGGGACCCTCACCTAAGAAGGATGTTTGTACTCATGGTAAAGTGGGTGGACATAGGATTGATAGATGTTTTAAGCTTCATGCATCTTCACATTCAAGTAATGTTAGAACTAAGATGATTTACAAACCTCTCACTAAGGTTAATGAAGCTAATTCAATCCATAATGCAGTTGACAATACAACCCAAGATAAGGTAAAACCTACAAGTGGAAATCCATTTAAGAGGTTAAGTCAACAATATGCAATTGCTAAGGAATCCACTAAGACAATCAATTTCACTAGGAAGAAAGAAATGGTTAAGTGGATTATCACTACATTCTTTTTGCAAAGAATGGTTAAAAATTCACCTAAGGAAATGAACAAGCTTTGATAGATGTAGAGTAGGGTTTTTGAGAACACTTCGAGATAGGTTCATCATTCGAAGTATTTTAATTCTCATATTGAATAACTCTAAGTTATGAATCTCCTATTTATGCTGTGTGAGATGTCTAGAGGACTTGAACTTATTTGATCAGTTGGAGATAATAGCAGAGTGCATGTTGTAGGTTGAGTTGATTCTTTACAACACTTATTAGACTGCTATTTTTCAAAATGTATATTTGGCACAAGGATGTATAGATGCATTGTTAAGACCCTATGAGGCATGTTTGGATGTTAGGCAATATACACTTTGTGTTGTTTGCATTTGCTTAGCATATAAGTCCCATACTAGGGCATTGTATTGCAACATGTCCACAACATCTATTGTATGTTGTCGGCATTATAAACTTGTCTTACAGTTACATTGGGAGTTATTTTAGTTTTTGGCAATTCACCACTTTACAGGATGTGACATTTGGGTAGGCAGTTTGATATGTTGTAATCACTTTGACAGTTGCAGATTCACTTATCCATGCCTTTGGATTAGGCATCTTTGTAGTTTGATTGTGAATCATTTTAATGCAATTGTTTATATCTCTTACTATGATTGAGTTCTATTTTCATGGATGTAGTAGATCAATTTGTAGTTTCAGAGGATATTGGACTTTTGGAGACCAAAAGCCTTCTATTGGGGAGGTGTGATCAGAAATTGGGTTCTAAAAAAGGTTTCAAGCTAGATTTTTAGTGGTGGCACACTGTAGATCTTGTTGAGAGCTTTTCGACGCTTTTCACGGTTTGTAAAACGGACACCGTATGCAAAAGTTATGGCCATTTGAAGATTTCTCGAAAAATGTCACTTGCGACATTTGGCACGTGATTCTTGGACATTTCGACATTTGGACCTATTGGAGGTTGACACATGGCACTGTTGAAATGCCAAGTGGGCCAATATCCATTTGACACATGGAATATAATTAGGGGGCAAAAAAAAATTGGTTAGGTGTTTTTTAATCACATGTTATTTGAAATTTTCAAGCATGCCATGCCACCTTGCCATGTCTATTACGCCACCCAAGGAAATATTCAAACTTGGCACCCAAGAAGGAGTCAAAGTGCTAGAAAGGAGAACATGAGTGCCTAGAATGGAGGAAGGAGGTTTTGAACCCTTGACCTCCCATGTAAAAGGGATAGGTCTTGACCACTTCAGCCATAGGTCTTGAAGTGTTATATAAGGCATTAATTTTTACTTGAATTGATCAAGTTCTGGACTGTGTTTTTTATTTTAAGAGGCCAAGACTTTGAAAAAACTTTGGGAAAGCTTATGTAACGGATTTTTATCCATTTTCCAGCCATAATACTTAGTCTTAATACTTTTTTAATCCAATTTACATATTGGAAGAGTATTTTTAAGCCCATAGAGGAGATTTTTAGGACTTTTGAAGCAACTTTGCAGGGGTGAAGACTCACAGAATTCGAAGGTGCCGGGCTTGATTATCAGTCACAGTGAAGGTGAATTTTTGCATTGAGAGATCAACTTGTAGGAAAGTTATTTATTGTTTCCATGTTTTTGAAATGCCCTTAATGGAAATGGTCCACTCCTTTGGAGAACCGGG
This sequence comes from Torreya grandis, assembly GCA_037957365.1. Lineage (NCBI taxonomy): Eukaryota > Viridiplantae > Streptophyta > Pinopsida > Cupressales > Taxaceae > Torreya > Torreya grandis. The sequence continues at coordinate 3,225,530 of JARHVA010000638.1, read as the reverse complement.
AGATGTAGGCATCATTTGTTGAGCCGAACTCCGTTATCATGTTTTGAGTTTTTGGTAATTATCATTTTTTTTTGTGCATGATTTTGATTTAGTTTGTTGAGTTGCTTTTAATTAGTAAATGAACTCATGCAAGTAATTCAAATTTTGACAATTATAACACAACGTTATTAAAAAAATTGGCTCAACAACTGAGAACATTTTATGCCAAAACATTTTGCAATTTCTTTTGAGTTTATCGATAATTTTTTAAGTTTTGAGAAATTTAGTATTCATATTTAAAACTTCACTTTGGGTTGATTCAGTGGAGTTTACGGATCATTACTATTCTCCTATATATTTGGTTTGGTATAATTATAGGACTTGGTACCTCTATACTAACTTCCATGAACTCAACAAACTCACTATCAAGGACAAGCTTAAAATTTTAGTGTTTGATGAGATGTTAGATGTTTTACATGGATCTTGCTTCTTATTTAAGCTAGACTTGCAATTAGGATATCACTAGATACACATCAAGTAAGATGATATTTTCATGAAAACATTTATAACTCATGATGGCCATTATGATTTTCTCATCATGCCCTTTTGACTCACCAATGCTTCATCAACCTTTCAAGGCTTAATAAACAATATCTTCCAATCATTTCTATGAAAATGTATACTTGTATTCTTTGATGACATTCTTGTTTATAGCCATAAAAGGGATGATTATATTATACATTTGGACCATACCTTCCAACTCCTTATTGATAACCACTTATGTTTTAAAAAACCAAGTGTGATTTTGGCTAAATGGAAATTTAGTATATTGAGCACATTGTCTCTAAGGAAGGTTTCAAAGTGCACCATGGAAAATTGAGACTATGAATATTTTGCCTAAACCCAAATTACTCAAGATCCCTTGCATGTTTTTAGGCTTTACTGGGTATTATATAAAGTTTTAACATGACTATGGAAATATTATCACTTCATTAATGATCATGTTTACAAAATGCCTTTTAGTGGTTTGATGTAGCATTAAAAACCTTTAAAACAATAAAACATGCAATGTGAACTAAACCTTATATGGATATTCATGACATATATAAACCATTTGTCATTGAAAGAGATGCCTGTGGAAGTGACAATTTGGAATTATTCTAGTACAGGAAGGTCAGACCCTTGTATTCACTAGTAAGGAACTTACAAGGAATAAATTTTGTCATTCCAAATATGGGAAAGAAATGATAACTCCACTTGATGCAGTCAACAATTGGAACCTATACCTAGTGGAGACACATTTTTGCATCAAAATTGATCACCATAGCCTCAAGTAATTCTTAGAGCAAAGAGTTCACCTGAGCAAAAAAAGTGGGTAACCAAATTAATGGGCTATAACTATGAGATTGCTTATAATAATGGTAAACATAATGTTGTCTCATATGAATTATATTTAAATTTTTAATATCAAACAACCTTATGTGAACTATCCTTCTCATGTTAGATTAGGTGCATCAGGTACAACAAGAATGGTCCCATGACAACCAGATTCAACAAACCATTTAGGGAGTGACCACTAGCCTTACTTCTCAACCAAATTATTCTTGGGATGGTCATTATTTAAGGCAAAAATGACATTTAGTACTTGCACCACAATATTCATAGAGATAAATAATTCTATTTGAGTTGCATGCCTCTCCTCAGCTAGATATTCATGTTTTTTTTTAAATATATGAAAGGATCCAAATGTATTTTTTCTTGGAAGGCATTAAACATGACATAAAAAAAAATCAGTAAAATTTGAATGTGTTAATGAAACAAAAGGTAAATTATCATCACCCCATGCATGCTAACCTTTGACTATCCCTATCTGATGGTCAGATATTTCCATGGACTTTATTGACAAGCTACCCAAGTTAGGCAAGAAATCAATGATTCTCATAATGGTGGATTGGCTCTCTAAATATACCCATTTTTGTGACCTTGGAAATATTTTTAATTTCTCCATTTTTTCTCAAATCATTCTCGATCAAATAGGCCACTTCCATGGGTTACCTACCTCAATTATGTGTGACCATGATTCCACTTTGACTAATCACTTATGGAAGGAATTTTTCAACTACCATTGTTGAGGTATGTTATATTTTTGTGTTTATAGAATTAAGGTTATCATTGATGTAAAAGGTAGTTTAAGTTCATTGATGTCCTAGAGGTGATCATGTGAAGTGGTATGATAAGTATTCATGATAAGCTCAAGCATGGCCTAGTATATTCCTGAGTTCTGTATGAAGTATTAACATAGTGTTGTGGTGTAACAAGATGATGAACCTATTGAAAATATATGAAAATAAGTGGTGTTTTTAACATATTAATAATGCGATAATTCATCTACAATGGTAGGAAGGTCTCCAAGAGGTATGGTACCTAGTAGACCTATGTGTTTAAACTTGTTCTTAATCATGAACATAGCTTATAGAGGCATGATGTTGATATTAATATGTATGAGCTTGAAGTTGATAAAATCAATGATAAATCATGTTATATTATTTTTGACACTATGTAAACATGTGTATAAGGCAAATAATCCTTCATAAGATCTCCAAGGTTAGGTATTGAGGCATAACCCTTGTATGAGAGACTTCGTATGAAGACACATGCTTGGTAGCTGGTTAAGATGAGAAGTGTGAGATCTATGTGAATATGGATGGAATATTAAGATCATGGTATGAGTGTATTTTATATGTGGATGAGGTTTTGAGAGCACAATAAGAAGTTTTCAAGTGTGTTCAAATATCAGAATATAACTAGCAATCCTAGACCTAGCATGTAAAGAGACCTAGTAAGGTCTAATGAGGAATCAAGATGAGTTTTAAAGATGACAAGAGGTCATTTAAGGATGTTTTGAGATGTGATATATTGATTAAAACATTTTTACCAAGTTTTAGGTCCTTGGTTGAATGAGAAAGCAAGAAACAACATTTTGAGATCTCATACGCATGCAGAATGAAGAGATGAGAACCCAAGAAGAAAGTTTAGATGCTCATTGGCATGTGTAAAGTTTTCATGGTTTTCCTAATAATTTTTGGATATTTATCATCTAATAAGTATTTACAATCATTATTTTGGCATTTGAGGGGAAAATCTATATGAACAAACATTAAGAGTGTAAACTAGTTCTAAACCCTCTCTAAACCCTCATATTGACCCGATGGTAAAGATATTGATATAAAGTGCCCATAATTTTTTTTGCATGTATTTTGATTTTTTTATTTTTTATAATAATCCTTCAGGCATTTCTATGTAGCAGTGATGTGTTAGGATAGTGAGTGGAAGCTACAAAAAACTACTTGTTTCTAAAGAATTTGATACTACAGATAGGGTTGACCAGGGCAATGCATACAAATAAATGAATTATAAATGTAAATAATTTTTATTTATGTCCATTATTATATTTTGTAAATTTAAATTAATTTTTTCAACTATTTTGGTCACCCAAGATGACCTATCGCTAAAAAGAGGTAATAGTGAAAATAATGAAAAAAACCAATCAAAGTGAGAAAGCATTTAGGGATTGGTTTTAGGTGATTAGGGATTAATATAGTTATTTGGGGTATTTTTTAAATACCTATACCAATTTTTACCTTTGTTTATAATTGTTTATTATTCTCACATATAATCTATAAGGTGCTCTGAAAGTGACTTGTCTATATGAGTCTAGACAGGGAAACCCAAGATAGTAAGCATGGTCTGCAAGAGAAAAGTTACCATTAGAGCATATTATTTTTGTGTTTGACGGTTATATAAAGATTTTTTATTAATATTTAAATTTATTTTAAGATCATTTTGATGCTTTATCAGTTGTTTTAATGTCATGTTTCCATGACTAGATGTTTGCAGTGTTTGGTAACTCTTGATGTGCTAAGGGAAGTGAAGAGTTTGAGACTTTAAGACAATATTAAGTGCATAAAATTTAATTTTATATAATTTATTACATGTAAATTATATTTTAATTATATATGAAAGGTGTATATATAGGTTCAGGTGTTGATATGTGGAAGCCTAAATGGCTTAGCAGACTATGTTAAGATAGTGAAATAGAGGCCTAACAGATTGGTCTGTAAGACCAATGGTTGATCCTAGAATAAATTATCAATATATTTTATTATGTAATATATATAATATATGATATATTTTTTCTCATTATATTTATTTTAATCACTCTTATATGTGTTTAATATAATCTTATACATGACTGAGTTGGTAGGCCTATTGACAATTTTGAGTAATCATTTGAGAGTGATGAGTTGGAGGTCCCCTAACCTGAGTTAAAGAATAAAATGGATATTAATATATTATTAATTCCCATAATTATCATATGAATATAATTATATTCACTTAAATTTCTCAATAAGGTGTGGAGAGTCAAAGTTTTTTGACTATGCGTTGGTAGTGTTTGGTAGCTTTGAGTGAGCATCTTACAAAGAAGGTTTAAAGTCTGCAAAGGTTGAGTTGAATATTTTATTATTTATTATAATGAACCTAAGGTCATGATGTGTTTTTAAATATGAATTTTTTCCATGTTTTATTGTAAAAAGTGTGTTTTTTTCCTAATTTTTCCTGACTGAGTTTCAATGTGCACTGTTAGTCCTAAGTAAGCCTCTAACAAGAGAGTTCTTGAGACCTATTAGCCTATGTGGTGATGTATAATGGACATGGAGAGGATTTTTAAGTCATGAATGATATATTAATATTTATATGACATATTTGTGTGATATATTCATTTTTATGCTTCAGATACTCTTGACAGACTTTTGGTAGTGAGAAGGCCTAAAAGGCGAGTAGGCCTAATTGGTAGGTCCAAGTAGTGAAATGGGATAAATAAAGTTAGAGGACCAAGGTTAAATTTTAAAGGGTATATTTTAATAATTTTTATTTTTTTAATCCATTTAATTAATCTTATAATTTTCAAATGGGTCTGAGTGTAACGTGTGCCTTAGAGAAACCATAATTCCTTTAGGTCTCTATTAAGCCTAATAGGGTTTTCGTCCTTAAAGGGTATGACCAACCTATGGAGTTGTTGTATCACTAATTTAATGTGTTTTGGACCTATTACAAGGGTAATTAAATAATTTAAAGTATCTTGGATGACCAATATGGGTGAGAGGAATAGTTGAGTATAAAAGCAAGGCCTAATTGGCCTATTTGAGCAAGAAAGAGAGAGTGTGGACTTAAGCAAATAAAATGGCTCATTGAAGGAGAAAAATAAAGTAAATTAGGAATTTAAAATTGATAATATTATAATAAATTTTTATATAACATAGTTTTTTTAGGTGGATGACTAGGTCAATGGACCTAATGAGCCTAGAAGATGCATATTAAGTGAGTAAGCCTAGAAAGTTGTTTGAGTGAGATTGGAGGATAAAAGAGTGTAATAAAAGGAGGTCATCATTAGTTTAATTTTCTAAATAGGTGTTATAATATTATTATATATTATAGGTGACTTAATTGGTGCTAAAGATACCTAGGGGTTTTGATCCTCCTTTCAAGGAAGAGCTTGCAGAAGACTAGTTGAGTGGGTGCTTAACTAGGTAGGGGTTAAATCCTTGTGAATTTGGTGCTTCACTAAACTTTTGATCTTTAAATTATAGGATAATATCTCATGTGCATGATTCAATTGTTTTTATCCCCCAAGAGGCTTTCCCACATATCTCTTGTGTTCTCTTGTGATATGCTTGTGTAGTTGTTTGTTTATGCATTGATCTTTATGTGAATGAATGCTTCATGGAATGATGAATGGAATTGAATAGTTATTGTTAATAATCTGATTAAACCCCCCCCCTCTCAATTTTTACTTCTATAAACCATGACACTCAACTTAAAATGAGTTTTTACTACCATTCACAAATTGATGGTCAAATAGAAATCATCAACAAATGCTTGGATACCTATTTGTGTTTTTTTTCTTGTGATCAATGTACTCACTAGGTCGAATGGTTACCACTTACTAAATGGTGGTAAAAATATGCATACCATAATGGCACAAATATGAACCCATATGAGTTAATTTATGGTCAACCACCACTTTATCTTCAAACACACCTTCCAGGTAGCTCCAAGGTATAGGTAGTTGTTATTGCATTCTAAATGTGTACTTATCCTTGAAAACCTAAAAGATAACCTCAATATAGCACAAAAATGCATGAATAAATAGGTTGATTAACAACACTCAGAATGAGAATTTTCTATTGGTGACATGGTCTCTAGATCCAATATTATAAATAGTCTTATTTAAAGCTAGAGTCATAAAAAAAATTGCACCAATTTTTTATGGTCCTTAGAAAGTACTTTTCAAGATTGGTCTTATAACATAAAATTTGGGGATTCCCTCCTCCAATATACATATATTTTTCCATATATCATGTTTTAATAAGGTCATCAACATGTTCAGACCCAAACGATAGTTCCAAAGCTTGATATTGAAGGCTTTATCCTCTAAAAACTTGAATCATCCTTGTGGCACTCCTATTAGCTTCGTAATCATATAATCATCAATATTTTGGTACATTGGCATTACATTCAACCAAAATATGTGACATGACATCCCTACTCTAATTATAACAATAATTTCATCATCTCAAGCTTTGACATAAAAAAAATTTTAATTGAGAGGGCATATTAGGACCCCTTTGTCCTAACTATTCTATTTATTCTTAAGTATTATTAATAAAATCTAGAATGCATATGATTTGTAAAATGTCCCATTTTCTATTTTAAATTATCCCACATGCATGGGAAGTAGTAGCTGACTTGAGTAAAATAGCTTAAATAAAGGGATTTTATAAGAGGAAAAGGTGTCTATTGAATATTTTGTATTAATTTGCATTGAAAAGAGGTTAACCCCTCAAAGAGGCATGTGACACTTTGTATTTAGATTATATAATTTTTAGTATGGGATTTTTATTCTGTTTCCATTTAAGTGCATATTGTCTATATTTTTGTTGTTATATTAACTTGCTTACAAGCATGTCCATAACACATGTAAAGAGTAGATTGAGATAAAGGGCATATCACATTGATTTATCATAATTATGGAACATCAACCTCTCAATCACACTTGATTATATTGGTTAAGTAAATACATGTTAAGCTATCAAAATTGGTATTAAGTTATCACAATTAGGCCAAATAACATTAGGTTGTTGTACTTAGTGGAAATTGAGTCCTGAGTCACATTAGGTTGTCAAAATGTATAAAACATGTTTACATGGATCACTTGCACTACTTGAGTTCCCCTTGCAACAATTAATTCAATTAATTTCATAGGGAACTACCAATGTGTAGCATTATTCTATGTTTCTCCCAAACCAAGAAAAAAAATTATCCTAAACTTATTTGCATTTAGGTAAAGTGTCTAAGCCAAATTCTCAATATACGCACCACCATATTTCACACCAATGTGCTATAATGGCATAACACTTATAATATATCATTACTTCTATTAGATTGATATAGGGAAACCAATGATATGTCCTTGGTTATTTATCCAAATACACACTAGGTTTTGCTCCAAAAACTTGTGGGTTATGGCCTCATAGGAAAAAACTTCACCCAATTTTTTTAGAAAGCCAAAATTAACCCCACCATCAAATTTAGAGCATCAAAAAACGTAGAGAATAACTATAAGCTCATCCCCATCTAACATCAACTATCAAACCCTCATTTGGATTGGAAGCACTAATTATATTAACATATAATCTTATTCTATTTATTTTTCATGCTTAATTATATTCCTAATTTTAAAATATGTAAAATATATTCACGCAATCATACTATTATTCCATTTCAAGTCACAAGGGGATCGAACCACTTGAAAAAACTAAAAACCCAAGTGAGGTCCCACAACATATGACTTTACCTACCAACATAATTTCACACTAATATGCAATAACAACATTGTGTAACATCAATATCTAATCCTACCAAATTAAAATGGACAGGTTACCAAGTTTGTCTTTGTGCATCTTACCAAACACACCATACTACACTCTTAGGACTTTTAGGTTATGGACTACATGAGACAAATTCCACCCAAGTTACTTTAAATATAAAACTTACCCCACCATTGGATTAATATTATTGACATAATTAAGATATTTTGTTTCAAACAATTGAAATAAAAGATATTAAGTAGCATGAAAAGGTGCTACACATAATTGTATGGCATGAAACAGTGGTTTTAAAACTCACATTCTTTGACCTAATAATGCATTATCAAACATACAATAGATACAAATTCTTGTAGACATTAATGAACAAGTTATTGAACATTACATGCACACAAGGTTATACAAAGCCAGTGGTGATGGGTTTCAATTTAATTGAATTGCATCTCGAAAACTACAATCTTTTTCTTTAGATAACCCTACTTTACTAAAACATCACCTCACACTCTTTTCGACATAATTTACATCTTTAAACCAACTACTAATCATATTTAACCATATAATTAAACTTATTTCACACTACATGATAAATATTAAATCTTAAGAGCTTAACTACCATTATTTTAAACTATTTTTTTTAATGGTCTTTCAATTTAAAGTATAAATTTTTAGTTTATATATATATATATATATATATATATATATATATATATAAGAGAAAAAGAGAGATTGAATCTAATCAATAAGTCAATGTTAATCAACAAGCTTAGATCCATACGTGCACTTCATAATACATGCATTTTCATATATAAAGGTTTGATATATATATATATATATATATATATATATATATATATATATATATATATATATATATATATATATATATATATATATATATATATATATATATATATATATATATATATATATATATATATATATAATGTTCTCTAAAGTAATGTCGATGAGCCTTTCAATGTTTATTCTTTGCTCTACTTTTAATAGCACATACATATATATTAAATTTTTTCAATTTTTATATTTAAAAAAAATACAATGAGTGGTGGGTCAGTTGACGATGACTAGGTGGGAGAGGATGGTAGGGAGTAAAGATTGTAAAGTGATAAGTAGTAACAATTAATTTGTAAAAGTAATTTATTTTGATATAAAAATTAAAATAAATTATTTATTTTTATGAAATTTTATGGTGTCTACAAGAGACTATTTAAATGTTTATGTTTAATGAATATTTATCTCTTAATATATATTTTTCATTTTTTATTCTTTAGTTTTTATTTTATTATTTTTAAATTTTTGTTGTATGCATTTTCTATGATAAAACTTAACTTAATTTTTTTCTAACTTTCTGTTGGATTCCTTCCATTGTAAGGTCATTTTAGATACTACTTATTTTATTAAAAAAAATCCTATTTACAAATGACACGTATAGTTAGACATTATACAAACCCTTGTCCTCAACCTCTGTAATCATGATAAATGTATTATCAATTTTGATATCGATAAGCTTTTGCATTCCAAATAATTCAATATCCTCAAGATTTAACTAAATAAAAATTACAAGTGAAAATAAACAAATAATGTACAATTATTTAAAAAAGAGATTTCTCAACAAAATTGTCATTAATATCTATTTGTATATCTTTGATCCTATATTAGAGATTGTAAAAGTAAATAAAAATAAATATCAAGGTTTAAATTATTCCAAACATTGATAAAATTCAGTGAAACATCATACAAAAATTAATGCTTACAGTAATTAAATAAAATTACTTGAAATTTAAACAAGCTTGTCAATTTTTGCAGGCACAAGTGAATTGTGTAAATGGAAACAACATATTGATAACTTTGCTAAAAACTAAACTTTTAACCTATGGAATAATGATCCAAGGGTTGATTGGTCTCACCCATTATTGCTAGTGTTTCCCTCCATTGACCCCCATTTCCTCTTCTGCCAGTGCAAAAAAATTTAAAATGTTCTCATTATCATAATAAAAATAGTGTTAAAAATATTATATAACCCCTGCATACTAAAACAATACAATAAAATTAGAATTCTCACCAGGAATCAGCTTCAATGGATCTAGTGACTATTCATTTAGTTCATGTTGAGGTAGAAGTTGCACCATTTTCACTTATATATCATTACTTATTTCAAGAAACCCAAAACACACAAGAAAAAAATATTGTAGACTTCATAAACTATATGGGTGGGATGCTGATCATATTAGCACACATATAATATAGAATGGAGTCTTTCATGAAACAAAAATGATCTGGAATGTAATGTGTTAAGAGATGAGTAGAAGAAGTAGGCTAAGAGTTGTGCAACATAACACCTAGGCTCCTATATGCCTTATATTTTGACATGTTTCAATACTTTTGAAGAGTTGGTTATCTCCATTTTCATCTCATTCTACCATTTTTGAGACCAAGCATATTCACATTCAAATATAATTTGTTTCCATCTCAATGGTTAATCCACATATAACAAACATAACTATGTCAAATTCATTGCTAAGGTGGAGTGTCGGTGTCAAACTTACTTACCACATAAAGTACTTAATGGATAATGTTCTACATCACCTAATACGGGTATTTAGGAAAATTAAGTCAATATCATATTTAATAATATTATTATAATATAATTAGTTATATAATTTTTATAAAATATAATATTATTAATTTTATATTATAGTAATAATTAATTTATTAAATATATTTAATAATATATTATCTTTCTAATAATTATAAATAGGTCCATTGTCACTCCACTATAACAAGATAAGCTTAAGACATGATCTTGTGTGGCAGTCAATTAAAAGTAGACAAATCATGTGTAGATAAAATTCAGGACTAGTCAAGGAAGGTGGCTTTCTTGTAAACCATGCTAACATATTTAGCGTTGATATGTGAATAGAAAGGAGTCTATAAAAAACTCTTTCACCTTTCCTATAACCATGCTGACAATTTAGCACCGAGGTCAGCACAATTTTAACTCCACTACAACAAGATAAGCTTAAGACATGATCTTATGTGATAGTAAATCAAAAGTAGACAAATCAAGTCCAAATAAAACACAAGATTGGTCAAGGCAATTTTCTCATAAACCATGCTAACACATTTAGTGTTGAATATGACAATAGAATGGAGTCTTTAAAAAAAATCTATTTCACCTTCTCTTAATTCTAAGAGAAAGGACCACTTATTGGATAGTGCCTTTATTATAATACTTAGGTTAGCACAATTGTTTGAAATCACTTATGTTTTTTAATCAATTAGAAAGCACTTTTTATTAGTACATAAAATAATATATGGTTAATCTTAACATAAAAAAAGTAAGTTGAATGATTGTCCCCTCTTTCCTTCCTAAGTTGGTTGAATGACAATAAACTCTTTCTCCCATGACCTCTACTTTGAAATGAAAGTGAATAAAATTATTTAGAGTCTTTGTTACATCTCTCTAATGTCTAGGGTTTTGGCCCCTCAACCATTGACACCACCATTAGTTACTCAACTATGTAGGATTTTATTATATTATATAAAAAATTATTATTTATAATTTGGTCCTTTTAGAAACACTTTATTATTTAATGATATTTTCACACAAATATGTATTGATCTAGAGGAGGAGACAATGCATCAAAGAAGGCACATAAATTTATCTGGAAGGTGTCTCGCATGATAATTTACTCTTTCCATAATAAAATGTCCTAGGGTTTGGTAATACCTACCATTAAATTGAAATGCATACTCTTCTTATATATTTGTTGGGAAAATATCCTCATGATCTATACTTAAATATTGGGTTAATTCTTTTTATAAACCCCATGATGTTAAGCTTGAAAAGATGCAAAATATAATTAAATAAAATTTATTTTTAAGATTGTAAATGAAACCAAGTTTAATCAAATTTCCTTTCTTATTTTTTAAGTGTACCAAATAATTTATTGTCATTTACAATTCCAAATTCAAGGTCCTTGTTTCCCATGAAATAGAAGTTTAGAAACATTGCATCCTTATTTTATGTTGATCTAATCTAATAATCTTCCCGTACAAGAAAGAACTTTGTCATTTATTATTTATTAATAACAAGGATATCTTGAAAACATAATAACTATTCAAATATTGACTAAAAAATATATTTTCATCATGTTAACCCTCAGACCCACTAAGCCCAATGATTATGAGGCCAAAAAGATTTGAGAAGATTCCCATACATTAGCAAAATGATATGTTATCATGTCGCTTCCCAGAATAATTATTTATTCAAATAATTATTGAACAACAATTATTGGATAGGGGAGATGGTTGAACTCCTAATAATATTTTTTTTCCTTCATGTTGATAATCAATTACAGGTGGTCTCCCATAAGATATTTCCTTTTCATTTTTGTAATTATGAGAAAATAATGAGGAGGAGACCATTATAAGATATAACTCATATATGTAATTCTAGGGTTGCATCTAGAAGTACCATAAAAAGAATTTTTTTGACCACTTTGCAATTGGAGGAGACCATCTAATTAATCAATGGACATGAAATATGAATATATATTATTGATTTTCTCATATCATAAATTGCACATGTTTTGGGATCTTTTCTAAATTTTACATTAATTTTATTTATGTATAAATAAAAAATTATAAGATAAAATATTGTGTTTAAATGTGATTCACTTTTAATTGTTATAGAACAATTTTTCTTTTTTTACATACAATATTAATTAATCAAATGATTATTTCAGCTCTACATTGTAATAAGTTCTTCTAACCCAACAAGAGAGAAATTGTGCAATAATATTAATAGACTTTAATAGAAATTATGCATCTAATAGTGATCTTTGGAGAGACGCAATCCTTGGAGAGACCAAATGGTTACCTTTCCTCAAAATCAAAAAGTTTTGGATGTATATGGACTTCAATAACCAAAATCAGTGAAAATAAGCAATATGAAATTGAGGATGGATGTCATGGATAGATCATCTTCTTGTTGAGCCTGATTTCATTATTTGTACAAAAAAGAAGAATTAAAATTTTAAGGACTTTTTTAAAGTAATTTAGACACAGCACAACTTAATAGATTAAATCCACAGCTCAAAACTCTCAAGCTTAGAGACTTCAAAAATGTTGAGTAGTATATTGCATGACTCAAAAAATTCTAAGCTGACATTGTCATTACAGGAGTAAAAAGATTAATTATACAAGTAAATATTAGTATTAAATATTTTTTCTTTTAAATTATTTAATTTGATAGGCAAAATGACAAGTGTTAAGTGAGGGAAATTTTTTGTTGACTTTTAGTCCACTTCAAATATGACTATTTTTGCTCTTTTTTATAATTAATTTCTATCTCCTATTTTTTTATTAATATAATTCTATAATTTTTTAATAAAAAATATTAATATTGATTAATTTATATACTCCATAAAAAACTTTTGTTAATAATTTTTATAATACTTCAAAAATGTTGAATAGTATGTTACAAGTTATAAAAATATATTAGTATTAATATTTAATTTCTTACATAAAAAAACTTTGGTTAATATTTTTTATAATATTTCAATGTTATTGGAGAAATAAAAAAATGTTTCTTGAAGGATTTTTCGTATTGAATTTTTTGACATCAAATAACTATGAGAAATATGGAAAATTTTCCACCAAAAATTTAGGTATTACATCCCAAAGATGCTCTTTAAGGCTAATTCCTTTTCCAAGGGAGAAATACTAAAGGCCAAAAATAGGTGGCTAAAGTCTTTTAAAAAAGAGTTGAAGGAGAAACTAATAAGTGAATTTTACAAGAAAGCAGAACACAAAAGTCTCATATGTTATGTAAAAAATTGTGATCTTTGAAAAAATAGCCAAAGCAAGTGGATGTGATAAAAATATATTTTGTCATTTTTAACAAGAGAAAAATTAATACCTGAATTTTACAAGAAAGAAGAACATAAAACTCTCATGTGCTATGCGAAAAATTGTGATCTTTGAAAAGATAGCAAAAACAACTAGGTGTGATAAAATTATATTTTACCATTCTTAACAAGGCACTAAAATAGTATATAAAAATTAATTTTTAAATTTTTAAAATAAATAAAAATCTAAAATTTAAAATAACCAATTATTTATAATAATAAAACCATTGGTACAAGCATTGATCTAATAATGTGTGATAATTTATTTCATGAATTATATATTGATATTTTCATTATTCAAAGTTATAAGGTACAATATTAAACTTAGAGATGAGAAGAGTACATCACCATACAAAGGCCCAAAAATTATGATCATTATGTGAGGAAAATATCCAGAACCATTCATCATTATAATTGTTCTATTAGTAAATAAGTCAGTTTAAGGAGTGAGGTGGTAGTTAGGGAGTCCACCACCCTGCATGCGTCTAGAGGTTGTTATAGGTTACTAGAATCAAGAAACAGTTGTGGATCTTGTTTTAGAGTCTAGTTTGTATATAAAAAGGATATATAGTGAGTTTTTCCATAGTAGGTGAGATAAGAGGTGAGAATTCTCCAGCAATGCAAAATAGGGAGCAATGTAAAAAAGTTGTCAAAACTCCTCAAGAAGTATCTCAAGTCCATGAATAGACTATTTTGTATCAGATAATGTTATCATGGATAAAGTAAGGTGTTTGATATATGTGTTATCATTTCAATGTATATGATTTAATTAGTTTCTTTTTGCTTTTAATAATCCCTTGAGACCACATAAGCACAACCATGTGTGTGTCTGCAGGTTTTGAGGAAAGACTATAGAATACAGTGAAAAAAAGAAAGAGTTGTACCATTGTTTGAAGTGTGTAAAGTGAGAAAATTTATTTTGTAGTGTTATGTATGGGTTTATGACCATATATATCCTTGATTATTGAGGGAGCACCTCAGTGTAAAATAAATTCAAGAAGGGTATCTCAGAGGAAAAGACTTTTGAATTAATGAAACCCCTATTGAGTGTGTCACAGTCATGAAAAGAGTAAACACTTGTTTTATTTAAACATAGATCCTTAGCATATGGAGATAAGGAATTTAAAATATGAGGATGGGTTGTGAGTTAATAATTTTAATCCAATAATCAAGGAAATCAAATGTACATGCTACAAGGAGCAAAGGTCCTGATTATTTTAGTAAGTGTCTTGTTTTGGGTGCATTGCTCTATTATCTTGTAATATTTAATCTTATAAAAGTTGGAATTGATGTATTTGATATTGGAGAGGGGTCCCAATAGAGAAAGAGAGCTAAAAAATCTTAAAATTGTGTAAGATACTGGTGGTTAATCAAATTACATAGGTTCTTGTTTAGACCTGTAGGAAAAACCCATGTTGCACAGTCTTCAAATTGTATGACTAAAAGTCAAGGGTTAGAGTAGAAATTAAGGAAAAAGTGCAAGTTGATTTTACAATTCATATATGTGTTTAAGGGTGTGAAAGACATAAATTAAACCTTAGATGCAAGCTTGTGATTAATTGATAACACTAAGGCCCTTACTATTAACATAGTCCTACATAAGGACTTAAGACTATGTATTTCATGATAAATAAGCCCTCATATTAAAGAGAAAGGTAATATGGAGAATTTTAAGAAATAAATTATGGTCATACATACCTAATACAGGTCTCTAATCCTTTTAGGTAAACTAGAAACAAAGATAATGCATTTGAGAAACTATTATGCTTTGTATAGTGTATCGTTCTATCTAAAAATCTTGTATTTGAGTTGTTAAGAGCATGAAATGGTGGGAAGATGAGTGATAATCAATTTTAAAAGGTATAAAACATATAAACAAACCTAATTCAATTGTTTTATGTCTTTTAACCCCTATACAATGAAAGATACAAAATTTAGTAGGCTCTCAACCTATACAGGAGACAAGAAACCCTAAGACTATGGTTTTGATGATTTATAAAGAATCCACTAATGAAAAAGAGAAAACTTTTGATATTTGTTACTTTAAAATGTGAGTTAATATATTTAGGAGTTTCCAAGGTGATTCTATACATTTTTATACTCATATACAGGACTGAGTGTGAAATAGGATATTAAAGACCTAATAGGCCTAAACAAGGGCCTAAAAGCATTTGAAAAAGTGGTTTGTCAGCATAGTTGGGATTTGAAAATTTGTAGGGAGTTGTATCTTGTAATAGGTTATTTTTATCTATTATTATTTTCTCAAGGTGAATAGGTATAAGACCGTACAAGTTATAAATGCAAGGAAAAAGGGCTACAAGACCATGTCTTAAGGTGTGCAAAATGGTAAAAGGTGAGTATAGGTATTTTTATAGGTATGTATATTGCATGAGGAGTACTAAAATTTTGTAATAATAATGTTTAAGGAATCAATGAATATATATTAATCAATTAACTCAAAGAGCTATTAAATAGATGTTGTCAAGCAAGAAAATAGTGAAGAGTATAGATGATGGTAGAATGACAGAGTCTTGTATCTGACAAAAAACAAGTTGAACATTTGTTAAGCCCAGAGACTGAGTTTGTAGTAAAATCCCAAGATCATAGAAGGAGATCAAAACCAATGTTTCATGTTGTCCCAAAGGACTTTGGGTGAATGAATAAATTATTGAATAAGCCAGAGTCTTGGAGAAAAGTGGTATAGCTCTACATCATTTAAGTATCAGAGCCATCTAGATGCTCTGGGAATAGGTATATATAGGTTGATTAAATTTTTCACAGTGCATGTTGCATGTTGATCAAAAAATTGTAGGTAAGCAAGTAAAGAGGTAGATTACAAGGAGTCTTGTTGGAAGATAGAACTAAGAAAGAGATAAAGAGAAGGTATGAGTAGCTTGTGATTGATTTGTTGGTTTGAGTACATTGTTGATGGTTTATGATAGGTGAGAGAAAAAGGAAGATAAGAAAGGATTAAGGTGGTAGTATTGAAAATATAGAGATATTAACAAGCTCAAAAGAGATAAGATCATAAATGGAGTTTAGGAAATAGAAAATAGTCCTAGTGTGAAAGAAAAGAGGTGGAAAGGCCCTAGTGAGGTCTAATATAGAGAGCGAGAGGGGTTCCAAGTGTGAACCAGAATAAAGTGTTCCAAGTGAGGCCAACAAGAGGAAGATTATGTACCCAAGTGAGGTACTAAAGATGAAAATGAAAGGAGAGGTAGAAATAAAAGTGAGAGACAACGTTAAATCTAAATGCCACAATCAGAGAATGATGGAGATAGAAATTAAAAAAGAAAAGATGCATTGACAAGGATGGAAAGAGAGTTAATGCAAATGTGGAGTGTGTATAGTTTGAAGTGTGGAATAAAGATCAAGAAAAGAGTCAAGTGCAGCATTATAGAAAGAATTCAAGAGTCAGAAAATCATCAAGCAATAGAATGTGTGCAAAACCAATAGAAGGAGATGATTACATAATTGAATTTGATGAAAAAGAGAGGAAATGAGGCCTCAAATTTTTTATTCTAACATTTATTTGGCATAGTTGAATGTAGGTCAAGATGTGGAAATTGAAGAGCATGATTAGGATAAAGAGATTGATTGGACAACAGTCCATAGGGAAGAAGAAGCTGATGAATGTAAGAGTGAAGGTATAGCTAAAGATGAGGAATTTTTATACCTGGAAGATGGTGAACTACTTGATAAATAAGAATGGAGAGATGAGAAGCAAACAACAAGTAATGAATAAAATGCAATTTTTGATGAATATTATGAAGATTAAGATGATGTTTTTTTATAAATACATAATAAGTTTGTTTGAAGAGTACATTGGAGTAGTGAAGGATCAAGAATCACATGAAGTGCTTGAGGAAAGAGATGAATAGGTAAAGGAGGATGAGACTGATTTAACAGTCCATGAAATGAAGATGCACAGTGATGAGTTAATTGATTTGATAATAAAGAAAGGAGTAGTTGTAGTAGATGATAACAGGATAGAGGATGCTACTAACAAGGATATGAGCAAGCAAGAGACTTTGGAATGGTCACAAAAAAGGAAAAGAATATAACACGGACCAAGTATGCTAATGAAGAGGCAAAAATAATAATGTTAAAGGGGCAATAGATAAATAATGGGAACTATTACTAAATGCCATGAAGATTGAAGAGGATTATGAAAGCACACAAGGAATAAATATCAAAAAAAGATAAAAATATAGGAATGACAAGCAAAGAGTGGCAGATCAAAGCATGAAGTGGATGGAAAGGAGGACAAAGAAGTTAAGGTACAAGTGTGGCAATCAAGAGCACACACACTTATATGAGAATTTGAATGAATAAGACTCAAAAAAAAATTATCTCCTTATGAGTATGATGCAAGGCATCTTAGGAATGCTCAATGATTGGTCAAGGATGTGTATTGGAGTCATTTTTATGAGTGAAATTTGAATTTGAGTCTAAAATAAGTTTTCCTACCAAAAAGTATTTTCAAATTTTCAAAATGTTTTAGGTGGTCTAATAAAGTGTGAGTGAGTGGTGATGATATGTAAATGATAAATAAAGTTTTAATAGACATTTAAGGTCTCAAGAAAGGTCCTAAAGTGATTATGAGTAAATGAGTTAGTTTAAGGAGTGAGGTGGTAGTTAGGGAGTCCACCACCCTACATGGGTTTAGAGGTTGTTAGAGGTTTATTGAATCAAGAAATAGTTGTGGATATTGTTTTAGATTATAATTTGTATATAAAAAGTATATAGATTAAGTTTGGTTTGTATTAGGTGAGAGAGGAGGTGAGAATGCTCTAGCAATGCAAATAGGGAGCAATATAGAAAATTTGTCAAAACTCCTCAAGAAGTATCTCAAGTCTATGAATGGACTATTTTGTATCAAAAAATGTTATCATGAATAAATTAATGTATTTGATATATGTGTTCTCATTTAAATTTATATTATTTAATTAGTTTCTTTTTGCTTTGAATAAGACCTTGAGGCCACATATGCACAACCCTGTGTGTGTCTACAAGTTTTGAGGAAGGACTGTAGAATACAATAAAAAAAAGAAAGAGTTGCACCATTGTTTGAAGTGTGTAAAGTGAGAATGTTTATTTTGTAGTGTTATGTATGGGTTATGACCATATATATCCTTTATGATTGAGGGAGTACCTCAGTGTAAAATATATTCAAGAAGGGTATCTTAGAGGAAAAGACTCTTGAATTAATGAAACCCTTGTTGACTATGTCACAATCATAAAAAGAGTAAACACTTATTTTTTTATACATATATCCTTAGCATATGAATATAAGGAATGGAAAATAATATGATGGAATTTTAGTTACTATTTTGAATCCAATTATCAAGAAAATCAAATGTACATGCTACAAGGAGAAAAGGTCCTGATTGTTTTAGTAAGTGTCCTATTTTGGGTACATTACTATATTATCTTGTAATATTTCATCTTATCAAAGTTTTAATTGATGTATTTGATATTTAATATGGGTCCCAATATATAAATAGATATAAAAACTCTTAAAATTATGTAAGATACTGGTCGTTAATCAAATTACACAAGTTCCTGTTTAGACCTGTAGGAAAAACCCCTGTTGCACAATCCTCAAATTGTATGACTAAAAGTCAAGGGTCAGATTATAACTTAAGGAACAAGTGGAGGTTGATTTGATAAGTCATATATGTTTTTAAGGGTGTGAAAGACATCAATTAAACCTTTGATTCAATCTTGAGATTAATCTATAACACTTAATCCCTAAGTGCTAACATAGTCCTATATAAGGACTTAAGACTTGTATTTCATGATAAATAAGCCCTCATATGAAATATAAAGGGACTATGGAGAATTTTAATAATTAAATCATGGTCATATAGACCTAATAATGGTCTCTAATCCTTGTAAGGTAAACTAGAAACAAATATAATTCATTTGAGAAACTATTATGCTTTGCATAGTGTCATGTTCTATCTAGAAAGCCTGTATTTGAGTTGTTAAGAGCATGAAATGATGGGAGGATGAGTTATAATCAATTTTAAAAGTTATAAAACATAGAAACAAACCTATTGAAAGTGGTTTGTGTCTTTGAAACCCTATATAATGAAAGATATGCAATTTAGTAGGCTCTCAGCCTATATAGGAGATAAGAAACCCTAGGATTAGGGTTTTAAGGTTTCTAAGAGTTTCGACTATAAAAAAAGGTAGAATTTTTTAATATTTATATATTTAACATGATCAAAGTGATTGAATATGTTTCAAGTTTTTATGGCCTGGGTGGTGTGGATTTTGAGAGACTGAGTTGCAATAAGACCTAATTAGGCTTAATTAACAAGGTCTAGTGATGGAAAAGTGGTCTACAGGCAAAGTTAGACCATGAAAATTTGTAGGAGTTATATTGATAAATGGGATTGTAAACACTAGTTTATGTTCCAATAGGCTTTTTTACATTTCTATACACTAAGAAATTCAACAAAAAAAGGCTATAAGGATTGATGAAAAGGGTAGAGTATTAGAGAAAGGTGGTTTAGCTCTGCATCATTTCACAACCATCAAGTTTAGTAAACTTGAGCCACTGAATTATAGATTTTATAGATTCATTTGACTTGACCATTTTTTTAAGGTCTTCATCTAAGGCAACAACTCTATTAGGACTCTCCCATGATTAAATTTTGAAATAAGGGTGAAAACATAATAAGGTATCCCACTTTTTTGCATTTTGATGATATGAAGGCTCCAATCTCCCTCCCATAAAACTTTATTTTAGATTGATTAAATATATAAGACATGTTTTTTATTGTATGTACAAATACATAGTACATTCATAATTTTTCAAAAAAATGGAAGTTTATGAAATAATTATTTTGATATATGTTTTAATTTATATTTATTTACTACCCTATGGGACATATTATTATGGTTTAATCAATAAATATTCTCCTATTAAAACTTTAGGGTGGGATCCCTTTCATTATTAATGACCTTCATTTGTTCAAGAATGCTACCAATGCAATCATATATCTCCATGTTGTTGGTTCTAGTAAAATCCTTATATATCATTACCTTGAAAATTTAAGATATAAATGATGTAATGTATCTCACATTTTCAAATATTCTTTTCCTCACCACCACCTCTTTCACCCTCTCCGCTTAATTAGGATGTATCTCCCACTATTCTGAGTACACTTTTGTGGTAATATCATAAATTGAAATCTTCTTGCAACTAAAACATCCTCCCTAAAAAAATTAAGTAGGGTGAAATTGGATCTATAATGGATTGGGGGACTCATTCCTAAATAAGTTGTGAAAGATAACTATTGATGTGTGGGGGTTTCAAATGACCAATTAAAATTCCATAGAAACCACCACAACCTTTTTTATGAAAAATAAAAAATTTGATGTACCTCAATACATTGCTAGGATAGACAATACACATGGTCCACAAGACATATTGGTGGATAACATTGAATATATTTTCATCTACTTTGCACACATAAGATTCATCTATGATAATTTACAATACATTAGATGGACTAACCTCCTCAATATCCTCTCAAAAAATAATAATGATAAGTGATTAGTGTTTAATATCTAACCAACCTTCTTTTATTATGTTATATCCATTGAAGACCCATGTTTTCATCATTGCCTCCATTAATACATTAGCATTTGATTAGTTTTTATCAAAGTTGGTAGTCCTTATTTTCCTCTTCAGGAGGCTCACAATATGTAACTACTTTAGATATCTTATCCATATCCTCCTTGTAATAATGGTAGTAAGACACATGAAATGGGATGTTATTATCATAAATAATTCTCCCCTAGCTTGCACATTAAGTGTCCTTCTAATTTTACACATCCTCTTACATCTTTTATTAGTTCTAGCCATTATTGGGTTGTGCACCTAACACTACTTATGGATATGTTTGATCTTATCAATTTACTTAGGATTTTATACATACTTGTGATTATTGGCATTCATTTTGGTTTTGGAAACCATGTTAATCTACTTGATTTTGATGACTTTATTAAGGTATGCATTGAGATGATTATCTATCTATATTATTATATGAGTTAGTGATGAAAATTATGTCTTAGAAATACCCTTTGAAAGATAACACAACCTATTTATCCCCTTATATACCATTTTGTGGCCACACCATGACATTTATATGGAAACTCATAGTATGGCGACTTGTTTTCTCATAAATTGACAACATGGTTGTAACTTAGTAGTTCTTCCCAGTTATATGCCAAGTAGGGTTTTCAACAACTATTAATGACTCTTTTTTCTATTTTCACCAATTTTATGACCCATATACATGAAAAATTTTCCTCTAGGATGAATTCTTGATCATTTTCTCACACATTGGCTATCAAAAAATAATTTTCTCACACCATTGTTACACCAATCAGTCATAAGTATTTGAATTGCTACACTTGATTTTTGCACTCATTATAGTCATTCAATTAATTGGAAGTATTCACCATTCCCTAGTTTTTTTAGTCTTTATATGTTTACCTTTGTTTTGGAATAGAGAGGGATTTCATTGAGAATTTGGATACTCCCCTACTTCCAAGTTGTATATCTTTATCCATCTCCTCCTTGACTAGACAAACTTAGATCATAGGTTGGTAGAATTACTAGCATTATTAGGATAAGTGACATAAGGGAGGCTTGTTAGAAAGGTTTAAATGCTTATTCTTAATATTTGATATTATTTATAGGGTTATATTTGCATTCTAGGCTAGTTTCCTTTATAAATTGAAAAATCCATTTTGAAGTAGTATGCACATTTATGAACCATGCATTTATTTAGAAACAACAGACTTTTAAATCTAAATCGTTATTCCATTATTGAAATCATACTTTTATTTATGAATGACATTTATTTCCTTGAAAACAACATGATTTTCATTTACAAATAATATTTATTTTTTAGCATATTACATTCAGTTATGTGGGTAGAAAAATAAATATACCTTATTCATTTGCTTTCATTAGATTAGGCATTTTATTCTAACCCTATCCTAGTTATTTCAAATTATAGCCTTAAGTCCATGCAAGATAGTAAGATGATAATTGCTCTGGGATTCTAACTTTTTCCTTTGAATCATAAGTTTTTTTCTTTCAATCCTTTTCAAACCCTTATGAATTATTTGGATTGTTAGATATATATTTTTGCATACCCAATGGGACCTAATAGGTTTCATCCTCATTTGTTTCTACATTTTTTCTATTTTTAAGTTATTTCAAGTCAAATTTAGAGTGATTCTAGTCTCTCTACCTCTAACCATGACTTTCCCAATGAAATCACAGGTTTTAGTTTTGTAAGCTACAAAGTTTTCCTACTAACTCTCACCCAGGGAAAAAGATCTTTTAGATTTTATTTTATTCTATTACATTGTTTTTGGTCCTAATTTTTGTCTTTCTACTCCTACCTATAGGTTGACCTATAGTTTACCTCTGTTTCTAGCTTCCCCTTTGTTCATGTTTCATAGACCAATTTCCTATCTCCCTCCTTTGTAAAAACACTCTCATCATATTTTGGTTGAACCCATTGAATTGATATTAGAGGAATATCACCTACTATGGAACAACAAATGAATGTTAAAGTTGGAGATGCAACTTCCTATAAATAGTATGACCATCACCCTATCATCCTAATTTTTGAGTAGGTGTGGTAACTCTACAACCAACATAATTATTTACACTTTCATCCTTCAAAACTAGCTTAGCCAAGGAGACCTTGTGACTTCAAACTACTCTACCATCTAATGAGTCCAATAAATGAAGCTCATCTTACATATTATTATCATATAAACCTATTCTATTTTGGCCATCATTATAGACCTCACCCATACATTTATCCAAATTTTTATCATTGTTGCATATGTTTATTATTGTGATATAAGTTAATGATTTTTAGATAAATTATAAGTTTAATGTTTTTATTAATTATATTTACTAATAGTGCAAATAAAAATATCTGAGACACCTAAAATTTTATGAAGGATCTATATTTTTGCTAATGGTTTGCATCTATTATTTTTTTAAGCTATAACCATTATTTTTTTCACCTACAACCATTATATGCTTCATTTATAGGAACTATTTATTTCACCTATAACCATTATATGTTTCAATTGGAGACATTTTCTATTTCAATTGAACTCACTTTCTATTTCACCTATAGCATTTGCCTAGAAAATCACCTGCAAAAATTTCATATAAAACCACCCGTAATAACTAGCTATATAAATAGATTTTCAACTATGACAATTAGATCACAGCTAAAGATAAAGACATGATCCAACAAATATAGTGATGAATATTATATTCTTTCATAGTTATTTTATGGTTTCAACATTATATTTTATTGTTTATATTGTTATAACAATATGGTTTTTTTTGTTTTTAATGTTGAAGCTAATTATATTTTAGACACAACCATAATATTTATGGTTGTAACCATTTGATTATTTTAATTTCTAAATAAACCACCTACCTCCCATGTATAAGGAGTAGAGATGTAGGTTGTGAGTAAGATTGGAGTTCTTAAGTTGATAGATATAGTTCTTAGTTGATAATTGGAAAGCTAAAGCATAGTGGCATTATATTTCTATAAGACTGCCATAACAAAATTATTATGCAACAAAATCAATGTTGGATTAACTTAGTCATATCAAAGGAAGGAAGTCATGTTATATTATAATGAGGAATGGCCCACTCACATGGATATGGTAAATTGATTTCTCATATTTTATCTTAGTTTATTTATGTATTATTTTGTGTGTGCATTTCTTATTTCATGTTGAATAGTTGTGAGGTGTGATTTCATATATGTATAAACATCTTCCATTTTTGTATGTTTCAATCATCAAGTGTGGAAAGCTTCCAAATAATATTTTTGTATTTTAATTCCATAACAATTCTTATTTCCTTTATGCAATTTCCCTTTCATGCAAGTGTGTTTTCAATTCCTTACATTTTCATTATACAAGTGTGTTTCTATTATGCAACAATTAGAACCCCAACCTTTAAGAGAGACTAGTGTTGCATATACAGTGATGACACCTTGAAAGACTACATCCCATGGATTGATAATTAATTATTGTAGCATTATTAATAAAATAAGTGACTGCCTCATTAGCGATCATTGGTTGGTGAGGTTGTATGTACAATGATTGGATTATGTTAGTTTAATTGAGGAGTTTATTTTTCCCATCATTTTGGCATTATTTCTAGGGAGGTGTCAAGTATTAGGATATTTATAAATATGGGTTAAATTTATTGATTTTCTAGATTAATTTCTTGCTTTCTAAAATTAAATTTTTGGTTTCTAGATTAATTCTATTGCTTTCTAGATTAAATTTATTTATTTTTTACATTAAAATTTATATTTTTTAGATTAAGTTTCATTTTCTAGAATATTTTATTGATTTCTAGTTAAAATTTATATTCATGTAAGTAGATTTAGAAAAATCATAAAATCTTTTTTCAATCTAACCCTATGTAGGGTAGGGCAAAAATAATTTGAGTGAATATTGAGTTATTGTATGCAATGTGGGAGAACTTCAAAGAGAATATTATACATTCAAATTTCCCATCAATTTTACCATAGGTGCTACACCTATAAGGAATATTCACCCTTTTGCATTGCCTAATAAAGATCCTGACATATTTATTTTTGAGTTTAACATCCTATGTCATAGTTATGACTATAATCAGGATGCCCAAAGGATGAAATTATTTCCATCCACTCTTAAAGATACAACCCTCAGATGGTTCATGTGATTAGGAGAGAATAAAATTACAAACTATAAGGATATGAAGGTGAAATTCCTTTTCATATACTAGGACTACTGCAAAGCAAAATATTCTAAGGAAGATGATATCTTTTGGATATCACAAAAAGAAGATGAGTTATTGGAAGATAATATGGAAAGATTTTTGTTTAAATTTTAGTGGTATAAAAAAATAAGATAGATCACAAATCTATTGAAATAATATTTCTCAAAGAGACAACTGAATAATTCCTAGAAACTCTAGATATTAATGGGTAGTGGGGATGTTTTAAAACTGACATTGATGAGATTACCCTTTTGTGCAGGAATTACTCTCGATCTATGATGAAAAATACCTAAATAAAGAGGACACTATCATCCTCTAAATCCACTAATGAACTTTCATAGACATATATTGGTATTTTTTTGTAAGATGTGAAGGACTAAATTATCAGTCACATGGCAACAAAGTTAGACACATTTCATGCACAAAGGAAGCAAGAAGAAGTCAAACAAGTTTTAATTTTTTATTACCCATATTGTTGTAAGAAAAAATCATATTTTAGGGGCCAAAATACTAATATAATGGTTGAAAATATGATAGAAGAGGATCTTATTGAAACTAAAGGATATGGGGATCATATCTCTTATGGGGATGAATGAAAATCATGGTCACAAATACCTCATAATTCAAGTATGTCATCTGATTTTTCATTTCTAAATTCAAAATTTTTACCTACCCACCCTCATAATCATTATGATCCCACACCTTTGAATAAAATCCCCAAAATCATAAATAACCATTTAAAATACTCAACCCCAAGCCAATTTTTAGCATCTTAAAATTCATCCATTATAGCCATACAAAATAAATATTGTGTGGTATCCACCTTAAAATCAATGGCAATATCCATGGAAAGGAAACCAACAATTTATGATTATAATTCATGGGTTATAACAACCAAAATTGCACCTAAAATAAGCATTGAGTCCAAAAAATCTTTCATCGGTTTTAAATGTTGATGCAAGGTAGATAAGGAGTACATAATTGATTGTTGTAAAAAAAAAGATGGAAGCCATAAAGGTTATGGTCAAGGAACTACATGAGAATATTAACATATTATATGCATATGTTGGCATATCAAAAGTAGAGATAAGACACATGAATGAGGAAAATATTGAAGAGATGCTCATATTTGCATAATTTATCATACTTGTTAACAAATAAAGAGTGTTTATAGCAATAGAAATGAATGTACTTGTTGAAGAAAACCAGCCTACAACAATAGAAAAACATACACTTGTTAAATAAAAATAGCCTATATAAATATAAATGCATGTACTTGTTAAATAAAACTAGCCTGTAGCAACATAAAAAAATGAAGCTATTGGAGAAAACCAATATGTAAAAAAATTCTTTCAACCTATTGGTAAAATGGATCAATCTATATGATATATTATTGTTAAGTTGTGAAGCTAAAAGTTTCACTGATGCAAATGGTGGAGGTTACTGAGTGTTAAAGTAACCAACGTCAGTCTGATCAATCGATGTCGGTCATATTCAATGTACAGAGCAACCGGCATTAGTTAGGGGTCGGCCAGCATCGGTCAGACAGGAACCGACGTCGGTCACCTGTGTGTTTCCAGAACTAGTCTAATTTTAGACGGACAGTCAATTTGCATGTAAAGACTAATTTTAGTCTTGAGACTGCATTTCTAATTATTGTAATTGGGAAGTCTAATTATTGTTTGTATGGGATTTATTTAAGAGACCCATGGGGCTGTATTGTAAGAAAGGACTAAAGGAAGAGATCCTTTCGAGTGTAATATCAGTTGATTTGCAGGTAGCAAGATCAGGGAGATCTACATGGTAAGTAAGATCAGTTAGATCTGTAGGTATGCAAGATCAAGGATATCTACTTGGAGTACTTGGAATACTTGGTGGACTAGAAGTAGGCAACAACGGTTGAGTTGATTGTCACTTACTGGTGGAGGGAACAACTCTGTGTTTGAGTTATGATTGTAATTGATTGAGAGAGAGAACTCTTGAGGGAGAATTACTATACACCTAAGAGGTGTGGGAAGAGTGTGATTTCTTCATTGTATTTCCTTCTGGAAGAGTGTTAATACAAGATTGTATTGTCTCTCATATTCTGTGTTGTTTCTGAGTTCTATTTACATATTACTTCTGGTTTAATTCTGTGTTTAGTTGCTTATACAAAGGGAATCAATTATTCTCTTAAGGAGTAGGATCCTAACAAGTGGTATCAGAGCTACAGGTTCATCAGAGCTTGGTTCACTAACACCTTGGTTTCAGAGTATGTTAAGTGTTTGTTGATTACAGGTCACTCACAGGGGTTTCTGTTTGAGTGGGAGTAAAGCAATGGTAGAAGAAAGTAAGCTAAGAATGGAGAAATTCAATGGCAAGAATTATCAATTATGGAGGATGCAGATAGAGGATTATCTGTATCAAAAAGATATGTACTTACCGTTGGGTGGGGTTTCATGTAAGCCCACATGTATGCAAGATGAATAATGCAAGGTTCTTGATAGAAAGGCTCTAGGAGCTATAAGGCTGACCTTGACAGCTTCTGTGGTTTCCAACTTATCTCAGGCAAGGACAACGGTAGAGTTAATGGAATATTTGGCAAATTTATATGAAAAATGCTCAGCTTCGAATAAGGTATTTCTTATGAAGCAATTATTTAATTTGCAAATGCTGGAAGGTGGATCGGTATATAGTCATCTTAGTGATTTCCATGGTTTGGTAAACCAGTTAAATTCAGTCAAAATAGTTTTTGATGATGAAATTAAGGCTCTCTTAATCTTATGCTCTTTACCAAAAAGTTGGGATAGCTTGGTAATGGCAGTAAGTAATACTACGTCTGCTTCAAATATCTTAAAAGTTGATGATGTTGTTAGTGTAATCTTGAATGAATAAATTCACAAGAAAAGCATAGGGGAATCATTAGGTAATGCTTTAAGTGTTGAAAGCAAGGGAAAGCAAAGAGAGAAGGTCGAGCAAGGGAAATCAAGGTCAAAGATAGGTAGAGGATCCAAATCCAGGTATGGTAGTATAACCTGCTGAAATTGTGGAAAGAAAGGGCATGTAAAGAAAGATTGTTGGTTGGTAGAAGATCAGCATGAAGGAAATAAATAAGACAATGATGTAGGTATTATTGCACGGGATGCTCTTATATGTTCCTTGGATAAAGTAGAATCTTGGGTTTTAGATTCTTGTGCCTCTTTCCATGCAACCCCAAATAGAGAATTTTTTCATGATTATGTCCATGGAGACTTTGGAAAAGTTTATTTAAGGGATAGTGAGCCTTGTCAAATGGTTGGCAAAGGGGAAGTGCAGCTGAAATTTTAGACTGGAAACACATGGGTGTTGAAGGATGTCATGCATGTTCCCATCCTAAAGAGGATTCTAATTTCTGTAGGAAAGCTGGGTGATGAGGGTTGCACAATAACTCTCACAGTGGAATCTTGGAAAGTTTCCAAGGGTGCACTTGTATTGGCTAGAGGTAAGAAAGTAGGTACACTTTATCTATCTACTTGTATTACTGATTCTCCTTCTATTTTATCTACTTCAGATGTAGATGCAAAGATGTGGCTCTGTAGGCTTGGTCACATGAGTGAGAAGGGAATGGATGTTCTTGATACTTTCAAGACATGGAAAGCCTTGGTTTTCAAGGAGATGATGATGGACAGAGATCAGCTCAAGGGGATGAATAATTCTAAGCAGGGCAATTTGGACAAGGTTATGATTCAAAGTGAGCTCACAGGTAAAAGTCATCACTCATAGGAAAACACAGTTATCGATGATGGTTAGGTGAGAACCGACATTGATCAGGTAGGAACTGATGTCAGTCCAGTGGAGACCAAAGTCGGTGATGTTGGGCAGGTGGAAACCAATGTCGGTCAGGTAAGAATCGATGTCGGTCAGGTTGATTGCATGGAACCAACATTGGTTGGATGTAGACTGAGAGATGATCGGGATCGGTCATTGTTAGAATGAATTTTGGGCGGATAGCAAGCTATCAAGGAGTCTTAAACACCCATGTGGAGGTCAGAAAGGGTAAGTAAGCCTCAAATTTGTTATTCCCCTTCTTTATATTACTTGTTGCTCACTGATGGTGGAAAACCAAGAAGTTTTGAAGAGGCAATGCAGGTAGAATCTAGGAAATAGTGGGAGCATGGCATGAATGAGGAAATTGATTCCTTGGAAAAACACCAAACGTGGGATTTGGTTGAGTTTCCAGCTAGAAAGAAAGCACTGAAAGATGAATGGATTTACAGGTTAAAGAAAGGAGAGAATGGATAGGTGAGACAAAAAGCTAGGTTATATGGTCTTGAGCAAGCTGCAGGACAATGGTGTTTAAGGTTTGACAGGTGTATGACAAAGCATGGCTTTAGTCAATGTCAATGTGACCATTGTGTTTATTTTACCAGGTTAGATAATATTAGCTACATTATCCTGTTACTATATGTAGTGTATATGCTTATTGCAGAGTCACACATGCAGGGAATTATTGAGCTAAAGGTAAAATTAGCTCACATGTTTGCCATGAAGGATTTAGGTGCAGAAAATAAAATCCTTGGCATGAGTATTTCTAGAGACAGGGAAAGTCACAGGTTGATTTTGTCTCCAGAGGATTATGTGAATAAGGTAGTGGAGAGGTTTAATATGCAGGATGCAGAATCAGTTAGCACACCTATGGTTGGACAATTCACAGAATAGTGTCCTACATCACATGATGAGGTTTAGTACATGAGTATTATACCTGATATTGCCCAAGCAGTGGGAGTTGTCAGCAAGTTTATGGCCAATCTAGGAAAGGAGCACTGGAAAGCAGTTCAGTGGATTCTCAAGTATTTGAGAGGGACCAGCAGTGAGTATTCATGCTATGCAGGGTCAAGCACTTCTATACATGGGTATGTAGATTCAGATATGGTAGGTGACTTGGATGATAGGAGAAACACCATAGGATATGTGTTCACTGTTGGTGGAATGGCGGTTAGCTAGATTTTAGAGATGCAGAAGGTTGTTGCAGTCACAGTGACTAGCAAGGATATGAACCCTGTAGGTATGTTAACAAAGCTAGGAACAAAGGAGAAGTTGAATCTTCATTCAACTTCTATTGGTCTTCAAAATTGAACTTGAAGAGGGATACAAGCCAAGAAACAAAATTAGATTATGTACAGGTACAGGTGCAGCTATTTATCTCCAAGTGGGAGATTGTTAAGTTGTGGAGCTAAAAGTTTCACTGATGCAAATGGTGGAGGTTGTTGAGTGTTAAAGTAACTGACGTCTATCATATTCATTGTATAGAGCAACTGGCATCAGTTAGGGGTCGGCTAGCATCGGTTAGACAGGAACCAACGTCGGTCACCTGTGTGTTTCCAGAACTAGTCTAATTTTAGACAGACAGTCAGTTTGCATGTAAAGACTAATTTTAGTCTTGAGTCTACATTTCTAATTATTGTAATTGGGAAGTCTAATTATTGTTTGCATGGGATATATTTAAGAGACCCATGGGGCTGTATTGTAAGAAAGGACTAAAGGAAGAGATCCTTTCGAGTGTAAGATCAGTTGATTTGCAGGTAGCAAGATCAGTTGATCTGCAGGTAAGTAAGATCAGTTAGATCTGTAGGTGTGTAAGATCAAGGAGATCTACTTGGAGTACTTGGAGTACTTTGTGGACTAGAAGTAGGCAACAACAGTTGAGTTGATTTTCACTTACTGGTGGAGGGAACAACTCTGTGTTTGAGTTGTGATTGTAATTGATTGAGAGAGAGAACTCTTGAGGGAGAATTACTGTACGCCTAAGAGGTGTGGGAAGAGTGTGATTTCTTCATTGTATTTCCTTCTAGAAGAGTGTTAATACAATATTGTATTGTCTCTCATATTCTATGTTGTTTTTGAATTCTATTTACATATTACTTCTGGTTTAATTCCGTGTTTAGTTGCTTATACAAAGGTAATCAATTGTGCTCTTAAGGAGTAGGATCCTAACAATTATTACATGTGATGACACAAAAAAAGATATTTTATCAGTGTTTGCATGTATTATAAATCATCCCATAGCATGTATGCCTACAAAAGACATTGTATCCACTAGTGAAAACACGTCTTGTAAAAGATCATTTCTATAAGAACAGTGGCATCCATTAGTTAAACTTGACTTGTATAAGTTATGAAAAAACTATAGACTATTTATTATGCAGTGGATGGTAAAATTCAACTTGTAAAAGTATCTACATGATTTTTTGCATGCACTTGTTTATAACCAACCTAAAATATCTTTTATGTGCAACATATGATTTGTTTATCATATAATTGACATTAAACAACATGCAACATTTTCAATTAAAATAGACCATTTGCTTGTTGGCAAAGACCAAAGGCATGAAAAGAGTGATAATGTGTCTACATGTGAGTAAATACATTCTACAATTACTACCAATACACACAAGAAAATAGTAATTGATATTGGTGGAGTAAATCAATGGAAAACATCTTAATCAACACATTTTTTAGGGTATTTAGGATATTGCCAAATTTAGATAAAATTTCATTTTTAGTGAAGAATTGGATGGTTACATAAATGGAAAGTGTGTCTAGCTTTAGGGGATCTACCCCTCAACCCTACCTTATATCATAATAGGGAGCATAATAGGGGCACTACCCCTAGACCCTCCTGGAGGTTGTCATTTATAGACCCCTGCCCTCAAATTCTAGAGCTAAAGAAGAGAATTATGGAGGAAATGAGCTAACTATAATTACTAGTTTTATGACTCATATCTCTGATGAATATATTTTAGATTTTCTATTTTATCATCAATAGTATTGAAGCTTCATATATAAATTATTAATGTTTCATAATATGAAAGTGTAATTGAGGAAATTTTATAGGGAGAGAGAATTTTTCAAAGTTAAGTAATATAGAAGAAGCTTTTATTATCTATTACTTTCATTGATGTAGAACAAAGGGTTAGTTTTAATGCAAATATTTTTGGTAAAATAAGGACAACACACACATGAATTCATTAGCTATAAATGGGACCCAAGGAAATGAATATGGAAGCAAGCAGGGGTTTTTTCAAATAGAACCTCAGCCATCAACACATGTAAATTTAGGTATGCATATGTGCCATTTTTTATCCATTTTTATTTTCTTATCCTGTTTCCCATAAATACTTCACATTTAATGTTTGAAATTTATTCCCACCTCTATCTCACTATTGGTCAAATTACTACCAAAAACCACATATCTAATGGTTGTGGTTTTAAGGTCACTCATGGAAACCACCTCCCCAACACTAACAAACACAATATGTTGGGTTTTAAAAATACCCATAGTCATAACGAGTTGTGATGTACTAACAACTAATATTCTAACCCAACCTTCCATTAAAAAGTCTAAAATTTCATTTCCAACCTACACATAACACTAATAACAAACTAGTCTAACCAGTTTGCAATAATGAAATGATGATAGACCCCACATACTAAGTAGACTCAATATGGTTCCACCTCTATGTAAGGATTTTGAAACTACTTTGAATCAATCATAATAAATAAACTACCTTGAAGAAGTCTCTAAAATAACACTAAAACATTTTAATTCAAATAATTTCCAATGCTTGCTCCCCTCCATTATAAGGTTGTACTACTACAAATTCATACTTACAAAACTTAGCCTTTGTAAAAATTAATTTTTTACATAGATTAATGAATATTTGTGTTCTTATTTTAACCTGTAACTCAAAAAATACTTTAGCTCAAAGCCCACTTTGGGGAGGTAACCACTAATATTATATAGACCTTGTTTTCCATCAATAATTCATCCACATGAGTCATTTAGTTTTCTCTTAGCAGCAATTTATAAAACTTTGATATTATTGATCTCATCTATAGCTTTTAGCTTTGTATCCATATTCTATCGCATGGTATATATGTTGTATATGTTTATTTTTATGATTAAAACTTATAATTTATGGTTTTATACTATTGGTCATTTGGTATAACCCATGTTAAATTTTCTAAGCATAAAGTATGTTACTCATAGTAACTACAAATCTACCACTAACAACTATAAAGCTACCTATAACAACTACATGTCTACCTATATCAACTATAGACCTACTTGTAGCAACTATAGGTATGCCTATTAGTCAAAACATAATATTATGTCCCACTTTTTGACATAAAGAGGTCACATACAATTCTAATACACCCTCAAAATATATTCAATTTGGGTCACTAATATTAATTAAACTTATATTTTTATCTTATATATATAAAGATGCAGTGCATATACTTCAAAATTTTAAAAAAATCATTAAGTATTTTTTAGGATTTATTATTTAATTATTTAAAAAAATTGTTTAACTAGTGGGACATAGTATTATTATTTGACTTTCGTAGCAACTATAGACCTACCTACAACAAATATAGGTCTACCCAAAACACAACTACATAACATACTATATCAACTATGGTGCAACCTTTAGCAATTATAGTAGTTTGCTACAAAATGTTTTTGTAAATTTGATACACATCAGATGAGGTAATGCCTAAATGTAATAAAATTTAAAGTCCAAAACTAATGCATATTTGAGTTGTATATTGAGTAACTTGGTCACTTCAAATCAAACACACATTTCCCTTTATTTATGTACAAAATATTTACACAATAAATCAATCCATTTGTAACATTTTATTCAACATATTGACTATCCTCTTAGATAGATCATCCCAGTTGTAGGATTTTCATATCATATTTTTCCACATTAAATACTTTAAACAAAAATTTGGTCCATTATTGAATTAACTAAGATTAATTTTTTACTTTCTTACAAAATATTTTTGCATTAGTATCCAGTTGATGTCCCAAATAAAAACTAAAACTAAAACATCATCCACAAGGCTATAAGCTAATGAACTTGAGGAAGCTATGATCATATTATTAATTGAACATGACTATATTTAATTATAAATATCACCAAAAATACAACACTATTCATTGGTTTCTAATGATGTTGATTTTGTATAATGCATGCTAGGATGATTTTTCAAGTTTTGAAGGACATTTGAGGACTAGAGTGACATTTATGTTTTCCTCCTTGATGCCTCAATAAGAGTTGTCCTTAATTAAATGGATGGAAAATTGAACCTTGCCACACATAACATTATTTTTGGCATTGAGATCAATTGTGTGGTAAATTTTAATGCATTCCTTGTGCTTATACATGTTATTAATAAAAAAAATTCCACTAGTAGATTCCATGTTCTTGTGCATCTTATTGTAGTATCTCAAGCATAAATTAAATCTTAGTGGCTTCACTATTATATAAATTTTACTACCTGAGAAATATAATGTATCCATCCTAGATGAAGCCTGAAATGAATAATTATATTTAAGAATTTATTCACAACTAACATCTAATGCATAATTTTACAGGTGGTTGATGAACATATTTTTATGATTTCTATGAAAGTTTTTGGATTGCAAAAAATTTGGTTACATTAATATCTCTTAATATTTCTCTTTGAGTACCAATACAAAGGACACCCATTAGTTTGATACATGCTTAAATCTAGGGGAACCCACATGTTTTGATGAATTTTTTCAATAAGATTCACATCACATGGAGGCCACCAAACAAATAATCATGTGGCATGATAGGTGCAATCAACAAGGAGATTTCTATTGAAATATTGGATACTAATTCATAATTTTATGCAAAAAGACAACCAAGCTAAAATATGAACAAGTGGTCCAAAAGTTGAAGGAAATTTTACAAAGGAAGATGGAAGATGTATTGCTTATTTTATTAGGATTTCCTTCTTCGTTAATAGACATCACCTCCACTTGCATTGATATGGAGAAATTTATGCATTTTTGGATTGATTTAGGAGTTGTAAATTTTATGGTGTAACTTTTTCCTAACCTTGTCATCATGTTATCATTTCTCAAAAAAAATCAATGAAAACCTTTGGGCATTATTAACTGGCTTGTCTCAAAAAAACTAGCTTACTAATTGACCAAGTGTTGAATAAAGAGCATTGATGAGAAATTTGACTTACCAGATAATCCAAAGAAAATTTATAAATATATTTAAAAATTACTAAATAAATAAATTAATATGTCATGTATTTTCATTTTAAAGTCATTTATAATTTGTTTTAGGCCTATTGAGACTCTAGGACTAGTTTTAAATTGTTACAAGTGCTTGAAGCATGATCATCCTTGCTAAAAATGCTAAATATTACTATTTTTAAGGGTACATTAAAATCCATGTTTTGATTCTCATGTTTCAAATTCTTTAATAACTTAATATAGATTGCTCCCATTCATTTTTGGCTACAAATTCATGTTTATACCGTATTTATGTGTTCTTGTAGTCTCTCAACCTAAATGGATGTAGGTTCTCATGTTGTACTTGTATCCATTAAAAGACTAGTCATATATTCCAATCCACTACTATATTTTGGTCCTTTAGGATCTACCAT
The DNA here is from genome assembly GCA_037957365.1 of Torreya grandis. Taxonomy (NCBI): domain Eukaryota; kingdom Viridiplantae; phylum Streptophyta; class Pinopsida; order Cupressales; family Taxaceae; genus Torreya; species Torreya grandis. The sequence goes on along the minus strand of JARHVA010000638.1, from coordinate 3,189,372 downwards.
TAGTTTGAGAACCAATTTTTACTACCTTGACATATTCTTTTGCTATTATAATTATTTTTTGTCTAGTCACAAGACACCCTATAATCATATTGTTTCACTGTAGGCACATGTTGGTTGCTCTATTGGAATGTTTTTCATTCAAATTCCAACTCTCCTACATGTTCTCATCATTCAATATGATAAATGGTTAAATATTTCACTTGGTTACATTACCTAAAGGATTTCATTCTGCCACTTCAACATATCTACTACCAACATCTTCAATATCAGCACCATATTTTTGGTAAATCACTATAAAATCAAGAAAAAAATAATTTTCATTAAGATTCATTTATTTTAATCTTAACATTAATTTATGAAACTAAAACCCTTTTTTTTTTCCTCTTATAAACCCTTCCCAATAGCTATAACCCAACTATTTAATCCTTATTTTATAACATTTGAATTTATTATTCCATTCCTTACCATCACCTTCCATCTATCTTCAATTCATTCCCATACCCTTACACATTTCACCTTACATTTGTCCTAAATTCATCTCACATATTGCTATCATATAACCCCCTTATATTTTGGCCATTGTTATAAGCCTCACCCATACATTTATTCATATTTATATCCTTGTTGTATATGTTTATTATTGTGATATAAGTTAATGATTTATAAAAAAATATTATAGTTTAATATTTTATTATGTGGATTTACTAATAGTGAAAATCAAAATATTTGAGACACCTATGGCCGTATGAAGGATTTACACATTTATTGATGGCCTACAATAATTTTTTTATTTTAGCTACAACTGTTGTTTGTTTAACTTATAGCCACTATCTATTTTAGCTATAGTCACTATCTATTTCACCTACAACTACTATTTAATTCAGCTATAGGCATTGTTTATTTAACCCATAACAACTACCCATAAAATCACCCACATCAACTAGCTATATAAACATATTTTTAACTATAATATTTAGATCTCAGTTGGAGACAAAGAAATGTTCCCATAAATCTAGGGATGAATATTATACTATTTCCTAACTATTTTATGGTTGTAACATAATATCCTATTGTTTATATTATTGCTACAATGTGGTTTTATTGTTTTTATAGTTGAAACTCATTGTATTTGTTGGGGATCAACCAACAATATGATTACACTTATGAAAGCAATAAACCGTGGAATTAAATCAGATAGATAAGTAACTAGAATCAGATAATAGCAAAGAACAAGAGATACAAGAAACCACCCTGAAAACTTGTATTAAACTCTTTACAAAAGGAATACAATTGAAGAAACTTCTTTCTTCCACACCTCTCTCAGATGCACAAGATCTCTCTCTAGATCTCTATCCCTTAAGAGCTCTCTCTCTCAAGTACAATCAATTCCAACAACCTGGATTGATGCAACTCTATACTGTTCTTCAACATTCACATACAATGAACTACTACAATAATCACACTAAGCTAAGAAGATCTAATTCTACATATAGAATTAGGAGACTTGAGCATGCACTTACAACCAACAGTTAAGCCTCTTGAACAAGGGCTCTAAAAACAATCTTACTAATAATAGAAACGTGAACTTAAGACTAAGACTTAAACTCATCATGCAAACACTCGCTTCTATCCTCGGAAATAGCATTCTGGACGCACAGGTAACCGACGCCGGTTCCTGCCTGCTTGCCTGTGACCGGCATCGACCGATCATCTGCCGACGCTGGTGTCTCTTTAATTGCACCGGACCGATGCCGGTCACTCCTGACCGACACCGGTGACTATGTAAACCTGCAACTTTGGTAATGCGCTCATATGTGAAGCTTTTAGGCTCCACACCTTAACAGTATTTTGGTGACAACCATAAGATTTATGGTTGTAACCATTTGAGTCTTGTAAATTATAAATAAACCACATACCTCCCCTATATAAGGAATAGAGATGTAGGTGGTGAGTAAACTTGAAGTTCTTAAGTTGATAGATATAGTTCTTAGCTAATAATTAGAAAAATGGAGAATGTTGTTGTTGTATTTTTGTAAATCCACCATATAAGAATTATTATGAAAAAAAAATATTGAAGTAACTTAGTTGTATCAAAGGAGGTAATTAATTCTCCATTATAAACAAGGAAGGGCCCACTCGCACAAATTTGGTAGACTAGTTTATCATACGTTATCTTAGTTTATTTCTATATTATTTTGTGTATGCATTTATTATTTCATGTTGAATAGTTGTGACATGTGATTTCATATGTGTATAAGCATATTCCATTTATATATGTATCATTCATCAAGTGTGGGAAGCTTCCAAATCATATATTTGTATTTTAATTCCATAACAATTCCTATTTCATTTATGCAATTTCCATTTCATGAAAGCGTGCTTTCAATTCCTGTCATTTCTATTTTGCAAGTGTATTTATATTATGCAATGATTAGAACCCCAACCTTAAAGAGATACAAGTTCCACACATACATTGATGACATATTGAAATACTACCTTCCTTGGATTGATAATTAATGATTGTATCATAATCAATAAACCAAGTAGATGCCACATTATCAATCATTGGCCAATCGGGTTATATGTATAATTATTGGACTATGCTAGTTTAATTGGGGATTTGATTTTTCTTGTAATCATCCCTTGATCATAATTTGGGAGACCCTTTATCTATATGGAGTGAAAATTATCTATGTCAAATCATGGAAGGTTTTTATAGACACCTCTAAGAAGTTAATAGACATGCAAATCATTAGTATTCTCCTAGGAGCCATAGGTAATCAGTTTCTATATATAGAGCTAGCACCTACTATCCTTCAAGTGTGTCTACTAGTTATCATAAATTTAACCTTCTTTTCCATCACATTCCCTAAGGCTGACTCCACATCAGGATCCTTAGGTAGACTACTATCACTTGGATTAAGATTGTCACTCAAAATGTGAGATACGATCTCATCCTCTTACTCCTTCCTTTGATGTTTTGGTTAGCCATGTTGATTTCAACCACCACTTGAGTTTTTATAATTCATAGAGTGAGTACCATGTCTATTAAAATTCATAATATGATCCTTCTCCTCCTTAATGGCACTCATTGGGTATGCACTGTGAAGACCCCCTACACCATGCTACCCTTAAAAGTCATTTGCCTACCTTTGTTTGCATGGATCTTCCACCTTAGAACCTAAATCTAGGTTTATATCAATAAGCTCATGGACCTATGGACCCCTATTATCATAAGAATTATGTAAATTTTCATTACCATTATATAAGTTATCTTCATCTCCTAGAGATTATCCATTCTTATGATTTTTTTATAGGAACCCCCTATCCATGTAGATTTGAGTTATTCCCCTTTCTACTATTTTGCCTACACTACCCAAGTTCACCAATAACTAGGATGTGAGTCCTTCATAACATATAAAAACATTTATTATGGTATGTTTGGATTTATAACTCATGATGATATTATTCTTAAGATATTCACTCATACCCTACATGTAGAGGCCTTGGTTTGGTTCTAGAATCTACTGCTATATTCCTTTTATAAATTTTTATTTTATTGAGTGATTTCATTAAATTATTTAATATTTCCAAATATTAAACTTTCCATATATTCATTCACCTATATGATTTAGTTTAATGGTGATTCAAACTTTTACTTTGTCCATATATGGTGATCACTTGTCCATGTTTTTAGGATAAGGTTCACAAATGATCAACTCTTTGATATTTTCACGTAATAATTGAGTTGAAAGACTCACCTTAATTTAATTAAGCATGAACCTAAATCATATTAATAAGTTGTTAAAAAGTGTCTAATGATTGATTCTTTTTTAGATTTGGGCTAGTATCCAGCCACCTCCTAGCCAAAATCCATCCTCCTCTTGTGATCACAACTATAGTGCAACTGACGATGTTGTAACTAGTTCTCCATTGAAATGAAGTAAAATAAGGGTGGATGATAGGTCAATTCCTTGAGTAATAAGGATGATAAAAATGTAAAAATTAGAAACAAATCATATATTCTCATGATCCCACCAAGTATCATAACAAGAATGAGATGAGAGCACATTTTGATAAAGAATGTGACATATAGAAATATAATGCTAAGGAATCTCATCCTATATAATCCCCATTTATTTTGGATAAATTAAAGTTGGATGTCTTCAAGGAGCCTCTCCTTAACCATGATAATGAGAAGGAGGAGGATAATAAGAATAAATAAAAATCTAAGGCCCATCGCTCACTTTCTCTTTATTTAACTTTTTTGGGTCATTTTTCCTTGTTTATGTTGCAAGACAATGATAAAAACCATGGGGTAAATATCATTACCACCATTTGCATAGTTTACATCAGTTATGAGTGTTATGTCAACACATGCTCGATATGGAATACCAACCCCAATAAAGATGCTAATGATGTTGGGCCTTCAGGTTAAGCCCTTAAGATAGATAATCCCAAAGTTAGATTTGAATTTTAGTGTAGTATTCCTTTGTGGGTGCAATCCATACTCAATCATAGAGGTTTTACAATCCATTTCCACTAGGACCTTCTTCACCTTTTCCCTAAGTAAAAGAAAATTCTATTTGATGATCTCAGTCTATCTGGTGAGGCACCAGTATGAAGTGAGGCTAAGGTTATCTTCAATTTACCCACTTTAGAATGTACTTGTGTCTTATCATTTGACCAATATTAATTACTTGATGCTTGAGTTATTAGTAAGAGATCTCATTTCCCTATATATATATATATATATATATATATATATATATATATATATATATATATATATATAATAAATGCTTGATGTTCACAACAACATTATCATTAAAAAATACATCACTTGAAACTATTAGCATTAACCAAGGTATATATATATATATATATATATATACCTTGGTTAATGCTAATAGTTTCAAGTGATGTATTTTTTTATGAGAATGTTGTTGTGAAGATCATTCATTTGCTAGTGCTCAACATGATAGGAATTATTCATAAGAAGCTTTATTATTCTAAAAATAACAATGTCAGTTTTAATATTTACATTATTTATCTAATGGGTAATGTGAAGCTTCAAGTCAAGTATGGACCCAAGATGGTATAAACTAAGTTTTATATGCTAAACCTAGATATATAATAAAAAATGATCCTTGGCCATCCTTGGATAGCAATTATGTATGTTGTTATTTCTACTTTTAGAGTATTTCAATTTGAGCATGAATGATAGATTCATATACACTTACCTATACCTTGGGCTTAGATATATGCCTAGACAAATCCCTTTGATAAGGCTTTAAACATTTCCACCAATTTTATGGTTTAATGTTGCATGTTCTTGTTGACAAATCTTGCCTTGTGAAGGATGATAAACATGACCCCATCAAGTATAGTTCCATATTCACTTTTGTAGTTATTAATCATCACTCTTAGGCACCACAAGTGGCATACTCTCAATCACCTAGTGGATCTCCTCATACCACATCGATATGGTCACTTTTTGGGTATATCTTTCTTGTTATCCCCTCTTCCTCTAAGCATAGGTCATCATATAGGTCTTTATCATCCTTAACATCCATCAATGTAATGAATTCTTATCTTGAGGATCACATTTCCCATGATAACAATTTTTGTGCCACTATGTGAATTTGGAGGTGTGATCCATCATAAATGAGCAACAAGTTTATAAAAATATCATGAAATCCCCTCACAAATGGCACCTTCCTCCTCATGGATAACCCATATTTCACTCTCATTTCACCTCTCTTAGTGATCTCTCTTATACTTTTGATCTTGGGGGTAACTAAGACCTTGTGTCTTGTTTCATTACCCAGAGAATGGTGCATACTATTTAACTAACCTTGAGGGTGATACCATTTAACTCAACCAATGTGTTATACCTTAAGACATTTCATGTTTGAGGGCCAATTTTAAGTCCCATCATAGGGGTCTTGCCTATGGTGGCATGAAATACCTCTCTGCTCTCACTTATAATTAACCTATGTGTCACATGTGTGTATGGGTGCATGAGGGTTATTTATTATTATTTTATATTTTTTATTAATGGTAAAAGTGGATTTTTAAAAATTTCCTTGACCTTTAAAATAACTAAATAGTCATGGTCATCAAAAACTAGATAATACAATATTGCTTGTAAAAGAGACAAAAAATCAACCCAACACAACAACAACAATAACAAAAAAGCAACAACCACAAAACTAAAAAACAACTAAGACCATTTCACAGAATTTTCCTTTCATAATCTAAGGGTCATATTCAATGGTTTTAACTCCTTATTTCTTTTTCATTTCTTCTTTTTTTCACCACCATCCATTCACCTCTTTACCCTAAATCAGGCAAGATAGGAATGGAGTGTTTAAGAACATCACCAAGTTTATAATTCAATAGTAGAACCCTGGCTAACAAACCTTCACCTTCTAAATTAGACTCAAATGGAATCCAATCCCTAAAAATTTCACTATATTTAAATGTAGTATTATTTTTAGGTTCCTTGCTAATGGTCTCCCCATACGGAGCTATTTCCATATGGGTTTATGGGACCATATTTGGCACTTCACTTTCATCTTCACTTTTAACAATAGTTTCAACTATTATATGTTTTAAACCCACATCTTTCCACCAGGTATTTCCTTTTTTTCTCTTGATGCTTGAGAAATAATTGACCGAATGACTAGTATGAAAACATCTATGACATCTAAAAGGTAAGCCTTCATAATCAATAGGTTGAACCCAAGTTCTATTCTCCAAAATTAGATTTACTTGAGCTAGAATCTCTTTAGTAACATCAACATTAACCAGGATTCAGGCATACATTGAATGGCCACTTTCTTCTATTATGGTATCCTCTTGCCAAAATTCACCAACAAAATTGCATATGGCTTTAAAAATAGTATGGTCCCAAAACTGAAGAGGTAGGTTTGGAATTTGTATGTAAATCAGTTACGTAATAAAAGTGTCAGTATGGGGGTTGAAATAAAAATTCTAGGGTTTATCCAATAGCATATGCTTATCTTCCCAAGGCCAAAATTATTCATTGAAAGCAAAGTCTTTCTCTTCAGTATAGTCAAAAATTACTATGAAAATATCTCTAACACAAGGTCTGATTTTGATCTTACCTTATACTAATGCTTACTAGTGACCTTTAATCCATATATGGAGGTCAGGGAGGATAGGCTAGAAGACATTAAACTTACAAATCATTGCATTTAAATAAATCCACTCTTCCTTATAGAGGGTCACCTCTAGTGCCTTCTCATCAAAAATGATAGTCTTCTTAACTTTAACATGGGTTAGAGGCTTAACCTAGCCAAATATAGATACCACCACTATATAAGTGGGTCTATTCCTCATAGTTTTCCACTCTCCAACTGATTTTACTACCTTTTTCAACATTGGGTCATGGCTTGTAGCATAAAATCTCCCTTTTGGGATCTCGGCCATTATGGAAATAGGGGTTGAGTCCCTTACAGCCATCGAACCATTCTCCACCAACATGGTCTTCCCTATCTCCCATGTCTTCACCTTAGTGCCCTTGGTCATCTTGGACAACATTTGAACACATACACTATATAGTTATAAAACATGAAAAGTACATCCAACACATACAGATCATACACACATATACTAATAATTAGAAATGCATATACAATCTCAATAGAAGATGTGTCTCTCTAGGTACATCATATGGATTCATGAGAACCTAGGTGTGCATTTATAAAAACTACCACACACATGGATAAATACACAAAAACCCAAGTTAACCTATGACCTGGTCCTAAATCTAGTCATCCTCTAGAGAATCAAACACCTCCTCAAGGCTATCATCTCAAAATCTCCCTTTATGGCACTAGATATTATCTTTTCTCTAAGGATTCGATCCTTACCTAAAGAGTCACTAAGTTCTCCTAATTCATTAGAATTCCTTGTATCTTTACCTTGGCTTATGATTATCCTCCTATAGCAACATTACCCTTATTTATAACTTCCTTATATTTATTTATACTCTAGTATAAATCACCAAATATCTAGTATGCAAGCATATAAAGATGGAATGTTGAGGGGTTTCTCCCCTAGTCATGCTTCGTGGAACTTTTAAAATACTTCTTGCATTATCTATTCCACCTTTGGTCCCATCATATTCGATACTAAACCTACACATGCATGAAAATTGAAGTATGTTAGCATAATATATAAACTTTTGCTATCACTAAAGTAAGGTATAATACTAATTAATTTTAATGTTTATTATGTCCTTAAGTGAAGGGACCACTCCAAATTACCCCTATGACTATTGATTCATATCCTATCTATGGTGATGGCCCATCAACATGTTATTTATAGTGCCTCTTGAATACCCTAATATCTATGCCTTTTGATGGTGTTGTTACTAATACTAGCATTGTGGCTACTAGTATTGATGTTACTACTCCATGTACTGCCCTCCTCTTGGTTTTTCCTTGCCTCCTCTCTAATCTAGAGAATATTTCCCTAGGAGTGTGTATGGACCATCAGGATCATATAACTTAGTTTACTTGATCTTTGCCTCCACATCTACATCTTATGCCCATATTTTTGTAATTCATGGGTCTCTATTGTATGATATTCATATATCAACACTAAAATCATAGCAGTGGATATGTTTGCTCCCCTAATACCATTACACCCAAATGGCATCTATCGATAGGTCTAAATAATTTTCTTCTCCATGAAGTGATCTTCAGAATAGTAGTGGGAGTCTCTCATAGTCCCAACCCAAGATTATTGTATATTATCCTTATAATTCCCTATTGCTAGATTTTATCTAACTAGTAGTATGTTCTACCTATGATGTATTGCCCCTATGTGTAGGTATGTTCTCTCTTTGCACTATGTATGGTACCAGTCCACTAGAGTGAGATGATTTTAGTATTATTTCTATAATATACCCTATTAAAAGTATATCCTAATATCACTCACCATAGCCATGACACTCCCAAAACTCTCTTAGATATTTGCATGTAATTGGTATGCCTTGGACAACATGTGTCTACACTAATTTACATGTTGGCACTATTCCATACAACTTGTATACATCCTCTATGTTGAGGATGACATTGATATCATACCCTAGCTATAACATGTGTCTATTAGGAACCCATGTTATGAATAGTGAGTTTAACATCTCTATAGTGTGACACATTGAGACTCCATGTGATAGCCTCCATATGCTTGTTGCTCTTAGTGTGACCTGATTAGCCAATGGTAGGGTGTTTTCTTATGCTACCATCCATGGTTAAGCCCTCCCTTTATTCCATATCTCATATAAATTTTAAAGAGTTATTTGTGACATAAGAGCGGGTTATAATTGTCATTGTCACATGCCTCCTCTTTGATCTGATACACCTTGTGTTTACGCCAAAAAAACACAATGAATATGGATTATCCCCCAAAAAAGGATGCAATGAAAAACCAATTATTTAAACCCTACTACTCTTTTTATTTCCCTTTTATTATTTTCACTATCTATTTGTGACCAAACTGATATTTTTTAGAGAAATTTGTGGCCTACCCAATTTTATTGAATCCCTACAACACCACCATTGGTTATCAAACCATTCTCTAGAGCATAATTTTTTTTAGCCTTAGGCTTTGTTATTGAAAATTTTATTAACCTATTCAAAAAATTTAAATATTATCATACTTTTCATTAATCTTAAGGTAACACAATGAAAACCAACTTGATTTGAATTCTTGATTATTGTGTACTTATTTAATTGCATTTGATTGTCATTGTTTGGTTATGTTCAATGTAAATTTTAAGTGGTATTTGCATCATAATCATTTATAAATATTCACTAAAGTTGGCATAGTTCATTGAAAACATGGCGGTAATCAGTTGATGATTGTTATGAACACTATTAGATTATATAAAGATATAGAATTTAGTTTGTGCAAGTTACAAATCATACAAACATGTTACTTTCATCACTTGCTAATGTTATTTAAAATATATTTTAGTTATTAATGTTCTTCTAAAAATATTAATATTTTTCAACTTGTTGATAGTATATTTCCAAATCAACTCTTGATTGTCAATTTCAATGAAATAATATTTGCACATCACCCTATCAATGTCATTTTTATTTATTTTTAATTTAAGGAACTCATGTTTATTTTTTACCTTTATATATGAATATCAAAGTATTCATATTATTTAGAATCAAGTCATGGTGAATCAAATTTTGATTCTATACTACCCTAGTATTGTATCTAAACCATATCCTAAACCTAAAGGTCATAGTATCTACATGTTTTAATACTTGGCTATATTAACCTACACATATAAACTTCAAAACAAATAAGTTATATTATGTACATTGAAATCAATTCAAACGTAGATGTAAATATTTTAAATGAGTCATATATATGTGTTTGATACTTTGAGAATTCATTTGGTCATGTCATATTAAGGCTTAGAAAGTTTGTAGAATATTTAGGTAGTTGACAAGTTAGTAAAATTTGACAAAACATGCACTATTTGTATACTATTTAGTCAATTTGGTGTATCACCCAAGTTGGAAAGAACTAGTAGAATTAATTTTAGTAATGACTCCAGTTGGATAGATATGCACATATTTAATGTAGCATGGTTATTCATTTTGCATTTTCATTTGACAAAGATCTAAGAGGTAGTTTAACTCTATGATTTTCAAACCAGTGAGTTTATTACTTCTTACCAATGTTATGGGTTGACATTTTATTTTATTTCATCACTTCTTGGAGAGTTTCAAGTAGTTATGACTCAACATAGTTTTTATTATCGCATGCATCTTGAAGAGGTATGTTCTGCTCATTCATCTTTAATGAATATAATTTATTTTCGATTATTTTCACCCACCGAATGTCTGATACTCTGAGTATACATTCTATTTAATTCTATGCTCATTTTAGAACAATCTTTGCATTTTTTTAAGAATATTCATGTAATTTTTAAATGACAACATGCATGGTTAGGTACATTATAATTTTGGGTTTTGAACTTGTCTAAAATGACAGTTTGGAAGTGGTAGTTTTGTTGACCATGTATGCATTATTGTTTATGTTGTGTTCATGGCAGTTGTAAATATACATGATTATTTTTGGTTTTGTTGAATACATTGTTGTTTGGTTTGAACACATTTGTTTATTTTATATTTAGTTTGAAGAAAGTTTTACATTTGAGTTTTGTGAACATTTCAATTGGTTATTTAGGGTTCAAGCTTGGAATTTGGTTTGAGTATATCCTCAACTTGAATTTTTAGTTTGTCTCAATGAAAATTAATTTCAATAGTCCTTATTAGTGTTGACAAATATTTATTTAGAATAACAAATGTTTGTTCAAGAATGATTTTTATTGCATAGTTTCTTTATTATCATGAATCTTCTAAGATATATATTGATGATTTTAAATAAATGATCAGTTTGGTAGATATTGGTTAACTATATATAATATAAAATATTTCAATTTAATGTTTAGAATACATTTTTGATAAAATTTGAATAAGAAATAATTATCTTTGTAATTTTTCTTTTATCCTACTATTGGTGATACTTTTATGGCTATTTATGGGTCTGAACTTGAAGTTGGATGAATATGTGTTGATAATAAACCCAATGAATTCTATGAATACACATAAATATGATAAGTTTTTTTTTTTAAGTCTATTGGAAATAAGTATTTTCATACAAACATGGTCTAATAAGTATGGGTTATTTGTAAATTACTTACAAAAGGTTTTATCATATTTTAAAGACCTGTAATTTTTTGTTTCACTCATTTAGATGTCCTATCAGATACAAGTCAATGCTTTGATACATAGTTTTAAAATAGTTGAGATGAATGAAATATTATTTTTTATTAATCTTGATATTTATGGTAAATTGTAAAGTCTCATTCAATTTTTTTTGCATTGTCTTTTGAGATTAAGTTAAAGAATGACAAGTTACATGTATTGGAAATATAATCATAATGTGTGTTTTTGATGATGTTAAGGATAAATTTTGATTGAAAATAATCTAAATGTAATATCTCACATGGATATCATTTTAAAATATTAGATCAAAATATATAGTTAGAGCTAGAGATATCATAGTTCATGAAGAAATGATTAGGATACATGCAATCAAAAACAAGATAATGATCTTCCTATTCAAAACTATTTCCAAGGTGGACAAGTTTGAAGAGTCTATAATGTGTTCACATGACATTTTAACCATGGAACTAGAGTATCTTTACACTTTGCTGCCAATGATCCTAATTTATGGAATGTCTTAAATGTTTTTGTCATGATACTCCATCTCACCATGGTAATAATTATTGTAGAAGACTACAAAGAGGTAATTGGTGAGATTATTTAAATGGACATGGCTTGATAAGTATATATTCTCATCCAATGTAGACTACTAATGATGATAATGACCAAAAGGTTTCCTTCATGCCTCAAAATCATGAAATATTTCATTTTGAATCCAATCAAAACCTTCTCATTGTAGCTCAAGCCACACTTGCCACTTTTTCATTTGCTCTAAATAATGCCCAATATTCAATCCATAAACACACTAATGACTCTTCATCTTGACCTATCATCATGCATATACTCAAGAGGATAAAACTTTAAATTAATAATGAATATGGTAACATAACTATAATTGAGTTACCAGCATCACCACTTGACCATACCAAATACATTTTGTATTATGTTAATAAACATATACAGACTTGGTTGTTTACTTCACATTGATTAGATATTTCATAGTATACAGTACTTTATTTTGATAAACATTAATTATGTATACTTTACAGAAGTTTGATTTCAATTTAGACATACATGTATTTTTGTCAGATATTTGATATTTAATGTTTTGATTGCTTAGTTTATGACATGATGAACATATTGGTTTATTTATGGTTTTGGTGAATAAATGGATAAGTGATTAAATGCAACTACAGATTGAATTATTTGAACTTAATCAATATGACTAGTCAACTTGTATGATGACTTATTAAATGAATAAGTAAGATTTTTTTATTCAAGGGGATCCCCAACTCATTAGAGATATTATTTGTTTGATCTTTCTTTATTAAAACTCAAGTCTTTTAATTTTAATTTATGAACTTATTAGTATTTAAATCTTATTTATAAAGTAGTTAACTTAATTAAAGTTAAATAGATTTAATTAAGTTGATAAAAGTTGGTTGTAACTTTAAAACACAACTAATTCTAAATCTAAGGCTTTAAAAATATTGGAGGGGCATTATTCAATGGGAGAAAGAACTATAAGAAGATCGAACAACATTATCTTTGATAGTGAATTAATTTATTTGAGTAAAATAAATATATCTAGTTTAATTGTTTTATTTATGAACTGGTTATCTAAATATGATCAATATTCTTAATCATTTGTTGATTACAGAATAATGTAGTCATATGAGCAAATATTTTTCCTTCACTTGATAATTTAGAATAATTCATATATTTATATGCTAGACTATTGATTTTCACTATGTTATGATAATCTTCTCATAAATATTGTAATCAAATATGAAATTATGTTTTTAAATAAAGACTTATACATTTTGTTTATACCCTGAGTTGACTCTCTCTTCAAATTTATTTAATATTAATTATTATACTAGTTTTTTATTCTTTCCATTTAATTATTGTTTTTTAGTTTATTTATTTCTTTAGTTTAGTATTATGGATTTCTAGATTTATTTATTTTCTTTCTTTATTCTTCGATCTCTTGATAGTTTAATGTTATTCTATAACTTCTAATCTCATAAATTTTAAACATTAACTTATTTATTTACTCTTTATTTGTTTTGATTTTGTTTACTCTTGATTTATTTCTTCCTTTGTTTTCTTCTATTTAGTACATAGTATTGAGAGTGATAAGTAAAGATCATTTGATAAGAAACAATATCAATAGTTAAAGTATTTAATACTCTAAGACTTTGCCTAGCCCATAGACTTTGTTCTATCAGACAAGATTGAAAAATCTAATAAACACATAAACTTTGATAACATACTTTTTCTATCAAATAGAAGGTGAATGAAATATTTTATGATTGATCATAATTTGATTTTATGACTAAAGATTTTTTATTTGAATACTTTATTATTTATGATAAATATATTAATTCATAGAGTTCGGTTAAGTATTTACATATTGAATATCTCTAAAATCATTTTTTTGACGATTTGGAATACTTCTTGCACACCTTATGATTTGTTTTTAACCATAGGTCCCTTTCTATTAAATTGGTATGATTCTACCTTGACTTTTTTGATAGGTAAATGTATAGATTCATTGACATAACAATTTTCACTATCAACAAATTTAGTGATTCTATTGGAAAACTATATTTAAATTTATTTATTTTAGTCATATTTTTAACTCAAGTCCCTTTTATTCATATGACCATTACAACAGGTCTTTCACCTAATGCCCAAATTAGTTTTGATATCACTAAATATTATGTTAACATTGCCTCAAATCTAGTTTGATGTAATTAATATAATGAGCCCTAAAATATTTTTCATATCCTCATAGTTATTAATTCTGAAGAGGAAGATTATTTTAAAAGATAAGGGTACACTCTATTTTTGAGACATAATCAAGATCATATTTCACAACACAATATTTTCTTAAGTCAAGAAAGAGCATAAATCTTGATTGCAAATCCTCAATCTAAAATCAAATTTATGTCTAATAAACCTCCAAAAGATTGTTAATCCAAACTTTAAGATGGAAAAACAAGCTAGGAAATGAATCAGAGATGTTATTATTAGTTTGAAATAATATAAAGATCAAGAAGAAGTAATTTATAATTAAATTGATTCAAATGTTTAAAATGGCCAACAAACAACTAATCCCTAGATATAATGTAATCCAATCGATATAGGAAATCATCTTGGTAAGATCCCATCTATAAAAGGAGTTAATGTTCATAAATTTTATATTGATTCAAGTGAATCATGGGAATATCATCTTGATTATTTAAAATTGATTTGTGTAACTCTTGGCATTAATAATGAAACTATCTCTCTTCATTTTTCCTCTCAAACTTTAAAAGGTAAGGCCTATCAATATTTTATTAGATTACCACCAAAAGTTATTAAGTAATGGATAAATATAAAATATTAGCTTGAATTATGTTTTAAAAATCATAAAGAATATTTTGAGCTTGTCAATGAATTGGCTAACATTTTTATAGACCTTTATGAGACTATTTATCATTTCACAACAAGATTTATTAGGTTTAGATATAAAATCCCTCTTGATGTCAAACCTCCAAAAAATATAGAAAGGTTGTGTTTTTGTAGTGCATTGCCACTCAAATATAATATGGTGTTATAAGATAAATAAATATCAAAGTATGATGGTACTATTACATTTTGTATTGGATATGAGAAGTTGAAATGTATTGGTTTTAAGGATATAACATCTACTAATTTAGCCTCTAATAATGCACAAATTTTAAGTGACATTCATAACATTGGAAACAAGTTGGTTATCATTAAATGATAGTTGAATGATCAACCCACAACTTCAAGTAATATATCAAATATTCAAAAGAATAGGTATGAAAATAAAACACATTATTTTCTTATTTGTGAAATGGATCATGATCCTAATGTTTATATTTTTGTTAAAAAGTTTAAGAATTTTTTAAAATGAAAGGATTATATATATATATATATATATATATATATATATATATATATATATTGACTTAACGAATAATTCAAATACGTGTAGTTCCAAAGAGCCTCCAAGCAAAATCAAGACTACTAATGCTTATACAATCAAAATAATAATAAAAGTTTATAATATTGATCATAAAATTAATTTATGAATGTAAAATCCAGAACATAAGCTACTGAAAATCAGCCATCTTATTCAAAACCTTGAACACAAGACAAATTTAAGGTTACTATTCAAAATGATAATCTTGTTACATATACATAACAAGTAAATCCTTTACCATCTAGGTTCAATAATGCTCAATATCAACATTTTACAAGCCTAGGGTTTATCCTCAAATCAATACTAATACACCTTATAATATTATTAATTATTTAGTTAATACGAAGGCTAGTTTTTCTTTACTCCAAGTTGTTGGTTTACCATGCCAATTAGAGAAGATTAATGAAGTTGTTAAGAATTTGAATCCTAAAAATATTGTTGGATTACAAGAAGAAACTTATAATGAATATATTGAGTATGAATTTTATCAATACAATGATCCACCTTATTATTATATCCATCCATTACATGTGTTTGTTAGAACATATGAAAATATAATCCTTAATTATATTATTGACACAGGGGCTTCAAAGAATATAATGCCAAATTTCATCACTAACCAATTAGGTTTCCAATATGAATGAGATAATTGAGAAATTATTGATATTGATTCATGTTAAACTAAATTTTTCAATAAATTTCATGATATAGTCATTAAATTTTCTCAAGATAAAATAATATGATGTGTTTATAATTTTTAAATTTTATACGTTCATGTAAATTATGTGATTCTTTCAGGAGGATATTGGTCTAAAGCTACTAGTGCTTTTTTTGGATAAGATACAAATTGGTTTCCATAAGAAATGAAATAGATTTTATGCAAACATAAATACAAAATGGTACACATGTTGAACATGTTATGAATAGTATTGATTTTTTTGAAACTTGTATTGGAATGTATGGAATACTAACCTTAGATGAACCAAATCAAAAACATGTAAGAAAATTTCAATTGAAAATAATTTGGTCCTTTTACTTTGTTTGATATTGTTTTCAACATGGTTATATAAATGGTGTTATTATCATCTCTCTTATAGGTAAGATATTATGGTATGTTTACCATTTATAATTTGAGAACCCAAATAATATAGCTTAGTTTGAATCTTTATGTTTTAGAATTGAAAAGGCCATTGAGTTAAATATCAAACATTCATAGGTTTTTGGTGATTCTAAATTAGTTATAAGGAAAGTTAAAAATATATATGTAACCAATCAATCATGTATACATAGATATATGCAAAAAAATTAGGGCACTAATGGAAAATTTTGAATCATTTAATATGTCACATGTTCTTAGAGAATTTAATGTGTGTGCAAATAAGATAGTTGTTTATGCTTCTAATCCTACTTTGAATGACACAAAACCTATTTTTTATTATAGGTTTATTAAAATTTTCAAGTCCAACATACCTAATTATGAAGATTATTGGCCTATTTTTTAGTATGATGAACACATTAATAATTTCATCCAAGGTAATTACTTTGATAATGATGACTATATACTAAATTAAAATGATTATTTATCATGTAATAGTAATAAATTACCCACTAGTTTGGTAAGTCTTGAGTCAATGTTCACTCATGATCAATCAAATGTTTTTAAAACTAAAGAACCTCCACGTAGTGCAATCAAATTAGAAACATAAGAAGATCTTAAGTATGTTTATTTAGGCATCTAGTACACAACTCAAGAAAAGGTATAATTTATCAAAATATTCAAGAAATTAATTGATGTTTTTGCTTGGTCGTATAAAAATTTAAAGGGTTATGATATTATGATAATTCAACATGATATACCAATAAAACCAAGTATAAAACCCATTAAACAAAAATATTGATGAATAAGCCCTTTGTTAGAAGACACCATCAGCAAAGAACTTGATAAAATTCTTGATGGTGGTATCATTTATCCTATTAGATATTTAGATTGGATAGTTAACCTTGTCCCAGTTTACAAAAATAATGGTGATATTCATTTGTGTGTATTTTAGAGATTTGAATTGTGTTAGTGTTAAATATAATTTCTCTCTACCAAATATAGACCAGATATTACAATAATAGGTGGTTTTGAAATTATGTGTTTACTATATGGACTTTCAAGTTATAATCAAAAAGTTATGTTAACCTAGAAGATAGACATATCACTAATTTAAATGTGTAATGGTACATTCACATTTTATAGAATGTCATTTGGATTAATAAACATAGATATTAATTTTAAATGAGTTATACACGTAGATTCTGATGATTTAATTGGTGTCATAATTCTACTTATATTATTTAACTATTCATTCTAAGAAATGAAAAAAATCTAGATCATTTACATGAAATTTTTGTTAGATGCAGAAAATATGGTATATACTTATATCCTTAAAAATCAATTTTTGGCATAAATGAAGGTAAATTTTAAGACATGTGATATCTAAAGATGATATTTATATAAATCTTTATCATATTAAATCCATTACATAATTATCTCCTCCTAAAGACTAATATGGTTTGAGATGTTTCTTTGGTAAAATTAATTTTGTTCATAAATTTATTTTTGATTTAAAAGATAAGGTAAATTCATTACAAATTTTACTCAAGAAAGAATAACATTGTTTATGGGAACTAGAATCAAATATAACTTTTGATGATATTAATATTGTAATAGTAATTGCTCATATACTTTAAAAGTCATATTTCATATTATATGTTAATATGACTAACAAATCTATAGGTGTTGTGGTAATTAAACATGATAAAAATCATGAAGAAAAAACCATTAGATACATGAGTGAAGTTTTAAAATCAAGTATTCACTGATTGAAAAAAAATCTTTCATTAGTTTCAGCATTATGTAAGTTTAAATATCTCTTAATAGGAAATAAATTTATTTTGAGATCAAATGTACATGTTTTGTCCTATCTATCAAAACAACCTATGATTGATGGTGAATTGGCCAAATGTATTTTCAAATTTCATCTTGATTTTGAGACTTCTAGAACAATTAAAGCTGATGATTTGGCTAAACATCTTATTAAAAACCTAACATAAGATGTTATAATTTTAATTCTTTCAATTGATGATGATTTGAATGCCAATCCACACTTTAAAACCATGAGAGTTGTTGATATTACTCAAATATTAAAAATAGGACTTGAAATGCATGATTGAGATTGTTTGCTTTCGTAAGATGATTGGTATCATAACCTTGTTTACTATTTTTAAAATTAAATTTTCAATGATTATTTATATAAAAGGCAAAGATGATCCCTTAAGTTAAAATTCTTAAATATCATCTTGGTTGATTTTATTTTTTACATAAATAGAGATGGAAATTTATGATGTTGTTTAGCACATGATCAAACTCAAAATGTACTTAAAAATTGTCATGAATGAAGTTGTGGTGGATAATTCATTAAAAAAAATTGTAACTTATAAAATTTGTGTGCTATATGAAGGTTTTGAGTATGGAGGAAAGTACAAATCACCTCTAAATTAATCTGAAAATAAAGCTAGTGATCATATAATCTTGTCTAAAATTATTAGTTGTTAATCTAGTATTATTATAAATCTGATTGATGACAAAATATGTATTGAATAACTTAAAATTATGATTCTCAAGATTTTTTGATTTTTCTTTATGAATACCTATAACTAAAATTATATAATAAAAATATATAGAAAACATTTCTAAAATAAATTATGGCACTACACATTTGCATACTTTTATTAACAAACAAGACTAGATGTAGCAAATTACAAATAACTTGCATGATAAAGCATGATAAGTGAAAGGATAAAAATAAATATTATAATAATTAAGATAATTGAAAGTAGACTCAAATAACTAAAAAATATAATCAAGAGAATAAGTTTAACTTATTGATAAGATATGGTCGTCATGCAATATGTCACTATCAAATAAGTAAAATATGTACACTAGACAAGCTAAGTGCCCCAAAATCCCTATATAATAGGAGATATAATAAAATAATATTAAATTAAATTAACTAAACTTAGTGTGTCCCACCTCTTGAGTATGAATGGATCATGATTTGATGTCATTTAAGTACACATTCAGTGAACTAAATACTTTTAACTATTTTTAGGAAGTTTTTGGAAAGTGTTCATATTCAATAAAATAATTAATCTAAAACATAACTAAATTAAATAACCCTCTTAGACTCATAAAATAAAATTGAAACTAATTATAACATTAATAATCAAGTGTCAACATTGGCATTATACTCAACATTCCCTCCTTTGATGCAAAGAGAAAAAATACCTATCATCTCCTTAAGTCTCCCATGAATCTTCTTTATCAATCTCTGGGTAATAACATCATCAAATTGATCTTAAATTATCACATACTCAATTAATTTAGTTCAATATATTTGGTTCTAGCATAGAAAAATAGATTCTTGAACAATTGGATTACCCCATTATTGTCACAAATAATCTATGGTGGCTCAATTAGAGCCTCCTTGAATCAATTAGGAGTATTTTAAACCATATTAATTTTGTGAAATCTAGTGTAAGGGTTGTATATTCATCTTTAGTATATGATAATGTACTTATAACTTGTTGCTTTGATGACCATGAAACCAACCCACTTCTCAATGTGAAGCAATAACCTGAAGTTAACTTCTTGTCATCAAGATATCCTCCCCTATATAAATATGTGCATCTAATTATAAATAATGAAATTTATAGTCTAAAATTAATAATATTATTATAAGTCTCTCTTACATATCTAAAAATTATTTTTACTACTCATAAATGTTTGAATGATGGATTACCCATAAATCTAAAAACTAGTGAAACCACATAATTGATATCAGGTTGTGTCATAGTGAGATACATCAAACCTCACACCATTCTTGTAAAATTATTTTAATTATCTTAAGGAATCATTTCCTTTCTCATTATCTTTTCTCTGCTTACAATTGGAGTGTCCATGGGATTAGAATCTTGATATCGTACTTATTTAACATGTCCTGACATATTTGGCTTGAAAAAATAATGCTTCATATTTATTTTGATGGAATTACATGCCAATGATTATTTCATAATTATAATATCATTCATCTCAAATTCTATTTTCTTAGCTTCCTTAAATCTATTCAACATCTCTATAGAGCTACCTGTAAATATCAATTCATTTACATAGAGATAAACATATAACATATTAAAATAAAATGCTTGTATGTAAAGAGTTGGTTCATTTTAACTTATTAAAAATCCTTGATCCAATACCCAACTAAAAATTACTTAGTAAATTTTATATTGTTTTAACCCATAAAAAACCTTCTTCAACTTATATACCCAAAACTCTTTACGTCAAAACCTTGTGGTTGTCCCATATATATGTCTTCAATCACTCCATTTAGGAACGCACTTTTGACATCCATTTGATATAATTTTCATGTTTTATGAATATCTAAAAAAATATTATTATTATATTATCTTTACATGCCATGGGTTCATAAATTTCTTCATGGTCAAGCCCATATGTTTATGCAAACTCTTTTGTAACTATTCTAGCTTTTAGCTTGTCAATTGTACCATCACTCTTGAATTTGGTCTTATATAAACACTTGGTTATAATTAAATATTTAACATATGTATGTTAAATAATATTCCATGTATCATTCATATCAATTCAATCCATATTAAGTTTCATAGCATCAACCCACTATTTCCTTTAACTAGCTTTTACATATCTTCTAGGTTCACTAGCTATAGATGGCAATGCAAACCTAGTATTTTCCTCTTAATAATATTTAAAAAAACCTTGATGATGTGAAAACCTTTTGATCATCCTCTCATATTTATTATCTAACTTATGATTGGATAGATATGGATCCAATAAACTCTTGCACTTACTTGGAGTTGATGTCAATGAATGACTAGTCTCTTGGGAAGAGCTAGTATTGTTTCATGTTGTATGAGAAACATGTGTAGGAATGTTTAAACCCTTAAAATAAACTTAAATATTATACCTTAATTCACTTATGATATCTTTATCTATATTATCAAAATCTACATACATCTCATTTTTTTTTTAAATTACAATCCCTAGAAATAATTATGGATTTACTAGTAGGATTATAAAAATTTGATGCTTTGATTTCATCACTATGTCCTATGAAAATTTGATAAATATTATTAGGATATATAATTTTTTTAAATTCTCATCAGGAACATGTACAAAATCTAAACAAATAAATAACTTTAGAAGAGCTACATTTGGTTTTCTACCATACTAGGCTTCATAAGGTGTCTTGCCTTTGATTGTCATTATAGGAATCATTTTTGTTTTTATTGTTTCATCCAAAAAACACAATTCCATGTGATTATTATCAATCAAAATTATTTATAAATCCATGGTTTATCTATTATGTATTTTTTCTACACCAATCTATTGTGGTGTATAAGGATCGGTTAGCTACCTTTTGATTCCATGTGAATAACAAAACTCATGAAATTCACTAGAAAAAAATTCTCCTCCTCTATCTATTCATAGGTACTTGATATAATATCCACATTATTTTTTATCCAAATCTTTGAAATTTTATTAAAATGAAAAAGGTTCACTTTTTTATTTCAACATAAATACCTACATAAACCTTATTACATCATCTATGCAGGAAATTAAATACAAATTCTTATCAGTACATTTATAATACACTGGTCCACATAAATTATGAATGAACCATCTCTAAAGATGAGTTATATCTCCATTTTATGATACGAAAAGACTCCCTATGATGTTTTTTAAGAATATATGACTCGCATGCTTCAAATTTCTTTGAATTAAGCTTGGGAATACCTCTTACCATACCTTTTTGTGTCAAGAATATGTAAGCTCTTAAAACTAACATTACCATATCTTGAATGTCACAAAATTTTAGTATCCTCAATGGTGGATAAGCAATTTTAATCCTTCATCATATGAACCTTAATGGAATCATCATATGTTTTTTTTGTATAGGATTTTCTAATCAATCTATTTCTAAATTTATTATCAAAAATATAAAAAACACTATCTAAAAAAAGTAGTTTAAAACCATTTTATATTAATTAACCAATACTAATAATATTTTAACTTAGACTTAGATAAAAATAAATTTTATTTCACCCTTACCTTGACTTATTATTTTCATGTCACCCTTTGTTTCAACTTGGATGAACTTTTAATCTCCTAATTGCACTTAGATTTTGAAGGAATCATCTAACTTGTTGAAACCATCTTTATGACTTGTCATATGATTTGAACAACCTAAATCAAGAAACCACAAATTCTTTTCATCCTATATTCTCACATTATATGTGAGAAAATAATTTGACTACTTTTGATCCTCACTTTATTTAGCTTAGAATGACTTTTTTCACCATCTTGATTAGCTTGATTCTTCTTTGCCAATATTTTACAATCTTTTATACAGTATCATAGTTTTTAACAATAATGGAAATTAAGGTTTATATTGATTTTACTTATAAAGTTATCTTGATATTTATCCTTTTATTTTGAGTTTATTGAACTCCCTTAATTTTAATTTTAATTTTTATCTTTTGGATTTGAAATTTTTATCTTGGTTTCAAGTACTTGTTATACTTGTTATATATATATATATATATATATATATATATATATATATATATATATATATATATATATATATATGAATATAGTCTCATCTTATCCTTATGGGATAAGATAGAGCCCACTAACTCATCAACATTTATAGTGTTCATGTCATTAAACTCTTCAAGAGTGATCAAAATATGCAGTCATTTTTTAGTTAAAAATTTCAAAATTTTCTTGATTATGATCCTATCTTCTATAGTTTCTCTATAATTCTTCATTATATGCACTATATCATTTATCCTTATGAAATATTGTCCAAGTCCATTATCAGACATTTTCAAATTTTCAAAAGTCATATTAAGAGTTGAATTTTTGTTTATCTTACCTTAATAGAGCCATTATATGAAGTTTATTAGGTATTTCATGCCTCATAAGTATTTTTTCTTTCAACAATTATTAAATATATGCTTGGATCTATGATACTCTGAAGATAGAATAAAGATTTTGCAATAGCCTTTTATTTTTCACTTTTTGCTCTCATATTATCTTAAGTAAAAGTATTCTAATATATAGGTTGTGTGTATCCATGGAGAATATTCTCTCAAACTTTCTTCCATACAAGTATTCTTTTCAATTGATGTCTCCAATATTCAAAGTTATCACCTTTGAAAATGGAAATATTCATAAAATAAAAATTAACAAAATCCATGATTCTTCTGATAATGGCTTAAAACCCTTTTGAACCTTTCTTGAGTGAGGCAATGATATTAAATTAAGATTTTGAGTATAAATTAACATACAAATCCGTAATGAATGAATCTAAAAATGAAGCTAATGATAATCCAATCTTGTCCAGAATGTATTGTTGTTAATTTAATATTATTGTAAGTATGAATGATAATAAAATATGCACTTAATAACTTAAAATTAAAATTATCAAGATTTTTGTTTTTCTTTTATGAATTCTTGTGCTTAAAATTAGAGATTAAAAATTATTTATAAAAGGAATTATGGTGCCACACATTTGCACATTTTTATTAACAAACAAGCTTAATTATAGATAATTACAAAGAATTTGAATGATTAATCATGACAAGTGAAATCATAAAATGAACCCACATAAAAACTAATATAACTAAAATTAGACAAAGATAATTGAAAATAGACTCAAGATAACAAGTTTAACCTATTGATAAGTTATGGTCATCATACAAGTGCATCCATCAGATAAGAAAAGCACATGCACTAACATACACATTACACAAGCTAGGTGCTTAAAACCCCTTATATAATAGGAGATAGAATAAAATAATATTAAATTTATTTAACTAAAATTATAAAGTGTGCCTCACCTCTTGAGGATAAATAGATCATGATTTGATCGTATTTAAGTACACATTTATTGAACTGGACTCTACCTAGAACTTATATCTATTTTTAGGAAGTTGTTGAAAAATTCTCATATTCAATAAAATAATTAAAATAAAATACAAATGAACCTAATTATAACATTGACAATCAAGTACCGACATTGACATCATACTCAACACTAGATAATGCTAGCCAACTCTTTTCAAAGATGCCTTTAACCTAAATAAATCATGTATGCCCTATAAATTATTTATAGGAAGAAATACGATGGTTTTTATGCCATTGAGTCTATTAATACCTTAAACCCCATTTACAAAATGGGGTAGAGATTTAATTTTTGATATTCATCTTTCATCTTCACCTAGTCATAAATACATTTTAACTATTACTAGTTATTTTTATGAAGTGGCCTAAAGTTATATCTCTTAAAATTTATGTTATTTATGAAGTTATTTCATTATTCAAAAATCAAATGTTATCACATTTTGAAATACCTAAGGAAATCATTTTAGATAATGATCCTTAGGTTATTTTAAATGAATATTTGAAATACTTGGGATTTTATTCTATTATTTCAATCCATTCATATATATATATATAACCCTAAAGGTAATGGATAATCTAAATCCACTAAAAAAAAATTATTTCAATTATGAATAAAATTGTGTGTGAAAATAAAGAAAATTATCATATTAAAATATTTCAAGCTTTGTGGATTGATCGTACTATAGTCAAAGTTGATATTAGTTATTCATATTTTATATTTGATTATGGTTTTGAAGCCACTATGCAAATTAAATTACAAATTATTTCAACAAAAAATTGTGCTTAAATATGCCACTAAAAACATTGATGTGATACAAAAAAGATTAAATGATCTCTTAGCCCTACATGAAACAAAGGTTATAACTCTACAAAGAAAAACTTAAAAAAATATTTGACAAGAAAATATCTAAAAAAATTTAAGATGGGTGATTTGGTCTTATATTAGGGTAACTGTCATAAAGAGCCTAGAAAACACTATAAATTTGATTCATTATGGTTGGGACCTTAAAAAATAATAATTTTTTTAAGAAGAAACTCCTTCCATTTGTAGAATTTAGATGGTATTTGGTTGCTACATACAATTAATGGCCATCATTTAAAAATGTTTCATGCTTGATCCTTTCTCTTTCCTTCAATTTTGGTTTATTGTATTTATTTGTTTCATGTTCTTTTTCCTTTTTTTTTGCTTTTTGTCTTTGGTGAAATTCAATTTATTGAGTGAAGTATAAATTATTCTTAATACAAGATACGTCAAATAATTTTCATATAACCATAAGTATTCTCTAGTATTAAATTTTAATTTTCTTAGACAAATCAAATTAGTCATTTATAAATTGATAATCCAATAATTATGTTGTTTTCAAGGCATTACTTGATTCAACATTAATGTTCTGAGGTCCTTACATAGATATATTCATCCATCCTAAACTTCCCAGTCTTATACTTACCATTATTTATGCCATGCTATCCGAACAAACCATCCTTTATTAGAAAAAGTATTTCAATAATTTTTCACTTAGTTGATTAAAAAATAATTTACTTGATTGCACTCTTAAGTTTTGAAATTTGTAATCCTAATTACAACCCACCTTCATACATGAAATTGGCCAACAAGGTCATCAGTGTTATTGTAAATTTTAGAACCCTATTCAAGAAAATTAAATATTACTATATCTATCTTAAATCTCAAAGTAACATGGTGAAGACCAACTTGATTCAAATGCTTTATTTTCATTTACTTGTTTAATTTCATTTGATTATCATGTTTGGTTATGTTTAGCATAATTTTTTATATGGTGTTTACATTGTAATTGTTAATAAATATTCATGATAGCTGGCATAGTTCATTGAGAATACTATTAGATTATATAAAGATGTAAAATTCAATTTGTGTGAGTTACAAATCATAAAAACATGTTACTTTATAATGTTCATTTATATATCTTTTATTTTGTATGAATATTTGGAATTATCATAATTTTATTCTATTATTTCAAGCCATTCATCCATATATTAGGTAATAGACAAGCTAAATTTACAAAAAAAAATTATTTTGATTATGAATAAAATTGTGTGTAGAAATAAAAAAAATTGTCATATTAAAATATTTTAATCTTTTTGAGTAGATTGTACAATAGTCAAAGTTGATACTAGTTATTCATCTTTTATGCTTACTTACCTTTTTGAAGCCAATATGCCAATTGAACTATAAATTATTTCAACAAAAATTATTCCTCAATATGCCACTAAAAATATTGATGTGATATAACAAATATTAAATGATCTCTTAGCCCTAAATGAAACAAAGATTACAGCTCTACAAAAACTTGAAAAAACTAAAGAAAAACATCAAAATTTCTTTGACAACAAAATAGCTAAAATAAATTCAAGATAAATGATTTGGTTTTATATTAAGACAAAGCTCATGAAGAGCCTAGAAAACACCATAAATTTGATTTATTGTGGTTGGGACTATATAAAATTATTATTTCTCTGGGAATAAATTTATTCTATTTGCATAATTTAGATGGTAATTTATTTTTGCACATAGTTAATGTCCATCATTCGAATATGTTTTGTGCTTGATTAGTTATTTATTTTTTATTTTTTGTTTATTTTCTTTTTTTGTTTCATATTCATTTTCATTTCTATTTGTTTTGTGTTTGGTGAAATTCAACTTATTGAGTGAAGTATAAAGTATTCTTTATACAGGGTAAGTTAGATAATCCTCATATAATTATAAGTATTCCCTAGTATTAAATTTTAATTTTCTTAGATAGATCAAATTAGTCATTTATAAATTGATAATACTAGAATTTTGTTTTTTTTAAGGCATTACTTGATTTCAGATTAATGTTCTAAGGTTACTACATAAATATATTCATTCATCCTAAACTTCTCAGTCTTATATTTATCATTATTCATGCCATGCTAGCCAAACAAACCATCCATTATTTCAAAAAATATTTCAAGGAGTCTTCACTTAGATGTTTAGAAAATAATTTACTTGATTACATTATTAATTTTTAAAATTCATAATCCTAATTGTAACCCACCTTCATACATGAAATTGGCCAATAAACTCATCGATGTTATTGTAAATTTTAGTACCCTATTCAAAAACCTTAAATATTACCGTATCTATCATAAATCTTAAAGTAATGTGGTGAGGACCAACTTAATTCAAATACTTGATTGTCATTACTTGTTTAATTACATTTGATTGTCATGTTTGGATATGCTTAGCGTAATTTTTATGTGGTGTTTACATTGTAATTGTTAATAAATATTCATGACAATTGACATAATTCATTGAGAACATGGTGGCAATCAAAGGATATAAAATTTAGTTTGTGTGAGTTATAAATCATAAAAACATGCTAATTTCTAATATTCTTTTATATATCTTTTATTTTGAGGGATTTTTTGGAATTCTTGAGATGTTATTCTATTATTTCAAACCTTTCATATATATGTATATAACCCTAAAGGTAATGGTCAAGCTAAATCCACTAAAAAAATGATTTTGATAATGAATAAAATTATGTGGAAATAAACTAAATTGTCATATTAAAATTTTGTAAGTTTTATGGGTTGATTGCACAATAGTCAAAACTAATACTAGTTATTCATCTTTTATGCTTGCTTATAGTTTTGAAGTCACTATTTTAATTGAATTGTAAATTATTTCAATAAAAATATGTTCTTCAATATGCTACTAAAAATATTTATGTGATATAACAAAGATTAAATGATCTCTTAGCCTTAGATGAAACAAAGGTTACAACTCTACAAAAACTAGAAAAAGCTAAAGAAAAACTTTAAAAAATATTTGACAAGAAAATATCTAAAATGAATTCAAGATCAATGATTTAGTCTTATATTAAGACAAAGCTCATGAAGGTCTTATAAAACACCATAAATTTAAATTTTGTGGTTGGGACCCTACAAAATAGTTGTTTTGGGAAAAATTTCCTTCCATTTGTATAATTTAGATGGTAATTTGTTGCTGCATATAGTTAATGGACATCATTTGAATATGTTTTATTCTTTATTATTTATCTTTATTTTATTTCTTTGTTTCATCTTCATTTTCCTTTCTATTTGTTTTTTGTTTGCTTTATGTGTTTGGTGAAATTCAACTTATTGAGTAAAGTATAAAGTATTATTTATATAGGATAAGTTAGATAATCCTCATATAACTATAAGTATTCTCTAGTATTAAATTTTAATTTTCTTAAATAGATTAAATTAATCATTTATAAATTGATAATACTAGAATTATGTTATTTTCAAGGCATTACTTGATTTCAGATTAATGTTCTAAGGTTTCTATATAGATATATTCATTCATCCCAAACTTCCTGGTCTTATACTTACCATTCTTCATGCTATGTTAGCCAAACAAAACATCCCTTATTGTAAAAATATTTCAAGTAGTCTTCACTTAACTTCTTAGAAAATAATTTACTTAATTTTACTCAAAAGTTTTGAAATTCGTAATCCTAATTATAACCCACCTTCATACATGAAATTGGCCAAAAAGGTCACCAGTGTTATTATAGATTTCAGTACCCTTTCAAAAAAAAATATTACCATATCTATCATAAATCTCAAAATAGCATAGTGAGGACCAACTTGACTTGAATTCTTGTTTATTGTTTACTTATTTAATTCCTTTTGATTATCATATTTGGTTATGTTTAGCATAATTTTTATGCGGTGTTTGCATTGTGATCATTAATAAATATTCCCAAACATTGACATAGTTCATTGAGAACATGGTGGTAATAAAATAATGATTGTAATGAACACTATTAGATTATATAAGGATATATAATTTAGTTTATGTGACTTACAAATCATAAAAGCATGCCACTTTCATCACTTTCTAATGTTATTTCATAAATATTTTAGTTGTTAATGTTCTTTCATAAATATTTTTATTTTACAACTCATTGACAATATCTTTTCAATTCTACTCTTGTAATTAAGGTAAATTCTATTAATTATCAAATTAAATGAAATCATGCTCACTTGTCACCCTATTATTGAATGTAAAAATGTCATTTTAATTGATTTTTGGTTCAATAAAATCATGTCCATTTATTACCTTTGGATATGAATATCAAAGTCTTCATATTATTTAAAATCAAGTCTTAGTGAATAAATTTTGATTTTATACTACCCTAGTCTTGTATCCAACCCCTATCCTAAACCTAAAGGTCTTATTATCTATATGGTTTAATACTTGGCTATACTAACCTACATAAATAAAATTTAAAAGATATAAGTTGAATTAAACTTGAATGTATATGTCAATATTTTGAATAAGGTATAGGGATTTGTTTGATACTTTGGGAATACATTTGGTCATATCATATTAATTCATAAAAGGATGGTAAAATATTTAATCAGTTGAAAAAATGATAGAATTTGATAAAACATGCACTATTCATATATATTGTTTAGTTGAGTTGGTGTATCACTAATGTTAGCAAGAGTTAGTAGAATGAAGTGCAGTAATGAGACCAGTTGGAGAGATATGCACTCATTGAATGTGACATGGTGAATAGGACTTCAAGTGTAAATGGTTATTCATTTTTCATTTTCATTTGACAAAGCTCTAGGTGATAGCCAAAATTTACCATTTTTGAATTAGTGGGTTTCTTTATTCTTGCCAACATTATGGTTTGACATTTGGTTTAATTCCATCACTTATAGGAGAGATATAAGCATTTTTGGCATGGTACTATTTGTTTATCAACATATTTTTTAATCTCATATGTGTGTTGAAGATGTATATTTTATTATATATGCATCTAAAATTGCCCCTTATATTGTTGTCACTAATATTCTTATTAGTTGACACTAATTTTGCTTAATTTAATGTATCCTGCTAATTTATCCACTTTCTAGTCATTTTTATCTAATACCCCCTTCTATTATTCATAATATATTAACCATAGTCTTATTCCATTCCTTCACTAATTAGTTTAAATCCTTATTATCCTAATCTAATCCCACTTACCTATTATTTGGGAATTATAAACTCCCATGACTCACCTACTAGGCCTATACCTAGGCTCTCCTACACCCATACATTCTCTAGAATTCCATAAACACCTATCTAATCCATAACTAATCATGTTTAACCCTCCCAAAGATATTATATAGGTTTCTACCTCTAGAACCTTCTCTCCTCTTGAATCCTCTAAGGAATTTTAAATTCCTTGGATGATCCTCATCCCTTGATCCTCATCCAACCAACTTCAAATATCCACCCTTGATCTCTCCCTCCATTTTCCATTTAAACAAAGCCACTTCCTCCATGGGGTATAATGAGCAAAGGAGTAACAAATCCATGTCCAATTCATCCTTGAATCAAGAATCCAACATCCTCTATCATGCCAATCACAATGTCACAAATTTGAGTCAAGGTATATCAATCCAATCTCAATATTTTTGTCTTTCATTCTATTTGATCATGGTGAAAATCACTTAGATTTAGGATTATAATGTTGTTTTGAATGCTTTATTCATCTATTTATATTAGGTTATAATGAATCTATCACTTTACTTAGTAGTTTGATTTTTGGGTTTGAATTTACATAATTAAATCCATATAGAGCTTTAAAATCATCTACATTTTGGTGACCACGATAGGCCAATCCATCCAAATATAATAATTTTGCATCCAAAAATTGTTTTTGGTAGCCTACAAGTCTAATTAGATAAGATAAAAGTCATATTTTTTTTAATTTTACACTTACAGGTTGAAGTTACAACTTTGCACTAACATTCATAACTTTGTCCTATGTAGTCACGATATTGTAACACCCTAGATTGACTCAACCACCTTAGTCTAACCTAAATTATCCCAACTTAACTCACCCAACCTAACCTAACTTGACCACCCTGGCCTAACCTAACTCATTCTAGCCTAACCTGACTCATCCTAACCTGACTCACCCAGCCTGAGCCAACTCAACCATCCTAGCTCAACTCAACCACCCAGGCCTAACCTAACTCACCTATCTTTACTCACCCAACCCAACCTGATTCATCCTACCCTAACCTAACTCACATATCCCAACTCACTCAGCTCAACCTGACTCATCTAGCCTAACCTGACTCATCCCACCTTGACCCAACCTAATGCAACTCAGCCTGACTCACCTATCCTAACCTAACTCACCTATCCCAATCCAAATTTCTTAGCCTAACTTGACTCATCCCAGGTTGACCTGACTTATCTTATCCTAACTCACCTAACCTAACCCAACTCATCTTAGCCTAACCCAGCTCATCCCAACTCAGCTTACCTAGCCTGACCTGACTCATCATATAATATCCTATCTTATCCTATCCTAGTTGGATTTTTTGGTCATATATGGGTCTGATATATCCCCATCTCATTTACACTACCCCTAGTCATATCATCATCACATATCATCATACTTATTCTAGTCATATTATCCTATCATCCATCATATAATCCTACCCTATCCCATCTTCAGCAAATTGGTTTAAGGTTCTTGAGCTAAAAATCATCCACATTATCCTACCATCCTATCATTTATCATCTAATCAGATATCATACCTAGTCAATATCCTGCTAGCATCTTATCACTTTATCAGTTTCAATCTAACAAACCCATCATCAATCTAATCATCTATAGTCCAATCATCTTGCCTATTCATAACTATCAACCCATCATAGAATCATCTTACTAATTTGAACCTAGGTACTCATAAAATCCCCAATCATTTTGCTAGATTACAAACTAGGCATTATTGATAGGGCATTAGTACCTATTACACTATCAATCTAAAATTTGATCATATCCTTTAATCCATTTATCTATTTCATCCTCATCGTCACTCATCATATTAGCTCAGTCCTTTATACCTCCTTTGACTCAAGATACCACCTCTCATCATCCATCCTTTATCAATTATCCCTATGGATTTGGACTTGGTTCTTGTAAACCAAGACATCCTAGCCAACAAGGATGAAGTCTTTTTATGGGCACTAGAGTTCGGTACTCACCTACCCTCAGACCTTGATCCCATTCACCCTAAATCACCATCTCATATCCCATCAAAATTAGTATCATCATTACTTGATGTGATTACCCTCATCAAACAATACATTATAGAAAATAGAGATGAATTCCTCTTATGGCTATGGAATATGGGTGATTGATTTCCTAATGATTTTTACCCCATAAGCCTTAAGTCACCTTCCAAATAAGTCCACCATAAACCTCTATCCTCAACCCATTCCCTTCCACCATTCATTATCCCTATCCAAACCCCCTTATCCCCAATTTATACTTGTCCAAAGTCAAACATTCCATCTATCAATCATAATACATCACCACTCCCTTGTCCTAATAGAAAATGAAATCACATCTTGTTAACCTTATCCCCCAATAATATGACATCCACATCATATCTTTCCAAATACAATTCTCTAGACCATCAAGTCCCCCATCCTTTATCACCCACCACCATGAACCTTGACCCCATTTTCATAGACCAATACATAGCTACCAACAAGTATGAAATCCTCTTATAGTTCATTATGATGGGTGTACCACTTCCCAAAGGTGTTGAACCCCTTCAACTTATTTCACCTCTAGCACAAACCCCTTCGTGTAAGTCTCCTTTCAATCCCCCATCCACTAGTCATAGCCAATAATCTATCCCTTCCCCTAATAGCAAAGGGAATCCTATCTTGGCCACTCATCTACTACCAACCATCCACCCAATCATGTCACCAACCATCTAATATAAATTCTAATTTTTCCACATATTAATCACATAGTGAAGTGGGTCCTTACACTCCCCTTCCTATTTCCTTAGAAGCACTTTTCCAAAAACTTATCATTGCTAAAGTAAAGGTCTACCACCCATATGACATCTTAATCCCACCAACCCTAAGCCTTCTTAGTATAAATCAAACTGATATTATCTCTATCATCAAACTTGGGTTCATTCCATTAAATGATGTCAAAATTTATAAGATTATGTCTAAAACCTTATCAATTATGGTGACATAGTATTTGAGGAGGAACCAGATGAATTTCTCTCCCTTGGTGAACAAGAAGAGGAATTCCAAGATTCCATTCCCAATCATGATCAAGCCCTTCACTTTCTAAACCAAGGTCAAGAACCCTACCTATTTTATATTATCCCTCCATCATCAACCAATCATCCATCAAACACACATCCATTCCCCATCAACCTAGTCCTCTCATATCCCATAATTCCTTTCATGGGCCTTTCTTTTCTCAACCCATCATTCATTCATCATCTCCCTCTCACCCATCATATCAAATACCCCCTATCAAGAGGAAAATTATGGAAAATAAATCCTTTAATAGTATCATGATGTCATTTATATCATATTTAGCATCAGAGCCATCTACATTAGGATCATGTGCAGCACCAGTCTCTGAGTTAGATTCCTCATTTGAAACATCATCCTTAATCAATATTATAGTAGATGATGATAATGCCTATCCTTTTGAGGATACCTCTAATAAATCACTATTAATACCTTTGGATCCCAATCAAGATGATGAAATCATAACCAAGTTCTTGAGCACTCTATATGTTAAATATTTTCAAAATGGATCTGATCCTACTATGGATGCATAGACCACAACTAGTTTTAATGATCCTTTTGAGATTCTTGAGGAGACTTTATTTGATGTTGAGAATAGGGATCCTAGTGACCTTTATGAGGACTATGTTACCTATTATTCCATTAATAAATCACACAACAGTAATCCTGCACCTTGCCTCCATAATCCCTATATCTTGTTCCATGAAGGAAATGAACAGGAACATGCATTGTTAGGTTCCCGTTTACATTCAACATCATGTATTATCAAAAAAAGGTCTAGGGCCATATTTCAAAGCCATAAAATATATTCAAGTCATCTTTAATCCCATCAATCAAATTTAATTAAAGTTAAATCCTTGACCAAATCAAAAAGTGTCTTCCTTAGTGAAGCCCAATATCAGGTACTAGGGGACTATCAAAATCATAATCATTAATCAAGTCAAAAATCAATTTCCTCTGGTGAAGCCCAAAATATAGAACTAGGGGGTAGTTAATATCAAATATAATCCACAAATAAATTCAAAATGAATAATAACATGGTTGACCATCCTCTTAATATCTGGATCAAAGAAGCAGCAAATCAAAAGGCCTTAGAGCCCTTAATCTCATGGCACCAATCTAAAGGATCCCCTCCACCATATCTAATGGTGTATGCAACTATTAAACCCACTTTCCACTCCCCATCTTTTCATATCATCCATCATGATCATATCCCTCATCTATATCTTGACATACTCCCATCCATATCGTATCTCAAATCTTTGGGCAACATTGTTCCTTGTAGGGGTTACATAGACACCTAGTTAAAACATCAAGAGAACATTAAATCAAGAGTCAATAAAGGCCACCAAGACTATATCCTATAATCTTACATCCCCAAGATAGGTGTTGGCTAAAGTTCTATCCTATTTTGGCATCTTTCATCTCGTACCCATATCAAATAAATTGAGATGCCCAAAAAATCAAAAAAAGAATTAAAAAAAAAAATAAAAATCAATCATCCAATGGTGAAAACCAATCTTCTGGCACCTTGGGCAAGTACCATGATGATAATAAATTTTTGGTATCATGGTAAAATAATTTATTATCCACACTATACCTCAATGCTCAGGATAAAAACCCATCCATCTCATCCCTTATCCATATCCAACCCCTTGTCTACCATCATATCATCCATCTTATCTCTCCTTCTTTCCCATCTTGACCTATGTAATGAATTGGAAGGTATCTTAAGACATGTTCTAAAATCATCTTGGGATAACCTCCTATAAACACTCAGGCAACCAACCATCTGATTCCTTCTTGATGTGGTCATTGACAATCCCTAATCCATTCCTCCTTGGTTCCCATCCCCCTCATCCTTTTATAATCCCATCCATATTTATTTTGATTTATAGGCTTGGTATTCCCTTTTCTAGTAACTCCATTTGTATAGTGTACATACATATTCCAAAAAATCCCTAAAATTTTGAAATATGAAAAAAATCCTAAAAACCATAAAATCTGAAAAAGCCAAAAATA
Organism: Torreya grandis; assembly: GCA_037957365.1. Lineage (NCBI taxonomy): Eukaryota > Viridiplantae > Streptophyta > Pinopsida > Cupressales > Taxaceae > Torreya > Torreya grandis. The sequence continues at coordinate 3,153,373 of JARHVA010000638.1, read as the reverse complement.
CTCCCATTGTGTCTTGTCTTATGCTTAATCCCCTTGTTGCATCTATCTCCATCTGTATCTTATTTTCCCATCTTTAGATACCACATTCCATCTTGGAACTAAATCAGAGTGGTCACCCATCTCCCCATATCTTCCTCATCCTTTTGATTACATATTATTAACATGTATAACCTTGTCAAAGAATTTAATCTAGTACCCATCATTTCCCTATCAATGCTTCTTCACACCTAACTCCCATCACATCACCTCTTTGCTAGTGTGGATGGTAATTTATCCCATCACATTCCTTATCATTTCCTCTTCATACTTATCACCCATCAAATCAATTCTTTGATAGTATGGAAGGTATTTGATCACATCATTATCTCCTCTTCTTTCTAGATTGGACTCTTGCAGGGCCTTATCTATTGGTAATCCTCGGTCATCATTTTTATAAATTACCTTCCTTGGCCACTTTTCAATCCAATTTCAAGACCAAAATAGTATTCAAAGACCTTATCATGTCATCCATTCTTCTAACCTAAACTAAGGGCAACATCTTAGCCTAAATCCTAATCACGATCACCCTATCCAAATCAAAGTCCATCCTAAGTCCACAATCACATCATGATCATCCAACAGATCACCTAGTCACTCATCCCATCATTAGAAAAGACATTAGGACACTGCATGTAGATACTCGTGTGTGTGACTTGTTTGTTCTGTTTGTCTTGTTTTCATGTCTTTTATCATGTACATATCTTGTTTATTTTATCTTTTATTTGCATCATGTTGTTTGTCTATTTGGAAATGAATAAGGATGCTATGAGGACACCAAAATTTCCCTTGAGAATGTATATTTTAATACTTTCCCATGCACTTTGACACAATGTCCTCTTGCTCATGTCTATATCATGGGGCATACTACCAAGTGTTATATTTAATAGACTATGATGAGATTTATGATAGTTGTGATAGCTTCATCACCTACACCTCATCATCTATCTAAACATATAATCATCCTCATCACATCACTAATATTATCCTCTAATCACTAATTATATTCATCATCATCCTTTATCCTCTATTTAGAACTACATTGGCCTGAGGTCTTTTCAGACTATTTAAGTAGCACTTGGCCATGTTTCAATGCCCAAAGATATCTCAACCACTATCTCTATCATCCATCCTCATCCCCCAATATTTTGGTCACTCAATCACATCATTTATTCTCTCTTATCCTCTTCATCATATTGATCAACTTTATCTTTGAGCTACACCCATCACTAATCTTATCAAATTAGTCTTATTCTGGCCTATAGCTCTCCCTTGTATGTGTCCTTGCTTGGGATACATCTAAATCTTGTGGACCTTTAATCCTATCATCATGTTATGATTTATTCCCTTTGGGATGTGTTGACAATTGTGACACCCATCATATTCACTCCCAGTGCATATATTTTTATTAAGGGCATCATCAATTTGTAGCTCATTACTCAAGTTGACTTTATCTTCTTCCTCATCTATCTCATATCTAGCATCTCACCCCCTCATCTCTTCATCACCTCCCACTCATCATTTCTTATTTTGAGTGTCCATCCATCTCATTCTTCCTTGAATGTTCCCTTGAGGGGGCATCATATCCATTAACACCATTTATTACTAACATTCATCCATGAAATGTGTTTTTCTTTGAAAGACCATTACTCCTTCTTTAATCCACTTTAAATTCCCTTTAAAAGAGGGGTAAAATGTACGCATCAAAAAAATTTGCTTATATTATCACTAATATTCTTATTAGTTGACACTAATTCCATTTAATTTAATGTATCCCACTAATTTATCCACTTTCTAGTCATTTTTATCTAATACCCCTTCTATTATCCATAATCTATTAACCATAGTCTTATCTCATTCCTTCATTAATTATTCTAAATCCCTATTATCCTAATCTAATCCCACTTACCTATTATTTAAGAATTATAAATTCCCATGACCCACCTACCCACCTAATAGGCCTATCCCTAGGCTCTCCTATACCCCTACATTCTCTAGAATTCCCTAAACACCTATCTAATCCATCCCTAATCATGTTTAACCCTCCCAAAGAGATTATATAGGTTTCTACCTCTATAACCTTCTCTCCTCTAGAATCCTCTAAGGAATTTTAAACTCCTTGGATAATCCTCATCCATTGATCCTCCTCTAACCAACTTCAAATCTCCACCCTTGATCTCTCCCTCAATTTTATATTTAAACAAGGATACTTCCTCCATGGAGGTTAATGATCAAAGGAGCAACAAATCCATGTCTAATTCATTCTTTAATCAAGCATCCAACATCCTCAATCATGTTATCACAATGTCACTAATCTGAGTCAAGGTATATCAATCCAATCTCAATCTCTTTGTTTTTTATTGTATTTGATCATGGTGTAGAGCACTTAGCTTTAGGATTATAATGTTATTTTGAATGATTTTTTCATCTATTTCATTAGGTTCTAATGGCTCTATCACTTTACCTAGTGTTTTGATTTTTGGGTTTGAATTTACATAGTTAAATCCATATAGAGCTCAAAAATCATCTACATATCCATTCAAGTTTCATGATTTTTTTTAAATATTTTAAATCGTTGAACACATGATACTATAATTATACATTATATACTCATTTTATAATAATCATTGCATTGTTTTAAGAACATGCATGGATGGGTACATTATTGTTTGGGTTTTGAACTTGTTTGAAATGGTAGTTTGGAAGTGGAAGTTTTGTTTAATATGTAAGCATGATTTTTAATGTTATGTTCATGGAAATTGGAAATATACCTAGTTGATTGTGGTTTTTTATAATACATTTTTATTTGTTTTGAATGAATTTGTTCCTATTCTATTTGAGTTTGAAAAAAAGTTTTACATTCAAATTTTTTGAATATTTTAGTTTGACTTAACTAGAAAATGACTTTCAATATTTATTATCAGTCTTGATAAGGGGTTGTTCAAAATAAAAAGGATTTATTCACGAATACTTTGTGTTTCATGGTTTATTTATTATCATGAATCTTCAAAGTTTTATATTGATGATTTGAATAAAATAATTAGTTTGGTAGATCTTGGTTAATTCAATACAATTTTAAATATATACAATAAAATTTTAGAATACATTGTTGATGAGCTTTGAAGAATAAATAATGATCTTTGAAATTATGGGTTTATTAGACTATTGTTAATAAATATATGGCATTTTATTGGTGTGAACATGAAGTTGGATGAATATGTGTTGATGATAGATCCTTTGAATTATATGAATACACATAAATATAATGAGTGATTTTAGTTTGTAGGGTAATTAGAAATCAGTATTTTCATATGAACTCAATCTAATAATTTTGGGTTATTTATAAATTTCTTTCAAATGGTTCTATCATATTTTAAAAACATATTATTTTTGGTTTCATTCATTCAAATGTCCTATCAAACACAATTCAATACTTTTAGATGAGTTCAAAATAGTTTATATGAATGAAATATTATTGATTCTTAATATTGATATATGTGGCAAATTATAAAGTCTCATTCAATTATTTTTATTTTGTCTTTTGAGATTAGGACAAAGAATGAAAATTGACATGTATTGGATACAAAATCAAAATGTGTGTTTTAAATGATGATAAGGATAAATATTGATTTAAAATTATCTAGATGTAATATCTCACATGATTTTAATTTAAAATACTAAATCCAAATGTCTAGTTGAATCTAAAGATCTCACAGTTTATGGAAAAAGATAGGGATACAAGAAATTAATAGAAAGATAATGAACTTTTTGTTTAAAACATTTTTTTAGCTTCACATTTTTCACAGTCAAAGAGTCACTAATGCATTTACATAGCTTTTTAACCATGACACTAGAGTATCCTTACACTTTGATTTGAATGATCTTAATTTATTGAATATCTTAAATTATTTGCTTCATGATACTACATCTCACATGGTAATAACTCTTGTAGAATAATATGAAGATGTAATTAATGAGATCATTTAACTGACATGTTTCACCAAGCACTTCTTCTCATCTAATGTATAATTTAAATGATGAGATTGATCAAAATGTTACCTTCATACCTAAAAATCCTAAAATATTTCATCATAAATATAATCAATACCTTATCGTTGTATCACAAGACACACTTTCCACTTTTTTATATGCTCTAAATAATGCCCCATCTTCAAGTTGTAAATGTACTAGAAACTCTTCATCCTGGCCTATGGTCACACATATTATCAATAGGATCAAACTTGAGTGATATAGGGGCATTAGGCAATGATGTTAATATGGTCTTGTATAGGTGTCTTTAGTATTGAAACATGCCTTAGAAGGAATTAGATTCATTAAATTAGTCTTAGAGTGTGTCTAGGTGACCCTTTGGCATTTTCTTGCCAAATTGAGCATTTGAAAATTTGAATTGTATAATTGTATTTTGAAGCTTTTTAGTGTATTGGTAAGAAAGGTTAAGTTGTCAAATGTTGTTTTAGTGTCTTAGGAGAGTCTAGGTGAGGTTTAGAAAGGTAATTTGTGTACAATCATGAATAAGGTGTCAAAAACCAAGAAAAATTAATTTAAAGGTATTTTGAAGGTGGTTGCTAATGAGTTAGTTACCAAGGTAGTTTCTTGTTTTATTACAAATTTTGGTTTGAAAGAGATAGTGAGTCTCAGAGATAGATAGTTAGTAGGAAGTTAGAAATTGTTAGGATTATTATAGGTTAGTGAGAATGAAGAAGTAGGCAGAGGTACAGAATAAGGGTGAGAGAGAACTACACCTCTGTATTCTACTATAAAATAGAGTCCTTGATGTATATACATAACAATCAATAAAAGTTAGAGAAGATTCAAGTGATATTTGTATATCATTGTATTGATCTAGTTTTATGTGGGAATTTTGGCATGTTGAATCCTTTGATCTTTCATTCTATATCTTGAGAAGTGTAAAAGAATGTGCCTGGTATGATTGAATAATAATTCTATGTTTCTCAATTCAATCAAGAAAATAAGTTTAAAAATATCTATCAACAGAGTGTGGTGAGGGTTATGATATTGATGAGACTTGTGAATAGACTCAAGTTTCAATGAGTAATTAGAACACCCTAGTTTTTAAAATAAAAGTTATTCCAACCTTGTTTCTTGTCTGTCTTTGAAGGTTGACCATGTGTGAGTTATGTTTGAATAGACAAATAGAGAAATGATATGAATCCCAAGAATGGATCATAGTAATGGATGGAGTTGATTAGAGATTAAATAATGTGGGTACAAACTTTATGAAACCCTTTAGGTGAATTAATATACATTGAAACTATGTATTATTTTGTATCATAGAATAACATATGGTTGAGAGTTTACTAAGAGATGCAAATGGTATAAGTGAAAATGTGATAGTAGAGAATGTTATAAGATTTCTCAAGAACTGTGGGCAAGACAATTTGCATTCTACCATGTATTGTTTGCATACAGTCATCCAAAGTTCATCGTAGCTATGAAATTTTTGCTTGGATAATGAAAAAATGAGTTATGTAAGGTGCGTTTGTTATGAATATGGGAAATAATGTCTATGAGATAATGGAGAAATTTTGAGAGTTTAAACTCTCGTTGGTAACTTATTTACACATTTAATTCTATTTTGATGTACACAGTCAAACTATGTTGATAGATTTGTGGTAAAATTATTATTCACATGTGAAGAGGTCCCATCAAGTGAAATTTTTTATTGGAAAAGTTGGAAAGGGGTAGGTCAAACCATAATATAACATTTGGAGGTTTTACAGTGAGAAAAGGTCAACTAAATACATTTGGATCCCTCTCAAGCCTGTAGAATACTCAGAAACCCTAAAAACTGGTAGTAAACATCAAAAGTGTTTTTTGTAGAAACCAACCAGTTAAAATTCACAAAAATTAGTAATCTATTAGGTTTAAATGATTTCCAAGTGAATGTGGTGTTTTTAGGTTTGTATGGCCTTCTTCCTTATAGATAGAGCTATCTTTAGATAAGTTTGTTAAATCTACAAGAGGATCTCTAGGATAAAGGTTGTGCATATAAACCCTGTTGAAGAAGTTGATGTAATTTAGCCTTGAAAAGCTATGTAAGAGAAGTTGAATGTAAGAGAAAGTGAATAGGATGATGTGAGTAGATGAATGAGAGCATTTGAGTTGTATGGGAGTTCTTAAGGTAAACCAGGGAACTCAAGAAGCCTGATCAAAGGTATTATTTAAGGATATTGATATCAAAGCTAATAATGAGTTGATAACCAAACATGGATTGAGTGGATAGAATGCAAGTATTTCTAATTGGAGAAGTGAGAGTTTGGTTAAGCAGAGTGTAAAAATGATGCTCTGGATCATTGAGGTTGATAATGAATTTGGTGGCATGACTAGAATTGAGTTGTCAGCATCACCAGCTAAGTATACTTAATACCAAATTGAGTATGGTGCACCCTTGATAAATTTATTCATCAATCGAGAGAGTTATGATGAAGAATGAATAATGGATTTACTGTGTTATGTTATTAAACATTTATAGATTTGGTTTTTTATCTCAAAATGATCATGATATTTCATAGTATGTAGTACTTTATTTTTATAAACAATAAATCTATAGACTTTATGGTAGTTTGATTATATTTTGATTACAATTTATACATACATGTAGTTTTCACAAATAATTAATGTTTTGATTTCTCATTTTGTGAGAAAGTGAATGTATAATTTTATTCATGATTTTGTTGAATAAATAGATAAATAATTAAATGAAACTATGAATTAAATTATTTTAACTTAATCAATATGATTAATCAACTTTCATTATGACTTATTAAATGAATAATTAAGTTATTTTGAGTCAAGAAGGTCCCCACCTTGTTAGAGATATTGTTTGATAAATCTTTATTTATTAAAACTCAAGTCTTATAAGTTCACTTTATGAAATTATTATAAGTTCACTTTATTATCTTATTATTATATAAATCTTATTTATAAAGTAGTTAACTTTATTAAATTTAAATAACTTTAATTAATTTAATAAAATTTAGTTGTGACTTGAAAACACAACTAATTCCAAAGATAAGGCTTTAAAAATACTAAAGGAACATTATTCAAGGGGAGAAACAACTAAATTAATATTTAATGACATTTTATCTGATAACCAAGTAATTTTCTATATTCATATAGGTATATCCAGGTTAATTATTCAATTTATGAACTATTTATATAAATAAGATCAAGATTATAATCCTTTGATGATTACAAAATAATGCAATCATGTGATCATATATTTTTACTTCAACTGATAATGAAAAATACTTCATATTTATACAACAGAATGTTAATTTTCACTATGTTGTGATTATTTTCTCAAAACTATTGTAATCAGTTATGAAATCATGTTTCTCAATAAATAATTATATATTTTATTTATATCCTAATTTGTATCTCTCTTCTTATTTCTTTAATATTAGTTATTATGTTGTTTGTTTATTCATTTAGTTTCACTTTGATTTAACTATTTTTATTTTATTTGTTTAGTTATTTAGTTTAATATTATGTCTGTGTAGCTTATGTTCTTTTCTTTTTTTTCTTTTTCTAACACTTGATAGTTTAATGCTTCTCACTAACTTATAATCTTGTGACTTTTACACTATAACTTGTTTGTTTATTGTTCATGTGTTTGCTCTCAATTTATTTGCTCCTTCACTTTAATATGTTTAGTGTAGTGTTGGGAGTGATAAATAAATATTAGCTTATAAGAAATAATATCAATAATCAAAGTATGTAATCTTCCAAGTCTTTACTTTCTCCATAGTTTATGTCATGTCAAATAGAATTAATAACATTTGATATATACATAGACTCTTATAATATACTTAATGTATTAAATCAAAATTGAATTAAATATTTTGTGTTTGGTCATAGTTTTATTGAATGACTATTTTTTTATTAATTGAATATTTGATTATTTATGATAAATATATCAGTTCCCAAAATTTGGTTAAGTACTTAAGTATTGAGTACTATAAAAACAATTTGCTTGACCTCTTAAAATACTCCTTGCACACCTTAAGATAAATGTTTTGCTATAAGTCCCTTATAATTAAAATAGTATAACTCCATCTCAATCTTCACAATAGGTCAATATGTAGACTTATTTACATAAAAAATTTCACTGTCAAAAAAGTTGGTAACACTACTAGAAAAAAAATAACATTGTTTGGACCAAGAATGGTGACTAGAAGCAGAAGAAGCATACGGCAAGAGAATGGTGATGGTAGTGAGCAGGAAACAAAGTTTTCAAATCTAGACTCAAAAAAGGAGAAAGGAGATGGTGATGGAGAAAGGGAGATCATGTGGGCCACCAGATTTGAATCCATGTTAGGGCAAGTATCAACATAAGGAACCTCTCCTAAGAGCAATAATAGTTCTGACTTTGCTAACTTCAAGCAGATGCTAGGTAAGATTTCTTGGTGTGAAATATTGATTGGCTCAATGGGAAAGAAGGTGATAAAATTAGTTGAATATCTGAAAACCATTAAAGATGGAAAAATTATACATGTTGAAATCACTCCCTCTCATAAATCATGTTTCATCAAGGAAGGAACAAGATTTAATTTGAAAGTTCATGGAAGCCAAACCTAACATAAACTCTTTTAGAGCCTAGATAAAGGAAAAATGGTACACAAAAGGGAATATGGACATCCTAGAAATGGTTAATTGATTCTTCATGATTAGATTCAATAATCTTGAAGACAGTGTCAAGATTTTTGTAGGGGGTCCATATTTTTTTGATAAATCTAGTCTTTTTCTCAAGAAATGGGAACCAGGGTTTGGACTTGAGAAGGAGAGTATTAACCAAATGTCTATCTAGGTTAGACTAATGGGACTCCCAATCAATTTTCGAGAGGAGGATCTATTTACAAGTATAGATAAATCATTTGGTTACCTCATATCTCTGGACTCAATGACCAAGGCAAGATCTAGGCTTGCCCATGCCATATTTTATGTTAACACATTTTTAAACCAAGATCTACTTAACTCAATAGTGTTACACACCCCTTTTGGTGTAAGAACATAAAGATAAAATTTGAAAATTTTGCCATGATGTGTGATAATTCCATAAACTTGGGCATTCGACAAAGGTGTGCTTTACAGGTCTAAACATAGTAGTATGGCAAAGAAAGGGAGGAGTCTCATTTGAAAAATTTACCCAAACGTAGGCAACAAACATGGAGATGGAGACCCATACTAACATAGATGTAGATGGTTTTATTATATAACAAGAGGAAGGAGACAAGGTGATATTAGATTTATGTATCAAGAAGATAAATCCAATATGGAGTGATTGTGATTCATGAAACCATACACTCTATGAAAAAGATTCAAAAGGTAGTTATGGTCCTTAAATTAGATATAGCCAAGGCGTATGATAGACTAGAGTGGATCTTTTTAGATAGAGTGTTGGCATAATTTGGTTTCAATGATAAGTTTAGGAAAATTATTAGAGCGTGTATAACCACATGCATGTTTTCTATTTTAGTCAATGGAGTGGCTCAATAATTTTTCAAGAGCATGAAAGTAGTTTGATAGGGTGACCCTCTATCACCATTCCTTTTCATCATCATGGTAGAATCACTGAACACACATATATATATATATATATATATATATATATATATATATATATATATATATATATATAAGGCTTTAGTTGATTCTCAATCAAAAAGATTTAAACTGACTAGGTTTGTTGATCTAGTGACACATCAGTATTTCATTGATGACACTATTTTGTTGGCTGAAGCTTCTATGCAGGAAGCTAAAACTATCAAAAAGATTTTGGTGATATATGAAAAGGCATCTAACCAGAAAATAAATTTTGAAAAGAGTTTGGTCTACTTATTCAACACTCTAGTGGCTAAACAAGCTAGGATAGCCACTCTTATGGGTTGTCAAATCAAGGATCTCCCTTCCTCATACCTAGGAATGTCACTCTTTAGCAATCATCTTCAATTATTAGCCTAGAATCCTTTGATAGAGATATTTAAAAAGAATCTCACATGATGGAAAGGTAAGCTCCTTTCTCAGGCTAGCAAGGTAGTGTTGATTAAGAGTGTTTTACAAAGTCTATTGTTATACATTCTATCATTTTTCAACCTACCTAAAGGAGTGGAGGATAAACTTATTAAGATTCAAAAAAAAATCCTATGGGTTGGGATAGAAGAAAAAAGCAAATTCCACCTTGTGGTGTGGAGTATAAGTTTGTACCAAAAAAAGATATGGCAGACCTGTTATTAGAAACCTATAACTAATCAATGAAGCACACATATCTAAGTTTGTTTGGAGATTCATATCCACAAAATTAGTTTGGGGTAAGAACCTTTATTTTAAATATATGGAAGGAAGAGACCTAATCTCCATTCTAGTTGGGGACCAATTTGTGAGGGGTTCACACATTTAAAACTTTTTAACTATTAACAAGGAGTTAATCAATGAAGGTTATAAATGTCAAATAGTAGATGGAAAAAAGATTGACTTTTGGAAAGATAATTGGAGCTCAGAGCTGATGCCATTCCAGAGGGACATAGGTATCCACCTTTATGAGAATATGAGACAAAAATATGGTAATAAGGTTGTTGATTGTTGGAAGGTACTGGAAGGAGTTAAAAGCTAGAAAAATCTAAGCCTGGATGATCTAAACCAATAAGACACTTTAAAGATAGAAAAATTGAACAATGTGTTAAGAAATTTCCACATCCCAAGGGTAGATAGAGAAGACCAACTAGTCTAGATTGATTCATTTGATGGTCAATATAAAGCAAAATTAACATATGATTTAATTTCTTAGGAACAAGAAGCTATGTTAAGTTAGGAAGGGGTGTGGGATAAATGGCTTACCCTAAAATTAGTTTTTTTTATGGGTTTCCATTCAAAATAAAATCCTAACAATTTATAATCTTAGGAAAAGAGGATGCATTATTATCAATAGATGTGTGTTGTGTGAAGAGGAGAATAAAACAATTTTTCATCTATTGGTCAGTTACTCTTTTACTCAAAGAATTTGGAGTTATTTCATTAAAAAATTCAATATTTTGTGTGTTCAACTAGGCTCCCTAATGGAAGTTTGGCAATATTGGAGATGTCATTTCCAAAAAAAATGATCTCAAGAAGATATGGAACTTGAATCTACCTCACATTATATGGGGGATTTGGGGAGCAAGGAATAATAGAATTTCTAGGGGAAATAGTTACAACATCAAGGTAATTTTAGAAAGAATATTTAATTAAATCAAAGAGAATTACAAGTTCATTTGAATTTAAAAAGGTAAAAACCTTATCCCTTTTGAACAAATACCATCCCTAAATTGGCAATTAGACTCCTTAAAGTTATGGAAACCAGATGCTAAGGATGAAGTTAGGAAAAGAACTAAGTGGAAACCTCCTCTCGAAAGATAAATGAAGCTCAGTTTTGATTTATATTCTGAAGGAAACCCAAGGGTAGTGGGGAGAGGTGGAATTATTAGAGATCATGAGCATAATTTGATTGTTACTTATGTGAGAGACATGGGGTTGAGGTCAAATCATTAGTTAGAAGCTCTTGCTTCATTATGGGGGATCAAATTGATGAAACAAATAAATGTTCAAAACTTATTAGTGGAGAAAGAATCTCTGAATATTTTTAATTATTTCAGTAAAAAATTCTATAAGTTGGTCTATCAAGCATGTTATAGATGAAGCCAAAGGGATTTTGAACTCATTCCAATAGGTAAGCATTCAACATACCTATAGGGAAGTGAATGGTATTGATGATTGGTTTGTAAATATGGGAGTAAATAATGTGGGTTTTAAAACTTGTATAGGCCATGAGGATCTCCCTAGGGAGTTTCTTGTAAAGGTTAATAATGAAGTAAATAACAATGTTATTAATTTTATGCATATGGGTATACCCTTGAATGCCTAGAGGTGACTTGTTTAAATCTAAGGTAATTCAGGGACTCAAGTATTTTGATGGGATTCTTAGGGGTTTAAAGGATAAGCCTCTATAATATCTAAAACAACTCATAGATGGCCAAAACATAAATTACAGCTGTAATTCTTTCTATTTAGCCTGGGAGAATAATGATAATAGATTGAACTAGAGTGGAGGTGAGATAAATAAAATGGGTTTGTCAAATAGAATCAAACCAAAACTTTAATGAAAAGTTAGGAAAAATGAAAGAGTTTGGGTTGTTTTACAAGTCAATGGCTTCACCAATTTTATGGAAAATATAGAAGGTTTTGACAGACATTTCTCTATCCAATTTTCAAAGGCTTAGGAGGATAGATCAGTGATCATCAATGGAATCACTTTAGATATTATGGATGAACTTATATCCCATGTGACTAGTCTGGTGATTGAGGAGACTAAGATCTATTATATGCCAAGAGATTACAAACCTAACAAAGAGGATTTTATAGAGGAAGGTGAACAATTGGAGCAACTGCATAATGGATTTGATAGGAAATCCCTTCCCAGGCCATTCACTGATGTAGCTTTCCATTTAATGTAATACAATACTTTAAAATTTAGATATAATGTAGTAATATGGTCGTATTTATAATGTTAAACTATTTTAGAAATGGAGTGCCTTTTATTCTCCCTTTCTTTATTCTAAAATCTATGGAAGGGTCTATTCTGAAATTCAAGCATAGAAATTACTCCACTCTTAGACATGAGGGATTAATTTACCTTGTTTTAATTAATTTAAAGGCACGAACCAAATCATTCTTGATATCTCTTAGCTCCAAAAAGATAATCCCGAGGAGAGGCCTATAGACATGAGAAAGATTAAAAAAGTGTGGATAAAGTATCTAGGGAGCCTAAGCAGGGCCTTGGGGAGTAGGAAAAATTTTGTTGAGAATGTTAGTGCCAAGGAGATTGAAAAGAAAAATAAGACTAGGATAATATTAAGAACAGGCTCAAAAGTGCTTTGAAATCTTCAGGGCCCAGTAAAGGGAAATAGAGAAAATAGGGGAATAAAGACCCATGGGATTTCCATAACAATAAGGGAGAGGAGACTATCATTGATGTGGAAAAGGATAGTGAGGAGATAGAAGAGTATCAAAAGGAATTAGAGCAGGGAAGTAAAACCAATCAAGTTTTGAATGCAGATGAGAAGCATAAGGGGATTGGGGAGACAATGGATACCTTCTCGGAGAAAGGGGAGACTTCCCTAAATTGAAAAGATCAAAATGTGGACTTTAATAATGTGGCTTCTTTATTTTAAGGAAAGGAGAGCACTAATAAAATTGTAGAACAACTTGACCTACAAAAATCCATCATAAGGTGGTTTATGCGAGAGATTATTGAGCTAAAGGACAAGGTGAACGTGCTATAGCAGGAAAATGTAAGGATGATACACACATTAACAGCTAGGGAGGAAGATAACCAAATTCAGGGACTAACTTTCAAAGTGGAGTTGTTAGAACATGCTAATTAAAACTTTCATAATAAGATTAGCTTTTTAGTTATTTACAGTAAAGCGACAATGTATGAAGGAATCCATAATGTTGAAAACCTTTAGGCACATCTTAGAGAACTATTTGAACCTAGTTTTATAGGTAAAGGAAAGGGCAAAAAGGGATAGAATAGTGGTTATTAATACACAATTGATCATGAAAACTTGTTGATGCATATTGATATGAATCTCAAGAAGATGAAGGCATGATGGGAGGATGTGTTGAGTAGCTTGGATTTAGATTAGTGCTTTAGTTATTTTTTAGTTGTTTTAAGGCTATTTTTTAGATGTTTTCTGGACAATGTTAGTCCTTATTTCCTTTCTTCGCTTGGTTAGCTTGTTGTTCCTTTTGTAATTTAACTTCTCATAGGGTTTGGTGACCCTAATTCAAAAAAAAAACCCATTTAACCTAAAGAAAAAAAAACTCTACTAGAAAAAAATTATTTAATTTATTTCTTTCAGCCATCTTTTCAACTCAATTTTCTTTTATTTATATGACCATTACAAAAGGTTTTTCACCTATTTTTCAACATGGTTTTGATATGACTAAATCTCAAGTTGACATTGCCTTGAATTTAATTCAATTTAGTCAGTATAATGAGGTTGATAATATTTTTCATATCATCATGGTTATTAACTCTGAAGAGGAAGAAGTTTTTGAAATAGAGAGGTACTCTCTATTTTTTTGACAAAATCAAGATCATATTTCACAATGAAATCTTTTCTGAAGGAAAGAAAGAGCACAAATCATGATTTCAAACCCTCAACCTAAAATCAGATTTTTGTTTGATAAACCTCAAAAAGATTTTTAATCCAAACCTTTAGATCGTAGAACAAGCTAAGAATCAAATCACAAATGTTATTCTTAGGTTGTAATAAGATAGTAATCAAGAGGAAGTAAGTGATAATGAACTTGATTCTTATGTTAAAAATGAGAAACAAGCAATTAATCCTTGGATATGAAGTAATCCAATTGATAAAGGAAACCAACATGGTAGGCTCCAATATGTAAAAGGAGCTAATGTTCCTAAATTTTCCAGTGATTCAAGTGAATCATAGGAAGATCATCTTGACTATTTAAAATTATTTGTGAAACTCTTGCCATTAATAATGAAAATATCTCTCTTCATTTGTTTACCCAAAAGTTAGAAGGTATGGCCTATCAAACTTTTATTATAATAACACCAAAATTTATTAAGGAGTGGATAGATATAAAATATTGGCTTGAATTATGTTTTGGAAAGCCTAAATAATATTTAAGACTTGTCAATGAATTGGCTAACATTTATATATACCCTAGTGAGATGATTTACCATTTCACAACAAGATTTACTAGGCTTAGGCAAAAAACCCCTCTTGATGTCAGACCTCCAAAAAAGATAGAAAGGTTGAATTAATGTATTGTGTTGCCACTTAAATATAAAATGGCCTTATAAAATAAATTTATTTTATATTATTATGGTACTATTATATTTTTATTGAATGTGAGAAGAAGCTGAAATGTATTAGTTTTAATGAAACATCATCTACTAATTTAACCTCTAATAATGCAAAAAAATTAAAGGCCATTCATAACCTTGGAAATGAATTATTCATCATTAAACTATAGTTGAATGATCAACACAACTTTAGGTAAGATGTCAAATATTAAAAAAATTGGTTTAAAAATAAAACACGTTACTATCATTTTTGTGAAACTAATCATGATCTTGATGCTTGTATTTTTTTAAAAAAAAATTAATAAGTTTATTAAAAGAAATGATAGTATTTATATCGACTTAGAGGATAATATAAGCATGTGTAGTTCTAAATATTCTCCAAGAAAATTTGAAACTAATAATTCTTATACATTCCAACATAGAATAAAATATTACAATCCTACTTCTAAAACTAATACAAATGTAAAAAGCACAACACAAGTTACTGAAAATCAACCATCTTCTTTAAAACCTTAGACACAAGACAAAGTAATATTACTATTAGAAATAATAATCATATTGTAGATACACAATAAATAAATCCTTTACCAATTGGGCTCATTACTACTTAATATCAACCAATTTACAAGCCTAGGGTTTATCCTAAAATTAATACTAATGCACCTTATAATATTATTAATGATTTACTTGATACTAAGGTTGGTTTTTCTTTACTCCAAGTTGTTGGTTTACTAATTCAATTAGAGAAGATTAATGAAGTTGTTAAGGATCAAGATCCTAAAAATATTATTGGCTTACAAGAATAAACTTATAATGAAGAGATTTGGTATGCATTTGCTCAATACAATGACTCACCTTATAATTATATCCATCCATTCTATGTGTCTATAATAATAGTTGATAAAATCATCCATAATTGTATCTTGACATAGGGGATTTAAAGAATAAAATGTTATAATTCATTGCTAACTAATTAGGTGTTCAATGTGAATGATATAATCAAGAACTTATTAGTTTTTACTCATGTTGAATAAAAAAATGCAGTAAATTGCACGATATAGTCATTAAAATTGCTTAAGATGAAAGAATAAGATGTGTTTGTAGTGTTTAATTTTTAGACATTAATGCTAATTATACAATGATTTTAAGAAGAAATTGGTGTAAAATTATTGGTTTTTTTGCTTTAAAATATACAACTTGGGTTCCTATAGGAAATGAAATAGATTTTATATAGAGAGAAGGATGAAATGATACACCTATTGAACTTATTATGAATAATATTTCTTCTATTGAAACAAGTATCAGAATGTATGGAAAACTAACCTTAGATAAACTAGATTAGCAACATGTAAGAATATTTCAACCAAAAAAAATGGTCTATTTTTTTGAGCTTGTTCTAAACATGGTCATAGATTTATTGTTGTTATCATCTCTCCTATAGGTAAGATATTCAATTATGCTTACCAGTTACCATTTAAGAATGTGAAAAATATAACTGAGTTCAAATTTGCATGTCTTGGACTTGAAAAGTCCATTGAGTTAAATATAAATAATTTAGAGGTTTTTAGTGATTCTAAATTAGTTATAAGTTAAGTTAAAAATTTATAAAACTAATCAATCACGTCTACATAGATATACGTAGAAAGTCTAGTCACTAATGGAAATTTTTGAAGCATTTAAAATGTCACATGTTCTTATAAAATTTAATGTGTGTGTGGATAAGTTAGTTGTTTATGCTTCTAATCCCACTTTGAAATGGCATAAAACCTGTTGTTGATTATAATTTTACTAGAATTTTCAGGCCTAAAATACTTAATTATTAAGATAGGTGGCATGTTTTTTATTATGATGAACACATTAATAATTTCATATAAGGAAATTACTTTGATCATATTGACTATGTACTACACTAATGATTATTTATAACTTAGTAGTAATAAATTACCCATTGGATTGGTAATTCTTGAGTCAATGTTCACTCCTCATGATAATCTAATAATTTATATAATTGAAGAACCTTCACAAAAGATAATAGGGTAAACTACTCTAATTAATTTGGGAACAAAATAAGATCACAAGTATGTTTACTTAGGCATCTATTGAATGTTACATCTCAATTCCTTGCCAGAAAAACTCATTAGATTATCCATGGATATCGGCAGTTAACAAATTCAGATTTGGCTATATTTCAGACTAAGCTTGAGATTTATGTTATTCTGAGATAATATAATTTTGCTTAATTAGATGATAGTACATAATTACTTATATTGCAATGATTTATGTATGTATTTATATTTTAAGCACATTAATGTAGTGATTTAGTTATATATATTGTTGCTTATGATTATCATATGAGAAGATCTAATGACTTGTATATTATGAGGTGAACATAGGAGAATCCTTCCCTCAAGCGTACTAGAGGGAGAGCATCATTGGAGAGGATGTTATATATGGAGACATCTTGGGTAGATAGAGAGGTAGTGAAACCTTGCACACATCACGATAGTTAGTCATTGTAGAAAATGTATTTTAAAATTAATTATTTTAATGTCTATTTAAATTATTTTTTCATGAATGTTTGAGTAGGTAAATTATAAAAAATAAATTCCTTGTGTGCATAGACTAATGTGTCATTAATACACATAAAGGCAAATTTAATAAAATTAAAATTAATACGGATTATTATTTTACCATTAAATTGCTAAAGCATAAGTAAATGTTAAATTGGTTAAATATAAAATTGAAATTTCATATTAAAATATAAAGAGGGAATTATTTTTAAAATAGAGAGAAAAAGAAAAAAACATTGAAATTAGGAAAAACTGATAAATAAATTAAAATTAGTAGAAAACAAGAAAAACAAGAAAAGAATTAAAAGATTTTAAAATTAATAAACACAAAAATTAAAACAAAAATAAAATCTCAAAAAGGATTTAGCGTCTATTTTCTATTTAAGGGAAAGATTGAAGGAGAGTGTATGCATCATGAGGGCAAAAAATGATGTACCATAACCAGAAGGAGGAGGAAAGCACATCATAAAATTTCAATGCTAAATGCCAGGGAAGCAACGTCTTTCATTCTAACATAGGATCATGGAAAATCTTCTTTATATTACATCTGATATAAAAATGTTATGGATAAAAAACTAGCCTCAGTAAGATATTTTAGGTAGCTTTGTGGATTAGCAGTATTGTTTATGCAGAAGTCTATTCATATATATATATATATATATATATATATATATATATATATATATATATATATATATATATATATATATATATATCAAAACTTTACCAAAAATGTAGGTCATAGGAAGAGGCATCCTATGACTTAGTCTTAATCTACATTATGGCACTGTATAAATTATTTATACCAGCTATATAGCATATTTAACATAATAAGCTATCATAATATTTAATGGAGATATTATAAATGTTGTATGCAGACCATCATATTACTATATTAGCCTCTACAGAAATAATCATAAAGGAGATAACCCCATATAAGATGACACTATGAGATATCCATATACAGTTAGCTCATGCCAACTTAGTATTGGGTAATGCATGATAGTGGAGAGTATAAGTCATAATAAGTCAATAGTGTTTGGCCAGCTATGTACATCATTGCCTAGATTTATTAGTAAGTATATTAAGATATATTCATGTATCAAAATATTACTACAGATAAACAACTTTTGAAGATTTATATATCTACATATGGGTCTTTGAAGTGTCTCTACCCATTGTATCCCTGTCCATGAAATTTATACCAAAATAATATTGTAGTAAATTTCTATTTAATTATTATACAAATTGTGAATTATTCATAAGGCCGATACTAGAAACACTCCACTATATTATTTAGATAAACCTAGTTAGATTTGACCAACATAATCAAAATCAAACTAAAGGGCTTTCCACTAATTTATTAAACCCACCTTTCCCCATGAGGCATCTCAATAGCTAAAGTAGAATCCATATTTTAGAGTGTAATGACTAAATAAAAATAGGTGACTCATGTAGTAGTGATTTAAAGAGTTTCAGAGACTGATTTATGCTTGATCATTATTATGGATGTGTAAAATGATTGTATTACAATCTAGAATTTTGAAAAGTAAAAGGAAAATACTAAGAAATAAGACTGTGGCATCATTGTGTAATCCACTAGAAATTGCACTTTAATATCATGGAAATTGTCATGTAGTGTCAATATCCCTTATAAAGAATTGAGAATTATGAAGATATTATTATAAGGAATAATATTAATCATACTAAAGAAAAGAATGTTTTTAAAAGCTGGTAGTCTTACCAATTCGACAATGAGAGAAATACCTAAATATTTTTAAGAAAAATAAAAAGTAACTCATAATTATATTAATAACATGAACCTTTCAATGGAAGTGACCCGAGTTGAAGGGACATATTCACTTGTTTAAAAAAATAGATACTTATAAGGAAGTAATTCTAAGGCTATTATAAGTGTAGTGAGATATTTATATGTGTATTTATTTTCCATGAGATAAGTGTTGTTTTCTATGGAAAAGTACTTAGGTTAAATATACATTATAAGTTTGAATATAAGTGGATAATACAGTTTTTTATATCCTCAAATAGTTATAAGCTAGAAAAGACACTAACATCACTATATGGTGAGTACGCCACTAATTTCCTGTCTTAGATAAGTTTATATTAAGCCTCTATTATAACTTTATAATTGACTTTGTGAGTGAAGAGTTTTTTTATACCCTTCTAAAGATGAATAAATAATGTATACATATTAATATTATCCACTCCAATAATCATAAGGTTACTTGAGTACGTCAATTTTATATGTATATTATACATATGGTATATGGTTATATGTCTATTATATCAATTATAATCCTTTAAGTATACTATGGCATACCATAAGGGATAGTTGTTGGTACAACAAAGTCAATTGGATATTCTTCATACCTTAGTGGTTCATAGTGTTGTATAATCTTAATGATAATAAATGTGATTATTTATCCCTCAATATTTCAAAAATATTAGCATGTTAATAAAATTATATTGACTAAATAATTAGCTGAGAATCGTAAAAGCTAAAGATGTCATTGTTGAGCATATTTTTTAATAGAGTAATTCAATATATACATCCAGGGTTTTAGGAGTCATTAAAAGAGTTATCATACATGGGGTATTTTAGATTATTTACTAGGAAGTTCTTAACTAAACATTTAAGTAATCCAAAATTTAGTATTTTCATAACTTTGAGATATTTACATGTGGTGCATATTATGGTATGCAAGTATTCATACATAAGGATTGCATCTATAGACTAATTAATGGTATTAAGTTTCTTAGGGATATGAAACTATAACCTAGAAAATAGAATGGAATGTTTAAATGAATATTATAACAGGTTTATGAATTCTCTATTTTCTCTGCACATGATTGATTGGTTGGTTGTTATATGTATTCTACATTGAATACTTGAGTGCATTTCATGTTGTGTGATTGTTAATATGTATAAGTGTTTGGATATATCTAGATTATAATGGTGCATCATGATACATGTTTATATGTTATGATGTTTTTGAATGGTTGTATGCAATCTAATTTAAGGTATACCAGGTGGTATAATTCTGTGTTGTTGCTTGTTATTATTTTCATAATCCAATTGAGTGTTAAAATTCATAAGTTTGGTTTATGTGTTGTTCTATAGTTTTAAACCTATGATAGTATGGGATATCATAGGTTACTACAGGATAAATATATGTTGTACCCAAATGGTACTTAATCTAGTTATTATACCTAACTCATATCTACATGTATCTATATATTGTATACATACTAGTTATTGTTATGGTTAGCATGTGTTGTTGCAACAGGTAGACTTGTGTATGCATGCTTGTAAAGTCTAATAATTTAGCAAATGTTGTGTTGGAATCTTATTGTGTTCCATGGGAATGATGACTTATTTTAATATATATAGTTATTGGTGTAATTCTTGTGTTTTCATGTATTTGAGACTAGTTCATATGATTGATTGTGGAAAATTGGTATTTAAATCTTAGAACACCGCACTGTGGTAATATGGGTTGCCATAGGATGTGGAAAACTGGAAACCAATTACATTATTTAAATTTTATAGTTAAATTGTATGTTTACCCAAGTGGTACATTTTTAATCATTATTTCTAGTATGAGAGATAATATAATGAAAGAATCATCCATATGTTAGATGGACATAATGTATGTTGTTATACTCCTATGTATAAGCATGTCTTAGTAGGATGTAAATCGATGAATCTTATGGTTTAATTTATGTTTGACCAATATGCATGGTTAATATGGAGTAAGGAATGATATGAACTTCACTAGCTTACTGGCATTGCAATGTTAGATGAAGGTGGTTATATCAAGTGGTGTGTATGAAATTGATTAATGTAGATCATTATATATATATATAATATATATAACTTTGGGCCAAAGTATGTTTAGTGAGACATTATCATTTCATGAGTATGATTTACATATATATGTGATATATTTCAATAGATTGAGTTTTCTATGATACAGTGCATGTTTAGTTAGTTAGAAATCATACAACACATGGGTACTAACTTCTCTCTCTAGATTCTCATGTCATCACTATCTACCCATCCATGAAGGGAGGGCCATATCTTGATGGGATTAGTTTGAAGGATCATTGGTCTATGGTTTGTATGAAAAAGCACTCAGATGATGCTCTCCCTCCCCACAGCAATACTACTTATTGAGATAAACACTTGAAATTACCATAGATACTGGAGAGTCCGAGGAACTCATGCTCCAGGGATCCAGGTATCTAAATCATGTACATTATATTATATTGAATATTACTATTGAGTATTGTCATGAATAATTATAATTACTTATTATTATATATTGACAATGGTGATTGTAGAGTTGTATCAGTTGTGGTTTAGTTGTTGTATTTCTTTCTATATGCAATCAAAAATGCATCATGTATATAAATCAATCCTAGCTCAAAGAAGATAGAGAATACCTACACTTTTTATTGGGGATACATTTGTTGAGTGGGGGCATGACCATTATGGGGATCTACTAGACCCAATTAGGGGATCACTTATCATAATACACCATGCTAGGAAGGGTTCTAGAGCCTACAGTCTAAAAAAATCATGCAACAACCCTAAAAGATTCCTAGGTTTAATGTTCAATCTATTTTAATAACAATAAAGTAAATCTAATCTAGTGCACATCAAATCATGTGGCATAAAGTGGAGGTTATAAATCAAACTAACTAACTAAACATGCATAGAAGACATATGCTCACATCAATGTATATAGAATCTTAATACATGGAAGAAAGAAGCACAACTACATTATCTATCTACTCTTACAAATGAGAAATAAATTTAGGAATACTTACCTTGAAGATGAACCCACCGAGCCTCAATCTCTCCCTTGGACAAGGTGCTTCACAAGAGATTATTGTGGTATGTAAGGATAACAAAGACAAATCAGCTCTAGGCTACACAACCTATCTATGCATCCAAAATACTTCTCCACAAGACAAGATCCATATCCACAAAGAAATTATGGAACCCTAAGATTTATTCCTCAAGTAAAATGGTTAATAATCAAATGTTCATCTACACTTATTCTTCTTCACTTCTCTTCTTATAAATGGTTGGAAATGAACTTGTATATATAGGTGGATCTTTCCCTAAATCCTCCCTAAAATGTTAGTTGTATAAGATCCACCCAGTCAACCCTATATGTTTTTGGGGATGATTCACTAAGTCTGAGTTAGGTCGTTTGAAGAGCTAACAAACTCAGAAAGTGAAAAATACCCCTAGAGTGTACGGGGTTGACCTAGTCGACCTAGTATAGTTGATTGTCTAAAAGGGAATTAAGGCAAAAAAAGGAGGATAAATCATGGCAAAAGACTATAATGGGTAAGGCTAATAAGAATAAGCTTAGGGTAAATGGTTTTAGGAGATGAGTGTGTAGATGGCAAGTGGCAAAAGGGATAACAATCTTATGAAGCACCAATGGTTTGTCCACCCCTTTCTTGGTATACCCATTAAGATATGCACTCAGAGAGATTGAGACTTGATATATTCCTACAAGATACAGTGTCAATAATCAATAAAAGTTTGAAAATATTATGTGTATACATATGCCCCACTCGAAGATCATCGTGTGTCATGTAAGTACAACACGGGCTAGTGTTTCAGAATAGAACATGATAACACACAATGTTGATGCTAAGTAAAGTACAATAAGCAGTAAATAAGATAAATGAAAAGATAGAATTCAAAAACAAATACCTTTACTTACCATAGTGATGTAGATAAAAAAAATAGACTATAATAGAAAGTGATGGTGTCTAATATGAAGAACACTAGGTGAATTTATAAAATTTAGTGCAAAAAATAGCCAAAAATCAAAAAAAATAGAAGTTAGGCATATAATAGAGGAAAAGAGTCTCTACTTCATCATGAATCCAATGCATTTTATAGTTTTTAAAATTGATAAGTAAAATTAAAGACATAGATAGAACAAGCAATCTATAAATAAATAATTGAAGAATTTAAATTTTGAAAAGTGTTTGTAAATAGGGAAAAGACAAGTCATTTTGTTATTTTGACTTGTGAACGAGACAGTAAAGAGCTTTGGAGACCAAATGAGCTAGGATGGTGAGGAGACGACAAGCTAGATGAGGGGGAGCTCCAAGAGTGGTAGCAAGTACACTAAATGTATGCAACTATGAATCTTAAGTTAGTTTTTGAGTGTTTTGTTGAATTAAGTGTGTTTTTAGAAAAATGTAATTTTTAAAATTTCTAGATGTCAGAATGAGGCAAAATTAGAGGTTATTGGTAGCAAATAGAAAAATAAGAAATGGATTTAGATGAATTAATAAGAAAATGGAAATAAGGCATTTTTTTAGAAAAATGTAAACGGTCGGTAGTTAAAAACAATTGGGTCGACCTAATACGCTGAAAATAGTCAAAATCCACACTAATGAGCCAGTAGGTGTGTGTCGACCCTGTACATTTTATAGACTGTCAACCTAGGATAGTTTTCCAACTGATTCAAAAAGTTTAGAATGATAACATAGTACTATGGAGAGGAAAATAAGAGGGTTGACTTAGATTTTTAAGTCAACTAGGCTAAAAATAGGGAAATTTTGGTCAAACTAGGTTGACCAAAGAACTAGAATAATATGAAAATGCATGTAAAAGGTCAAAAGAAGGCTAGAATGGCCCAAAATGACCAAGTAAGGGCAAAAAGGACTGAGTAGGCTAAAAATTAGGTAAAATGAATGAATTAAAGTAATTTAGGCTTATTTTTATTAAAATTTTAAAAATAATGTGTCTTGACTATACATGACATGGAAGATCTAATACATATTTTATTGTTTCTTGGTTGCAGAGATGACCCCAATTCTAGAGATTAGTAGACATGTCTTTGCTACCAGATCTATTAGATCATCTAACCATTGGTGATAGAGCTAGGCTAGTAGTTGTAGGCATAGGAGGGATAGCTTACATGTGTAGGATTCTCCTGAGCTCAGATATATTAGTCATTTTCCTTAGATATTGGGAATGATTGACTAATACCTTTAGATGAGAGGTGGATGGGGATTTGGTAGAGGTAGTTATCATACTAGAGGATGTGCATTCCATCCTAGGTCTATCGATGATAGGAACACCAGTGACTATAAGTATACCAATTAGCCTAGAGGAGAGGAAAGCCTTAGCTATGTGGGCTACAGGCTCAAATATGATATTAAGAGGTAGGCAAGTTAGTATGTTTGATGTATATGCATCACAGATTCTAGATATCTAAAAATATATAATAGGACTTGTGACACAACAAGTGCTATGTCATAATTTAGATGATAAGTTACCACTATTTGTGGTATCCTTGAGTAGGAGGATTCTAGAGGAGGGCATACTATATGATCTTGGTTATGATCTTGGTTATGTCATTTGGGTCCATCTCGTACATGATCTATATGAGATGGTGTTTAAAATGTATAAATATATAATACCAATCATATTATTGATAGCTTGGATCTATGAGAGGTTTCCCATGTATCAGTTAGCTAGGCTACCCTATGTGATTGATGATAGGTTACCTTGAGTGCAGATATGGAGAGAGGACTAGGTACCATGGTTTTTGCCCCACATGCCAACACTATAGATTGTGAGACATGCAGACATAGTGTGGTATCTATATGGGGACATAAATAATGACTACATGGCTGAGTTGGTACATAGTTACACTAAATATAATAAAGATAAAGGTTATTAGACACTATACCTAGTGGAGAGAGCCACATTTAATGGTACAAGTGCTAGGATATATGGGTTTACCTCATCTAATGGTATTGATATTTATGCTTGAGCATTGGGCTTAGCAGGTGAGAGAGTTGTAGGGGAAGAGGGGACTAGGGCCACTAGTGATGAGGCTGATACTTAGACCACATTGTGAATCACCAAGGACTAGATGAGCATGATAGGGATTAGATCAAGAAGAGAGAGATATGGAGGTAGTGGTACCAAAGATACCAACACCAACTCTATAGCAAGATGAGCTATGGATACCAAGGACATGATATTGATAGAGGCAAGACAAGTAAGAGAGAGTTGAGACTATCACCATCCTTGAGGACCCAACAGATGATCTAGAGGAGAGTTGGATGATAGAGAGGCCACTTAGGCATAAGTTGAGGTTGACACAAGCCATGATAGTTGGATTTGAACTGAGGAGGTGCTAGGAGGTTGCATAGATGGAGAAACTATGCTAAGCAGTCACATGGATGGTGAGACTATAGTGGCCAAGATAAAGATAGGTAATAAAGATGATTAAAGTATAGATTAATTTTTTTTTTGAAATAGATACTAGAGGTAGATATTTATTGTGAGATATGGTAGTGATCTAATATCCATCTAGGTGTGATTTTCCAAGTGTCATTAAGGATGAGGAGAGATGGGGGTCCCTTGTGAGGGGAAAACTCTATGACATCCTAGACGAGACTCTACAATTATATGACCCTACTACATTAGAGGATCCTAATGTATTTTCTATCCTAGCTTAGGTGAGTTGGTTCAAATTAGTAGGGAAGGTAGTGAGGTAGATATAATCATAGAGGGAGAGGATGCAACCACTAGTAGAGATGGGTGTAGGATAGATACAAACATGATAGGCCCTGGTAGAGGAGATAGCTATGCATTTGGATATAGTGACATAGATGGCATAGGCATATAATGTGATGCAGACCCTATTGATGCAAGCTCATATAGTGACCTAGACTGAGTTGGCTCAGGCATAGGTGCAGATAGTACATTTATAGGGATAAGTAGAGGGATTGAGATCTTGGATGGCCTCTTTATATCATACTATTTGGAGGAATCAAACCAAGGTCTTGATAGGCAACATGGCTAGGCCACAAGATACACAAGATGGAGCCCAGCCATAGAGCTAGAGCATTGTATATTGTTTGTACTTGTATTAAAACTCATATATATATATATATATATATATATATATATATATATATATATATATATATATGATGTATCATTTTGGCATATTGTTGTTAATTATGTATATCGTTGTCATTATGGTTATGGTTGTGAATGTTTTGGATATATTTATTTCTAACACATGTATTTAGTTTATTGTTGTATATGCTATAGGAAATATATGAGATGTGGTTTCTTTTTTAGCATTATGAAAA
The DNA here is from genome assembly GCA_037957365.1 of Torreya grandis. Classification (NCBI taxonomy): domain Eukaryota; kingdom Viridiplantae; phylum Streptophyta; class Pinopsida; order Cupressales; family Taxaceae; genus Torreya; species Torreya grandis. The sequence goes on along the minus strand of JARHVA010000638.1, from coordinate 3,126,673 downwards.
ACATGTGCATGGTTAAAAAGAAATAGGAAAAAAGACTTGGTAAAATATAATCAATCAAAAATGTACTACATACTATTTCAAGTTGGGAAATGTGTAACAACAAGAAAATGACTAAATATAATGAACCAAGGGATGGTAAAACAAAATGGTAAAAAAGAATTTGTTCTTGAACCAAAGTGAAAGATTTTTGCACCAAATTAAAACAAGTAAAATCATACTAAATCATGTTGGGAAGTATGAAAACAATGTAATAAAATGGAAGGTATGTAAAAGGGCACACATGGTATAAAAACAAATTAAATTAAGTCAATAAATTATAATAAATCACATTGGGAAGTATAAGAGAAAAACAAAATTGGCAAAATATTGGTCTCAAATTTATCACACTAATTCAAGCTAGGAAGTATGAAAAATTCAAGAAATGGTTGTATTATTACATACACTTAGAACATAAGAAGATAAAAGTGAAAGATTAAAGAAGTATAAAACATACTAAATCAAGTTGGGAAGCATGTCAATGATGTGTAACTTCATAATCAATCACATTTTATCTCATATTTGACACATGTAATTTTGTTTGTGACTTGTATTATTGAAAAATTTTGTGAGGAATGTTGGGTCCTATCCATGGTCTTACACTGCAACTAACAAAGATAACACCACTGGGGTGTAAAATTAGGAAAATCTAGGTAATAAAAATGTGGGTAATAGGAAGGAAAAATGTGGTAATTTTTTAGGATGGCTAGGTCCTATCCATGGTCTTACAATGTAACTCACAAATGAGATCCCAAGGAGATTGATCAGTAGACAAAACAATATTTCTCAAGAGGAAATGTGAGGGATATAGGTAATGTAAAAATAAATCCTTAGGCATCTTATGAGAATACCTTAGGAGACAAGATGCATACTAAGGACATGAGAAGACACTAAGTGACTAGTGACCATCAATGTGTAAAGGAAACATGTTCGTTATAGATACAAAGCTTTTTATGCATATAAGTGTGCTACTAAGATCAAATCATGAAGGTATATTGGTACAAGGAAAATTAAAATGGACCTACCTTCCCATCATGGGTTCCCCATTCTTCAGGACCCCTTACAGAGTCATCGGTCTACTACAAAGATTGGGTACTTGTGTGAGAAAGTAGTTAGCATTAAAATATTTTTTTATTTTTCTCTTATAATCTACCAACCTATCACACCCCAAAGGACCTTAACTCTACCATGAGACTAACAATGGAGTTTGATCTTTGACTCAAAGAAGGAGATGTGCTTTGAATCACATCTTTTAGTGTGATTTGACTTTTAAGAATGTTTTTGCCTTTTATATCATTGTTTTTTATAGAATGATTTGGATTTTAACTTTTTATGGCTTTTTAAGATTCCTCCTCCATACATATTTGGAATTACCAATCATGAGAGATGTAGTAATACACAAGAATGAGCTTTAGGCTAAGGCTAAATAAATCTAAGTAACCACAGACAAAAATTGATAAGGATACTTAGGCTTAACAATGAGCTAGCATATGATCTCAAGTCTCAACCATGTATATGCTTAGTTTGCAAAAAAGGGAAGAAGGGAAAAAGGAGATCCAAATTGGACCGATGAAAGGAAATTATAATGAGATGCATTATTTTCCAACTGATCACATGGTAAAAGGAGACAAGAACCAAAGGGAACAGGGTTTGTATAACCAAGTCACAATGACAAATATCTATTAAAAATAGAGATAAGAAAGCAAACAATCATGAAGACGCAAAAAGAGAGTTTTAATAAAAACTCAAGAAAGAAAGAGAAAGCAATGATAAATAAATATAATCATATGTGAATATATAAATGACAATATAAGCAAGATATAGTACTAAATAGTAAAGAATCACCATATAAGCAAAATATGGATTTGACATAGTGTCAAATGATATAAAAGATAGATAAGAATGAAATTAGAACACACGTCCAATAAAAATTAAAATGTAGAGGCACCATGCATGTGCTCATAAGTAATGATAAATATGCCCACACACATTATCCAAGACATCAAATAAGTCTCTATAAAGCTAGATACAAACTATTGCTAATGTCTTATCAATATTTAATAAAAACTGGGCAAATACTTCTCTTCTAACCTCCTTAATTAAAAAAATAGGAATGATCGAAGGATCATGATAAGGAAAATCAAGGAAGGGATGCTTGGGAAAATGCATGGGAGTGGGATCTGCAGGAGATGCAGAAATCACCGATGGAGAAGGATCCACGAGTGAAAGACTCATGTGGAGAATGATCCATAAGTGAAGGAAGGTCCACAGGTGAAGGAATCATAGGTGGAGGCATAGAAGGTGATGAAAGGACCATAGGAGGGGATGGAACCACTAAGGGTGGAGTCATGGGAGAAGGATGAACCTTTTTATGGGAGGAATAGAAGAAGGTCTGAGAATAGCTACAAGGTGATCTTTAAGGTGTTGTTGAAGGATGTAGTAATGATCGGTGTGATGGGTGCCACATTGGTACCACAAAAAATATAAATCATCATACTTAGGTATATATTTAGGTAGAACCTTTAAGAGAGGTGTAGCTTTATCTAAAGTAGGAGAGGAAGGATGTAAAGTATCAATATATTGTAACAACTTATGACAATGGGTAGAATATTGATTATCAGTCCCATGGAAGTAATATATATGTTTGTGAGTGGTCTTAGGAGAAGCACTCATAGAAGGAGGTATAATAGGAGTGGAAGAAGTTGGAGAAAACTCATTAGCCCATTTGGTGGGAAATAGAGCCATCGTAGGCAAAGGAAGCAAACCATCACCAAGATAAGGTGGTGATGGAGGAGGAATGGAACTAAGATCAATAGAAAGAGCAATAGGATGAGAATCAGTGGTAGGCTTAGTGATAGCAAAAGCAGGAATAGGCTCAACTATAGCAAGAGAAAGAAGAGGCTCAACTATAGTGGGAGAAAGAATGGGCTCTGATAAGGGCTCTACTAAGGGAGGAGTGAGATCTACAAAATGTTTAAGAAGGGTCATACTTATCTCAGGAGTAAACCAACTATGGTGATCAGGTAACCTAGAAAAATGTTAAGGCTCGATCATTGCATGATCTATGATCATACTCCTATGAGGCTCCTTAGAAATCAGAAGTGTTGGTGTAATTTCTACCCAATGATAAAGAGGAAAAATACTAAAATTAGAAATTTTAAATTAAGGAAGATGGGAAGATACACAAAAGGACTCAAGTAAATAAGAATGATAACAGATAATCTTATCATCACAAACCTGTACAAGACCACCTAAGAGTGGATCATCTAAGGAATAACCATCATCATAATATAAGGTATGAAGATTAATGACATAAGTAGGGATGACCTTGTCATCTAAGGAAGTGTGGTGAATATAATGTTGAGTCTTGGTTAAGACTATGGGAATATCATCACAAGGAGGCTTGAAAAAAAGAGGCTACAAGGAAGCAAGAAGTTGTGAGATGATATGAGGTGAGAGATAAAAAATTTTGATATTTAGGTTAATCTCATTAGGCTCATCATCATCTAAATCTAAGAGGTTAGGAATAATGGTCCCAATGAGTTTAGGATGCCTATTATAACCTTGGGTTGAATTGATTAAAAAATTAAAATGCTGAGACTCACATAATGGAATATTAGGTAAAGTTTCAAGAGTAGGAATCTTGAAGATACCATGGTCTTGGAATTGTTCAAAATTCTAAGGGTTAGTGTCACCTTCAATCCTATAAATGGCTCCATTATGAGGTAATTTAATGCATTGGCAGGTGAAAGAAGTAACAGCTCTCATACGGTGAGTCTATGGCCTACCAAACAAGATGTTATAAGAAAGGGGAAAGTTAAATATCATCACCTTCACCTAAAAAGTGAAAAATGGGATGGTAATGGGAATCTATATACAACCTATATACATCCAATTCCTAACACCATTTGTGTTGAAATTGTCAATTTTACTCGAATTGCACTCAAATGTACATTTTAGGTCAAAATCCATAAAATGCCCTAAAAGGTTAAAAATTGTCACTTATAAGTGTCAGTTTAAGTCAAATTATCCCTAAATAGGGCAATGAATTTTATGGGCTAGCTAAATTTGATCATATCATTTTGAGTCAAAATGATAATTTTACCATTTAGTGATCTAGATCACTCCTTTCTTCTAAGTCATTAGTACACATCATATACATTTGTTATTTGTTGTTGGCAACATCCTAAATGGGAATATAGTTCCAATGCATCTAATGTCACCTTCTAATTCCCCTCCAGTCAAATTATGACCTAATAATATGACTTTCTGACTATTTTGATTAATTGAGGGCCAATTTTCAAATAATTACACAAATGTTGATTAACCTTGTTTAAGGCTAATTAATCTAAATCAAGAGCTTAAGTGGATTTTCCATGAGAGTTGTTGAATATTTATTTTTGAAAATTGATTTCTATTAACTACATCATCAGGTGACATCATTTCTTGGGAAGACATCCCTAGGCCATAAATGCCATAAATATCAAGATTATGGGTCACCCATGCCTCTTCATTGCCCCTTCTTCCAAGTTCATGATGAACATAATTATGTATTTAATTCTAAATATTAGGATTATCCATGGCCACACATCTCAATCTTGAGATGGACGGTCATGGTTCATCCTGACCAATCTCAAAAATCTATAAATAGAGAGGCCATGGACATGAATTTTAAGATATTTTGGTGCAAGGTTATTATGCTCAAATATCTCCAAAGCTTGAACATTGAAAAGTTATAATGCTAAATTATTTTCACAAAGCTTCATTGATAGGCTAGTTTAGTGGTTTACAATCAAGAGCCTAGGTTTTATGGAGTGTTTTTGAGGCATTGAAGGAGCTTACCACCATTGTTGATAAAGAGAAGGATGCTTGATCAAGGGAAAACATGTTTTTAAGCCACATGAGTATGGTGAATCCATTTGGTAAGGTAATATGATGTTGCTTTATTTCATTTGTTTCTTGTTATCTTTTGTAATTCCCATAGGAATAGATAGGCTTGATTAGTTAGTTCTTTATGCATGTTTCATGGTTTATGGACTAATGCTTGACTAACTTGATTTGTAATCCTCTCTACATCTAGGCATCTTGATGGGAAAAGACGCATCCTACACCTAAATAAGATCCTTTTGCAACTTTAAAAAAATCATTTGAGTTCTTAAAACTCTTGCAAATTGATTTTCTAACTTTATTTTGCCATTTTTGGTTGCCACAATTTTTACACAATAACTGACGTGGGTAGAAATACTAACATCAGTTAACTGACTTAACCAATGTCAGTCAGCAGAATTGACATCATTTAGATCTTGGTTTCCTGTAATTGGCATTGGTGGTATTGACCAATGTCAGTCACTATGTTTTTTCCAAAAACATAGACCTGAGAACTAATTTTCTAAAGTTTCTTGTTTCAAATTCAAAAGGGCTTCAAAGCTAAAGGACATGTTAATAATTTTGCTATAGGATCAAGTTTAAAATTTGCTTAAAACATATTTAAATCGCCTTTGCATGCTTAAAAATTTAATTAGGAACCTTGTTTTGGTGTTTAACAAAGAATTTAGGTTTTTTTGGTGAATGTTTTCAAAGTTTACAACTAAGACCAAGGGTTCAAATGAACACCACCAAACATTTCATTTGGGCTTAAAATTGAACACACTTGTTAATTCTTATTTACAATAGTTGATTAGATTAATCTTGTTTGGAAAAAAGAGGTATGTTGCATGTATGCTCTTCCATTTTTCCCCTATAGGGAACCCTTGGAATCAAAAGTGCCATTCCTATTGCAAATAGCCTAGTCCAAGGCTTAGAAAGAATGTCACCTTAAGGACTCCCCAAAAACTCGCTAAAGTTTAGGTGATATTGAAAATGACCCTAAAGTCTTTCTATTTTATACTTTCTTTATTTTCATGCAACTTGGCTTGCAAGGGGGACTTCATCACCTCCCACAAATTCTTTAGGGAAGCTTTGACCCAGGGTTTCACCTCCTGGCATTGACTTCATTTGAATCCTTTGGAGTTGCACATGGGATGTAGTGGTAGGTTGGACATCACACTACACTAAATGAACAATAGGATGTAGTGGTTGCAAAAAAGGCTAGACCTTTTTGCAACAAGCTAAGTGATATGGACCCAAAATCCGTGTTTTTTTTTCATTGTTTGGCATGAAAGTCATTATGCAATTAATTCCCCTAGAATGTTTGAAACTTGATAGTTTAGTAGACCCCACTTTACCATACCTTATCAGTTTAGACTTAAGACATTTTTTTTGTTATTAGCTTACTTGGTCTTGATTTGTGTCTAAATCGCTTATTAACTCAATAAACTTAGCTAAAACACATTGTCCTCAATTTTCTTGAGCAAGGGAGGCATTACATTGTCCAAATGGAAAATTCATCTTTTCCTTATTCAATTTGTTATCAAAAGCTTTGTGTCATGACATCTACTTTGCCACATTCATGTTGCCCAATTGAGTCTAGAACTTTTACCAAGTTTGTCTAAATCCTTCATTTATAATCCATATTCGAAATTGAACCTTTCTAAGTTCTAAGGGTTGGTGCATCAAAGTGGGTTCACCATTTATGCACTAAGCTTGTTTTAACTTGGGTTCAATTTTCTATTTGGAATGAAGGTCATTTATTAAGACTCGAAATCACATTATCATCTTGGTAGACTCAAGTTATCTTATGTATCACTCATGCTTTGGGTCATAGAACATACTTTATCCTACTAGAATCATGTGGTGACGTTGTGCTGCCCATTTGGTCCTAGCTTTATACTTAGTGATCCACGTATGTCTTTACATCTTGAGTTTCATAGTTCATTTTGTCTTCTTCATAATCTGGAGAGCTTTCCTCTAAACTTCTAGGGTCAACTTGTCCAAGTTGAAACTAGATTTTGTAGTGTGGGTGTATTACAAAGATCTAGGATTTGGTGTAATAGTTTTCACCTTGGGTCTTTGAGTTACCTTACTCTCTTTCGATCTATACGATTTCAAATTTACCAAAGGTTGAGTAATTTCGTGAACCAAATCTTCTAAATTATGCATGGTTTCAAACCACCTTCCCTTATAGACTCATTGGTACCTTGGTTATTTGTTTAAAAAGAGAGCCAAAGCATAGTTTGATTGGTTATCAAACATTGTTCCAAAGTTAGTCAAACATAGAGCAGTACTTTTTAGACATGACTCAAAGGTTGAATCGTAGTGGGGCCTCTTAAGGCCTTAGTTATGAGGATGAGAAATTTTGTGGTGGTCAAGATAACCTCATTGTTTTTGATGATATCCCAATAACAGTAGGATTTGAAGATGATTACAACAAATATCAACCCCAAGAAGATCAAGATGAATCCCTTCTTAAATTGATAGAATCAGGTGCTAGACTACCTTCTGACTTTCCTATAGAACAATTGCATACCTTGGTTAGAGAAGGAGAACAATAATGGCAAGAGTAAGCTTTTGTATAAATAGACATACCTTCTTATAATAAAATAAAGGAAATATAAATAGATTCAAAACCCATAAATCCAGATCTTCTAGCTAAGATCAAGATAATAAGTCAATGATATATAGATCAACTTATCACAGACTTAACTGACTCCCTAGTTGCCACTTTAATTCACAATAAGGCTTTAAAAAAACACAAAGATATGGTGGATAGTATGCAATAAATATTAGATGAGAACACTACCATAGTGGATCAAGGTGATCTACATGAATAGTTAAAGTCACAAGAGACCTTACAAAATGTTCCATTTGACACAGAACATACATTCTTCAATCATCAAGAACCTCTTGTTACTTTACAAACTCATAAACCCAAACATTCAGTTTGAATTGAGGAAATACCTCAAACAAACCAAAAAATGGTAAATAAACATAGACATTTCCAAAATAAGAAAATGCAAAATAGCCAAATTCAGGAAATGTTTTACAATCCAAGAATCAATAGCCTATATTCTTAACTCAAGCAGCAAATTAGAACCAAATCATGGATCGAAAGGTATATGCTCCTTATAGATCCATATAAAATTAGGGGCACATTCCACCCCACTAGAAACAAAATTAGGGGCACATTCCACCTCAATAGCAACAAAACTAGGGGCACATTCCACCCCAATAGTAATAAAACTAGGGGCACATTCCACCCCAATAGAAACAAAACTAGGGGCACATTCCACCCCAATAGAAAAAAAATTAGGGGCACATTCCACCCCAACAGCAATAAAATTAGGGGCACATTCCACCCCAATAGAAAAAAAAATTAGGGGCAAATTCCACCCCAATAGCAACAAAACTAGGGGCACATTTCACCCCAATAACAACAAAACTAGGGGCACATTCCACCCCAACATCAACAAAACCAAGGGCACATTCCACCCCAACAACATATTATCCAATCTACAAATACACCAAACATGCAAGAATGGAATTCTATGAAGGAAATTGTCCAAATATTGGAGATGAACAATAGAGTCAAAAAGTATAAATTCAATGAGATATACCCATATCCATTTGACTTATCTATTCTCCAAAACCTATTTCCACCTCACTTTGAGGCACCCAAATTTGACAAATACAAAGGGAAAGGAGATCTGTGTGAACAAATACAAGCATTATTCATCTTGTGTCAAGAGGTTGCTTATAGTAGCGAGTACTTATTATGACTGTTTCCATGAATTTTAGTGGGACAAGATCTTGACTGGCTACTTAAACTACCCAAACGATCAGTTGTAAATTGGAAAAACTTATTAGAAAATTTTGTTAACCATTTCTCATATAACATAGAACATTAATTGACCATTGTTGACTTATGCAAATCTAAATAACATGATGGTGAAAGTTTTACTGCATATCTACAAAGGTGGAGAGCATTAGCAGGCTACTTTCAACACAACTTACAAGACAAATAGTTGGCTGATATCTTTGCACAAAATTTGCATCTCTAAGTTGCACATAATCTACGGTTATCTTGTGTTAACTCATTTGAATAAATTATTGACAAAGGAGTGTAGATTGAGAAGGCTCTTATTACTAGGTTCCTTGTTAAGATCTTTGCACAAGTACAAGCATCTAATCAGACTAAATCATCAGATCCTCAAATAGTTATGTAGGATAATTCTAAGGGCTTTCACAAAAATAAGATCATGGTTGGAAATGGGGTGATAGAAACAAGACATGTATAAATGGTATAGACTATGCCTCCTCCAAATGTATAATTAACTCCCTCAAATTTACTACCTACTTTTCAAAGACAACCTCCACGAAGGATGTTTCATAAAAAATTTAGAGTCTTTAGTAAGTTAGGAGAATCGGTTGAAGCAGTATTATAAAATCTCATTACAGCTAACTTAATTATATGGCCATTATCAAGGCCGTTCCTTAAGATCAGCCAAAATGAGAATGGTACAAAGAGAACAAATGGTGTAACTTTCATCATGTTGTTGGTCATGGTGCATATCATTGCATTCAATTGTGACATATTATTGAGGACTTTATTGAAAATGGTGAGCTATAAATTAAGTTAGCCACTAATCAGGACACAAATTAGGATATGGGAATCTATAAAGACCCCTTTCCTCAACATGATCCACCACCACCAAGAAACAATCAAAATGGTCATAATCAAGGACAGAGGTAAAATCTAAACCAACAATAGGGTCAGAATCATAATGAGCATAATCAATATCATGATTCCCAAACTAATAATGTGGCTTATAAAAATGTGCCTTACGACTACAATAACACTGTGGGATGCATTTCTGCAACCCACATTACCACTGTCACTGTGACACTATTTGGCCAATCTCATGTCCCTTACAACATGAGACCCATCATTATAGGGTCAACACCCTCTCCCCCTAGTAATACCATGTCAAGTTTGCATCATAATGTTACTACTCTATTTACATAGGTTACTAATCCTAAACAATAGTACCATTCTTTTAGAGGCTCCTTGCTGACCCAAAACAATAGCAATGTCGTTAATCACCCATGATTCACCATCTAAGGCCCTTTGCCTCGTTATTCTAATTATAATGAATCCTTGCCACATCTAGGTTGTACAGTTACAACTATATTCCCATGAGTTACCATCCAAGGCCCTTCACCCACTTCTTTCCATAAACCTAATGAAAACATTATGCCAATGGTTGCAAAGCCAAATATTGTTCCAACAAAGTTAAACTAGTTCAATCCATAATCCAAAGGCCTTATAATATAATGGACCAATTAGATAAAACCCCTACACAAATTTCCATATTAGAACTCTTGCAGACATATGATGTCCATAGAACCATCCTCAATAAACTTTTACAAGAGTCTATTGTGCCTAATGATATAAACCTTGATCAGTTCTAGAAACTAGTTGGACATTTGTCTTCATTTTGGCAAATCACATTTGATCAAAAAGACATGTCCACCCTTAGCCCAAACCATAATAACCTACTATACATTTAAATAATCATTACAGATCACAAAATCAAGTGGGTTCTTATAGATAATGGTTCAGGGCTAAACATCATAGCTCTTAAATTGGTGCAATGATTGGGTTACATGGACAAAGATATTTAGCCAGAGACTATTACAATCAAGGCTTATGACAACACCAAGTGGGATTCATTTGGTACAATTTGTTTTCCAATCATGGTTGGGGTTATTTCTCATCACACATTATTCCATATTATGGATATTAAGCTTCCTTATAACATCCTTCTTGGTCATCCTTGGATCCATGAAGTATAGGCAGTTCCATCTACTCTTCACAAATGCCTTAAGTTTCCCCATGATGGGATCGAGGTTACTATTCTCATTTATTAGCAGCCATACCAATATTGTAACCATCTTGAAGTAGAGTTTCATAATTATAACTATTTCTCAAGTTCTAAATTCATTGCAAATAAGAATAAAGCCATCATTTCGCATCCATCTCCATCTAATTATATAGACCCTAGTGATCTAGCCTCCACTTCAACTGATCCATTTCTTGTAGCTCTGGCCAAGCAGGTGTTTATTCAATATGCAAGCATTTATACATATCATCTAAAAGATTTCCTCCATATTGAAAAATTACCAAGATCCCCTAAAACATTTGGTAGGCCTAAAACTTCCTAGACTCCTAACAAACCTGATCAAATTTGGTAACCAAAGAATAAGCAACCAAAACCTCCTAGGGTTTTTGTACCTATAATTACACCAAGGAAAGATTGAGAGGATTTTACCAAGGGAGATTGGTTATATTCTTAGGGCATTTTGGATTATTTTCAAAATCCAAAGTATCATATCCCTAACAAGATAATGGGTCATTTTGACTATACAGGGAAAGTCCTTGACCCCCAAGTGCAAGGAATTTTAGAGCCCTTATCAGCCAAAATTGTCAATGGGAATCATGGTCTCAGATTTAAACCACCAGAGGATGACCTCATAACATTTGGTAGTGATTATTTTGAAGTGATTGGTAATAAGACTCCTAACAATGACACAATGTCCCATTATAGCCTTTTCAATGAGCTTGTTGATTCAAATTTGTTTGATTCAAATACCATATTGACCATAACACCTGTTGGAGCTTCCCATCTTGAAGCAAAAATCTATCCTATTGGAAGTTCCCATCCTGAAGCAAAAACCCATCCTAGTGGTGCTTCCCTTCTTGAAGTAGGACATTATATCTTTGCCATTGGTGCTTCCCATCAAAATTCAGTCATATGCCTTGATGAGTTTCAAAATGAAGAATCAATTATAGAATACATGGGCCTACAAGATGCATTATATATCTTGAACTCATAGATTGGAAGAAAACCCTCAGTTATATCTTGAACTCATAGATTGGGATCAGTAAAATTTAGTCATATGCCTTGATGAGTTTCAAAATGAAGAATCAATTTCAAAATACATGGGCATATGAGATGCATTCCCCATTGGTGATCATAAACAGGGTTTTGATTTTTCATTAAATCCTTCTACCTACTTTGGAGATCAGGGAAACTTTCTTGGTCATAATAAAGAACAAACATCAAGATCTTTAGGTGAAAACCTCTTTGAGGCACTTATTGATCAGGGAAAAAGTAAAGAAAAAGACAAGCCTTTGAGTGAAAACTTTTTTTAGGCACTCCTAGGTGGGAAAGTTTGCTCATCCCCTTAGGATGTCAAAAGTCCATCTAGCCCAAGTTCCATAGCTAGTACAAGCATCTCTTTAGAAATATTTGAGCATCTTGCTCTTGAGTTTTTAGATGTATTTACCAATTGGCCTTTACCTAAGAAGGCAGATTTTGATTCTTCATATTATCCAAATCTTTGGGAGGAACAAAAATAAGATATGGTAGAAGAAGATGATCACGACCATACATTGCCTACAATTCTAGAAGATGGATCCACACTCCTTATGGAAAGTACAACAAAAGTGAATTTGAGAACCCATGAGGATCCCAAAAATGTTTATCTTGGAGCTTCCCTTATTGAAGTAGAACATGAGCATATTATATCCATTCTTAAGGATTATATAGACATCTTTGCATGGGTATATTTTCACATGCCAGGCCTGGATCTATATTTAGTTGTGCATCATCTAGTTGTTCACCCTGATGCTAAACTAGTCAAGTAAAAGTTAAGAAAGATGCATCCATGCATCACCCTTTTGGTTAAGGCCAAGTTGGAGAAGTTGTTAGGAGCCAATTTTATCAAACCACTGGACTACTCTAAATGGATTTATAACATAATGCCAGTAAGTAAAAAGACCCCAAGCATACGTGTTTGTACATATTTTCATGATATCAATAAGGCATGTCCCAAATATGATTTTCCTCTTCCCAACATTGACATGATTGTCAACTTAATTATTGGGTAAGAGATGTTATCCTTAATGAATGGATTTTCTAGTTACAATCAAATCAAGATAGCCCTTGAAGATCAGCATAAGACTGCATTCACCACTCTGTGGAGGACATTCTATTACCAAGTCATGCCATTTAGTTTTAAGAATGTTGGATTTGCATATCAACATGTAATGACTATCATCTTCCATGACATGATGCATGACATTTTCAAGGACTATATTGATGATATACTATCAAAATAAATAACAAGATCTAGATACCTTGACATTCTATGAAGAATATTTTAGAGGCTTCATGCATATATAGTCTGCTTGAATCATAAGAAATGTGTCTTTGGAGTCACATCAATAAAATTTCTAGGGTTCATTGTATCACAACAAGGGATTGAAGTTGACCCTATGAAGGTCACCGCTATTATGGAAATGTCTCCACCCAACAATCTTAAATAATTGTGAGGTCTACAAGGCAAGATCCAGTCTATACATAGGTTCATTTCTCAACTGGTAGATAAGTGCCACCCATTTACCCATCTCTTAAAGAAAGAGGTGACATTTTAGTGGGATGAATATTATCAGATAGCATTTGTAAAGCTTGAAACATACATGGATAATCCACCAGTCTTATGCCCTTCAACACAAATAAAACCAATGCTTCTTTACATATAGGCCACAGAATATGCATTGGGGGCACTTTTGGCTCAGCATGATGATCATGGTAAGGAACACATGGTTTAGTATTTAAGCCATACATTGGTATCCTATGAACATAATTATATGCCTATTAAGAAGGCATGTTTAGCTATGGTGTTTTCCACTCAAAAGTTGTGACATATGCTAAATAACAAAACTTTTGTTATCACCAAGGTAGATCCTCTCAAGTTCCTCTTATCTAAAGTAGCTCTCCAAGGACACATGGCTAAATGGATTATGATCCTCAGTGAGTTTGATATTAAACACTAGAATTAGAAGGAAATCAAAGGGAAGATTCTTATGAACCAACTTGTAAAAGCTCCTATTACAACCACTCAACCTCTCTACTTTGACCTTCTAGATGATTCTATCATGATGATAGAATAAGCATCATAAGAGCCTAAATAATGGACACTCTGTTTTGATGGATCCTTCACATCATGAGGATATAAAGCTGGCATTTTGTTGATAATGCCGTAAGGATATTTGATCCCCAAAGCCTTCCATATACAATGTTAGTATAGAAACAATATGGCCAAATATGAGGCATTGGTTTTAGGGCTCCATCTTTGCGTACAATGGGATATTCAAAGCTTAAAGTTCTATGGAGATTCATAGCTAATCATAAATTAGACAACTAATTAGTATCAAACAGGATATGATAAGTTTGTCCCTTACAAGCAAATTATTGATAACCTTAAAAAACATTTTAAATCTTTGCAGTTTGAGCAAGTTCTATGAGTTGACAACAGGTCTGTCGATGCCATGGAAACAATTGGTTCCATGATTCAAATGCATGATAGTGATAAAGAGTATCAGTTCTTGATTTAAAATCTTCTTTAGCTAGCACATAATTTAAAGAGGATATGCACCATTACTGATCCTAATCTCTCACCTGAGCTACTATGGTACCAAGATTTTTATAACTATTTCTATAGCCATGTCTTTCCTGCCAACCTTTTTTTAATAACCAACAAAAAAAAATCTTCATCGCCTAACATGTTATATCCTCCTTGGAAACATGCTTTATCAAAAAGGCTATGATGGAACGCTTCTTCATTATTTATCTTTGGGAGAATCCAAGCTGGCACTAAAGGAGGTTCATGAAGGAATGTGTGGGGCCCATACCAATGGTGTAGTCCTAGCAAAGAAACTTCTCAAAATAGGCTATTATTGGCCCAAAATGAAGATAGATGCTTATAGTTATGTAAATAAATGTGTTCCTTATCAGTAGCATGGTAACTTGATACATGCACCTTCCTTACCATTGTAGCCAATTACAACACCATGGTCATTCTCCCCATGGGGTCTTGATCTCATTGGAAAAATTAACCCAACATCTTCAGATGTCCATAAGCACATTTTAACTGCAATCGAGTACTTTACCATATGGATTGAGGCCATTCCTCTCACTTGTGTTACCAGGAAACAAATAGCCAAATTCATTCATTACCATATCATCTATCGATATGGCATCCCAACCCATATTATATCTAATAATAATAGATCCTTTTTAAACCAAGATGTGAAAGCTCTTTATGCAAAATTCAAGATCGAGCATAAGAAATACACTCCATATAACCTGTAAGGCAATGGACAAGCTGAGGCATCAAATAAAACCATTCTAGCCATCTTAAAAAAGATAATCAATGATGTTGGCCATAATTGGCACTTGCAACTCTTTCCTACCCTCTAGGCTTATAGAACCAATCATCACACTCCAACTAGAGCTCCTTTTTACTCCCTTGTTTTTGGCACTGAAGCTATCATCCTGGTCAAGATTGAGATCCCATCATTATGAATATCACTAGAGCACATTGAAGATGATGAAGACTATAAAACCTCATGATTACAAAAACTATAACTTCTTGATGGTAAGCATTTGTCTACCCTAGAAAACTTGTAGGCCTATCAAAATAAATTATAGAGAAGCTACAACAAATGCATTATCCTTCAAGAATTTGAGATTGGTGACTTAGTTTTGAAAGAGACCCAGAAGAACATGAATGTTGAACCAAAAATGAAAGGCAAGTTTTAGTCTAATTGGTTAAGACCATACATTGTCATGATAAACTATGGATCAAGAGCATATTTATTAGATAAACCTAATGGTGAAGAAATTTAATATCCCATGAACATCATACACCTTAAGAGGTTCTATGCATGAACACCTTTGAACCATTGTCTATAAGACCCCTGACTTGGGGGCAACTTATGCTGTCATAATTTTATCCCACCCTTTTATCTTACCTTGACCACATTTTATACTACCTGGTCCACTTTTCATGAATCCCAATGGTAAAAGACTTTGAACTCTTGGCACTCTGAACACATTCTTCATCCCATTATCTTTTGCTATCTTCAAAGATGCATATTCTTTGTTATGTTTAGGACATGTTATAAACTTCAACATTTTTTGTCCCTTGACCAATTATGATCTTGATTATGTCTCATAAGCATTATGAACATCTTCAGTAGTGGTTCTAAAAATTAGTTTAGTGAGGACAACCTTGTGTAGCTTCTGATAGGTGAACATCCTCATCTTCTCAGTACAAGTATTTTGTTGCTTTCTTGTTTTATCAAGAACCTTACTCTCACTAATTTATGAGCATGGGCCATTACAGTTGGTTTACCTATCTTATTGGAACCTCTACTCTTAGGATGTGCATATCCTCAACTAGATGGTCCCACCTTGTGCATATTTTATCCCAAAAACACTAAAAACATTGTAAATACTTTGAAAATACCAAAAACATTAGAACATGATCCACAAAAGAACAAAAACATTATCTCATGCTTCTATACATTTGTACATTCTTGTTCCACCATCCCATGCTCTCACCATTTTTTGAGCAACTGTTAAGTTTTAACGCTCTCACCATTTTGCAAGCAACTGTTAAGTTTATATTCTCTCTCCATTTTGTGAGAAACTATTAATTTTGAACACTCTTACCATTTTTCAAGCATAGAAACACCAGTTCATCTCATCTTGTCCCATGCACTTGTTGTTTTGCAAGATCATTCTTTCTCATCTCATCATCTTCTTGTTTGCCAGACCATTTTCATTTGTTTGTCATCTCTTCCATTTCT
Organism: Torreya grandis; assembly: GCA_037957365.1. Lineage (NCBI taxonomy): Eukaryota > Viridiplantae > Streptophyta > Pinopsida > Cupressales > Taxaceae > Torreya > Torreya grandis. The sequence goes on along the minus strand of JARHVA010000638.1, from coordinate 3,110,040 downwards.
TCTATAAATCATGTCGGTTTGATCATTATTTTTCTTCTATCCAATTCCTTGGGAGAACTACATTTGGCTTGAAGTTCATATTGGAACATGCATCCATAGAACTATGTAGGTAGTATTCACTTGTCTTATACATCTAGAGTTAGCTCAGCCAACCCCTTCCTTTTCCTCTCTTCCCCCATTTCTTCCATCATTATTCCTCTTTAATTAAGGAACAATTTTCATGTCATTATTCTTTGTTCTGATGGGGTGGAAAGTAACACCTCTACCACATATGCATGAACATTTGTCTTTAAACTGCACTAATTTGGTTTTTTGTTTGTATGTGTTTATTTGTGTTTTCTTGGTTTTTATTTTTCTTTCACACCACTCCTTTTATTTCTTCTCTTTTTCTCTTTTTATTACTTCTAGTCTCTTGTTGGTGTCTTGTTTTTCTATTTGATTTTGCTTTTCTCTTTTGTGTTTAAGAATGTCGTGACAGTCCACATGGATCTTGATTATTCATATCTTGGTCTCATGCCATTAAGACATTATTTATTTTTGTTTTTTTTTTTTAAATCCTAATTCAGATCATATCTTGATTCCAAGTTAGATTCATTTATGTTTATCTTTTTCTTTGTTTTTTCTTTTTTGTTTAAATGTAAATTATTGTAACTCTAGTTTTGGTCATTATTTTACCATTATCCTTAATTATAGTTATTCACATTTGAACTAGCTTAGCATAATTGGAATATTATGTCATTCTAAGTTATTCATACTTATGATGCCTAATATCTTTTGCTATAACAAGCACTTTGTGCTCAGGTCTCAACATCTTAATGTCAACATCAACTCTAATGAATGATTCTCAATAACACTCTATAGAATCTAGGCTCATGATATGGAATTAGGCATCTAGGTAGCATGTATTTTAGGTTTCTTTTTTATGCTTAGACGTGCATCTCTTTGCATATATTGTGATTCTAATCAATTCCTGGTCATTTTTCATCATTCCTCATTTTATTCTCTCCCTAACTTGGGTGAACTACATTAGCTTAAAGTTCATGTTGGAATATGAGTCTATGGAACTATGTAGGCAGCACTCAATTTCTATTGAGGTTAGCTCAGCTATCTCCATTCTTTTTTTCATCTATCTCATCACTTTGTGCATTCTCATATGCTTAGTTTTATATGGCTTTCTAAGCCATTACACCATCGCATATATGTTTACACCCACTCACTTTAACCTATCTTTTCAGTTATATCCTTGAGCTATTTTGCTTGCCAATTACCCATGTTGGGGCACAATATTTGAATAGCATCTAAATAAAATTATCTCTATAGGGGAAAAATCATTGTTTATTCTTTATCAATGATCAAGATTCGCCCTACTAGGGCCAAACTATTTTATCATGATCAAATCTGCTCTACTAGAGTATTTCTTATTATCTTCTCTTTGAAGACCCCATTTTAGTGGTGCTTCCCTTCCTAAAGTAGAATATTCTCCCTTTTCCTCTAATTCCAAGTTCTCCACATTAAATCCCATGATGGTAGTATTTTAGTGTACAACATGTCTAGGATTGATCAATGTCATAAGTGCACAGCTTGTACTCTCAAATTGGGTACGTTTAAAATGTGTCCCTTACATTTATGGATTATATCTTTCCCATTCCCCCCATATATGGGGCCTATTATACCTCTAATTATATTTTTATCATTGATGGTAATCATGTGTGTAAGCATTATCTTGTCTGTATGTGATCTATTCCATGAGTTAATCTCTCATTTTCTCTCTTTTTGAGAGTCCATCCTTCTCTTTCATCCTAGTATGTCCTCTCGAGGGGGCATCATGGGTCTGTTCCAATTTCTTCTTGACAACTCTTTTCTTTGAAAAGATGTTGCTTCATCTGAATGTCTCTCTATGCTTTCTCAAATAGGGGGAAAATGTAGACATCCAATTCTAACACCATTTGTGTTGAAATTGTCAATCTTACTCGAATTGCACTCAAATGCACATTTTAGGTCAAAATCCATAAAATGACCTAAAAGGTTTGAACTTATCACTTACAAGTTCCAGTTTAGGTCAAAGTATCCCTAAATAGGGCAATGTATTTTATGGGCCATCTAACTTTAATCATATCATTTCGAGTCAAAATGATAATTTTGCCATTTAGTACTCTGGATCACTTCTTTCTTCTAAGTCATTAGTACACATCATGTACGTTTGTTATTTGATGTTAGCAACTTCCTAAATGGGAATATGGTTCTAATGCATCTAACATCACCTTTTAATTCCCCTCAAGTCAAATTATGACCCAGTAATATGACTTTTTGACCATTTTGATTAATTGAGGGCCAATTTTCAAATAATTGCACAAATATTGATTAACCTTGTTTAAGGATAATTAATCCAAATCAAGAGCTTAAGTGGATTTTCCATGAGAGTTGTTGAATATTTATTTTTTAAAATTGATTCCTATTAACTACATCATCAGGTGACATCATTTATTGGGAAAACATCTCTAAGCCATAAATGCCACAAATATCAAGATTATAGATCACCCATGCCTAGTTAATACCTCCCATGCCTCTTCAATTCCCCTTCTTCCAAGGTCATGATGAACATAATTATGGATTTAATTCAAAATATTAGGATTATCCATGGCCACACATCTCAATCTTGAGATGGACGATCATGGTTGATCCTGACCAATCTTAAAAATCTATAAATAGAGAGGCCATGGACATGAATTTTAAGCTCTTTAGTGTAAGGTTATTATGCTCAAATATTTCCAAAGCTTGAACATTGAAAAGTTATAATGATAAATTATTTTCAAAAAGCTTCATTGATAGGCTAGTTTAGTGGTTTACAATTAAGAACCTAGGTTTTATAGTGTGTTCTTAAGGCATTGGAGGAGCTTACCACCATTTTTGACAAAGGCAAGGATGTTTGATCAAGGGAGAACATGTTTTTGAGCCACATGGGTATGGTTAATCCATTTGGTAAGGTAATATGGTGTTGCTTTCTTTCATTTGTTTCTTGCTACCCTTTTTAATTCCCATAGGAATAGATAGGCTTGGTTAGTTATTTAGTTATGCATGTTTCATGGTTTATAGACTAATGCTCGACTAACTTGCTTTGTAATCCTCTCTACACAACCTAGAGAATGCATTTGCCTTTTATCATATTCTTGATAGGTGTTACATGTAGACTTGAGATTAAATTTTGAATATCTAAGGGTCTTAATGAATTCAAGAGAGGAAATGTAGATGTCATAAACCTCATCAATCAATGCATGCTTAACTTAGATATCACCCATTTGAACACTAATAAATAAGGGAGGATCGACCACATGAAGCATAATCTCATCAAGAATCATAGAAGCTATGGTAAATTTTAAGGAAAGAAAAGTGTCTAAAGTTTTGTCAATTTTGATAGACATCTCTTCACATTGTTGTAATATACTATCCTCAGATCCAAATAAAGTTGCCTCCCATCCTACTAAGGGATGACAAGGGACATTCATCTCGAATAATAGTTGTATAAGATAGTTTCTATGATGGGGATAAGTCTTCATAATCTCAAGGAATAGAATTTAGGATGGGATATTAGTGAGTTTTACAATGGGATCCCATTCAGCATAACCCATAAGAAGGTTGTTAGATATAGGTTCATAATGATTAAGGAGGTCCTCAATAGGAGGAGCTGAAGTGCATTATAATTTTTGTTGGTAAGAAGGATAAGGTTTAGAACAAGGTTTTAAATCATGTTGTGATGATGAAGTAGTTGATTCAAGTTGATTTTGAGAATTGGTAGAAGAAGTGTTAGTATAATCTTGATTATCATTAGTGTTAGAAGATGATGGAAGAGTGGTAGAAATAGAAATAGAAGTGTTATCCAAAGGAGAATAAGAAATTAAATCATAAAAAGTAATAATTTCATCTTGCCCCAACTCATTTAAATGAGTTGGAGAAGAATCCTAGATAACATGATATGTTCTAGATAAAGGAGGAGTGTAGATAGGTTTAGAATTGATAAAAGAAACCACCCTTTGCATATTAGTCATGATAACCACATTCTCTTCAGAAGTCAGTTCAATATGACTTTTTAAATTATTGGTGGAAGTGGTGTATTTATCTTGATTGTCTTGAGTAGGTTGATGATTAGGAAGAGGGACTTTATATATAGCTAAATGAGCATTTTCTTGGTTCAAATCTTGAGTTTTATCATGTGATTTATAATCCTTGAAATCAGTTTCATAAGCTTGTTGACACTTTTGAATGATAGAATTGTGATCAAAATTAAGACCAAGAAGAAAGTTCATGGCTAAATTATGAAGTTGTCTATAGGTCTCATGAAAATGACCCCAACTAGCGTGAAACTAAAAAAACTTGTTAGGATCATACCAGGATTTCATAGAATGGCTAGGATCAAGATCTCATGAATGAAGCCTAAGTAGATGCTTAAGCAATTCATTTGAGGATAAAGGTTTATGAACATTAATGTTGTTTGGTGAATATAAGTGAGGATTGGTATATTGTTGAGAACGAGGATTTGGTTTTGACAAAGGGGTAAGAATGGTAGCTTAAATATTGTGAATGATGTCATAAGAATCTGAAACACCATCATTGGTAACATTGTGATTTTTATTTTTAAGTATGAAACAAGGACCCATAGAAGGTTGGGGTGGCTCTAATTGATGCATAAGAAAATATTATCATTGACCACCTCCAAGGTACATGGAGAAAGAGTACAGACCCTATATTGAAGTTTAGGGAAAAGGGCATTGGTAAAGAGATGGAAAATATTATCATCAGCCATGTTATGTTCACATTTGTTTGACAAAGTTTTCCACATTTTAACAAAGGCTTAATAATTTTCATTTTTAAGTTGTTTACAATTTATGAAGTGGGCCAAAGTGTTTTCAAGAAGATCATTGGTTTGGAATGCTTGAACTAAAGCATTCACTAAATCCTCCAAACTAGTAATGGAATGAGTTCTAAGTTGATTGTACCAATCCAAAGCATCACCTTTGAGAGTTTTGGCTAAGATTTTGGTAGTGGCAAAGGTGTTCAATTTGACCCAATCCTTATAAATATTTACAAATATTTTAAGATGAAGGGTAGGATCAATTGATCCATTATAATAAATTTTGGGTGTGATACCTCCAATATCAATGTTAGAAATTTGAGTAGTAATAGGTTAATTTTGTATATGCTTAATGGTTTTATTGACTAAAGGAGGTTTAGGAATGAGATTTCCTTGAGAATATCAAAGAGGAGGAGGGGGAACATTTTGGTTATGTGTGCCCCAAGTTGTTCGTTGAGGTGAGATTAAAGATGAAGAAGGTGGTTTTGAATTCTCATCATTTGATTTGTGTTATGAGCTTGAAAGGTATTCATTTGATTGAGTGTCTATAACAATAGTTGATGTGTTTGATTGGCATTGTTAGAAGCATTAGAGTTGGTGTCTGTGGCTTGGGTACCACTATTGATGTTGATATAAGCTTGAGAGCAACTATGAGAATGTGAGGAACTAGTGGCAAAATCTTCTTGTGTAGCAAAATATGGACTAGTGAATGTGATCTGGGCAACAATTCAGATGACAATTCGGGTGATGGGTCCACCTCAATTGATGGCAAAACTTCTGAGAGCCATAACTTTTGCACCGTAGTTCCAATTGACTCACCATTTGAACCATTGGAAATCTAATAATGACGGGAACGTTTTGAGATGGCATGGAGCTCCACTCAATGAAGTTTGACCCCCTAAAACCCAATGGAAGTGTTCTAAATTTCAATTTTAGTAGTGTAGTCTAAAAATAGTAAGTTTCTAAAAATAGTAATTCTTCAAATTTTGTATTGTTGTAAATCATGAAAGTCGAACCAATTCATCTCCCTCAAGATTTGTGACCTTCCACATCCTCCCCACACCTTCAAAACATGTATAAATAAAGATGTAACCCAAAAAGGAAATCAGACATCTCTTCTCAGAGATAAGCATATGTTTGGATTTGCAAATTTGATCAATAAAACATCTCTTCTCAGAGATAGCATTATTTGAATTGTTTTGTTCTTGTTTCTTGAATTATATTTCAACCAAAGCTTTCAAGTTTTGGATTAGTGGTATCATAGCGGATTGTCTTTAGAGTGTATGATCCCAAGAATGAGGTCAGATTATAGGAAGTTTGGGTGGAAAATAGAATCAGTAGACTATCCACCTATTCACTCCAAATGACTTCAAATGGTGGACAACACTGAGACATCCGATCCTTTCAAGGAAATGGTGAAAGAATCCCTCCAACAATAGTAAGCACAAATTCTACAAAAATTTTCTCAAATTCTACAATAAATCTCGATGGGAAATTCTAGCTCCTCATCCACACCTGCACATCCTTTCAGTGCTTCAACACCCTTCAAGGTTCATGTGAATTTTGATAACCCTACATTTGAAGGAAACATCAATGCTGATGTAGTAGAAAATTGGTTAGATCAATTATCTTCTTATTTTTTTGTAAATAAATTCACTAATAAAGAGAAGATCACTTTTGCTCTTTTGAAAGCATCATTGCCTATCAAAAATTGGTGGGAAGTGTACAAAAAGAGATTCAGTGTAGATGATATTGGCCTTAAGATAGAACCTACTTGGGATGACTTCATAGAAGCTATGAAGGAATAATACTACCCCATTGGAGCATATGATGATCTGTATATAGAGTGGCAACAACATCGTCAACGTAAGGAACAATCTGTTCAAGATTACACTGATATTTTTCATTCTCTATTTGCAAGATTGGGCATCCAAGAAAGTGAGAAACATAAGGTTCTCAAATATCATGGCAGACTACAATGGTACATACGGGGAGAAATGGAACTCTTCAATTTGGAAACCCTTGGTGAGGCATACAAGTTCACAGTGAAGATTGAGCATAAGCATGGAAGAATGAATATGAAGAATCAGCCTTCAAAATGGAGAAGTGACAAAGAAGGTCAAACATGAGGCCAAAATTGGAAGCAAAAGGAAGGAAAGGCTGGGAAATGGTGTGATTATCACAAATCTAGAACTCACTCCAAAGAAGAATGTCGAGCCATCAAGTACCTACTTTTTGAGTCAAAATCCTCAACATCTACTGCTCTACCTCATACAGACCCTGTAGTTGAAGAGGTTGAAGAAGAGATTATAGATTTTGAGCCTGAAGCCATTGTTGCTTCATCACAAACCCATGAGGAGAGGCTAGATGATAAGGAAAGGTTGTTTCACTCTCAGTTATGGGTGAAAGGTAAGCCTTTGCATTTCATTCTTAATAGTGGAAGTCAAAAGAATATAATCTCTGCTAATGTTGTGAAAAGCCTAAATCTATCCATGAAGCCTCACCCAAAGCCATACAGTATTGGATGGTTGAGTTCAGGGAGAAACCTTCGTGTCACCCACCAATGTCTTCTCTCATATGTAATAAAACCCTTCCAAGATGAGATCTTATGTGATGTGGTCAATCTATATGTTTGTTATGTACTCTTTGGTTAGCCATTCGTGTATGATCGACATGGCATATATGAATGAAGAACTTGAAGGATTACTCTCACTCTTGGAACATGGCATTATAGGGTACCAGAAGTACCACCTTCTACATCTATCTCTCTGATTAGTGCCAAGAAATTTGTTCTCATGGTGGTCAAGCCACAAGAATCCAAAAGGGTTGATTTTATAGCCCTGACTACACAAACAACACAACAATAGAATCAAGTAGATACCAAGCTGAAGAAGTTCATGGCCTTCCATCCACAAACTGATGGTTAGACAAAAATGGTGAACAATCAGGCCCTGCACAGTTCCATAAATCATTGTCCCTTTCAAGTATGCATCAGGAATAAAATTGAAGTACAACTACCACACTTGATGACAAATATTGATGCAATGGGGACCATTTCTTATCAAGGAGGGAGGAATGATCTGGGCAACAATTCAAATGACAATTCGGGTGATGGGTCCACCTCAATTGATGGCCAAACTTCCGGGAGCCATAACTTTTGCACCATAGCTCCAATTGACTCACCGTTTGAACCGTTGGAAAGATAATAATGAGGGTAACATCATGAGATGGAATGGATCTCTACTCAATGAATTTTTACCCCTAAAACCCAATGGAAGTGTCCCAAATTTCAATTTTAGTAGTGCAGTCTAAAAATAGTAATTCCTCGAATTTTGTATTGTTGTAAATCATGGAAGTCAAACCAATTCATCTCCCTTGAGATTTGTGACCTTCCACATCCTCCACACACCTTCAAGACATGTATAAATGAAGATTTAACCCAAAAAGGAAGTCAGACATCTCTTCTCAGAGGTAAGCATATGTTTGGATCTGCAAATTTGATCAATAAAACATCTCTTCTCAGAGATAGCATTATTTGAATTGTTTTGTTCTTACTTCTTGAATTATCTTTCAACCAAATATTTCATGTTTTGGATTAGAATGGTTGATAAGAATAAGCACTAGTAGCATGATTACCTCAGGTAGAAAATGATGCATTAGTGTAAGGATTCAGGATAGTGGATCTTATGAGAGGCCCAATAGATTGAGAACCTACCATATTAGTGGATATACTAGGCATGGAGGTAAAATAAGCTAGAGAAGAAGAGGTCATGGTGTGAGAAGGGGTATAAGAGGATGAGAATCAAGAAAGTGGTACCCCCAAATCCAGTTGATAATGTAGGAGTAGGCAAATGAGGCTCTTTAACTTGACCACTAATCATAAGATTATAAATGGTAAAAAGATCTTTTCCTCAACATTGGGGAAATTTAGAGATAAAGAAGAGAATTTTTAAGGTATAATCTAATTCAAGTTGGTCTTATAATGAGAAAAGAGGATTACACTGTGAATAGGTATTAGGAGGGGTCCCATAGTCATTATGCGAGTGAAAATATGAACATTGCTAGCATCCAAGAGAGGAGCCCTATTCTATCTATGGGAGACCCTATGAGGGTTGGTAAAATTCATCATGTATGTTGACTATAATGTAGTGTTATCATCAAATATAAATTCCATGATGAAGAGTAAGAAAGAGAGATGAGAAAGCAAGAAAATAACAAATGACAAAAATAATACAAGATTGACTGGATTGATTTAGCACAAAAATAGGGTCTACAAACTATATAGGGTCAATTGGGTAGATCTATTATAGTAAATAAGGATTATAAAAAGATGAAATAGGGTCTACAAATTGTACAAGGTTGACTAGGTCAATCTAGTATAGTGAATAGAGGTTGGAAAAGGTATAGGGTTGATTGGGTTGACCTAGTACAATAGAAAGGGAAATTTAGAAACTGATGATAGATTTGTGGACTGAAATAAGATAAATTTTACAAGTAATTTAAAAATAAATAGCTGAAAGGAAAAAATAGTCAATTGGATTAATTCTAGCCAATCCAATTGAAGCACATAGCACATAACCTTACACCAACGCTGGGTAATGCAAGTTTTTCTAATACAAAATATAATTGAGTAAAAAGAAAGCAATCAACTTGGAAAGTAAAGAGCTAACTAATTAGTCAACCTGAATGTTTATTAGATTATTAATATATGTTTTTAAATGTGATGGGAAGTTGGCTATAAGTAAGGAACTAGAATGGCAATCTAAGGATAGTTTCAAGTAGTTTGGGTTGAAAGGGATTGTAGTGGCAATGATACAGGCTTGGTATTAGGGCCTACCCCTTCACTTCACACACTGTAGTGATAAAGGAGTCAGGGGTTTAATCATAATATACCATTTACCATGCTTTATACTTGACCATAGTATCAATTCACCTTCCCCCTTGGTGATGAAAACCAGGTAGGTTGGCCTTGGGTAGACAAATGTTAAAATATTTATTTAAATTATGTGATTTGGCCATGTGTGCATAAAATATAAAATAGTGAACTAAATGATTAATTTAAAAACCACCTAATTATATTATATGATCTATTATAAGCATGTAAGCATAAAAAAAAGTATGAACTAATTACTAGCATATAAGGTTAATTCCAACTTTGAAACAAGGTACAATGTTGATATGATCAATAATGTATGCACAAAATATAAAATACGGTTGATAGGGTCAAACTTATAATATAGACGCAAGGTCTAAAAATGAACATGGTCAACAGAGTTGACCTAGTTATCTAGATAGCACATTGAACATAGAACTGGTTGGTAGGGTCGATTTAGTAGATTGTGCAAGGGCAGTTTTGAAGATAGCAAAATGGAAAAGGAAAGTTTGTAAAGAAAGAGATAGAGAGATATAAAGGAACCTTGGTGGATCATAGATCTAGAGAATGAATATTATTTTTTAATAACCTTGATATATGCTTACAAATACTACTAATTAGGTTTATTGGGTCAATCAAGCTTTACAAAAACTTGATACTGAGTGTCTAAAATGTATAGGGTTGACTGAGTGGACCTAGTATGTTGAACTGAATGTCTAAAAATGTACAAGGTCAACTGGGTTAACCTATTAGTTTGGATTGTATGTGTGAAAATATGAAGAACTATATTGGGTTAACAAGATCGATCCAATATCCTATACCTAAAAACCTATGCACAGAAGCTAGATACTAGGTCGACAAAGTCGATCTAGTATGGTAAATATATGATAAAAATAATGATGAAATAATGAAAGAAATGAAATAATATAAACAAATCATGTAAGGGTTAGTTCATGTCGAGTTCACCAGAATGTATGCAATCAAAAAACCATCATGTCTATAAATTAATTTTGGCTCGAAGAAGATAAAGCATACCTACACTTCTGATTGGGGATACATTTGTTAAGCAGGGGCATGACCAATATGGGGATCTAATATACCTAATTATGGGATCACTTGTCACAATATGCCATGCTATGAAGGGTTCCAAATCCTACATTCTAACATAATCATGCAACAACCCTAAAAGAGTCCTAGGTTTAATGTTCAATATATTTTAATAACAAGAAAGTAGATCTAATCTAGTGCATACCAAAGCTTGTGGTACAAAGTGGGGGTTAAAAGTAAAACAAATTAAACTAAACATGCATAGAAGACATATACTCATGTCAATGTATATGGAATCCTAATACATGGATGAAAGAAGCACAACTACATTATCTATCTACTCTTACAAAGGAGAAATAAAGTTAGGAATATTGACCTTGAAGATGAACCCACCGGACCTCAATCTCTCCCTTAGCCAAGGTGCTTCACAAGATATTGTTGTGGTATGTAGAGATAACAAAGATAAATCATCTCTATGATAAAAACCTATCTATGCATCCAACATACTTCTCCACAAGACAAGATATATATCTTTAAAGAAAGTATGGAACCCTAAGATTTATTCCTCAAGTAGAATGGTTAATAAGTATATGTTCATTCACACTTATTATTATTCACCTCTCTTATTACAAATGGTTGGAAATAAACTTGTATATATAGTTATATCTTGCCCTAAATCCTCTCAAAAAATTTCAGTTGTATAGGGTTAATCTAGTCAACCCTATATCTTTTTAGGGATAATTCACTAGGTTTGAGTTAGGTTGGTTAAAGGGCTAACAAATTCAAAACATGAAAAATACCCCTAGACTGTACAGGGTTGACCCAATCAACCTAGTATAACTGACTATTCAAAATGGATTAAGGAAAGAAAAAGAAGATAAAGCATGGCAAAAGATTGGAATGGGTAAGGCTGAGAAGAATAAGCTTAAGGTAAATGGTTTTAGGAGATGAGTGTGTAGATGGCAAGTGGAAAAAGGGACAACAATATTAAGAATTACCAATGGTCTGCCCACCTCTTTCTCAGTGCACCTCTTAAGGCATGCACTCAAAGAGATTGAGACTCAATAGGGTCTTACAAGATACAAAGTATTAGTAATCAATAAAAGTTTGAAAATATTATGTGTATACACTTTATATGTCTATTTATGAAGCATTGTCATGATATTAGAGACATGTGACATAAGATGTAATGTGTACTTATTATTATCATTTATGTATATATGTGATCTCTATTAGACTCTTGAGATATAGTCTAATTGTATATATGTGCTTTATTTCAAAAAAAATTATTCACATATTTTTATGTCTAACCTAGCAGGGTTGTTACATGGGGTATAAGAGTTGTGGCTTGAACTCTAGGACCTAATGAGTCCATTAGCATTTTCATGTCTTTTGTTCATCGGTTTGAACCTAGTATCATGAAGTGTTGCACTAGAATCTGGAATTGTGGTGTCTCAGTGCAGAATCATGTTGTGCCATGATTGAATTTTGTGATATTTGTAAAATGTGTGTGGGAAATTGAGTGTGTACCCTTTATAGCACTTGTACCCCTTTGAGTTTTTTAGGAGCTCAGATTATTGGGTATCCCATTGGTGATGGTTTTATTCAAGACTTGGGTAGATGGGTATATAGCATAGTTCATGAGTTATGAACAAAATCTTCTTACCATAGTTTGATCACTTAGATCTAACATCTCAAGTATGATTATCTAGTCATATTTGTCATTGAGTTTTGTGAGTGTTTAATAAGCTTAGGATGTTTATCTTAAATTTATGTGCTTTAGTTTTTGTGTCTTTTATTTACTAAACCTAGGGGTGGGAAATCTTATAAGACCATTTTTATTTTAATACCACCTAGGGTGGTGGACATCTTCTTAATAGAAGTGTTGTTGTATTGCGTGATAATTCCTTTATGTTAGGATTTTGTTTATGGAATTGGCACTCTTAAGATATGTGTTTTAAGAATAAGTGCCATCCTTCTTAGTTGGCTTAGAGATGATTCATTATTATCTTATTCTCTTTTGAAATTTCTATGTTGTGAGTCATATATGCTTAATGTTGATTTAGTATTGTCATAAATGGGAATTGTTTTTGAATGTTGTTTGACTGTACTCCCTTGAAGTTTTTAGGAGAATGTTTTGTACTCTTGATGAGAGAGAATTTTTAATATTGGATGAATTATTATAATTTTTTATTAGTATTTTATATCTCTCTTGGTTATGGAGATAGATTTTGATACTATTCTTACAGCTTTGGTAGATAGGTAGTGTTTTGGCAAAATTAAGTTGTGATGTTTAATCTTTTTGCCTTGGGAGGGCGAATGGGAGTTTTTGAGATGATAGATTTTTAATTTTCAATTTTGACTCTTTTAGAGTCACTACTTGATCTAATTTGTGATTTTAAGACCATGTGAGATGGCAAACCTTGATTTATATTTTAAATTTTATACTAAAGATTATAAGTTGATTATAAACAGTATAATGTTATACACTTATGATTAGATTGACATTTGCTCTCTTTTTACTTAAAACATGTTTTAGAAGAGATATTATATACCTATCACTGGAAGCGAGTAAGGTTTAGGATGTGTGGAACATCTTGTCAATCTAAAGGTAGGAATAAACTTTTAACTTTTTGTGTGCTAGTTGATCAAGCAAGGAGATATTGTTTTGTTTATTCCCCCTTTAAGGATGAAAGAACGGTATGATTCTTAGCCTATGTATGTTATGGTAATTTTAACATTAATTCCTTTTAACCATGAATGTAATATAATAGGTTAAGATGTGAAATATGATACTAGTATGTTTATCTGATAGTAATTTAATGAAATTATGAAGTGATTGTATGATCTATTTTATATGTATGATGATACATCTAGAATCATTTAACATATAGATTTGCTTTCAATAACTTGATAGCATAAAATCATGATTCTTTGAAATATTGTGCACATTTTAAGATCATAAGGCAATGGAGATCTAAGGGAAGAGTGGTGAATTAGGAATATGAGTTCTAATTGATAGGATGATATCCTACATTAACTCAGATTATGGTACTGAGTTGGATCGATAGATGGACTTGTCGAATCCAAGATTTGATAAGCAAAACTTACCAAATTTAGTCATATGGCCATACGCATGTATATGGTGGATAGAGATTCCATATGGATGAGTATTCCATGATTTTTGTATACTTATATTTATTGTTCCTATTCATCATCATACTTTTCAGGAGTTACGTGGAGTAGTGATAATATTGACATGTTATACTTATCCAAAGGTAGGTGGAGTAGTGATAGTATTAACATATATACATTATTCTTGTCAGATTCCCTAATTACTTTTCTTTGGGATGAAAAAATCACTCTCTAAGATATAGAGATGTGTTGAGAAATAGAATATTTTATGAAACTCTCCTTGGTCATTTATTTTGGCTTGCATGATGATCTTGTATGCTCTCAAAAAAATTGTGAAATTTTCAATAAGACATGTGTAGGCCTTCAAGGTAACAAAAGTGGTTAGTAATATAGTATATAGGCTTGTCTTGATGATTCTGGACCCCAGGGTGGTCATGACAGAATCAATCATAGTAAATAATATTCATAACCATGTTTGCTTAAATTAAGAGATGTTATTGAGTAGGGTCTTGTGGGACCAATACTCTAGAAATAGTGCAACTTGGAGGAACTACAATCAGTTCCATAGGAAATTTTCTATTTATTTGAGTGGTTTGATATTGTATATCATGTTAATGCTTTACTAAGAAATGCTTTTATTGAGAACTTATCTTTGAATAAGAGTCATTAGAGATGATGAATAGATTTAGAGGGGAAGGATGTTGCATCTCGATTCTTTGCCAGATAAACTCATTAGATTATCCATGGATATCTATAATTAACAAATTTAGATTTCATTATATTTCTAATTAATCTTGAGATTTATGCTATTTAAGGATAATAGAATGTTTCTTAGTTAGATGATAGTACATGATTGCTTATATTGAACTAGTTTATGTATGCATTTATATTTTAAGCATAATTAATGTATTGATTCAGTTATATATATTGTTGCTTATGATTATCATGTGAGAAGATCTAATGACTTGCATATTATGAGGTGGACGTAGGAGAATCCTTACCTCAAGCATACCGAAGGGAGAGCATCATCAGAGAGGATGTTTTAGATGGAGACATCACGGCTCAATAGAGAGCTAGCAAAACCCTGCACACACAATGATAGTTAGTCATGATAGAAAATGCATTTTAAAAATAATTATTTTGGTGTCTATTTAAATTTTTATTTTTCCATGAATTCCTGAGTAGGTAAACTATAAAAAATAAATTCCTTGTGTTTTTATCCTAATGTGTCATTAATACATGTAAAGGTAAAATTAATACAGATTATTATTTTACCATTAAATTTCTAAAGCATAATTAAATGTTAAATTGGTTTAATATTAAATTTGAATTTCATATTAAAATATAAGGAGGGAATTATTATTATTTTTAAAGAGAGAAAAAGGAAAAAACATTGAAACTAGAAAAAAGTGAGAAATAAATTAAAATTAGTAGAAAACAAGAAAAGAATTAAAATATTTTAAAATTAGTAAACACAAAAAGATAAAATAAAAATAAAAACAAAAACAAAAGCTGGAAAAGGATTTAGCATCTATTTTCTATTTAAGGGAAAGATTGAAGGAGACTTTAGGCATCATGAGGGGAAAAAAGAATGATGTACCATAACAAAAAGGAGGAGGAAAGCACATCAAAAAAATTCAATGTTAAATGCTAGGTAAGCAATGTCTTTCATTCTAACATAGGATCATGGAAAATATTTTTTATATTGCATCTAATATAAAAATGTTATGGATAGAAAACTAGCCTCAGTAAGAGATTTTAGGTAGCTTCGTGGATTATCAATATTATATATGCGAAAGTCTATTCATTTTATACATATATCAAAACTTTACCCAAAATTTACGTCATAAGAAGAGGCATGCTATGACTTAGTCTTAATCTACACTACGGCACTATACAAATTGTTTATACTAATTATATAGTGTATTTAACATAATAAGCTATCATAATGTTTAATGGAGATATTATATATGGTGTATGTAGACCATCATATTACTATATTGGCCTATACAGAAATAATCATAAAGGAGATAACCCCATATAAGATAACACTATGAGATATCCATATATAGTTACCTCATGCCAACTTAGTATTGGGCCACACATGATAGTGGAGAGTATAAATTGTAATAAGTCAATATTGTTTGACCAGCTATGTACATCATCACCTAGATTTATTAGCATGTATATTAATATATATTCATGTATCAAAAGATTACTACAGATAAATAGCTTTTGAATATTTATAAATCTACATATGGGTTGTTGAAGTGTCTCTTCCCATTGTATCCCTATGCATGAAATTTCTACCAAAATAATATTACAGTAAATTATTATTTACTTATTATACAACTTGTGAATTATTCATTAGGTCAATGTTGGATGTAGTCCATTGTTTTATTTAGACAAACCCAGTCAGACTTGACTATCATAATCATAATCAAATTGAAGGGATTTCCACTAATTTATTAAACCCACCTTTCCCCATGAGGCATCTCAATAACTAAAGTAGAATCCATATTTTAAAGTGCAACGACTAAATAAAAAGAGGAAACTCATGTAGAAATGACTTAAATAGTATCAAAGACTTATTTATGCTTGATTGTTATTATGGATGTGTAAAGTCATTGTATTACAAGCTAGAATTTTGAAAAGGAAAAGGAAAAGACTAAGAAATAAGACTTTGGTGTCATATGTAATCCACTAGAAATTTCAATTTAATACCATTTAAATTGTTGTGTAGTGTCAACCTCCCTTATAAAGAATTGAGAATTATGAAGATATTATTATTATTATAAAGAATAATATTAATCATACTAAAGAAAAGAATGTTTTTAAAAGTTGACAGTCTTACCAATTTGGCAATGAGAGAAATACCTAAATATTTTTAGGAAAAATAAAAAGCAACTCATAATTATATTAATAACATGAACCTTTCGATAGACTTGACCCGAGTTGAAGGGATATGTTCACTTGTTAAAAAAAATAGACACTTATAAGGAAGCAATTCTGAGGTTATTATAAGTGTTGGTGAGATATTTATATGTGTATTTATTTTCCATGAGATAAGTGTTGTTTTCCATAGAGAAGTGCTTAGGCTAAATATACATTGTAAGCTTGAATACAAGTGGATAATATGGTTTCTTATATCTTCAAATAGTTATAAGCTAGAAAAGACACTAACATCTCTATATGGTGAGTATGCCACTAATTTCTTGTCTTAGATAAGTTTATATTAAGCCTTTGTTATAGCTTTATAATTGACTTTGTGAGTGAAGAGTTTACTTATACCCTTATAAATATGAATAACTAATGTATATATATTAATATTATCCACTCCAACAATCGTAAGCTTACTTGAGTATCCCAACTATATATATATATATATATATATATATATATATATATATATATATATATATATATATATATATATATATATATATATATATATATATATATATACGGTATGTGGTTATATACTTATTATAGAAATTATAATCATTTACATATATTATGGCATATCGTGATGGGATAGTTGTTGGTATAACAAAGTCAATTGGCTATGGTGATATTCATACCTTGGCAGCTCATAGTGTTGTATAATCTTAATGATAATAAATGTGATTATGTATCCATCAATGTTTCAAGAATATGTTGGAATAATGCATATTTAAGCTTACCTAGGGTTAATAGGGTAAGTTATTTATTACCGAGGGTAAAATTTATTTACCTCGGTTAATTTATTTTATTGTTGAGAATTTCTCAACAATATATTTGTTCGTAGTATGAGAAAACAAATAGTTTGTTTTCTCTATTTTGTAATCATTACAAATAGTTTGTTAACATGAAACAAACTAATTGTATTATAAATACTTTGCATTATATGAGAAATTAACGAGAAATTAATGAGAATATACAGAGAAATTTGTGGATTATCACCTATTTTTTAGGTGTGACAAATTTATTTATTCTCTGGAAATATTTACAGGTTATTTGTTGTGGGTTCTTTCTCCTGGATTGATCCTGTGGATCCTGTGTATCTCCTGCTCATTCTTTCATGGTATCAGAGCTTGGAGTTCCATTTGAAGATCCTCTTCCCTAAAATTTTTAATCTTTTAACACATTCAAAAATATTATTTTATTGATGTGTTATAGATATTTTTAATTCTCTCAAATTCTGGTTCTTATTTACTAGTTTTTTTTGGAAAATTTTGTACTTTATGATCATTAAATGACCGTAAAGATTTCCAAAATCAGATTTTTTTTCATGGCAGCATAGGAAATCAAGTCAGGAATCCATTACAATTTGATTTTTTTCATTTAATGCTGGACGTATAGCTCTTTTCTTTCAAATTCTGCTCACTGGTTCCTGTTGGCAGACTATTGGCAGACTGCAGTACCTATTCGTTTTTCTGATGTGGCAAATCGTACGGTTGACTTTTTTCAAATATGAGACCTGTTAATGAAATATGACTCTTATATATTTCTATCCATATAAATTTTGATGAATTTGGATCAGGCCGTACAGCGTTTTGGAAGCCAACAACAGGAATTTAAAAACTATTTTTTTACCTATTGTATATCCATACGGATTTCTCATTTTTGAATGCCTTATTCTATATAAAATCAAAATATGAGAATTTAATGTGATAGAAGACTTCCAAAGCTTTCATTTAATGCTGAGAAGGATGGATTTGGAGCAGGCCGTACAGTCCTTTTGGCAGATCCAGTGGAGCCATTCTGCATTGCTGAAAGGTGTTTTTTCCTTGGCTGTGTTTACAAATTTTCTGAAATATTTCCCTGACCACCACGCCTTGCTGAAAAAAGAGTTTATTTTTGATAAATCCAAAGATTATTCAGCTGATATCTCACATGTGTGAGTCATTTTTGGATTTTTTTTTAATTAATTATTTTAATTTTTAGTGGTTTAAATGCAAGTCTCTAGCTTTGAAAGTTCAAATTTGACTTTGCTAAAACGGCTAGAGATATTTTGTTAAAAATTTGTAGGGAGGAGGTCTTGGGGTCAAATCCCCCTACATTTTTTTACATAAATCCATTTTTTAATTTTGTATAAGCCAAGGCTAAAAAATTTTTTTTGTCGGGAGACGTTAAATTGTAATGGGAAGGATGTTTTTTGAGGAAAAACAAATGTCTAGATTGTTCTTGTCAACTTCATCATCTTCCTCAGGAATGGAATCTTGATTGTTTGAACCTCTAAATTATACAAATTACCATGTTTGGAAGCTAAAAATGCAACAACTCCTTCAATCAAAGGGCTTATGGAGAATTTTTTCTGAAATGACACCTGCAGCATTCACCACTGAAAAAGACAAATATGCATATGGATGTAAGCAGGATGAGGCTCTTGGATTGATTTGCCTCAACGTCTCAGATAATATTTAATTTCACATTGCAGATGCTACTACGCCAAAAGAGGTATGGGAAAAATTTAAAAACCTATTTGGCAAAGTTAATGAGTTTAAAATTTTGCAATTAGATGCAGAATTGAGTACTCTCTCTCCATCAGATTTCCCTTCAATAGATGAATTCTTAGCAAAATTCAAATTTATAAGGTCACAATTGAAAGCTGGTGACAAGGATAAAAGTGATCAGGAGTGCATTTTCATGATTTTGTCAAAGTTGAAAGGACCATATAGTGTTTTTTCCTCTGCTTTTTATACTATGATTGATACATTAGGTGATGAATTCAAATGGCCTTCCTTTGAAGTTTTTTGTGAAAGATTGACTAGGGAGCAAAAAAAATTAATGGCCTTAGATGCTCTACCTGGTCCTAGTCATGCTCTAGTTGCTAATTATTCTAAAGGAAAACCTTCACCTAAGTCTAAAAAGCAAGCACCTTCAAATAACCCTCCAGAGTCCACCACCCAATCACCTCATCATTCTAAATCTACTAAGACCAAAAAATTCTTTAAGCAAAAGAAGAAAACATTTGGTCCATGTAATTTTTGTGGTGGTCCTAATCATGATGAAAGTAGATGTCTTAAGAAGATGGAAGCATTAGAGGCACCGGTTAGACAACACAAAATTTCCATTCCGTCTCCATCTCCATCTACTTCTACAGGAAAAGGGAAAGCACTTTCAGCTAGGGCTATATCTTCATGTCAGGATCAGTGGATTTTTGACTCAGGTGCTTCTCACCATCTCACACATTCTAAGGATCTATTGTCTTCCCTTATAGATTGTAGTACATCACATATTGTTATGGGTAACTCCTCATAGATTAAAGTCTTGGGATCAGGTACTGTTGATAAACAGGATGGATGTTTTAACAATGTATTACTTGTACCTCAAATCTCTTCTAATCTTCTCTCTATTTATCAAATATGTAATTCTGGTACTGGTAAAATTGTGGAGTTTATTTCACATAATGTTGTAATAAGAGAATGTAATGATCCTAATGAGATAGTTGTTACAGGTACAACAGACCATACTGCAAGACTCTATACTTTTGATAAGTTTGAGTCTTTTATGTCTTCTGGTTCTTCACTTATAGCACATGGTAATAATCTCAGCAAATTGTGGCATGAGAGATTGGGACATTTGAGTTATGGATATATGCAACAAATGAGTACAAAACATCTTGTAAAAGGCCTTCTTAAGGTCTCATGTATTGATGGGGTATGTCATGGTTGTCTAGTTGGTAAACAGCACCAGGATCCATTTCCAGTTAGTAAGGACACACATGCAAATGCACCCTTAGGGTTGGTTCATAGTGATTTGATGACTTTTCCAACTCATTCTTTTTCAGGGGCTAAATATGCACTCACATTCATTGATGATTTCACTCGTAAAACTTGGGTATATTTTCTCAAGTTGAAAAGTGAAGTTTTTGAAACTTTTAAGGCTTTCAAAGCCTTTGTTGAAAAACAATCATCTCTTCCTCTTAAGAAGATACGCACTGACAATGGGGGGGAATATGACAGTAATGCTTTCTATGATTTTTGTATTGAGCATGGGATACAACATCAGTTCACTGTACCACACACTCCTCAACAAAATAGTGTAGCAGAAAGGAAGAATCAAACATTGAAAGAGATGGCTAATTGTATGATTCACTCTAAAAATTTGGGTCCACAATATTGGGTTGAAGCTGTAAATTATGCAAACTACATTCAAAACCATATGCCTCACAAAGCTGTGCAAAATATGACACCAGAAGAAGCTTGGTCTGGGATCAAGCCTGATATTTCAGATTTTCGCATCTTTGGGAGTCAAGCATGGGCATTCATTCCTGATGACAAACGTAAAGCATTGGAGAAGAAAAGCCAACCACTCATTTTTATTGGTTATTTTGAAGATGTAAAAGCCTACCGTCTTTTTGATCCTATCACACATGATGTGTTGTTTCGACGGGATGTTCAGGTTGATGAGCTACCCACTCCACAGGAGTGTACATCTAGTTCTTCTTTTTCCCCTCCTTCTTCTAATAAGGATAGTGAGGATTTGCTTTCTATTGTTGATGATGATGATGTTGCACTTATTCAGCCACCACAGCCATCTTCTTCACCACCTTTGCCTAAATGGGCAAAGAGCACTCTACATGCAGCTGGTTCTTTTGTTGGTGATCCATCTGATTCTCATCGCACTCACTCACAGACATCTGGTGTTGCTTTTTTGGGACAAGCTTGTACAGATGATCCAGTGTTGTTTTCTGAGGCTATTGGTATACCCGAGTGGGATGTTGCTATGTATGATGAGTATTCTTCATTGATGAAGAATGATACTTGGGATCTTGTCCCTCTTCCTAAGGGAAGAAAACTTGTAAAATGTAAATGGGTCTATAGGACAAAATATGGTGTAAATGGATCAGTAGATAAGTACAAAGCTAGATTAGTAGCTAAGGGTTTTCACAGGTTGAAGGGGTTGATTACTCTGAGACCTTTGCCCCTGTAGCTAAGATGGATTCTATTCGGCTTGTACTCTCTCTTGCTGCTTCACATTCTTGGTCTATTTTTCAGATGGATGTGAAAAGTGCTTTCTTACATGGTGATCTCCATGAGGAGATCTATATGGAGCAGCCTCCAAGATTTGTGCAGGACTCATCATTGATTTGTAGACTCCATTGTTCTCTTTATGGCCTAAAACAAGCTCCTCGAGCTTGGTACGAGAAGATGGATAGTTTTCTTTTAAGTTCTGGTTTTATTCATTGTGAGTCAGATCACAATGTATACATCCTGAATCAAGGTGAGGAGCTTGTTATTTTGGTTTTGTATGTTGATGATCTCATCCTCACTGATAGTTCAGATTCCTTGATACATGACATCAAGGACAAGTTGGCAGATAGGTTTGATATGACAGATCTGGGACTTCTACATTATTTTCTTGGTCTTCAAGTTTTTCAATCTTCTGAGGGCATTTCTATTGGACAGCAGAAGTATGCGACAGATCTTCTTCATCGATTTGGCATGGTTGATTGTAAGCCTGCACCCACTCCATATCAGTCAGGTATTGTGTTGTCTACCACTTGTATGACTCCTCTTGTTGATTCCACTTTGTATCGGCAACTTGTAGGTAGTCTTTTATACCTAACTCATACCCGTCCCAACATCACATTTGCTGTGAACCTTGTCTCTCAGTTCTCACATGAGCCTCATGAGAGTCATTGGCAAGTAGCCAAGTGTATTTTGCACTACATTCGGGGCACCACTCACTTAGGTATACATTACACACCACAGAGTTCTACACAGCTTGTTGGATACACTGACTCTGATTGGGTTGGTGATGTTGACACTTGCAAGTCCACTTGTGGATTTGCTTTCACACTTGGTTCAGGTCCAGTTGCTTGGGCATGCAAAAATCAGACTGCTATTGCATTGTCCTCTACTGAGGCTGAGTATCGAGGTGCTATCAAAGCTAGTCAGGAGATACTTTGGCTTCGACAGTTGCTTGGAGAGTTTGGCTTCACACAGTAGGGTCCTACTACTCTTTGGTGTGATAACCAAAGTCTGATTGCTATTTCACGCAATCCTATTGAGCATCAGTAGACAAAACACATTGAGATTCACATGCACTTCATTTGACATCTTATTCAAGATGGAGTTCTTTCTTTGGAGTTTGTGCCTACAGCTGAGCAGATTGCAGACATCTTCACTAAACCTTTGGCTTCTCCTCGTTATCTTCAGTTGCGAGTGATGCTTGGGGTGAAAGAAGTTGTCCTTGGGGGGGATTTCCCATGAAGTCCTTCCTTCCTTTATTTTTCATATATTTTGATTAGTTTGTACATGGGTACCTTATCAGGCCTAGTAGCCGGGACCCATCCTTGTTTGTCATTCTCCCTATGTTTCGCTTAAGGGAGGGTGTTGGAATAATGCATATTTAAGCTTACCTAGGGTTAATAGGGTAAGTTATTTATTACCGAGGGTAAAATTTATTTACCTCAGTTAATTTATTTTATTGTTGAGAATTTCTCAACAATATATTTGCTCGTAGTATGAGAAAACAAATAGTTTGTTTTCTCTATTTTGTAATCATTACAAATAGTTTGTTAACATGAAACAAACTATTTGTATTATAAATACTTTGCATTATATGAGAAATTAACGAGAAATTAGTGAGAATATACAAAGAAATTTGTGGATTATCACCTATTTTTTAGGTGTGACAAATTTATTTATTCTCTGGAAATATTTGCAGGTTATTTGTCGTGGGTTCTTTCTCTTGGATTGATCCTGTGGATCCTATGTATCTCCTACTCATTCTTTCAGAATATTAGTCTATTAATAAAATTATATTGACTAAATAATTGGTCAAGAATCGTAAAAGCTAATGATGTCATTGTTGATCATATTTTTTTTATAGAGGAAGTCAATATATACATCCAAGGATTTAGGAGTCATTAAAAGAGTTATCATACATGGGGTATTTCAAATTATTTACCAAGAAGTTATTTACTAAACATTTAAGTAATCCAAAATTTAGTATTCTCATAACTTTGGGATATTTACATGTGGTACATATTATGGTATGCAAGTATTCATACATAAGGATTATATCTATAGACTGATTGATGCTATTAAGTTTTTTAGGGATATGAAACTATAACCTATAAAATAGAATGGAATGTTTAAATTAATATTATAATGGGTTTATGGATTCTCTATTTTCTCCACACGTGATTGATTAAATGGTTTTTATATGTATTCTTCATTGAATACATGAGTGCAGTGCATGTTATATGATTGTTAATATGTATAGGTGCTTGGCTATATCTAGAGTATAATGGTGCATCATGATGTATGTTTATATGTTATGATGCTTTGGAATGCTTCTATATAATCTAATTTAAGGTATATTATGTGGTATAATTTTGTGTTGTTCCTTGTTATTATTTGTATAGGCCAATTGAGTCTTGAAATTTATAAGTTTGGTTTATGTGTTGTTATGTAGTTGGGAACCTATGATAGTATGGCATATCATAGGGTACTACAGGATAAATATATGTTGTACCCAAATGGTATTTACTCTAGTTATCATACCTAACTCATATCTAAATTTATTTGTATATTGTATACATACTATTTATTGATGTGGATAGTGTGTGTTGTTGTAGTAGGCAGACTTGTAAATGTATGCATGCAAACATGGATAATTTAAAAAATACTATGTTGGAATGTTATTGTATTATGTTGGAATAATGACTTGTTTTATTATATATAGTTATTGGTATAATGCTTGTGATTCCATGTATTTGAGACTAGTTCATATGATTGATTGTGGAAATCTGGTAGTTAAATCTTAGAACACTAGACTATGGTAATATGGGTTGCCATAGGGTGTAGATAAATTACATTTTTTGAATTATACAATTACATTGTATGTTTAATCGAGTGGTACATTTTTAATCATTATTTCTAGTATAGGATAGAATATAATGAAATATTTATGCATATGTTAGACAGACTTAATGTATACTATAATTACTCCTATGTATAAGCATGTCGTAGTAGGATGTAAGTTGATTAATCTTGTGGTTGAATTTGTATTTGACCAATCTGCATGAATAATTTGGAGTAAGGAGTGAGATGGACTTCACTATCTTACTATAATTGTAATGTTACATGAAGGTGGTTCTATCAAGTGGTATGTTTAAACTTGATTGATCTAGATAATTATATACATACATACATACATACATATATATATATATATATATATATATATATATAATCTATAAAAATTTAGGCCAATGTATGTTTAGAGAGATATTATCATTTTATGAGTATGATTTACATGTATGTGTGATATATTACAATAAATTGAGTTTTATATGATACACTACATGGTTAGTTAGTTACAAATCATATAGCACATGGGTACTAACTTGTCTCTCTAGATTCTCATGCCATCACTATCTACCCATTCATGAAGGGAGGGCCATATCCTGATGGGATTAGTATGGGGGATAATTGGTCTGTGGTTGATGTGGAAAAATTCTTAGATGATGCTCTCCCTCCCCATTGTAGTACTACTTATCGAGATAAACACTTGATATTACCACAGATACTAGATAATCTAGGGAACTCATGCTCTGAGGAGCTAGGTATCTAAATCATGTACATTATATTATATTGAATATTAATGTTGAGTATTGTCATGAAGAATTATAATTACTTATTATTATATATTTAAAATGGTGATTACATAGTTATATCAGTCGTGGTTGAGTTGTTACATTTCATTCTATATCCATTTATGAAGCATTGTCATGATATTAGAGACATGTGATGTAAGATGTAATGGGTACTTACTATTATCATTCAATTATATATGTGATCTCTTTTACAATATTAGTATATAGCCTACTTGTATATATGTTTTTTATTTCAAAAAAAAAATCACGTATTTTTATGTTTAACCCAATAGGGTTGTTATAATGCACAACTCAAGAAATGATATAATTTATCAAATTCTTCAAAGAATTCATTATTTTTTTTACTTGATCATATAAAATCTAAAGGGTTACAATAATATGATAAATCAACATAATATACCAATAAAACCATGTATAAACCCCATTATATAAAAATCTTGATGACTAAGCCCATTTCTAATGACACCGTCAACAAAGAGCTTGATAAAATACTTGATGGTGGTGTCATTTATCTTATTCAATTTCAATTTTGGTATATAATCTTATCCTAGCCTTATACTCATTTGATTCCCCTAAATCAACTAAACTTAAAGAACTTACAGGTGATTCAAAGCCTTGAACTGAATTGGGCATGGCTTCTCCATGGTGACCAAAAATGGTTAGCATTCTAGTGACCTCCACAGGATGTTTGTCTACTAAGTAAAAGATTAGTTTTCATATGAATTCCATTGGGCCTAGATTCATGAAAATCATTATCAAATCTGATTTGAACATGGTAAACACTATTGTACCTTCTTCATGTAAAATTGAAACTGAATAATGCATCCTCAAAATAGCAATAATACTTGTGTAAGATCACTTAGGGGATTGAAAAACACTGCAACTACCAATTGAACAAGTGCATAACAACACTCAGTTAAAAATAAAAATTTAGCACTACTATGTACAAGACTCAAAATCTAACTAGATCAAAGCAAAATTCTCTTAGATCCTTTCCATGTGGTTGACAAAGATGAAGAACAAGCTATTATTTGAGTGTCATTATGGATGGATCATCTCTTTTACTACTTGTCAACCTCTTTGTATTATCTCTAAGTGATTAAACTTAAGAAAAAATATCTTTAATATAGACAAACTCTTCTTGTGATTCAATACTCACCTCATGTTACTCTTCCACACTAAGAAATCTCTCCAATGTAACCACATTTTGATTTATAGGAATAGTTACAACTTCAAACTCTAATGGCTCACTAGAACATTATTCGTGGCCTTCTATGACATATTGACATATTTCATCTTGATTTTCAACTATTGTTAGTTTTTTAAGCTCTTTGAAGAGCTCTAAATATTGCTCTTTAGCTTCATCAAGGTCTACTTGAGATATGTTTTGATCAACATCTTCTTGTATATGATTTCCAACCTTCACAACCACTTTATCAATGTCTTCACAAGGAGATGTACACCTACAAAGACTCTAAATATATTGAATCAACTCAAGTTAATATTTCCAATCTTCATCAAAACCTTATTGATCCTCACTTTTAGCTTCTTGAGATTCACTAGAAGCACTACATCTTCTTTTGTATCTTTATCTAGCTCATGTCTAGCGAAATTACCATGTGAAACCATTTCTGCAATCTCACTGGCTATTGATATGTCATCTTAAACTTGTTCATGATAGACTTCTTGAGGCTAAACTGTAATTAAAATTTCATTTTTCTCCTTAAGGGATAGAACATGATCTTCTTCAATGCTAAATTAAATCTCATTTGACCAACACAACTCTTGATCATCCTCTCTTGACAAATTCTCTTCTTCACTTGGATGTTCTTTTTTTGTCTTCTACACAATAAGTACTCCTTCAAAAAGGGAAATAGTGAGAGGGCAAGATGTTCCATTTGGTGGAATAGGAACATAGGTAATTATGGGTTGCTCTTTAATGGGCTTTGGGGTTGAAGAGGAATTAAGAAGACTTTGACATTTGGAAGTAGTAGTTTCATTTAAGAATTATTTGAAAGGAGGGAAAGAAATTTGCGTTAGGATACTTCATTCTTATCTTTACACACAACAATCAACCTCTCACATTCTAATATACCTTGATCTTCATGGAAAACTTCAACTTGAGGATAAATGAGGGTTTCAAGAAACTTGTAAAAAAAATTGGTTGGGGAGTTTGAGGGACTTGAGGAATAATGAGTGGATTTTGCACAGGCATAGGCTCTTTTATAGGATTTGGAGTCCTAAAACATGGAATATTGAAGCAAGTAGATCTCTTTAAGGTTCAACTGGTTCTTCTAATTTTCAACTTGAGATTTTAGACTCAATTATTTATATTCTTATCAACAGCTATTGTATTTTTTCTATTGTAGCCTCATTATATTTCTTCAATGATTCTACCTCTTACTAATGTATATAGGCATGATATGCAAGCTCTTATTAATTCCTATTCTACTCTCTTTCCCTATCACTCTCCATAAATTGTATCTTAAAGTCAATTCTTATATCGTGCATATGCTTTTTAGGTTGATTATAAAGAACATGACTTTCTTAATGCCAATTAGAAAGAACATGGCTTTCTCAAGGTTGATTGGAAACATGAGCAAGGGTGGGAGGGAGTTAAGTGTCATGAAAAATTGATATCTTTTTGTTTCAGGGCTACGTGAGGTGAAGCCATAAATATTTTTAGCTTGATATGAAGGATATAAAGGTATAAAAGATACATTTTCATAAAATGGAGGATTGAAATACATACTAATTGATGTTTTTTAGGAAATTGGACTGCTTAAACAAGTTATAGATAACTTGGAGTTGCCATTGATGTTTTAGAAATGCCTTCAAAGGTTGATGTACTGAAGGACAACACCAAAATTCCTTCAATAGATTAGATACTTTGAATACCTATCCCACTGGGCATGCCATAAATTATTGTCAAATTGGAGTTGTACCCTAGAGAAAGGTCTTCAAGCTTCCTCACCTAATTGACACAATAGGATCAATTTTAGGTTGTGAGTGTCCTATAATGGAAGTAAACCTCTAGAAAGGGTTGGTTACCTTGATGAATCACCTTGATCTTCACCTAAACTACTACTTGATCATGAAAATAGAGAGATTCATATACTTCTATGACTAATTATGAGGTGATGCACCAAAATTAAATACCTCAACTTGGTTAGACACACACAAAATGAGCTCAAAGAGCACTCGCACATACATAACTCAAAACTAGCAAATGAATATTGTGAATAAGTCTTTTGTAGAAGGATTCAACTTATAATATTACTTAGAAGGATGACCACTTATCTTAGGAAGCTCAAATAGCAATCATCACAACTATGAATTATATAAACTCTCAGAGACACAAAATACAACATGCACAATATCAGGTTTATTGCATAAAGGTGCACAAAATTGGACATAAATCAAGGATAGGCTATAATTTTCATAAACTTACATCAATAAATCATCAATTACAACCAATAAATAGCATATGAAAAGGTAAACTTAGTTTCTTTATTGCTCAAAAAGGCATTTACAAGTTTGAAATTTGGCAAGGCCAAATCACAACCAACTAGAGGTTTTTTTACTTAGAAAAAACAAGTATATATTATGAAAGGAGCCTTTCATGAGGGGACCTACATGTAATCTTGTCATTAATGCCCTCATTAAGGCTTAAAACTGAAACATAGTTAAACTTTAACTTCAATTTGCATCTTCACTTCTCCAATGTTGCATAATGAAACTCCACTTAATGAAGTCCTTGTTTGATTTGAATTTTTATTCTTGATTTTGCCATAGAGGGGAGAGATTATCTTCTTGAGATTTTTAAAGACTCCTTTCAACCTTGAAACTTCTTGAAACCACATTTGATTACTCATAACTCCTTATAATGGCATATAACTGGAGTAGTAGTCTTTATTGAGGTCTTTTATTTAATGGCAATGATGATGGTGCATTTATAATGCAAAACTTTGGCTCCTCTTACTCCTCTTCTAGTTAGAGTTGAGCTAGCCATGTTGATTTACATGTGAGGCACTCTACCATTGATTTTAAAAATTAAATGTCATTACATAGTTGATTCATGATTTGACATTTGAACAAGCAAAATAGGTCATCAAATTTACTTCATCTAGTACTAGCATAGATACTATAAAACTCCTTAGTGTTAATTTCTAGCCACGTGTTGACATCAGGCTCATTTTAGACTTTTTTACTTCTACAAGTATATTCCCTTAGGCCCCATATACTTGGCATTTTGTAGACTCCTAGGTTTACTCATAGCTTTTCAATTATCCTTTATGATTTGACCATATAGCCTTAGGTTCTACCAGGTCTATGTGGTTCTGTATGGTTAGCCCTAGGGGCTAAGATTCTAATAGGTCTAAATGTTACTCATTGATTGGCTCGTAGTTTTAAGTCTAGCATTAAGTATTCTTTTTGTGGTGAAGTGAGAGTTCTCCACATGGTGGCATCTCAATTACCCACTTACCTAAGGCTCTAAAAAAAATTTGGGCTTTCACAAACCATCATGGGCTTGTGAAGTAGAAGGATTATGCCACACACTATCATCCTACTTACTCATAAGCCTCAGGCTCTGGCATGTCTCTAGGTTGCATAAAAATATCTAAGAGAGAGGGATAGTAGGATTGTGTTGCATGGTATCATCCTACTAACCCTCTAGTCTAGAGGTTTTTGAATTGTACAAATGTTCCCAGGTCAATGGGATGTAACACATGGAAGCATCTTGATTGCTTGCTTGCTTGCTTACTTAGCTAGAGGACTATTGGCATCATTGTCCCACCAAGAAAATTTGAATAAAAATGACAAATTCTTTAGAATACTTTTGAATGGGCTCAAGACTATCGAAAAAGTGACATGTGGATTTGGGTGAACAAAAAAAATGATTAAGTCCTAAAAGGAATTTTTAAAGGGCTCGAGACTACCATAAAATTAACACATGGCATCAGGTAGCTTTTACAAAATTGTCTAAGTGCCAAAAAAATTTGAAAGATACATTATCCATCTAGAGATGTGATGATTGTTTCATGTCATCGTTCAATTAGTCCAAAGTCTTGCTATAACTAACATCTTGGGAAATCATCCAAACATCATTAAGCGCTCATCAAATTTAAGCTCGCCACCTCCTAAAGCCTTACTACAAAAAATTTTGAAATAGATAAGTCATTTAGTTGCTTAACCCCCATGGGCTTCAGGAGTGTTATGTGTTCACTAGAAAGGTTGAAAGGGAGGTTAGGAAGACTAATACGCATTCAAGAACCTCTTTAAAACATCTAAATGTTGAAAATCATCTAGGACCAAACTCATACTCATTTTATTTCCCTTAAATTGACTAATATTTAAGATCTTATAGGTGATCTGAATCCTTAACTGAATTGGATGTGACTTCCCATGGTGATTTTTATGACATGAGATTGCACCCTTGTGGAAGAGTTATTCAGGTTCCTCCACTCTTAGTCATAATATGATAACAACCCAAGATATAGATATCCTATAATAGGTTTGAACCTCTGAAGAAGGTTGTATTCCTTCTAATGAATCACATAAACTAATGTTGTCACAAGGGAAAGGGTTAGAAAGGGGAAAAGGGATCTTAATAAGGCTAAAAGGTGATGCACCAAATAAAAATGGGAAATTCCCATAAGCTTAAACCCACACTAGATCTGCATAAGATAATGCTAGCTCACACAACCTCATAATCTAGCTCAGCATATAAGTGTTTTATCAACTGGGTTCAAGCATAACACTAATCCAGACCTGTAATAGCTTGAAAACACCCTAAAAGAGGTCAAAAATGAGGATAATGTACAAGGAAGATTCTCCTTCACAATGTCATCATGCACAACTCACTCAACACAAATGTAAGGCAAGAGATAGGTAAAGAAAGTCTTTGATTGCATCAAGAGGTAGTTCTTACAAATTCTTGATAGGGTTTAGCCTAATCAAGATGAGCGTATTTTGAAATATCCCAAAGAGTCCCCTACTCTTCAAAATAAAATAATCCTTGTGAGATTCCAAAATCAGAGAGAGAGCTTACAATGTGGAATAAAATAAGAGATATAGGAGAAACGGGAGAGAGAGGAGCACACCATCCAAGACCATTAGGTTAAAACAAACCTATCCAACATCTAAGCTTTAATGGTAATAGAGCCTCATTATTAATAACCTTGATTGTATGGTTACATCTACTTTTGACATTTGATCAAGCTCTAATAGTGACATTCTCTTTGAAGCATTTGCTCTTGGTTTGACCTAAACCATATTCAACTTTTACTTGAAATTTCTTATCTTCAACTTTTAGTATCAGTCATTGATCTTGATTTAGGATCCTCATATTATGTCACTTATCTTCTTTGGATTGATCCTTAGGATCATATAGTTAGTCCATCTATTCCTTTACTTGTGCCACATGGTAGCTTCACATTCATCCCTAGGATATGTTGACTCTTTGACCTCTCACTTGCCATCGATCAGCATCCCCATGTTTGAACAAGCACCATTAGATCTAATTTGTCATGTACTATTGATCTTTCTTTTCATGACTTGAATTCATACTAATGATTTACCTAACAATTTCCATGTTCATGACACTTTGAAGCTTCTCATTCATTCTTAGGATCTGCTAACTAGTTGAACTTTCACTCATCATTGATCTACTTTGTTATGATGGATCATGTACCATTAGATCCTTGGTCTACAAAATCAAATGCGGATCATTGATCTACTTTAGATTTCACCATGATTAATAAAATTATCATATTTTCACTTATCCTAGATTTTATAACCTTTTGACTTAGTGTTCATCGTTGTTCTTTGATTGCATGATTTAATGCATGTCATTAGATCTGCCTAGACCCATTGGCTTTGTTAGTCACTGCATGTTGTTATATCTTCAAATGGGCATCTGATACCTTACCACTTATCAGCTATGCATTCATCCTTGAAACATTTTAATTCAAATGGCTATTTATTATATCTTTAACTTGACATCCCTGAAGATGTCCTATTCTGCTACTTCATCTTTGAATGCTTATATCTTGAGATAGAAAACTCATCAAGATAAAAAATTTACTAAGGATGTTTATGGGACTAAAAAAATTATGTCCATGTGATCTTTTTTCTTGAGATACATTTTCATCATACTTATAAAATGCATAATTGAGCTGACCAGTCCATTTCTTCATAATATTTGAGATGATCTGGATCTTTAAAGCTTGATTTTTGCCATCTTTTGATCATTTATGGGTCAATAAATTTCTTCATATTTTCTATCTAGGTATAATCTTGGTATTTCAGCCAAAATTGGTCAACATATTTGGAAAATCATAGGGACGCATGCCTATTATGCTTGAGAACCCAGACTAGTTGACTTGTCTAATCCATTGGGCTTGGAGTCATAAGTCTTTGCTCTTAGCTGACATGAAATGATGCAAGGCTTCCCATTTGGATAAATTCCTCTTAAATTAATAGGAACAACAAGAAACAAAACAAACAAAGTTCCCAAGCCACTTTGAAAAAGGAAACACATAATAGGAAAAGAATGTGCACAAGGCACTTAGAGGAAAACAAGAAAACTATTCTAATATGTATAGGGTTGTAACATACAAGTATCTTCCTCATGGATCAAATGGAAAAGATTTAACATCACTCACTTGTGGTGGAAAAGGATGGAAAACACCTTGATTTTGATAGCTCATGATAGGTGAGCTAAGATGCCTAATTTTTGACTCTTTTGGCATGCTCTCAAGAGGATAAAATGGGACAAACATATCTCCAATGTAGACATATTGGTCCATTTTTTCAAGGCTTCATCCAAAATGGACTATCAAAGCACCTATAACCTCCTCATCTAATGGCTCCTTTGAATATGAATTTTGACTATCTAGGCTTAGGAAAAAAAGCTCTAAGTCATCCTAAAAGGTAACTTCCTCTTGGTCATTCTGGACAATGCCAACTTCAACACATTCCTTGATTTGCTTACTTTGAAAAGAGCCATATGGTAGCTCACCGACCCATCTAAGGTTCAAAATGTCATTTTATTGTGGTTCTAGATCTAGTCATTCTCCTTCATTCTTAAAGACATCAGTACTACCTTAATAGATAATTCATCTTGAGACTAGTTATATTCTTCAACCTAGTTTGCATGTTCATTTTCATACTCTAGAAGAGTCATAGGCTAGTTTAAAACCTCTATTTGGTCCATGAAGTCATGGTATAGCTATTTCCATATTTCATCCTGATCCCCCTTTTTATCTATTTCTTGCTCATCTTCATCCTTACCCATACCAAATGGAAGTTCCTAGAACAAATCAAGATCCCTTTTGCTCTCAATTGTATCCTAAATACACCTCCCTTAAAATATGAAGGCATCAGTACTACCTTCAGGGTCTAATTCATCAGTGTCAAAGCCATGCCACAATAGTTGGTCCAAACTTGATTTCTCCTCCTCTGAATAAAGTGGGATACTTATCCTGATCTCCTCATCATAGACACTTTTGTTGTCTTCTTTAGGTTCACCTATGCTTACAATATCCTCCTCTATTCTTTTCAATATAGGCTCTTTATCCAAGAGGGAGATGGTGGGAGAGTGAATAAGTTCACTTTTCTTGTAGCTTATGAGAGTATAATTCTATCTAATGAATTTGAAGGCTCTCTTTTATGGATCTTATGGGAGGGAGATAGAGTCATAGAAATTTTGTATGGCAAGCTCATTGAGCTGAGCTAATACCTCTTTTTCTTGAATTGGTTCCTAGACTACATTAGCTCTCACTTCCTCTCCCTTATGTATGCCCTCCTTGATTTATTTCCATGAGGGGAAAGAATAAGGCTTGGATACCTTATCCTTTTCCTAAATGGGTGTGGGAGAGGGTGGTTTCATAAGAGAGTATGACATAATCAAGGTCATTGGCATAGGAGAAGATCTAAGATGGGATGGCTTCATGTTCCTCTGCTAAATGGTTTTCAGTGACTTGTTTGGATCTTGATGATAATGAGACTTGACAAGGTTGACTAGGGGGTTAGGTTTGAGCATAAATATGAGTAGGAGAGGTAAATTGGGTTCCAATTTTTCTTGCTCTCATTCCTAATAGCAACTGATAATTATTTTCTTTTCTAGCTTAGTCTTGGCTAACCAAGCATTCTTCCTAAAACCTCAAATCCTGCTCCTAAACATAAGCTTCATGTTCAAGATTCTATTGTTTCCTATAGTAATCTTCTTCCTTATCAACCTCTATTAATTATTTTTCAAGATCAAGCCATATCTTCCTAAGGCTCTTTTCTGGTTGACTAGAGAAAGGCAAATTCTGACAAGGCTGATACATGGAATCTTGAGGGCCACTTGGGGTGAAGCCATGAACATTTATAATATAATATGAAGGATGATGAGGTAGAGAATAATCATATTGATCAAAAGAGTCATGATGCATACCAAATAATGATGATTAGGCACCTGGGATGCTTAAACTAGTTGATGAATACTCAAAGTTGTCATTGATGTTTACACACATGCATCCAAAGGCTAATTGGATGAAGAGAACACCAAAACTCTTCACCAGTGAAAAATGTGGTAAGTCTCACCAGGCATGCCAGAAACTATAATGACATGATATTTCCCCTTTATGGAAGAGTACTCCACTCCCAATCATAATATGGGAATAACCCCAAGCTATGTGTATCATATAATAGGGTTGAACCTCCAAAAAAGGCCGACTTTCTTCTGATGAATCACCTAAACTAATGTTGTCATATGAAAAAGGGTTAGAAAGTGGAAACTTCTCTATGTAAAAATGGTAAACTCCTATAATCTTGAAACCACACTAATCTATAGAAGATAATGCTAGTTCACACAACCTCATAATCTAGCTTAGTGCATAAGTGTTTTATGGACTAGGTTCAGGCAAAACACTAATATAGACTTGTAATAACTTAAAAACACCCTAAAGGAGGTCAGAAAGGAGGAAAATGGATGAGGAATATTTTCCTTCACAATGTCATCATGCACAACTCACTCAACACAAATCTAAGGCAAGAGATAGGTAAAGAAAGTATTGTATTGCATCAAGAGTTAGTTATTACAAATTCTTGTTAGGGTTTAGCCTAATCAAGATGAGCATATTTTGAAATATCTTAGAGAGTCCCCTACTCTTCAAAATCAAAGAGTCCTTATGATAGTCTAAAATCAAAGAGAGATCTTACAATGTGGAATAAAATAAGAGATATAGGATAAAATGGAGAGAGAGGGAACACACTATCCAAGATCATTAAATGAGCTACCACCATCTTTCAATGAATGCTCCACCATATTTTGATCAAATCATGGATAATACATCATATAAAAGATAGCTTTCATTTGTCCTAATAGCCCCTGAATCTTCTCATTGGCTGATAAAAATGCACTAGAAGATAATAGTTTGCCAAAGATGATGAGTCATGATCTTTTATAAAGAAAAACCATTAGGCACCCTAAAAATATATTAAATGCTCTAGCTACTTTCTCTAACCACCAGATCTCCATATTTTGACTTTACATTATCTTCCACTTGACATATTTATGAGAACAAAATCCTCGTATCTATAATTCTAACAGAGCCATCACCATGTCTACTTTGGGCAGCCATAGGTACCTATTTGTCAGAGTTATGATTGTGTCAAAGGATGAGACACTTCACCAAATCTCATTTATGTCTGCATCTACCCCAACCTAGATATGGATCTTTACTATAGATTGAAAACCAATCCAAGATATTCATTTTTGTATAGTTATTATATCGATGAAGATTTATAGATCACATAGCTTTGTTATAGACTATATTAGGTTTAAACAAACCTATCCAAAATCTGAGCTTTAATGGTAATAGAGCCTCATTATTAACAAGCTTGATTATATGGTTACATCTACTTGTGACATTTGATCGAGATATAATGGTGATATAGATCTTCAAAGTATTTTCTCTTGGTTCACCCTGAACTATATTCAACTTCTACTTAAAATCTACTATCTTCAACTTTTAGTATCATTTATTGATCTTGATCTAGGCTCCTCATATTATTCCACTTGTATTATTTGCATTGATCCTCAGTATCATGTAGTCAATCCATTTGTTCCTTTTCTTTCACCATGTCATAGCATTCCTCCCCAAGATATGTTGACTCTTTAACCTCTCACTCATCATCGATCAGCATCCCTATGATTAGATGAGAATTATTAGATTTGATTTGTCATGCACAGTCGATATTCATTTACATGGCTTGAAATCATACCATTGATTCACTTGACAATTTCCATGGTCATGACACTTGGTAGCTTCTCATTCATTCCTAGGATCTGTTGACTAGTTGACCTTTTACTTATCATTGATTTGCTATGGTATAATAGATCATACACCATTGGATCCTTGGTATACCAAATTAAATGTAGACTATTGATCTAATTTGGAGTGCACTATGATTAAGACACTTATCACCTTCATGCTTATCATGGGTCTGTTGACCTTTTGACTTGATGCTAACTATTGATCTTTGATTACATGATTTAATGCATGTCATTGGATCTACTTGGACCCACTAGCTTTGTCGGTCATTGTGCATCATTAGATATTCATATGGGCACCTGAGATCTTGTCACTTATTATCCATGCATTTATCCTTAGAACATTTTAATTCAAATGGCTATTTGTCACAACTTTAAGTTGATGTCCTCGTGCACGTCCCACACTATTATTTCATCTTTAAATGCTTATATCTTGAGATAGAAAACTCATCAAGATAAAAAAATTGTAGAGGATGTTTATGGGACCAAAATCATCATGTCTATGTGATCTTTTGGCTTGAGAGGCTTTCTAAGCATACTTATAAAAAGCACAATCAATCTGATTAGTCTATTTATTCATGACACTTGAGATGGTCTTGCTCTTCAAAGCTTGCTTTTGCCATCTTTTGATCATTTATGGGTCAAGAACTCTGCTCAGTTTCTCTATCTAGGTAGAATCTTGGTATGTGTGCCAAACTTGGTTAATAGTGACCAAAAAATTTCAACATTTTAGTGACCTCCATGGGATGCTTATCTGTTAAGTAAAAAATAAGTTTCCATATGAAGTCCAATGGGCATGGATTTATGAAAATCATCACCAAATTTGATATGAACATGATAAACACTATTGTACCTTTTGCATGCAAATTTAAAACTAAATAATACATCCTCTAAATAACAACAACACTTTTGCAAGAACACTTAGGGGATTGAAAACTATTACAACTATGAATTAAGCATGTGCATAACAACACTTGGAGGAAAATGAAAATCTAACACTACTATGTACAAGAATCAAAATCCACCTAGATCAAATCAAAAAGCTCTTAGGTCCTTTTGATGTGGTTAAAAAATATGATTAATAAACTATTGTTTGAGTGTCATTTTGTTTGTATCTTCTCTTTTCCTTCTTGTCAACCTCTTTGGCTTGTATCCAAGTGAATCAATTGAAACAAACATATCTCCAATATAGACAAATTCTTCTTATGGTTCAATTTTCACCTCATGTTTCTTTTCCACACTAAGAAAGATCTCTAATGCAACCACATTTTGATTTATAGGAATAGTTACAACTTTAGCCTCTAATGGCTCACTAGAACATTATTCTTGGCCTTGTATGAAATCTTGAGATATGTCATCTTGATTTTCAACTGCTACTAGTTGTTCAAGCTTTTCAAGGAGATATAAACACTGCTCTCTGTAAACACCTAAAACTAGCCACCAATGGCCTTTAATTGGACTTCAAACTGATTCCTATCAACCATTGTAAATTAAGCCTAGGAATCACTTAACATCCAAAATTTTATTATGCATCATTCATCAAGTCTCAAAATCATGTTAAGACATCTCTAATTTGGGTATATTATCATATGCAATAATAACCTCTCACAGATTCATCTCTAATCATCCTACAGCATCACAACAGTCAATTTGGCCTATATACCTATTAAGTGGAGCACATGAACTAAAATCAAACCTTGAAAATACTAAATAGATAATCAAAAATAATTAACAAGCTAAGCCAAATTAAATGCCTAGCTAAATTATCTATGTGCAATTAATGAATTACTAAAAAGGGAAATTCAAAAATTTGAATATCCTAGCTTTTCATGATTACCTTTTGTGAGTTGTTAAGCCTTTGAAAATATCTCAAAATATCTCACCCATGCCTATTCATTAAAAATCATGAGTTATTGACACCTTTTAACTCTATTGGGATTATTTGACTCACTTAGGTTAGGTTTGAACCCATTCCATGTTTAAACTACACTTCAACTCACCTTGAGTTGGGATTAGTTCATAAGCCTATAAATACAAGCCATTGCCTATTAAAAAGAGAGCTTGGAAATTATAGAGTTATAATGTAGGTTTTTAATCATGATTTATATCCAATAGTGTTATAATGCTAAAATATTGAGCTAAGCCACATTAATCAAACCTATGCCATATCAAGCCACAATGGTGCCAAGGAAAGAAGGAGCAAATAAATCTCCATTGTTAAAGACCTTTTGAGCACAAATCAAGCAAGCCACACAATGAATCATTTGGATCATTCAAGGAAGGTAAGAGATTGTTGTTCTTTTGCATTTTAGTTATGATTTTCATTTGGTTTTGTTCATTAAGTGATCTAGGCTTAGAGATGTTATCATGTTAGTGTGTTCATTTTGAGTTTTATTTGCTTAAACTAACATTTGATCTAACCTCCTCTTTTTGTCAAATTCCTTGATCACAAATTACATGCTCAGTGGGAGCCAAAGCATACCATGTACTAAGGAAACCAAAGTGAAACTCACAAATTTTCAAATGAATGCTTGAATATCTTAAAAATTAGAGTTTTAGATTTTATTTTTTATATTCTATTTTTGTACACTTAGTTTTACCAGTGAATTGACACTAATCCTTTTAGAAATTGATGCCTATTACCCCAAATCAATGTTGATCCCTATGTGCATAAAATAAGGCATGGTGGGAA
Organism: Torreya grandis; assembly: GCA_037957365.1. NCBI lineage: Eukaryota > Viridiplantae > Streptophyta > Pinopsida > Cupressales > Taxaceae > Torreya > Torreya grandis. Next base: position 3,070,510 of record JARHVA010000638.1, on the reverse strand, counting down.
TGTGTTTTTCAAATTTCTCTTTAGCTTTCTAGAGTTTATTTTGTTTCTAAGGGCCTAGATATCATTTTGCTGACCATTTTACTACATGATTTGGTATTATTTCTCAAATTAATACTCATCTTGCTAACCATTTTTCTATGAGAAAATGTATTTTGTTTTCTTTATTTTTGCTGATAGGAAAGAATCAACATCAATTATTGTCAATTGATTTCAATTTATATAGATTGACATTGATCCCTACATAAATCGATGTTGATCTCTATGTAAAAAAAATAGAGAAACCTAAGAGCTATATTTCCAAATCTTATTTGCTCATCCATAATTGTGATTCAAAGTAGAAGGAAACCCTCTAACATCTCTAGGTCACGCATAGGAAAGTGCCAAATTTAAACATATTTAATTCTTGAAAACTTTATTTTGGTGCCTAAAAGGAATGGTTAAGTCTTAAACATTTTATTTTAGTGATTTAAAAAGAACCTAGGTGTTTATGTTAGTCATTTTGTGAAAGTTTTACAAATTTTCAATTTAAGCCCAAGGGGCTAAAAACTTTATCAAACACTTCATTTGATGCCCTAAAATTAACACTCACTTAGATTACAAATTATTAAAATTGTTTGTTTTATACTTATTTATTTTATACAAAATTTATAGTGTGTGTATGCTCTCCCCCCATCCCCTTTAGGGAACTCAGGTGACCTAAAGCACTTCTTCCTTGCAATTTGTGCCTTCTTCCAAGGCAAGAAGGGAATGTTACCAAATATCTTCCCAAAACTTGTATGGTTTTGGTGAACTAAAATCAACCTCTAAAGTCTTTTCACTTAGTTTTATTTCATGCAACTTGGCCAGTGAAGGAGAGTTCATAGCTTTTTCATGAGTTTTTAAGGGAAACTTTAACCTAAGGTTTCATCTCCTAACATTGTTTCAACCCCACTCCATGGTGGGGTATATAAATTAGGTCACATATACTATGATATCCAAGGTTTTAAGTGGCTAACCTCTCCTTTTTTAATGAAAACTCAAGTCAGGTTTGGTTAACCAAGGAATTCCACTAAGTAGTACACAGATGGAATCACTAAGCAAAGGAATAGACCCTTACATAGTAAGTTAATTGGTATAAACTCAATTTACGTGAGGAATTCTCTAGTGTTAATCATATTTGGAACCATTTAGATGGTCAAAAATTTAAGTTTTAAAATAACCCCACTTACCACAGACATATTGTTGATGCAGGGTGAGTAGCCCAAAGGTCCATGTCACCATACAATCTCTTAGGAGAAGGGGGTGTAAAAACCTTCTACTTCATGTGCTTTTATTTTTGGATTAACACTTAAAATCTTCCCAAGAGTATGTATATAAATGGATTTTAGCAATATGAAGTGACCTTATCAATTTAGTTCTTAGGACATTATAATTAGTTGTATTTGTCTTTTCCTTTAATTTTTTGGTCTTTGAGTCTAAAACCATTTTTTTGTTTATGTCACATCAAAATGAGTTTTTTTTCCACACCACTTTATTGTTTGAGGAGGCATTATGTTGTTCATTTGACACCTTGTTTTTACCTTGGACTTTTTAGTCAAAAACATAGTGTACGTCACTTGATTCAAATGGGTAACATTATGCTACCCAAATAATTTAAAGTTTTGTGCCTTAGAGTCTTGAAACAAACCATTGTTCACATCTTTAGAGAGTGATAACTTCATTACACTGCTCAACTTATTTCATGGACTTATCTTATGTCCAAAGTTATCATTTTCAAAACTAATCCATGTATTCCTTTTGGGTCTTTATCTAATGTCATTATGTCATTCACCTTTGTATAAATTATTTTTCAAAAGAAGCTTAGTTTTCCTAAGTTGATTTTTTACTTAACCTTGACAAGTTTGAATCCAAACATTGATTGATTTTTGTTTATGCCTTATGCAATTTGTGCTTAGACATAGACCTTTCTCTTTTAGGTCATCTAACTTAGGTTAATTCTTTACCTAAATTTGAAAACTATTGTTTGTGCCTTTATTTGGGATAAAATAATCTATCTCCAAGAGCATTTTATTTTATGCTTCATACCAAATTAACCAAGTTCATGTCTAAAATCAAGTGCCTAGTTTATTCCAAAGTGTTTCAGATCTGTTAGACTAAATCATCCTTTTATTTCACATTTATATTTTTATGCCACATTTGGCCAAAAGTGATATCACATTCCTTTGTTTGGGCCTAGATTTTGATGTTGCATTTGGATAAAATACCTGGCAACCTTTTATTTTCCTAGATTAGACTTATTTGGAATACTTTGAACCTAGAGTTTGGCATTCTAATTTTAGTTCATCCACTTGATATTTTTGTGTGAGACATTTAAAGTTATACATTTGAATTTAGATTGTTTTATACCAAGTTTTATCACAAACCATTTTAGAGATACAACTCCATCCCTTTGACCAAGTTAGATCAAGTTTGAACTCTGTCTCTTTAGACATTATTTTTCAAATTTTGTAGAAATCTAACCCTGTTGTGAAACATTTACCATTTATTCAAACATGTCTCACTATACTCATAGTGGCATCATATACAATCCAGGGTATAGTAATGTGGTCTCACAAGAAGACTTTAATTAAGACATGTATGGAAATGATGTCATTTTTGAGATAGATCCTTATCCACCTTACAACACTCAATCGAGGGAACAAATCCAAGACCCTTTGGCCCATTATGTTATCAACACACCTCCATACTCAAAGTAGGACTAAGAATAAATGGCATAATACCTAGCTAGCATACCTTTAGTTGTATAATAAGTCCAATAATAATCATATTATGTTACAATGTCATCATTTTATGACCCTTATTTATTTGATCGTCACTTGCTTGCAAATAAGGATGAAGTCTTAATTAGAGCCACAGAGGTAGGGGCTAAGTTTATAACATAATTTCCCCATAGAAACTTGCTAAGTTTAGTAATAATGCCTTACAATATGCCTTATAATCAAAACATTAAATAGGCCTATTCTAGTAATCATCAAGTTATAGTACTAATGCCATATCAAGACCCTTATATGCTTATCATAGGAAAGGGCCTCATGGAGTACCACTTCATAATATGTATATAGCATACCAAACATGTTTAAACTTAGAGCACAATTTTAATAACATGACCATGTCAAATTCTCCTCTTATTAAGTTGTTTCCTTCAACAGGAGTCTTAATTGAATTGATAGGCCAAAAAAATTAGGGTGTAGACCCATTCACATGAAGCACTTTAGTTGGAGACATATTTAATACCCCTGCTATCAAAGAAGTATATTATTATTCTACGTAGAATACTAAGCCAAACATAGTGGATAACGTGCAAGTAATATCTAATCTAGATAAAAGTGGTGTAAATACACAAAAAACTAGTCTACAACAAAATGTGCCTATCGTTAATACTATGAGTGGTTCATAAATGTAGGGGTAGGAACTTCTACCTCCCAATCATAAATAACTACCCCTAATCCTCAACTAGTTGCTTCTTCAATCACACAACTTCAAGGGTTAAGTAGTCAAGCAACAACTAGTGTAGTGCCTCAACAAAACCTGACAAACTTTACTCCACAATAATAGGTAATGACTAATATTTGACAACCATAGGCATAATCAAACATACCAATGCAGCAGAGGCAAAATAATCTGCCACCTCAACATGGGCCAACCAATGTTCCACCTCTCCATGTAGTAATAAACATACCTATTTAGTCATAGACCAACATATCATTACAATCACAAATGATGTCTAATAAATAGCATACGATTATTGGTCAGTGACAAATATTGAACCTTCAACATGTGTCTACTTTCCAATAAAGATTCACTTAACCAAGAGGTTCTAATGTTCCATAAGTATTGATTAGGTAATAATTACCTTTATTCCTAACGGCCACAAATTCAACAATAGGGTCTTGGTTCACAAGTTCCCCTTAATCATCTAGGTATGTCTAATCATCAATAAGTCCTTATTCAACCTCAACACATAGATTACATTACTTCTAGCCATATCCTTACATCTCAATCATAATTTCCCCAAAACTAGGTCTGCATACCCAATCCTAACCATAATATCCCACCATAATGCATGTAATTCTAAAAATCACATCCTAATTCATGTATGCATATTCCTAGTCAATTCCCTAGCCAACCTAACATTCCATAGCAAACCATGCCTCCATTATACCCTAGTCAAAGTAATCCACTTTTGACCACCCAGCCTCCACCTTAGATCAATGTTTTCTCTACTTTCCTAGCCCAAGAACTATAACAAATTAAGGATGAAATTGCCCTCATCCAATTCAAAAAGAAGACTAAGAATTTCAAGTTGAATGACATGTGTTCTTACCCATTCAACATGGAGTATTTACAAATACCATTTCATCAAGGGTATGAACCACCAAAATTCAACAAATACAAGGGGAAAGGAGACCCCAAGGCCCACTTAACTAAATTATTTATTGTTTGTCAACTAGTGGCCTACAGTGACATATACCTCTTACTATTTTTTCAAGGAGTCTAGTAGGAAAAGCATTGGAATGGTTTTTTAAATTTCCTAAGAACTCAGTATCTAACTTTCATGATCTTTCAAACAAGTTTTTACAACACTTCTCCTACAATCTCAAGCATGAGATTTCATTGGTAGATTTGATGCAATCCAAACAAAAGGCTGGTGAAAGCTTCACAAATTATCTATAGTGATGGATGGCCCTTACTAGTTGATTCACCCATAGTCTACCAAATAAGCAATTAGCCACTATGTTTACCAAAAATCTATATAGAGAGATATCTTACCATTTGGAGTTATAGTGTGCACACACTTTTAAGGAAATCATTAATAAAGGTTTGTTGATTAAAAGAGATCTTATTAATAAAGGGATAATTAAACTTACCTCATTGAATCAGAACCAAGTTCAAGCACAAGCATTGCAACTAGCATAGGCCAGTAATTATGACAAACCCAAGTAGTTCAATCACAACAAGAATATTATTGGGAACAGAGTAACTAAGTCAAGACATGTCCAAATGGTGAAAAAAATATATGCTCAGCTTATGCCACATATTCATATTACTCCTAACTAATAATCTCTTCAGCAAGCACAGCATCCTAGACCAGTGCAAAAAACATAGTAGCCTTCACCTTTGCAAACCCCTCTTCCAAGGATAATTGTGCCTACTCATCATGTATTTAGTAACCTTGGAGAACCCATTGAATCTATGTTTTATAAGCTTATCATTGCTAATTTGATTAGCTAGTCTATTCTAAAACATTATTCTAAGGGCATTCCTTATCCAGACTAGTACCAACAAAATGAATTCTGTGAGTATCATCAGGTTAATGGACATAATTTGTGTCATTATGTGAAAATTAAACATTTTATTAAAAATATGTTGTAAAAGGGGAAGATAACATTGGATAATGAAGCTTCCACATCCAATTATAACCTTAGTATTTATCAAAACCCTTTTTTATAATATAACAACCAATAACAGTAATAATAATAGTGGCCAGCATAATAACAATAACAATATCAATAGTCGAGATAAAACCAACAAAACCAGCAGTAATAGAACCAATGTTAAATGAATGGATGGACCAAAGGCCAAAATGATACCAACAACCAACAGACCTATCATGTAGTTGCACATGACTACAACAAGGTTGTAGTCCATATTACAAGAGGTCACATTTCTACCATCTCCATCAATCCAAGACCAAGTACCAATCAAACAAAACCATTGCTAATCAATTCTAACCAGCCAACTCATGCCATTGATCCTTCCTTGACCTAGGACCACACACAGGCATAACAAAAAGCAAGGATTCCCACTTTTGGATCCTATATTGATAACTTATTATTGGCCTATAACCATGCACAAGTGCACTAGTAACTAAGACTTATCCTATCTAGTCTCCCACCACCATCATTTATTAGTAAAAATTGTCCTATATATAATTCCAATTGTGAAATCATAATTTGGTAGTTAAATATTACCATACCAGGCCTACAGCCATCTGCCACTTCACCCATCTAACCAACCATTCTAGCTAGGAACAAGCCATTTACCACTATGTAAGAAAATACATTTGATATTATGGAATAATTATAGAAGTTACCTACACAAATCTCCATTTTGGATTTGTTACATACATTTACAATCCACAAAAAAATCTTAACATAGTTTTTTGGCCAATCCCAAGTTCCTAATGACATATCTCCAAATAAATTTCAAGCTTTGGTTGGACATCTAGCTCTAGGCCAACAATTAACCTTTGACTGAAGTGATATGTCATCCCTTGGCCCTCTACATAATAATCCATTGTACATCAAAGTTGTCATAATGTAGCACAAAGTGAAACATGTCCTCATAGATAATGGATTGGGTCTAAATATTGTGTCTCTAAATCTCATCAAGCTTCTTAGGTACACCACAATTGATTTTCATCTAGAAACAATCAAATCAAGGCTTATGAAAATGATGAATTAGAATAATAGGGCACCATCAACTTGCTAGTTATTATGGAGCCTTTGACCCACAATACACTATGCCATGTGTTAGACATTGATTTGTCATATAATATGCTTTTGGGTAGACCTTAGCTACATGATATTCATGCAATATTATCAACATTGAACCAATGTATCAATTTTTCCCATTCAGGTATGGAGGTTACTATCCACAGAGATTTGTAGCCATACAAACATTACAAGAATTTGGAGGTTGAATATCATATCTATAACTACCATTTTGACTTGAATCCACTTCTTAAGAAGGATAAGGGGAAATAAATACTTATTGATTCACTAGAGGCCTATTGTATTAACCCTAATACCCTTGATTCACTTTCCCATATGCTACCTCTTGAAATGTCTAATCATTATACTATCTTGTCTAATAGCCTAGGAAAATATTTGACCCATGATATATTCCACATTACTTAACTTCCATAAAACCCTAAGTCCTTTGGAAGACTAAAATCCAAATCACTTTGCATAGAATGGAAAACAAAGGACAAAGGCAAACTACATAGTCTGACACCTATCATTTTCATACCATCCACAAGCCAAGAATAGGACCCACTTGTAGATGATGAATCTTGGTGGTATAATGACAACTTGGATAACTATTACCTAAATTCTAAGTATCCCATTTTTTTAAAAATCATGGAAAGGCACACCTATGAAGGAAGAGGCCTTGGGCTAAATCAACAGGGTCTAATTGAGCTAATTTTTGCCACTCAGTACAAAAGAACCTATGGTCTTGGATTTAAACCACTTGGGGGTGACCCCATGTATCTTATTCATGTTCCAAAACCAATGACTAGTGGTGATGATGTCGATAATGAAGCAGAGTTTGATCATATCCTTTTTGATGACCTATCCAATACAAATTTATTTGACACTAATTCCATTAGTAACCTTTGACTAGTTATTTTCCATAATCCACTTCATTTATATTATCCTCAACTTATAGACTGGGGCCAAAAATAATCAACAGTGCCAGTTGATGGTTTTAGAATGACAAGGCCTTTTACAATTTTCTAGGCCTGAGGGACAATGTTCTATTGGGAGACCACAAATAAGGGTTCTCAATCAAGTTATATCTTAAAGCCTATTTTGGAGAATGGGTGAACAACTTTAGCCAAAAAAATTAAATAAAACATTGAGGTCCCAAATTTAAAACCTCTTTGAGGCACTTTTGGACCAAGTAAATAGTAAAGATAAAGGCTAGTATAGTGGTTAAAACCTATTTTAGGTGCCATTAGATGGGGGTGTTCAACCTTCCCCAAACATAGCTTAGGATACTACCAATGATAAACTTACCTATGGGTCTGAGTTTAGTTTTTAAGAATGGCAAGCTTTTGATCAAATCATCCAAAAATTCCCAATAGTATTTTTCACATGGCCATCCCTACCCTTGGGGGATTTTGATTCATCATGCCTGGGAGAACTTGAAGACCCAGTCCTAATAGAGGACTTTGTCTTTGAAAACCAATTTAAATCTTTGCCAACCATTTTGGAAGATGGTTGAATGCTTCTTGTGGAGGATACTATAGAAGTTAATATCAAAACTTTAGATGACTCAAAATGGATCAAATTAGGCACATCCCTCATTGAGGAATAATGGTCATGAAATCTTTATACTTTTGAGGTAATTTGTTGATATATTTACATAGGCCTACTCTGACATTTCAGGTTTGAACCCCACCTTGGTTGTACACCACCTTGTGGTACATCTGATGTTAAACCTATAAAATAAAAATTATGCAAGATTCATCCTCACATTGTTTTATTATTCAAGAAAGAGTTGGAAAAAACTCTTGGAAGCAGGATGTATTTGATCAATCGACTACTTAGACTAGATCTTGAATGTTATACCAATCAATAAGAAGTTAGAAAGAATCAGAATATGCATTGATTTTAGAGACATAAACAAGGCCTACCCAAAGGATAACTTCCTCTATCAAACATTGACATGATAGTCAATTCCATAGTGGGTTATGAAATGCTTTCATTGATGGACAGATTCTTGGGATACAACCAGATCTAGATTTCACCAGAAGACTAACACAAAATAGCATTCACCACTTTATGGGGAACATTATGTTATCAGGTTATGCCATTTGGTCTCAAAAACATAAGGGCCACCTACCAAATAGCCACAACAGTCATATTTCATGATATGATGCATGATATTTTTAAATACTATGTTGGTGACATCTTAGGTAAATAAAAGACCAAGGTCAACCATCCAATAGCACTAAGGAGGATATTTGAGTGACTACATGAAGACAAAGTTGGGTTAAATCCTAAGAAGTGTGTTTTTAGGGCTACTTTAGGAAAATTACTTGGCTTCATTATGTCTCACTAAGGCATTGAAGTCGATCCATCCAAAGTACAAGCCATAACTTAGATGCCACCATCGACCACTTTGAATCATCTCCATAGTCTATAGGGCAAGATCCAATCTATTTGATGCTTCATATCTTAGTTGGCTAACAAGTGCCATCCTTTTATACATTTGTTGAAAAGGGGTGTCAAATTTCATTGGGATGATGCATGCCAAAAATATTTCCAACAACTTAAGGACAATCTAGTATATACGCTTATTTTATTACCACCAATGCTATGATATTCATTCTTATTATATCTATCCGCTACAGATAAAGACTTGGGTGCAATTCTAGCTCAACATGATGATAATGAAAAGGAATATGTCATGTATTATCTAAGCCATACACTAGTCATGTATGAGCACAATTATATGGCCATTGAAAAATCCTATTTAGTTATGGTCTTTGTAGCTCAAAAATTATGACATTACATGTTAAACAATAAGACCATGGTCATTTCAAAAATAGATCCACTCAAGTATCTACTATCCAAAATAGCTTTATAAGGCTACATGGCCAAATGGATCATGCTTCTTAGTGAGTTTGAGATAGGGTATGTTAACCAAAAATCCATCAAGGGGCAAGTTATTACAAATTAGCTTGTTGAATCACCTCTTACAGATATAGAACTGCTAACATTTTAATTCCCAAATGAATCCATAATGACCATCATTGAATCACCTCTTGAGGAGTAGCACTAGAATGTATATTTTGATGGATCATTCATAGCACATGGATTAGGGGTAGACCTTTTATTCATAATACAATAGGGGGATATAATCCCTAAGTCATTTAGGATCAAATTTCCTTGTACCAATAACATGGTCAAATATGAAGCACTTATTTTAGGGATTTAAAAGGTAGTATAATGGAACATACAACATCTCAAGATTCATGGTGTTTCTCAGTTAATCATCAATTAGGTTATAGACTATTTTCAAACCAAGTATAATAAGCTAGTACCATATAAGACCATGGTCGACACTCTCAAATAACATATTGTTGATGTACAGTTTGAACATATACCAAGGGCTAGTAACAAAATATTAGATGCCATAGCCACCATTAGATCTTTGATTCATCATATAAATACTACAAAAGAAAAATATTTCCTCATTGAAAATCTACTATCACCAGCTTATGAGCCTTCAACCATTGTAATGATTTGTGATATTATTGGTCCCAACTCTATTTGGTATTTAGACCTTTACACCTATATTCATGACCAAATAATTCCACCAAACCTATCTCACAAAAATCCAAAGCCTTTGTCCATCATGCCACATATTATACCTTATTCAGATCAACCCTTTACTACCACAATTTTGATGGAACTCTACTTCATTATTTAACTTTGGTATAATATACATTAGCATTAAGAGAAGTTCATGAAGGAGTATGTGGAGCCCACATAAGCAAGGTAGTTATGTCCAAAAATATCTTGTGTACTGGATAATATTGGCCAATGATGGATGTAAATATAGCTTCATATGTAAAAAATGTGATAAATGTCAAAGGCATGCTAATTTGATTCATGCCCTAGCCAAGACTTTGAAACCAATGCTTACACCATGTCCATTTTCTACATGGGGCCTCTATCTCATTGGTAAAATAAACCCCACCTCATTCGACATCACAAACATATCCTTACTGCTACCAAATATTTCACTAAGTGGATTGAAATTATACCCCTCGTTTACATAACTAGAAAGCAAATTTCTAAATTCATATTCAACCATCTCATTTGCCACTATGGTATCCCCTCTGACATTATATATGATAATGGTGGATCATTCAAAAATAAGGATGTAAAATCTCTATGTGCTGAGTACAAAATTACTCAACATTTTTCCACAACATATTTCCCTCAAGGTAATAACCAAGTTGAATATAATAAAATCATTTTCAACATCATTAAAAATATTATCAATGATCATGGCCATGATTATCACCTCTAAATATTCCATGCCCTCTAGTCATACCATAGCAATCAGTGTACACTAATAAGATCCACTACATATTTACTTATTTATGGCACTAAGGCCATTCTTCCCATTGAGGTTGAGTTACCTTCTATACACATATCTTTGAAGCATGTCCTAGATGATGAATACTATTAAGTATCTCACCTATAAGATCTAAAGTTACTTGATGAGAAATGCATGGCCATAGTTAATAATACCAGAACCAACTCTATGGACACTACAATCAGCACATTAAACATAGAGAATTTGAATTTAGTGATCTTATCCTTAAATAAAACCAATAGAATACCACAGTCAAGAAGAAACACAAAGTCAAGTTCAAAAATAACTAGATAGGCCCTTTCATCATTATTGCAAACTATGGTGATAGAGAATATAGTCTCGCTACACCAAATGGGGATGATCTTGATGAGTTGATGAACATTATATACCTCAAGTGTTACTTCACTTGAGAGACCTGGTGTATTATCTATGACTCATATTTTAGTTGTACCATAATATTTACATTATTCTTTGTACTATGGCATTCTACCATAACTTTCATGTCAACCAAGTTATTTTTCACCCTCCCTACCCAACCCTTTGACCTTAGTTCCATTCCATTGGTTCCATAGTCTCTCTCAACAAGAAAATTTAGATCCAGTTACAATAGTTGTTTCAAGTATTCAAGATAGAGCAAATATTCTTGGAGTAGTATGATAGTGGTTCAGAAGTTGCATCCTTCATTCATTGTTCTGTTATATACCAAGTGTGCCTGATTATAACCACCTTTGGGCAAATTAGTGTTTCACCATCATGCTACTAATTATAACTACCTATGGGCAAATTAGTATCATTGACCTATGTCATTATTTCCTAATTATAATTGTCTATGGGAAAATTAGGGGTAACACTTGTTTCTCGTGTCTTGAAGTACCACCTTGTCATTCCTATGTTGTATTGTGCCATTTTGACTACTTTACCTATTTTTTTTGAATTTTTTGCTATACTAATCAGATTCCTCCACTATAAGGTAGAACTATAGTGACTTGAGGTCCCATCTTGGGACTATATAGGTAGCACTTGATTCACATTGAGGTTATCTCAATCACCTTTAATCCATGCTCTTACCATTTTATGAGCAACCTAAGCCATGCTCTTGCTATTTTTTGAGAAACCTAAGCCACACTCTTACCATTTTGCAAGTAACCTAAGCCATGCTCTCACCATTTTATGAGTAGCCTAGGCCACGCTCTTGCCATTTTACAATCAATTATTACATTTGAATGATCTCATCATTTTATGAGCTTGGACCATTTAGTATCTTGTCATTATCCATCAAATTGAGATACCTAGAAAATTCCAAAAAAAATTAAAAAATGATTTAGAAAATCCAAAAACATTGACCACTTCTTTGCCTTAAGGATTCTGGAACCCTAATTTTTTCAAAATAAACCACTTGTCATTTATTTTCCCCATCCTTTTTGGCCTAGTGTCTCATGCTCTCACCATTTTATGAGTCCATTCCCATATTCTACTATCATATCCATCATGTTTTTCTTCTTATCATCATTTTCTTCTATTCCATTTCCTGGGAGAACTACATTTAACTTGAATTTTTTGTTGGATATCACATCCATGGTACTATGTAGGAAATATCCACTTACCTAGTGCATCTAGAGATAGCTCAACCACCCCCTTCCTTTTTTCTATTCCTCCATCTTGTTTGTTTGTTCAGTTGTCTCTTATCATCTAGGGGTATCATTTGTCATATTATTTGTGTCATATTGTTTTTACTAACATTATGATTAACCATCATTTATTTTGAGTGTTTCTCTTATTTTGTTTTGTTCCTTTTCTTTTTATTGGTGTTTTGTTTGTTTGTTTGTTTGCCTATTTATTTACTTTTATGTTGTGCCTTGATTCAATCTACGTGCATTCATTGGGTGGTTCCTTGTGCATTATTATTGAATCCATCCATATTCATACGTCAACATTATCATCATGGTTTTTATCATTGGTGCATTGTTTTTGATTGAGTACTAGATCACGTGTCATTCTATATGCATATTTTGGCCAAGTTATCATGATGTTCTACAATGATGCCTATCGATACATGCTACAGCAAAAATCAGCTTTGGGAGTCTATATGACAATGTAGTAATGATATCTCCTTGGTACCATTAAAATTCCTAATCTAATACAAATCATATCCTATATAGAGTAATCAAACAATGAAAGAATTTTTATACTTTCTAGTTTGAACGAGCATCTCCCTACTCCCAAATTGACTAAATCCATCTTTCTCCTCAGTACCAATTTGCCATCATATTCCATATCATGTTTTCCATAATCAAGGTATAATGATTATAACTACCTTTGAGAATATCATTAAATACCATCCCACTTATATTACCAATGATTATAAGTGTCTTTGGGAAAATGATTATGTTTCCATCTATTTGAAGGTTAATGATTATAACCTATTTTGGGCAAATCATTCTCTTGTTACCCTAAGTTTTTTTCAATGATTCTAACCACATTTGGGCAAATCATTACCTTTTTTGTTCCACCTATGTCGATGATTATAACCACCTATGGTAAAATCATCCTATTTGTCTACCCAAGTAGGGTAGCTCCATATGCCATTGATTATAATTACTTTTGGGCAAATCAGACTTTTTTAGACTATTTCATTTTTATGGTCCAATTGTTTCCTCCTTTCAAGGGACCGATTGTCAACCCCTTTGCCAATCGCTCCCTCGAGGGGGAAATCACACTTCATCCATTACCATTGAAGTCACAGGCATATAGCACATTTTCATTCTTTGAGAATATGTTACTATGCCTATAGCTTGCAATACCTTCCCAAATAGGGGCAAATTGTAGACACCTAAAATTGACCTTTGACTGGACTTCAAATTGATTCCTACCAACCATTGAAAATTAAGCTTAGGAATCACTAAATGTCCCAAATTTGTTTATTGTGGCATTCATCAAAACTCATAATCATGTTAAGACATCCCTAATTAGGGTATCTTATCGTATGCAATAATAACCTCTCATAGATTCATCTCTAATCATCCTGTGGCACCACAATAGTCAATTTGGCCTATGGACCTATTAAGTGGGGCACATGAACTAAAATCAAATATTGAAAATGTTAAATGGTTAATCATAATTAGTTAACAAGCTAAACTAAATTAATTGCCTAGTTGAATTATCCATGTGTAATTAATGAATTTCGAAAAAATAAAATTAAAAATATGAAATATCCTAGCTTTTCATGATTACCTTTTGTGAGTTATCAAGCCTTTACAAATATCTCAAAATATTTCACCCATGTTTATTCATTGAAAATCATGAGTTATTGACACCTTTTAACTCTATTTGGGTTATTTGACTCACTTAAGTTAGGTTTGAACCTATTCCATGTTTAAACTACACTTCAACTCACCTTGAGTTGGTGTTAGTTCCTAAGCATATAAATACAAGCCATTGTCTATTGAAAAGAAAGCTTGGCAATTGTAGAGTTATAATATAGGTTTTATAGCATGATTTATATACATAATGTTATAATTTTAAAATATTGAACCAAGCCACATCAAGCAAGCCTAAGCCATATCAATCCACAATGGTGTCAAGGAGAGAAGGAGCAAAGAAAACTCCATTGTCAAGGACCCTTTACGCACAAACCAAGCAAGCCACACAATGAATCATTTGGAGCATTCAAGGAAGGTAAGAGATTGTTATTATTTTACATTTTAGTTGTGATTTTCATTTGGTTTTGTTCATTAAGATCCCCTTATGATCTAGGCTTAGATATGTTAGCATGTTAGTGTGTTCATTTTGAGTTTTTTTTCTTAAATTAACACTTGATCTAACCTTCTCTTTTTGTCAAATTCCTTGATCACACTCTCTAGCTTCATCAGGGTCCACTTGATATAATCTTTGATCAAAATCTTCTTGTACATGCTTTACAACCTTCACAACCACTTTATCAATGTCTTCACAAGGAGATGTAGGCCTGCAAAGAGTCTCAATATATTTAATCAACTCAAGGTATTACTTCCACTCTACATCAAAACCTTATTGATCCTCACTTACAGCTTCTTGAGGTTTTCTAGGAAGCACTACATCTTATTTTTTATCTTTACCTAGATCATGTGTAGGGCTATTACATTTTGAAACCATTTTTGTAATCTCACTCATTGTTGTTACGTCATCTTGAACCTATTCATGATAGACTTATTAAGGTTCAATTATAATTAAAATTTAATTTGAATCATTAAGGTTTGAAATATGATATTCTTCTATACCAAATTAAATCTCATTAAACCAACACAACTCTTGATCACCCTCTCTTGAAAAATTCTCATCTTCATCTAGATGTTTATATTTTACCTTCCACACAATAGGTCCTCCTTCAAAAAGGGAGATGGTGGGAGGGTAAGAGGTTCCATTCGGGATCATAGGAACATAGGGCATTATGGGTTATTCTTGAAAGGGCTTTGGGTTTGAAGAGGAATTAAGAAGATTTTGAGTTTCAGAATTATTAGTTTCATTTAAGAGTTATTGGAAAGGAGGGCAAGAAACTTGTGTTAGGGATGCTTCATTTTTCTCTTTCCACTCAACAATTACCCTCTGACATTCTGATATTCCTTCATCTTTAAGGATAACTTCAACTTGAGGATTAGATGAGGGGTTCAAAAAACTTATAGATTTTCTTGATTGGATAATTGGCAAGTTCGGAGTAAGCTCAGGAGTCTACAAAATGCCATGTAGGGCCCAGGGGGAATATACTTGTAGAAGTGAAAAAGACTAAAATGAGCTTGATGTCAACACGTGATTGGATATCACCATTAAATAGTTTTTTGGGGTCTAAATTGGCACTAACTGAAGCAAATTTGATGGCCTATTTCATCAGTTCAAATGTCAACTTCTTGAATTGATTATGTAATGACATTTGATTCATAGAATCAATGGTAGATTGGCTTGACATGTAAATCAACATGGTTATCTCAAATCCTACTAGTAGAGTGGCAAGAGGATATGAATTTATACATTATAAAAGCATCATCATCATTTCCATTAAATAGAAGACTTCAACAAAGACTACTACTCCATTACATGCCATCATGAGGATTTATGATCAATCAAAGGTGGTTTCAATAAGTTTCAAGGTTGAAAGGAGTCCTCAAGCATCTCAAGAATATAATCTCTCCCCCTATGCCAAAATCAAGGATAAAAAATCAAATCAAACAAGGACTTCACTAAGTGGTGTTTCATCATGTAATGTTGGAGAATTGAAGAAGATGTGAATTGAAGTTAAACTTTAATTGTCTCAATTTTTAGCCTTCATTAGGGCATTGATGACAAGCTTTCATGTGGGTCCCCTCATGAAAATATCCTTTCACTATATATATGTTAGGTTGTGGAGCTAAAAGCTTCACTGATGCAAACAAGTGAGGAGGTTGCAGAGAGTTTGCTATTGTCACAGTCGCCAGCGTCGATCAGGACAACCGACGTTGGTAGGATTAGACAGGAAAGGCAACTGATGTTGGTCAAAATTCAGCTGGCGTCGACACCCCCAGGCAGACAGGGACCAATGTCGGTCACCTGTGTGGTTCGAGCTGCGAGTGTTACGGGCAGTTACTTAATGAACCAAGTGTTTGCATGTCAAGAGCCAAATTTAGACTGGAAGCTACGGATCTAATTATTGTAATTAGATGTCTAATTATTGTTTTCATGAGAACTATTTAAGAGACTCATAGGTTGTTTTGTAAGGTGTTCTAGTTTGAGTTGAGAAAAGTTAGCTCATTCTGTGTTTGAGGTGAGCAAGGGTGTTCCTCCTAGTTCCACATCAGTACCAAGGTGGGTGCTAATTTTGGAGAATCAAAAGGATTCTTCAAGTGTGTAGGATCTTGGTCAGCAGGTGTGCATGGCTATTTTTGGAGATCTACATGGGTAAGTAAGATCATTGATCTGTAGGTGTATGTGTGTGCATGATCTAGGTTTGCAAGTGTGCAGAACTAGATTGATTTGTAGGTGTGCAAGATTAGGGAGGATAGCAACACAACAGGGAGCAGGATCAGGTGGGATCTACTTGGAGTACAGTGTGTACTCAAAAAGAGAGTAAAGAGGAAGGCAAAGAAGATCCTTCCATAAGTGAGATCATTTGGGTTGTAGGTTGTTGCAGTTCAAGGGAGATCTACTTAAAGTACATTTCTGTACTTGGAGTGCGTGGAGCACTTGTGGAGTGCATGGAGCACTGGTGTACTAGCAGTAGTGGATACTGGCTGGTTGGAGGTGAACACCAAGTTTGTGTTTGAGTTGTGTGTTGGGACCTAGGAGAGAGAGCTTTGAGGGAAGATTTACTGTTTATGCCTTAGAGGTGTGGGAGCCCTAGAGGTGTGTAAGGAAGAAGAACTGTGGCAATCTTCTTTGTTGTATTTCCTTCTAGAAGAGTTTGAATACAAGTTGTGTATTGTCTCTCATATTCTATGTTATTTCTAAATTATAGTTACTTGTGTATTCTGGTTAATTTCCGCATGTTAAGTTGCTTGGTAATCAATTGTGTGCTTCCGTTATTTCCCAACAAGTGGTATCAAAGCTAAGGTTGCAAGGAGCAAGTTTTGTGTTTGATTATAGGTCACTCTCAGGGGTTTCTGATTGAGTGGGAGTAGAGCAATGGTAGAAGAAAGTAAGCTAAGAATGGAGGAATTGAAAAGCACAGATGGTCACTTACAGTCCTATGGAAAGAAAGAGCAGGGAAAAGAATATTGTTGGTTTGTGGAAGATCAGCATGAAGGAACTAAAGATGCAGATGTTGCAGGTGTTGTTGCACAGGATGCTCTAGGAGGTTTCTTAGATAAAGTAGAATCTTGGTTTATAGATTTTGTTGCCTCTTTCCATGCAGCCCCAAGGAGAGGAGCTGGTGAGCCTTGTCAAAGAATTGGCAAAGGAGAAGTGAAGCTGAAATTGCAGGCTGCCAACACATGGGTGTTGAAGGAGGCCATGCAGGTCCCAGGCTTGGAGATGTGGCTAATTTCTTCAAGAAAGTTGGGTGATGAGAGATGCACAAGAACTCTCACAGTGGATACACTTGAATTAGCTGGTGGTAAGAAAGCAAGTACTCTTTATCTACTTGCTTATATTACTGATTCTTCTTCTATTGCAGAGACGTGGCTTTGTAGGCTTGGTCACATGAGCAAGAAGGAGATGCATGTTCTTAAGCAGAAGACTGATCTATTTGATAGGCTTAAGAACTGGAAAGCCTTGGCTTTTATGGAGGAGATGGTAGACATAGACCAGTGGATGGGGCTGGATACTTCTAAGCAGGGCAGTTTGGACATGGGATTGATTCAAAGAAAGCTCGTGGGGAAAAAGTCATCACTCACAGGAAAACACAGGTACCGGTGTCGGTCAGGGGGAACTGGTGTCGAACAGACAGGTGCCGATGTCGGTCATGTGCAGACCAGAGCCAGTGATGTTAGGCAGGGTAAGACCGATGTCGGTCAAGAGGACCGATGTTGGCAATAGGTAAGATCGATGTTAGTCAGGAGGACCGATGTTAGCAATAGGAGACACCGATGTTAGCAGGGTCGGTAGTCAGGATAAGCACATGGGAATCGACGTCGATCAGATGCAAACTGTGTAGTGACTGAGGTCAGTCACTGTAACAGATTTTGGGTGGACAACAAGTTGTCAAGGAGTCTCAAACGCCCGTATGGAGGACTGAAGGTGGTAAGTAAGCCTCAAATTCATTGTTCCTCTTCTTTATACTAGTTGTTGACTGTAGAGCAGGAAGGATTCAGGAAATAGTGGGAGCATGGCAGGAATATGATGCAGAACCAAGCGGGAGATTTGGTAGGGTTGCCAGCCGGTATGAAAGCACAGAGATGAATGGATACCTTAGTTAAAGAATAGAGAGAACAGATATGTGAGACGGAAGCCCAGGTCATATGGTCTTGAGGAAGCTGTAGGACAGTGGTATAGGGTTTGACAGATGAATGACAAAGCATGGCTTTAGTCAATGTCAGGGTAACTACTATGGTTTGTCTTACCAGGTGGATGATGGTCATGACATTATCCTATTATTGTATGTGGATGGTATGCTAGGTAGCAGGTTTGTACATACAGGGTTTTGCTGAGCTAAGGGTAAGATTAGTTCAGTGGCATGTCATGAAGGACTTGGAGCAGCAAAATTCTTTGGCATGAGAGACATGGAAGATCACAGGTTGATTTTGTCTCTAGTGGGAGCTGATGTGAATCAGGTGTTGGTGAGGTTCATTATGTAGGATGCAAAACTAGATCACACTAAGGGCTGGACAGTTTAGTGTCTGAAATCACATGAGGTCTAGTATAAACCTGAGTTTGCCAAAGCAATGGGTGTTGTCAAAGAGTTAGGAGCCAATTCGGGGAAGTGGGTTCTCAGGTATTTGAGAGGGACCAGCAGCAGGGATTCATGTTATGCAGGGTCAGGACTTCACTAAATGGGTTTATAGGTTTAGATGTGGTAGGTTACTTGGATGACAGGAGGTGCACCACAAGTTGTGTGGTGGGTGGTCTTTAGGATTCATCTTGAAGAGGGATACAAGCCAGGAAATAGATTAGATGGGGTACAGGTATAGGTATAGTGCAGTTATCTCCAAGTGGGAGATTGTTAGGTTGTGGAGCTAAAAGCTTCACTGATGCAAATAGGTGAGGAGGTTGTAGAGAGTTTGTTGTTGTCATAGTCACCGACGTCATTCAAGCCAACTGACATCGACAGGATTAGACAGGAAAGGCAATCAACGTAAGTCAGAAGTCAGTCGACATTGGCACCCCCAGGCAGACAGGGACCGACGTTGGTCACTTGTGCAGTTCAAGCTATGAGTGTTACGGGTAGTTAGTTAACAAACCAAGTATTTGCATGTCAAGAGCCAAATTTAGACTGGAAGTTGTGGATCTAATTATTTTAATTAGATTTCTAATTATTGTTTGCATGAGATCTATTTAAGAGACTCATAGGTTGTATTGTAAGGTGTTCTAGTTTGAGTTGAGCAAAGTTAGCTCTTTCTGTGTGTGAGGTGAGCAAGGGTGTTCCTCCTAGTTCCACATCAGTACCAAGGTGGGTGTTGGTTTTGGAGAATCAGAAGGATTCTTCAAGTGTGTAGGATCTTGGTCAGCAGGTGTGCATGGCTACTTTTGGAGATCTACATGGGTAAGTAAGATCATTGATCTGTAGGTGTATGTGTGTGCATGATCCAGGTTTGCAGGTGTGTAGAACCAGATTGATTTGCAGGTGTGCAAGATTAGGGAGGACAGCAACACAATAGGGAGCAGGATCAAGTGGGATCTACTTGGAGTATAGTGTGTACTCAAAAAGAGAGCAAAGAGGAAGGCAAGGAAGATCCTTCCATAAGTGAGATCATTTGGGTTGCAGGTTGTTGCAGTTCATGGGAGATCTACTTGAAGTACATTTGTGTACTTGGAGTGCGTGGAGCACTTGTGGAGTGCATGGAGCACTGGTGTACTGGCAGTAGTGGATACTGGCTGGTTGGAGGTGAACACCATGTTTGTGTTTGAGTTGTGTGTTGGGACCTAGGAGAGAGAGCTTTGAGGGAAGATTTACTGTTTATGCCTTAGAGGTGTGGGAGCCCTAGAGGTGTGTAAGGAAGAAGAACTGTGGCAATCTTCTTTGTTGTATTTCCTTCTAAAAGAGTTTGAATACAAGTTGTGTATTGTCTCTCATATTCTGTGTTATTTCTGAATTCTAGTTACTTGTGTATTATGGTTAATTTCTGCATGTTAAGTTGCTTGGTAATCAATTGTGTGCTTCCATTATTTCCCAACATATACTTGTTCTTTCTAAGTAAAAAAACCTTGAGTTGGTTGTGGCTCAGCCTTGCCAAATTTTAGACTTGTAAACACATTTTTGAGAAATAAAAAAATTAATTTTACCTTCTCATATACTATTTATTTTGTGAAATTGATGAGTTTTGATGTAATCTTGTGATAGTTATATCTTATCCATGATTTATGTACATTTTTGTGCACCTTTATGCAGCAAACTTGATCTTGTGGAGGTTTTAATTTGTGTCTCTAAGAGTTTATGCAATTCATAGTTGTGATGAATGTTATTTGAGCTTCTTAAGACAAGTGGTATTCCTTATAGGTAATGTTATAAGTTGAATCCTTTTTAAAAAACACTTATGCCCAAGATTCATTGATGAGTTGTCAGTTAATATTTGTGAGTGCTCTTTGAATTCATTTTGTGTGTCCAAGTAAATTGAGGTATTCAATTTCAGTGCATCACCCCATAATTATTCATAGAAGTATAAGAATATCTCTCTCTCTTTTCATTTTCAATTAGTAGTTTAGGTGAAGATAAAGATGATTTATCAAGGGAATAAGTGCTCTATGTAGGTTTACTTTCATTATAGGACACCCACAACTTGGAAGTGATCTCATTATGTCAATTGGGTGAGAAATCCATAAGACCTTCTTCTAGGGTGCAACTCCAATTTTACAACACCCATCATATCGTGTTAAATCAATAAACATCATGTGTTCAAATACATGCTTGGTGAACCTATAACTACTACTACTAGCTTCTACATACTAGTCTTTACTGGTGTCTTAAAATTTATTATAAAATAAAACCCAACCTCTTCTAACTTCTTCTTGTATATTACCTTCTTATATTTTTCACTAATTTTATAAACTTTATCTATAAACAATTCAAACCAATTTCCTCCTGTCCCAAACTATACACTTTGCTTTCTCTTTTTTCAAGATAAAATGAGCTCAGGTATGCATACTCAAAAAATGAATGATTTATGTCTTTGACTTCTTCTATTTGCAATCTTGAACCTTCAATCCTAAAATTTTGTATAACTTCCTCCAAAAATTATTATTTCCTTGATTTAAATAATATCCTTCCTTATAACTTCAATCTAACACTATCCTCTAATTGCTCTACTGTTACTCTACTTTCCTCTTTCTCCTCACTTTTTTCCATATCCTCTCTATCATAATCTTTATCTTTTTTATTTCTCAAGCCCATTCATTATTTACTCTGCATAATCTCCAAATCCTCCAAATTTTGTAGCCCATCTCTAGGATTCCCTCTCTTCTACATCTTTTGTTTTACTTCTACTCCTATTCAAAATTATAGTTTGGTTTTCCAATTTATTCCACATTCTTTGTTTTCATAACTTTTTTTCCAATCCAAGAATTTTCTTATCACTCTACTTCTTTGTGTCCTCTATATTCTAAGTTAAAGTTCAATTCCCTTTGCTTAGCTCATCATCATTCACTCTTATATCACATACACCCCTATAGTGCCTAAAGTGACTACACCATTTGGTAGGGGTAGGCACCATGAATTTTTCAATAACCAACATCGTGATAAGAGTAGGTAGTCATTGGACAAATGTTCCTCATGTACCTCTCACAGATATATCATGTACAACCTCAAAATACATATATCTTTGTACAACAAATTATATAATATATCTATCAATAGTAGTTATTATCCAGTGGTCTATCACACAATTCTAATCAGTGTCTAATATTATTAGGTTTTCTAGAATTTATTTTGTTTAATCTATAAATTATATCCTCCTCAGTTAAAAATAATATTATTCCAATCTTGATAAACATGTAGATAATAGTCTAGGCAATTCACACTAAAAAATCTCATATATTTCATTATAAATGTGCTTGTGAAAAACATCTTGTGAAGAACTCCCTATTCTTCCTTTTTCTTCATCTTTGAAATTGTGTATTCATTCATCGAGCAATCTCCCTAAGTCTCTTTATCCCAATATCCATTATAGCATATTTTAATATTCCATACTTATTGCACCATTATTATTAGAGGTTCTTGGAAAACCCATTAGAATATGCTAATATAGAGATAGTAGGGTGAAGTATGACAAAATTATAACACAGACATGAACAAAGATTGAACCAAGTTGTTTTTAGTTAATTATGGGATATTTAAGTAAAAGAATACAGTCTTAATATGTCAAGAACCTACATAAATATATACATGATTAAATAGATTAATAAAATAGAGCATTCACTTGGCATAGAATAATGATAAAATACATTCAGTGAAAATTATGTCAAAACTTTATATTAATCTCTATCACATCATAACTCTTTTACAATATAATTGAGTGTTTTATATATATATATATATATATATATATAACTTTTACAAGGTGTTGTAACTTCATATTATATCTTTTTGTTAGAAAAAATTAAAGACTTTTCACCTTTAAAGACACTTGACATGATTTCAAGTGTTGAATACATACAAAAAGAGATACAAAAGATAAAATAGTGTGAGTCACACACATGTCTATCAATTATAGTTTGCAATTTTATAGCCTTATTTAATACCAATAATCACAATGAAATATGAAAGGTCATATCATTCCCTCTTATCTCTATAAATAGGAGAAATGGAATGTATAGGGACAGTTTGATGTTCATTATAATTTTGCTTGAAAGGAAAGGAGAAAGAAACTTTGTGTTCATTATTCTAATTGATCCACATCCCTTCTCAGGGATACGTCTCCCTGCTAAGGCGATCATCACACGCCACATGTTCGATCGGGAATCACCTTGAGTGCTTCATGGCTAGCCATATAGGGATCTGGAAGAGGACCCAGATCACTCCAGAGCTTTTGGCATGACGGCCAATCTTCTATTGGTATCATAGCTAGGTCTCGAGGTCAAGACCCACGAAATCTGGTGGGCATGATTCACAACCCTTCTCAGGGATACGTCTCCCCACTGAGGTGATCATCACATGCCACATGTCCGATCGAGAATCACCTCGGGTGCTTCGTGGCTGGCCATATAGGGATCTGGAAGAGGACCCAGATCACTCTGGAGCTTTTGGCTTGACAGCTAGTCTTCTATTGGTGTGTTTTTATTATGTTAATACATATCTCAACTCTCAAGCAATACTTGTTTTATTCTCAAACTAGCATAATACTTTGAGAGTTTTTTCTTTTCATGCAGGGGATGAAATATGCATTCTCTCATTCATACATGACCCTTCAACTTCTTTCTTTATTTTATTTTTTGGTTGAAATTAGTAAAACTCAATACTAAATTTAACCTATAAATATTGTAAATAGATTTATTTATATTTTTTATGTTTTCAATAAAAGGAACCTCCATGTAGACACTTAAATTCTACCATATTTAGTGCCATAATTAACTTCACTAAATATCAACACAATTACTCATATTCCTTACTATCTCTCCATTCAAATTTTTGGTTTTATCTTAAGTTAACTAATATCATTTCCCCTCCAAAATTCAAATAATTAATTAATTTTAATTAACTAATCTATTTCTAATTAATTATGTTTCATGATTCCATAAAACTAATTAATACTTCTAAATTCTAAGTCACCAAATCACATCCTCAATTCTCTCCACCAAGTGTTGATTCACCCAACCATTTTCTTGATTCTCTCAACCAAGTGTTGAGTCATCCAACCAACTCTTTGAAACATAAAACTAACATGGTGATTGATTCAACTACCTTGACTCATTCCTATGAATATTTTAACTACCAACTAACTTTCCACATATTTTTCAACTATTTGAGGAAATAATCTTCTCCGCTTGGATGAAGACTAAAATATAGCCATCCAAAAATCAAGAGATTTAATAATTTAAGATTAAATATGACCATACATTTCTCATGTGATAAATCTATAAATTGATGTGTTTTCTCCATGTTGAGAATCAATCATCAAGCTATCGAATTGCTATCTAATTTTTCATTGAGTATCATCTTGAGAATAAACATCATCTAATTAAGTGTGGCTAAATTTCCCTTGTATTGGAGATTTGTATTAAGTAATCACATTTCAAGATCACAAGAGCACAATCAAGTCATCAAAGTAGAATATCTTTGCCTATTTGGTAAGGTGAAGATAAATTGCAATTTTTTTTGTTGAGGCTCAATCTGAGGTTCTATGTAAATTTAGAATAGAGAGTTTTAGTGTTTGATTTCTAACTAGAATTATAAATTTCACATATTACATTCTGGCACATTTGGTGGGACCCACTCCCAATTATCTATTTTTCTAACATTTTAATTTTTTGTTTTAAATATTTAATTAACTCTTTTTTGTTGCTATGTAGGTTTAAGGCTATTTGGATCTAAGTTGCTTGTTATTTTCTCCTTTCCAAAGCCTTTTTTTAAATCCCTGATTGTTAAAATGGTTATAAGTTCTAATTTACAATATGATTTTTTTCTAATTTTTTAAGGTTTGTTCAATTTATACTAACAATAATCTATTAAAATTTCATGTAAATCTACATTGTGGTTTAGGAGATATCATCAAAATAATGACTATTTTTTTGGTAAAAAAATACCTGACTATTAAAATAGATATAACTTTTAATTTACAATCTCAATTTTTTCTTATTTTTTGCAAGTTTTTAAGTTTTATATTAATAATAGCTTTTTCAAAAAAATTGTAAATCTAAATTATGTTTTACAAGATAGCATCAAGAAAATTATTATTATTTTCAAAAAAAACATTATTAGTAAATTTAATTTCTTGTAACATATTTTATTTGTTTTTCTACTTTTAAGTTTATAAGGATTTTTTTAATTGCCAATGACATACAAACTTGTAGCCATACTGCTTATCAAATACGCTTTTCACAAACTACTAATAGTTTTTGTGCAGCACTACTTGTCAAAGACATAAATAAAATTGAAAAAAAAATGTTTTAACTTGCTAACATCTTTTGTTTTTTAAGTTTTTAGTTGCTTAATTAATTTCATTTTATCTATTTTGGTTTGCTAAAATTTCTGGTTTAGAATCTTTAATCAAATCTTGCTTGTTTAATTTCTTGTATTCATTTAAGTTATTTATTTTAGTTTTACTAATAAACTGTGTATGTTATTTCCTCATACTACCTATGTGGAAATGTTGGAAGTCAAAAGTATTCCTAGTAACTTTTATAGCTCA
The DNA here is from genome assembly GCA_037957365.1 of Torreya grandis. Classification (NCBI taxonomy): domain Eukaryota; kingdom Viridiplantae; phylum Streptophyta; class Pinopsida; order Cupressales; family Taxaceae; genus Torreya; species Torreya grandis. The sequence goes on along the minus strand of JARHVA010000638.1, from coordinate 3,044,633 downwards.
AGAATTATATTAGGTTATGTTCTTTCCTTATATCACCTAGGTGCCAATATTGGAAATTTGAAATAATCTGAATCTTTTTATTTTTATTTCTAGGGGATCTATCGACCATGAATTCTATCACCATGCAATAGGTCAAACTTTGTGTACTATCAAGGTATATAAATTTAGGATAAGTGATTTCAACTGCATAAAAAATTTTATATTTTATTGGTGCCATGACACGAAGGGGTTTCATCCTCCAATACTCAAGGTTTCAATAGCTACTTTGAAGTTATATTTTTTAATGACAATCTACTGAGACCCTATAGATAGAGTGGAAACATGGGGAGTATACCTTTTTATACAACCTATTAATCATATGCATTCATGATCTTAGGCCTCATCATACCAAAATATATATAGAGGATATCTCTTAGTTAAAATTATGAAAACTTTAATCCATAGGAAACCATTTTTCTATTTGATTTATGGTGCACCTGAGAATAACATATACCCTAGGGAATTTACTTTTGTTGTACCCTTGAAACCAAGTTTAATATGCTATAGGCATGGAATCCTTTGTATTCAATGCTCAAAAATATTGGGCTAACACTATCTGATAGGTAAGTATTTATGAGATCCCATGAATGAATCAACATCTTGCCTAGATTTATCCTTTGAAATTATGGTTTGCTTATTTTATGTTCATATTCTTGAATGGTTTAGATTTTAGGCTTTATGCTTTGAATTTTTCTCTTTGTGATATATCAGTGATTGAATATTTTTGCTTTGTGTTAAGTTCCATACACATTTTTTACAAACTAATGATCAAACACTTAATAGCAAGGATAATTTAAAAACCATTCCATAAACATAAGTCATCTTGAGTACGATTATCTTAAAGTGTAAACCAAAATGCTTAATCCATAGTGATCTTAAATCAAACTACTTATATTTCAAGATGTCAAAAGCATTGTCCATCTAAACCATCTCAGATCAACTATATTGAGTCAAAATTATAGTGAGTCCTAACTATCTTGGGTCAGAACCTATTTTGAGTCAAAATCAAAAAATCCATCTAAATTATCTTGGATCAATCTATTGTGTATCCTAACTATCTTGGGTCATAAATACATCAATCAATTGTGTAACCTAACTATCTTTGGTCACAAATCCATTAATCCATTATGTATCCTAACTATATTGGGTTACCAAATCTATTATTCCATTGTGTATCCTAATTATCTTGGGTCACAAAGCCATTAATCCATTATGTCTTCTAACTATCATGGATCACAATTCCATCAATCCATTGTGAATCCTAACTATCTTGGGATAAAATCCATTAATACAAATTGAATCCTAACTATCTTGTTTTCAAGCCCAATCCTAAGTCACATACATAGAGTCTCACCATGCCTCCAACTACCCAACTCTAATAATATTTGAATAGTACTTGTTATAGGGAAGATCATTTTGATAAAGACCCTTTCACTTTGAAAATCAAGAATGCCATGTGGAAATCAATGATGATGATAGTCTTGTTAGCTATAACAAGAATTGTTTTAAAACTAATGATCCACTTGAAGAGTTATTAACCAAGTCCAAATCTACCTCTTAGCACACAAAGATCAATCCTTGTTACATCTTCTAGTAGTAGGTGCTAAAATACCTCCTAATTTTAATCCTAAGTACTTGCATCATCTTATAAGCAAGACGGATAAAAACCCACCTAAATGTGATCAAGACCCACTTATTACTTCCTTATAAAAAGGAAATACAATATTATAATCCTCTTATGAAAATCCAAACAATGTTTCCTACGTTCATGAAGATAAAGGGAAGGTAGTTTTAGAGAACCAAACCCAACAAAATGAAACTCTTGATATATCGAAACATGTCCAAAAATTGGGCTAATAGATAGTTGATCTTCAATATAAGATCAATCCTTCAAATCATAAATTCAATATAACCAATCAAAATCAATTCCCATCCTTGCCTTTTTAAGACAAATAATTTTTTCAAGAATGGCCAAATCTAAAGGACCAGATTCAAGGATTGCAATATGAGAGTCTATCTTCAAGTAAAAAGTTTAATTTTGAAGAACTATGCCCTTATATTTTTGACATAAACATGATGAAATTACCTTTTCCTTCTCATTTCAAACCTTAGAATTTTGATAAATACAAAGGAAAATATGACCCTAGAGATCATATCAAAGAGTTTCACATGGCTTGACAAGAGGTTGCCTATAGTGATAACTACGTACTTAAACTCTTCCCATGCAATCTAAGTAGTTAGTCTCTAGAATGGTTCTTACATTTACCCAATGGTTCAATCACTACATTTATATATATATATATATATATATATATATATATATATATATATATATATATATATATATATATATATATATATATATATATATATCTGAGAGATTTGTTAAACATTTATCATAAAATGTAGAACATGAATTGACCATACTAGACCTATACAATTCCAAACAATGAAATGGATAAAGTTTCTCCTTTTTCTTATATCAAAAGTGTGCCTTAAGTAGTTGTTTTCCTCGATCACTACCTTAAAATCAACTCATTTCCATTTCATGAAAAATCTCAAATCCAAGATGTCTTATCACCTCCAAATTTGTTGTGTCAAATCCTTTTATGAGTTCATTGAAAAGTGGGTTCAAATAGAAATGGCACTTATCACCAAGGGTCTTGTAAAAATTTTCAATAAGGAAAACCAAATTCAAACTAAAAAAATCCAAGTTTTTCAATAAGAATAATAATGTGGTAGGTTATGGTGTTATAGATGTTAAGTGTGTTCAAAACATTCATCCTAGACCCAACCTTACTTTATCAAGTGGTCAAACTAGATAAGGTGCAAGATGGAGTAATTATACTTCTTTTAATAACCCCCTTGATGTAATTTTACACAAGAAAGTCAATGCTAATATGATGGTATTTCCAAACACTAAATCCTTTGATGAAAATGGTCCTAAAACTACATGGTATAAATAATATTAATATTTTGAGTACCATAGAGTCAAAGTTCATGCCACAAATAGATGTCTAAAACTCAAAAACTATATCCAAGATATTATTGATCATGGTGATATATAAATAGATAATAATGCATATATGTCTAATAATAAAAGTATATGGATTTACCAATATCTCTTTCTGAAACATGACCAATATCATTTTAAAATAGCTCAAGGTCAAACCAAAAATGTCAACTCTACTCAACATACCCATCTATTTGATTCCATTAGCAACCATGTCCAACACATGGATAACCATATTTTTGTGATTAAAATTAAATCCTAAGATTACATAGTCACTACTAGGTGCATGAAAATCACTCTCCCTAGTTCTCCTTCACCTCCTTCTGATGGAAAATACAATATCATTGAGTAGCTTAAGAAGATACCATCCCAAATATCTATTTTAGACCTCTCAAAACATCCATTGCCTATAAATATATTTTGTATGAAACCTTGTAAAAGTTAAGAGTTCTTAAGGATATCAACCCATCTAATTTTCAAGCCCTTGTAGGACATTTTTCCTCCAACAATTAGGTCACCTTTGATCACACTGATATATCACCTATTCGTTTATCTCATAATTTAGCCTTGTATATTGAAGTCATGATCTTAAAGCACATAATAAAAATGGTATTTGTATATAATGGGCCTAGTTTGAACTTTTGTACATTATTATTGATCAAAGATATTTTTTATTTGATAAAAGTATTAGAGCTCAATACCATAACTATCAAGGCTTATGATAATGCAAAGCACCAGTCAACAAGAACTATACATCTTCTCATTAAGGTGGGTCCTATCATATAACAAATCTTAATACATGTCTTGGACATTGAAATTCCATATAACCTCCTCCTTGTAGGGCCATGGATCCATACCATGAACATAATTCCCTCCAAAATCCATCAATGTATAATTTTTTCTCATTTTAGAATGTAAGTTACTATTCCTAGTGATCCCCAACCTTTCAATATTAGAAATTTTCAGAAGAAAGATAATGCAAAGCCAATTATTTACCCATTACAAATGATACCTATGAAATAAATAATTAATCTCTAAATCTCAAAAAATATGTCTATCTAGATGAGTTTCCATATACATCTGTAAGCCAACCATATACATCTGAAAGGTAACCATCTACATCCAAATCCACAACCCCATCAACCAAAATTTACATGTTTAATATTATTGGCAAAGGCATGGGAGAATATAAACAAGATTCATTATACTTATGAAAAATCCATATGTCTCCTAAAAATTATGGTAGACTATAGGAAATAAACACCAATTTCCCATTGGTTTGGTGAAAACTCTTTTGTTAATGGTGGTTTCCTTTTAGATGAATATATTGAAGATGTTAATCCTTCCTCAATTTAAAAAGATGAGCTTGTAAACTTTTTTATAAGTAATACATATCATATACCCAAAGATATCATGTGTAATATTATGAATTATAAAGGTAAAGGTCTTGGTCTCCATGAATAAGGCCTTTTAGAACCAATATTTATCAAAGCACATCAAGGCATTGGATATAAATTGCTTAGTGTGGAGCTACATAATTGCATAAATGATTTTTCTATGATGACTTAGGAGTCTTCTTGCAACATAAAAATGAGTTTTGTACATAGCAACCATAAGGACCTTTCATCCACAAATTTTTTTCATGACACAGTTGTTTTAACCCTTTAACTCCAACAACCGCAACTCATATCTTGAGACCAACAAGATCCACCCTCACTTTCCCATTTTCAAAATGATGAAGCAATTATTGAAATCTTTGGAATCAGGGCTAATATTCAATCAGGTGATAACAAAAAAAAATTTACCATAAATTTGTTTAATTCAAACTGTAGACACTCTATTTTTATCACTTTCATGTTAAAATTGAAAAATGGAATGACTTCCCGCAATTACACATAAACTAGATTAAATTCATCTGTTCATCTAACATATAAGTTTGAATTCATCTTAGAGCATCCCTAGGTGAGATAATTTACCATATTAGGTATGTTCAATTATTATTCTAGTCATTTACTATGATCAATTCTTCTACTCTGATCAATTCACTAATTCTCCTTCATTGATCAATTAATGTAATTAATTCCCCTTTCATTCTTCTAATCAAATTCCCTGTTAGGTTGTGGAGCTAAAAGCTTCAACCTTTGCAAACTGAGGAACAGATGGTTGCTGAGTTCTACAGGAACCGGCGTCGGCATCAAGACCGACGTCGGCGGAGACGAGTGCAGAAGGCCACCAGCGACGGCAGGAAGTCGGCCGACGTCGGCAGAACCAGACTAGCAGGGACCGGCTTCGGTCGCCTGTGTGTTCCCGAAGTGTTCGTTTCACAGACAGTTAATTAAGTGAATGATGAGTTTGCATGTTAAGACCAGCCAGAGTCTTGGGCTGCGAGGATAATTGTCTAAATTAAGAGTCTAAGTTATTGTTTGAGTTAGGGATCTATTTATAGACCCATTGGCATGTATTGTTTAAGGCATGAGATAGAAAGGAAGAGTTCCTTCTAGTTGTAAGATCTGTGAGTTGCAGGTTGTTGCAAGCTCATTGGGGATCTACATGTAAGTTTGGTCTTTGAATTGCAGGTTGCAGGTTCATGAGAGATCAGCTTGAAGTGCTATAGAGTGCTTGGTGTACCGGCAGGGTTATTACTGACTGGTTGGTGAGGTGAACACCAATTTTGTGTGTGAGTTGGTTGTTGGGACCGTTTTTTGTGTAGGAGAGTGTGTGTGAGAAGAATTACTGTACACTTGAGGTGTGGCAAATCTCTGTAAGGTGAAAGAGTGTGGCGGCTCTTTGATGTATTCTTTTCTGTATAGTGTTAATACAAGATAGTGTATTGTCTCTCATATTCTGTGCTATTGGTGAATTCTAGTTACTTGTGTTTCTGGTTATTTCCGCATATTCAATTGCTTATATTTGGTAATCATATTGTGCTCTTTCTGAGGAGCAAGATCCTAGGGGGTGGAATTAGAACAGGTGTGTTTGTTCTTGGATTTACCTCCACCCCTCTTCTCCCAACAAGTGGTATCAGAGCATGTTTGTTGTTCTAGATTCCTGACAAGTGGTATCAGAGCTTTTGGTTGGGATACTAACAGATTGGTGTAGATCTGGGTAGTGTGTTTTGATTACAGGTACTCACAGGGTTTCTGTTTGAGTGGGAGTTGAGCAATGGCAGAAAGTAGTCAACTACGAATGGAAAAGTTTAATGGCAAGAACTACCAATTATGGAGGATGCAGATTGAGGACTATCTATATCAGAAAGATTTGTACTTACCGTTGGGTGGGGTTGCTAGCAAACCCTTGGATATGAAAGATGAAGAATGGGAGGTTCTTAATCGGAAGGCTCTGGGATCTGTTAGATTGAGTCTTGATTCATCTATGATTTCCAGCTTATCACAGTGTAAGACAACGGTGGAGTTGATGAAATCTTTGGCAAATTTGTATGAAAAACCCTCGGCTTCTAATAAGGTATTTCTTATGAAGCGTTTATTTAATTTGCAAATGTTGGAAGGTGGATCTGTTCATAGCCATCTTAGTGATTTCCATGGTTTGGTAAACCAGTTAAGTTCAGTTAATATTGTATTTGATGATGAACTTAGAGCTCTCTTAATCTTGTGTTCATTACCTGAAAGTTGGGAAGGTTTGGTAATGGCAGTTTCTAATACTGTGTCTCCTTCAAAAGTCTTAAAAGTGGATGATGTTGTGGGTGTGATCTTGAATGAAGAGATACGCAGGAAAAGCACAGGTGAATCATCTGGAGATGCTTTGAGTGTTGAAGGAAGAGGAAGGCCAAGAGAGAAGACAGAGCGTGGGAGATCAAGGTCGAAGATGGGCAAAAGATCCAAGTCCAGGTATGGCAGAATAACCTGCTGGAAGTGTGGAAAGCAAGGGCACTTAAAGAGAGATTGCAGATCGGGTGAAGATCATCATGAAGAACATGGAGAAGAAGCAGATGTTGCAGGCTACGTTGCACAGGATGCTCTGGTATGTTCTTTGGATAAAGTAGAATCTTGGGTATTAGATTCAGGTGCCTCTTTTCATGCATCCCCACATAGGGAATTTTTTCATGAGTATGTCCAGGGAGACTTTGGAGAAATTTGTGTAGGGGATGGTAAGCCTTGTCAGATTGTTGGCAAAGGCAGAGTGAAGCTGAAATTGCAGACAGGTGACACATGGGTGTTAAAGGAGGTCATGCATGTCCCAATTCTGAAGCGGAATCTGATTTCTGTTAGAAGTTTGGGTGAAGAGGGTTGCACAGTAACTCTCATAGCGGACTCTTGGAAGGTTACCAAGGGTACACTTGTTGTAGCTAGAGGTAAGAAAGTAGGTACGCTTTATCTATCTACTTGTTTTACTGATTCTCTTTCTGGGTTATCTACTTCAGCTGTAGATTCGGAGATGTGGCTTAATAGGCTTGGTCACATAGATAAGAAGGAGATGTTGGTTCTTGAGTCAAAGAGTATGCTTTCGGATTTGGAAGGCATGGATCGTGGTTTCTGTATGCAGAAGAAGAAGGTAAGGTTTCTTGAGGAATCCGATGTTAGTGACAAGAACGGGAAAGCCTTGGTTTTCAAGGAGAAAGTGACGGACAGAGTTCAGCACAAGGTGCAGAGGAATTCTGAGCAGAGCAAGGGTGATTTGGACAAGGTTTTGATCCAAAAAGAGCTCACGAGAAAAAGTCAGGTCTCACAAGAAAAACACAGAGACCGACGTCGGTAGGAAAACCAACGTCGGTGTCCAGACAGGGACCAACGTCGGCTATGTGCATCCCGACGTCGGTGACTCAGGGCAGAAAAGAGATCGGCGTCGGCCAGGGGAAATCGACGTCGGCAAGGAAGGCAGTCACAGGGAATCGACATCGGTCAGCTGTAGACTGAGATGTGACCGGCATCGGTTACTGAGATGAATTTTGGGTGGACAGCGAGTTGTCATGGAGTCTCAAGCGCCCATATGGAGGACTGAAGGTGTAAGTAAGTTCTTAAATTCGTCATTTCCCTTCTTTACACTACTTGTTGCTCACTTATGGCATAGAACCAGGAAGTTGTTGAAGAAGCAGAATAGGTAGATCCAGGAAACAGTTGGAGCTTGGCATGAATGAGGATGTGATTCCTTGGAGGAGAACCAAACAGGTGTTTTGGGTAGTGTTGCCAGCTGGAAGTAAGCACTGAGAGACGAATGGATGTTGAGGATGAAGAAGAGCGGAAATGGATACATGAGATGGTAGATCAGGGTATATGATCTTGTATTAGCTGCAGGGCAATGGAGGTTTGATCATTGTGTTTCTCTTTACTAGGTTGGATAATATTAGCTACATTATCCCATTTTCTGTATGATGTGCTTGTTGCAGGGTTACATATACAGGTATTGCTGAACTAAAGGTAAAGCTAGTTCAGGGGTTTGTCATGGAGAATCTGGGAGCAGCAAGATTCTTTGGCATGAGTGTGTTCTAGAGACATGGAGGTCTTGTTGACTTTGTTTCAGGATGATTGTGTGAAGTTGGTTAGCACACCGATGGTTAGACAGTTCATTGAACAGGTGTCTTGATTCACATAATGAGGTTGAGTGCATGGTATGTACTAAACTTGAGTTTTCCCAAGCAGTGGGAGTTGTCACAAGTTTGGAGTCAATCCGGGATAGTAATACTGAAGGGCAGTTCAGTGGGACCAGCAGCAGGTGCACATGCTATGCAGGGTCAAGTTCTTTTTCTACATGGTTGTAGATGCGGATGTGGCAGGTAATTTGGATGACAGATTTTGCACCACGGATTTTGTGGTGGTTGGTCTTCAAGAGTGATCTTGAGGAGGGATACAAAGCCAAGGAAACAAACTAGATGGTGTACAGGTACAGGTACAGGTTGCAGCTGTTTATCTCCAAGTGGGAGATTGTTAGGTTGTGGAGCTAAAAGCTTCAACCTTTGCAAACTGAGGAACAGATGGTTGCTGAGTTCTACAGGAACCGGCGTCGGCATCAAGACCGACGTCGGCGGAGACGAGTGCAGAAGGCCACCGGCGACGGCAGGAAGTCGGCCGATGTCGGCAGAACCAGACTAGCAGGGACCGGCGTCGGTCGCCTGTGTGTTCCCGAAGTGTTCGTTTCACGGACAGTTAGTTAAGTGAACGATGAGTTTGCATGTTAAGACCAGCTAGAGTCTTGGGCTGCGAGGATAATTGTCTAAATTAAGAGTCTAAGTTATTGTTTGAGTTAGGGATCTATTTATAGACCCATTGGCATGTATTGTTTAAGGCATGAGATAGAAAGGAAGAGTTCCTTCTAGTTGTAAGATCTGTGAGTTTCAGGTTGTTGTAATCTCATTGGGGATCTACATGTAAGTTTGGTCTTTGAATTGCAGGTTGCAAGTTCATGAGAGATCAGCTTGAAGTGCTATAGAGTGCTTGGTGTACCGGCAGGGTTATTACTGACTGGTTGGTGAGGTGAACACCAATTCTGTGTGTGAGTTGGTTGTTGGGACCATTTTTTGTGTAGGAGAGTGTGTGTGAGAAGAATTACTGTACACTTGAGGTGTGGCGAATCTCTGTAAGGTGAAAGAGTGTGGCGGCTCTTTGATGTATTCTTTTCTGTATAGTGTTAATACAAGATAGTGTATTGTCTCTCATATTCTGTGCTATTGGTGAATTCTAGTTACTTGTGTTTCTGGTTATTTCCGCATATTCAATTGCTTATATTTGGTAATCATACTGTGCTCTTTCTGAGGAGCAAGATCCTAGGGGTGGAATTAGAACAGGTGTGTTTGTTCTTGGATTTACCTCCACCCCTCTCTTCTCCCAACAAGTGGTATCAGAGCATGTTTGTTGTTCTAGATTCCTGACATTCCCCACATTGTATTAATTAAATTAATTATTCTTCTAATTATAATCTATATAAATGAAATTATAATTTCTATTCAATTATTAATTCTTCTTTTTTCTTCTATGTCCAAAGGGCATCTTCAATCAAGAAAGAATCTTGAGATCCTATGAAATATTCTCTTGGAATATCACTAATTACTAAAGAATTAATATGAAGGATTATTCTCCACCCTTCATCTTAGAGATAATATTAAGGGCCCACAATGAATCTTGTGATATATTTTAAGGGAACATTCTAAACCCTTCATCTTGGAAATAATATGAAAGGCCTACATTGATTATCCATGTATTTTATTTGGAATTATTCTCCACTCTTCATCTTGGACATAAGATGAAGGGCCCATATTGAATCTTACAAGGATATTTTTAATATAATTCTCCACCCTTAATCTTTCATGCAATATGGAGGGCTCATATTAATTCTCTTTTGATATTTTTAAAAGTCATCCTCAATTCTTCATCTTGGACAAGATGAAGGGATCGTGTTATTAATCTATGTGTTGATCCATGTGCCTTGTTGACAATGCATTTAAAACTATCCATATTAGAATCAAGATAATAGGTAATCTTGATTCAAAATTATTATAAATAGACCCCTTCTATTTATAATTCAACATGCTCAAGACTCATAGTGAAGCCTTGTCAATTTCATATGCTAACTTGTGCATCAAGGTCCATGCTTATCAACTCAATTTCTTAAATAATTCAATAAAATATGATACATTTTGGGATAATAACATTGTCAAATAATGATTTAAGATACATCCAAGACAAATCATACACAAATATGAGGTTTCTAATAAAGGTTTGTATTGTATTGATTTAATCTTAGCATTGTTATCTTAATCTTTATATGTTCATGAGGTCTTAGGTGTAGATTATTAATTATTTATACTTAATTTGATCATTTTTAATTATTTAATAATTTGAACTAAATTATATATTATAATTATATATATGGCATGTCCGATGGGACCCAACTTGCACCTCAAAAATTCTTCTAGTCTCTTTATCAGTCATCTAGTTAAAAAAAAATCTGATTTTTTTTTTAATAAATGACTAGTAAAATGATCATAAATTTTGATTTGTTACCTATTTTAATCTAGTTTTTTTAAAGGTGTGAGTATTTTTCATATATAAAATATTTCAAATTTTTATTGAAAATTGATGTATATTTTAAGAGTTATTGTCAAATTATTGATTATCACCTTATATTTCTGATTTTGTTTTTAGTTAAGAAATAACAGGTAAATGATCATAACTTTTGATATGCTATTTTTTTAATCTAACTTTTTATATGTGTGCATGAATTTATCCTATCAAAAACCTCTTAAATTTTTATTTAAATATTATGTATAGTTTTGGAGTTATTGTCAATTTACTAAATGCCACCTTTTATTTCTAATTTTTTTAATTAAAAATGGTTGGTAAAATCATCATAACTTTTAATTTTTTATCTATTTTAATCTTAATTTTTTAGGGGTGTAAGGATGTTTCCTATAAAAAACCTTTAAAAAATTAGTAAAAATTTGATTTATGTTTTAGAAGTTATCATTAAAATATTTACTATTTCTTTTAATCTCTTTTTGTTCTCAGTTTTTTACGATTTTATTTGCAAATTTACACATGCCAAAGACCAACCAAAAAAAACTAATCACTTTATTTTATTTCAATTTTTAAAAAGGTGTGGTGATTCATTCAAACATATGTTACTTGTTCACATTTTCTTTGGTGTTGTTCACATTCTCTCAATTTAATGTTTTAAAAAGAATTCATCTTTTGATTTGGTACAATAAAACACTTTCATTTTTCCTCATCTTTATTCAATTCTTTATTTCAGTGTTTTCTTGTGTCCTTATGAGATTACTTAACATGTATGTTCTCCCATTTGGTAGGATGACTCAGAAATATGGAAATAATCATTTGCTTTTATCCTAAAATATTTATTTATTATGCTCTTTGTTTGCCTTTAGTGGGATCCTACAAATCAAAATGGCAATACCTTTCATTTTCCTTTGGATACGTGACTGGAGTGTCATTTCCTTCTCAAAAAAAAATCCCAGTGGGCATGTCATATGTATATTTAGAATCTATAATATTATTTATACTTATTTAATAATTTACAAATGATCAACAAGAATTAATAATCTACACCTAAGAATTCATGAGCATACAAAGAATAAGATAAAAATGCTAAGATTAAATAAATACAATGTAAACCTTCATTTGAAACCTCATATTTATGTATGATTTGGTTTGGATGTATCTTCAAGTAGTCTTTGGCAATGCTATTATCCCAAAATGGACTATCTCCCTCTTAAGACTTTAAGAAATTGAGTTGTTGAGCATGGTCTTCGATGCATAAGTTAGCATATGAAATTGACAAGGCTTTACTATGAGTCTTGAGCATGTTGAATTACAAAGTGAATGGATCTATTTATAACAATTTATAATCAATTGGGAACCTTCATCTTGCTTCCAAGATTGATGGTTGTAAATGCATCCTCAACAAGGCACATGGATCAACACATGGATTGATAACATGAACCCTTCATCTTGTCCAAGATGAAAGGTTCAGGATGGTTCTTGAAAATATCAAAAATGAGATTAATATGAGCCTTCCATCTTGGATGAAATATGAAGGGTAGAAAATTATCTTCAAAATATCCTTGTAAGAGTTAATGTGTGCCCTTCATCATGTTTCTAATATGAAGGGTGGAGAATCATTCCCAAGAAAACACATGGATAATCAATGTAGGCCCTTCATCTTATTTCCAATATGAAGGATTGAGAATGTTCCCCTAAAGTATCTCACAAAATTTATTGTGATCTCTTCATAGGGTATACAATAATCCTTCTTATTAATTCATTTAGTAATTAGTGAGCTCCCAAGAGAATATTCCATGGGGTCTCAAGATTCTTTCTAAAATGAAGATGCCCTTTAGAAAGGAGAAGAAAAAAGAAAAATTAATAATTGAAAGGAAATTATAATTAAAAGAATGATTAATTCAATTAATCAAAGATAGATTTAATTAATACAATGTGGGAAATTTGATCAGAAGAATAATTTGAAGAAGGGGAATTAATTACATTAATTGATCAATAAAGGAGAATTAGTGAATTGATCAGAGTAGAAGAATATACCAGAGAAAATGACCAGAATAATAACTGAATAGACCTAATATGGTGAATTATCCTAACTAGAGATGCTCTAAGGTGAATTTAAACTCGTATGTTAGATGAAAATATAAATTTAAACCAGTTTATATGAAATTATAGGAATTCATTCCATTTTGAAATTTTGACATGGAAGTAATAAAAATAATGTGTCTATATTTTCTCCTATTTGAGAAGGCATTATGAGATGTAAATGAAGCAGTGGCTTTTCAAAGAATGAAAATTTCATTAAAATGATCATAGAATAAAATTAACAGATGTTAAATCTAAAAACTTTGATAAATATGCTAGCAAACATGTTCAAATTTTCCCAAAGCATCTCTTGGTAAGCCCGAAATTCCCCCTCGAGGGGAGAATCAGTAAAATTTTAGATGAGTGGACCCATGAAAGGAATAAATTGTTATAGATATATCTATGAATCTAATTATTATCTCATGTGATGATTATTTAATTTGCTTGTGTCTATTTTACTTAGTTTAGACATGATTGATATGACCTTGATTTAGAGATACTCTTACAATTATTATTGATGAGATAGATGTTGTGCCTAGTTGATGTGATCATAATGTATGTTAGTATTATGATTAGATCGGATAAAGAGAGATATTTAATTGTAACATTGCTTTAGACTTTTGAGACTTGATTTTGAATATTTCACATGAAAATATGCATCACAATATAGAAATGAAGCATGATAACATTTGTTTATCAATATGCATAATTTTGAATTAAATATGCAAATGGATACAACTTAAAATAAGATATTAAAAATAAAGCTTTAAATATAAAACACAATGGACTTAAATCAATTCTAATTCAAATATAAATGTCTACAAATTAAATTCATAATATGAATAAGCAAGACTTAACAGAAAAATTAATGTACTAAATTAAGGAAACCAAGTAACACAGATCAACATACAAATAAATATCCAAATAAACAACACAAACACTCTTTCAAAAGCAAATAAAAAAAATGTTATCAATTAAGTGTGTGTGATAATGAGGTGTTAATCTTGAAACCAAGGGTATGACACAATAATCATGGCCAAGGGGGAATAAAAGAATAGGAAAGGCGTGGCTGAGCTAACTCCAAATACCCCATGTAAGTAGACATTGCCTACATAGTCTTATAGACTTCAGGCTAAATGTAGTTCTCTTAGGGATTTGGGAAAGAATAAATATGATTACAAGTTAAAAAGACATATTATAAAGGAAAGATAGGAAAGCACTCACTAAATAGAGAATTTGTATAAGGAATTAGCTTGCCAAAATGGTAAGAGATATGCTCATAGAATTTCAATAACATGGGATCAGGGATTGCCTAGTTGACCTCAAAAAATTGAGTGTTGCCTACGTAGTCCAATTAAACTTCAAGCCATTGTAGTTTGACTAGAAATTGGGCACGTAAAATGATAATTATAAATAGGGACAATAAATAAATGATTAGATTAGATGATTAAACTCACAAAATGATGAGATTGTGAAATATGAACTTATAAAATGGCAAGAGCATAGGAATTAACTTAAAAAATAGTGAGAACATAGGAAGTTGTTTTGACTTTTTGAGATGTCATACTCATGAGGAGATAAAAATCACCTGAGGTATTTAAGTATGTGTCACCTAAATACGAGTGATTGGAAATCCAAGTTGAGCAACAAGATTATAAATACTCATGATGTCATATTAGGGATGGGCACAGCTGGGGAAACTTGTGGGATATCGATTCATGTAAATTTTTTGGGTTTTTATGTAGGGGAATATTTGGATTTTTAGGGATTTCTAGAATATTTGAATGTTTAGGTATTTTTGGAATATTTGAAAGTTTAGAGCTTTCTATAATATTTGAATGTTTATGGATTTTTGGAAAAGAATATAAATGAGTATTTTGACCAAAAAATATAAAATAAATGAGAACAAATAGTGCCAAAACACATATCAAAAAGAGGAAGGGTGGCCATGGGTATAAGAACTCAATAGTGAATGGGAAATGTGAAAGGGTTATCCAGACATGAGTAATTTAAAGACCATTCAATAGTAAATTAAAAGAGGATACAATGCATTCTTGTAACAATGATCGAGATGCGAAGGAGGTGAATTAATGAATGTAAATAGGAATGGATAAGAACTCAAGGGAATGATAAAATTCATACAAGCTATAAAATTATGATGCTCCATATTTTGACATTTCTTGTATAAATATATTATAACATAAACCATTATACATTTTTGATATATTCTTGCTGAGTGTTGCTCTAATTCACTTTTTGTACCTATATAACCTAATCAGGGTGGTAATAGTAAAGGGAGATGAGGAACAATGAAGGGATGCCCCCAAGTAAGGAATGAAAGGATAGGTAAAATAGAATGAAATAGAGGTGCCCCCAAGTAGGAACACTTATAGATAAGAGCATGATAATTAAAGTGTCAGGAATCTAGAACAACAAACATGCTCTGACTCCACTGTTAGGACTGCAAAAGCACCATTGATTACCATGTACAAGCAACTTAACATGCGGAACTAAACCAGAATGCACAAGTAACTAGAATTCAAAAATAACATAGAATATGAGAGACAATACCCAATTGTATTAATACTCTTTCAGAAAAGAATTACAAATGAAGAGACGACACACTCTTCCCACCTTACAGGCTTCCCACACCAAGTGTTTAGTAATTCACCTTCAAGAGCTCACTCTCTCTCTTACGGTCCCAACACACAACTCAAACACAGAGTTGGTGTTCACCTCCAACCAGTCAGTATCACTACTGCCAATACACAAATGCTCCACGCACTCCACAAGTGCTCCACACACTCCACAAGTGTTCCACGCACTCCAAGTTCTCAATGTACTCCAAGTAGATCTCCCATGAACTTGCAACAACCTGCAACTCAAATGATCTTACTTTGGAAGGATCTACCTTGCCTTCCTCTTTGCTCTCCAACTGAGTACACACCGTACTCCAAGTAGATCCTACTTGATCTTGCTACCTGTTGTGTTGCTAATCTCCTTGATCCTGCTGCCACCTACAGATCAATTTGGTCTTACACACCTACCAACCAACCTGGTTTTGCACACCTACAAACCTAGATCTTGCACACATGAACACCTGCAAATCAATGATCTTACTTACACATGTATATCTCCAAATGTGGCCTTACACACCTGCTAACCAAGATCCTACATACATGAAGAATCCTTCTAATTCTCCAAACCATCACCCACACTTGGCACTGTGGCACTAGGAGGAACACACCATGCTCTCTTCACTCTGAAGGAGCTAATATTTGCTCTCTTACTCTCTAGCACAAATTACATTATAGCCCATGAGTCTCTTATATAGATCTCATGCAAACAATAATTAGACATCTAATTATAATAATTAGATCCGTAGCTCAAGACTAAAATTAGCCTTCTTCATGCAAACAACTAGTTTGTTAACAAACTATCCATGGAACTCGCAGTTCGGAACTGCAAAGGCAACCGGCATCAGTCCCTGTCTACCTAGGGGTGATCGACGTCGGTCAATCTCTGACCATCATCGGCAGCTTCCTATCTCCACCTGACTGACGTTGATTGGCTTGATCGATGCCAGTGATTGTGACACTCAGCACCCTCCTCTAATGTCTGCATCAGTGAAGCTTTTAGCTCCACAACCTAACAATCTCCCACTTGGAGATAAATAGCTACACTGTACCTATACCTATACACTGTCTAATCTATTACCTAGCTTGTATCCCTCTTCAAGCTCAACCTTGAATACCAACCACCACAAATCCTATCGTGCACCTCTTGTCATCCAAGTAACCTGTCGCATCCGCATCTACAAACCCATTTAGAAAAGAACTTGACCCTGCATCGCATGTCAACCTACAGCTAGTCCCTCTCAAATACCTGAGAATCCACTAAACTGCCCTCCAGTGCTTCTTTCCTGAATTGGCTCCAAACTTTCTGACAGCACCCACTGCTTGGGCAAACTCAGGTTTATACCAGACCTCATGTGATTTCAGACACTGAACTATCTAGCCCTTAGTGTGCTCCAGTTCTGCATCCTGCGTATTGAACCTCACTAACACCTAATTCACATCAACTCCCATTGGAGACAAAATCAACCTGTGATCTTCCATGTCTCTCATGCCAAAGAATTTTGTTGCTCTAAATTCCTCATGACATGCCACTAAACTAACCTTACCCTTAGCTCAGCAAAACCCTATATGTACGAACCTGCTAGCTAGCATACCATTCACATATAGTAACAAGATAATGTCGTAACCATCATCCACCTGGTAAGACAAACACAATGGTTACAATGACACTGACTAAAGCCCTGCTTTGTCATCCACCTATCAAAACATGTACCACTGTCCTGCAGCTTCCACAAGACCATATGACCTTGCCTTCCATCTCACATGTCCATTCTCTCTATTCTTTAACCAAAGAATCCATTCATCTTTTAGTGTTTTCATACTGGCTAGCAACCCTACTAAATATCCCATTTGGTTTTGCATTCTGTTCATGCCATGCTCCCACTATTTCCTGGATCCTTCCTGCTCTGCAGTGAGAAACGAGTATAAAGAAGAGGAACAATAAATTTGAGGCTTACTTACCACTTTTAGTCCTCCATATGGTCGTTTGAGACTCCTTGACAACATATTATTCACCCAAAATCTATTACAGTGACCGACCTCGGTCACCACACAATCTGCATCCGATCAACGTCGGTTCCATACGACTGTCCTTTCTACTGACACTAGTTTCCTGACTGACATCAGTCTTACCTGGTCACCAACATCGATTCTTTAACCAACATCGGTAGACACCCTGCCTGACACCACCGGCTCTAGTTTGCACATGACCAACATTGACACCTATCTGTTCGACACTGGTTCCCCTTGACCGACGCCGATAATTGTGTTCACCTATGAGTGATGACTTTTTACCCGTGAGCTTTCTTTGAATCATTTCCTTGTCCAAACTACCCTGCTCAGAGGTATCCATCCCCATCCACTGATCTCTATCCATCATCTCCTCCAAAAACACCAAGGCTTTCCAGTTCTTAAGTCTGTCAAACACATCTGACTTCCTCCTAAGAACATGCATCTCCTTCTTGCTCATGTGACCAAGCCTATAAAGCCACGTCTTCACAACAGAAGAAGAATCAGTAATACAAGCAAGTAGATAAAGAGTACCTGCTTTCTTACCACCAAGTAATTCAAGTGCATCCACTATGAGAGTTCTTGTGCATCTCTCATCACACAACTTTCTTGAAGCAATTAGCTGCATCTTCAAGACCAGGACCTGCATGACCTCCTTCAACACCCATGTGTTGGCCACCTGCAATTTCAGCTTCATTCCCCTTTGCCAATTCTTTGGCAAGGCACACCAGCCCCTAAATAAATCTTTCCAAAGTCTCCAAAGACCTTAACATGTAAAAATACTCTATTTCAAACTGCATGGAAAGAGGCAACAAAATCTATAAAACAAGATTCTACTTTATCCAAGAAACATCCCAGAGCATCTTGTACAACAACACCTGCAACATCTGCTTCTTTAGTTCCTTCATGCTGATCTGCTACCAACCAACAATATTTCTTTACCTGCTCTTTCTTTCCATAACACCGTAATTGACCATTCATGCTTTTCAATTCCTCCATTCATAGCTTACTTTCTTCTATCGTTTCTATACTCCCAGTCAATTAGAAACCCCTAAGAGTGACCTTTAATCAAACACAAACCTGCTCCCTATAACCTTAGCTCTGATACCAACTATTAGGAATCTAGAACAACAAACATGCTCTGACTCCACTGTTAGGACCACAGAAGCACCATTGATTACCATGTATAAGCAACTTAACATGCAAAATTAAACCAGAATGCACAAGTAACTAGAATTCAAAAATAACATAGAATATGAGAGACAATACCCAATTATATTAATACTCTTCCAGAAAAGAATTACAAATGAAGAGACGCCACACTCTTCCCACCTTACAGGCTTCCCACACCAAGTGTTCAGTAATTCACCTTCAAGAGCTCACTCTCTCTCTTACGATCCCAACACACAACTCAAACACAGAGTTGGTGTTCACCTCCAACCAGTCAGTATCACTACTGCCAGTACACAAGTGCTCCACGCACTCCACAAGTGCTCCACGCACTCCAAGTACTTAATGTACTCCAAGTAGATCTCCCATGAACTTGCAACAACCTGCAACTCAAATGATCTTACTTTGGAAGGATCTACCTTGCCTTCCTCTTTGCTCTCCAACTAAGTACACACTGTACTCCAAGTAGATCCTGCCTGATCTTGTTACTTGTTGTGTTGTTGATCTCCCTGATCTTGCTGCCACTTATAGATCAATTTGGTCTTGCACACCTACCGACCAACTTGGTTTTGCACACCTGTAAACCTAGATCTTGCACACACAAACACCTGCAAATCAATGATCTTACTTACACATGTAGATCTCCAAATGTGGCCTTGCACACCTGCTGACCAAGATCTTACATACATGAAGAATCCTTTTGATTCTCCAAACCAGCACCCACACTTGGCACTGTGGCACTAGGAGGAACACACCATGCTCTCTTCACTCTAAAGGAGCTCATATTTGCTATCTTACTCTCTATCACAAATTACAATACAGCCCATGAGTCTCCTATATAGATCTCATGCAAACAATAATTAGACATCTAATTACAATAATTAGATCCCTAGCTCAAGACTAAAATTAGCCTTCTTCATGCAAATAACCGGTTCGTTAACAAACTATCCATGGAACTCACAGTTCATAACCACACAGGTGATCGACATCAGTCCCTATCTACCTGGGGGTGATCGATGTCAGCCGATCTCTGACCATCATCAACAGCTTCCTATCTCCACCTGATTGACATCGATTGGCCTGACCGATGTCAACGACTGTGACACTCAGCACCCTCCTCTAATGTCTGCATCAGTGAAGCTTTTAGCTCCTCAGAAATAACACAGAAGATGAGAGACAATACACAACTTGTATTAATACTCTTCTAGAAAATAATTACAACAAAGAGATGCCACACTCTTCCACCTTATAGGTTTGCCACACCAAGTGTTCAGTAATTCACCTTCAAGAGCTCACTCTCTCAATTATGGTCCCAACACACAACTCAAACACAGAGTTGGTGTTCACCTCCAACCAGTCAGTATCACTACTGCCAGTACACAAGTGCTCCATGCACTCCACAAGTGCTCCATGCACTCCAAGTACACAATCATACTTCAAGTAGATCTCTCATTAACTTGCAACAACCTATAACTCAAATGATCTTACTTTGGAAGGAACTACCTTGCCTTCCTCTTTGCTCTCTAACCGAGTACACACCGTACTCCAAGTAGATCCCACCTGATCTTGCTCCCTATTATGTTGATGTCACCTTGATCCTGCTGCCACCTACAGATCAACCTGGTTCTGCACACCTACAAACCTAGACCTCGCACACACATACACCTGCAGATCAATGATCTTACTTACCATGTAGATCTCCAAACGTGGCCTTACACACCTATTGACCAAGATCCTACATACATGAAGAATCCTTTTGATTCTCCAAACCAGCACCCACACTTGGCATTGTGGCACTAGGAGGAACACACCATGCTCTCTTCACTCTAAAGGAGTTAATATTTGCTCTCTTACTCTCTAGCACAAATTACAATACAGCCCATGAGTCTATTATATAGATCTCATGCAAACAATAATTAGACATCTAATTACAATAATTAGATCCATAGATTCAAGTCTAAAATTGGCCTTCTACATGCAAACAACCAATTCGTTAACTAACTGTTCGTGCAACCGATAGTTCTGAAACCGCACAGGCGATCGACGTCGGTCCCTGTCTACCTGGAGGTGATCGATGCCGGTTGATACCTGACCAATGTCGATTGCTCTTCTTCACTATATATGACCGATGTTAGTTGATCAGACTGATGCCAATTTCTTTGTAACTCAGCAACCTCCTCCATGTCTACATCAGTGAAGCTTTTAGCTCCACAACCTAACATAAAGTATAAATATGATTAATATGCATAATTTTCATTGGATCATTTAGTTCATAACCCTCTATAATAGCTAACCTATATGCATCAGACCCATAGTAACTGTAAAATGAAGGGGCCCAACCAATTTGCTTTGAACATACCTTTATTTTCCCATTCAAAATTATTATTCTTTAGATTTTATTTTAACACTAGATCATCAAGCTCAAACTCTCAATAAATAATGTGCTTGTTATAACCTTGTCATAATTGATTATGATAGGATTTGAGATGATTAAAGGTGGTTATCCATTTCTCATAAAGGAGCTTTAGTTATGTTAATATAGCAACTCATTAGTCTTATTCATCAAGAATGTCCTACAATGAAATGCACAAGGAGGGAATCTTGATCTTAATTGGAAGAATTACTTCAAAATAAGAGACCAAATAATAGGGTGTTCAATGAATAGAAGTGTGGACATTAATGCAATATGCCCACAAGGTTGGGAATATTTTCAAATTTTAATCATGACCAAATTCATAGATAATATTTTTGAGGATTTTTATAAAAGTTTTATTGGATGCTTCGACTTAGCCATTACCTTGAGGGTAATAAGGAGTGGAAAACTTGTGTTTTATATGAAAATCAGAATAGAGGGTTGTGACATCCTTATTTTTAAAAGATGTTCCATTATCTGATATGATAGTATAAATAATTCCATAATGTCAAATTATGTGGCTCAAGATGTATTGGGAACTTTGTTTACTAGTTATATAATTGAGAGGGATTGCCTCCACCCATTTAGTGAATTATTCAGTAGCATTGAGGACATGCTTATGACCATTTGAATAAGTAGGATTAATCTTTCCTGTGAGATCAATCCCTCATGTATAAAATGGTTAAGGAATTTTAATTGGTTGAAGTGCATGTGTTAGAGAATGAATAATATCGCCATGTTTTTTTGACATGCAAGATATTTATGAACATAAGCACAAGCATCTACTTTTATAGTAAGCCAATAATAACTAGTACAAATCCATACCACTAGTGTGTATATTTCAAATCCATTCATGAACTTCTTTAAGTGCTAAGTCATATTATCTTATATTTAAACAACGAATAAGAGTTACATCATAACCTCTATGATAGAGCATGTTGCCAAGTATGGTGTAATGAGAGGAAATTTGGATGAAGGATTTTGTTTAGCTATGTGAGAGATCAATGAGAAGAATTTGATAATGGAGATAGGAATAAATATCTACGTACCAAGAGGAATTGGGACTAAAAATGACACATTATCTTAGAATCTAAAAAATCATACACTAGAACAAGAAGATTTTTAATTAAAAATTGATACTCTTTGATTGTAGGAGAGATTTAAATCATAGAGTCAATGGTATCCATATCGTTAACAGGCTTGTTATTGGCTTGAGGAACTTATTCAAACTAGATGACCTTAAATTTGAGCTTGAGGGCATCTACCATGCCTTGGTAAGGCACAATATTTTCAAATTAAGGGCATCTACTATTTATGTTTTTTCAACCTTTTCCCTTAACATTAATTATCATGACCTCATTGATTAGGACTAGTAAGACTGTGATAGGTGACCTTAGGATTAAGAGATGGTTTCCTAATAAGTGACCACAAGCAGGTATTTGTATGTATTTTAGATCATGAGGCCTAATTTGGGGATCAAGAAAACTTCCTTCATCAAAATAAAAATGAAACATAAAGATCCTTAAGTAAAAACCTCTCTAAGGCACTTTTGGATTCGATAAATATTAAATAAAATGACAAGTTCATTAGTGAAAACATGTTTTAGTCATCATTGGATGGGAAAGTTCACTCTCCTTCATAAGAAGCCCAGGAATCCAAAATTCCATACTTGTCCTTTGGATTAGAAATCAATCCTAAAGTTGATGAAGAATTTGAGCATATAGTCTTGGAAAATCTACATTTAGTAGCTCATTGGTTGTTACCTCCTCTGAATGATTCTGATTCTTCATACATAGGTAGGTTTGAGAGCCAACATTCAGAGCTAGATGATTAGTTTTCTTATTTACCTACAATGATAGAATATAGTTCCACTCTTCTTGTGTAAGATACTATATAATTGAATATTGGCATGTATGATAATCCTAGGTTGATCAAACTTGGTGTCTCTCTCTCTCTCCAAAATAACATGAATTAATTATTGCTCTTCTAATAGATTTCATTGATATATTTGCCTAGGCCTACTCTGATATGCCTAGTTTAGATCCTTCTTTAGTGGTACATCATTTAGTGATGCACTCAAATGTTAAGCATATTAAACAAAATATGAGGAAGATGCATCCACAATTGCCATCCTAGTCAAATCTGAGCTAGAAAAGTTGTTTGCAATAGGTTTCATTAAGCCTATTCCTTATATAGATTAGATTTCCAACATTATTCCAGCCAGTAAGAAGCCAGTCGACATACAGATCTGCATAGATTTTAGAGATCTTAATAAATCTTATCCCAAAGATGATTTTTTATTACTGAATATAGATATGATTATGGACTCTACATCAAGTTACGAGATGCTATCTCTTATGGATGCCTTCCCTGGTTATAATTAGATCAAGATTGCTCTATAATATCAAACTAAAACAACATTCACAACTCCTTAGGGAATATTTTATTATCAAGTCATGTCCTTTGGCTTGAAAAACATTGGAGTGACATATCAACATGAAATGATTATTATCTTTCATGATCTTATGCATGACATTGTTGAAGACTATGTGGATGACATTCTGGACAAATCCAAAACTCATGTAGATCATCTTGAAGTACTGAAAAGAATATTTGAAAGGATTTGTGAATATAAAATGTGTCTAAACCATAAAAAGTGTATTTTTTGTGTTACGTCTAACAAATTCTTAGGATTCATTATCTCTCATAGGTCCATTAAAGTTGATTCAACCAAATTTTAGGCCATTACTGAGATGCCTCCTCCTACTAATTTGAAACAACTTCACAACCTACAAGTAAAGATCCAAAGTATTTGATGTTTAATCTCCCAACTTGTTTATTAATGTCATCCATTTACACATCTTATGAAAAAATACCATTATAGTTCAATGGAATATTGAATGTTAATAAGCTTTTAATGCTTTAATAATTATCAAATCCTCCAATACTTGTTCCACCAATACTTAGGAAGCCTCTATTATTATACATTTCTATAACTACTAATGCCTTGGGGTAACTCATCACACACCATAATGATAAAGGAAAATAAAGAGTTGTTTATTAATTGAGATGAACACTAGTTGCTTATGAACATAATTACATGCAAATTAAGAAATCTTATCTCACATTAGTTTTTGATTCTCATAAGCTTCGACATTATATATTGAATAATAAGACCATTTTGATTGCAAAAGTGGATCCTTTGAAGTGTCTTATAGAAAAATCAGCTTTGATTGGGTGAATGGCTAAATGGGTAATGTTGCTTAGTGAGGTTTATATTGAATATACACATTAAGATATTAAAAGACAATTATTAGTTGATCAACTGGAAGAAACACCTCTTCTAGATTCCAATCCAATGACAATGCACTTTCCTAATGAGTCTATTATGACTCTATTTGAGGCCAAATAATGGAATCTCTATTTTAATGTCTCTTGTATGTCTCATGGTTCTAACTCAAGAATACTATTCATCATGCCACAAGGTAATATTATTCTGAAGGCTTTTCACATAACATTTTCATGTACTAATAACATTTTTAAATATGAGTCTTTGTTTTTTGGGCTTCATCTTGCATTTCAGTGGAATATTCAACATTTTTTAGTATATGGTTATTCACAGATAATTATTAATCAAACAACTAATCAATCAAATAAAGGATGAAAAAATTGTGCCTTACAAAGGCATGGTAGATGCTCTAGAGCTAAAATATGAGGTCATCCAATTTGAACAAGTTCCTTTATCCAATGATAAGTCTAATAAAACTATGTTACCATTGGCTCCATGATTGCAGTCTCTCCTATTGTCAAAGAGTATTAGTTTCTAATTGAAAATATTCTTGTTCCAACGTATGACTATTCATATCCTAAGATGATGTGTCATTACTAGTTCCAATTCCCCTTGGTACATAGACATTTATTCTTGTCTCCATGATCAAATCTTCACACTAATTTATCCCATAACCATACAAAATCCTTTATCCAAACTTCCTCTTGTTACACCATGCTTGGTAGCATACTCTATCACAGAGTTTATGATGGAACTCTACTTCATTTTTTAAATACAAGAGAATTTGACTTATCACTTTAGGAAGTTCATGAAGGTATTTGTGAGGCCCAAACTAATGGTATGGTCCTAGCCACAAGTCTCCTTCAAACTAGTTGTTATTGGCCTACTAAAGAAGCATATGCTTGTGCTTATGTTAAGAAAATTTAGGCATGTTTCTTGCCATTTTGTCAAGCTTATTCCTTATAAGCTCTCTTTGTTTTATGATTCCTTTCCCATTTTACTCTAAAATATATCTTCTTAACTTGTCATCACTTTTATTCTTTTCCAAATCCTTGGGAGAATTACATTTGCCTTGAAATCAATAGGACTATATAGGTAACATCCACTTGCATGGGGCATTTGGAATCACCTCGGACACCCCTTCCCTATTATTTTATTCACCCCTTGGTTAGGATTATTTTATAACACCCTTGGTTTTAAGAGTAATGCCTCATTATCACAAACACTTAATTGCTAACATAATATTTAATTGCTTTTGCTTGTGTGTTTGTGTGTTGTTTTTTGGTTACTTGTTTGTATGTTAAACTGTGTTATTTGATTGCCTTAATTTAGTACATTATGTAATCCCCTTAAGTTTTGATTATTCATATCATGATTTTAGGTTGTAAAAATTTGTAAATGAATTAAAATTGATTTAAATGCAGTATGTTTTACATTTAAAGCTTGATTTTTAATATCTTGTTTTAAATTATATCCATTTGAATTTTGAATTCAAAATTATGCATATTGATAAATAAATTTTATCATTATTCATTTATATATTATGATGTATATTGTCATGTGAAATATTAAAAATAAAGTCTCAGAAGTCTAAAGAAATGTTACAATCAAATATCTCTCTTTATCTGATTCAATCATAAGACTAACAAACATCATCATCACATCAACTAGGCATAACATCTATCTCATCAATAATAATAGTAAGAGCATCTCTAAATCATGGTCATATCACTCATGTCTAAAATAGTTCAAAAATATGTAAGTGAATGAAATAAGCATCACATGAGATAACAATTAGATTCATGGATCTCTATATAATCATTTCTTCCTTTTGCAAGTACAGTCATCTAAAATTTTATCGATTCTCCCCTCGATGGGTCATCCAAGGCTTACCAAGCATTGCTTTGGGACACATTTGAACCAATTTACTATAACATTTAGTAAATTTATCAAATTTAACATTTGTTAATTTTCTTCTCCAATTAACAACTTTTTCATTCTTTGAAAATTTGTTACTTCATATACATCTCACAATGCCTTCTAAAATAAGGGCAAATGTAAATACTCCAATTTTATCACTTCCATGTCAAAATTGTAAAATGAAATGACTTCCTATAATTGTGCATAAACTGGTCCAAATTCATTTGTTCATCTAACATACGAGTTTGAATTCACCTTGGGGCATCTGTAGGTGGGATAATTCACAATATTAGGTCTATTCAATTATCATTATGGCCATTTTCTCTAATCAATTCTTTTACTCTGATCAATTAAATAATTCTCCTTTGTTGATCAATTAATGCAATTAATTCTCCTTATTTAAATCATTATTATAATCAAATTTCCCACATTATATTAATTAAATTGATCATTAATTAATTGAATTAATCATTTTTCTAATTATAATTTTAAGCAAATGGAATTATAATTTCCTTTCAATTATTAATTCTTCATTTTTCTTCTCCTTCTAAAGGGTATTTTCATTCAAGAAAGACTATTGATATCTTACGGAGTATTCTCTTATGAGATCACTAATTATTAAATTAATTAAATAGAAGGATTATTCTCCACCCTTCATCTTAGAGATAAGATGAAGGGCCCATAATGAATCTTGTGAGATATTTTAGGAGAAAATTCTCAACCCTTCATCTTAGAAACAAGATGAAGGGCTTGCATTCATTATCTATGTGATTGCTTGGGAATGATTCTCTGCCCTTCATCTTGGAAATAAAATTAGCGGCCCACATTTATTCTTACAATTATATTATGAATATAATTCTCCATCATCCATATTTCATGCAAGATGGAGGGCTCGTATTAATCCCCTTTTGATATTTTTAAGAGCCATTCTCAACCCTTCATATTGGATAATATGAAGGGCTCATGTTATCGATCCATGTGTTGGCCCATGTGCCTTGTTAAAGATGCATTTGTAACCATCCATATTGGAGTCAAGATGAAGGCTCATTATTTATTCATAAGGTATACCGTCTATGTATTTTTTAGTTTGTAACTCCTCAATTTTTGTTCCTACCTTTGTAATTTCTTGATGGAAAGTAAAAATGGTATTTTTAAAGTTGTATGTTACCAACACCATAGAAGTTTAATTTTCTCTAAGAATATCTTCTGAATATTTTATTTTGAGCTCTTTATCTTGAGAAGACATTATTTCCTCTTACCTACTTTTGCCTAGTTCCTCATTCAATTCTTTAATTTTATCCTCATATGCAATAACTTTAATTTTTCTTCTTTAAGTTCTTGTTGCATGGAGATGATACCATTATCCTTTCCTTGGAAGAGTTTTTTTAGGGATTTTATTTCTTGTTTTTGTATTTTAAAATAAAATTAATCTTTATACAAATCAATTACCTCAAGATTTTGCACTTATTATTCAATAGGGATATTGGGTTGCACTTCTTTTGCTAGCTACATTGGTGTTTTTATTTTGTCAACTTTTGTTTATTCTATCAAAGGGACTTCAAGTGGTTAAATAGTCTCATTTACTCTTTATTATTCCATGTGGGTAACACCAATTTTATGGAGAGTGTGTATAATTTCAACTATGGCATGTTCTTCCTTAGATTCCTCATGAGGTGGGAGGACAAGTCTTATTCTTATACTTCTCCTAGGGAAAGGATTATTTACCTTTTTGGTATGTGTTTTTACTATTTTGGAGTTATAACTAAGAGTCTTTGGACTCATAGTTCCAACTCTAAATTGCAACCCCATATTAATTTTTCTCTTAGTTTTGATTCCTAGATTTATTTTTATTTCTAACCTTACTCTAACCCTTTTTTCTACGAAAAGATCTTACACAATAGGTGAGGGTTTTGAATTACTTCTCTTCTTCCTATTCTTATTTTATATAAATTCATGCCATTCTTCCCATATTAACTTCTTTAAAAAATGATGCTTGTATATTAATTGAATTAGGCCATGATGCTTGAGAGACCCCATTTTTTTAAAAACTTGTTGGTCATAGATTGTAAGGAGAAATACAAAAAACAAAGAAAATAAACTTTGTATTCATCATTTTCTACACCATACCTAAGATAATTTGGCATTTTCATTTCAGTCACTAATATAGTTACATATTAACCTTTACATGTAAAATATTTGATTACTAGCACAATTATTCCCTGTTATGGATTGAGAAGATTATTTCTATCAATCCATTTTTTTCCCTTTCTTTGTCATAAATTACTTCAATGGTTGGCTCCTCTTCTTTACAAAATTTTTTAATTAGTTCCCCATAAGAAGTTATAGTGTTATCAAAGTCTTCATGTTCCTCTTAGATAACAAAAATTTGATTGATAATGGTAAGACTTACATGAATTTACACATTTCACACTATAGAGTATCCTTAATTAAGATTTTGTGTGAATTCTTTAACGATAGTTTCATCAAATCCTTTGAAATTCTCAATAAATTTGAACCACCCTACATCTTTAAAATTTTGAGCAACATTTGCATGTTCCTCTAGATTATCAATAGAGTTTGGCTCATATTTCTTCTTTATTCCCATGTCAAAAAAATAAATGCTTCAATTTAAACAAGTTCTAAATGTAGAGTGTAGAGGATAAAATTCAATTTTTAGGTTGGGAGAGAATGAATCAATGTTCAAAAATTGAAATAATGTAATATTTGGTTGGAATGAATCTATATCATGATTATTATGGTGGTTTTGGAGTCTCATCATATGCTTTGTTTTTATTTCACCATACTTCATTATCATTTCAATATGTGTGAATTAAATTTAATGCTTGCATTATCAATAATGTGACATGATTAACCACTTTATGGCATTATTATTATCACATCATGGTTTCCATTTTTAGCACGCCACATGACGTTGACCTTTTCCCTTTTCCCTCCCTTTTAAGAACTAGTTTGAAAGTGGATTTATTACACTTAAGAAAAATAATAATTGTAAAATATTAAAATAATAGATTACATACCTAAAATCTTATTGGTTTTCCTTATGTCCATCATGCCTTAATTTCCAATCATTTATTTATTTAGTCACAACTTATTTCTATAGAAATAATTTTAGTCACAAATAATTTCCTATTTGATTAAAAAATGAGCATCCATTTTTTATTTTTTTTAATATATAGGGGAAAGTGACTAACATTTATAGTTTTCAACCCTTTCCCTTTATTAAAAATATTCAATCTCCACTCAAGGACTTGTTGTGATGAAGGCAAAAATCTCCTTCACACAGTAGAACTCTAAGTATGATAAGATTTGGTTGGTGAATTATTCTTTGGTAGTTGGTTGTTTATATAGGCATAACCTATGACCATTCACTAGCGATTTTATTTGATATCCATTAATGGGTAAAATATGGACAAACACATTATCAAATATTTCTTCTATCTAATAAGGTCCCAACTAATGAGTGTCAAGCTTTCATTTGAAGTCCTTGTACTTGGAGTCAAACAATAAGGCCCAATCCCCAATTTGTAATTTTTTTTCTTAGAGATGATGATAATTTCATTTATTATGATTTTGTTCAATCATTTTTGTTTGATGCAATGCTTCCAACTTCATTTATTCTAATTCAATTAGTTGTAAGATCTTATCATGTGTTTTTATAAAATCAATTCCTAATTCCACTATTGTTTTCAAAGTATGTAATTAAATTAAATGCGAATTATTGGCCTTTTACCATAGACCAACTCATATGGAGTGAACCTGGTGGTGGATTTACAAGTTGTATTATAAAACCATACTTCTTCTAATAGATTTTGTACCTAATCTTTGATGTAGTTGGCTATTATTTTAGTCAGAATATTTTCCATCTCTCTATTGGTGACTTTCACTTGACTATTTGAGGACGGTAGGGATAATATTTCCTATGTTTGATTGGATAGTTATCGATGACTTACTTTATCATAGTAGATGTGGATTGTGGCCCTTGATCCAAAATTATGGATTTAGTGCCCCAAATCTTTAAAAAACTTGTCAAGTAATAAATCAGCAACCTTCTTATCTTGATAAAATTAAAAGGCTTGTGCCTCAACCCATTTGGTCACATAATCCATGCACACAAAAAAAAAAATCAGTTTCCTTATGATGTTGAATTAATTGGGCCAATGAAGTCTAACCCCCATTTCTTAAAAGGTTCTAAGACTACTTGAGGATGGAGAGGCATTTCATTGGAAAGTTTAGGTTGTCCCATCCTTTGGCATTGATTGCATTATCTCACATAGTTATTCACATCCTTGTGTAGTGAGGGCCAATAATACTCAACACTTAAGAGTTTATGAATGTTCCTTTGGGCTAAATAATGGCCTCTTGTTGATTCATCATGACAAGCCCATAGGATGTTATAGATTTCATCTTCTCATACACATCTTCACAACATAAATTTAGGTCCACATTTAAATAAAATTATGTTAAGACATTTAAACATTGAAATTTAATTTATGATACATTTATTTTGTTTATTTTTGAAATTAGATGTATATTTCCATGTGGCCAAATATTTGGCCACATATGCAAACCATGGTGAATTTTTCAAAATTACAAATAAATGCTCATTTGGAAAATCATCTTCAACTGGTTCATCCTCTCCTATAATAGTCATCCTTGATAATAAATGGGTAATAACATTAGCCTTCCCAGGCTTGTCAACTAGTGTTACATTAAATTCTTATAAGAGTAATAGCTATATAATAATTCTACCACTAACTACATATTTATTCATTAGATATTTAATCGTTAAATGGTTTGTATATACTATTAATTCATAACCAGTAATATAATGACATAATTTTTTGATGGTGTAAACACCAAGAAGGAAATCTTGTGTAATTTCTCTCACTTGGCATTATATGTTTTCTAATGTAATTGATAGAATACATTCCACCCTCTTCTTCTTTTTGACCAATAACAACTCATATTGCCTTGTTGGAAGCATCAGTTGGATATAAAAAGAAATTTCCCAATTCATTCCTCTTAATACATGGTTATAAATGAACTTTTATATTACTATTTCAAAGTATTTTTGTAATTTGTATGTCCATAAAAATGTATAGTATTTATAAAGTAAGGAAAGCATTGGTTCTACAATCTTGTTAAAGTCCTTAATAAATCCCCTATAATATCGTGCATGTTTAAAGAAACATTTTACATTGGTTTTTTTTTTTTTTTATGTGGAGGAATTTATATAATTACCTTGATATTTTTAGTGTCTACTTTTATTTCTTAGGAGGAGATAATATTTCCTAAAACAATAGCTTTTGTCCACCATTATCAAGCATTTCTCATGGTTTAGAGACAACTGATATTTCTCACATATAATGAGTAATTTTTGTAATAATGTACAACCTATTTAAAATAAATTAAATGTAATATAAAATCATCTATATACACTTCCACTTAATCAATTTTTAGTTCAACAAAGATGGCCAACATTGTGTGTTGAAAGGTAGACGGTGCATTACACAATCCAAAAGGTAATATTAGTATACAAATGTGCCCTAAGGACAAGTAAAGCTATTTTTGTCTTGGTCTTCTAGTGCTACCTATATTTGGTTGTATCTATTTAAACCATATGTGAATTAAAAATATTTCTTTCCAACCAAATTATCCAAAACTTATCAATGAATGGCATGGAAAAATAATTTCTCCATGTTGCTTTGTTAAGCCCTCTATAATCTACACAAATTATCCATTTTCCATTTTTTGGGGTACTATAACTAATGGATAAACCCATTGACTATCTAAAATAGGGTATATAAAGTCTACCTTCAACAATTTATCAATTTTAGTTTTAAGAATATCTTTGAGTGTAGAGTTTATTCTTCATTGAGGTTGTCTCACAGGTCTCACATTTTCTTTGTAAATGTGTTGTTTCTAGATGCTAGGATGAATATCTCTCCTATCACTAGACTCCCATGCAAAGCATTTTGAATGTAAGTGCATAAATATGAACATTTTGGACTCGTATTCATCTGTTAACTAGTTGTTGATCTTCAATGTTTATCCTAGGTGGATTATAATTTACTTGGTTCTGGGGTAGATTGAGTTGACTTTTGTGAATTCACTTGTCAATAAGTTTAGTCAACAATAATGTGGTTAAAACATGTGAAAAATTACTATATATTTGAAAAAAAATTCACCAGTAGGGATGACCTTTGCCAAGGGGTAGTGAAAAGATATTAAAAATTATTGTTGATTTTCCTATACCTAGCATAAAATGGCTTGTTAAAAATTCATTTTTTGATTGTTTCCTTCTTCATAATATTATTATAATTCATTCATGTGTTTTTGAAATGTGAATAACCACCAAAAAATAAATACTTTATTCATTTTTATTTTTATCAATCTCGTCATCCACCAATAAGTTGTTATAAGATTTAGAGGAGGGTTTTGTAGGTAGGTACAGATAGATATTCTTAGCATTAAACCTATTTGAGATTGTCATGTCCAATAATATATAATATATAAATTAAAGAATTTTAGCAAGCCAAAGTCTTCCCAATATTATTAGATATCCAATCCTTTGGGTTCATGGTCGAAGTATCATGAAGTCCATAAGATATTCTCAAGTTCCTATAGTGACTGAAAGTTTTCAATGATACATTTTGGTTCAACAATGGAATGATCAGCCATTTGTAATATTGTAAAATTTGGTTGCATATTGGTTAAGGATAATATTTTTAGCATCTCAAAAATCATAATGTTAATGTTAACACCTAAATCTATCAGGACATTTGGTATTCTAGTTTTTCTAATTGATATTGTTACCATTGGGTCACCTAGATCCCCATACTTATGTATAATAAATCTTCCCACCAAGTGATAATCTAATTTACCATCAACTTGGATGGTTTTATTATATTGCTTATTTCATCCTCAAATTTTGATGCACAATTCATTAATGGTTCTATTAAGATCGGGAACATCTCAAATGGCCTACAAAAGTGGAATTCCAATGCTCATGCATTTAAGTTCATGGATGAGATCATATTCAATTTCATGGTATGTTGTTTTATCCTTCAGTCTTAATGGAAATGAGACTAGTGGGGAACTAGTAGGAGTTTTGATTTGTGGGTTGTTATTTTATAGCTATTTTTTAAGATAATCTTACTCTTATTTTTCATTTGATAATTTAATAATAGTTGGTGAAGAAGGTTTTAGTAGAGTTTTTCATAAATGAAGTTGAGTATTGTCACAACTAATAACATCATGTGAGGCTACATTTTATAATTTTGCATTATAGATAGGAGCTCCATGTCTAATTTTTTTTGCATTTTCCATAGGCTAAGTGGGTAATTTTAATTGGTTTACTTGCTTTGATTGAGGTTTTTGATCGATATTGGAAGGACCAAGCAATAAGGCTTGTTATTGGTTGCATATACATCTTTGACCTTAGAATTATTAATTATAGTTTGACTATGAAATACACTATTGTTGAAACTATTGAGGTATCTAGGGTTATTGGTATCAGTTATCCCATTCAATATTCAACCACAGATGATTGTTCCATTCTTGTGGGGTATATGGCCCCATTATTATGTGGTAGGTCATGGTGTAGTCCACTGATTAGTAGGCCAAAGAGTTCAAGGAATAAATTGGTTTGGATATTGATTTGGATGGAAATTATGCCCTTGTATTTGTCCTATGTATTGAAGCTCTTATTTTTATTGGGTGGTTTTATTTATGTGATTTTTTATTGCTGAAATTAACTCACATTGACTAGTGGAATGGTTCTTCTCACATATGTGAAAAACATCCATTTTATCAAGAGGATAGTCATGAAGTGCATATTTGTCTATACACCTAAGATAGTATATGGCTATAGGTTCATGAGTCCTAGATTTTTATTAAAATCCATCCATTATAATGTTTAAATGCACCAAGATGTCTATTTTTATATTGGAAAATTTTGCATGAGTCGACTCATCTCACTATTTCCTTTCCTTTGTTTATTTTTTTTAATTTTAAGCGTGGTTCATAAGTAGTTACTACAAATATCAATGATATTTAGGAGTTTAATTTTGTTTACATCTCCTTGCCCCATACATTTTAGATCATATTGGGATTCATTATATAATCCTTTCAGAAATATTGACTTGATTATTTCTTGGTCTAACATAGTGTCACATTGTTAATGAACAAAGAGGAATTGATCAAGATAATCTTCTATAATTTCATCCCCCTTTTGTTTCATATTAACGATTTATTATTTACAATATCAAATTATATATTAATCTTGATACTTATCTAGAAACTTTTTTTCCATTTTATCCAAGAGTGGATGGAGTTGGGTGCCAATCCCATGAACTAGCGCATGGTTGAATCCTTGAGTATCAAGGAAAACAACTTTAGTTTATAGTTATCAGTTACATAATCATTTTTTTGACAAATCACTTTGAATTAAAAATAATAATATATGTGTGTCATCTAAATATATACCCCTAAATGTAGGTAATATGGATGGGGATATATTCTTCATAGGGGCTTCCTCATATGGGTCTAACTTTATGGGCTACGTGAAAGTTATTTCTTGATTAGTTGAGGAATTTCCCATATCTTCCATGTTTTATTCAAATGGAAATCCCAAGAATTTTTGTGATGATATTCTTTATTCCTCCTCTAAGGCTTCTTCTCACCCAACCTTGTCTGATGATTCTTTATTGCCTGTGGCTTGGTTTTAGTGGGTTTGTCTAATTAATCTTCCTTTTGAGTCTCTTCACTTAATAATCAACTAAAAAAACTTTGTTTCTAATTTTAAATATTTATCTAAAGTAATTTTAAACTAATATGTCCTCTAAACTAAATTGTTGTGAAATAATTTGGTTCCACTTACTCCATTTATCCTAGAAAATGTGTCTTTTTTCACTTACAGATACTTTTTTATCATTAGCAGAGTAAGTAAATATAATTTATGAATGGAAACTTACTAAAGGTTTTATCACAATACCTATTTTAACAACTATTCCCTAATGACATCTAAGAGTCATTGACAATGACACCAAAAAGTGATCAGTGTCATTAATCCTTCACTTTGATTTAACTGTCAATCTAGGGTGGTGTCGAAGGATTTATACAATAGGTTAAAAGGAGATATTATCTTAACAATTATTTTCATAAAACTGCAAATAAACTTAGAAATGAAATTTAACTACTAAGACAACTTACTCTAATTTTTGAAAGTAGATCAAACATGCATTCCTACCTCAACCAAGTAAAATTAGAATGGAATGTAAGTCTAACTTGATGTTTATTAAATCTCTAGAAACTAAAAACATACACATGCATACTTTTGTATATATTAAACGACAATTTTATTTAAAATAAACTATTTAATGACACAAATAATTATATTCTAATAAATACCAATGAAACATTCCTCCTCCTTGGGTGAGTGGGACCTTGCTCCTCCCTTGGATTGGGATTGAAACTAATCACAAAGATGATGTCAAAATTCTTGGAAACTTAGAGATATATTGTATTCATAATTATGCTACTCAAAATCAACTTACATCAATGTTTGAAATTTATATTTATAATACATCACTCTCAATCTATTTGGTCAACTTTCCAAGAATATGGAATTATCTAACTATTTTCATGGGAGGTTTTATGCATAATTTAAATCCTCACATAATTTATCCACTTATCACACATTTCAAAAGACAAGTGTGAGAAAACATTATAATAAAATACGCATATTTAAATACTACTGCTCATCCCATTTTTTTAGGAACAAAACATGGGAGAGTGTTTTATTCAAGACTCATATTAAGATTCTACTATTAATTATCCCATTTGTTTAGGAGATAGGCATGGAATAATAATAAATGGATTTAACTGCTTTGAGATTTTAATTTTATTTGTTAAATATTTTTAATTGTCAGCATTCAGTCACTTTTATTTCCTTTCTAGAGTCCTAATGCCACTTTTTTAGTCTTAAAAAATAGAGAAATATGACCATTTGATTATTTTGGATTGTTGACATGTCACTTGGTCACAAAAAATTGGCTTTCTTCCTTCTCTAGAGCTACTACATGATAGTTAGAAGCTACCTAAAATAGTCTGGTGCAAGATTACCATACAAATCCCAAATTGGAATAGTTTGGCATTGTTCTAACTCTAACTCTATATGATGATTTTGAAGTCAAAATAGTCTAGAGTTAAACATGAAATACTTCAAATTTATTTGAAATCTATCTTGTTATTGGACTTTGTTTCAAAACTTAAATCTACATTTTTCAATGACTGATATGACTTATTTTTCAATATATCATATTTATATTTCAATAGATGTTAGAACATAAAGGACAATTTAGACCATATTGATTTATAAAGAAAAATTCAAGTATATACCCTATATTTTACCTTAATCAAGTTAGAAGTTATTAAATTACACCTAAATCCATTTTAAAACTAATCCACGAAAGAGAAAAAGTGTTAATTATTAGCTTTGGATGAGATACTTTGTGGTTTCATTGGAAGAACAAGATTACGAAAGAGGTTAGTCCATTATTAGTGAACATGAATTCAAAACAACTTACATGAACATAACATCTTAATTTTATCCCCTAGGGTGAGCTATGTAAAATAAGTAAGAAATACAAATTAGAAGACAAAAACTATGTTTATACCTTCCATGGAGATTTTCTTAAAAATTGATTTAAAAAGGTTGAGCTTGGCTAATAGGCTAGAAGTATTTAACAATGCTTACTTTCATATGTGGGCAGCATATCTCCTTATCTATATTTGATTCTTGACTTGGCTTAGCATGAGAATGTTGAAGCTCCTTGTATAATTTGGTAGAGTAAGTTTGCATAATGTTGTATCAATTTTTGAATAGTGATAAAAAAGCTAAATGTTAGGTCTTTTTACTGTAAATGATCAAAAAAGTCAAAATGAGTCATAATTGGTTAAGGTCATTTTATCCAAGTCAAAATTATTTGTCTAGAAAAATCCATCTTTACAAAGTCAAGTTGGTCATAAATACAAAAAATGTTGGCAATTATTTAAAGCTTTTTGTTTTACCTTAGTGGTTTCAAAAATTGCAAATGACCTAGTCAAATTTTGATGCCACTACCAACAGACTTATTGAAACTTGAGAGACATACAAACAATCTTATTAGAACCCAAGATGTTTGTCAATATTCCAGTAAAATTTTAAACTCATTGCTAATAAACTCATTAGAGCCTAGTAATATTGATAACACTCTTATTATATCTTGATAAAACTCTTATTAGATCTTGATAACAGTGCTAGAAACATGCTTGGAGCTCGATAACATTTCTATCACTCCACCCAGAACCTATAGCCAATGCAAACCCACTCATTGAATCCTAATTTATTTGCTTGCATCCCTAGTTTCAAGCCATTAATTTTGATAAATCCTTTGCACATGAGATAACATTTGTGGTTTTATTTTAACCATCATCCATTTCCCTTGTTTCTCACACTTTGACTACAAATTTTTTGACTTACTGTCTTCTACATCTTGTGTGCATCTCTTGTTCTTGCTCCTATTCATGCATTATAGTCTTCATCAAGTTTGGATCTTCTTGGTCAGTGATTAGGATTTGTGCCATTAAAGGATAAGGTAGGCAAATATTATTGATCCCATCCTATATTCCTTTACAATTAAGTTCACAAAGCTTTCTATTTTTTATTTTTTTGCAAACTTATCTAAAACCATATACCTAATTTGGGATCCTTTTTGCTTGGGCATTCTTCATATTTTTTTGAGGTTAAAAATCCATAATCAAATCTTAGTATTCCTCAAAACACCCTTGATTCATGACTACATTATAGGTAACACCCTTAAAATCCATTACTCTTGTGAACAACATCATTAAATCCCACCTTGCTTGTCTGCAAACCCATCAGGTCTTGGCTTATCTATGTGTATCCTTATCAAAGTATGATAGGCTTACTAACACTAATATTAGAACTCAATAGTGTTATTAGCATAACTCATTAAACCCAATAGTAGTGAAAACACTACTCACAGACTCTGATACCCCTATAAATAAATATGGTGGACTCCAACAGTTCCATTTGCAAATTTTTAAGAATCAATCTTTTTAGTTGAACACCCTCATAATTTCATCTTCATCGAGAGTAGTACAATGTATTATTTTCACTCGAATGGTGTTTCCCCTAGATGTCAACATCCAGGACTCCCATCAAGGGTACCCCAAATTAAACTCCCCCAAAAAAGGTCCCATAAGGAGAAGAAGGCTCAAATATGAAGTACTAGTTTTAAGGTATTATTCCCCCATCCCATATGGACTCAAATATTGAGAACATAATAAATATTGATTTAGGTCACATCGACATGAAGGACTTTTAGAATAGAATCAATGGGATCCATAAAATAGATTATGGCCAAAGCATACATGATAGTGGTTTGGCACAAGTAGCTACATTCCCAACCATAGTATAGTGTCCAAAATAGGTATTAACTATATATGAACACTATGAGCCCAAAAAGAGAGAGGTTAACAATTAAAAAGGATAATATGTTATATGCTTAGCACTAGATTACATTGATAAATTACTTCAATTTCTATAAAGAGAATACTTTCTTGATTTGACTCCTACTTTTGCTCAGCAATTATGGGAAGATAACATGAATTCTTATGCAAAATGGGTGAGCAAATAATGGTTGAAAAAACTTAAATATATTACAACAAGACTTCCAAAGAATATTTTCAAATTTGAATTCATGAATGAATTCAATGATATGATCACACTCTTGCAC
Organism: Torreya grandis; assembly: GCA_037957365.1. Lineage (NCBI taxonomy): Eukaryota > Viridiplantae > Streptophyta > Pinopsida > Cupressales > Taxaceae > Torreya > Torreya grandis. Next base: position 3,005,270 of record JARHVA010000638.1, on the reverse strand, counting down.
AAAGTAGAGGAAACCACAACTGTAAGCAACTTCCAGACTTAGATGTATAAATATATATGGATTATTCATCAAAATAAGTAATATATCATTTGGGGACAACTCATTAATAATTCAATCCATAATTAGTTGATGGTAGTTAAAATAACTTCCAAATTATTCATGACTTCTTATCTTATCTATGTAGTTGCTACGAGAATATTTTACAGTAGGTTGAGTAGGGTAGGAGGCATCGAGACTACAAAATTATATGGATTTTATCCTCAACTTACTCTAAAATAAAGTACACACCACTTTCAAAGATTAAATGATGCATTCCTATAACATGTGATTCAAATACTTGAGTAAGATCCATATAACATGATGATATATGTAGAGGCATCAACAAATATTTCCAAATGGGGATATTGGTTTATATAATTTCCCACCTTCACTTATCTACATATTTATGAGTGTGAGTTGAGACCATATATTCTCCCAAGATATGTTAATAACAAATGGGTTTTGATTGAATTGGTAAGAAAATTGGTTGAGACTCACAAGTTCTTATCAAATAAAAACAAAGTTTGAGTAAATTTTCCTATCTCTATAGGTAGATACATGTGTGTATAGTGGCAAAAGCTAAATATATTGAAGAAGAATGACATGTGTTACCATGAGCAAATTTGAAAGTAGGCCTTATTTTGATATAAGAGGCTTAGTGACAAGTATTATTGGTTCTTCATATTAGCATGTGCCTTATTTTGAGGATTATTGGTTGGATTATGATGATGAAATAGATGTGAGAATATAGATTTACTCATGGTTCACAATAAAATATGTCATTGCATATGACATTATGAAAGTCTCAAAGAATATAGTGGATGTTAAAGACACTTTGGACACTATTTATGATAAATAAATAATTGAATCGGAACCATTCCCTAAGGTTTATTGGAATAAGAAGGACTATACTTCACTTATGAGCATAACTCAAAGTGTGCTTGACAGAACATTGAGATGATTGAAAAACAAGGGATTCAATGTTGATAAAGTAGGGTTTCCAATTCCACTAAAAGAAATTCAATTGGGGAGCATTCATAGGTAACAATAATCTAAATTTGGGATGTAAGAAGCAATCAGTGTAAGCAAATACACTATAGAGGTAGAAGAAGAGCCTAAATTTTTGATTATTATAGATGTTTCTCTAGTTCATAGGCCCCTCAAGCTAAAAATAAAAAGGTTAGGAGAAAAATCTTCTTGTTCTCCTAGTATTTCTATTTCTGAGCATATTTCTCTTGATAGTTTTGCTTAGTATGAAACATTAGTAGCAAATATTACTTATCAATTTCATGCATATAATACTTCATTATTACTTCCACCCTCTACTTCTTTTCAACTTATACTTTTTTGCCTCCACCTCCTCTGCAAGATTCTAAATTGCCTCTTGTATCTTTACCAAAAACTTTTATTGACATAGTATAAAAAGAGAAAGATGAAATAGTATCAAAAAAAATCCAAACCTCAAAAATTATTCTTCCTTCTCTTGATATTCTAACAAAGTTTGATTATGCCCAAGTAAAAACAACCTCTTTTTAATGCAAACATTCTTGATTGGTTAGATGAGGTAGTAAAGAAAATAAAGAAAATTATTGATCTTAGAGAAATTGATTTCAATACCCAAAATTATATCAAGAATAATCATAGATAATAAGGGAGATAGATATGAAGAAGTAGTGGTTCTTCTACAGAAAAGGAAAAAGACAGTGTCAATGCCTCAGATTATTAGATCTTGAAAATACATTTGGAGAAGGCTACAAGGGAAGGAATGAAATAAAACATTCAATCAATAATTTGTACCTTATTCAAAAATATGGATCATGATAAGGTGACCAAATATCAACTTAAATAAAAAGTTGAGCAATTAATAGCAATAATTCAAAAGTTGATAAAACTAATTCAATCTTCTTCTTCAACTTTTCATCATATTTCTAATATAGAAACACTAAATGTTATAGAATAAATTAGTCATATGTTCAAGGCTACAAAATAATGGTCTGATAAAATTTGATAGCATGGTTTTGATACTATTCATATGGTAATGACCATATGTTCTGAAATCTAGTTAGAATATGATCAGGTAACTGAAGCTAAAGACAAGTATGATGAGAAGGTATAGAAATGGGATGAATTGCTTCCCAAGTTGAAATATTTTTCCTATACTTGTCCTGATGACCTCATTCAAGAAAAATTTATTAAAAAAGAAGTTGTATACCTCATAGAATTTCTAGGGGCTGCTAAGTTTAGAATCTGTATTATCAAGGAAAGCATTAAAAAAATAATGATTCTAAGTCAATAAGAGGTGATGATCTCCTTAAAATAATGGGAGGATTAGGGAAATTGAATTGCACATACACTGGTGATGATAGGAACATGGTTTTTAAGAAATTCATTATCAATCAATTCAAAAATAATATTGAGGAAAATATGACTCCCAAAAATGTATTTGATTACGGATCAATTAGAAGTTGATTAAATATCAAAATAATTTGGATAATCTCAATACAATGTCAAATAAACTTCAAAAAGCAACTCAAGAGAAGTTAGATCTACATTGTGATGTAGAGATAGCTTATGCATATCTAAATGGCCCGAATGAAGATAAAGTGCTTGAAATCCTATTAAATGTCTGATGAATATTAGAAGAAGAAGCCACAACCAAAAAAATCAAAGATACATATTGTCCTTAGTGATGAAGAACAGGAATAGCTCGTCATCAAATTTTGACTAGTTTCCCACTTTGAGCTTTTTGAGTCATTTTTGTAAAATTTCATTTGCATATTTTTGTAATAGTAATTTTCACATTGTATATTTCCTTTACAAATTTCAAGTCATGAAAATTTGTCAATGCATTTTTATAATTTATGTAAATTTGCTATTGTACCTTTTCAAGTCATATAAAAACACCAACACATTTTTTTGCAAATTTTTTATTGTACTTTTATAAGTTTCTAAAAGGAAAAAATAGTTGTTACATAGTGTAACCACCCATTTAAACCTATAAATACAATTTGAAGGATAATTTTTAAGGGTTCTTGATAGTTGTACTTTTCTAGCAAAACAAAGAAAGATGAGATTATATCTGCAGCTTAAAGACAATCAATATAAGGATGAATAATGCAAACTCTGTATTCAAAATCTCTTTATGGACAATGTCTATGTGTACATCCATATATATTTGATTATTTTCATTTGAAATGTTGCTAATATTATGATTAATTAGTCAAAAACATAGGGATTTTTCTATAGAATTTATTTTTCAATCTACATTCTTAATTTTTGTAAAATAGTGAAACCTTGGTGGGGTGAAAATTCTAATTTTTACAAGAAAGTACAAGATAGTTTTCATATTCTTGTAGATAGTTATTTTGAGGTATGTTTCATGTTCTTATGAACATATTATGTCTTTCTTACAAATTAAATGATAAAGGTTTCCTTTTAGTAAAATGATCTTCTTTCTTGACATTTCTAGTAAGTCTCTGAATTTGGCCCACTGGAATTGTTATTCTCCTATATCCCTTTCTTATATTGATTTATTTTCATATTCTCTTTATATCACCTTTTTGTAGTTTATAGTTAAAAGTAATACCCTGATAAAAATCATTTTTGTTGTAAATGGTTTCCTTTACCACATCCTTTTTAGTTTTCAATTAAGGTAGCTCTGCTTGCTAATAGGAGAATGACTTTGTCCCATGACTGTTGACTTAAAATATTAATTTGTCATCTTAAAAAAAATTCATGCCAATAGGTTTTGGAACCCACCACAGGGCATGTTTTTATAACATTTATGCAACCCACATTTTGAGATCTTAGTTCATATGACTTTGCCATCAACTCAAGGACCACTTTATCAACCTAAACTAGATTTGAAATAGTCTACACAGTTGGATATTATTTCACACATCAGCCAACTTGCTTTGGATTTTTATGAAGTTTATGTAACTCAATTTCAAATTATTTAGATAATTTTGAATCATGAATTAGATCATGTAGAAATAGTAGAAATAATTTTTGAATGAAGGGAAGCCCATAGAGATTGACAAGTAGTAGTAGTCAAAATCAACAAACATCATTCATGACCATTTTAGATATTCAAAACCTTGATCATCAACTTGGATTGAACTGGATAGAGGCCGTATAAGAAGACATTCCTTCAAGTCTTCAAAACTAGCTTGAGATAATAAATTAATTTACATTCAATTCAATATTGTCCCCACAATGATAAACATAGAAGAAGACCATGTCACCATTATTCGAATAAATGATAAAATTATTTCAAGAAGACAATCATGAAGAGCAGTTTATATAGTTGCTCAAAGAGTTTTTACAATAAGAATTTCTTATAATGACCATTCAAACAGTCCAAGATCCAGTAATTCAACCAAATATTGATTGGTTTAGTGAGACACAGGAAGATATTTTATCGAATTTGAGAGTATTTATGTGAGATAATAGAACTATTTTAGTACAATTTCATAGAGTTGTTGAAGTATTAGAAGAAGAAAAATATCCTACCATTTTTGTACAAGGAGATGAAGCATTAGCTACATGTAGAGTTCAACAAAGGGGATTACATCAAAGAATTATTCAATTCAAACTAGTGCCTCATCAATAGCAAATCTATCAAAACTGGTGGAGAGAAGATTCACCAGAGACAATAAATTGAAGGGTGAAATTGATCCTTTTTATCAACTGCTAGAAAATTCTATTTTCAAGTTGAATCATGATTAGAAAAGTAAACTTTAAAAAGTAGTCAATCTTCCCATGACTCTTAATAAAGGTAAACCATAACAAGGAGGAACAACCATCAGTCAAGTAATTGTTTTACAATGTGTTATTATCCCATTACAAGTAGTCTTTCCAATTATAGTTCAATCTTGGGGTAAGATAATTGGTTCATTAGCTTTGAGACAATTACATGAACTTCTGTAAGGTTCACAAAAAAAATTCTAAAATTTTCAGGTGATGGTAAACAACATCCAAATGAACATATTATTGCTTTTTTTATAACATGTAAAATTTTATGAGTTAAATAAGAAGATATTGTAATAAGTTTATCCATTAAAACACACTAAAATGGAGATGTAGATTAGTTTTATCATCTTCTTCTAGGAGTAATAACCAATTAGAATGATATGAAAACCAAGTTTAAAAATATATTCAAACTAGAAAAAGATGTAGATGCATTATTAACTCAACTCATTTAGATGAAGAAATAAGATTATGAACCTACGAGGGATTTCATATCTAAATCCAACAAATCCATGCATAAAATATGAACAGCTGTTAAGCCAACAGATGAGAGTCAAAAATCCTTCTTTATTAATTCTCAATTACTAGAAGTGAGTTATCAGTAGAGAAGGGATAGAGTAGATGATTTGAATGCAACCCAAGAGTTATCTATTGATGTTAAAGATTATATGATAATGGCTAAAAAACTAAAGAAGGATCCATCAAAAGGTAAGACATAGAATTCAGGTCAATCTTTAACTGAATAACTTTTACAAAAAATGGCTAATGATATAATAGCTTTGAAAAAGTAACTACCTCACAAAACCATCATTGCTTCTTATCAACACATTCCCAAGATAAATTGTCTTTTTAATGGAATCATTCTCAATTACAAGCTTTGTAATAAAATATTTCTTTGCAAGCTCCTCCACAACAAAATATAAATCCACTAGTGATTGTCATTTTGGAAATAGAATAAATATTTGAGTATGAAGAAATTGAAGAAAAATGAATTGGAAAATCTAGATCCTCAAGAATGTGAAATTGAAGAATCTATTGATGACTTCATAAATATGTTCCTGGAATAAAATTTAGATGAAGATGATTATGATGACAATGTTGGAGATATAAAAAATTAGTCATTCTAAGCCTTTGAAAGGAATATGAGATCATGGAAATAATTCCTTACACTAACTTAGAGAGGAAAATATGCAAACTAATTTGGACTTGTTGTAGATTTAAAATAAACACATACAACTTAAATTAATAACATACCATAACACGTGATTACATGGGTAAAACCCTTATAAAATAAAAACCTCACATTCCAAAGTAGCTCTATGTATTATTGATAATCAACACCAATTACAACACACTTGCAGAGTGTTTCTAACTATTTTTTGCTTTTCTACATTCAAAAGATGAAAGAAACTAAGATAAATGGTCTAGGGTTAGATGTTACCTAGATGAGGGCTGTGCACCGTTATCCAGACGTTGTAGGGACTCCTCTTTGGCTGTGGAGGATGACACTTGCAGAAGAAAGAGACTTAAACAAAGAGATTGTTAGATGGATGTAAGGTGGACTGCCAAGCAAAAGCTCGGTCCCAAAAGTACAAAGACTTCCTTGTGGGATGACAGTCCACTATTAATAAGTAAAAGTGTCAGAAATAAAGAAATGACAAATGACTAGCAAAGAGGAAATTAGCTAATGCGTACCTGCTGTCTGCTGTCAGTTTGCCACAGTCACCGACGTCAATTTTTTTGTCGGCATCAGTTTGGTTAAGGTTGTCGACGTCGATTAGTCTATCGATGTCTGTAGGGGCAATGGGCCTGGAGTCCGACGTCAGTCGGGGTAATGGTCTTGGATAGGGTCTAGACAGGTTTTTGGTTGATGGAATGGTCTGTGGTAGTTTGGGAGTCTGATAGTTTGTGCAGGGTTTTGCAGGGTAGGGAATAAGGTCTGAGGAAGGAGTCAGGTAGGGGATAAGGTGTCAAAAGGAGTGGGAGTATGAAGAAGGCTTCTCAGCCTTCTTAGGGAGATGTAGACACCTAAAAAGTGTCTAACCCTTGGTCTTCCTCTCTCCCCTTGGTCCCTTGCCACTTCGACTATCCCTAACCTACCTAGGTCTTATTAATTGAAAATAAACATCTATTTTTAATTAAATAAGGCCCCTTTTTCCCTCTCCTTGCCACCTTGCCACCCTAGGATACCCTCCTTGGATCCCCTTTATTCCCCACATGGCCATTTAATGCCTTAGACTCCCATTCCAACCTCTCCTCTCGCCCATTTAACCCCCGTCGACCGTTTCATCCTCGCATTCATTTGACCCGGCCGTTGGGAAACGGATAAAAAGCTATTTTTAGCCTTTCTCCGGCCTTTCAGCCACCGACGTCGGTCAGCCTTCGGCCGACGTCGGTGATATTGCCGGCGTCGGCACCCTTCATAACGGTTTTCTTCACCGTTATCTCTGTCTCTATTCTCTCTGGTTCCTTCTTGGTTTCTCTTCACTTCTCTGCATCTCTAACTCTCGCATCCCGACTCTTGAATCTCTGGCATCAAACCCTTGTATCAGCAATCTCTCTACCAATCAATCTGACTCTCTCTCCCTCAGGTACACAGCAATTTTCTACAGGTGAACAACAGGGAATCTTCGTCAGCAACAGGCTTCACATCCGGCAACACCAGCAACAAGATCAACACCTTCTTCAGCAGGGCACAGGTATGTTGTACTCTGTTTGTTTTTATGCTTTCTAGTCATTTATAAACTAGATTTAGCTCTTCTTCCCCTCAGTCCTGACTGTCACCCAGACCCAGATTCCTATCTCCTTGATTGTCCTCCTCTACCCTTCTGCTCATTTGGCTCTTTTGCACCTCTGCCTAAGACCATCCACAGACCCGTCCATCAGACTCAGACCCGTCCACAGACCAAGACTCGACCAGAACCTGCCTAAAACCCCGTCTAAGCCTATTGCCCCGACCGACGCCGGTCATTACCCCCACCGACGTCGGCAGACTAACCGACGTCGGCAGACCCGACAACCGATGCCGGTAGGACCACCGACGCCGGCGACTGTGACCAGCTTGACAACTTCTTCCAGGTAAGCCTTTGCTTCCTTTTCTCTTTCAGTTTGTTATCATTTCAGTCCTTTTTAGCATTCTATCTTTTTATCAGTCACTTATCTTATCAAAACAGTGGGTTGACCTCCCTTAAGGAAGTTCTCATACTTCTGGGAACAGGCTTTTGCCTGGCAACCCACCATCTATCTATCTAACGCCTTTTCTTGTCCAAGTTCTTTTTCTTTGCAGGTGTCATTCCTCCACAGCCAAAGAGGAGTGCCCACAAGCGTCTGGATTTACGGTGCGCAATCTTTAGTCCAGGTACTTCCCAAGCCTTGTCCATTACTTTTTAGTTTCTTCTTCCTTTATGATCTGAAAAGCAAATTTTGAGTAGAAACAGGAGAGAGTCAGGGCTGGTCTGGTTGATAGCTGGGTCTAGTCTGGACTACAGTACTTAGAAATAGTAAAAAGAGAACTAATTACTGATGCTTTCTAAACTACTAAAATAAAAGGATAAAAGAAATACTTATCTCTTGCTTGGAGCAGAGCTGGAGGTGTACATGCTTGTTGCTAATGTAGAAGAATCTCTGCAAAGAGGTAGAGTGACTAATGCAGAGTCCCTGTAGCCTATGATGCTTAGTGTGCATCTGAGAGAGAGAGATAGAGACAGGTCAAAGTCTAGGCACAAGAGGATTTTTGCATTCAGAGGCAGAGAAGTCAAATTCTGAGTTGTTTTAAGCGATCAACATTGGTGATCCCACCAGTGTCGCCCGACTGGTAACCGATGTCAACAGCTAGAAAAATGGAAAAAAAGCTAAAATTAGCCTTTCGCTCGTTCCTTCGTCTACCGAGTTCAGTGGTCATGGTAAAACGGTTGAAGGTGGGTTTAATAGGCATGGGGAGGGTTGAAATAGGTCATAAATTGGTCATAGGGTGATGGGAGGCATCCAAGGGGAGGTGAGGTGTCATGGGTGATGTGGCAAGGGGGTTTTTAATTTAAAATAGTTAATTTATTTTAAATTAATAATCGTGTGGGTTAGAAATGTTTAGGAGGGGATCAAAGGGACCAAGGGGGAAGATGAGCAAGAGTTAGACATGATTTTGGTGTCTACATTTGCCCTTTTTTGTCTTGTTGGTTATTCTTGACGAATTGTAAGACAAAAATAGGAGTGAGTTACCCCAGGTATGGGAGAAGGTCTTTTTTGTCCTATTGGTTATTCTGATGAACTGCAAGACAAAAATAGGAGAAGAAGGTTACCCCAATAATGGGATGAGGTATTCCCCCTCAAAGTGGGAGTCGAGGGAAGGGAACCTAAAATCGAGTGTTGATTTGATAGAGAGTGGATGGGTATGGTGAAGATGGGGTGTGAACGTTGTAATAGTTGAGATTGCATGTATACCACTTCACGAGATGGTTAGGTCAAATTGTCACAGGTCAAGGATCGAGGAGTGCCAAAATTGAAATAATCAGGCCCCAGCATTTAGTCATAGCTGATTGGGTTATTCGATCCAAGCTGTAGCTCCAAAGTTCATCGTGTTCTAGGTATCCCGAGCTCAAGAAGTGCTCCTAGAAAACACGAAAATGTCACAAGTAGTGGGGATCAACTTGCTTGCGATCCTATACTTGTGAGGGTTGAAATGTAGGTTGCAAACAATTTTTCTAACCATTCGTGAGGTAGCATACATGCAAAAACAACCAAGGCAAAGTCGTCTTGGAAGTGGTCGCGGTCGGAGGAGATAGTCGAGATCTCCAAGGTCAGTGGTCGAGGATAGACAAAGGAATGGCCGAGCTAACCTCAAAAGACCCCATGTCAACTGAGTGTTGCCTACATAGCCCCTGTGGTTAGGGGCCTCATGCCAATGTAGTTCAGGCTAAGAGGAAAAATGGTTGATGATTGGTTTGGACTAGGTTAAGTCATGGTTTAAAAGGTAATATGGTTTGTCCATCAGATAGATGAACAAACAGATGTGGTCAAGCTAACCCCAGAAGATGTCATGTCATCTGAGTGCTGCCTACATAGCCCTTATTGTTAGGGCCTTAGACCAATGTAGTTTAGACTAAGAGGCAAAATGGTTGATGATTGGTTTGGACTAGGTTAAGTCATGGTTTAAAAGGTAATATGGTTTGTCCATCAGATAGACAAACAAATGGATGTGGCCAAGCTAACCCCAGAAGATGTCATGTCATCTAAGTGCTGCCTACATAGCCTTTGTTGTTAGGGCCTCAGACCAATGTAGTTCAAATGAGGAGTTAAATTCGGTTGATGATTGATTTGGTTATGATAAAAGGTTTAGCACTTCCCATATGTCTAAGGGTATGTGCTTGAAATGATGAGGGTAAGAAGATGCTATAGCCTTTTCCATATTGTGCAATGGTGTATTCTGTAACATTGATGAGTGGTCTTTCATCCCTAGAAAGTGTCCATATCAGTGATGGATGTATGCTAAAAATGAATTGAGTCAATTTATGCTTCAGCAAGTAATGGTTTATGCTTAACATAAATTGTGTGGTCGATAGTTTCCATGTGTATTAGTGTCCATAGAAACTATGTGAAATGGACTATGTCATGTCAGAGGTCTGAAAATGTTTGGGTTGGTTTGGTGTGGTTGGCAATGATTTGGTTGAATGTGACCAAATTGAAAAAGGAAGTGAAAGGCATTGTGCCCTTTCATTGACACGGACCATAATGATAGCATGGGCAGGGGTTGTTAGAAACAAAAGCCCTGTTCATGCATTACGTTGTGGACCACTGGTTGTGTTAGAGAGGTAATCGAATCACTTTGACATTAAAATGAGCTTGAAGTCCCTTGAGTAGGTGATATGATATGTGAGGATAGGGTAACCCTTTTAGTAGGGATAACCTTGCCCCTTTTTATAGGAGACCCTGAGATGACTACAAGTCAAGTCCATGACTTTTTTTTTTTGGCAGACTGATCAATGCGGGAAGTCTACATAGAGATGTCATTTTGTTTTGTGGTCATTTGTGAAGCTGATCGATATGGGAAGCTTCTATGAAAGTGTTTTTTGTAGCAAGATTAGGCATAGCCATCCTTCGAGGGAGTGGTCTATATTTTTGCTTTATATATATAAGGGCTTTGAATAGCTATCCTTCGAGAAAGCAGTCTATTAGCTACAGCAATGATAGTACATCTGTCCTTCGAGGGAGTAGTCTGCTTTTAGAGTTTGTGACCTTTTGATATTTTGACATCCAAATTTATTTTTGACAGAATTTTGAGTCATGGACAAGACTATAGAAGTTCAAGGGCTCCCTTTTATTAGGACAAAGCATTCATACTTTATAAAAGGGTTACATAGGGGTTGTTTAGGGGAATAGGGTTGAAAGGAATAAGGATTAAGAGGATCGGGATTGCTCAAGGGATGAGCTCAAGTTAAATGTCAAGTGAGCGAGTACTCGACTAGTAGAATGGTCACAGATGCAAGGCATTAAGGGGCTTAGTTTCTAGCTGGTCTTTGAAAGAAGATGGACGATAAGTCCCTGATCTATGCTTGTGCGCTATGATGTAAGGTATGAGCCAATTAGGAGCAAACTTGCCTCATTTGCTTCTTTCCAAATTGGTCACATGTTGAAGATGATTAAGAAGTTGGTTGATGTTTGGTCAAGGTTTGGTCAGTTGATGTTTGGTCATTGTTTGGTTGGTTGATGTTTGGTCAATGCTTGGTCGATGTCATGATTAAAAGGTTGGTTGATGTTTGGTCAAGGTTTGGTCAAGGTTACGATAGTCAGGGTAAGGTCAAATTCCCCCAGTTGCTAGGGAGAATGTTTGACAGATTTAGTTTGAGAGGGTGAGATCTTGATCTGCCAGGTTGGAGGTAGGAATCTCAAAATCACAGATGGTAACAGAGGAGATGGTTGGTAATGATTTGATTAAAGTGGCTAATAGTTGGGGGTCATCAGGCTGGACCTCCATCGATTATAAGGCTTGGATCAAAGTTTGATGATGTTGTGGAGAGTTTTATACAAGATCATACAAAGACATCTTCACAGGGGTCGTGTGGTGAGGTTGTTTCACCACGGAGTTAGGGATTGTCTTTAAGGATGCTGGTCGAGATGTGCCCAAGACAGTAATCTTGGGTTTTGGTTATGGTGAAGGCTTGGTAGATGGGGATGTCCAAGGGATAGAAACATGTCTTTTCCCTTTATCCTTTTGGGTTGGTGGGCTGGTGGTCAAGTTGACTGTGTTGATTTTGAGTAATGGGGTTAAAGGCGGTGGAGGGACCATAGTCTGGTGTTGAGATCTTGATTTAGGTGATGATGTTTGTGAGGCATGTGATGGTGTCAAAGATTTGGAAAAGGGGCAGTCAAGAGGATCCTTAATGAAAAGGGTATCCTTTTTTTGGTGTTGACAAATGACAGCTTTAAGAGCACAACAACGCTCAGTGTCATGTCCCAGTGTGCGATGATAGTGACAAAATTTAGGGTTGTCGAATCAAGATGGTCTTTATCTGAGAGTTGATGAGTGTGAAGGTGAGGAGGTATGGGAATCATGGGACGATGTTGAAGGTTTGTTGATAATATGGTCAAGAAGAAGGGTGTATTTCTCCAAGCGTTGGTGAATGACAACCTTGAGGGCACAACAATGCTCAGTGTCATGTCTCGGCGTGCGATGATACACACAAACTTTAGTGTCATCGAACCAGGGTGGTTTTGGTCTAAGAGATTGGTATGGTTTAAGAGGTGGAAGATTGATGTGAGAAAACTGCAATAATTGTCGTAACAGCAAGGCATAAGAACTCACCAATGGGTCTGTGTGTTTTGTTGCAGTAGGGGTTGATGACTTTTGTTTTGGAGGCGTAGGAGGCATTGGTCATTTTGGAGGAAATATATGTTTAATGGGTAAAGGGGATAATGGAGGCAATTTTCCTCTGTGAGGTGTTGGAGTAGGAAGCACTCCTATTAAGGTGGATGGATGTGGGCCCAAAATAGCGGGCAATGATGAAGGTGGGGGAGGAATTCTCCAGTGTGGTTTAGTGGCCTTCTTTGGTTTGGTTTAAGGGCCACTATTGTGTGAGGTAAGATTAGATATGGGGCAAACACCAAGAGATTTAATCTCTTTTGGCATGGTGGACGCCTGCGTGGGTTTGGGTTCAGATGTGGACAGAGGTGAGTGATATGTAGCGATCTCAGGCAAAAGGCAAGAGAAAATCGTCACTGTGTCTTCCTCGGTCGAAGTGGGTGAAGAGACAGGGTCTTCTCTTGGTGGAAAATAAATTGGAGAATGTGGCTCCTCAAGAGGGTACAGGGCAGGGATGATTGTGCCTTCTACTTGTGGTTGAGGAGTAGGCAAGGTAGGGTCCTCCATTGGTAGGAGGAAGGATGAAGGTGGGGCTAATGGCATTGGTATGGTTGAAGCGTCCTCCAATATAAGAGAGGTCGATGGAGAACTAATAGGAGAAGAAGGCTCTTTTACCTGTGATGGATGAATAGGAGAATAAAGCTCTTCTACCTATGGAGGAGGTTGGTCAGGGATAAGAGGCGAGACTGTGTTGACCGTGCGTATATCATGCTCTTGGGAGCTATCGGCCATGGTCTGGACATTGTTTTGGCTAGGAGGATGGTTAAGAAAAGGTTGTTTGAATATATCGATGTTTTGGTTGGGTGGCATGTTCAGGTTATCCAAAACAAGATCTCCCTTATCTATCATGTCTTGGACAATGTTCTTGAAGGTTCGGTAGTTGTTTATGTCATGGCCTTGGACACGGTGATAGTGACAGAAGTCGTTTTCCCTATACCATGTAGGGATGGATTTTGAGGAGTCAAATTGAGGTGGTCAGATTGGAGGGAGATTGAGGACCCCCTATTTGACAAGTTTATCCAAAATGGAAGCATATGATTCTCCTATAGGAGTATACTGACACTGTATGTACCATTCTTGGAATTGTTTGGTGATGCTTTGTGATGTTGAAGGTTGAGGTTGGTCGGTCATTATCGAGGATGGTGATCTAATGACCACAGTGTTTGCCACTCCTTTGGACTTGGAGTGGGAAGAAGAAGGTCTGGAAGAAGAAGGGTCATCGGTTTTTGCATTGGTATTACTCAATTTGACCCTATTTTCTTCAATAGCGCAGAGTTCAAGCTTTCGAGCCATGGTGAAAGCTTCATCAAAAGTGCGGAATGTTTGAACCTGCAAGGTGGATGAGATGTGTGTGGCACATGCTTGAGAGAAGAGCTCAATGAGCTCGGGTTGAGGTAAAGGGAAGGAGAGTTGGTTGATTAAGCCTCTCTAACAGGGGACGAAATTGGCTATGGATTCGTCATCAAACTGCCTGATAGAGTATAGGTCCATGATTGAGACCTTTTTGGTGATATTGATAGAAAAATGGTCAAGGAAAAGTTGGGCTAGCTAGGTGAATGAAAAGATAGAGTGACTGGTGAGAGAGATGTACCAGTCGAGGGCAGCACCAAAAAGCGACATGGGAATGTGCATAGCAGTAATGCATCATCATGTGCTATCAGGTAACAAGCATGTCTGAATGCTCATAGATGCTGTTGTGGGTCTTCCTTACTCTAGAAGCGAGTAAACTTAGGAAGTTCCCATTGACTGGGATATGGCCGGATTGGAACGGAGGGATGGATGGGTTCATTGCAAATTTGGTCATATGAAAGGACATTGCTTGAACCAAAAATGGAAGCCTCAAGATTAGACATTTTGTCCATCAACATTTTGATTAGGTTAGTTGATAGATTTGCAGGTGGGGTACCCCCTAAGTTGTAAGGCGCTTGGAAGGTGCTAGGAGGGGCGTATGACGTAGTCGGTTGTGCTTGTATAGGCGCAACATATTGATAACTAGTCATTGGGATAGATGTGGAAGCCAAGGGGACTTGTGCCATGGAGTTGAAGGGCACAAATTGAATAGGGGCCACCAAAGGTGGTTGAGGGGTGGCAGCACTAGTTGAAGGGTAGGTAGTTACTCTTGTGTTGATAGGGGTAAGAGTAGGCGGGATGGAGACAACCAAATTTTGGAAAGGGGTAGAATTTTGTTGAATAGTCTGTGGTTGATGGGGGGTTGAAACCCCAATGGAAGTGGGCCTTGAGATAGAAGGAGAAGCCACACTTTGAATATTAGTCATGGTCAGGTTGATGGTCGAAGCAAAGGCCAGAGTGGTCATGGGTTGGGTAGCGGACGTTGTCGATATCATTGTCGCTTCAGTTAAGGAGGTTGGCATCCCATAGACTGGGTTGCCTGAAGAGTCTCGCATTTGGCTTCTTGTGAGATAATGTTAAAGGGCCTTGACATTGATGTCAAGGAACCTTTCGAAGTCTTGATCCCCTTCGAGAACAATAGATGGTCGCGTCAGGGTTGGTCGGGCAGGAGTATGTTCGGTCTCCGAATGATACTCCATTAGAGGACTAGTTATGGAGGGTGAAGGCGGAAGCAGTTGTTGCCTCGCATGGTTGACAAGAGTCCTAGTTTGACTACGTGTCAAAACCATTCAAAGCAAGAGGTTCAAGTTTCAGAAACTGTGTTTTTCAGTCTCAAGAAACCAGAATGGGTGTTGGACAGCAAGAAAGTTGAGTTTTAAGCTTGCTATTTTTGAAAAGAAGAATTTGGACAGTGACCGATGTCGGTAGAAAAACTGATGCTGGTGAAACAGGTTGCCGATGTCGATCAGATAACTGATGCCGGCAAAGAAAGGTTGCTGACATCGGTGGTAAAATCGATGTCGGTTACTGTGTTTTCCAGAAACTTAGAGAGTTTGAAAGTTTTTGGAAAAGAAGAAGAAAACGTCCTCACTAGCTCAAAAAACAAGATAAAATAGAGAAGAAGATGAAGACAAACAGACCCTAAACATTAAATCCTAAGAATAAACTTTTAGAATCATGTTGGCTTATGCCTTAGAGTGTGTTTGGGAAGTTGGCTTGTAGAATGGGTCCTAAAAGATGTAGTCTAAAGTTAGTTTTAGGTTAGTTTCGGTGCTCAAGAGTCTATGTTAGGTTCTGTACATGGCCTGGTGCTAAGGAGCAAGCTCCCCTCACTTCACGAGCCCAGTGATAAGCTGGTCTCACTTAGCTAGTATATACTTCCCCTAGAGTTTATCCTCTGCCAGAGAACAGAGTGGGCTTTCCCCTTAGTAGTGAAGTCCAAGTAGGATTGCCAGGAAGGGTAAGGTATCCGCTAGGTGATGAAATCTTAGTTGGACCTTGTCTCAAGTGTGTTTAGATGTTTGAGTTTGTGCAAGTGGTTTGTATGTGTAACATAAGTGGCTTACGCTTTATTCATGATGCGGTTTTAATTACTAGATGTGTGGACTAAATATGCATTCAATCAGAAATGAGATGAAATAGATTTTAAGCACAAGTAGAAATGTGTGTTCGGATGAAAACAAGTTGAGAAAGGGTTGAAGAGTATGAGTTGACTAGTCTAAGATGCAAGAAAGAAAGAAAAAGAAGGATTATTTTTAACTTTGTTAATGGTGTTTTTTGGAAGAGATAAAGGAAAAGGATGCAAGAAGAGACCTAATGCACCTATATGAAAAGTTTGTTTTTAGAAGAAAAAGTATGGACCCAAGAAAGACTTCTAGGGTCCCAACAGGCGTGCCAGAATGTTTCTAACTATTTTTCACTTTTCCACATTCAAAAGATGAAAGAAACTAAGATAAATGGTATAGGGTTAGATGTTACCCGGATGAGGTTTGCGCACCGTTATCTAGACATTGTAGGGGCTCCTCTTTCGCAGTGGAAGATGACACCTGCAGAAGAAAGAGACTTAAACAAAGAGATTGTTAGATGGATGTAAGGTGGAATGCCAAGCAAAAGCTCGGTCCCAAAAGTGCAAAGACTTTCTTATGGGATGACAGTCCACTGTTAATAAGTAAAAGTGTCAAAAATAAAGAAATGACAAATGACTAGCAAAGAGGAAATCAGATAATGCATACCTGTTATCTGCTGTCAGTCTGCCACAGTCATCGACGTCGGTTTTTTTGCCAGCATCAGTTTGGTTAAGGTTGTCGACGTCGGTTAGTCTACCGACGTCGGTAGGGGCAATGGGCCTGGAGGCTAGCGTCAGTTGGGGCAATGGTCTTGGACAGGGTCTGGATAGGTTTCTGGTTGATGGAATGGTATGTGGTAGTCTAGGAGTCTAATAGTTTATGCAGGGTTTTGCAGGGTAGGGAATAAGGTCTGAGGAAGTAGTCAGGCAGGGGACAGGGTGTCAAAAAGAGTGGGAGTATGAAGAAGGCTTCTCAGCCTTCTCAGGGAGAGAGTCAGGGCTAGTCTGGTTGATAGCTAGGTCTGGTCTGGTCTACAGTACTTAGAAATAGTAAAAAGAGAACTAATTACTGATGCTTTCTAAACTACTGAAATAAAAGGGTAGAAGAAATACTTATCTCTTGCTTGGAGCAGAGCCGGAGGTGTGCATGCTTGTTGCTAATGTAGAAGACTCTTTGCAAAGAGGTAGAGTGACTGATGTAGAGTCCCTATAGCCTATGATGCTTAGTGTGCATCTGAGAGAGAGAGAGAGAGATAGGTCGAAGTCTGGGTGCAAGAGGATTTTTGCATTCGAGGGCAGAGAAGTCGGATTCCAGGTTGTTTTAAGTGACGGACGTCGGCGATCCCATCGATGTTGACCGACTGGTAACCGATGTCAACAGCTAGAAGAATGGAAAAAAGGCTAAAATTAGCCTTTTGCCCGTTCCTCCATCTACCGAGTTCAGTGGTCGTGGTAAAATGGTCGAAGGCAGGTTTAATAGGCATGGGGAGGGTTGAAATAGGTCATAAATTGGTCATAGGGTGATGGGAGGCATCCAAGGGGAGGTGAGGTGTCATGGGAGATGTGGCAAGGGGGTTTTTAATTTAAAATAGTTAATTCATTTTAAATTAATAATCGTGTGGGTTAGAAATGTTTAGGAGGGGATCAAAGGGACCAAGGGGGAAGATGACCAAGAGACACGATTTTGGTGTCGACACAGAGCAAGCCTTCACAAGAGCATCACTAGTATATTACATAGGAGATAAATTGGTTCCATATAATTTACTCTCATAGAATAAATATCTTAACTACAAGCTTACAAAGCTTAACTACAAGCTTACTAGCTTTATTACTTGCTTACACACTCTACAAATGAGAAAGGTCTTACTTATAGAATTTACAAATGCAAAGAATAAAGGAATGAGGGTGAAACTTTATGATCATAGAAGAAATGTGCCACCTTATTGGGATCCCTATTGATCCATAGTGGTAAGATTTATTTTCTTGTGTAAAGGTTAAAATTAGATCCTCTACTTTGACAAATCATCCTCCACTTTTGCATGCCTTTAAAACAAGTTCTCCACTCACCTTTGGTACTTATCTCCCACTCAAGATCATGAGGCCAACTTATAAATACATCCCATATCCCTCCTTATCATTTTCCACTAAAATTAATTCATGTGAATCACTAAAGACACCTAACTTATCCCTTTAGTGGAGTGGGATGCCCTAATCCATTCACATCATCTTTATCTCATGTATATTCCTTTATGGGCCATGCCAACTTATCTACAGTCCACATCATCACCTACATCACCTTCCACATCACTTGCATTATCATTGCCAACTCACCACTACCACCTCATCACATGAATAATGACTGTGAATAGTGATAATGAATAGTAATTGATGAATAGTGATTTGTGAATAGTAACTCATGAATAGTGTCTTGACTTGTCAAGGTAGAGACACCTCAATTCCCAAGATTCTCCCACTTATCGAATACCTTGTAAGACCCAGAGGAACCATACTAACATGAACTAAATTTTTAGGGGCCAAGAGACCCATAAACTCTGAACACCATCTAAACTTCTCTATGCTCGTGAGCTTAGTCAATAAATCTATAACATTCATCAAATTTTCTACCTTGATCAGCTTCACCGTGTCATCCTCGACCATGTCTCTCATAAAAATATTTTTTACATCAATATGTTTGGTCTTGGCATGAAATGTTGGGTTTTTTACTAGGCAAATAGCACTTTGACTATCACAATGAACTATCACTGCACCTTGTTTCAATCCAACATCTGAAAACAATATCTTAATCTAAATGGCTTATTTATAGGCATAAGTAGCTACCATATACTCTACCTTTATAGTGGATAAAGTGACCACAACCTATCCCTTACTCATCCAACTTATTACACCATTAAATAAAGTAAACACATAAGTATTGGTGGATATTATGTTATCAACATCACCTACCCAATCTAAATCCATATAGGCATGAATGTCAAGAGGATGACTGTCTCCATTCATGTTACTATAATAACATAAGGAAAACTCTAAAGTACCCTATAAATATCTGAAGACTCTTTTAACTGCACCCAATGAACTCTACCAGGATTAAACATATAATGGGAAAGAACTCTCACTACTTGGGTAATGTTTGATCTATTATAGGACATAGTATACATTAAATTTATAACTGCACTCTGGTAAGGCACTCTACTCATGTATTCTATCTCTGATGGGGATGTAGGACATTTTTTAGTAGATAACTTTGTTCTAATGGAAAAAGGAACACATAATTGTCTGCAATCTTGCATGTTAAATATTTGTAATTTTGAATTCAAATACTTAATCTTACCAAGCCATAGCTTTTTGTTATGTCTATCTCTTCTAATCTCCATCCCAAGAATGTGTCTCATAGCACCAAGATCTTTCATCTCAAATTTTACTAAGATTTGAGATTTAAGCTTTGAAATCAAAAAAAATCCATTGCCAACAAACAAAATATCATCAATGTATAAGGCAATAACTAGGAAATGATCACCATTAGTTTTATAATAAACATAATGATTCGATTTAGATCCTTCAAAAATAAAACTCAAAACATATGTATCAAATTTATGGTACCACATCCTAGGACTCTTTTTGAGTCCATACAAATATTTTTTTAACTTGCAAACTAAATTAATTTTACCTTTCACCACATAGTGCTCTAGTTGTGATATATAAATCTCCTCCTCCAAATCATTATGAAGGAAAATAGTATTCACATCCATTTTCTTAATATATAAATCATAAGCAACCATAATATAAATCAAGAATCTCATGGATGTAATAACTGATGAAGATACATTTCACAGCCTTACTTTTCAAGTTTGTTCATTTCTCCTTTATCACATGTGCATATGCCTCACAACCAAAAAATCTAAGATGTCTCAATGAATTTTTATGTCCAGACCAAGCCTCTATAGGCATTTTATCAACAAGTGTTGATGTAGGAGACTTGTTGATCATGTAGCAAGTAGTGGCTACAGCTTCAACCCAAAACCTTTATTTCAATCCAGCACCACTAAGCATACTCCTAGCCTTCTCCATCAGTTTCCTATTCATTCTTTTTATAACTCCATTATGTTGAGGTGAATATGGAGTTGTCTTTTGTCTATATAAACCACAAACTTTACAAAATCTTTCAAAATCATTAGATCAAAATTCATCGCCATGTTAGTCCTCAAATACCTAATTTTATTTCCAATATGCAAGTCAACCATTAATTTAAACTCTTTAAAATGACTAAAAATTTTATATTTACTCTTTATAAAATAAACCCATGTCCTTTTATTGTAATCATAAATAAATGAAACATAATATGTAGATTTTGAAACTGAGGGAACATTAACATGACCAAAAACGTCAGAATGAATAAGATCCAATACACCACAAGATTTATGATAACTCAAGTAAAAAATAAACCTTATTTTTTTTACCATAAACATAATGCTCACAAAAATCAAATTCAAGATTATAATTTGTCAACACTTCAATAAGGTTTTTAGTCTTCAAGGCCCTAAGACCTTTTTCTCCAATGTGGCCAAGTCGATGATGCCATAACATAGTCTTCTTTACATACAATTTTAACTCCATAAAATGAACACCCTTAGGTACCCAAACACCATGACCATCTATATAAATATTATTTACCTCTTTATCTAATGGAGTAGTCTTAGATTTAGTCTTTATAGAATTACTATTGCACTCAATTTTGCATGCATCAAGCTTTTACAAAGTGCCAATTCTGACACCTTTAGATATCACCATAGCACCTCTAACCATCTTAAAACTTGATTTAAAAAGATAACCTACACACCTGCATCTATTAGTTTTCTCTTAGATAATAAGTTACAAGCTAGTCCTGGGATATGCAACACACCATCAAACCATTTAATCCTTCTATTTGGAAATCTGATTTTAACTATATCATGACCAAAAATGGTTAGAAAAGAATCATCACCCAAGTATACCTTACCTCCATCAAACTCTTCATACTTAGAAAACCAATTTCTATTAGAGGTCATATAATAAGATGTACCTAAATCAATTAACCATGCATCATTACCTGCATGAGTTTCTAAGGTTGCAATGAATGCATCACTACCTTCCTTCTTAGATTCAAAATCAGAATCATGCTTCTTCTTTTTCTTCTTTTCTTTTATATAATCCCTTCAAAAGTGATCAAGTTTACCACAATTCCAACATCTCACCCTAGACTTTTTAGGAGATTCAGATCTCCCCTAGCACTTGCTCCCTAAAAATGTTTCAATATTTATTCTCCCTAATGTGATTTCCATCTTAAAATTCCTACAACAAAAAACTCCAAATATCTCTTGCACAATCTCCCACTCAAAATTGGATTAGCTTAAAAAATCCAACAAACCCACAACTAGAACCAAAATTGCCCAAGCTATAATATCACTTGAAAGGAATACAAGATCATGAAAATAATTCCTTACACTAACCTAGAGAGGAGAATATGCAAACTAATTTGGAATTTTAATATAATTAAAATAAACACATACAAATTAATTCAATAGCATACCATAACATGTGATTACATGGTAAAAACCCTTACAGGAGAAAAAACTCTCACTCTAAAGCAGCTCAATGTATTTTTGAAAATCAACACCAATTACAACGCACTTGTAGAGTAAGCCTTCATAGGAGCATCACCAATATACCATAATGGAGAGAAACTAGTTCCATAAAGATTTAGTGTATTTTCACAACTCTCAAGCTTACAAATCTTAACTACAAGCTTACTAGCTTCATTACTTGCTTGTACACTCTATAAATGAGAGAGGTCTTACTTTATAGAAGTTACAAAAGCAAAGGATAAAGGAATGATTTGTGAAACTTCATGATCATAGAATAAATGTTCCACCCTTAGTGGGATCCCTATTGATCCATAGTGTCAAGTTTTGTTATCTTGCACAAAGGTCAAAAGTGGATCCTCGACTTTGACAAATCATCCTCTGTTTTCACATGCCTCCAAAACTAGTACTCACTTACCTTTGTCACTTGTCCCCCACTAAATATCATGAGTCCAACTTATAAATTCACCCCATATCCCTCGTCATTTTCCACTAAAATTAAATCATGTGAATCACTAAAGACACCTAGCTTGTCCCTTTAGTGGAGTGGGATGCCCCACTCCATTCACATTAGCTTTATCTCATGTAGATTCCTCCACGGGCCATTCCAACTCATCCATAATCCACATCATCACCTACATCATCACTTGCATCACCTTCCATATCATTTACACAGTTGTTTCCAGCTCACCACTACCACCTCATCACATGAATAGTGATTATGAAGTAGCTTGTGAATAGTGATTTATGAATAGTAACTCATGAATAGAGTCCTAACTTGTCAAGGTTGAGACACCTCAATTCCCAAAAATATTCACAAGAGATTAGAATCAAAAAAATCATAAAGTGATGGACAAGAATAATCTATGAAAGTCATTCTTCTATGAGGAGCAATACCTCCTATCCAGATGAAGGGAAAACAACCAATGCTTAAAATAGGTGAGCCCTTCTCACCTATTTCCACTAGTTCTTCAAAGTTTATTTTTCCTATCAATAATAATGATAATTTATCTTGGCCTATAGAATGTTCTTCCTCTACTAGCCTACCTACTTTTGATATAATCAATCATGTCAATAAAACTATAATTCAAATGTCATAAGCTAAATATTTGAGAGCATATCAAGATCAACTAGATAGGCTAGTAGAATTTATCAAAGTTAAAAATACCACTCAAAATAATGCCAATTTCAAATTAATATTATCTATATGTAATGGGAAGTAAATAAAATCTACAAATCAATCCTAACTCAGAGAAGATAGATCCTACTTACACTTCTAATTGGGGATACATTAGATAATCAAGTTCATGACCAATATGGATCTACTAGACCTAATTAATATATATCTTACCATAATAATATCACTAGGGAGGGTTAAAAATCCTCTAGTTAATTAAAAATATGCAATAACCCTAACTAGGTCCTATGTTTTCATATTCACTAAACTAATAACAAGTAAAGCAAAATCTAATCTAGTGCTCACCAAAGCTTGTGGCACAAAGTAGGCATAATAAACACTAAAAGTAAACATGCATAGAATACATATACTCATGACAATGTATACGGAATCCTAATTCATGGAATAAAATTGCAAATGCATATCTATCTACTCTTATAAAGGAGGAACAAAGTTAAGAATACTTACCTTTGAAGACAAACCTATCTAGCCTCAATCTCTGCCTTGGACAAGGTTCTTTGAAGGAGTTTACTATGGTATGTAAGGATGACAATGATAAATCAGATATAGGATAAAAAACATATTAATGCATCCAAAAGACTTCTTCATAAGACGAGATTTGTATCTCCAAATAAAGTTTGAAACCCTAAGCTTGTTCCTCAAGTAGAATGGTGGATAAGTAGATGTGTAATATATCTTACTTCTTTTATTTTAGAAATGGAAAAATTATTATGTTTATATAGGCATATCTAACCTTAAACCCTTCCAAAATTTTCAATTGACAAGGTCAACCTGGTTAACCTAGTATTGAAATTGACAAAAAAATATTAGATAATGAACTATGTCAGCCATGCCTGACTTGGTTCTTAGTAAGCTTTGTTAATAACAATACAAGGTTGATGTGGTCGACATAGTCATGTAAACTACCAAAAAGGGGTTTAGGTTAGGGAAACGGCTAATGAAGGTGGTAAATGACAAGAGGAGGGTGAAAAATAGGAGGTAAAACTTATGGGAATGATTGTTAGGAGACAAGTGTGTAGATATCAAGTGGCAAAAGTGACAATAATCATGTGAAACACCAATGGTCTACCCACCCCTTTCCTGGTGCACCCTTTAAGGTATGCACACAAAGAGATTGAGACTGTATGGGTTCCTAAAAGATAGAAAGGGTTAGTAAATGTTAAAGTTTGAAAATAATATGCATATACATATGCCCCACTTGAAGCTCATCACGTGTCATGTGAGTGTAACAGGGGATGGTGCTTTGAGAAAGAACATAGAAACACATGAAATCAAGATAACTAAAAATGACAAACAAAAATTAATGCTAGAATGAAATGAGAGTAACTAAAAATACCATATGTAACCTTAACTTACCTTTTCACTAAATGATTGTATACAAACATCTTAGTCTTGATCGTGGGAGGTGTAGTAACTGCATATGAGAAACCTTAGGGATATAAAACTATTAATATAAGCAATGTGTGTATAGGATGGTTAAAGTAGCAAGGAGGGACTTAAAAAAATTTGGCAAATTAGGATTTTTAAGGCAAGGTTAGAATATTGAAGGTAAATGAATAACAAAATTATCGCAAATGAATGACAAATGATTGAAAATAAATGTCAAATAATTTTAGAACACACTAAATCATGTTGGAATGCATGTAAAAAATAAATGGAAAAAAGGAATGTAGAACATACTAAATAACATTTGGGAAGTATGTAAAAAATAAATGGAAAAAAGGAATGTAGAACATACTAAATCATGTTTGCAAGTATGTAAAACATAAATGGTAAATGAAATATCAATACAAGAAAACGTTAACAAAGATATGTAAGTAAGTGAGAAGTAACCCCATGTAAGATAATCATGTTGAATCAAACATAAATAAAAATATGAATGATTTAAAATGAAATGTAAGTCAAGATGGAATACAAACATGCAGAAGTCATACATAAAGATAAATTTGTAAGAATACTAAATGTCATATGTATGATAAGTGAAGTTCATAGAAATCAAACAAGAACATGATGGATAAATGAAAATCAAAATCTCTAAAAGATGAAAACTCAAACTTAGTGTTTATTCTAAGATGTAAGGTAATAAAACACCACCACCTAATGACATGACTAGTATGATAATGAGATGGTGTGGTAAATAAATTGTTTAAGGGTGTTTGTGAGGAAGGCCTGGTCCTATCTAAGGTCTTAGAATGTAACTCACAAACTATAAACCAAGATGCATAATAAGGTAGATGTGATCAAAGA
Organism: Torreya grandis; assembly: GCA_037957365.1. Lineage (NCBI taxonomy): Eukaryota > Viridiplantae > Streptophyta > Pinopsida > Cupressales > Taxaceae > Torreya > Torreya grandis. Next base: position 2,980,134 of record JARHVA010000638.1, on the reverse strand, counting down.
TGTGATCATCTAAAAGCAATATCCAACAAGGGGAATATAAGGAAAATATGATGTAAAAAATGAATGTGAGGTGCCACATGGGTGATGTGAACATCCTTATCAAGAATGAGACATAGTAGGTAAGTGAGAAAGGCTAAAAATTATCAACATCAAGGATTTAATACACTTTGACTAATGAACACAAAGCTTGGGATAACAAGTGAAGTACATAGATTAACCCATGAAGGCTATATTCATGAAAATCAAAATGGACCTACCTTATCACAACATGTTTCCCATTTCTTAGGACCCCTTAAAAATTTATCAATCTATTGTGAATATTGGGTACTTGTATGAGAAAGTAGGTGGAATTAGATATTATATGATATAATGGGACCTCTTACCCTAGTCTACTAGACTATTGCACCCCAATAGACCTTGGCTCTATCGTGAGGACAACTATGGAGTTTGATCTTCAACTAAGATAGGAGATGTGTCAATATAGATAACATATTTTGGTGTGATCTAATTTTTAAGATTGTTTTTATCTTTTAATCATTGTCTTTTGTTTGTATTTTATGATTTGGTTTTTAACTTGTTTTATATTTTTCTATTCCTCCTCTTCCATACAGATTCATAGAACCAAACATGAGTGAAATAGGTGAAAAACATAAGAGAGATTACACTTGGTCACTAGAGAAAAGGACCTAAATACCAAGGTGTCTAAATACTCCTATACTTTCTCATAAGTAAGTGTGCAATCTTAAAATTGACCAATGTGAGCCTCAAATGAAAGGAAATATGGGGATCATGAGAGATCTATTTATGTAATAAGTGATGCAATGATGAATATGCTTATAGCTAATCACAAGGAGGTAAAATATTTCTATGAAAGGGATGGGGCTATGCTTATTATAGTCATCTCACTAGAAAATCCATACTAACCTATAATAGATTTAGCACAAGCACCAATGAAAGTAGTAGTCATCCCAAAAAAATGAGGAAATTAATTTAAAGGTGTTTTAATGTGGTAATTTGTGAGAAAGGTCATGTCCTATCCATGGTCTTACACTACAACTCACAAGGTGAACACCAATGAGGTGAATGCTAAATAATGGGGGAAATAATCATAAAGCTACTAAGGCATAGAATGACATTAAAATATAAAAATGAAAACAAATTTCAAATGTAATGTGTAAGAAACCAAAGAACCCAAAGGTGACAATGATGCTAGTAAAGTATGACTAAAATAATTAAAGTGCATGAAAATAAAGTAACATGAGACAAAAAATAACAAGTAAGACTTATACCAATGTTTGTATCAAAGATGAGCATATGAAATACAAGACTATGAGTCTCAAAAGGTTTTTTGAAGTTGAATTTGTTTTATATTATGCATTGTCGAATAAGAGTGGGCATTATAAAATGCCCCAATGGGTAAGTAGATTTAGTTATGGGCATCTCAAAGATGTCCCAAGGTCTAAAGGGACATGTGGATGGACATCACAAGATGCCCCAACATGTGAGGTGGAGTGAGGTAGCATTGAACCATTAAAATGATTTGCATTGGGTTGGGAGGTGAATTTGGATATACGTAAATGTGTTGGTTCATTATATTTTATGGATGTTCAATGTGACATATGATGTGTAAGAGAGGTATGAAGAGGTAGAGGTAAAGGAGGACCATGTATGATATACTTTGGAGTAGGCATTTGAACTAGGTACTCTCTGGTTTATGTGACCTAAGAGATTGAGGTTCAATGGATGCAATGATATGTTTAAATTTATTCATGTTAGCTATCCTTTCCTTATTGGTGTAGGAAGATGTATCAACTATGATTTGAACAATATTAGTGGATGAGGTGTAGGTAAGGGATAATTTTTTTTGTTCATTAGGTAGTTGATGTTGATGTGATTGTGGTTATTTAGATTGAATTTGAGAAGCTTCAAGATAGTCTTCATAACATTATTTTGTGAGAGTATCAAGATTGAAATGTGGACCAAGCAAGGAATCAAGAATAAATTGGTGAACATCATGAAAAGACTCATGAGAATGACCTATAGTAGCATTACACCAACAAAACTTATCAAGATTGTACCATTTTGGAGGAGGTTTGGAAGGATCAAAATTCATGGGATTAGAGGGTGGCAATTTCTTCTTAAGTTGTTCTAAACTCAAGGGAGGGTGGGTTGGGTTAAAATTGGTTGAATTGGATGCTCTATTTTGAGGTTGGGGAAGCTTAGATGAATCAATGTTATGATAAAATGATTTGAAAGGTTCTTTAGTAGTTATTTGAGATGTTTCAAATTGAGTCATAAGAAAGTCTTGCTTGTTTGCTTAGTTTAATGCTTCTTCTAAATTTTTAGGGGAAAAGATTCAAACTTTGTATTTAAGGGGAGCTTTAAGAGTATTACAAAATAGTTTTAAAAGAGTATCATCATTCATGTTATGGTCTACTTTGTGAGCTAGATACTTTCATAATTTGATGAAAGTGTGAGCGGATTCATTAGAAAGTTGCTTGACATTGATGAAATAGCTAAGATAATTTTCAAGAAGGTCATCATGTTGGAATTCCTTCACTAGAGCATTGACTAAATCCTTAAGTTGTGAGATGGAATGTCTATTAAGTTGATTGTACCATTCAAGTGCATCACCAGCAAAGGTTTTGGCTAAAAGCTTGGTGGTAACAAAGGTGTTAGTTTTCACCCATTACTTATAGAGATTACCAAAAGACTTAATAAATATAGTAAGGTCCTTAGTCACATCATATGTGATAGTTGGAGAAATGTTTCCAATATCTATGGATGCAATGAATGGGATTAAATGTTCATTTTGAATATGTTGAAGCATTTTATTATTTATTGGAGGTTGAGGGATGGTATTCTCATTGGCATCTATAAGAGGAGGAGGGATAAAATTATGATTTGGTTGAGACATGATGAATTGAGGTGGTTGACTAGTCATGTGTAATAAATGTTGTTACATTTACATTATTTGGGAATGATTAGTTGTTTGCATGATGTTCATTTGTTGAACTATATGTGCAAGAATTTGAGTTGTGTTAATTTATGCATTAGTATTTGAAGGTGGGGTATTAATGTTGTTAGGATGGGGATTATTAGTGTTGGTGGGAGGAAGGGTATTGGGTGTAGGATTCCCAATTTTGGTATTGGGAGGAGGAATAGGATGAAGGACCTCAATTGTGTTACATTATGTAGTGATTGGTTTTGGATTAGGGAAAGATGAAGGAATAAATTGAATGGTTTCATTTGAAGCAATAAATAAGTGAGGTTTTGATCTAAATCCTTAATTATGTAATGTTCTTGACTAAATGGAGGTTAAAAATATGACATCATTATGAAATAAGACTAGATAACCACACACATAATAGTATTAACCAAGGTGTACACAATCAACTTAGTACTAAAAATTGATTGGTAGAAAAGAGTACAAGGTCAACCAAGTCAACTTAGTATTGCAAACATAGTGAAATACAGTCTGATAAGGATACAAAGTTGACTAGGTTGACTTAGTACTGTAATCTGATTAGCAAAAAAGAGTACAAGGTTGACTAGGTCAACTTAGTATTGTAAATTGATTAGAAAAAAAGAGTATTGGGTCGACCAAGTCAACTTAGTATTGTAGATAGGGAAAAAAATAGTCTAATAAGGATATAGAGTCAACTAGGTTGACTTAGTAGTATAACTTGATTAGTAGAAAGGAGTATTAGGTCAACTAGGTTGATTTAGTACTATAGTTATGGAAAAAGATAGTCTTTAAGAGATTGTGTCAAATAGAATGACAGTGTGCTAAAAATAGGGAAATATTTTGCAATGCAATCAAAGCAAGAAATGGAAGTAAACACACAAACAATTGGATCACATAGCACAAAACCTTGCACCAATATTGGCCAATGCAAGATTTTGCAATACAAAACACAATAATCAGAGAGCAAGCAGTCAACTAAAAAGTAAATGCTAACTAAGTGGTCATCCTAAGTGTTTTTAGATTATTATAAAGTGTTATTTTAAGTGTGATAATGAAGTTGGCTAAAAATAGGGAACTAGAAAATAAACTATGGATGGTTTCAAGATGTTAAGGCTAAAAAAGATCTGTGTTGGCAATGGTATTGGCTTGGTATTGGGGTCTACCTCCTCACTTCACAATCTTGTAGTTATAAGGGTGTCGGGTTCTTTTCCAATATATACCATTAACCATGAGTTTATACTTGACAAGAAAACCAAGTCGGCTTCCTCCTTGGTGATGAAATCCAAGTAGGTAGGCCTTGAGAAGACTGTTCAATGTGTTTTAAGTATTTTGTGATTTATTAGTGTGTACAAAAAGAGAAAAATAGTGTAACTAAATGGTAATTTAAAAAACCATCTAATTAGACTATGTAAACTACTCTAAGCATGCAAACAACTGAAAATGAAAGTGTGAATTAATTACTAGCATCTAGTTTAGTTGTTAATTCTCAAATTAAGAATGACACGGAGTTGGCTCAGATGACACAATATGCAAATAGTACATAATAGAGTTGATTGGGTTGTTAATATTTTATAAAATCAAGATTATTTAATAACTAAGTTGACTAGATTAACTTAGTCTTTTAGAAAAAATATAGGATACAAAACTAAGTCGACCATGTCAACTTAGTTTACTATAGGATTATAATTTTGAAGATTGCAAACTTACATAAAATAGAACTATAATGAAGTATTAAATTGATAGAGAGAAAGAGAGGAACCTTAGTGGGTTGGAAGATGATTGGGATTACAATTTTGTTGTTGTAGTGCCTTAAATGTTAATTTCAAGTTCTACAAACTAAGTCGATTGGTTCAACCTAGTTCTATAAAACCCTATGTTAAAACATGATAGTTTGTTATCAAGATACTGACTAGAAGACTACATCAACCTGCACAACTTAGTTTGTTATTCTAGATGCTAACTAGAAGACTAAGTCAACCTGCATGACTTAGTTTATTATTCTGGATGCTAACTAGAAGACTAAGTCAACCTAATCAACTTAGTTTGTTATTTGGAATTGAATAAGAATAATGTGTTAACCTATTCAATCTACTAACTTGTATCTAATCAATACCTGTATAAAAAGAATAGAGTCATTTTGGTATGATTGTGTGTTAAACTTGCACACAAAAGTTAAAACTATATCTTCTTAGTTGACCTAGTATCACAAATATAAAAAAATAATGAAAGGATAGAAATGAAAAGTGTGAAAGAAAACTTGCAAGGGTTAGATTCACATTAGGTTCACCAAAATGTATGCAATGAGAAATATAGAAAATCTATAAATCAATCTTAGTTCGGAGAAGATAGATCCTACTTACACTTCTAATTAGGGATACGTTAGATAATCAGGGTCATGACCAATATGGATCTACTAGACCTAATTAAGGGATCTTTTACCATAATAATATTGCTAGGGAGGGTTAAAAATCCTCTAGTCAAGGAAAACTATGCAATAAGACTAACTAGGTCCTATGTTTTCATATTCACTAAACTAATAACAAGTAAAGCAAAATCTAATCTAGTGCTCACCAAACCTTGTGGCACAAAGTGGATGTAATAAACACTAAAATTAAACATGAATAGAAGACATATACTCATTCCAACATATACGAAATCCTAATTCATGGAATGGAAGTTCAAATGCATATCTATCTACTCTTACAAAGGAGGAACAAAGTTGGGAATACTTACCTTTGAAGACAAACCTATCGAGCCTCAATCTCTCCCTTGGTGAAGGTGCTTCACAAGAGGTTGTTATGGTAGGTAAGGATGATATATATAAATCATCTCTAGGCTACACAACCTATCAATGCATCCAAAATACTTTTCCACAAGACAAGATTTGTATCTCCAAAAAAAGTATAAAACCCTAAGCTTACTCCTCAAGTAGAATGGTGGATAAGCAGATGCGTAATATATCTTACTTCTTCTTCTCTTCTTTTAGAAATGGCAAAATGATTATGTTTATATATGAAAATATAACCCTAAACCCTTATAAAAAAATTTACCAACAAGGTCAATCCGGTCAACCTAGTATTGAAATTGACAAAAAACATACTAGATAATAAACTATGTCAGCCATGGCCAACTTAGTTCTTAGTAAGCTGTCAATAACAATAGAGGGTCAATGTGGTTGATATAGTCATGTAAACTACCAAAAAGGGGTTTATATTAGGGAAAAGGCTAATAAAGGTGGCAAATGACTAAAGCAGGGTGAAAAATTGGAGGCAAAGCTTAGGAAAAAGGTTTTTAGGAGACAAGTGTGTAGATAGCAAGTGGAAAAAGGGAAACCAATCTTACAAAGCACCAATGATCTACCCACCCCTTTCCTAGTGTACCCCTTAAGGCATACACTCAGAGAGATTGAGACTCGGGTTCCTAAAAGATAGAAAGTGTTAGTAAGTGGTAAAGTTTGAAAATATTATGCATATACATTATCCACCTCACCTTGTAATCAAGTAAACTCCATGGCTACAGCAACTTCTAAGTCAAATAATGTTGATCCTTTTTACATTTCATTATTACTTAAGGGATGTAAAGTTAGTAATTGCATAATTGACACAGGATTGTCTAATAACATAATGCCTAATAAATTTGTTCATGCCCTTGGCCTAGCTTGTACAAATACCTTTGGCCAATGTTACTTAATGGAAGCAAATTAGGTTCCATTTTTTGGCCAAATCAAAGATGCCCAAGTTGACTTAGCATTTTTTCCTCAAAAGAATATTGAGATTAATATTTTAATAGTTGATATCCTAGTAGCTTATGGTATTCTCTTAGGGAGAAACTTTTGTAAGGAACTTGGTGGAGAAATTTAGTTAAACTTATCACAACAATAATCCCGGTCAAAGGAGTGAAACAACACCTTGAACCAAAATTGAAAATAAAATACATGTTCAAAAAAATGGATGATCCCAGGGTAGATATCTTGTATGAAGATGCAAGTATTAAAAATTATTTGTTGATGTCAAAAAATAATTTGACGTGAGAAAAATCAGGGAAAATAATCCAAACGAAGTATGGATGTTAGAGTTTGATGGTAGTTTCTCTTCAATAGGATCTGGTGTAGGAATTATTTTAATATCCCTAAATAAATAAATATTTTATTTCTCTTACAAGTTACAGTTTGAGTGTACTAATGATACCACAGAATATGAAGCACTCTTACTTGGGTTATAGGTTGTAGAAGATATGGGAATTGAAAATTTGAAAGTGTTGGGTGATACATAACTTGTAAAGCATATCAAAGGCCAATATCAGGTAAAAAATGACTATTTGAGACACTATAGAAATAAAGTATAGGATAATATAAAATATTTTGAGGCATTCTCTATTCATGTTAATGCATAATTAAATTAGTGTATTGACCCAGTGTACTAGATAATTCAGAGAATTATCAGATATTTAATAATGATCAACAAATCATTTCTTTTCTTGAAAAAGTTGATATTTTCATAAATTTTTATTTCAAAGGTAGTGATTCATCATACAAAGTATCTTCTTCTCAAAACTCATAAGGAAAGCATTATTGAAGAATAAGATGAAGAAGGTATGATCAAACTAAAAGTAAATAAGATTCCTAAATGCTTGGTCTCGTTAGAAGAACTTTTTGACAAGCATGATAGGTTCATCAAAAAGAAGATGCAAAAAGATTCTCTTAGTTTAGTATAAATTGAGAAAGTGGACATTGGATCTGAAGAACAATCCCAACTATTTAACTTTAGAAAATGGTGTTAATAGAAGAAAAGATAAAATTTGGACCGGCTTGCTTCGAAAATATATGGTTATTGTTGTATATTCATATAAAATTTTGAAATCTTTTTTGTCTAAAATAAATACAACATAAAGTTACTCTAAAACATGATGCTAAGCCATTCAATTAAAAATAGATACAATATAGTCCAAAAATTATAGGAAAAATTTTGGTAGAAATTTAGAAAATGTTAAATGTACAGATTATTTTCCCTATTCATCATTCAACTTGGATTATCAATATAGTGCCAATTTATAAAAAGAATGGAGAAATCGGAATTTGTGTAGACTTCCAAATTTTAAATCAGGCCTCTCTCAAAGACAATTATCTACTGCCCATCATGGATCAAGTCCTTCAGGTAGTTATAGGTTAATAAATGCTATCAATGTTAGATGGCTTCTTAGCTTATAATTTAATTGAAGTTGATAAATAAGATCAACATAAAATAGATTTTACAACCCCATGGGGCACTTTTTATATCGATGAATGCTATTGGGATTTATTAATGTGATAGCTACATTTCATAGAGCAATGGATCTTGCATTCAAAGATATGAAAAACAAGATAATTATGGCGTACTTAGATGATCTAACAATGTTTTCAAAAAAGAGACAAGATCACTATGAACACCTTAAAAAGGTATTCAAAAGTGTCTATTGCATGGTATTTCTCTCAACACTAAAAAAATTGTTTTTGAGGTGACTAAATGGAAACTTCTCGAGCATATTGTCTCCAAATAAGGGATCAAAATTGATCCATAATGATTTGAAGCAATTCAAAATTTATCTTTGCTAACTACTAAACCAGGTGTGCATTCATTATTTAGAAAAGTGAATTTCTTAAGGATATTTATTCTTGATTTTGTAGAGCTCACCAGATATATTATTGAGATGATGAAAGGAAAACCCTATTTCAAATGGAATAATTATGGCAAAGAAGTTTATGAGAAAATAAAAATTATTATTTCTTGTGTACCAACTCTAGTTTGTCTAAACTTCAAAAAAGATTTCATCATTTATTGTTATATCTTAGAGCATACTCTTTCAGCCATATTAAATTAGAAGAATGATGAAGATATTAAATATCTCATTGATTTCAAGAGTTGTAACATGAAATACTATGAATTGAAATATTCTCCAAAGGAGAATCATGCATACACAGTTGTGAAAGTTATCAAATAGTTTAGATGCTACATTCTACATTCACATTTCATTGTGATGGTGCCAAGTACAATGATGAAGTCTATTTTGACTCAACAAGAGACATGATCTAATAGAGATAAATAGATAACAAAAGTTAAATATTATGATCTTGAAAACAAGCCTACAAAATTGGTTTAAGATAAAGGATTGTGCAAGCTCATAGCTGAACAAATAGATTCTCGGTTAATTTATTCAATAAATTTTGATGATTAAAATAAATATCTTTCCTTTGTCCTTTTTATAGATTCTATTAATGAATGGTTTACATATATTATTTTCTTTCTAACATATGGAGAATGTTCATCTCATCTAAATACCAAACAATGCATAACACTCAATTTAAAGACTAGAAAGTATGTAATATGAGATGGTAAGCTATTAAAAAAGAGTATTGATGGATTTTTCTTGAAGTATGTTGATAATAAATAACAGAAGAATTTACTAAAATCTTTTCATGATCAAGCTTGTGGTAGACACTTTTCTGCTCTAGTGACAACTTACAAGATCTTAAGATCTCATTACTATTATCCTGAACTATTCAAATATTCATATGAATGGGTAAGAAAATGTGAAGCCTATCAATAGTTTATTGGATGAGTAAAACTTATGTCATTTCCTCTTGACCCAGTAGTGATAAAAGAAGCTTTCCAACAATGGTGATTAGATTTTGTAGGGACAATGAATCCTTATTTGAGTGTAGGACATACACATGTTCTTATTGCTACAGATTATTTCACCAAATGGTTAGAAGCCATCCCATTCAAATAGATAACTTTAGAAGTTATTTGTAATTTCATCAAAGAAAACATCCTAGTGAGATATGGTGTTCTAAAGAAGATCGTAACAAATAATGCCTTAATTTTTTCTTCTTTAGAATTGATTGGATTTTTTTATGCCTTTAGAATCTCATTACCCCACTCTTTAAACTATTATCCATGGGGAAATAATTAAGTTGGGTCAAGTAATAAGAACTTGGTCATCATCATTCGTAAGTTTGTTAATAAAAATCAAAAAAAATGGCACAAGAATATGTATGATACATTGTGGGAAGATTGCATGTCACTGAAGAAAGCCATCGGCATGTATCCATTTTAGTTTTTATATGGGATTGATGAAAAAATTCCAATAACACTTGAATTACTTACACTTCAGTTGGCCAAGGCCATTGAGAATCATAATTCTGAAATTCCCTTGGATAAAATAATTCTCTATTTAAATAAGCTTTAAGAAGATAAATCTCGAGTTGTTGACAGATTTTATAAGCATCAGGCTCAAGTCAAAGTATTTTTTGATTAAAATAAAAAAGAGAATGAATTTTGAGGTAGGAGATATTATTATTATGTGGGATAAGCACATAGAACTGAACATAAGTCATAAAAAAATTGGCTCCTTATAGATGGGTCCCTTCAAAATTAGGTACTTTTGTGGTGACAACACTTTTTACTTAGACTATCATGATGGCACACATTTTCCATTACCCTTTTTTGGGAAATATCTCAAGCATTACTTCAAGTGAGTAATTATGTATATAATAAGTTCATTGTGTTTCCCTTTTTGTTGTTTTTTTTGGCTTGTTTATTGTTGTGTCATTTTGTTTTGTGTCTTTCTCCTTATTAGTTGGTTCTCTTTCCTCTATAATCTCTTGATTTAGCCTAAGTCTATAATTGTACAAAAATTCAAATGACTTTACAACCTAATGGAAATGCATTTATCTATGAAACTAGAGTCTAGAATTCTTCTCTCATCCCTTGTCATTTGAGGTACTCAGTTAGAGCCAATTGTTTAGAAGCTTTTTAACAATGATAAAAAATATAAATGCTAGATGTTTTGACTACAAACTATCAAAAAGGTCAAAATGAGTAAAAATAGGTTAAGATCAATTTTTCCAAGTCAAAATTCATTTTCCATAAGAATCCATCTTTACAAAGTCAAGTTGGTCATAAATGCAAAAAGGGTTGGAAATTCCTTAAACCTTTTTTCTGCCTTGGTGGTTTTAAAAATTACAAATGACCTAGTCATATCCTGATGCCACTACCAATTTACCTATCTTAACTTGAGAGGCATGCAAACAATCTTATTATAACCTAAGACACTTGTCAACATGCTTATCAAAGTTTAAAGTCATTGCCAATAGACTCATCAGAGTTTGATAGGATTACTAACACTCCTATTAAAACTTAATAATAGTGCTATAAAAACCCTTAGAACTTGATAATTGTTATCACTCCACTTGGAACCCATAACTAGTATAAACCCACTCATTAGATATTGATTTATTTGCATGCATCCCTACCAGATCCTGACTTATTTGTATGTAAACCTTAGTTCTAAGCCATTTATTTTGTTGACTCTTATACACATGTGAGAACATTTATGGTTTAAATTTAACCACTAAACCATCATCCATTTTCAATGTCCCTCACACTTTGACTACAAATTTGTTGTATTAATCTCTTCTACATCATGTTTGCATCTCTTATCCTTGTTCTTGTTTATTCATTGTAGTCTTCATCAAGTTTGGATCTTCTCAGTCAGAAATTAGGATTTGCATCATTGGAGGATAAGGTAGGCAAATTTTTTTGCTCCTATCTTGTTTTCCTTTATAGTTAAGCTCACAAAGCTTTCTATATATTATTTTTTGCAAACATCTCTAAACCCCTATACCTACTCTAGGATCCTTTTTGCCTAGGTGTTATTTAGATTTTGCTGAGGTCAAAAATCCTTAATCAAATCTTAGTCTTACTTAAAACACCCTTAATTCTTGATGACATTACAAACAACACCCTTATAATCCATTACCCTTATAAGCAACATCATTAGATCCTACATTGTCTATTTTTAGACTCATCAGATCCCAACTCATCTGTGTGCATCCTTGTCAAAGTCTAATAGGCTTGATAACACTCCTATCAAAACCTGATAATAGTGCTAACACAACCCAAAAAACCTAAAAATAATGAAAACACTACTCACAAAGTTTGAAACACCTACAAGTGACCCTATCAAACTCTGATAGTTCTATTTGCAGATATTCAAGAATCACATTTTTTAATTGAATACCCTCATAATTTTATATTCATCGATATCATTGTAGTGTAGGCTTTTCACTCAGGTAGTATTTACCCCTATATGTCAACATCCAAAACTCCCATCAATGGTACCCCAAAGAAAAATCCCTGAAGAAGGTCCCATAAGGAGAAGAAGCCTAAGGTATAAGTACCAGTTTCAAGGTGTTATTCCCCCATCACATGTTGACTCAAAAGTTGAGAACATAATAGATATTAGTTTAAGTCACATTAACATGGAGGAATTTTACAATAGATATAATGGGATCCACAACATAGATTATGGCCAAAGCATACATGATAGTGGGTTGGTATAGGCAGTTACATTTCCATCTTTATTACAGTGTCTAGAATTGGTCTTAACCATAGTTGAACACTATGACCCCAAAAAGATAGATGTAAATAATTAAAAAGGAGAATATTTCATATGATTAGAACTAGATCGTATTAATAATTTACTTCAATTTCCAAAGAGAGAATCCTTTATTGATTTGACTCCTAATTTTGCTCAATAATTATGGGAAGATAACACTAATTCCTATGCAAAATGGGTGAAAAAATAATGGTTCACAAAACCTAAAAATACAACAATAAATATTCCAAAGAATCTTTCCATATTTGAATTCATGAATGAATTCAATGATATGATCACACTCGTACACAAAGTAGTGGGGAACCCAACTGCAAGGAATTTCTAGACTTTGATGTACAAATATATATGGATTATTCATCAAAATAAGAAATATATCAATTGAGAAAACTCATTAATGATTCAATCCATAAGTAGTTGATGTAAGTTAAAACAACTTCTAATTTCTTCATGACTTCTTATCTTGTTTATGCAGTTACAAGGAGAAAATTTTACAGTGGGTTGAGTATGGTAGGAGACATCAAGACTACAAAAATATACAAACTTTATCCTCAACTTACACTTAAGGAAAGTGCACACCACTTTAAAATATTAAATGATAAATTATTGTAGTATCTGATTCAAATGTTTGAACAATATCCCTATAACACGAGGATATATAGAGAGGTATCAATAGAGATTGTCAAATGGGGAACTTGATTTGTATAATTTCCCACCTTCACTTATCTATAATTTATAAATGTGAGTTGCCACTGTATATGCTCCCAAAATGTGTTGATAATAAGTGGGATTTGATGGAATTGGTGAGACAATTGGCTAAGACTCATAAGTTCTTAACAAATAAACACAAAGTTGGAGTAAAGTTTCCTATCTCTATAGGAAAATACATGTGTGCATCACTCATAAAATCTAAATCTATTGAAGAAGAGATGATACATGTTACCATGAACACATTTGAAAGTAATCATTCATTTGATATAAGAGGCTTAGTGACATGTATTATTCATTCTTTGTATCAATATGTGCCTCATTTCAAGTATTATTGGTTAGATTGTGATGATGAAAGAGACATGAGAATCTGGAATTACTCATGGTTCACAATAAAATCAGTAATTGCATTAGCATTGTGGAAGTCTCAAATAAGATAGTGGATGATAAAGACACATTGGATCCTATTTACAAGAAAGAAAGAATTGAATCAAAACCACTCCCTAAGGTTGATTAGAATAAGAAAGAATTTACTTCTCTTATGAGTAGAACTCAAAATGTGCTTGATATAACATTGATATGGTTTAAAAACAAGGGAGACAATGTTGATAAAGTAAGGTTTCCATTGATACTAAAAGAGATTTAAGTGGGGAGCTTTCAAAGGCAACAAAAATCTTAAGTTATGATGTCACAAGTAGTCTGTGTAAGTAAAGACACTACATAGGTAAAAGAATATCCTGAATTTCAAGTTATTATAGATGTTTCTCTAGTTCATAGGCCCCTCAAGCTAAAAATTAAACAAAATGGATAAAAATCTTCTTTTTATCCTAGTATTTATATTTCTAAAGATAATCCTCTTGATATTCTTACTTAGTCTCAGACATTAGTATCAAATACCACTTAGTAATTTCTTGTATCTGATACTTCATTATTGATTCCATCCTCTGCTTCTTTTAAACTTAATACTTTTTTGCCTCCACATCCTCTACAAGATTTTGAATTATATCTTATATATTTACCAAAAAATCCAATTGACATAGTATAAAAAGAGAAAATGAAATAATATCAAAAGAAATCCAAACCTCAAAAACTATTCTTCCCTCTCTTGAGACTCTAAAAAAGTTTGATTCTGCCCAAGTGCAACAACCTCTTCCTAATGTATAAATTCCCAACTCGTTAGATGAGGTATTAAAGAAAAGAAAGAAAATTGTTGAGCCTGAATAAATTGATTTCAATACCCTAAGAACTCTTCCTTTGCTAATAATAAAGAATCCCAAAATTGTATCAATAATAATTATAGATAATAAGGGTGACATGTGTAGAAGTAATGGTTCCTCCTGCAAAAAAGGACAAATATAGTGCCAGTGCTTCAGACTATTAGATCTATGATATAAAAACACTAAATGAAAGAACCATTCAATCAATAATTGGTACCTTATTTGAAATATGGATCATAATAATTTGATAAAAAATCAGCTTAAATAAAAAGTTGAGCAGTTAACAACAGTTATTCAAAAGTTGATAAAACCAATTCAATATTCTTATTCAACTATTCATTAGATTTATGATATAGAAACACTACATGTTGTGGAAGAAATTGGTCATATGGGCAAGGCTACAAAAGAATGGTCCAATAAAATTCTACATCAAGGTGTCGATTCTATTCATAGGTAATAACCATGTGTTTTGAAATACAACTAGAATACGATCAATCAACCAAATATGAAGACAAGTATGATAAGGAGGTAAATAAATGGGATAAATTGCTTTCCAAGTTGAAGGATTTATCCTATACTTATTGTTGACATTGGAAAGTGCACCCAGTGACAGGAAAACAAGTTCCTACCCTCTCCTCGCAACATGGAAACTCTTCTCTCGCCTATGGGATGGCAAAGCAGGAGAGGAGAGTCTCTAGGTAAGGGCTAGCTCCCTTTGGTGTATCTTATTTGTTTCAGCGAGTATGAATACATACAGGTATATATATATAGGCTATATAAACTGGGGGGATGAAAAGGGAAGAAAGATATAGGAAAACAAACTACTCTAAGGAGGTGATACACCAAAATAAGGTGACCTTCTCACACCCACTCTCAGAACCGAACAAAGACAACAAACATACACTTAGACTTGGCAGGAAGACCAGGCTGTAAGAAAATGGCAGGGAGGTTCTTATGAAAACATAGGAATAGGGACTCACCAAGATGCTACGAAACACATACTACAAATGACTTCCTCCATTCTATATCTCCAAATGGAACTCTTCTCCTGTCAGCTACAGACAATGGCGCCTTGTGGATAACTGGTCTGTTGGTGCTAAACTTGTGAGAGCATCAAAAGACAATGACTAGACACAACTCAAACACTCAGAACATACACAGAATATCTATCCAAGAAAAGGTAAAACTGTCTTTATAGATTTAGGTAGAAATTTTAGCAGGGTTGTGCCTTACAAAAATTGTGAAAAGATCATTACAAAATGACAAGTATCAAATATATATGGCAAGTCCAAGAGGCTCATTTGGCACTCTTTTTGTTACAAGTGGCCTATTTCACCTGTTCATGAAAAGAAACAAGCCGCTCAAAGTATTAATGAGTCGTGCGCTTGTTCTACTCAAAGTCCACATTTTTAATGTCAAAATGTGGTTTGTCCACTCATTAAATGTAAAATGAAGAAACCGGTTACATTCTTTAGCTGTTGCATCTTCTCATGATCAATTCGAAGGAACTATTTCACCTATTGGAGTCACCTCTTCAAATTAGTGCCACTTGGACTTAACTGTTTGCTCATTCTGTGCACGTCTTCTTGTCCTCTATCGAATTTGTCTCTATCTGGCTTGTTCGGCCCCCTAGGGGCAAACTTTCAGTAGGTTGCTACATTCTGGGCTCCTTGGCAATACTTTCTCAGCTAGAAATAAAGGCCATTTTATTCTGCTAAATTTGATGCTCATCCAACCATCAAGCTTTGAAAACCAATGGATATTCCATCCTCTTGAAATTGACGGCTTCTCAAGCGTCATCACTTGAGATCCAACGGCTAAATCATTTTGCTTAATTTGACATCCACCGAGACATCATCGGGTCCTTTTAAAATATCATCAGGTCCATTGCCACGTTAGTTGGGTCCACGTGGCATCCTCTCATGCACTTCTCTGCCTTGAAAATTTCCTGGCACCTGTCCCTTTGAAAAGTCCTAGAGTGTCCACCCTTCAAAGGGTACTTTGAACTGCTGACTGCCCTTTCGGCTTGGAGCATACCTTTGAACCGGGCCGTTGAACCAAAAGGTTCAATGGTTCAAAGGTTCAATGTGTTTACATTAAGATACTTGGATTGAACAATGAATCCTTTGAACCTAAACCAAGCCCGTCAAACCAAGAATTTTGGTTCAACAGTTTGGTTCAACCATATTGAACGAAGAAAACGAACTCAAAATCGAACCTTTGCACCAAGAAATTGAATTTGGAATTGAACCAGGCCATGAACGGAAAATGTTGAACCTAAACAACCTAAAATATAACTGGCATGAACAACAAGGGAGGAAGGAGACCAAAAATTTTACCTGTAGGCAAAATTTGGTCAACACTTATCCAAATGACCTCGTTCAAGAAAAGGTTATTAAAAAAATGTATACTTCATGGAATTTTTTGGGGATGCCAAGTTCAAAATCCATATTGTCAAGGAAAGTAATAAAATTTTCAATTATTTTAAGTCAATGGGAGGTTATTATCTCCTTCAAATAATTGGAGGAATAGGGAAATTGAATTTCACATACATTGATGATGATGGGAACATGGTCTCTGAGAAAGTTATTTTTGATCAATTCAAAAATAATATTGAAAAAATTATGATTTCCAAATTTGCATTCAATTACGAGTCAATTCAAAATTTGATCAAATATCAAAATAATTTGGATAATCTTAATACAATGCTAAAGAAACTTCATGGAACAACTCAAAAGATGATAGATCTACATTGTGATGTAGAAATGGCTTATACATATTTAGATGGCCTAGATAAAGACAAAGTGATTTAAATCCTAAAAAAGTTTGATGAATATTAGAAGAAGCCATAACCAGAGGAAGAGAATATCTAGATTGTCCTTAGTGAAGAAGAATAAGAATAGTTCGTCATCAAATTTTTATTAGTTTCCTACTTTGAGTTTTTGAATCATTCTTGTGAAATTTCATTTGCATATTTTTGTAATAGTAATTTGCACATTGTATGTTTCATTTAAAAATTTCAAGTCATGAAAAAATTTCAATGCATTTTTACAAGTTGTGCAAATTTTTTATTGTACTTTTTCAAGTCATGCAAAAACACCAATTCATTTTTGTATATATTTGATATTATACTTTGAAATTTTTCTAAAAGGTAGAAAAGGTGGTTACATAGTGTAACCACCCATTTTAACCTATAAATACAAGTTGAAGGATCATTTGTAAGGGTTATTGACAATTATATTGTTCTAGCAAAATAAAGAAAGAGGAGATTGTATATGTATCTCAAAGAGAATCAATATAAGGAGGAGTTTTGCAAACTTTGTGTTCAATATATATTCATGGATAGTGTATATGTGTACTTCCATATATATTTGATTCTTTTCTTTTGACATGTTTCTAAGATTATGATTAATTAGTCAAAAACATAGAGATTTTTTTGTAGAATATCTTTTTGAATCTACATTATTAATTTCACAAAATAGTGAAACCTTTAGGGGTTGAAAATTCTAATTTTTACAATGAAATACAAGATAGTTGTCATATTCTTGTAGATAGCTATTTTGGTGTATGTTGTGTGTTCTTATGAACATGTAATGTCTTTCCTACCCATTAAATAATAAAGGTTTCCTTTTAGTGAAATCAGCTTCTTTCTTGACATTTCTAGTAAGTCTCTGAATTTGGCCCACTAGGTTTATTATTCTCCTATATCCCTTTATTTTGTTCCTTTATTTTCATATTGTCTTTCTATCACCTTTTTTTACTTTGTGGTTAATATTATTACCTTGATAAAAACATTTTTTTTTGTAAATAGTTTCATTTACAGCATGCTTTCTTTTCAATAAATGTAGCTCTACTTGCTAATAAGAGAGGGATTTTATCCCGTGATTGTTGGCTAAAAATATTAATTTGTCCTCTCAAAAAATTTCCAAGCCAAACTTGTCTTGACCAAATTTCATTCACCTAAAATATTCTTTATAAACCTTTCAATCAACCTATCATCATACCTTCAATGAACTTGATCAAATATACAAACTAAATATCAAAACAAACATGTACCTTCATATGCAAACCTTCTCTACATAATCTTTCTCACTCTGATACCACATGATGTAGAGGAATTCAAACACTTTGTCCTAATTTCAATAAATACCATAAACTCATTTACCTCTACTTTGTATCCACCTATCTTTGACTTGTCCTAATTGCAAGAAATACCACAAACTTATTTACCTCCACTTTGTATCCACCTATCTTTGACTTTGCTTTATCTTGTTTGTTCTTTGACTCTTTGCTCCCCAATTACTTGTCTCTAACTTGGTACCCCACATACATATCACATATACATACCATTCATTGTATTTGTTTTATGTCATGCTTAGGATGGTCTCACCTAATTATTCAAACCATTCAATGCACAATGGGCTTTTCATCAGTTAGCAACTTGGTTTAAGACACATTCTAGTTTACATTGTCTCTATGCAAATTCACCTTACCCTCAACACACTCAATAGGACCTAATCATCTTCCATTCAATATACAAACACCACTAACAATTCTTATCCCCTATTCCACTTCTTATCCACATTCTCATACTCTCCTTGTAGCCCTTTTTCCTCTTATTTTCTAGGGTACGATCATGTACAGACCTATATTGGAAAACCAAAGTCATATATAAATACCCTTTATGCCCATATTTATATCTATGATGTTTCAAACTTTTAATCAATGTTTAGACCTCCCTTTTAGTCTGTTTTAGGTCTTGAGTTAACCCTATTAAGCCTATTGTACCCAGTTTTCTCCTACAGTCAGGTTTCTCTATACCTCTTCATATTCTAATGAATTAAAAACTCAAAAATATTCTAGATCATGTTGAAATACAAGAAAATACAAATTTTTATAGCATTTTGAGGATTAAAATGTGTGTAAATCCAATTTGAACAAGAAAACCCTAACATAGGGTTCATAGTCACAGTACTTAACTGAGAAGGATAAAATTTGTTTCCAAACTTCTCAAAGGATTTTAATCATTCTAATGGTTGTTTTAGGTTTGTGAAAGTATGAGATGCCTCTACCAATCAAATCATGTTCATTCCCTTACCTTGGTCTATATTTTCTAACAAAAATTTACTTTATTGTGCATAACAATTTACATTCACAAGACTATGTTAGACTGTCAAGAGAATAATTAGGTTTATAAGCCTTTTAATTGGTTTAAAAAACAATATAACACTTATATAATGTTATTATAGAACCCATTCCACTATCTTTTTCCCTTTGATAACTCCTTAAAACCTTTATTTCAAAGTTACACTTGCTTCTCTATGGAATGTGTCTGAATACACAGTGATCTACAGGACTATCAATGAGATCATATGAACTTTAAATTGTGGAATCACTTAAAATCCTCAAAAAAGGTGGGAAAGACACTTTTTAATGTATAGTATTGGTACTTTAATTTAGCTTAGTGACAATGAATATTTACACCATGTTTTCTCAACATAAAACTCAAGCTTGAATAGGGGTGTGCAAGATTATATTGGATTAGTCTACTATATATATGAAAACCACTCAATAAAACATGAAGAACTTCAAGCATATGAAGAATTAAACTTACTAGTTCTATTAAATTGACAAAAAAACATATATTTATTGATCTTCTCCTCACACAGACTGTCCATACATCCAATGTCATTCTTTACACCATGATTACTAGTACTTGCTAATAGGTTTATCTGTAAACCAAGAACTCACTCCTTTATATTTTGGGGTTTATCATATTTATTCATTTTTATTCCAACCCCATATAACTCTCATATATTTAATTACTTGAAAAACTAACACCATCTACTCAAAAAGGCTTCAAAATCCTATAACCAACTCCTAACTACCTATGTAACTCCTTCTAGTACATTGCCTAACTACCAACCTACTCACTAAAATGACTTACTATATGATTCATGTGAGTATTTAGACACCTTTGACCCCTAACCCATAACAAAAACATTTAGACTTCTTAAAACAAGGTTGTGTCTCTAAACTCAACTTGTAAATTTGAAAATTCAAATAAGAGATTTTGGTGGGAAAAAACATACATGAGCCTAATTCAAATCCACCAAGGATCTAGCAACTAATACTAACTCCGACAGACCAAATTGACTTACAAAATACTCTAAAATGTGAATTTTAACCGTATTTAGAAAAGTGTAGTGATGATCCTGCATCATACTAACGAGGATCAAAATGAAACTTTCCTAGAAAATTATAAAAGATCTAAATTTTAAGTTCCTTGCAACATCCCTCTTCCAAGTGTATGTCAACATGGATCCCATAACCTATTTGAGACACTTAGGCCTTTGATATGTTTTCTTATGTTTCACTTCTCTCTTGCTTCTTCCTTTGAAGTTATCTTCTTGTGCTTTGATCTTCTACCGCATCATCTTCAGCTTCTTAGTGTTATCTTCTAACTAACCTGCACATGGAACACACAAGTCAATGAAAATAACCTGTTACTTGTTTTCTTGGTAATCACATCCTTGCTCATGCTTGTTTATTTTCTCTTTTCTTAGTTCTACTACTTGTGGAAAAACTACTATAACTAAGGCTTCCTCTTCACTCTCTTTGGCTTCCTTCATGTCTCTCTCATTTGTTGCAACCATCTTCTCTTCACTCTCCTCCTTGTCACCATGCAAAGCATTCTCCAAAGTTACTATCTCCCTCTCTAGCTGCTCAACATTCTCATATGTAAACCAAAAATCAAATTTCTTTAAGCTTGCAATGAGGCCCTCAAGGTGATCTTCTTCTTCTTGGTCACGTCCATCACATGGTTAGCTACAACTTTCATTTTATTCACTTGGTTGCTCACTCAACCAAAGCTTATGCATCTCCTTCTTGAGTTGCTTGCAAAGCAACCTCTTCTTATCTCTCTCTTCTCTCATGGCTTGCATTCTCCTTTTCTTTACTAGTAGTTTGATTGGCCACTTGAGTGGCTTCTTCTTTATGACCCATCCAAGATGTGGGTTCTCAATCTCTCTCACTTGCTCTATCATGAGGTTTATCAAGGCTATCTATTGCTTTATTTCATGCTTCTCTTTTTAGAAGTCTTCTTCTTATTGCTTCCTTCTTAATTATCTTTCCTTATGCTTCTCAACTGGTCTTTTGTGTTAAGCAGCTCCCTCATCATTATATTCACCATTTGTATTCTCTCAAGCAAGTCTCTTGTACCTTGATCCATTATTTTTCCAAGATTTCTCCTTGGATCCAATTCTTGAGATTCTTTAGCTCTCTATCTCTTCTCAAGCCTCTCTTGGTTGTCAACCTACCTTGACCAACTTTCATTCTCCTAAAATCTTCTTTAGCAACCTATCATCATACCTTTAATGAACTTGATGAGATATACAAATTGAAAATCAAAAAAAATATGTACCTTCATATGCAAACCTTCTCCATAGAATATTTCTCGCTTTGATACCACATGATGTAGAGGACTTCAAACACTTTGTCCTAATTGCAAGAAATACAATAAACTAATTTACCTTTGCTTTATATCCACCTATCTTTGACTTTACTTTATCTTGTTTATTTTTTGCCTCTTTGCTCCCTAATTCTTTGTCTCTAACTTGGTACCCTACATACATCTCACATCTACATACCATTCATTGTATTTATTTTCTATCATGCTCAGGATGGTCTCACCAAACTGTTCAAACTATTCAATACAAAATGGGCTTTTCATCAGTTAGTAACTTGGTTCAAGACACATTCTGGTTTCCATTATCTCTATGCAGATTCACCTTACCCTCAATATGCTTAATAGGACCTAATTTTCATCCATTAAATATACAAACACCAACAAAAACTCTTATCCCCTATTCCACTTCTTGTCCACATTCTCGGACTCTTCTTATAGCCCTTTTTCCTCTTATTTTCTAGGGTATGGTCATGTACGGACCTATATTAGAAAACCAAGGTCATATACAAATACCCTTTATACCCATATTAATATCTAAAAAAATTTAGATGTTGAATAAATGTTTAGACCTCCCTTTTAGTCCCTTTTAAGTCTTGGGTTAACCCTATTAGGCCTGTTGTACCTAATTTTCTCCTACAGTCAGGTTTCTCTATACCTCTTCATACTTTATTGCATTAAAAACTCAAAAATCTTCTGTATCATGTTGAAATACAAGAAACTAAAAAGTTTTATAGCATTTTCATGGTTAGAATGCATGTATATCCAATTTAAATAGGAAAACCCTAGCAAAGGTTTCATAGTCATAGTATTTAGCTGAGAAGGATAAAATTTTGTTTCCAAACTTATCAAAGGATTTCAAATCATTATAATGGTTGCTTTAGGTTTTTTCAACCATGAGACACCTCTACCAAGTAGATTATGTTTTTCCCCTACCTTTGTCTACATTTTCTAATAAAAATTTACTTGATTGTGCAAAATAATTTACATTCACAAGATTGTGTTGGATTGTCAAAGGAACAATTACATTTGTAAGCCTTTCAATTGGTTTTCCAAACAATATAACACTTTTCTAGTGTTATTACAAAACCCATTCCAATATCTCATTCCCTTTGTTAACTCCTCAAAACCTTTATTTCAAAGTTACACGTGCTTCTCTATGGATTGTGTCTAAATACACAGTGATCTACAGGACTATCAATGAGATCATATGAAATTCAAATTATGAAATCACTTAAAATGCTCAACAAAGGTGGGAAAGACACTTGTTAAAGTATAGTATTGTTACTTTAATTTAGCTTACTGATAATGAACATTTACACCACATTTTCTCCACATAAAACCCAAGCTTGAATAGGGGTATGCAAGATTGTATTGGATTAGTCTGTTATATATATGAAAACCACTCAATAAAACATGAATAACTTCAATCATATGATGAATTCAACTTACTAGTGCTATTTAATTGAAAACAAAACATATATTTATTGATCTTTTACTCACATAGACTATCTATACATCCAATGTCATTCTTTACACCATGATTACCGATACTTGCTAACAGGTTTGTTTGTAAACCAAGAACTCACTCCTTCATATTTTTGGGTTTATCATATTTATTCATTTTGATTCCAACATCATACAACTCTTGTACATTGAATTATTCAAAAAACCAAAACCATCTATTCAAAAAGGTTTCAAAATCTTATAACCAACTCCTAACTACCTATGTAACTCCTTCTATTACATTGCCTAACTACCAATCTACTCACTAAAATAACTTACTAGATGAGTCATGTGAGTATTTAGACACATTTGACCCCTAACCCACAACAACAACATTTAGACTTCTTAAAACAAGGTTGTAGTCTCTAAACTCAACTTGTAAATTTGAAAATTCAAACAAGCGATTTTGGAGGGAAAAGGCATACATGAGCCTAATTCAAATCCACCAAGGATCTAACAACTAATACTGACTCCTAAAAACCAACTTAACTTATAAAAGACTCTAACATATGAATTTGAACCATACTCACAAAAGTGTGGTGATGTTCTTGCATCAATTGTCTATAATGGCCAAAGGCTCTTGTATTTATAGAATTTTGGAATGATTGTGAACCATTGATCTGAGATCAAGATCAATGGTGAAAGATGAGTCATCAAACTCATGATTTCACACATGGAATGTTTAAGAAATTCCATGTAAGACCTTTTTAAGGTGTGGAAGGAATGTTGGAAGGAAAGTACATTGATGATCTCTTTTGGAGTTTTTCATAGGACATGTAAGAGAGGAGTGTGTAAGAGGTGTAATAAAGTGTGTAAGTGGCCATGTCATAAGCTACCTTTCCCACACTCCACTCCATAAATTATAATAATAGTGCAATTATAATGCTCTTTTTTCAATCAAATATTCATTAAATTATCCTATAATAACACTTGTAAAGGTTTGAATTGATACAAGATATGCTAGATAAAATTAATGTTGCAACACGATCCACTACCCCAATTAGGGATGTGTCATCATGATCTCAGATTAAAATGGTAGTTATGTGGGTAAATTAGAATAAATTATGACTTTTGATCAAATTTGCATTTGATTTCAAAACATCGTTCTAAATGTAGTTTAGACATGGAATTGGTTAAAATGGAATGTCTACAATTTCCTCATGTTTGAGAAGGCATTGCGAGACACAAGTTACAATAATATTTTTCAAAGAATGAAAAATCCATTAAGAAGAAGCTGAAAAAATAGAAGAATAAATAATTTTTGACCCATGATGCCCCCTTAAGAGGGAATATAAAGATGAAATACATGGAGGGTCTCTCAAAAAAAATAGGAAGAAGTAAGAAGAAGAGTGAAATTAACCCATGAATGAGATTAATCCAAATGATTTACAATGCTAATCAAATTTTTGGCACACTTCTTTATTAACATTATTGAAAATGTTTCATATGCCAAAGTTGCAAAAACCAAACAAGGAACCAATGAACCTATCAATGAATATGTATTAAGATACATGTAGCTAAAATGACCAATCCTATGGCAAACAAAAATCTTCAAGATATTTTCAAGCAAAGTTTTATTGCTCTATTACATGAGCCCATTGTGTTCAGAAATTTCAAATATTTCTATGACTTAAGCCACATTATTCATGATCACAAAATAAAACTTATCTCATTGAACAAACTTAAGTATGTAGCAAACACACCAACTACATATACATCTAATACCAAGTTTACTATCAAACCAAGTTATAAGGTCAAACTTCTGAGCCTAAAAAAGAAACAACCACCATAATTAGTGTGGTGTCATAATAACCTAATCAGCTTGTCTTATCTAATGCACCATAAAAATAATTTATATGCTTACTTGAGTCTCCCACTTTATTACTTTCATGACTTGTAGAGTGTCATCTTGTATCTCTCCCTCATCATATAGAGGTTGATATGAGTAGACCTCTACCCAAAGTGTATGATGTGAATGCTTATTATGACTATCACTAAGGCCCTGGGCATTCTATGAACATAGGTTTTATCTTGAAGCATAAGATCCAAGACCTCATCAATGACCCAAATATTACATTTGATGATCCTTCAAAGGAATTTGGTTCACAACCCGATGACCACCATAAGTAGAAAATATTTAACAATCTTTGAAAGATCATTCAAAGAAGGATCTAGAAGTGCAAATGGAATATAATGTGCACCCTCCTCCATCTCATCATGAGCACCCATTGGATGGGATCATTGGTGCTTATATGAGGCATACACCTCTTATGGTTCAGAGACCATCCAATAATTTTGATGAAAGTGAGATTAGAGATGATTGACAAGTATAATTTTACCACCATTCAAATTTGACAACCTTTTAAAACCTCACTTATGCTTATATAATGAAGAGACCACTTGATGCATAAAATAACTACTTCCTTAATTTTCATCACAAGGTGTGTTAAGCTTGACAAGATGTCGGCACTATATGTTCAATACTAGTCTCTCATGAAAGTGGGGTCTTAATTATTGTGTAAATGGAAATAGACTTGCATAAAGTAAATGACAGAAAGGAAATCTAATTTATTCCATAATTGAATCACAACTATTAGAAGCTTCTTGAACTCAATAGATTAAATGCATATAATGAAATAATGCTTATTCACATATGAAATCATACACACAACATATTCAACATGAAATAATAATACATGTATAAATAAATACAAAAATATAGATAATACTAATGGATGAGAAATCAATCTACTAGATCTGTGTGAGTGGGCCTTGCCTCATTTAGACTGGAGCTTGACCTCCCTCCTTTGATATATGAAATTTGCTTTTTCAAACTAACTTTTATTTCTTAATATTTTTGTTACAACATAATTATAGAAATATAATATTTAGACCTTTATTTTAATTATCAAAAACTATCTCTATTCACTAATTCTTTAACTTACTAAAGTACCAACTTCCCTTGCAATATGAGATATATTCCTTATGTAGGGGAGATGAATGCTTATTCAATAGATTCCTAGAATTTAGTGATTAAAACTAAAGATATATGGTTGTGCTAAAAATATAGTTACTTATAACACTACCAATAATAAACTTATTTGGGTGCAACAATACAAATAATAGAATATTATGTTACAATAGAATTAAAATGGAGAAGAAATGTTGAATTTGCTCATCCCTAGATTCAAGGAAACAAGTCATTCCCTTGAATCATGGAAGAGATCCTCAACTCCAAACCACCAGCTAACTTCCAATGGAAATAGTTGTTACATGAAGGAAAAATATGCTTATAATCAACTTCTTCCTTTTCCTATAATTTAGGAACCATTCTATTCTTCAAACCAATGAGAGGATCCACTCAAATTTACTAAAAATCATTGCCATCTTGAAAACGTACCTACAATCATTGCTATGGGTTTTCACTAAAAAATACACCTACAGCCATTGCTATAGGTTGTCACGGAAAATGTACCAATAACCATTGCTATGGGTTGTCACTGTCTAGGTTGTAACGGGTTATTTCTTGGAGCCATAAATTTCACATATGAACTCAAAACAAGATGTCATTTTTTTTTTAAACATATAATTTTTCAAGGAAACAACAAATATGAAATAATATTCAATATTAAAAGACTTCTTGATATTAATTGTTTCACTATTTCCAAACTGATATGATTTAGCCCAAAAATGCATGTAGCCACTTACTACAGGTTGGCAACAAATCAAATGGATCTCTCTCTCCTTCATAGCTACAGGTATAAGAAACCTTAAAAGAAGTGTATTCTGCATTCTTCATTTTCTATTAGTAACACCATAAACATTAAAGCCATTAAATCATACTATTTTATATAAAAATAACTAATTATAACCAAAATAATATGCATATATGTTATTCATAATATATGTGTATATCATCATTATATAGGCCAAAAGGGTGTGGATTGAAACATAAGAATGTGTTTTAGGAAATGAAAATAAGTAATATGAGGGACAATTATAGGCTTCATCACACCCCCACCCCCCAACTTAAGCATTTGCATGTCCCTGTGTAAAAAGATATGAATTCAGTTTTGATCAAAATAGGAAACGAAATGAAAATGCACAGGTGCATTTGAAATTACCAAGTAACATCTTCAAAAATATATATTGAAATAAATCTTATGTCTTTTTCAAATGGTCTTTTATGCTTTCATCTCCTCTTGTTCAGAAATATTCATTGATGTTTGCAACCATGAAAAATATATCTCTCTCCATAAGAACTGTATGTTCCCTTCAATTACTGACTCATTCTTTATTTAGCCATGGACATTGTGATCTATAATCTAGTATTCATATATTTATCTGCCTATGTATAAACCATCATATCATGACAATAGTTCTTAATGAAATATCTCCATCAATGCCATGACTACATATTCATAAAAGAACTTAGATTCCCACAAAATAGAAATCATTGGCTTTGACAACCATTCATTTCTCATATGTTGAAAATTTGTGATGCTTTAGTCTAGATGTGATCAACAAAAAGTACCATATGATCAATAAGAATGCCTAAAATCATGATACCTTGAATGATACTATGAGGCGAATATTCAACTAAGACATATTGAATCTCACCTTCAAAAAAAGGGTAGATTTATGATTTTCAACACCTTATTTTTAATTTATGATTAATAAAAATCTTGAGAATCACAACCAAATAAAGTGAACAAAGTAAATAATTTCCGAAGTATATTTAGTTGGCAATGATGTTTATCATAACAACAAATTATTGTGTTTTCATCATGACATGAGGTATATTTTTAACCATTTATAGAAACAATAAGTTAAAGCCTTCATTATAGGTATGAAACCTTATGTGTGTACAATAGTGACTACAAGTAAGTACAATAATAACTACAAGTATATATATAACTGCTACAAGTATGAAATCTCTTACAGGGAGGTTTATATGTCAGTGAATACTTGTATTCTTACTTGATTATATCTAGAGTTACATATGTCTCATTTATTGATTGGTAAATACATCCTTATCACAACTTCCATGTAATGATTTACAATTCTCTATTGATATTTCTAAAAATGACATGAATTTATAGTATAGCCCCAACTAAGTGTTTGAAGGTCATATCAATCCAAAGTAGACAAATGAAAATTATATCCTTATTCTCCCCCCAACCCAAGGTAGACACTTATCCTCAAGTCGACTGAATGGTTTTCTTATGGGAAGGTGGTGAAGAAATGAGGCATACACAAACATGATAAAAAAATGCCCAAAAGGTATAAAACACAACAATCAACTAACATTATGAGGGTTTTTGTGTGGATGTAACATGAAGTGGGATGATTGAGTATGAGATTAACTAAATAAGGCATATGAAGTGGATAGGATAAATGGCATGGTTGACTCAATACTAGTTAAAGACCACAATAAATAACACATAAAATATGAAAACTATACATACATATTGAAAATTAAAAAAATATATAATTATTCTAAATAAATAGTACAAATATCTAACTTCATATAAATGCTTACCAAATAGAATAATGATGCTAAAGAAACTTCTTGTATCCAAGTAGTTGAAGTAGCAACATATAATCCTCCAGATAGTGTGACCAAGTTATGAATTCAACAATCAGCATCTAGAATGATGAGTAATAATGTAGAACAGTTGAAAATTAAAGAGAAGCCTATTAAAACAAATGAGATGAACTTATGAATTCTAACAATAGATTTGTTATTTTTGTAGTGATGTTTAACTAAATGAACATGGAGTGATAACATTCCATGGTGTATAAAATCATTTCTATGAAGCACAAAGAGGATTGCTAGATTATCATGAGAATGTGACAAAGAGTAAATGCATAAGCAAAGTGAATAAGGCAAGGCTTCAAGAACTGGTAAAAAACTGATGGTAGAGGTTGCAAGTCAAATTATGGTAGTGGATTATAGAAAACAAATAGGTATTAGTGGGAGCAAGTACAAAATAGAAACTTGTATAGCCAATATAGCCTAGTTTTAAGGATTTGGTCAAATGCCCAGTCATTAGAATACTCTCCTTTAATTGAAACTTTAGTCCATGACAAGGATGTGTTTTAAGTGTAAGCATGAATATGAGTTAATAAACTAAATTTACATTGTATACATATGATTCTTCTTAAAACCAAGTTTTGATGCAGGGTAAGGTTTAAATCTTTGTAGGACATTAAACTCCTATACCAATCTGTACCAGTACCTATGGTTGGTTCATGATGCTTTATTACCACCTCATGTTCACTTTTGTAAAATTCATATCCACACTTTAGAGCAATTCCAAACCAAAAACAATATTATGAGATGCTACTTCAACCAAGGAACACCACCAAGTAGGAAGAAACAAAATGCAAACAAACAAAAATATACAAGCCTAGCAAGGAAGAAAAAACAAAGCAGGAAAGGAAACTAACTAGCCTACCTATTATAACTTTAATAATCTTACACATTCACTCCATGAAGACCCCCAATGGGGTAGCAACAAAGTAATTCTTGAGGTATTAACCATTGGTGGGTAAAGTAAAGTCTGATCCTTGGAGATCTTCCAACCTAAAAGTGTTGTTGCCCAAGATTTCTGCAATTTGGTACGGACCAATCCATAAAGGGGTGAACTTACCATGTTTGCCTTTAGGTTCTAATGCTTTATCCCAAAGAAGGACTAAGTTTCCTTACCTAAACATCTTCACTTTAGATCTCTTATCAAACCATCTTTTCATGGTTGATTGGTGTTTACTAAAGTCTATAAATGCCTTTTATCTAGCATCTTCCATTTGAATGATGTCTAATAGCCTAGAATTAGCAAGGTCCTGACTGTCTTCCATGTATTCTTGCATGAATGTGAACATAGTCAACTTTAAGGTGATGGAAAAGATAGGCTCTTGACCATATATCAAAAAAAATTGTGAAGCCTTGAGAGCTTGTTTGATCCAGATTCGATCTACCCATAATGCAAACTTAAGAAGTTTATGCCATGTTCTAGGTCTCTCTTCAACAGATTTCTTGATAGCTTTCATCAATTTTTTGTTTGTGGATTTAGAAACACCATTTCCTTGAGGGTATTGATTGGAATAAAACTTGAGTGCAATGCCTTGGTCATAATCCCATTCCATCATTAAAATAGAAATGAATGCAGATCCTTTGTCACAAACTAAAGAAACTAGGGTTCCAAATCTAGTACAAATATTTTCTTCTAAGAAATTGATCACCTCTTATATTTTGCATTGCTTAGTGGCTACTACCTCAGTCTACCTAGTGCAATAATCCATATATTTTAGGACATGCTTATGACCTTTAGAAGAATTGGGGTTGATTACTCCTACAAAGTCAAATCCCCATTATGCAAAAGGTTTATCCACCATCACAGGTTGTAAAGGCATGGCTGCCTTTGGCTCCTTTATGCTTAAGATATGGCATGAATGACACTCCTTCACGTGCTTATAATCATCTTTGAAGAGGGTGGGATAATAATATCTAGCCCTGAGAATATTCTAAGTTGTGGTTCTTCTTAAAGGGTGTCCACTTCCTAGCTTTTCATGGAAGGTAGTCATAATCCAAACTGCTTCTTCTTTGGACACACATCTCAAATAAATTCCCTCAAAATTCCTCCTGTACAAGACTCCATTCCCTGATGAGGTAATGAGTTGCTTTGAGCCTCAAGGCTCTCTTTTGTTCTCTTATAAATCCTATGGGATAAACACCAACAATAAGTAAATGGATAATAGAGTCATACCACTCATTAGGTTGGAAGTTTCGTTGATCTACTTGCATGACATGGAATTTTGGGTCAATAATAGTGATCATCTAAACTAAACCTTAACATTTCACTAATTTTTCTATTTTCATCTCTATATCATATTCTTGTAGAATTTACATCCACTTGCCTCTTCTTTCTCTGAGCTTATTTTGACTCAACATAAGTTTTGTAGCTAGATCAGGTAATATGTCATGTACCTTGTTTCTAAGGAGGTAATGTCTAAATTTTTTACTGCATTTACTAATGCATAAGCTTGCTTATCAATCATATAATAATTCACTTCTACATTTTTGACGTTGGTGCTCATGAAAGCTATGGGATGATCATTTCTATCAACTTTTTGAGTTAACACTACAGCCATAGTATGCTCAGAAGCAAATGAATATAGATAGAAACATTTTGAGAAATTAGGAATTATGAGGACTGGAGCTTCAATGATTTTCTTCTTAAAGTCAGTGAAGGCCTTCTTAGATTCTTCATTCCAAGAAATTATAACATCTTTCTTAAGCATATTATTCAAAGGTCTTAGCGAAGCCTGAAATAAACTTCCTCACAAATTTAATCTTACCAAAGAATGACTTAAGTTCTTTTTGGTTGTTGGGCAACCCAATTTTAGAGATGGCCTCTATTCTATCAAGATCTACAAAACTCTTACCTTTGGTAATTACATGTCCCAATAATTTTTCTTCAATGACATAGAATATACTTTTCTTGGGGTTAAGAGATACATCATACTTCTTGCATCTATCAAATATTTGTCTCAAATGTACGAAATGTTCCTCTCTATTTCTATAAAATACTATAAGATCATCCATATATATGATGATACACTTACCCACTCAACCTTGGAAAGCATGGTCCATGGCCCTTTGAAAAGTTTCCCTTGCATTAATTAATCCAAAAGGCATTCTCTTATAAGCATATGTTCCCCATTTAGTAGTAAAAGTTGTTTTCATCCTATCTTCTGGAACAACAAGCACCTGGTTATATTCAAAAAATCCATCCAAAAAGGACATCATGGAAGATCCTAAAATAGTTTGGATAACCTAGTCCAGAGAAGGTAAAGGATAATTATCCTTTTTAGATGCTCTATTCAAATTTCTAAAATCTATGCACAATCTTATTTCTCCATTCTTTTTTTTTACTGGGATTAGGTTTGCCACCCAAGTGGAATGTCTAATAGGAAACACTATCCTTGCATACAATAGTTTCTTGACTTATTTAAGAATCATGGGTTCTAAAATAGGGTTGACTAGCCTTTTCTTATGTTTAAAGGGTTTGTAACCTTCTTGAAGGGGTATAGTATGAGTAATGACCCTTGGGTCAAATATTTTCAAATCTTCATAAGACCAAGCAATTACATCTTTGTATTTTATAAGCAGATCTCTAGATTTTCTATTTTCCATTTCAGTGCAAGCCTTCCCTATATTCACCATTTGGGGCTGATCATGTGAGCCAAGATTCATTGTATTATAATCTCTACCATTTACCTTGGATTGTTTAGTTGCTTCAGAAATCTTGTCAAGATCAAATAGTCTTTCCAATGAAATCATCCCTTTAGGTATCTTATTGTCACTTAGTTGGATGATTTTACCATTAAGTTCCTTCTCAGTAAAATTTTCATCAACTTCATCAATAATGTGAGCTTCAAAAGCTCCAAAATTAGTTAAGAAATCTATGATTTGTTGATCATCATTGAAAACTTGGAAATGAATTGCATTGTTAGGAACTAAAGGACATGGTACTAGCTCAATATTGATGCTTTGAGAATCATGATTAGGTATGAGGTTAGCTGCAGTAGAGGCAAGCTCATCAGTAGCTTTATTTTCTTTTCTTGAAATAGTTAACATGTTAAAGGCATCAAAATATTTGATCAAGTCCCACACCCTAAACTTATATCTCTTTAAGACAAATTGCATTGGTATTTACTGCTCACTTGGTTAACCACAAGTTCAGAGTCTCCATATACAAGGATTTCTTTAGCTTTGTGCTTAACGGCAAACTGTAATCCAAGTATGAGAGCCTCATCCTCAACTAAATTATTGGTGCAAGGAAATTGTAACTTATAAGCTACATGGTATTACTTTTTTGAAGGAACCATCAATACAATACCAGCATCTAATCCTAGTTTGCACTTCGCACCATCAACGATAACTTATACAAATAAAAAAATAGAGGAGAACTCTTAAAGACTGGTTCTTTTGTAATTTCCAAAGTAAAAACTCCCAAATCAAAATCTAGGAAATTTACCCTTTCATGAACAACATTGTATTTTGTTATCATGTGTTTCATTTGAGGTTCCCTTTCCAATCTTATTTTATTTGGCATACCTTTCCAATGAAGACACAAGTATGATCAATCAGTAGACATATAGCCATTTAAGGCATTAGTCCATTCTCTACTCAAAAGCAATCCATAAGCACTAGGCATTTCCACCACTTGGATATCAATGAATTGTTGAACCCTAGGTTCACTAGCCAGCTATATATGCACATTCAATAATTATCCTATAACCTTAACTCTAGATTTATCCAATTGAGTGACTACCCTATCAAACTTGATTGGAGTTAACCCAAGTTGTTCACATATCCCAATAGGCATAATGTTGGTTGAGGCTCTAGAATCTAAAAGATAATTATGAATATTCTTCCAAAATATCCTGACTATAAGTAAAAAGGGTCGAGACTCTACTTTTATTACTTGCATAATTACATTTGCACTATCATTCTTAGGGGGCTTCCAAATTTTCTTGGACAAATATTTGAAGAGTAAGTCTCTTTATTTTGTGATTTGAGTTAGCTCGTGCAAAGTGATATTGGCTTTAATCTTTTTCATATCATCCTCTATAATATTGTAGCCAGTTTTACTTGGAGGATCAATATTTAGCTTAGAATAAATTCCTTTAAGGGGTTTAGGATTATTCCTTAATGTAGTGTCTGGAGGGGTTCCATAATTATTAGGAGGGGTAGAGGTAGTCAATGGTTGTTTTTGTTCCCTATTTCTCAGAGGATATGTCTTCAAAAAAAAATTAGAATGCTTGAATGTCCTCATAAATATTCTCAAGTTCATTATTCTCTTGAAAAGGGAATTGAAAATTTTCCACCATATGCAATTGGTCAAATGGTTTAGATTCAGAAGAATTTTTAGCAACATCTTTGTTTGGAACCACTTCAAATGTGTCAAGTTCTTCTTGAAAATCTTTAAAAGCTTTACAAAACTCAATGCAATCAATCTCACCATGCTTGGAAGTAGCATGCACCCTACAGTAATCTGATATGGCAATATCAGTGAGGTTTATATCCATATTATTTTTGCTAGAGGAAGGCTCATTAGCTTTGTTATTATAGAAACTATCATTCTGAAACCTATTCCCAGGCCTGTTAAACTTTTGGAAAGTGAAGTTCCTTCCAAAGTTGTCATTATCATTACCAACTTGTTTTTGCAATTGCAAAAAATTAGTGCTAAGCTTTTGTACCATTTTCAATATAGACTCATTCTCATTTTTTTGAACCTCAACATTTTGACCTTGGTTACTGTTAATGCCACTAACAGGCACTAAATCTTTTTGGTCATTGACATAGGATCCATTAGTAGCTTGATGACTCAATAAACTTAAATTTTTATTAGGAGCAGCATGACTAGTAGGCAATACATTCAAAAAAGGGAATTGGTTTAATGTTGGAGCATTTTGGTTATTAATTGGGAAAAGGTTTAATGCAGGCATTTGAGGATTAACATTTGGGATATAATAAGCCATCTATCCTTGGGGTTGTATTTGGTCACTAATAACCACTGCTTCAGAATAGGCTTGAGCTAATGTGATGATAAGTGGAATAGCTCTTTTAAGAAACACAAAAGTCATGGGGTCAACAACATCTTTGTAAACCTTCAAAGCTAAAGCTTCATTAGGTTTATATGGATCCATGGTCTAAATAAACATCTTTTGAAACCTAGCATTAAAGGACCTGATAGGTTCACTTGTATCTCTCTTAATAGTTGTAAATTGATGATAGATGACACAAGGGCCTATGATCTTTCCAAATTGATCAATAAAAATAGTGTCAAAGTTATTCCGTGATAAAATACAATTGTCAAGCAGATTAAGGATAAATTTATATGCATCATCTTTGAATGTAAATGGGAACAACCTACATGATACATCTTCATGAATAACATTTAATAATCTTAATACATCTTTGAAAGATTTAACATGTTCTTCAGCGGTCGTAATACCAGTTAGACTAAATATTGGCAAATATTTTTCAAGATTATGTGGTAAATCATGAACTACACCTAGTATATTAATAGAGGAACTTCCAAGCCACACCATGTTTGGATGAAGATCGATCACAATAATCCCTTGTAAAAGATATGATTTTAGAGATTTAGAATACCTACATTTACCTCTATCTTTCCTAGTCCTTCTGTGGATTTCTAGTTCAAGCAAGTGTTCTCTAGTCTCTGAATGTGATTTGGTCCTAATCCTTGGTAATTCGAGCTTGAAGATTAAGGATCTTATTTTTAAACATGGTGTAACACATTAATTTCCAAAGAATGACAAATAATATGCGCACTAAGCTTAATTTTCAAAAAAAAAATCATAAAAGGACAAAGGACATCAATCTTTAACTAAACAAGTTCAAAGATGTACTAAATTATGCAAAGATGACCAATCTTTACAACTTATGACTCAAATAAACCTCTTATTGTCAAAGAATTTTTAATTTTGAACAAAATAAGTCATCCTAACTCCAAATAATAATAAATTCTTAGCACCAAAAGCTGTATTTCTGTAAAGGTCACCAATCTTTACATAATTTATGTTAAAAGAAACATAATCATGTAAAATATAGAGTAATTTTGACCAAATACACCCAAAATATGAAGTATCTTTAAAGATGGGCCCTCCTTCTAGCGCCAACAGAGCTTCTCCTGTTGATGCTTCAAAATGTACCATAGGTGCTCTTCAGTATTGATGAACACTACTCATTTTAGGATTTGAAAAAATCCAAGGCATGAGTTATAGTTTGTGACAATTCAATGATGTTTATGGTGGAATATAAGCAGAGTATGAGAACTATCCACAATATTTGTTTGATTTAGTGATTGGGAGCCACCAGGGTTTAAATCTTTAGTTATTCAATAGTTTTTTATGACTTAGAGGCTAAAATAAATTAGTACTAACAATGATCTTTAAGCTAGAGTGAATCTTGATAAAAATAATAAAAGAGAAGGTTAAAGTAAGAAATAAACGTAATTGCAGGTTTTCATCTCAAATATTATGAAAAAATTCCAATTACTTTGAGCACATTTGAACCAATTTATGTTATAAAATAGCATAAGCTCAAATTATGTCACAAATCAAGAAAAAATCAAAGGCAAAATATGAATCATAAGTAAGAACCAAATTTAATTTAAAGATTTGCTATTATGATATGAATAACCTAAGTACATCCAAATACATAGCAAACAAAATGAAGTATACTTGAGATCTTTACAGTCAATTTAGCATTCAACACAAATTCACAACCCTATGATAAAGAATGCAACTTAAAACAAGAAGAATCATTCA
Source organism: Torreya grandis (assembly GCA_037957365.1). Lineage (NCBI taxonomy): Eukaryota > Viridiplantae > Streptophyta > Pinopsida > Cupressales > Taxaceae > Torreya > Torreya grandis. The sequence continues at coordinate 2,943,473 of JARHVA010000638.1, read as the reverse complement.
AATTCAAGATGACTATTTGCAATTGAGAGGTATCATGGACATTTAACAATCTATATAGACAATTTTTTTTAGAATTCCTTAGTTGTATTAAATGTTCCTAGTATAAAATTGCTCAAAAACTCACTCCCTTTAAAATGGTAACCATCTGCCTATTTATAGGAAACATAGGTAGTTAACCAGCTAACTTTCAAAATATCCACGTGTGGATAAACACATTTGTCATTAATACAAAGACACAATGCGAAAAGCTTTCATGCCAACTTGACAAGAATAAGTATTGCTAACAGACTAGCATATATTTTACAAAAAGAATATTCTTTTAGGAATTTCATTGGTGGGCCCTTTAATTATCCCTATCTGAGGAAGTCTTTCACCTTGGTGTATTACTCTTTGATTAGTTTAAAATCTACTGCAGGATTCTTTAGACAATCCTCTTCTTGATCTACTAACTTGTCAAATTCATTATCAGCCCGAGATACAAGTTCCTCGATACATTATGCTTCTGAAATTTGCTTCCCTATAGAAATAATGATATCAAGGATCTTCTAGTTATCCTTGGCCAAATGACCTTTATCGTCTCTAATGCCCTGGATGTGAACACCAACTCTTTGCTTGAACTCTTCATTACTAAGCAGGCCTATAGTAGTGGTTTGAGAAGGGTTATCTAATAGATTCCCTAGAAGTTTCTCAATTTGGGTTACCAAGCCCATGTCTCTCTTGATGAATTTATTGACATCATTGATCCAAATGATTAAATCCTCTTATTTATCCATCAAAATTTTCATGAAGATGTTCAGATGTCCAAGTTTGATAATCTTAAAGTCTAAGTCATGCCTTGTCTTATGTACCTTAATGAGCTCCTCCATTTGAGCTTGAGAATTTTGCCATTGAGTGATTAAGGCTTGTGCCATCTCAATTTGATGGTTTAAAACACTCAATCTAAGCTTGATGCTTTTCAAATTCTTGAATGCATCTATTAAATATTTATTCATCACTTGCAATTCGTCCTTAGGAATTGAAAGGAGGACCCGAGCTTCTAAATCTTGTTTTTCTTTCTCCAAGTTAAGAATATTCTATTTCATTCCTTAAATTCCAACCAAGGTCATTGTTGACTGGGCCAGTACCATACTAGCTACATCTTCTTGAAATATAGGATGTTCCCCTGCTACCTACCCTAGAATAGGAGTTAAGCCTACAAATGGTTCCACCTTCTGAAAGGTGAACTTCTCAGTACCAATAGTAACCTTTTTGGTCACTACTCTCTCAAGATTTGATGTATCTGTATTGAAATGGACCTGAGGGTCAGACTCCTTTACTTGTGGCTATTCAATAATCTCTACATTTTATCTCCCAAAGGCTCCTGGGGTATCAATCCCTTCGCTTTCCTTGTTGCGAAGGATTTGGATCCTTCTCTTTGCTTGTCTATTCAGAATATGTTGAATCCAAGGTTTAACATTATCTTAAACATCCATGTCAACTCAAATCAAAGCTAGTGAAGGAGAAAGAGATGGGATTTTTTGCAACTTCCCATAAACAAACCAATCAAGAATAGTTGGTCCATAAATAGTATTCTCATCATTGAAAAGGTTAATTTCACTAGTAGGGTGAGTGAAATTTAACCTAGGCCTCTTTCTTGATGCCAAAGGAACTAAGGTCAATTGCATGTCTCTTTCCTCCATCCAATGGAACTAATTCTTTGCTTGCTTCCTCAGGTGGATCCTCTTCCTTATTATAACCATAGGTGGTTGTAATGTTAATAAGGGCACTTTCCACTATTTCTTCAGTTTCCAAAGCAATCATGCTAATAACCTCTATTGGGGAAGAAGGCCTTGGTGGGGATGACTAAATTTGGGGACCTTCACTAGGTATATTCTCTATGCTAGACTCTTGAATCACATCTTTAACTTTTCCTTTTACATCCTCAAGTTTCCCAACCTAGGGTGACTTTGTCAATTCTTTCTTGTTGAGGCTCAGAAGATTAACTTCCAACAAGTGGATCTTGATGTGCAATCCCAAATGGTCCTAGAAATAAGTGATAATTCAAGGGATGTAGTTGTCATATTTCTCCTAAGGTCTTATTATCCCTGATTAGCCTATGTTCTAATTTGATGTTGTAGTTTTTAACCCTAGATAAGACTTCTTCAAAGTTCTTTGCCTTTGTGTAAATACCATCTCCCACACCTGCTTGATGTTTGTACTCAGTCTTTGGGACCTTTTTATCTTGAATATGGTTAGCCACTCTATCATTGGGGTCCCACATCTTAAGGTCATCTATTTAGAATCAAAAGAGTTCTTGTGCACCACCATGATCTCTAGCTATTTCCAATCTTTGATTACAATTTTGCCAATGTCCAGTGGAAAAGGATGAACCTGAGCCTTCTTATTCTTCTTGCATATATAATCCATTCCTTGGATGATTTGATAAGCAATTTCTTGATTTGAAAGCTTACTGGGAACGTATATAGTCAATCTATATGGTTAGACCATGATTCCTTATATCCTTATTCTAGTGCATTCTGGATAGAACCACACATCCCCCATGGTCTCAACCTATCTTTTGATTAGAGGATGAAGCCTGGGAATAGGGATACTAGTGAGTGCCTCAAAAATGACTGGGAATATACCATCACATATGAATTGTATGTGGTTCCTGTATTTGAATATATGCAATTTGGAGTAATGATGGGAAATGGTAGTTCTACCATCAGGGGACCAATTTTGGATGCCAAGGAAATTAATAGAGACTAGGAGTGAATCCAAGAGGTAAGACATCATAAAGAGTTGCTTAGAGGTCTTTTTCTTGGTGGTTGTAAATTGTTTGACCAAGAAAAAACCTAGTAGGTCTCCAATGGGAGGGGTTAAGTTCTGCTCCAACATGTAATGGACATAAGATACCCAGACCTTACTCAAATAAGTAGTAGAAGAGGCACCAAAGGCTCTGTTCAATAAGGTCATAGCTATGATAATGCCCTCCCTAAATTGGACAATAGGAATCTCACCATTAGGAGACCTAAAAACATGGGAACCTTGGATTAACCAAGGTGAGTGGACTGAATCCAAGTTTTGGGAATTTATCCATTCTCTCAAGGATGAGAGATCGACATGAGGCAAAGGGAGCTTATAGTAAGCCTCAAAGACCATGGGAGCTATACATTAAAATTTATTGGTACTTCATAAATAATTCATTCCCCATCTATTCTATAGTCAATGAACATAGTAACAAGAAGGTCAATGCAATGCATTACCTCTGGTTTAGCAATCACATGGTGAAGGCCTACCAGTTGAATTGATACTAGGTCTTTGTATCTTTGGTGCACTGTAGCATTCCTCTTTTCTTCCTTAAAAATTGGTTACAACTCCTCTATAAAGAAGAATAATTCAAACCAATTCCTGATTCCATGTACATCCAAGGCTATCAAATCTAACTCTGTGTCTCTAAAGACCCTTCCTTCACCATCTGAAGTTAGATAGAGCTCCACTTCAATTTTCATCTATTCCCTACCCATCGCCATTGACAACACTGAATTGTAGTTGATGAAAACAAATATCTCACAAGGCACTTGCTCTGAATTCAAGTTGCACTTACTTTGATTTCCATGTGATCAATTGAACCAACTTAAGTCCTTCTTTATAGAGGGTTCAAGGTTTTTAGATTTAATGGCAAAAATATCCATCTCTTGATTTCATACGTGCCTTAAATTTGATAAGACCTCATTCTCATGTCTTCTACATTATCGAGCATAGGATATCTTTCAATTTGATTTTCCATACCTACGTTGAGCTTATGTAGCAGGGTTCCATGCCTTTCATGATAAATTGCATAAATGCTAGTTGAAGGCTAGTTGTTGGCTTTCAAAAGTCCTCTTTATTCTGCTTTGAAAATTTGAATCCCTATCCTTACATTTCATTTGTCCTTTAATATTTAATCTCACTAATTGTGCCATGTGTCAAGCTCACAGGGCCTTTGAAAAGTCTTCAAATTTGTTGCATCATTGGATCAAATCCAATGAGTAAGTGATCACCATTGGATATTGGGTAGGCTAGATCGTTAACTGTATACCTTTTTAAAAGGCTTCGGCTTTGACACACCATTAGATTAAATCCAGTGAACAAATGATCATTTTTGGATACTGCAAGATGCATACCTTTTAATCAGTTCCATGATTATATGAATCTTAGGCTTAAAAATGACATATAGAATTTTATGTTAAAAAACACAAAATGACTTAGGCTAAGATATGTCTATAATAGGTTTGTCTTCATAAAAAGCTAGGAATTTCCTAAAAAATTTTTTTAGAAATGCCCCCTTTGTTTAGGCTTTAAAAATTGTCTAAGTTAAATTTGATGGGTTTAGTTACATCAACTATGTCCTCGTACACGTTAAATGACAGGAGTGAACCTATCAAATTTAAGATAATGGAATTTATTGATCCAATAACTAAATGCCATGTGTAAAGCCCTTGAGAGTTTCCAAGGCTTCAGGGGTTATCTAGGTTAAATTTGATGGGTTTGGTCATGTCAAATACATCCTCACAGATATCAAATGACAAGAGCAAACCTGTCAAAGTTAAGATAATGGAATTTATTAATCCAATAACTGAATGCCATGTGTAAATCCCTCAAGAGTTCCTAAAGCTTTGAATTTAATTCACACCATTAGATTAAAACCTCTGATCAAGCGATCATCATTGGATCTTTACTGGGGCCCAAATCTTTAACTGTATGCCTTTCTAAAAGACTTTGAGCTTGATGCAACGTTAGATAAAATATAGTGAACAAGCGTAAAGAGTTAGATCTATAAAAGTGCACGAACTTTAAGTTAAAACCTGATCATGTATAAAATTTCTCACTATATTTTCTTGCAAATGTTTAAATTCAAACCCTTAAGGTTTATTGTTTGGGAACCCTAACTTCTTCCATGGAACCTATAATTAATCACCTTGAAGATGATTATTAACAAATTAATCCCTAACATATGAGCATAATCAGATATACCAAAACTCATGTCTTTTTAAAAATTAACCTACCTTTAAAATTCAAGATCAAACAATCTTTCACACTTATTCCAAAATACAGAGGTTCTGGAAACAATTACAAGGGTCCCCTTTTTAAAAAAAAGAAAGATGGGGGTTGTTGGTGTCAACATAGTGATGCAATGAGAATTAATGTTTACCGATGAAGAAGAGATCCTAATAGAATTAGCAATACATGACTTTTATACTCTTTTTGTCCAATTATCCATTTACCTCTTAAACAAACTCATCACTATGCAACTTGGCAGTCTTCATGTGGAAAACAATTCCCAATTTTATAGAAAAATCTCCTTGTGATGTGTACCCATCATGCTACATGAGTCTTTGTTGGGTGGATTTCAAGTGATATGAATCCACTTAAAATGTGCATCGAAAAATGTGAGTTTCCCCACACTCCAATATTTATTACACTTATAGATGTAATTTGGTATGTAGCATAGAGATTCATACAATCAAGTTGTGAGAAATCCAAGAGCTTTCATAGAAAGTATCGTTATCTACCTATAGAATTTTGCAATAAATGTTGATTTTAAAAATTAGTAATGAAAGCATATACTCAGATTATTTTTAAGATGGTTAGATTGAATCCTTGAGATGATAAAATCTTTTCAATAGTGAAACCATTAATATTAAGTATGTGCATTTATAAATTAGATCGAGATGCAAAAAATATGAAATTTACTTAATAGAAAAAAATGATGAATAGCTTGAAGAATCACAAGAAATACATTGAAAAACTCATACATTTGATTGTTATGCTAAGAAGATATTTTCTAATGGAACGTAAGGCATAGTTCAATTCTCCATTCATTCAATCAAGGGCAACTCTCAGTGAGGATTAAAGCATATGAAAATAAATGTCAATCTAGTCCTTGAAGAATATGTAAGAGAATGTCCTAAAAAATATGATAAGATTCCTAACATGCATTGTTATACAAAATTAAAATCATTAAGAACCTCATAATAGCGTTTCAATTTTGTTAAATGTATTCATTAGATACAAGCATGTTAGAAAAAAATTGATAAAGAAGATCACGAAGTTGTGATAAATGATCAAAAAGATAATCAAGTTATCAAAGATAATGATACAGATGGATTGATATTACCACGTATATATATTTTACATAAGTGAGAATGAATGTGTCTATATACGATGTTCCTAACCTTTGTTAAATAGTGAGAAAATGTGTTTTATTACTCAAAAATCAAAAAAATTAGGAAAAAATATAAAACTAAATATCTCATAAATGCTTGGACTTGTGTAAAAATTGATAGAGGGTTTTAATCAAGAGTTTATCAAAAAAAAAACCTTAGTATTTAATTCTAAGTATTTTAAATATTTTTCTTTTCTAGTTGCTACAAAATACCCCTCCTAGTTGCTACAAGATAGAAAAAATAATAATATCTAGCAAAATTTTGTTGTTGGAAAAAATTTAAAAGAGGTTTATTTTCATCATACTAATGTACACAAAAACCTCTCTCATAATTTAATTCTGAGCATTTTTAATATTCTTTTTTATTTTCATGCGCTCTCTCTAATTGATAGCATTAAAGACAGATATTTGACAAATTTTTATGCATATATAAAAATTGAAAGATGTTTTTATAAGACACATAATAATGCACAAAAATATCACTCAAAATTGTAATCAATGTAAATTTGATTTTTTCCATTTTTTGATGACTTACTAATTTTGAGATCCCAAATAGCAAGAAAAACTACTTGTAGATTGCTCTAACCAATAATATCAACTACATTCCAACATAAGGGCCAAAAATTACAAAATTTATATACACAAACATTCAAACATTATATTTACAAATTAATTATACATAGGTTGGTCATGAATTGTTAGTGATACAGTCTTCTTATGAATCAAGTAGAACAAGGATTGACTCATTATGGATGATGAAATATTTATTTTTGTTTTGAAGAATTTCTCGGGGTAGTCTATTTATTATGATGGTTGTGAATGTAGTTCACTACAATCCTTGAATGAATATGGAACCCTATTAAGTTTACTCAGTATGTGAGATGGGTTATCATTTCATTATTTCAAACTAGATAAGCCAGTTTGTAACTAGTGTTATGTGTAAGTTGGAGTAAGGAGAATTTTTAACTTGAAGTTTGAGTGTATTAAGCAAGATTAAACAATAACTCTTAGCCTCATAATTGATGCAGTACATTCAGATATCGAACAAGTTTAAGACTAATTTAATAATGTTTTCTCATCCTAGATATTGGATTGGGTTATTAGCTATGTTAGACCAACAAACCTATGATAGTTTGTTGAAACTCGGACTTTGTTATGGCTATCATTTTTGAGGTGGTGGTTGTCATGACTAGCTTTGATACCAAGGCCAATGGGTAGGTGGTTGTTGGTAATAGTTTATCAAATGTTGAGATGATGGTGTGGTGTAATTACAAGTATGAAGTGCATAAGAAGGAAAAGCATAACCAAATAAATAGAAACTAAATAACAATGACTCTCAAAGCATACTTGTTCCTCTTTGTAATGGTGGCCAAGATCCCCTTTGAGTTGCACAGAAACCTTGTTCTTCTTCATTTCCACTTTGTCCAATTTGTGTCTTATCCTTCTCTACCCAAATATATTGGCAATTACACTATGTCTCAAATTTACAACAGTCAATGAGATAAATAATTTGTATTTTATCTACCAATTATTATTTAAAAATCTGCCCTTCCTCAAGAAATTATTGAGTATTTTAGCTATCAAAATAACATTCATCGATAGAAAGACATTTGAACTGCATTTCATGGGTAGAAAGTCGTTAAAATATTATTTTTTATCAACATAATTATCCAACCATTTCCTCTTTTGTGGCTCTTGAATTCTTTGCTAAAAATAAGTTATTTTCACTGATTTTTACAAGAGGAATAATTTGCAAATTGTTCATAACTAATTCTACACATTGATTTACACTAGTGGATGTAGTCTTTGTTGTATAAGTGGTTACTATAAGATGTTTTTCTTCACCAATATATTATGAGAGGTAGTTGCAAATATATTTTCTTTATCATCAAGTGCAATATCATCTGTTGTGGATGGATCTTCATTATCAATGAGAACTAAAGACACTGTTGCATGCTAGTTTGCACCAACATGGGTATCTATTTTTGTTGTAAGTTGATCTTCCTTACTAGCAGGTGCAACAAAAATTTATGTAGATTACTTTTCTTCACCAATAGGGGCACACATTTCTATATATAAAGTTACTGCGATTTGGTTTTTATTAACAAGTGCATGTAATTTTTGATCTATATATCCATCCCCTACTTGTGTTATGTTAATTGGGGCTTGTAACTAGTTTGTCTCTTCCTATAGTTATTTGATCATGGATTTAAGGGTTTTTATCTCTTGATATAGATGAACTACCTTCACATTATTTGAATTATTACCAACTAAAACTCCCCCAACTTTATTTTTACTAGTCATTTCACTCTTATCTGCATAGGGTTAGTTTCTTTTTGAAGATTTTTTTTTCTGATTTTTGCCTATTTAGTGATATATCATATAGAGATAAACAAAATTATGAGCTAACCTTGTTTATATTCTATAGTGAAAGGTGATCATTTTTTATCTTTTAAATCCATAATTACAAAAATGAAATTTACTCTAAGAAATCAATAAATTTAATCTAGGAAAATGGTAAATTTAGTCTAGAAAGAAAGAAATTAAACCCAACTTTCCTAAGATTTTAATATTTCATACCTTCCCTACAACGGTGCCAAAATGACAAACATAATTTTACTACCAGTTAACCCTGACAACTTTTTACAACCTCGCCTATGCTCATAGAATGAAGTAGTTATTTAGTGCATAAAATAACTATTTTATTAATTATCAATTCAGGGTGTGTTAAGCTTGACAAGATGTCAACATTATGTGTGTAATACTAGTCTCTCATGAAAGTGGGGTCCTAATCATTACATAAATGGGAACACACTTGCATAAAGTAAATTACATGAAAATAAATGACATAAAATGAATCTAATCTATTCCAAAATTGAATCACAATTGCTAGAAGCTTCTTAAACTCAATGGATTAAATGCATATAATAAAATAATGCTTATTCACTTATTAAATCATACACACAACATATTAAACACAAAATAATAAATACATGTATAAACACATACAAAAATATAACTAATACTAATGAATGAGAAATTAGTCTACTAGATATGTATGAGTAGGCCCTTTCTCATTTATACTGGAGCTTGACCACCCTCCTTTGATACAGGAAAGTAACTTCTTCAAACTAACTTTTATTTCATAATATTTCTACTACAACATAATTATAATAATACAATATCCAGGCCTTTCTTTTAATTATCAAAAACTCTCTATTCACTAATTCCTTAACTTACTAAATTACTAACTTTATTGCAATATGAGCTCTACTCCTTATATAGGGGAGACAAATTATTATTCAATAGATTCCTATAATCTAAAGGTTACAATCGAAGATACATGGTTGTGCCCAAAATATAGTTGGTTACTATAATACCAATAATAAACTTATTCTGATGTAACTGTAACAACCCCTTATGGACTGTACTAGAATAATGCGATAATTTTTTTTAAACTATTTACTCAACAATTATTCTTTCATTAGATTACACCATGAGAATCTAATACTATAAAAGCATTTTACACTTTCAAAAACTCATTTCAATAACAATTTTAATCACTAGCATTTCATGGTACATAACATAAATGCAAGGAAAGTAATCACTTTAAAATCTAGCCACAACTGGTATAATAATACATCTACTATTATTTAAGTATAACAAATAGTAAAATTACATTTTCATTAGGCATTTTACCTAAATACAATAAATATATACTATGCTCCATGGAGCTCGAGTTAAATTAACTCGTGTATCTCTAATAATCTCAAGTGTAGTCTTCAAATAAGTACCATAGTGGGGAGGGAGAGCATCATCTAAGTGCTTTTCCATACCAACCACAGACCGTTGATCCCATGCACAATATCCCATCAAGGAATGGCCCTCCCTTCACAGATAAGTAGATAGTGATGGTGCAAGAATCCAGAGAGACATATCAGTACCCATGTGTTATAAGATTTATACTACATGATGTGTATCATAAATAAAATACCTTCTAATATGATATCACATAAATACGTAAATCAAACATATAAAATGAAAATGTCTATCTAAAATTACTTTGGCCAAATTTTTCAAATAATATATGATCTCTAGGACCTATCAATTTCATACACACCACTTGATCGAATTAGCTTTATTTGAATTCATGATGCCAACTAAGCTAGTGAAGTTTGTCTCCCTACTTATTTGGTATTATAAATGCAAGAATGGTTAAATATAATAGTATGTAAACCAATGATTTAAATAAATTATTCCTATTAACATGTATGAAAAACATACTATGTATGGGAAATAATTATGCATTTAGTCTATCAAATGCATTAAATGAATTTCACACACTAGGATATTTCAAATATAATGAATATATCCTATTTCTATTCAAGAATCACACCATCTGAGCATGAGTCATATCAAGTTCATAAATACATAAACATCACAATAATTTATTAAAATCTTAATCAGAAGCATATGTATGCCATAGTTAACTTTATGCAATAAACCAAGCATCTCTATAACCAAACCGTATAGGTAATGTTTTCAACTGCTCACAACTAGTTATATACAACTATACTTAATATAATACATTTCAATTTTGTGACAGAGTTTATCCATCCATCTATCCTATATCCCAAATGTGATATAAAAATACATTTACAAATTATATACTAAAATCCCATCTATGCATACTATGTTATATGTTTTAAGCTAAGCTAAATACACATAATTATTTCCTAAGAAATAATCCATGTTTATTAAATAACATAATGCCTTTAATCAATACTCATCATTTGTTTCACCCCTAGTTCAACTCAGTCAACAAGATGAAATCAGCTACTTTAAAACTTGTTTCTTCAACACCTTTTAACGTTTGACACACATATTATATGGTAAAATCTCATATTTTTGAGTATCCAACATATAAATATGTAATGCACAACTATGGATTTTCTGCCAGTTTGGTTACTAAATAAAATAAAAGGTTATGTGTACTCCTAAATCATTTAAGTCTAACACCTTTATCATATACTCATGGTTTACTAATAAGTTTAATAAACTAAAATTTTATTTTATGTTACACCATCTGTAGTCCAAAATGAATTGGTGTAAATATATATTGAAATCCATCTTAAAATGCACAATATAAATATGAAATCCGAGACAATAATAAAGTTCCACTCAAAACTCTATTTGCAGCAAAGAGGAACCGTAGTTTCCCTCATATATTTATTGTTTCTTTCCTAATGAAGTATACGAAGCTTCCCAAATCATGGGTTGTTTACCATAGAGGATATACACCTTTATTTCTATGTATATAAGTATACACTATACCATTTTCAAAAATAATTACCTTTAATGGTTTATACACATTCAAGAGATCGACGTAGCCTAGTACGACTTGGTATATTAAAATTTTGTCTTATGTTTCTAATTTCACATGCATAGATACTTATATGTATGTAGATTTTCATAATGAAAGTATTTACATAAATATACTCTCTTTTTTAAAGTTTATATAGTTAGTCCCTTATCCAAAATCTCACGGTTTTACTAAAATAAAATTGTGTATTCCTATAAATTCATTCTACCTAAATTTGGTCATACGGCCATCTAAGATGACTTGGCATAAATTGTGTCTCATATTTTAATTTATAAAGGCATTAACACAAATGTATATGTCGATCCTTTTTCATTTTTGTATGTATTTACTCTATTTGTAAAATGCACGGCCTGTGTAAGTAAAATCTACTTCTCTTTATATTCTTGAATCATATGTATTCATTGCATAGATTTACATGAGTGAATAACGAAGATTTCAGTTTCTAAAATGAAATCTATTATTTATCCAATCACTATACATGGTAGACTAGTAATATATAACTAGAATTTAGCAAGATCGACTCATTTCTAGCATTCTACCAAAAAAAAAAAAAAATCTCAATTACTAAACTAACTTTTCAATGCCTAAATTGAACCAAGGTTCTTTTCCTTATTACTTCTCTTTCACCACTCTCACCATCCTCTTGCGTCCTCTTGCCATCCTCTTATATCCTCTCTTCTCTTCCCTTCATTGTATTCCTTTTTTTCCTTCATCATATTCCTTCTTTTTGTCACCGTACCATGCCTTCCTTGCCTTATTTTTCTTCCTTGTAATAATCTCCTCCTTCTATATTTCCTATTTCATGCATAATTCACCGCTTTACCATTCCAATTTAAAAAATTTAACTTGAGTTTAAAACCTTTACTTGAGTTTCATTTATTTTCATAAATCGTGCATGTTAAAATTTGTGTTTAAATCCTAGTTAGTTATTAGCTTATCTCCACTTAAGTCTTTATTATTAAATGATAACTTTAGACCTTTAATTCTCAAGTAATATATGCATTGGACTAGTTCTTAAGTTAGCATTATTAGGATAGTTAAATTTGTTTAACTTAAAGGTAAAAAGATAACTATATTTTTAAAAGATAATGAAACCAATTAATAATCTAATTATTTCAAGATAACTATTTTAATTAAATAAAAGTGTATATATATTATCTATATTTATATATCATTATTTAGTCATAAACTTATATTTATGCCTTGACTATTTTATATACCTAAATACATTAAATCAAAACAATGATATTTATCAAATATCATTTAAACTAGTCACTATGTTTAGACAACTTGATTAATGTAAACATCAAAAACATGATCACAAAATAACATTGTATGAGTAAATCTATGCACTATCAACATACTTGAGATCACATAATCAAATCATCATAAGCATCAAACAAAACATGATCATAGCAGAAGTATATAAACACTCACTATCTAAATCAAATAAAGAGTTAAACAATTTATTCTACTATGGTGTGTGTGTTGGGTTACTAGCAATTCCTCTATCAACCCCTAATCAATCAATCTACACCATCCTCTTTGATGATGCTCTTCCTCTATTATACTCTAAGGGAAGAATCAATCCTACATCCACCTTATGACAAGTAGGTAGTCTGAGTTATCATATATATCAAATTAATGATGCATAACTAATAAATATATATCCGTAATGTACAAAATAAGAAAGTACATTTGTCACATAATTAATCTATCATGTAAACTAATCAGCGTATAACTATCCCATAACTAATGCTCAATCAAAGCAATAACAATCAAATGTTAACCATAATAATCTATAGATTCAAAGGTTATAAAACTTAGGGTGAAATCAGGATGTAACATCCTTCCTCCTAAAACCAGTCATCATCTTGATGACACTTATTCAAACAATAGTTCTGGATAACTAAAAGAATTTAATAGAAGTAAAACATAGTATCTAGTACCAATCATGTAAAAAAATATGAAAATAGTCTATAGAATTCATCATAGTCCTCCCAAGTAGCATTATCCTTAGAGTATTAGTCTCATAATACCTTGCATTATGACACTTCTCTATTACATAAACAAATGTTACGAGTGTCAATTACTCTGATTGGTTCTACCATGACCACCCTAGGATCCAAAACATGCAAAACATTTCAATTCAGAATATGTGAAGGATCAACTATATACTTTTTAAGATAATATACATAGAAAACATTATGTAAAAAAGTTATGCTAGTGGCAATACAAGCCTATATTCTAAAGGATTGATCACTTATAACACCTTGAAGGGTCCCATAAATCTTGGTGAAAGTTTTGCTAACTTATCGAATTTAATCAAGCTCTTATATGACTTAACTCGTAAGAACACTTTATCACCTACAAAAAACCACCTATCTATCCTCTTTAGATTAGCATAACTCTTTTGTCTATCATTGGCCTCAGCCAATTTCTACACAATTAATCTAACTTTTTCTTTCATTTTTGAAAGCATCATAGGCCTAAATACTACCCTGTCCTCTAATATGTCCCAGCAAATTAATGTCATAAACCTTCTACCATATAGTGCCTCAAATGGTGCCATATTCAAAGTGGATTGGTATGAATTATTGTATGCAAACTCAACCAATGAAAGATAATCTTACCATTTGTATTATTGATCCATGCAATATATAAGAAGATCCTCTAAAACCTGATTAACTCACTCAATCTGACCATAAATCTCTAGATGATATGTAGTGTTGAAATTTAGTTGCATAACAAAAGATGAGTTTAGAGTGATCCAAAACCTACAAGTCATATTTGGATCATGATCTAAATGATATTCTTTAGAAATTCATGCAACCTATACACTTAATTTACGAACCTCTTCACAAGGGTAGGTGCATCATCTATCAAAATGCCTGGAATAAAATGAATCATCTTGGTTAATTTGTCAACAACTACCAAGATCATATCATACTTACTTCTTGACATTGGTAAACCTTGGATAAAGTCCATGTTGATCACTTACCACTTTCACTCTGGTATATCATGTGAATATAATAATCTAGGTGGGTACACATGCTTAGCCTTACTTGCTAACATTTCAAACAACATGACACATAGTCTGCCACATTTTTCTTGATTCCCTTACAAAAATATAGAGGTCTAAGATCTACCATGAGCTTGGTTACTCTTAAATGTCCTGAATATGGGGTACTGTGTAATTCCTTTAGCACTTTCTCCATAGATTCTCTTGATCTAGTACATACATCCTTCTGTTATAACATAAAAGATCATCACTCTTAAAACTGAATCTTTTATACTAAAGATTTTGAGCATTCTTAGACAATGATTTTATGACTTGATCATAGAATTAGCTCTTAGTGAGAACTCAATCACATGATCATTGAAAGTACTCTTGATAATAGCCACAATTGTTATGCACCTTCTACAACTCAAAGCATCAGCTACTATGTTATTTTTACCTTTGATGTAATTGATATCAAAGTCATAGTCAAATAGAAACTCTAACTAACATCTCTGATGAGCGTTTAAATTTGGTTGGGTGAAAATGTATTTGAGTCCCAAGTTATTAGTCTTAAGCTCAAATAGTTTTCTTAATAAATTATGCCTCCAAACTTGTAAGGCATGAGCGATTGCTACAAGTTCAATATCATGAGGGTGTAATTCACCTCATAAGTTTTCAACTTCTTTGGTTCAAAATCCATTACTACAGTATCCTGCATAAGGACTCCTCCTAGTCCCTTTCCTAATGCATTTGTGATC
The DNA here is from genome assembly GCA_037957365.1 of Torreya grandis. NCBI lineage: Eukaryota > Viridiplantae > Streptophyta > Pinopsida > Cupressales > Taxaceae > Torreya > Torreya grandis. The sequence continues at coordinate 2,928,144 of JARHVA010000638.1, read as the reverse complement.
ACTGAAAAATTGACCATTGGGGTTAGGAACTCTTAACATTGGTTCTAAAGTAAGCCTTTTTTAAAATTCTTGAAAAGCTACTTCACACTTTTATAACCAGAGAAATCTTTGGTTCTTCTATTGCAAGGAGGTAATTAGACTAGCTATCTTAGAAAAACTCAGAACAAACTTCCTATAATAGCATGTTAATATCATGAAACTTCTTACCTCATGCACATTCCTTGGTGTTGACCATTCCATAATGACTCTTATCTTAGCCAAATATATAAAATACAGTCTGCAAAAATAATATGTCCTATATATTACACTCTCTCCTAAAAAAATATGCACTTGAATAACTTGCCATATAGCTTATGCTTCCATAACCATTGGAGAACAAGTTCCAAATGCTGAAAGTGCTCCTCTTCATTCTTAAAATATATAAGAATGTCATTCAAAAAGAGAAAAATAAAGTGATCTAGATAATCTCTAAACACATTATTCATGAGATTTATGAAGTCAGTGCGTTAATTAATCCAAAGGGTAACACTGTGAACTCATAATGCTCATAATGAGTTATGTAAGTTATCTTCAGAATATCCACATCCAAAATCCTCAACTGATGGTTATCCACTCTAAGATTAATATTATAAAATACCTTTACTCTTTGTATTTGATTGAAAAGATCATCTATATGAGGTAGTGGATACCTATTTTTAATAGTTGTCTTGTTCAACATCTTATAATCAATGCAAAGTTGAAGAGTATCATCCTTCTTCTTGACAAAGATAATCGGTGAACCCCATGGTGACACCCTAGGCCTGATCAATCCTTTTGACAATAATTCCTGGAGTTGAGCCTTCAATTCAACCAACTCAGTGGTTATCATCCTATATGGTGCCTTAGACTTTGGTTCCAATCCAGGTATGATGTCGATAGAAAAATCAAACTCATGTTTATGAAGCAATCCTAGTAATTATTCTGGAAACATATCATGAAAATATATAAGAAATGTGTAATCTTCAAGAGATGGTTCCTTCAGTTCCTCCATTTAAATTATCTTGATGATAAATGCTTGGCACCCTTTTCCTTGAGCCCTTTTGAGTTGCATTGTAAAAATTTGCCTGAGACTCAACTATCTCACCTTGAATTTGTTTCTAATTTCAATCTAGCCACTCAACCTTTTTCAAGTAGAAATCAATCTTGGCCTTGTGTTTTTCAAGTTAGTTGACTCCTAATATCACATCGTATGACCCTAGTGGTGCTACAAATAGATCTACCACTATTGTGAATTCAGGAAACCTAATCTCTGCTTCAACTAGACACTTATCAACCATGACTTTTGAGTCATTCCCATACTATATTGACCATGCATTTATCATAAATCTAACTCTTATAGGAAACTTAATAATCATTCTAGGAGATATAAAACATTCAATAGCCCCTATTTATATTAAAATAGAAACTATATGTTCAAATAAAATACCTGACAACTCTATGGGTGATGCTTAAAACTCAGCTTGTCAGTTATCAATTGTTGCATAAGTGCACTGCTAAAAATTTCCCTACTGAGATTTAGGACCTTTGTTCTTTGACTTGTCCTGAGTGCATTCATGGTCATAATGGTCTCCTTCATAAATGAAATAGCCTCCAAGTGGTCCTTCCCTATCAGTCTGTGGGTTTCCCTTGAAACCATTACTTGGATTTTTGAGATTTGATCCACTGTTGAGTTTGGCATTTTCATTCTTGAACGGACCCTTGGAGTCTCCACTCCTTTGTTTCCAATTTTTATTCTTAAAATTTAGCTTAAAACTTATAAAGTTTTTCTTGAACTTGTCCCTGACCTGTGCAAGAGACTTCAACTTTTGCTCCTTCTTGATTGCCTTCTCAAAAATCTGGTCCATTATAGAAGGTCCATGAACATCTACCTTACCATCAATCTCTGGTTTTTATCCCATGATAAACTTCTTGATCTTGAACCTCTCATCTACTTGGTACTGAAGTACATACTTTAAAAGTTTAGTGAACTACTCCCAATACTCATTCACCGATAAATCTCTATGCTTCAAATTCTAAAAATCTATGAATTTTTTTATCAAAATAAAGTTATGAAAACCACCATGAATTGAACAATATCACAAACTTCTCCCAAGTAGTGGTGGTCAAATTAAGGTTCATTTCCAACTTCTTGTTGGCCCACCACATAGTTGTCTCACCAGCCAACTGTTATGCTCCCCAAACTTCTTTGGTGACCTCAAAGTAGTTTCAAATATCAAAATACTTTTCCATCTCCATCATCCACACTTTGACTCCATCATCTAAGATAGTTAGATCAAACCTAGGTGGACTCACCTTTTTCATGTCCCTCGACAACTCTTTAGCTACCTGAGCTCTCACATCCTATTGGTTTTCCTAATCAATAAGATACTCATCAGATTCTTCTTAATGTTCTTCCTCTCCATGGCAATAAAATTCTTATTTTAGGGCTATGATTTGATACTTGATATCATTCATGGTTGTGATAATCTGATCCAAATTTGTTACTTGTTCAATGGCAAATTAGTTAGGATCAATTGGAGGGTTATTGTCATTGACCATCAAAAGACCCTCACGTGATGCTCTTATTTGCACCATTCTTATTTTTCTCTGAATAGAAAAATATGAAAATGTTAGTGGAATCATTAAGTCTTGAAGCTCGAGCCCTGGCTCTGATACCACATGTAACAACCCCTCATGGATTGTACTAGAATAATGTAGTATTTTTTTAAAAACTATTTACTCAACAATTATTTTTTCATTAGATTACACCATAAGATAATAATACTAGAAAAACATATTACACTTTCATAAACTCATTATAATAACAATTCTAATCACTAGAATTTCATGTTACAAAACATAAATGCAAGTAAAGTAATCACTTTAAAATTCAATTACGACTAGTACAATAATACAGCTACTATTGTTTAAACGTAACAAACTATACAATTACATTTCCACCAGATATTTTTCCTAGATATACTAAATAGATACTATGTTCCATAGAGTTCGAATCAAACTAACTTGTGAATCTCTGACAATATCAATTGTAGTTTTCAAGTAAGTACTATAGTGGGGAGGGAGAGCATTGTTTGAGTACTTTTTCACACCAACCATAGGCCATCGTTTTCCAAAAAAAAATCCCATCAAGGAATGACCCTCCCTTCACAGATATGTAGATAGTGACAGTGTAAGAATTTAGAGAGACATACTAGTACCCATGTGCTGTAAGATTTCTACTATATGATGTGTATCATAAATAAAATACATTCTAACATGATATTGTACAAACACGTAAATCAAACATATGAAATGATAATGTCTATCTAACATTAATTTAGCCAAAGTTTTCAAATAACATATGATCTCTAGAATCTATTAATTTCATATACACCACTTGATCAAATTACCTTCATCTTGCATTCATGATGTCAACTAAGCTAGTGAAGTTTATTTCACTAGTTGTTTGGCATTATCAATGTAAGATGAGTTCAATATAACATAGTATTTAAACCAATGACTCAAAGAAATTATTCCTATTAACAAGTATGAAAAATATACTAAGTACGAAAAATAATCATAACTATGCATTTAGTGTGTCAAATGCATTAAATGAATTTCACACATTAAGATATTTCAAATATAATGAATATATCCTATTTCTATTCAAGATTCACACCATTTGAGCATGAGTCATATCAAGTTCATAAATACATAAACATCACAAGAATTTATTGAAATCTTAATCACAAGCATATGTATTCCATAGTTAACTTTATGTAATAAACCAATCATCTCTTTAACCAAACCATATAAGCAATGTTTTCAACTACTCACAACTAGTTATATACAACTATACTTAGTATAATAGGGTTCAGTTTTGTAACAGGGTTTATCCGTCCATCTATCCTATATCCCAAATGTGATATAGAAATACATTTAAAAATTATTTATAAAAATCCCATCTATGCATACTATGTTATATGTTTTAAGCTCAGCTAAATACACATAATTATTTCCTAAAAAATCATTCATGCTTATTAAATAACATAATGCCTTTAATCAATAATCATCATTTGTTTCACCCCTAGTTTGACTCAGTCGACAAGATGAAATCAACTACTTTAAAATTTGTTTCTTCAACACCTTTTAACATTTGGCACACATATTATATGGTAAAATCTTAGATTTTTTAGTATCCCACATATAAATATATAATGCACAACTATGGATTTTTTGCCAGTCTAGTTACTAAATAAAATAAAAGGCTAAGCGTACTCCTAAATCATTTAAGTCTAACACCTTTATCAGATACTCATGATTTACTAATAAGTTTAATAAACTAGCACTTTATTTTTATATTACACCATTTGTAGTCCAAAACGACTTGGTGTAAATATATATATGGAAATCCATCTTAAAACTCTTAGTATAAATACAAAATCTAAGACAATAATAAATTTCTACTCAAAACTCTATTTGCAACAAAGAATCGTAGTTTCCTTCATATATTTATTATTTCTTTCCTAATGAAGTATACAGAGCTTCCCAAATCATGGGTTATTTACCATCAAGGATATACACCATTATTTTTATGTATATACATATACACTATACCATTTTCAAAAATAATTACCTTTAATGATTTATACACAGTCAAGAGATCGACGTAGCCTAGTATGACTTGGTATATTAAAATTTTGTCTTCTATTTCTAATTTCACAAGCATATATACTTATATGTATGTAGATTTGCATAATGAAATTCTTTGCATAAATTTACTCTTTTTTTTTAAGTTTATTTAGTGAGTCCCTTATCTAAAACCCCATGGTTTTACTACACTAAAATTGTATATTCTTATAAATTTACTCTACCTAAATTTGGTCATACAGCCGTCTAAGATGACTTGGCATAAATCTGGTCTCATATTTTAATTTATACGGGCATTAACACATATATATGTTGATGCTTGTTCAATTTTATATGTATTTCTCCGTTTGTAAAATGCACAGCCAATGTAAGAAAAATCTACTTCTCTTTATATTCTTGAATCGTATATATTCATGCAAAAATTTACATGAGCAAATAAGGAAGATTTCAATTTCTAAAATGAAATCTATTATTTATCCAATCGCTATACCTAGTAGACTAGTAATATATAACCATATTTTAGCAATATCAACTCATTTCCAACATTCTACAAAAAAAAATTCTTAATTTTTAAACCATCCTTTCAATGCCTAAATTGAACTACGATTTTTTTCCTTCTTACATCTCTTTTTCCACTCTCATCATCCTCATGCATCCTCTTCCCATACTCTTTTGTCCTCTCTTCTCTTCCATTCGTCGTATTCCTTTATTTTTTTCCTATGCCATATTCCTTCTTTCTATCACCGTACTGTGCCTTCCTTGCCTTATTTTTTTCCTTATAATAATCTCCTCCTTCCATATTTCCTCTTTCATGCATAAGTCATCACTTCACTATTCTAGAAATAAAATCTTAACTTGAGTTTCATTTGTTTTCATAAATTGTGCATGCTAAAATTTGTGTTTAAAGACTAGTTAGTTACTAGATTATCTCAACTTAAGTCTTTCTTATTAAATGATAACTTTATACTTTTAATTCTCAAGTAATCCATGCATTGGACTAGATCTTAAGGTAGCATTATTAGGATATAGATTTACTCAACTTAAATGTAAAAAGATAACTATCTCTTTAAAGATAATCAAATCAATTAATAATCCAATTATTTCAAGATAACTATTTTAATTAAATAACCATTTATATGAATTATCTATACCTATATATCATTATTTAATCATAGACTTATACTTATGCCTTGACTATTTCGTACACCTTAAGACATTAAATTGAGATAATGATATTTACCGAATGCCATTTAAACCAATCATCATGTTTAGATAACTAGATTGATATAAACATAAAAAAACATGATCATAAAACAACATTGTATGAGTAAATCTATGCACTACCAGCGTACTTGAGATCACATAATCAAATCATCATAATTATCAACTGAAAACATGATCATAGTAAAAAAATATAAGCACTCACTATCTAAATCAAATAAAGAGTTAAACAAGTTATTCTATTATGGTGTGTGTGTTGCGTTATTAATAGTTCCTCTGTCATCCCCCAATCATCTCATCTATGCCATCCTCTCTGATGATGTTTTCCCTTTTTCATGCTTTGAAGGAAGAATCAATCCTACATCCACCTCATGACAAGTAGGTAGGTAATATGAGTCATCATATATATCAAACTAATAATGTATAACTAACAAATATATATCCATAATGTACAAAATAAGAAAATATAATTGTCACATAATTAATCTATCATGTAAACTAATCAACATATAATTTTCCCATAACCAGAATATGTCATAATGCTCAATCAAAATAATAACAATCAAATGATAACCATAATAATTCATAGATTCAAAAGTTAAAAAACTTGGGTGAAATCAGGATGTAACATCCTTCCCCCTTAAAAGTAGTCATTGTCCCGATGACACTTATTCAAACAATATTTATGAATAACAAATAGAGTTTAACATAATTAAAATATAGTATCTAGTATCAATCATGCAAATAAATGAAGAAATAGCTTGTAGAACTCATTATAATCCTCTCAAGTAGTATTATTCTCAGAGTATTGGTTCCATAAGACCTTACATTGTGACACTTCTCTATTATGTAAATGAAGTTTGTGGCTATCAATTATTTTGATTGGTTCTACCATGACCATCTTGGGATCTTGAACCTACAAAGCATTCCAATCCAGAACATGCGAAGGATTAGCTATATACTTTTTAAAATAAGATACATGGAAAAAATTATGTAAAAGAGATATGACTAATGATAATATAAGCTTATACACTACATGATTGACCACTTCTAACACCTTGAAGGGTCCCACAAATCTTGGTGATAGTTTTTTTGACTTCTCAAATTTAATTGAGTTCTTATGTGGCTTAACTCGTAAGAACACTTTATCACCTATAGAAAACTGCATATCTATCCTCTTCAGATCAGCATAACTCTTTTGTCTATCATTACCATCAACTAATCTTTGCCTAATTAATCTGATTTGTTCTTCCATTTTTAAAAGCATCTTAGGACTAAATACTACCCTATCCTATAACCTATCCCAATTGATTGGTGTCGTACACCTTCTTCCATACAGTGCTTCAAATGATGTCATCTTCAAAGCTGATTGATATGATTTATTGTATGCAAACTCAACCAATATAAGATAATCTTCCCATTTGTATTATTGATATATGCAATACATATAAATAAGATCTTATAAAACTTAATTAACTTGTTTAGTCTGACCATTAGTCTCTAGGTGATATGTAGTGCTGAAATTTAGTTGCGTACCAAAAGTTGAGTTTAGAGTGACCCAAAACCTATAATTCATCTTTGGATCATGGTCTAAAATTATCTTCTCTAAAAATCCATGTAACCTATACAATTATGTTATGAACCTCTTCACAAGGTTTGGTGCATCATTTGTCAAATTGTCTAGAATAAAATGAGCCACCTTGGTTAGTTTGTCAAAAACTACCAAGATCATATTGTGCTTGCTCTATGACATTGGTAAACCTTAGACAAAGTCCATGTTGATCACCTACCACTTTCACTCTGGTATATCATGCAGATATAATAATCCATCTGGGTGCATATACTCAACCTTCACTCACTAACATTCCAAACAATGTGACATAGTCTATCACATCTTTCTTATTCCCTTCCAAAAATATAGAGGTCTAAGATCTGCCATGAGCTTAGTTACTCTTAGATGTCCTAAATATGAGGTATTGTGTAATTTTTTTAGCATTGTCCTCTATATATTCTCTTGATCTAGGACATACATCTTTTTGTTGTAACGTAAAACACCATCACTCTCAAAATTGAATCCTTTATATCGAGGATTCTTAGTATTCTCAGATAATGCTTTTCTAACCTAATCATAAAATTCATCTTTTGAGGAGAAATCAATCACATGATCCTTGAAAGTAATCTTGATAGTATCCATGATTGATATATACCTTCTACAAATCAAAGTGTCAACTACTCCATTCTTTTTACTTTCGATGTAATTGGTGTTAAAGTCATAGTCAGACAAAAAATCTTAGTATCTTTGATGAGGATTCAAATTGGGTTGGGTTAAAATTTATTTGAGTCCTACGTTATCAGTCTTGAGCTCAAATAATTTTTACAACAAATAATGTCTCTAAACTTTCAAGGCATGAATAATTATTGCAAGTTCAAGATCATGAGGGACATAATTCACTTCATAAGTTTTCAGCTTCCTTGATTCAAAAGCCACTACTACACCATCCTACATAAAGAATCCTTTTAGTCCCTCTCCTGATGCATTTGTGATCAATGAAAAATTGACAATTGGGGTTAGGAAATCTTAACACTAGTGCTGAAGTAAGCTTTCTTTTCAATTCTTGAAAATCCACTTCACACTTTTTTGACCAAAAAAATCTTTGGTTCTTCCATTGCAAGGAGGTAATTAGATTAACTATCTTGGAAATTTTTAGAACAAACTTCTTATAATAGCCTATTAATCCCATTAAACTTCTTACCTTGTGCATATTCCTTTGTCCTAGCCACTCCATAATGGCTCTTATCTTAGTTGGATCTACAAAAATACTGTTTGCAAAAATAATATGTCCCAGATATTGCACTCTCTTGAAAAAATGTGCACTTGGATAACTTCCCTTAAGCAACCATTATAGAACTAGTTCTAGATGTTGAAGTTGCTCCCATTCATTATTACAATATATAAGAATGTCATTCAAAAATACTAAAATAAAATGATTTAGATAATCTCTTAACACAATATTTAGGAGATTCATGAATGTTGTCGGTGCATTAGTCAACCCAAAGGGTAACATTATGCACTCATAATGCCTGTAATGAGTTCTAAAAGCTATCTTCAAAATATCCTCATCTTGAATCCTCAATTGATGGTATCCCACTATAAGATCAATCTTAAAAAAGAATGCTACTCCCCATATTTGATAAAAAAGATCATCTATATGAGGTAGCAGATACTTATTTTTAATTGTTGCCTTGCTCAACATCCTATAATCAATGCAAAGTCAAAGATTACCATTTTTTTTCTTGATAAATACAATTGGTGCACCCCATGTTGACACACTAGGCTTGATCAACCCTTTTAACAACAATTCTTGGACTTGAGCCTTTAATTAAAACAACCCTTTAGTTATCATCATGTGAGTGCCTTAAACTGTGGTTTTGATCTAGGTATGATGTCGATAGAAAAATCAAACTCATATTTATGAATCAATCCTGGTTATTCTTCTATAAACACATTATGAAAATCTATAAGAAATGGGTAATCTTTAAGAGATGGTTCCTTAGGTTCCCTCATTTCATTTATCTTGATGATAAATGATTGGCACCCTTTTCCCTGAGCGCTCTTGAGTTTTATTATAGAAATCTATCTGAGCCTCAACTCTCATTTCTCACCTTGAATTTATGTCTGATTTTCAAAATCATCTAAACACTTAACCTTCTTCAATAGCATTCAACCTTGGCCTTGTATTTTACAATCCAATTGACTCCTAGGATCACATCATATGACCCTAGTGGTGTTACATATAGATCCACTACTGACGTGAATTTAAACAACCTAATCTCTACTTCAACTAGACACTTGTCAACCATGACTTTTAAGTCATTCCCATATTGTACTAATCATGCTTTTTTCATAAATCTAACTCTTCTAAGAAACATAATAGGCATTATAGGAGCTATAAAACATTCAATAGCCCCTATATCTATTAAATTAGAAACTGGACATTCAAACAAAATACTTGATAGCTTTATGGGTGATGCTTGAAACTTGGTTTGCCAGTTATCAACTATTGCATAAATGCACTACTAAAAATTACCTGTTGAGGATTAGGACCTTTATTATTTGACTTGTCTTAAGTGCATTCATGATCATAATGGTCTCCTCCATAAATGAAATATCCTCTAGGTGGTCTTTTCTTTTCAGTATGTGGGTTTCCCTTGAAACTACCTTTGAAATAATTGCTTGGTTTTTTGTTTCTTGATCTGTTGTTGAATTTGGAATTTTGATTCTCAAACAGACCCTTGGAGTCTCCACTCCTCTATTTCCAGTTCTTCTTCTTGAAATTCAACTTATAACTTCCAAACTCTTTCTTGAACTTGTCCCTAGCCTGTGTAAGAGACTTCAACTTCTACTCCTGCTTGACTACCTTCTCAAAAACTTGATCCATGGTAGAAGGCCCAGGAACATCTACCTCACCACCAATATGGCATTTTAATCTCATGATAAAATTGTTGATCTTAAACATCTCATCTACTTGGTATTGAGGTACGTACTTCACAAGTTTGGTGAACTATTTTCAATAGTCATTCATCAATAAATATCCTTCAATTTCTTAAAATCTATGAGCTTTTGATCAAAATAAATTTTTGAAAGCCATCATGACCTGAATAATGTCACAAACTGCTCCCAAGTAGTGGTGGTTGAATTAAGGTTTATTTCCAAATTCTTATTGACTCACCACGTAGCTACCTCACCAGCCAACTCATATGCTTTACAAACTACTTTGGTGACCTCAGAGTAGTTTTGAATCTCAAAATACTTCTCCGTCTATATCATCCATGCTTCAATTTCGTCACCTAGGATAGTTCTATCAAACTTAGGTGGACTCACATTTTTCATATCCCTAGACAACTCTGTAACTACATGAGCTCTCACATCTAATTGGTTTTCCTACTTAGCAAGATGCTCATTAGATTTTTTTGGATATTCTTCCTCTTCATGGCCATGAACTTCTTGTTCTAAGATTGTGATTCAATCCTTAATATCATTCATGGCTATGAAAATATGATCCAACTTTGTTGCTTGTTCAACAATAAATTGGTTAGGTTAAATTCGAGGGTTATTATCATTGACATTCAAAGGACCCTCACTCAATGCTATTATTTACACTATTCTTCTTTCTCTCTAAATAGAAGAATACAATGCTTTACAAGACTCATTAAGTCTTAGAGTTTGAGCCTTAGCTCTGATACCACATGTAACAACCCCTCATGGATTTTCTTAGAATAATGCAATAATTTTTTTTAACTATTTACTCAACAATTATTCTTTCATTAGATTACACCATGAGAATGTAATCCTAGCAAAACATATTACACTTTCACAAACTCATTACAATAAAAGTTCAAATCACTAGCATTTCATGATACATAACATAAATACAAGGAGAGTAATCACTTTAAAATCCACCCACAACTAGTACAATAATACAACTACTATTGTTAAAGTATAACAAATAGTACAATTACATTTCCATTATATATTTATCTGAATACAATAAATAGATATTATGTTCCATGCAGCTCAAGTCAAACTAACTCATGTATCTCTAATAATCTCAAGTGTAGTCTCCAAGTAAGTACTATAGTGGGAAGGGAGAGCATCATCTGAGTGATTTTCCACACCAATCATATACCATTGATCCCCCATCAAGGAATGGCTCTTCCTCCATGGATAGGTAGATAGTGACGCTATGAAAATCTAGAGAGACATGTCAGTACCATGTGCTATAAGATTTTTACTACATGATGTGTCTCATAAAAAAATATGTTTTAACATGATATCATACAAACATGATCAAATATATGAAATGATAATGTCTAACTAACATTACTTTGACCAAAATTTTCAAATAACATATGATTTTTAAGATATGTTAATTTCATACACACCACTTGATCAGATTACCTTCATCTTGCATTCATGATGCAAACTAAGCTAGTGAAGTCCATATCATTACTTGTTTGGCATTATCAATGGAAGAATGGTTAAATATAACATAATATTTTAACCAATGATCCAAATATATTATTCTTATTAATATGTATGAAAAACATGCTAAGTACAAGAAATAATCATAACTATGCATTTAGTCTATTAAATGCATTAAATGAAATTCACACACTAAAATATTTTAGATATAATGAATATATCATATTTCTATTCAAGAATCACACCATCCAAGCATAAATCATATTGTATTCATATAAAATACAAAAATTGGTAACTTGAGTGTGGCTTGTGACACCCAACCTTTAGGTCCCTCTCGCTTGCCCTCATGACCCTCATAGGCATCTTTTCATTGATTCCTAGTCATCTGTAGCCTTCCAAACTTGATCCCAACTGAATTATACCCTTTTTCAATGACTAATCCATCCCTCAAAGCCTCGTTAACTTAGGACAATAGCATCACATTTGGACTATAGCATCGATGCCACTCTTATCTATTTTTGGTGCTCCTATCCAAATGCAGTTTTGACTCCAATGGTCGGTTTCTTCTAGTTCCCCATCCTTCTCCTTGTCGACCTAACATGAGAACATTCAACCCATGACCAATAGATCCCTATAAAATCTCATTCAAATATCATTCAAAAAGAGTTAGCAACTATCACTAAGCAAGAAGGAATACAAGCAAGACTACTCAAGCAATTTTCCCTATTCTCTGCATATAGCCACTTAATATACTTACAAGCTTATTAAAATCCTTACACCAGTCCTTAGCCACTTCAAGCACACCTAGTTTAACATTTTCCATATTCATACATTCAATTGCACAAAGCACATCAAGTGGAAGAACTACATATGGCTTGATCCCTCTTTAGAGTATTGGTATGTAGGTAGTGTGCCCACATAAAGGGTGTGGATACATGTTCAGTGAATCTTACACACACTAACCCCCCTTCTTTCTCAAAATTAGTCAAAATAATAATGGAATATAAGGTTTAAAGATAAAATCTACTCTATAGGGATCTCTACTAACTTTTGGCTACTAAAACATCATAGACAAGGTCACACAGACATAGCAAACAAAACCTAGAAAGCTCATATCCTTAAAAAATAGTGGTAAAGGTGGAATACAATTTTGGTTTCACTCCTATCCACTTTTTATGCTCCTATCCAATCATAAAATGAAGATCTGATCTCAATTTATGATAGTGTCCCAGTCTTGCCTAGTGAATATCAAACCCTATCTCAGTTGTATCAGCTAGTTTTCAGCTAAATCTTCTTTTCCATCTCTTATTACTATTTTTAGAAAGATTAAAATTATAATTTAATTTACACAAATAAATAACTTAATTACTATATATTTATTTACTAATTTTAATACTTATACCCTTTAACTAAATTAAAAATAATACACAAATATTCCCAAATTTATTAATCATTTGGTGAACCCGATTTACTTCGTTTGTGCATAAAAACCCTAGAAATCTTAGGGTAAATTTCTTACTGATTTTTCCTTCTTTTTTTTTACCTGCATAATAAAATAAAAAATTAGAATTAAATTTTAAAATTTTGTAGTAATTTTAAAATAATTTTCTTTCAAACCCTAGCTGCCCATACTAGGTCCCAATATTTTTCCAATAATTTTTTCATTTTTTATTAGCATATTTAAATCAGAAATTCACTTTAAATCTCAAATTTTCATAATAATTTTCAAAATAATCATTTTTAAAACCCTAGTTGTATACACCAAGTCCTATTGCTTTTGAGATATCACATTGGATTCTAAAATCAGATTTCAAAAATGGATCTCACTTATTTACAAATTTCTCTTGCATTTCTTGCAAATAATAAGCAGACCATCATTGGTCCTATCATGTACATGAATGATGAAGTTTATCATATGTTAGTATAAAGCTTCATTCTTTTCATTTCATGCTTACTCTTTATAATAAAGGATGATATTACAACATTTATTGCTAAAAATGCACAATATTTCAATATTCCTTTTGCATATTCTCTCTTGCTTATGTGGAATAATTTCCAACTCCATTTTGTAAAACATGTTACCAATGTTATGTTACATGTCAAAATTTTCTATACATTTGTGAAAAAATTCATGTTCTCCATCCTTTCCTTTCTATCTCTTACGTGGAATTTTTTTAAAGTTTATCATGCTAAACACATTAGAAATATCGTAGTACATGTTAAATTTTTTTATGCATTTATGCACAAATTCATGCTCTCTGTCCCTTACTTGCTATCTCTCCTATGGAATGCTTGTTATAAACATATTATTTTACAAGTCATCACTCACATTTCATGCATTTCATCTCATATACATAGTTTCTACCTATATATACCTAACTCTTTGGCTACATGGCTTTTACATAAGTTAACTACCACTTGTCAAGTTTCAATATCATATCTTATGCATAGGAAAGTAATTCCTTCTCCTCCTCTCCCCCAAGAGGGTGATAACTACTTTCCTTCTAAACAGGTCCATGCTATCACCCCTCCAAAAGGTGAGGTAACATATACTATTGTTCTTAATGCATACATTTGGCCTATGGCTTCTTCAAACCATCTTCAACATATGTGCTTAAATGTTCAATTGGAAGCAACTAGGGTTTGCACTTGTAAGACTCTAAGGGATCAAACCACCAATATGAGTAAGTTAATTTCAAATTTACAAATGAATAATCAACTATTACATAATAAGATCACAACGTTGGAAAATTAGATTATAATACAAAAGCCTCAAAGGCATCCTAGTATCAATCATGTGTATGCACCTTCACCTAGTCAATTGGTTGTAAGCAACATTACATATCAAAACAAGAAATCACAAGAATGTAACTCTAAAACTAGTGATTCAAAAAGCATTAAAAAATCAAAAAAGGGTTCAAGTGAAGTACTAAGGGAAATTATTAAATCTAAATTGATCAAACTACCTCCTCTACATCCAGTGAGAAGATTCAAATATTATTGTGCATATCATAGAATGCATGGGCATCACACAAATTCATGTTTTACATTAAAACAACATATACAATAGATAATTTCTAATGAAGAACCTATACAAGGTAAATCATTCAATCAATCCACAGTGACACAGGGACACATTCATAAAGGGTCAAATTCAGAAACAATACAAAAGTGGTTACCAAAGCATAACTCAGAACAACAAAAAGATCAAAAAGCAAAATTGGAGCAAAGAATAGTACCACAAACACAAGGAAAGCATGAAAAATATGTAAATATACCTCTCAAAATGAGGCTCAACTTTCAAAGCAGTATGGGTTTGGTCAAAAATATCTACAATAGTTTGATTATCAAGGTCAAGGGTTCGGCAAGCAAGCTCAAGGCATCACTACTCATTTTCTAGCAGGTGGTAATGTTTGTCATCAAGGATTGAAATTTATTGAATATCTTAAGGAAAATCATTCACAGACACAATTTATTAGAGGAAAATATCTACATACAACAAAAGTCAACACTAGCATTCCATTGGTTCAAAATTAAGAAGATAATGATGAGTGGAACAATATTGGTTATTATGATTTTCAAGATACTAACAATGAATCTGAATATTCAGAATCATATTCACATCCATTCCTTCATGCTTCATAATCATGCATGATTTCTTTATTTGATACAGGACACCATGATAGGGAGTCTCCCATGAGACTCATCAGTTAATATCGTCTCTCCTCAACCTCACTTGCACATAGTTTTTTTTTGCTTACTTGTACATAGTTTTTTAGTTTTTCTTGTGATTGATTGTAAATAGTGTTGACACTGGAGATTGCACCCGGTGGCAGGAAAATAGGTTCCTGCCTTCTCCTCGCAACATGGAAACTCCTCTCTCACCTATGGGATGACGAAGCAGGAGAGGAGAGTCTCTAGGTATGGGCTAGTTCCCTCTGATGTATCTTGTTTGTTTCAGCGAGCAAAAATTACATACAGGCATATATATATATATAGCTATATAAACTGGGGGGATGAAAAGGGAAGAAAGTGCAAGAAAACAAACTACTCTAAGGAGGTGATACACCAAAATAAAGGTGATCTTCTCACACCTACTCTCAGAATCGAACAAAGACCACAAACATACACTCAAACTCGGTAGGGAAACCAGGCTACAAGAAAATGGCAGGGAGGTTCTTATGAAAACACAGAAATAGAGACTCACCAAGATGCTGTAGAATACATACTTTAAATGACTTCCTCTGCTCTATATCTCCAAAATGGAATTCTCCTCCTGTCAACTGTAGACAATGGTGCCTTGTGGATAAATGGTGTGTTGGTGCTGGAACTGTGAGAGCATTAAAGACAATGACTAGACACAACTGAAACACTCAGACATACACAGAAAATCCAACCAAGAAGAGGTAAAAATAGTCTTTATAGATTCAGGTAGAAATTTTAGCAGGGTTGCGCCTTACCAAAATTGCAAAAAGATGTTTACAAAATGACAAGTATCAAATATATAAGGAAAGTCCAAGAGGCTCTTTTGGCACTCTTTTACAATTGGTTGTTTTTGAAAAGAAACAAGCCACTCAAAATATTAATGAACCATCTGCTCTGCCTGCTTTGAAGTTCACATTTTTCTAAATGGCAAAATGCGGTTTGTCCACCCATTAAATGAAGAATGAAGAAACTGGTTACATTTCTTAGCTGTTGCGTCCTCTCATGATCAATTTGCTGGCATTATTTCACCTACTAGAGTCACCTCTTCAAATTGGCACTGCTTGGACTTAACTGTTTGCTTATTCCATGTGCGTTCTCTTGTCTTTTCTCAAATTTGTCTCTATTTGGCTCGCTTGGCCTCTCAGGAATGAACTTTCAGCAAGTTGCTACATTCTGGACTCTTTGGCAATACTTTCCTGGCTGGAAACAAAAGCTATTTTATTCTACTGAATTTGACGCTCATCTGGCCGTCGAGCTTTGAAAACCAACGAATATTCCATCCTCTTGAAATTAACGACTTCTTGAGCGTCATCACTTGAGATCCAATGGCTAAACCATTCTACTAAATTTGACGTCCACTGGGACGTCATCGGGTCCATTGCCACGTCAGTCGGGTCCATTGGCACCTTCTCAGGCATTCCTGTCTTTGTTTTCCTCTCGAACACTCTTCTGCCTGTGCATTACTTTGGCGGGTCCTTTCCTTTGTCGTACCTGCCCTTTTACATGTCTTAATGAGTGACCCAGGTTCTTTTTTACGTGTCGACCCTTCAAAAGGGCTCTTTGAATTGGACTTCCCCTTCAGCTGAAGGACACTCTTTTGAACTGGACCCATTAAACCAATTGCCTTGAAACAGAGAATGTTGAACCTGAACAACCTGCAATATAACTGGCATGAACAGCAAGGGAGGAAGGGGACCAAAATTTTACCTGCAGGCAACATTTGGTCAACAAATTGGCGACTCCCAGGGGAAGCATGCATGTTATGCTTAGAGACTAGTTGCCTTGCAATCCATTGGGCATGGAGTCAGATGATAACTTTGAAAAACAGCAAGAGCTCTGTCAAAACTTAGAAATAGCCACGCATATCTACCTCCACGAAAAGACAGCACACACAAGACTAAGAAAACTACAACCTGTGTAACAGCACTTAGAGAAAAATATGAAAGAAAACAAAGGAAAGTATGTACAGGTGAACCCAAAAAGATAAGTGGCAATGCTTCAGATGTATCCCATTAATTGGGATATGTAGTTCTTCACTGTCCAACCTTGAAAGTTAGAGCGCATTGTGCTGCTTGCACTGAGTAATTACATAAGGACCACTCCATAGGGCGTCAAATTTTGCATGTTTTCTAGGCTTAGCTCGATCTTCATCCCATTTCAAGACAATGTCTCCTTTAGAAAAATCTCTTGACAAGGACTTCTTGTCGAAGTGCCTTTTTACTTGCTGCTGGTGACTTGTCAGAGAAGCCATAGCCCGATCCCTCACCTCTTGGAGCTCCATTAGCTCACACAATCTGACTTCCATGCTGGTCCCTTCTTATAACTATAGTTGATGGGCGAGATCCAATGCTGGCAATTCAAGCGAGATGGGAAGCCTGGATTCCCTTCCATACACGAGTGTATATGGAGAATTTTTTATTACTCTCTTCGGAGTAACTTGGTTGGCCCATAGGGCTATCCTTAGCTTGGTATGCTAGGTTCTCTGATTTTCTTCCACAATCCTCTTTATAATCCTGATCAGATTTTTATTAGTGGACTCAGCCAACCCATTTCCCTGCGGATAATAGTTTGATGAAGTGCTAAGGTATATGCCATACTTCAGCACCCATTCACTAGTTTTTATTCCCAGAAAAGCCAAGGCGTTATCTGAGATTATGGTGGCTGGGACTCCAAATCTTGTTACCAGATCTTCATAGAATTCCAGGACTACGCTCTCATTCACCTCCTTCAAAGCGACTGCCTCTACCCATTTGGTGAAGTAATTCGTGGCCATCAGTACCCCCTTGTGCTTAGCACTAGAGGGAGGATTGATCATCCCTATAAAATCCAGGCCTCACTGCATGAATGGTTGCACAACTTGAATGGGTTGTAGAGGCATGGCAGCCAATCACTGTTTTCCATCAAAAAGTGCACACTTCTGACACTTTCTCACCCAGGCATGGGTGTCCTTGAAAAGAGTAGGCCAAAAATAGCTAGCTCTCATTATCTTTGTTGTTGTAGCTTTAGGGGTGAAATGGCCACCAGCTGGCCCATCATGAAACTCAGCTAGTATTCTATCAACCTGATTGGGGTCAATGCATCTCAAAAGAACCCTAGAGAGATCCTTCCTAAATAATACTTCACCAATCAAGACATAAGGAAGGGACTGAAGTTTATAATACCTTCTTCTGACCTTATCAAGACCTTGTGGACACTCACCTGTGAGAAGAAAATGCTTCATGTCCAGCGTCCAATCCTTTATGACAGCCAGTTCTTCTATTGTGGCTGCATCTTGGATTAGCAAGTTGTCTCTCCTTTCTTGTTTTATGTCTACAGCCAGTTGTTTGCACATGCCTCTTCCCCTCACCAGCTTGGTGATCTTAATGTCTACATCATACTCCATCACTTTGGTGATCCATCCCGCTCTTTTCTCATTCAAATCTCGATTGGTCAAAAAATCCTTGACGCTAGTATGTGGGACCATGAGATGAATCATGTTGTTAGACAGAATATACCTAAATTTCTTCAGGGTCCGCACTACTACCAAGACTTGCTTTTCTACATACGTGTACTTGACTTCAAAATCCTCTAATCCCTGGCTGAAGAAGGCGAGTGGCTGCTCGAGGTCATCGCCATTTGCTTGGGTAAGCATAGCGGATATCACTTCTTCATTGTTGAATGTATAGAGGTTGAAGTCTTTACTGAAGTTGGGGCTGATCAGAGCAGGCACCTGGGCTAAAGCCTGCTTGACAGCTTCAAAGCTATCCTTTCTTTGTGTTGTCCACTTGAATTCTTCACCTTTCCTCAACATAGAGGTCAGGGGTTTAACTATCTCAGCAAAATTTGAAATGAATCTCTGAATAAAATTTATCCTGCCAAAGAAACTCTGCAGGCCTTTCTTGTGCTTTGGTAGGGGCATTTCTAGAATGGAGCGAACTCTCTCAGGGTCAATAGATAAACCCTCCTTGGACACAATGTGACCAAGGAGCTTCCCTTCATGAACAACAAACACGCACTTCTTTGGATTAAGAGAGATGCCAAATTCCCTGCACCTCTCAAAAATTTGCCTGAGGTACTCTATGTGTTGGCTCACTTTCTTGGAGAATATCGTTATATCGTCAAGGTAGACCAGCACATTGTTGTTTATCAAGCCATCAAAAGCCATGTCCATGGCTCGTTGGAATGTAGCACCAGCATTGGACAGCCCGAATGGCATCTTCTTATAGGCAAATGTGCCCCATTTGGTGGTGAAGGCTGTTTTATACTGATCACAACCTTGCACCAGAATCTAATATAACCTAAATAACCATCCAGGAGAGAGAAAAGCTCACTACCAGTCACTTTCTGAAGAATTTGCTCCATGCTTGGAAGGGGATAATGATCTTTTAAAGAGACCTTATTAAGGTCTCTAAAGTCGACACACAGCCTGATCTCCCCATTCTTCTTTCTAATAGGAACGAGGTTGGCCAGCCATGAGGAATGTTTGATTAGAAATATAATTTTAGACTCAATCAATTTGTCCAATTCCTTTTGCATGAGGGGCTCAATTGTAGGATTGACAGGCCTTTGCTTTTGTGTGACTATTTTGGCACCTTCCTCTAACTCAATGGTGTGTTGAGCAAGTCTTGGGTTGAAGCCCTTCAAGTCACTGTAATCCCATGCAAACACATCAGTGAACTCTTGACACAGCAGAATGAAAGCTCGCTTTTTTTGAAACGTGCAAACCTTGCCAAGCGCCAGCAGCTTGTCCTTAAAGATTTCAACCTTTTCATAATTCTCCTCTTTGGTCGTGATGCATGCTTTGTCATTTCTCAGTTGGTCATCTCCATTGAAAATGCTTTCAAGTGTGACTAGACCTTCAGGGAGTTTATTGTTCTTCAACTGGACGATCTGATCTCCATACTACTGCTGCAATTTCACCTGGTTGTGTACTGCGAACTCAGCTTCCTCCTGAAGGAAGAGAGCTATCTGCTGGTCACTTTTGAAAACTTGCCAATCTACGATGTTATCTGGGACAGAGGGTCAAACTACCACTTTCAAGTGGCGTGAACCACAATCTCAACCTATTTCTCTTGAAACATCAAACAGAGTGCCAATCGCTGCCAGCCTGTCTGCATGTTTGTTCTGCTCCCTGGGAATCGAGGCAATGTTGAAGGCAAGGAAATCTTCCATTAGGTCCTGGACCCTATGTTTGTAAGACTTCAGCAAGGAGTTCTTTGCTAAATTCTGGCCCTTCACCTGATTCACAATTAGCTCGCTGTCCCCTAAGACCTATAATTCTTTAATCCCTCTTTTTCTTGCACATTCCAGCCCATAGATCAAGGACTCATATTCTGCAACGTTACTTGTGCAAGAGAAATGGAATCAAAAAGCCAAAAAATACCTCTCCTTTGAAGGGGAGACCAGCATCACTCCACCTCCAGTGCCTAGCTTACTTCTGGATCTGTTAAAATATAGCTGCCATAGGCCAAGGTCTGCTTGTTCTGCCTTCATCAAATTCAGCATGAAGGCGCCCTCTTCGTGCATGCAATAGACTCCAAGGTCTATCTCCTCTAAAAATTTGTATGGATCATGTTCAAAGTTATCATTTCCCCACTCATCCAAGAGTAGGTCTGTGACTCCTTCAAGGGCAGAAGATGGAGCTTGGTCTGTATGGGACTCTTCTAGGTCGATGATTGTGTAATTGACATTCGCTGCCCTGGGAGTATATGATTCTAGATGGTCCTTATAGAGTGGCTCAGACTCGATTTTCACCTTGGTCCCATACTTGGTTCTGAAAACCAAATATGACCAATTTGCTGCTAGATAGCCACCTATTTTGGACGTAAAGTCCCTGGACAGGCACATTGCAAAAAATGGAGGAATATTCGCTACTACAATATCCTGGGGAATTGAGAAGTTGGGCAAGCATGTAATATCAAGTTTAAACCCTTCAAAATTCTAACTATTTTTACAGGTGTCCCATCTAGCTACAAGACTCCCTTTTTCATCTCTTCATACTTCAGTCCCATCTTATCAGCAATGCACTTGGGCATCACTGAGGTGTTGGCCCCACTGTCAATTATGCAGTTGTGCACCAAGAAGTCCCCAATGATCAAGGATACGTAGAAAGGGGGAATCTTCTCTTCCTTCTTTACCTATTCTGGAGGGGCAGGCTGTCCATTTGTCATCAAGACATTATCCATGTTTGTTGAAACAACTTGTTGATCCAGCTTATGCAATTCTTTCTTCAATACATCTTTCTGTCCTGAAAGAGACAATGAATCCCACAAAGAGATGTTCACATGCAACTTCTTCATCTGGTCCACTATATTGACATGGGCACTGCCTCCCTTCACATTTTCTTTTGGGTTGATCCCAACTGGATCTGTAGGCTGAGGCACTGAAGGTGCAAACAGCTGTTTAGAGATTGGGGCCCTTTGAATTGAGTGTGATGGAGGAGGTGTAGCTGCTTCCTGAGTGGTAGCTTGCACCTCTTCCATTGCTCTCCTCTTAAATCTTGTATTGGCTACAACACAATCAGCCTAATTGCCTGTGGTGCCCCCATGGTTGATTGCATAAAACTCGCCCTCTTCATGATTCATAAGAGCAGAATCTAGCTGGGCCTGATTGCTACTCGTGCTGGGTTGAGTTGGAGCCTCAAAAAATTGGGAAAAGGCAGCAGTCTAATTTTTTTATATTCTGGAAATAATTTACCATCTCGTTTGTGTGCACAGCCTGTTCTTGACCATACCCCATAGTTGAACAGCTAGGCTGCTCTTGTACAAGATTATTCTGGACAGGCACTATGGCCTTAGATGATGAAGAGGGACCAGTGTCATAATTTTGAAATGGCCTGGTTGTAGTGAGTTGCCCCTGACCTTGATTATAATTATGAAAAGGGGGTCTAGGGGCTTGACCATAATTCTGGTACCCTTGATTTGGCCTGTTGCCTTGAGCCTCTTGCTGCCTTTTAATGGCAACGAGTTCATTGGTCACGGCCTGCAACATACTCTTAACCTCATGTAATTCACTTGATGGGACAGCAGCTAGTTTTTCGATGGCAGGCAGAGGAGCCAATGTGGGAGCAGGGGCCTGAATTGGAGATGGCGCTTCTGGGAAATTTGGCATGTGGGGTCTAGGGGCTATTTTCCCAGCCTGTATTAAACAGTTCTCTGCTACTATGGCAATGTCATAAGTAGTAGGCAATATATGCCCTCCCATAGATTGTATAATGACTACAACGTCGTTGTTTAATGCTTTCAATTAGTATAAAAAAGCATAGCTAGGAGTTGGCCTTACCAGGATGGGAATCCTCTGCCAGGTCTTCTAAAACCGTGTGTTAAAGTCCTACATATATTCATGCAGAGCCCTCTGAATGGTCATCCACTATTCAGCAAGCAAGAGGTCATCACTTTTTTCCCCAAAACGGTCCGTTAGCTAAATACTGAGCTCATTCTAGGAATGGATTGAATTCACAGGCAAGGTCCCGTACCAATCAAGAGCCTTGCCCTTAAGAGACAAAGCCAGCAACCTGACTGCAACATTTTCCTCTGTGATATTATGAATATTGACGAGATTAGAAACATTTTTGATGTGCTCAATGACCGTAATGGGTCCCAATCCATCGAAAGAAGGTACATTTTTCAGAGCTACCCCTGGAATTGGGTCATACTGTGGGAGGTTCAAGGGGCTCTCACCACAAAAGGCTGCAAATGGCAAAGCCATAGCTGGGATGGGGTGTAACTAAGGCTCTACTGTAACTGTGTCTTTTATAATAGGTCTAGGAGGGTGACTTGTTGGATAAGGACGAGTCTTCCTAAACCTTAATCTTTTAGCAGAATTAAAAGGCAGTTCAACGAATTCAAAAGGAATCCTTTTTGAAGCAGACCTAGTGGTGGCTTTAGGCATAGAAATTTAAGACACTAGTCTTAACATGGAAAATGAATATCTTACCATTGGAGTCACCAGATGCTGGAAAATTTGAAATTTGTTGTAGCAAGACCAGCATCAATCCTGATATCTTACTGCATTGAAAACTTGGGTCCCACCGGGCGTGCCAGAACTATTGATGCTGGAGATTGCACCCGGTGGCAGAAAAAGAGTTTCCTGCCTTCTCCTCGCAACATGGAAACTCCTCTCTCGCCTGTGGGACAGTGAAGCAAGAGAGGAGAGACTCTAGGTATGGGCTAGTTCCCTCTGATGTATCTTGTTTGTTTCAGCGAGCAAAAATTACATACATGCATATATATATATATAGCTATATAAACTGGGGGGATGAAAAGGGAAGAAAGTGCAAGAAAACAAACTACTCTAAGGAGGTGATACACCAAAATAAAGGTGGTCTTCTCACACCTACTCTCAGAATCGAACAAAGACCACAAACATACACTCAGACTCGATAGGGAAACCAAGCTACAAGAAAATGGCAGGGCGGTTCTTATGAAAACACAAGAACAAAGACTCACCAAGATGCTATAGAATACATACTGTAAATGACTTCCTCTGCTCTGTATCTCCAAAATGGAACTCTCCTCCTGTCAACTGCAGATAATGGTGCCTTGTGGATAACTGGTGTGTTGGTGCTGGAACTGTGAGAGCATTAAAGACAATGACTGGACACAACTCAAACACTCAAACATACACAGAAAATCTAACCAAGAAGAGGTAAAAATAGTCTTTATAGATTTAGGTAGAAATTTTAGCAGGGCTGCGCCTTACCAAAATTGCAAAAATATGTTTACAAAATGACAAGTATCAAATATATAAGGAAAGTCCAAGAGGCTCTTTTGGCGCTCTTTTACAATTGGTTGTTTTTGAAAAGAAACAAGCTGTTCAAAATATTAATGAACCATCTGCTCCACCTGCTTTGAAGTTCACATTTTTTTAAATGGTAAAACGCGGTTTGTCCACCCATTAAATGAAGAATGAAGAAACTGATTACATTTCTTAGCTGCTGCGTCCTCTCATGATCAATTCATTGGCACTATTTCACCTACTAGAGTCGCCTCTTCAAATTGGCACTGCTTAGACTTAACTATTTGCTTATTCCGTGCACGTCCTCTTGTCTTTTATCAAATTTGTCTCTATCTGGCTCGCTCGGCCTCCCAGGAATGAACTTTCAGCAGGTTGCTACATTATGGACTCTTTGGTAATACTTTCCTGGTTGGAAACAAAAGCTTTTTTATTCTGTTGAATTTGACGCTCATCCAGTTGTCGAGCTTTGAAAACCAACAGATATTCCATCCTCTTGAAATTGACGGCTTCTCAAGCGTCATCACTTGAGATCCAATGGCTAAACCATTTTGCTAAATTTGACGTCCATCGAGACGTCATCGAGTCCATTGCCACGTCAATCGGGTCCATTGGCACCTTCTCAGGCATTCTTGTCTTTGTTTTCCTCTCGGGCACTCTTCTGCCTGTGCATTACTTTGGCGGGTCCTTTCCTTTGTCATACCTGCCCTTTTACATGTCTTAATGAGTGACCCGAGTTCTTTTTTACGCGTCGGCCCTTCAAAAGGGATATTTGAATTGGACTTCCCCTTCAGCCGAAGGACACTCTTTTGAACCGGACCCATTAAACCAATTGCCTTGAAACAGAGAATGTTGAACCTGAACAACCTGCAATATAATTGGCATGAACAATAAGGGAGGAAGGGGACCAAAATTTTACCTGCAGGCAACATTTGGTCAACACATAGCTTACAATATATCAAAATTCTAAAAACATTCAAATATGTCAAAACACGAAAAACATTTTGATTATATGCATTATCCATGCTTTACATTTCTACTGCTATGTTAGACTTACATTTATTATTTTATGTTATTGTTTATTGATTTATCTACATTACCATGTTTCATTTGATCTTCTTTGAGTGTGTGTAGTAACATCTAGATCCTTGATGGCTTCACTCTACCCATTAAGGGGGAATCATACTTTTACATTCGAGACATGCATCGATATATCTTCCCCTAGGGGCATCTTTTACGTGATTACACTATCCAGTTTATGTCATTCATATACCACACACTTTAGTTATCATGTTGATGTACATTAATTAATAGTTTACATAGATTACTCTATTGACTCTCACTAGTATATATCACTTGTTTATTTATTAGCATATACCTAGTCTTGTACTAATATGTCTTACATACTTTCACTTTTTGCTTTGATTAGTTAGATGCGATTGTATTTCCAGTATTTACATGCTTTCCTTCCTTGCTTTGTGTAGCTAGATGTGATTTGCATTTCTCAGTTCCTATTTGTCTCTTGTATGTGCTTTATGACATTTTTCAATGTCCTTTGCTTTTATATCTTGTGTGTGCCTTAGAATATTTGCTAATGTTATTTGATTACATGTGTTTTGTGTACCTTAGGACATTTGCCAATGTCCTTCGCCTATACTCTTTTATGTGATTATGGCTTTCACACCAACCTTGCTTGTTTCAATTATACATGTATGTAGCATTTGAACATGCCTTGTATGCTTGATTTCTATTTTGAGTGACATGTGCCCATGTCCCTTGCTTGCTTAGCCCCTTGGCCACTCTTGTATGCTTATTGCTTTTTTCCTTGCATGCTTGTTGATTGTTTTCTTTTTAATTATTTGCAATGTCATGATCCACATCATGCATTATTCTTAATTTATTGGATGCCATGATGGACATCATGCTTCATCACTCCTTAACAAATAACATCTAACAACTAACCAGACTTCTAATTTTAATTCAGTATATTTCACATGTTATTACATTATTATATCTATCTAGGCATACCCTTGTTGAGCTAACAATCTCTCATATACAAACCATGTTGTATCTTGAGATATATTATCGATTATCATTTCTATATCATGTATCTTTGTGGCATAACACACTTGCAGGGCTCTTTCTTATGAGCTCAATCATTGCATGGTCTTCATTCCTACCCTCAAAAGAGGGGGTAACAAATAGAGATTTTGTCACAGATATCAAAGCTCTTAAAAATTAAAAAGTCAGCATTCAACACACTTAGAATAACAACCAGACATCAAATTAGTTAGTACAGACTAGGTAGACAATGAAAATGTCAAAATAGTTACTAGATTTAGCCTAGAACAATAATGCTAATATTGGACAATAGCATTAATGCCACTACTATCCATCTTTAGCACTCCTATCCAAATAGTAGAAAAAATAAAATTTCCAAAAGTAGGTAGAAAATTAGGTTCAAATACAATTTTTCACAGTCAGACCAATTCATAATCAATAGTTTTTAGTACACTTTTACATAGAGAATCCAGATATAGGGAGCATTATATGCTGTATGATGGCTCTAACTTCTATTTTTAGTTACGATAATTGATGTAAATTCCAAATTAGAATCTATGTTTCAGACACCAGTGATTGGAGAAATGTGCATGACACATTTGTTTTGTTTTCTTTCTAAGCTCATTATTACCCAAGCATTCTCAGTAGTTACGTGTCTTATTCCATCTACTGGTGGTTGGCATCATTTTAGAGTGGATTTCATAAAGCCTAACTTCCACATTTTGGAGTGGATTTCATATAAGTCTAGTGCACCAGTTTTAGAGTGGCTTTCATACAAGCCTAATCTCTATTTTTTAGAGTGGCCAAAATTGGCCTAGCTTTTAGCATACATTCAGTTATCCATGCTAACATTATCAGATTAAAGAGCATTAATGGGATTCAGGAGCGATCTCATTCAACACACATTTCATATCGATATCAATTCATAGCTTCACTTAGTGGGCAATGATAGATCCAAAGGACTATCTAGCCTTTATATTCTTGAGCCACCTACTCAGAGGGATTGAACACACAGTGCAAACATCGATTAACATATGCATGATCGCATAGCTTCACTTAGTGGGTGATGATGAAGTAGAAGGGCTAAACTTTGCATTCTTAATCCATTCTCAGGGAATTGAGCACTCAGTTTTGTTCATGATATCACTTTTGGTATAGCATACCCAACATTTCTTAGCATCATCTAGAATCACTCAATATCACAATAGGTTTTATATTAGTTCACATACCTAGTGAGGTGTATTTATTCCTTTCTCTTCCTCTTTCTATTACTTAGATTTGTACATTCTTATTTTAGATATAGCATATCTAATAAGAATTGATCTACTCTTTATTTTCTCTTATATATTTACACTTCACAACATGCTCTCTCTATGCACACCCAACATCACATAGCTTCATGAGCTTAACCCTTGCAGGTAAGTTTAGGTACGCTTTCTATTTTTTATTTATCCTAGTATTTTACTTTATTGTATCACTAGAATAAAAGGAAGGGTAAATGTAGTCATATAAAATGCAAAAATTGGTAACTTGAGTGTGGTTTGTGACACCCAACCCTTAGGTCTCTTTTGCTTGCTCTCATGACCCTCATAGGCATCTTTTCACTGATTTGCAGTCATCTGTAGCCTTTTAGACTTGATATAAGCTAAGATAGACCCCTTTTTTCATGACTAATCCATCCCTTTAGGCCCCATCAGCTCAAGATAATAGCATCACACTTGGACTATAGTGTCGGTGCCACTCATGTCTACTTTTGGCACTCAAGTCCAAATGCATTTATGGACCCAACAATCAATTTCTTCCAGTTCCCCATCCTTCTCCTTGTTGATCTAATGTGAATACATTCAACCAATGACCAATATATCCCTATAAAATCCCACTCAAAAATCATTCGAAAAGGGTTGGCAATTATCACTAAGTAAACAAGAATACAAGCAAGACTACTCAAGTAATCTTCCCTATTCTTTGCATACAGCCAACCAATATACTTAAAATCTTATTCAAATCCTTATACCAATCCCTAACCACCTCAAGCACATCTAGTTTAGCATTTTTCATATTCATACACTCAATTGCACAAAATACATCAAATGGGAGAACCACATATGGCTTGATCCCTCTTCAGAGTATTGGTATGTAGGTAGCATTCCCACACAAGGGATGTGGATACACATTTAGTGAATATTACACACATTAACCCCCATTTTATTGAAATTGGTCAAAGCATAATGGATTATAGGGTTTGAAGAGAAAATCTGCTCTATAAGGAACTCTACTGACTTTCGATTGCAAAAACTTCACAGACATGGTCATACAAACATAGTAAATAAAACCTAAAAAGCTCATATCCTCAAGACAATACTGAAAAGGTGGCCTATAGTGCCAGTGCCACTCCTATCCACTTTTGACACTCCTATCCAATCATAAAATGAAGGTTAGATCTTAGTTTGTGATAGTGTTTTAGTCCTGCACAGTGAATATTAGACCCTATCTTAGCTGTATCAACTTGTTTCCAACTAATTCTTCGTTTCCATCTCTTATTAATATTTTTAGAAAGATCAAAATTGCAATTTAATTTACACAAATCAATAGTTTAATTATTGTATATTTATTCACTGATTTTACTACTCAAACCCTTTAACTAAATTAGGAATAATACACAAATATTCCCAAAATTGTTAAATCACATATCAAGTTCATAAATACATAAACATCACAAGAATTCATTGAAATATTAATCACAAGCATATGTATGCCATACTTAACTTAATGTACTAAACCAAGCATCTCTATAACCAAACCGTATAGGTAATGTTTTTAACTGCTCATAACTAATTATATACAACTATACTTAGTATAAGAGGTTTCAGTTTTGTAATAGGGTTTATCCGTCCATCTATCCTATATCCCAAATGTGATATAGAAATACATTTACAAATTATATACTAAAATCTCATCTATGCATACTATGTTATATGTTTTAAGCTCAACTAAATACACATAATTATTTCCTAAGAAATAATTCATGTTTATTAAATAACATAATGCCTTTAATCAATACTCATCATTTGTTTCACCCTAGTTCAACTCAGTCAACAAGATGAAATCAGCTACTTTAAAACTTGTTTCTTCAACACCTTTTAACGTTTGACAAACATATTATATGGTAAAATCTCATATTTTTAAGTATCCCACATATAAATATGTAACGCACAGCTATGGATTTTCTGCTAGTCTGTTTACTAAATATAATAAAAGGCTATGAGTACTCCTAAATCATTTAAGTCTAATGCATTTATCAGATACTCATGGTATACTAATAAGTTTAATAAACTGAAAATTTATTTTATATTACACCATCCGTAGCCTAAAATGACTTGGCATATATATTTATATATTGAAATCCATCTCAAAACATACAGTAGAAATATGAAATATGAGGCAATAATAAAGTTCCATCTAAAAATCTATTTGCAGCAAAGAAGATCCATAGTTTCCTTCATACATTTACTATTTCTTTCCCAATGAAGTACATGGAGCTTCTCAAATCGTGGGTTATTTACCATCAAGGATATACACCTTTATTCCTATGTATATATGTATACATTATACCAATTTCAAAAATAATTACCTTTAATGGTTTATACATAGTCAAGAGATCGACACAACCTAGTACGACTTGGTATATTAAAATTTTGTCTTTTGTTTCTAATTTCAGAGGCATATATACTTATATGTATGCAGATTTGCATAATGAAAGTTTATGCATAAATGTCTTTGCATAAATTTGCTATCTTTTTTTAAAAAAGTTTATACAGTCAATCCCTTATCTAAAACCCCATGATTTTACTAAACTAAAATTTTATATTCCTATAAATTTACTCTACCTAAATTTGTTCATACGTCATCTAAGATGACTTTGCATAAATTTGGTCTCATATTTTAATTTGTATAGGAATTAACACAAATGTATATGATGATCCTTACTCAATTTTGTATGTATTTACTCCATTTGTAAAATGCACAGCCCATGTAAAAAAAACATACCTCTTTTTATATTCTTGAATCATATATATTCATGCATAGATTTACGTGAGCGAATAAGGAAGAATTTAGTTTCTAAAATGAAATCTATTATTTATCCAATCGCTATACATGATAAACTAGTAATATATAACTAGTTTTTAGCAAGATCGACTCATTTCTAGCATTCTACAAAATAAATAATCTCAATTACTAAACCAACCTTTCAATGCCTAAATTGAACCATTATTATTTTCTTCTTACTTCTCTTTTACCACTCTCATTGTCCTCTTATCATACTCTTCCGTCCTCTCTTCTCTCCCCTTCACCATATTTTTTTTTTTCTTCTTCATCATATTCCTTCTTTCCATCACCATACCGTGCCTTCTTCACCTTATTTTCCTTCCTTATAATAATCTCCTCCTTCCGGATTTACTCTTTCATGCATAAGTCATCACTTTCCTATTCCAACTTTAAAATCTTAACTTGAGTTTAAAATCTTAACTTGAGTTTCATTTGTTTTCATAAATCATGCATGCTAAAATTTGTGTTTAAAGCCTGGTTATTTACTAGCTTATATCCACTTAAGTATTTCTTCTTAAATGATAACTTTAGACCTTTAATTCTTGAGTAATCCATGCATTGGACTAGCTCTTGGCTTAGCATTATCAAGATAGTTAAATTTCCTTAACTTAAACATTAAAAGACAGCTATTTCTTTAAAAGATAATCAAATCAATTAATAATCCAATTATTTAAAAATAACTATTTTATTTAAATATCAGTGTATATAGAGTATCTATATTTATATATCATTATTTAATCATAGACTTATACTTATGTCTTGACTATTTCATATACCTAAAGACATTAAATCAAGACAATTATATTTATCAAATATTATTTAAACCAGACACAATGTTAGACAACTTGATTAGTGTAAACATCAAAAACATGATCATAAAACAACATTATATGAGTAAATCTATGCACTACCAGCATACTTAAGACCACATAATCAAGTCATCATAAGCACAATCGAAAACATGATCATAGCAGAAGAATATAAGCACTCACTATCTAAATCAATCAAAGAGTTAATCAAGTTATTTTATTATGGTGTGTGTGTTGGGTTACAAGTAGTTCCTTTTGTCATCTTCCAATCATCCCATCTATGTCATCATCTCTAATGATGCTCTCCCTTCATCATGCTCTGAGGGAAGAATCAATCCTACATCCACCTCGTGACAAGTAGGTAGTTAGTTTGAGTCATCATATATATCAAACTAACAATTCAAAACTAACAAATATTTATCCATAATGTACAGAATAAAAAAGTACAATTGCCACATAATTAATCTATCATATAAACTAGTCAGCATATAACTATCCCATAACCAGTATATGTCATAATGCTCAATCAAAGCAATAACAATCAAATGATAACCATAATAATCCATAGATTCAAATGTTATAAAACTTAGGGTGAAATCAGAATATAACACTAACAATACAAACAATAGAATATTATATTGAAATTTAAAAAAAATTAAAATGCAGAAAAATGTTGAATTTGTTCATCTCTAGATTCAAAGAATCAAGTAGGCCCCTTGAATCATGAAAGAGATCTTCAACTCTAAACCACCAACTAACTTTCAATGGAAAGAATTGTTAGATGAAGGAAAAACAAGGTTTAATAAATCTTATAATCAACTTCTTCCATTTTCTATAATCTAGGAACCATTTCACTCTTCAAACCAATGAGAGGATCCACTTAAATCTGCTAATAATCATCATAGTCTTGAAAGCACATTTATAGTCGTTGTTATGAGTTATCACTAAAAAATGCATCTACAACTATTGCTACGAGTTGTCACTAAAAATAAACCAACAACCATTGCTATGGGTTGTCATTGCCCATATTACAATGGGTTATTTTTGGGAGCCATAACTTTCACATATGGACTCAAAATGAGATACCATTTTTTTTTGAAAGTGTACAATTTTTCAAGGGGAATCCAAATATGAAACAATATTCATGATTAAGAAAATCATTGATTTTTTTTCTACTGTTTATAAATTAATCTATTTTAACCTAAAAATGCATGTAGCCACTTGTTATAGGTTGGCAACAAGTCAAATGGATCTCTCTCTCCTTCATAGCTACATATATAAAAAATCTTGAAAGAAGTGTATTTTGCATTCTTCACTTTCTATAAGTAAAACCATAAACATTAAATCCATTAAATCATACTAGTTTATATAAAGATAACTAGTTTTAACTAAAATAATATGCATATATGTTATTCATTTAATATGTGCGTATATCATCATGAAATAAGCCAAAAAGGTGTGGATGAAAACATAAGAAGGTGTTTTAGGAAAGACAAATAAGCGAGACGAGGGATAATTATGGGCCTCATCAATGATGACTTGGATCTTCATTCCTTAATCATTTTAGCATACATTGACCACCAGCCTATACAAAATTTTATGATTGATAGTGGTGCAAGCGCAGAACGTTTGTACCATGACATTACTTACATATCTGGGTTATAAAAATCATGATTTACATCATTTGACCAAGTCAATTAGAGCATTATATGGGACCCCACAACAAGTTCCTAGTGAGATTGACTTACCTTTACAAGTAGGTCCCATCCATGTGGTTACTACCTTCTCAGTTATACCTTCCACGAGTGTCTTCGATATGTTATTAGGATGACCTTGGATACATACACTTTAAGTAGTATCGTCTACATTGTATGGGTGCGTTAAATACATTCATGCCAATAAGTTAATTACAATTTATAGAATTTCATATGAACATCCTCTTGAGTAAGAAAAATTTATACCCAGGTAGTTAATTACAAAACCTCTTATGGTTAAACCTCATAAAAGGGTAAGCAACAGGGAATTCCCTTTACCACATGGCTAGTACTTGATATATCATTGCATCAAATATCCACAATGGGTTACATGGATTCCTTAATTAATATGCATCATATTTAGATATTTATAACACCTACATGTTTTCCTATTAATATTGTTCTAAAGAAACCACATAATATTTAGTGATGGGTTCCACAAACCCCTACTCCTACTATTTCTGCTTCATGACCACATAGTCCTATTTTATATACATAGAGCATCATAGATACCATAGTGATAAATGTTGCACCTATACATGCTCCTTGATAGTACCACCATTTTATTACATTAGGTTCATAGTGGGGAGATATTTTTAAGCATCCTTTGGATGTGATCATAGGATAGGCATTTCCTTTCACATATTACAAAAATACAAAAAAAATCAACAAAATTTTAAAAATCTAAAACTATTTGTGGCATTTACATGTCCTATTAGCTCCTTAGCATATATTTTGCTACTTCCATGTTGGTAGATGGAATATCAATATTTTTTATATACACGTGTTTCATGCATCTTCTGAGTGTGATTTAGGCATACATAGATACATGATCCATATACTTTTGGATGTTGGGTTTTCCTTCTACTCACATCACTAGGATATTGGGAGCATCCACCTATATGATCATGATACACCTAGGTTATATCATTTTATGATCACTTTACATTATCATGTTTGAACTCATATATGTACTTACATAGTTCTTTATCCGTGCTTATATACTTCATAGTATACTTGAT
Source organism: Torreya grandis (assembly GCA_037957365.1). Classification (NCBI taxonomy): domain Eukaryota; kingdom Viridiplantae; phylum Streptophyta; class Pinopsida; order Cupressales; family Taxaceae; genus Torreya; species Torreya grandis. Next base: position 2,894,102 of record JARHVA010000638.1, on the reverse strand, counting down.
ATGTTATGTACTTAATATCTTTTGTTAACACATATATCTATGGACTAGTATGATATGTTTATGCTAGTTGCTTATGTTTTCATTTATGCACTTCCCTGAGTGTCTCGCCTTGATTTTATGTTACTTGTTTGAGCATTTGAATATGATTCATTGTTTTTAGCCCCCATTCTTCTATTTTCCTTTGTTTGACATTTAAATGTGTCATTGTTTGTTGTATGTTGACATTTGAATATGTCATTTTTGATTTGTGGACATTTGACTAAGTCATGTCCCTTTGATTTTGTAACTTTTGAAAATGTCCCTTGTTTGAGGTATCCTTGGACAATTGTCTTTTGATTTAATTTTGAGTGCTCTTGTAGGTGTGTGTTTTATTTCTTGTTGATCTTGTACTATTACTATCTACATGTTGTTATGATTTACATCATGCATCTTAGGACTTGGTGTGATCACATTTTTTATGCATCAATGATATATCTAACTAGACATGTTCCCTTTATATGTTACATGGTAAATTCACATTTTGCATGTTTATCTTATCTTTTTGAGGTAATATAACTACCAATTGCTACTTCTCCTCACCTCAAAATGTGGGGACATATCAACGGTGGCATGCCATAGAGGCACGACTTCCACATTACTTCACAGATTCATGCTATAGTGGGGGCATGTTTTGGAAACATGTTCTCCACATCTGTCATAGTTTTAAATTTAGTAGGGGCATGTTTTGAAAACATGTTCTCCACACTTATTCAATATTCAACATATGCATATTACAGTGGGGGCATGTTTTAGAAACATGTCCTCCACATTAGCACTTATACTAGTTCTCAAATTTAGATTATAGTGGGGCATGTTTTGGAAAATATTCTCCACACTTACATAATTTTAAATTGGCCAAATAACATAATTATATAATTAAGATACACATTTATGACATAATTCTATAAATTAGACTCAAGCAAGGGTAAGGTGTGTTATACACACATACGTACGCATGCATTTTCTTTTAAACTAGCAATTTCATTACTAGATTAAAAAGGGGAAATGTACACACTATTTATGAATTATATAGTACCTCGGTATTGTACACTTAGAAAATGTATATCATTGATGTACCTTTAACTTTTAGACCTTTCTGCTACCAAAAGGCTCGCATACACTATCTTTATGTGCATAATTACTTATCTCTTAGTTTGACCAATTTTATTTTGATGACTCATGACTTCTATCTTGTCCAAAATGTTGTAAACCAAATTATCTTATATATTTTAAAGTTCTAGACCTACACATGTTTTCCAATTGCCTAGACACTTACGTCTTAGTTATATGCCTACATCGACACAAGTGTCTTATCCTAATGTGAGTGTCTAATGCCCTAAAGTCATCCAATTTGTAAACAAAATGTATTATTATGGTTAACCCAAGTTATTTAATGTGAGATATTATCCAAATATATAGGTATAAATATAAGATCAACCCTCATTCATTCCTCACCTACCACAACTCTGGCAACTCATAAGGCTACTTATCAAAAAAAAATATCAAGCACTCAAGTGAGCAAAGCTTCCTTATTTTCTCCTATTTCTATATCAGCCATAGGGACAACACATATATAGGTCTAAAGTACTAAAGGAGAAGCCTAAGAGCTATATTTATCAAGTTACAAGTTAGGTCATTATTGTACTTATCACATATCACATGATTCACACACATGCCAACATGTAGGGGGGAACTACATAATTTTGAGGCCCTATTTGAAGTATTGGCTATGTAGGAAATGCTCATTAATAGAGGGGTTTTTAGGGTACATCAACGCTATGTGCACACTAACTCATTTTTTCCACAACCACTATTAAGATGAAGAATTAGGGTTTTATTATTTGATAAGGAGTGACATTCCATGACCTATATCTAAATGCATAAAAATTAAGGTGACATAGAACCCATAAACATTCAGGTAATCATATTTAGTTTCAACATGTATTTTTTACTAGACATTTACATTCGAGTCAGATAATAACATTGATGCAATCATCCCAAGCTGACATACATGTTCGTGGCTTTAAAGGTCAAATTCCTGAATCTAAATCTATACCAATTTCTACCTATTCCAGATCCAGATCTATATTAACATCAAAATTAGCTAAGCATGTTATTTTCCTTATCATTACAATATCTAACATAGCTATACTTTATATCTTTAGCATCTCAGCATAATAAATTTAGTATATGTTTATCTAAGTTTCATAAGTGATTGGCCTACTTTAGATATGGTATACCCTCCTTGTGACCTAGACTATTTCTACCCTTTTAACCCTAGATTCCCCTTAATCTAGATTTTAGGGTTAAATAATTACATGGTAACTAGTCACTCTATCCAATGAGTACATTATGAGGTGATTTTGAACATAGAGCTCACTTAGTTTTGATTTCATATGCAAGATTTGTTGTCCTTTCTTGAATGTTTCAATCTTAACATGTTTGTTTATTAGACTAATCAATTATAACACACTTAATATCATCATATTGAGGTAACTAAACTTAATATGATTAAATGATTGTACTTTCAAAACTAAACAACACAGTGTCATGATATACCCTTCAAAGGTATGCTTGTGTTGATCTGTTGAATGTTTGATACCTGACATTTTTTGATCTTTAGGTTTCTTGGGACTTTTGTTGCACACCATACTAGTGGTGTCATTTATACATGCACATAATGCGCACAATAACAGTGGTAGTCAACTTTAACCTTGAATTTTTTTAAGTGTCTTAAGACATTTACCACAAACCAAAATTATGGTGGCATATTATCATGCACCTACCACCTACTCTAACCTAGAGGTACACCTTTAATGATTGGCCTACCCTCGATGTAACTATTTCCCCAATGCATATACCTTTCCTTTTTTATAGCATGATCATTTCTTTAGTTTCCAAAACTTTATAGTGATAAAATTACCATCTCTAATGGCCTAAAAAGTACCACTTAAGTGCCTATTACTCGTGTATGTTCCAATAATGAAAATCCCATCAATAATGACCTAACAATACCTATGTCAATTTCTAATTGTGTTCAAATACACTCTTCAAGGCTACTTTCACAATTAAATGTCACTAGCTTCCTACTCATTATAAAGTTTACTAGTTTCCCAGTCATCATAGAGTTCTTGCATATCAAAATAACTCATCACATGAACATCTCATTTGATGTACCTTTTCCACCTCATAAAACCTCATCACTTGGACACTTTGTCTAATGCACCTTAGCCTCAAATCATTCTCCTAGGCTCCCTGACCTTGACCGAGTTATATTAATCTTAACAAATTTAATAAATTTTTTCTTTCTACTATTTGAGATCAATACACCATTTTATAAGCAATATACTACATGCTTGTAGAGACATGACATTACTTGTCTATAAAATGTGTCCATCAATCCCAACTATTTGATATATAGAAAACTTATCATTGGTAGAAACTCTAAATATCTTCAATATGATAGAATCACATGGAAAAAATTTAGTTATAACACATTTTTCCATTTCATGTATGAAAAATTTCTCTACAAACAGACACATTCTCAAACTTCATCCATATTCCATGTCTTTTCTCTTTGTTGCCTCCATAAAAGTTTTTCCAAGTCCTTAATTTTCACCTGTTGGGCCTTATTTCCACTTTGCTTGGCATATTCCCATTCAGGCTTTCCTCTTGTCCATGAAAAAGATAAGTAAGAGAAAAATTTACTTGTTCACCTCCTTACACCATTTTTTTCCTGACTGACTTTCAATTACCAATGGAAATCCATTCTTCCAAATATCCCACTTAGGTATTTGTTGTTGGATTCATTGATTTTCCCTCTAGAAATTGATGCATATGATTTTCCTATATCTCTATCTTATTCTAAGCATTTTCACACCAAAACATGTTCCATAATTATCAACAATATCTCCCAACTTGTTCTAGAAAACCATAGCTCTGTCACCTTTATCTTTATCCATGTCATTCTTGACTTTGTGCACACATATATCAAAAATAAGCATTGCTTTAAATCCATGTCACAACCCTTAACAATTCGTATGGAATGAATCCAAATTATACAAGTTGCTCCTCTTACTCCAAAATTACATTTGCTATAACAACCACACCTAATGGCCCATTGTCAATTTCATAATCATGACTCTATGGTAATTCTACAATTAGTTTGAAAATTTAATTCTCTACATCCATTTGCTCCAAACTTGTTGTACCATTGTTTCAAGTAGTGTACTAGTTGATAAACATCATATGCCTTCACTACCTTAATGTTGGCCTTTTGCACATCTAATCTCCTCACTCCATTACATGATAAAATCCACAGCTATAGCCATGAAATTCACTATGACAAATCTTACTCCAAAAAATCCTTAGCTTGGAGGCAAGTCAAACAATGAATGAAATTTTACTATTATGACGACATAAACAAACAAACATGACCTTTCTTGACTTCCTTTACAACTTTGATGCCTCTAAATCAAGGCATTCTAGTTCACTTTAAGAAAATCTGACCAAATGACATACCCAATACCTCTAATATCAACAAACATGACCACTATAATATATTAAGTCCTTTTGCTTAAAAAATTTAAGTAATTTCACTTGCACACTTTAACTCAAAATATGAGTAAGTTAAAATAAATTTACATGAAGTTGAACTTTTATAAGGATTTTATTTCCAACTTATATCATGAATAAATTTTAAGAGGTGATTAATCAATCCTTATCAATTATTTGACCATTTATTCACTTAATCGAATATTTTACATTGTGTCTTGCAATTGTAGGTACCCATACTCCACACATCCACATCACAACACACAATGTAACATGCCTCTCATGATTATAATCTGATATGTAGCTCACACTTCTCATGCATATATTTTTAGAAGCTCTGAATATAATCACACCACACACCATAAATCTTGTGTTCTTAGCTTGATGCTCTCACACCTATGTTAATAGCCATGCCTTATTCACCACTTGTGCCATATGGTTTACAAGTTGCATTTCTTTGATCTATTAAATTATTCATGTAAGCGACAAGATTAGTCAAACTAACTCAAAAAAATCTCTCATTAATACAATCCACTCCATGAAATGTTTGATTCACATGTGTGAAACAACTATAAGTTTGACAGACTTTTTGATCTAGTGGACTAACCCTAAAGTGATTATTTTATTAATGTCAATGCTAACACCAAACTCTGGTTCTATGGTAAGCTTAACAACAATCACCTATATGGTGCCACCTTCTTTAATAAGTTAGGCCTGTTCAACATCACAATATTTCATAATTATGTTTCTCTAGAGCATTTTGGCTAACCTCATCTTCATTGCATACAATGAAGATTTATTTAAATTACCTTTACCTGGCTTAAAACTATTATTCAAAGCTTGATCAACCATTTTATCAATGTTTCTTCATAAATATGTAGAATTTTCACAATATCTTCATCAACCTTTGGGTCAACAATGGATGAGTCCATTGAGAAGTTGTCATATTCGATCATAGCCACATCATTTTCTAGCTTATTTGGGAGGACAGGCCATAAAAATTCTCTCAAGTGTGTAATTATTCACAAACACTTTTTTCTTTGCTCACAAAGGTACTCTTTAATTGATGGTGAAATTTTATAACTTGGTGCCATGTTTTTCATAAGTTATTAGTTAGATCGAGTGGTGGGACCACATTGTCACACACTCCTAGCCTTCTCATACAATATGGAGAAAAAAAGATAGGAATTTGTAAGAGAGTTTATAGTGCCTTAGAAAAATGTTTCATTGGATCCCCTCTTAAGATCAACCCTTTTGATATTCAATTATCATCTATGGTTGCTCATTTCAAACACAAACTCAAACTTGTCGAGTGTCATGAGGCCAAATGAGCCCAAATTCATGCTTTGCATTTATTGATTTAAGGTTGGAGACATATTTTTGAAGTTTTTTTAAAAATCCGTGTAGGTTACATAAGCAAGAGCATAGACTAGAGCCACCAATGTCTCTCAAAGCATGCTCATATCTTAAGATTTATAATGCCTTTATGGACTATTAAAAATTAGTGTTTCAAGCATATGAGGATTATTAAGAGGGAGCTCAAGCCTTGAAATAATTTCTTGATGTTTTTTCACATAATTTGATGTGTTTCTCTCACTTAATGAGATTCATACAACACTTCTTCAAATAACCAACAACAAGGCCATTGGCCTCAATGGTTTTCCTAGGGAATTTTACAAGGCACTTAGCAATTTGATGGGCCAAAATTGCTTCAAGTTTATAAAGAGGGTTAGGAGAACAATTTCTTAAGAAACAGTATTAACTATTGCAACATTATATTTTTTTCCTAAATTAGGAAATCTAAAACTTATTACCAGTTAAAGTCCCATCACCTTTTTGAATGATTCCTACAAGATACTTGTTAAATCGCTTGCTCTTTGTCTATGACACATTCTTCTCATAATTTTTAGACTTGAGCAAACATGTTTTCATCAAAATTAGATACGTTATTGATAACATCATTATTTTCTTGGAGGACATAGAGTGGGCTTAAACTTCTAGAAAATATTTTGATTTCTCAAGCTAGATTTTGAGAAATCTTATAGATGCATAGAATAGTCATTTATCTTAGCCGCACTAAAAGCATTAGGGTTTGGAGTCTTGTTTCTATATATTATTCAAACCCTTTTTGCAAAAGCATTTACATGTATTACTATAAATGACCATAAGCCTAAGAGGTTTGGCTTTTTCCAATTGATCAGACAAGGTTTCCCACTTGTTCCTCTATATTTTTTGGATGCAAAGGCCTTCGACTATATTTTAGCCCATAAATTTGAGAAAGGTATTATTAGTATCATCATTGTCCTCAATATGATGAGTCAACTTCTTAATAGTCATTTTTCCAATGACTATGGGAAATAAAGCTTCGTTTTATGAAGTTATGGGGTTCATTGACACTTTTATAAAGCCTCAAGATCGAATATGATATTTATCAAAACTCAATGATATTGAAAAAGAATGATATCTACCCCTGATTCGCTCGATAAATTTAATTAGAAGTGGATTGAAAAAGGGGAAATGTTTAAATTTCTTAGCATTCCTTTTTCCTTTGAAAGTATCATTCTTCCCTTTGGTAGTATAACTACAATGAGTATAAAAGAAAATTGTGTACTAGACTACCAAGCCTCTGACTTTGGATGGTAAGTTTCATATGTGCACAAATATTATTATGGTGACTCATGTCCATTATTTCTCTTGTTGGTCTCCATCCAAAGCAGCCTATGAAAAGCTTGTCAAGCTGCTTCAAGACAATTTGTGGGCTAATGACAAATAAATCTATGGATTCCACAAGGTTGCTTGGGACATATGCTACATTATTTGTGACAAATGATATGTGGGAATTATCAACATTAACATATAGAGTGTCATTTTTTGTGCTTAGTAGATTGTTTAATCTATTGAGGGCTTGAGTGCATGGAAAATTATCCCAAGTCGTATTTTTGTAGACTTGCCATATGGAAAAAAATTCAAAAGGGGAATAGGTTTTCACATGATTCTTAATACCACTACCCTAGTTAAGATCAAAGGTTTGTGTGAACACTAAAATTTAATAAATAAATGGTTGAAAATGCTTGTCCTTGACATCCTTACTTTGATTGGTCAATTTGCCATTTTGATAACCCATAATCTCTAAGGGAGCCTTCAAAGTCTCAAAATTATTGTGCATATCTCCAAGACTTTTCTATTTTATCCTTATTCATCCTTATTCAACATATAATTCATTGTCACTTTGGTTTCAGAAGCCTCTGCCCCTTTCAGGTATAAGTGCACTATCAAACAAGGGCACATTGTGTCCTTATCATGTAGTGCAATTTTTTCCACTTATTTGCAATGGTCCTCTTTTCAAAATGACATACTTCATAATGACTCTCACACACAAAATAATAGGTCAATTATCAGACACATTCAAAATATTTACCTATAAAATCACATCAAAATCCACAGTTCAAACCCCCTAACTACTCTATCTATCACTCCCTTACAAAGGTAATTTCAAAAGCATCTATCTATTGAATAAAGAGACCTACTATAATTTTGTTGCAGTGTAATAGTCATTGGCCAAGTTAACATTATTTTATTTCAAGTTAAGGACACTTCTATATCAAGGATTCTATCAAATTTGATAGATACACCTATATGATCTTACCTAAAGGGAGAACTACATTATCTCAGGGTCTACTTGGACTATGTAGATAACACTTAGTCAATAAGGGGTTTTATGAGGATAGCTCAGCCATATCCCACTTCCCTACTCCCCCCACTTTTAAATTTGATCTTATTTTGTGTGCTTTTTTAGGATACAGTTTTAATTTTGTAGGTCATCCATGCATCCAAATATGTTTTGCACAAAATCAAACATTATATAAACATAGGTGAGCAATCCCAAATTTTTAGATCCAACACACAGTCTATTTGGATAAAGTTATAGTAGTAGATAACGATGCACTATGACCTTGTTTGTCATCTCATCCTTGTACTTGTATATAATAGATATCCATTTTCAATTAACTTTGTGTTTATAGGTTATTATAGACAGCTATAGATAATCACAATCAGTAATGAATAACATGGTTTGAAATAAATCACTTTGTAAGCACATCTCTCTAACCTTATCCCGAGTTTCTATTTTTAACGACCTACAACTTATGTGAATTATGTAGATCTATGTATTTACTATATTATGTATTATTTAACTTCCTAGATCAAAATTAAATAATTTACATTTCCAATTGGAATTAATCATTTGTTATAATTAATTATAGTGTAAACATTTGGTGAACCCACATTTAAATTCAAACACTGCTTGTTGATTGTTGATTTTTATCCTAGGGTTTTAATTTAATATTTTAAATTCTTGACACTGAAGAAATATAGTCCTAAACCTTAGATATTATTTGTAACATAATGATTCAAAAAATTTGACCTTTGAGAAGTCCAACATTGAAAAAGTTTGTCTTGTCACCTCAGATAACTATCGACAAAGAGGCTATTTTTTTTACCCTAGGTTAAATTTTGTTATCTCTTATACACAAAAATCTTTCACTTTTTTTATTTTCACTTTATTTGCTTCTTTCATTATGTTACTTTAAATTATATTGTATGCCTCTAAGGTGCAATGTTAGATTAAGTGGTACTCTTTTTCATATATGAAGCTCCCTTTGATTTCTTATACAATGACAAGTCACGAGAAAATGCAATTTACATTGAAAACGATAATGATAGTACAAATGAGGAATATGATAATGACCAAGAAACACACCTTGATACAAATGAGCTTAATGAAATAGATAAAGAGCAAGCAAAATAATTGTCTAGATTTTGTCAAGGTCTCAAAAATACCCTCATGAGGTGAATAACCTCATCCACATACTTCTTGAGTAAAAAGTTGAGCATCTAGCAAATTTAACTTCATCCACCATTCAAAAGATCCATTTAAACCTCAATCTATAACTTTTGATGGGAATGAAGATTATCATAGATGTGTGGGACATTCCACTAATAGATGTATGAAACTCAAGCACAAAATTCAAGACCTCATTGATGAGAATATTATTGACATTGGTATACCTGATGAAGAGGCTATGTCACGAGCAAATGACAATTCAAAGCTACACGTGTATGAAGATCCCTTTCTAAATCATGAAGCACAAGCCAATAACCAAAATTTTGAAGTACATTATCCATATAATGTTCATCCTCCTTCATCTTCATATAGATATCCACCTTATAACATCATTGGTACATAAATAAGCGTGCTAGCCTCATGTCCATAAATTACACTTGATGATTTTGAAATTGTTGATGATGATTCTAATAGACATGCATTATTCATTAGAGCATATGTTGGTGTACGACCAATCCATGGTGTCATGATAGATAAGGGATCAAGTGAAAATGTGTGCACCATAACACTTTTACATTCCCTTGGTTATGAAGAGCAAGATATACAACATACATCTAGAGTTATGAAAGCATTTGATGGTCACACATAATATACTCTTGGATACATCCTCTTGCCTCTATAAGTGGGACCTCTCATATTTCCCACTTCTTTCATAGTATCACCAGGCACAAGTGTCTTTGATATGTTATTGGGGAGACCTTGAAAAATTCAAGAAGCTCCTTATGCAGTTCACAAGTGTCTGAAGTATGTTCATGATAATCAAGTGGTTAAAATTCTAGTCATTCAATATGAATATCATATAACATAAATGGTATCTACTTTTATTCCACGATATTTGGTTGGCACAATTATTGAGCAAATTGGTAATGAATTAGTTTATATAACTATTCAAGAAAATGATTTACATTCCAATAAACATATTTCAAAATTGGTTTTTTCCACTTATGACCATGAGCATATTACAATTTCTTTCCATAGTCATGAGCATTCACATATTACAGTTTCTCCATCTATTCTTGAACATGATATGATTACATATGAACATGATGATTTGGCTAGAAAAAAGCAAGTTATACACTCTTAAGTAGAAAATGGCACATGGTACATGATCTTTGATTAACATGGCATCATAATTTATTTAGAAGGATCCTACACATGTACAGGTTGCTGCATCATATCCTCCGATGCATGAGGATACAAGTTTAGATAGATTTACGAACAATGATTCAAAGAGCTATTTAACAACACACATTTCTTCTTAAGATCCATGGGGTTATTTTACATCACATAGTTCTTTTTCAAATTTAGAAGCTTCTACAATTAGCACATCTTCTTTTGCATAATGTATTGTTCCTTCCTATCAAAGAGTTGGATACACATATGAGCATCCTATTGATGAGATCATTGGTTGGACCCATGGTTGGGTCGAGGACCTTGATTAACTTTTTTGCATAATACCTATTTGTATATATCTTCTTTGCTCCTTAATTTGGTTGCTTATTTTTTTATGCTTAATCCATTTTCTTTTATCTCTTGGTTCTATTTTCTTTGTGGGGGCATTTTCTCTTGCCTTCATCCTTGTCTTTATTTGTTTCCTTTTCAACATCTTGTTATTTTTTTTCTTACACTTTTTCAAATTTTAGTTATGCATGCTTTACTTTCCAAATATGGAAAAAATAAAAAAACATTAATACATGCTAAAAAGTACAAAAAAATCAAAATGTTTGTAAAAAACAAAACCAAAACATGTAGACATACTTTCATTTGTTGGATTATATGTTTTCATACATCATCTATCTTTATATTCATTACACAACCTATTTTTATTCCATTTTCAATACATAATGTTTCTCACAAGGTATATAAGTGTGCAACATGACATATTTCTGCATAAACAATCAACATTCATACACATATGAACCTATCATGATCAATTTTTTTTAATATAGTCAATCATGATGGATCTGCACCAGTCGAACAAAAACACATTACATCCCGATCCCCTATTGTGTTCCTGCCCATGTGCATCTTAGATCACTAATTTTAATTACACCATAATCATGGGGACTTCTTCCATGATTTATCATCGCATCACATAAACAATATTCAAATATCACCCATATTTTAAGCCCAGTGCATACTTTTACATGGTTTTGATGTTGGGCTAGCCCTCTACCTAATGAATCTACTTAGTTTAGGGCATCTCCTTGTTCTACACAAACACTCTTACATGTTTTATTCATCCAAAACCTATTTTCCATGTTGAGTTATAACAAAAACAAATGTTTTATTCTTCAACTCATACTTTACATGTATCATATTGCATATGTTGTTTTCTAAACATGAACATTAACACACATGCTCCAAAATTGTTAATTTTAGTTTTTTCTTCGTGCTTCTTTTAGATGTTTGTTTCCTTGCATCACATGATTTAGTTTGTTCACTTCTTGTATGCAGCCCTTCACCTAGTGTATGTTTAACAAACACTTTGTTGCCTGTATGACATCATCGTGCCTCGTGTGTGTGGCCTTTGACCTTATATGTTTGTATGACATTCACATGTCCCTTGTATTCAACCTTTAGGATTTATATGTGACATTTTACATGTCCCTTGTACGTGAATTTATGCCTACTTGCATGACTTTACTTACATGTTTGTTACAATTACTATGGTGCCATGATGCCCATCATGTACTACTAAGTATCTAAATATGTACATCTATGGGGTGCCATGATCCATACCGTAAACATATTATTTATGCATTTCAAATGCTTGATCTATTCAATACTATGCTTACAATACATATACAAAAAACTTGCAAGATATTTACATGCTTCGTACATTACATCAATGTTATATTCAATTACAATGATGCAATGCAATATCCAAACTTTTCATATGCTTTATTGTTACATTGTTTATATCATAATAAAATTCAAATATTCACATGTTATTACTTAATTACATCTTTCACAAATGTTATCACTTTTTATTTTGGGATGAGTTATTTGTAGGAACTTTCCCTTGTCTCAAAAAGGGGACATCATAATGGGATTATCTACAAGCTTTAACAAGTAATAAATTTTAGATTTGACAGTTTACAATATACAAAATCAAAAATTTCAGGTCTTGGAGACATTCAACTTATGCACTCCACTTTTACAACAACTTAAGCAATTCTACACTTGTGCAAAGATAATAACAAGATTTCAAACAATTTTCAAATATCAAATTAACACTCTTTATAATGCAGGGGGCATGGTATGCATTCATGTCCAAGCTGCTACTTCACAAAATCTAGATTTCTCTTTTTTAAGCAATCAAAGTTTCAAGAATTTACAGTTCAAATCTAGATTTGTCCATAATAGTGTGATTCATCTTTTGCAAATGGACCACATTTGAGGTTAGTGATGCTCCACATCTTGGTTGAACTTCAGTGAACCATGTATTGGTTCCCACATCTTCTTTTCACTTCAATATGTTGAGCTTAGTGATGCTCCACGCCTTGGTTTCACTTTATCAAACCATTTTATTGGTTACAACTTCTTCAAAAGCATTACAAAGTACTCTATGAGGGTTGGAGTATATAATATTTTCAACTCAATAATCATCATTGATTTTTCAAATTGAGACTTGATCACTCTCAATTCACCACAGGTTCAGCACTTCTCCACATGCCTCAACAAAGGGGCATGCATGTCTCCATGACAAATACAAAGTGTGTATACACACTCAGGTATCATATTTCATTTACTTTGGTAATTTTATGCATTGATAGAATAAAAGAGGGGGATATAGACACTAAAATTTAGTCAATAAATGCTTGACAATACTTGTCATTAACATCCTTACCTTACTTGGTCAATTCACCATCCGATAACCCACAATCTCTAAATAAGACTTCAAAATCTCGTAACTACTATGCATATCTCCAAAACTTCCATATTTTATCCCTATTTAGCATATAAACCACTATAACTTTGGTTTTAGAAGCCTCTATCCCTTCCAGAGAAAAGCACACTATCATGTAAGGATGCATTGTGTCTTTATCCTATAGTGTGACTTTGTCCACAATACTTTGATGCTCACCTTTTTAAAATGACATGCTTCATAATGCCTCTCCCACAGCTCATAGGTTGATTAGAAGAAATATTTGAAAGATTCATCTATAAAGCATGTCAAGGTTCACACTTGAAACCCCACAACTACTCTACCTAGTACTCTCTTATGAAGGTAATTTGAAAAACATCTATCCATTCAACAAAGAACCCTACTATAATTTTGTTACAATATTAAAGTCATTAGCCAAACTAACATTGTTTTCTTATAGGTTTAGGACATTTGTTTATTGAGCATGCTAATCAAATTTGTTAGTTGTATCCATATAATCTTCCCTACAGGGAGAACTACATCACCCTGAGGTCCACTTGGACTATGCATGCAATGCTTGGTCAATAGGGGGTTTTCTGAGGATAACTCAATCATATCTCACTTCTCCACTTCCCCCCCCCCCCCCCCCCCCCCCTTTGCATTTTATCTTATTTTATGCACTTGTGTAGGCCAGGGTTTTGATTTTACAGGGCATCCATGCATCCAAACAAGATCCACACAAGACTAGATAATATATAAATAGAGGCAAATAAGCCCATATTTTTAGATCCAACACATAGTCTATCTAGACAAAGCCACAATAACCGGCAATACATTGTGACCTTGTCCATTTTTTGCATCCTTATCCTTGTATACATTTGATCTTTGTTTTTATTTAAATCCATGTTTGCAAGTTCTAATAGATAGTTGTAGATAGTCACAATCAATATTAATGAATAACATTACTTGAAATAAATTAGTTTACGAGGATGTCTCTCTAACCCTAACCCTACTTTATATTTTTAACAATCTATAACTTCTGTAGATCTCTATATTTATTATATTTACTATATTCTGTATTATTTAACTTCTTAAATTATAGTGTAAATCGTTTGTTTGTTGCCCATAGCTTTTGGAAGGCTTTTCAGTCAATCAGGTCATTTCTTAACTGGGTTGGGGATGGGCTCAGATGGGACCTTCCTTTTAATGACTAAAATATTTGGTGGTCTCCCACCATTACCATCAACAACTTTTCACTTGCCAAGACTCTACGTATTAAAGGTCTTAGGCTCTTCAAGAAAGACATTCATACTATTTGTGATCTTATTTCTTCACAAGACTACCATGGGCCACCTTGTAGAGGAAGTATAAACTTCTCAACTTTGATATGCCCTTCATCTTGCAAATTCAAGACTCCATTCTCAATGTTATGATGCACAAGTTGGGTCTTCAACCACTGGTGGCTTGGTGGAAAGACTGACGTTAGAATTGTGATATGACCTTCAAAAATTACCCTCGTGGGTTGCTCTAACAAATTCTTAGCCTCTTTTCTTTAGTTTTCTACAAATTTAATAACCAATGGAGGTTGAACTGCTTGCCTCAAATGTGGATTTCTAGCCTTAATCATATATAGCAAGGTAAGCTTGAGCCTAAGCTCATGTATTTATTGTGGTGTTTAATTTATCAAGGTCTACCTTTAGGTGAAAGGCTTCACCACATAGGGATCACTCACCCTAAATTTCTTGCTTGTAATAAACTAGAGACCATCAAACATCTATTTTGGACTTGCCCTCATGTCCAGTGTTTTTGGAAATGGATTCACAACCTGTGCTTGCCTTTCCATCCAAACCCCTTTTTTTGGAGGATTGCTTTGTTCAAGGATTATACTTAGTGGCTGAGTTAGAGTATTTTCTTTTGAAATTTATTTAGAGCCACTAGTCTTTTTCAGCGCTATAAATATAAAAACTATAATATTTTAATATTAAAGTTGTCTCATAATAGTTTTTACTAATGAAAAAGTACATGTGCTCACATATGTTTTCTTTTAGATCCAAAAACAAGTTGAAAAACTTTCTTTGGAGTTTCAACATTTACAAGACATACTTAACTACTAGGGGAGTAGTTTCCTTGCATTATGAGAATAATCCCACTAGACATCGCATCCCAAAGCTCTCCTCCACCACTACCGTGGTGGTGACAAAGTCCCTCTCATAGTCGTTTCTCTACCAATCCTCTTTAGCAAGGTGGATGAAGCCCGCTTGCTCATGGTAATACCATTGTTGGACTTTCAAGGTGGATGTCTCTAGTACATGATGTTGTAGATACGAGTGTAATTGTTCCTCCTACACCTAGGTGGGGAGTGCTTATACCTTTGGTTTTTTAGGATGGGTGGCACCGAATCCATTGTGGGTGAGTTTTCCACTTTGGGCTATCCCCCTCCTCCAGATTACCCCTTCCTCCTTTTCGTGGTGTTGCTTTTGTTTAGTTTGGCTCTGTAATATATTGTGCATGTGGGCTTTATAATTATATTTAGAAACTCTCGACCCATGAATACCAACTAACCACCTTTTTTATTGTAAATCGTTTATGAACTCTATCTCATATATATATATATATATATATGATGACAATTTTTCAATAAAAGAAAGGTTACTACTCAATAAACACCGACTTTTTTTTATAAGGCTTATGTTGAAAAAAAAAAATGACAGGCATAACCTATAATGGCATCCAAGGAGGGTAGGAGAAGTGAGCATTATAGCGTGAAGATGTCATTGTAAATGGCCAACCTTAAATTTAATGTTTATTTGGTCATCATAGAGCAATTCTTCTTATTGCTTGGAAAGGACAATTGACAAAACATGATATCGTGGACATATGGTGGAGTTTGGAGCCAATTTCTTTTTTCTAGAAATATTGTTTTAAGCCTATATTGAGGCCAACTATCCCTAATCAGTGGGAAATTAATGGATAAGGTGACAGAGTCGTTAAGTAACACGAACACTTCAACAGACAAAACTATACGAGAAACCCAATATAGAAACCACAAAATTAATGCAACTTGACATTTTTCAAATAAGTACATTTAAAATATTTGTACTAATTTAATTATTTAGTATATTATTTAAATTTATATCCTTAGAGATTTAACCTCATAATCATACTAAACTTACCAACTGAGACTTAAATACCCTATATTATATATATTTTAATGTATAATATATATGTTGATATTTGATGTCAATTAAAATGTTCAAATTTAAATTTGATGTCTATTGAATGGTTCATTTGCTCATAAAAAATGATCCAAAAATCTTAATATCTTTATATGCTCTAGAGTTTAGAATCTATTTTTATTTCAAAAAAGATCTAATCAACAAAAAAAAAAAAAAAAAATTTATAATAAAAATAATAAGCACCTCAAAATTGATATTTCTCCACATTTTTTTTTCAGATGAATATATTAAAGATCTGTGTCCTCAATTTAATAAAATTCGTTTCCGACCGGTGGTCCATTTTTTAACGTTATACAGAACGTACTTAAAACTAGGGGTAAAGTCCCCACGCGATTAAACATTTCAAACCTTATATATTCCCGCTCTCAGTCTGACATTTTGAATCCGGGCCTTGTACATTCATTCAAATCGAGCTGAATATACATTTGGAGTCCGCAAAAGAGGGAAAAAAAAGAACGGTTCAAACAAAAATCCTCTGTATCATCTGCTTTTTTCGCTCTGATCCGAGGAATACTTCACACAGCACAGCCATGGCTCCTCCCTTTGTAATTCCAGATACTCTCAAAGACTTAGAAGAAATGCCTGATGAAGAAGATCGCCTTTATGCTCACCACACTGTTGAATTGGACGCACTTTCGCCTTCAGAGATCGACGAGCTAGTCAAGGGTTAGATTTTTCTCTGACTTCCATTTATTTGAAAAGATCTCTGTAATATCAAAAATTTACAAAATCTTTTGACAAATGAAGATCAAAATAAGCATTGAAAACCTAACGGAGGAGTTAGGGTGTGCAGGTCAACATAATCTAAACACAGTCAGGTACTTTGGGTAAAATGCTGAACGATGCACTGTACTGTAAGCGCTGTTAGGTTAGGTCCAGGTCGCAAAGCATCATAGACCTTAAAAGGAACTTTCATTTTATTCCTTTTCCGACCGAGAGTTGGATGCAGTGTTTAACCCAATTTCAACACTTGAAAAGGTCTTTGAAAATCTTGAATCGGGCTCTGTTATGAAAGCCCTATAATGCACACTGAAAAACCCCATACTTTTGTAAGAAAACCAAATTATGCCTGAAAACAATGGACCAGGTAACCCTTGAACCTAAGACCTTCGTCAGGGGCTTGACCACTTAGGACTCGTTCTCATTACATTCAAGATCTGATGGAGTGTAGATTGATCCTTTAACTAATTCAGTACTCAAGCATGCCCCATTCCAGTAATTTCCGGTTCATTTGGAAAAGTTGAAGCTAACTCCGCTATGAAAGCCCTATAATATACGATGAATGACCCCACATTTCTGTAAGAAAACCGGATTATGTGCGAAAATTGAATTATGTAGGAAAACCGTGGATCAAAAAAGGCTTGAAAATGGGACCTACCTCAGGCGCGTGACCACTGAGAGAATCTCCCTCATGTTTATTAACTGATGGAGCCTGGTTTGATCCTCCAACAAATTTAGCACTTAATCAAATTTCATTCTATTAATTTTCAGGCTCCTTGACGTCATATATATTATGACGAAGAGATTCAGTTTATAATGCTCTTTTAGATCCTGTGCTGTAATCATCATTACTTTATTTTTCTCTGTATCTTCCTTTTCAATTAGAGTATAAGCATATACTACGGTCTGTGTTTTTCCAGGGGTGGCATTTGACTTGGCTGACAAGGAGCTCTTTTGTGTGGAAGAGCAAAATGTGTTTGATCAAATATATTCGCTAGTAAAAGGCTTCTCATCTCTCGAATCAACAGCAAAGGGCAACCTTATTGAAAGTCTCAGGTCAAATTTTAGCGTACTTCTTCCTAATATAACTACGCTTTCGTGGTCTTCTCCTTCCGATGGGCCGTCTCTTCAGGATCGGATAAGCTCCTGTAGAAATGCACTTAAAATTTACACATACTTTCTTCAGACGATTATTTTCATTGAAGAAGCCCAGCCAGAGCAGCCTGTGCCTCGTGCAAACAATGGAAAGGTAAGCACACTTTTATTCATCTTAAGAAAATTGTGTGTGCTTCATTTCAAGGAAACGAAAATTTCAGCTCAACCTTGCTTGTGGCCATCCTTTGCTATAATTTTGAAGGGATTCTCTGTCGTGCTAATGGATTAGACTCAACTGAAGTCTAAGCATAGTTTTCTGGAGCATTACACAAAATCCTGTTAAGCGATTTTGTGAAATGTAGGTTTCTGAATCATTTCATATTATTCTGTTAACAAAATTTGCCAATAATAGGTGTCTGGAGCGTTCCACAGAAATCTGTTAAAATGAATTTTGTAAAACATAGGTTTCTGGAGCATTCACCAATTACTCGTTGAATATTTTTTCTAAGCATAGCTTTCGGGAGCATATGCTAAAGAATTTTGCTAACCATGGTTTTCTGGAATATTCCACAAAATTCTGTCGAAGAACTTCTCAAAGCATAGCTTTCTGGATCCTTTCTCCAAGCTCTGTGAAATAATTTTTCTAAGCACAGGTTTCTGAAGCGTCATTCTCAAATTTGTTAAGGAAAATTTCTAAGTTTAGGGTTTCCAGAGTATTCCACGAGATTCTGCTAAAGAATTTTACTAAGCACTAGCTTTCAGCAGTGAAGCATTAGCTTTCAGGAGTGTTCCCCCAAAATTCTCTTATTTTTTTCCTTCTGTTTTTTGCCGAGCATAGGTATCTGGTACATCACCCAAATAATCTGGACAGAACCTTGCGAAACATAGGTTTCTGGAGCATTCCATAGAAATATGTTAAAGAGCTTCGCTACAGATAGCTTTGTGAAGCATTTTAGTATTCTGCTAAAAATTGTTGAAGAATATTGCTTAGCAGACTTTTGGAAAATAATGAGAAAATGCCTCATTCTTTTTTGATATTGTAATGTTGCTTAAATTAATCGAAGCATTTAATAAAATAGTTATAGAAAATGGCATGTTTCTGTTTTATTATGACATAATTCATCCAGTTATTTTATGTTTTAACTTATTTGTTAGTAATGTATAAAAAAATAGCTTTTCAAAACGATCTGGTAGGAGAGCTTTTTTCCGGAAAGAAATTGACATTATTTGACTGCTAAACAACTTAGAGGCCAAACTTTACAAATTCCATGCAAGAGAATTTCTGTGCTGCCTACCTTGAACTTGGGTGTCTTGATAAGTGTGGCATAGGATTTGAGCCCCAAGACTCACCAGCACAAAATCGCTTATATTTAAGACAATCAAACTAAACTTAATAGTATGGTTATGTTAGCCCAAACTTGGTTAAGTTTATAATAGATATAATGTTTTCACAGTCCATATGATTAGAGAGATCACATCTGAAAAAAATTCAATGCATTTTTTGATCAATGTTTCAGATCACACTCCATGATCCATCATCAGCATGAGAATAGTGCAAGTTTAACAATATTTAAGGGTAACATGAGACAACTTCTGATTTTATTTTATTACCAAGCTAAGTTTTCAGAATGTGTTGGACTAGAAGGCAATTGTCCTTGATTGCCTTTTGTTAATTTCAGATTGTTTTAGTCCCATGCATGACAATGATGTATTTTTCCTTAATTTTATTAGTTTTATGCTCCGACTTGCCTAGCTAATCTCTTTGTTCTTGCATCAGTTTGTTAGCTCCTTATCAGAAAATTGTTCATCTCGTTATGCATCTTTCCAGTCACGGGATTGGTCCCCAAGTCATAACATTCTGGATTATAAATCTATAACTATAATACCTTGCTCTTTCTGATGAATTCTGGTTTCCTCTGCGATTTTCTGGTCTAAGACCAAAGCCTTTTTCCTCGAGTTTAATTATTTGGGTTCAACCATATTATATTGAACCTTCCAATTCTCTTGAAGCATAATTGTCCCTCTCAATATTTGCATTGATTCTTGCAATGAAGCCATTGACATCCATTCTCTCTTCCTCTTGCTATAGTTTTTAAATTTTTTGTGAATGCTGCCTTGTATGTAACTTATATCAACAATGTACATGACGAGTTTTTTGGCCACCTTATCTGAAATTGACCAACTACTAGAAGGTAAGCCATATATCCCTTGCCATGGTAACATGCCAACAAACATAATATAAACTCCAAAATAAAGGCTGCCATTGTAGAAACAAGTGTAGTACAAAAGTGTCTATTTGCCCGTTTGGTATATAAATTGCATGGTTCCAAGGTCATCTTAAATAAATGCATGGGATGGATGCATTATTAAGCTTAGGGTTATGTTTTATTTAGAAGCCCCATTCAAGGGGTGTCTATTCCATCAAAAATTCACTTGGGACTTGCACCCAACCTTAGAAAGGTTGCCACATTAACGTAAGAGTATGCTTTGCAAGGCTTGAACCATAATAACAAAGTTTGACAAGTTCGGTAGGTTTGATAAGGTGAAAGGTTTGCCAAAGTTTAGAATTTTGAAAAGGTGCAGAAATATTTATTTATGACATACAAAATTATGCATAATCACAGAAATAGAGTATAAAAATGATATTTTCAACGTGAAATGCTTATAGTTTTTCAAAATCTGATACATCACACTATCATACAATATGTAGAGAGCAACATTTGCTCTACACCTCCATCTAGGCCCTAGGGTTACTAGGCTCTAAAATGATAATTTAAACATCTTCAAAATAAAAACTTTTAGATGATCTAATCCAAGATCATTTATACAGCTAGTGCCAACATCTTGATCCAATGCATTTGCACTACCACTACAATATTCACTATGTCCATCATGCCTCTCTAAATGCAAGCTGGGAAACAAAGTTTGAGTCAATAATGAGGTTTGATGTCACAGTCAATGTGTTGATATTACATTAGCAAATTTGGTTCAATAGATTCCACCCTATTAAAACATTTGAGGTTCAGTAAATATTCTTGAGTTTTGGTTGAACTTTATTACTATGGCTTGAACCCAGGTTGTCATTAGGGAATGGATTTACCTTATAACTATACAATGTGCCACTGGGATACTCCGCTTTGATATAAAATTGGAGATTCTACTTGATTTTGCTACTTACTTTTATCTAAATTACCGGTTTGGGTACGACCAATCAGGTATGCTGGTATAGCTATTAGTTTCCCCCTAGGTCTTGCAGTACAAAAGAACTATAAAATATTAAAAAAATAAAATATTCTAGCCTAATAAACAAGAATTAACCACTTAATATGCATAAAATAAACAATATAATTTACTTTATTGGATATGTCCCTATGCCTCTTGGGTATGGGTACAGGGGGCGGCACACCCAACAAACGGCCAGGGTACATCCCAACCCCTACGGTTATGCTTGGATATGTCTCTCAAATGCTCCTATGGGTATACCCATAGGAGCTAGGACGTACCTTGGCTGTTTGTTGGGCATACTGCAAAAAAAAAACATTTTGTTAATTTTTTACCCTCATTTCACTAGTCAAAGTCTAATATCTACCTCAAAAAACATTTCAAAGTGCATTTGCAACCCTAAAGGCATGAATCACACTCATTTTATCAAAAGATAACAACACATTTACCTTTCATTGCATTTTTACCTCCCATTGCATATTTGTTCACTCTTGCTCATTTTTTCAGTTGTATAAACTTGAAAGTTCTTCCTTGTGTTAAATCTAGGCCATTACCTTTACCTATTTGGCACCAAACACCTTGAGGAGCTTGCAACAAGGAGGATTCTTCATTCAAGGTATGTTTTTTTCAATTTTGTAGGTTTTTTTTTGAAGTTTTTTTTAATATATTTTTTCTTCTAGTTTTTAAATGTATGTTTGTTTGTAATTAGTTTTGATTTTTTTTTTAATAATAAATTTTAAAGATTCTTTCAACAAATGCTAAATATAACAATATTAATTGTTATTATAATTTTATCAAGAGTTATAGGGATTTTCGATTAGTTAGAATGTCTGCTGATGCAAGTGCTAGTTTAGTGGGCCAAGGGTTATCCTCCAAAGCCAGTGCTCGAGCCCCTCTTTGGAAATATGTGACGTTGCTTGAACAACTACCAGGTGGAGGGTGTTTCCTTTGGCAATGTTCAAAGTGTGGCTATCAATACAAGAGCTCATATAAATAGGTGAAAGCCCATTTATGTGCAATTCTAGGCGAAAGAATCAAAATTTGTGCTGGCCAAGTATAAATGGAAAACCGGGAAAGGGCTTGTCACATGCAAAGGTTTTTGTATCCATCAAATAACAAGAAGCAGATGCTCTTTTCAATAAAATACATAACCATCCTTTGAGCAAGAAAGGATCGACCCTTGTGGATATTGATTAATCTTGTCCTAGTATGGGTGCCCCATCACCCATTTCTTGCTACACTTGACGTGGCCATAGGCGAAGAGGATTCACCTCTTGCTCGCAAGAGAACAAAAGATGCAGGCCCATTAGAAAAGTCATCACAGAATGAGTCAAGGGACATAGCAGAGTAGAGTGTTGCATGTTGTTTCTATGCATGTGGGTTGCCATTTCATGTTGTTAAATCACCATATTGGCAGGGTATGGTGAAATCTATCAATGTTGCCCCTAAAAGGTTCATCGGCCTAGGGTATGAAAAGTTGCAAACCACCTTGTTGACAAAAGAAAAGAAAAAGTTGAAGATGCATTGAAGCCCATCAGGGATTCATGGATCGAGACATGGGTGTCCATTGTTTTTGATGGAAGGAAAGATACAACAAATAAGTCATTGATTAATGTGGTTGCAGTGAGCTTTAAAGGGGCAATGTTTTTGATGACCATTGATTGTGAGGGGCAAATGAAAGATGCATGATTTATTGTCGATATCTTGATAGAGTCCATTGAGGTGGTGTGGCCTCAAAATGTTGCCCAAGTTGTAATAGACTATTAAAAATTGTAAAGTTGCAGGCATATTAGTTGAGGAGAGGTATGGGCACATATTTTGGACATCTTGTGCCGTTCATTCCTTCAACCTTATGTTGCAAAAATTAGGTACAAAAATTGATTGGATCAAACAAGTCTATGAGGAGGCAAGTGAGATTCAAATGTTCATATCCAATCATCATTTGTTCCAAGGCATCGTTAGGACCTTCTCGAAGTTGCAGTTGTTGAAGATTATATTTTATTTAAATTTTATTCATGAATCATGTATATTTTTATTTTTAATTTAATTTTTTATTTTGTAAGTTTGTAATTTGAACATTTTTCAAATGTAAATTTTAATTTGTTTTGATTTGGTGTTAGGTTGTTGAGACTTGGTTTGCCTCACACCACCTCGTCTTGAGATGACTTGTTAAGGTGTGTGAGGCATTGAGCAACATGGTCATCAAGAACCTTTGGAGTATATGGAGGTAGACAAACATTGAGAGGGCCACAAAGGTGAAAGCGTGGATTCTTGATGATGCATGGTAGGAACGTGTGGAGTATTTGTTGAGTTTTACTGAGGACATTGTTAGCGTGTTGAGATATGTGGACATGGATCATCCATGTTTGGGCGAGCTTTATGATGGAATTGACTCAATAATTGAAAACATTAGATCCATCATAAATGCTAAAGAGCAAGATTCCACGAAGAGGTTCTTCAAGGAAGTGCAGTCACATTTCATTGAAAGGTGGAACAAAATGGCCACCCCATTGTATCTTCTTGCTTTTTTTTTGATGCCCAGATACTACAGTACAAAGATCATTTCTTTGACTAGGAGGGTCGCATCATATCAAGATGTTGAGGTTAGTGAGGGATATAAAGCAACATTCTCTAGACTCTTCTTTGATCTAGAAATTGAAGACCAAGTTAAGGAAGAGTTTGCACATTTCATATCCTCCGTGGGTTATTTTTTTGGTGCCATCCGTGACAAGTACAAGAAGGAAGCTCAATTTTGGTGGTACCCCCATGGGCAAGCCTACACCCACCTCCAACCACTTGTTATTAGAATTCTATCACAAGTAAGATTTAAAAAAAAAAAAACTTTCTACCCTTTTTTAGTTCTTTTCTATGTTTTGTTTTAACATTTTTTTTTTAATAAATTCTAATTTAAATTGACTTTGTGGCTTGCTTCAATAGGTTGCAAGTTCCTCCTTCGCTAAGTGAAATTGGTGTACCTACAACTTTATCCACTCAGTGAAGCGCAATAAGTTGGCAGCAAAAAAGGCAATGGATTTGGTCTATGTGCATTCCAACTTGTGTCTTCTCTCACACAAACAAATTAACAAGGGGCAACAAAGTGTTGGGATGTGGACCCAGAGACTATCGACTTTGATGCCTCCATTGCGTGCCTTTCATTGCTTGATATGGATTTGGAGGGTGCTTCATAGGACTTGCATAATGGAGCTAGTGGGAGTGGCACTGTTGTTGCTTGTGGTTTTAATGAACCATATCATGATGAAGACATTGCAGTTGAAGATGAAATTTTTAAAATTAATATAGACTATAGCGAATGCTGAGTTGTCTTTATTGTTTTCCATACATTGTAATTTGTAACATTTGCACTATGTGCCTATTATGAATTTATAAAACTATTCAAAGTTCAACCATTTAATATTATGATATTATCATATTTGCCTTTGGCATTGAAATTATGAGTATGTTTTGTGGTTATTTAACTTATTTGTTTCCCTTATGCATATTATGTGGTTAATTTTGCTTATATGGCTATATTTTTATATTTTATATTTTATTTTTATATATTTTTGTATGGTTGTACCCAACAATACCCAAACCCCCCCAAAAAAATCCCTGTATCCACATGCCCAATACTTGTACCTATACCCGTACTTGTATTGGCTACTTAGAATATAATCACAAAACACTATTGTAATTAATAATGACAATTGAATGCTAAATGTCATGATAAATATTAAGTAGTAAATCAAAATTAGAAACCATTGTAATAATGCTCTTTCATTGACATCGACATCATCATCCTTATGCGGTTCTTTAGAACCACAAGCATTGTTTGATGACAAATATTCTACTCGAGCAATTTCTATGGGACTAGTGCACCCCTTCATGTTGAAGAACACAACATCAAAGTTGACCTTGAAATTATGCTTTATTGCTTTTTGCTTTTTTGGAAATTGTGAACTTTCTTGGGGTACATTTCCAGGATTGTACTATGTATTGCAATGTGGCTTTCTTGTCTTACTCTTCTTGGATTCAGCCAAGGTCTTTGTTTGAGATCAGATACTTATGTTTTGTAATTACAAAATATACCAATAACCCTTAAGCCAACAATTATAGGATTGAGTAACTCTTAAGCCAACAATTAGAATTGAGAGAGAGCCAATGGTTCATGGTCTAGTGGCATTGCTTTTGCTATTTGCCTTTCTCATCTAGTGGTTTCCTCTTTCCATTAAGTTTGCAATGTATGAGGTGAGCATGTAACATTTTGACATTTAGCAGTTTAAGAGGATATATATTTCATGGCCATTGTTGGGTTGTGTTCATTCCTTTCCAATGGTTAGTGACAATGCTATTGATCAACTTGAGCTGGATATTGCTTGGGACCATTTTGGGGAGCAAGGCAAAGGCATTTTAAACTCTTTTGCAAAGGCCAATTTTATTTTTAAAATTGGCTAACTCTTTCAACATATGGTGGCAGGGATCTTCTGTTGAAGGAGGTTTTCCTTGAAAGTTGGGACTATAGTAATAAAGCCATACTTCTCTTTAAGTTTTCTCCATCATAAGTTAATATTTGTGACATGTAGTCTTTCCTGCTTTGTCTTTCCCCTCCAATCCAAAGCTGGATTAGAAGTCTATTTGGTTTTAGAGAAACAACACAATACCATTTTAGATAAACAAAACAATAACACTTGAGGTAAGGAGCAACCAAAAATAATATCATGTAGTTGCATATTTTCCCAAATGCCAAAGGTAGCAGAGGTTTGCAAAATATTGTGCTGAACAAGTGATTTCCATGGCTCTTGTTCTTCTAGTGATTGGATGGTCTATTTAGCAGCCAAAGCTTTGAGGGGATGTATTAGGCCTGAATGTCGTGTTTCCAGGACATAGCTTTCAACCCTTTTCCCCATATATCTTGGCCTAGAGAAGGTTTTGGGTAGTTTTGATTAATTTGATGTACCTACATTATGAAGGGACCATCATGATGAATAACATGTTTGAGTAGTGAACAATACATTATTGATAATCTGTATCTTCCCATTTTAGAAAGACTTTGTGTGTACCAATAACTAGGCTTGTTTTAATTTTTATCTAGAAAAGGGTATCACTCTTTATCTACTAATAAACGCGCTTGTTTATAATTCTTTTTAGTAATCAATCGATGTCCATGGTAGAGATGTTGAGACAGAAGGGAACACCTAAGTACCTAGTATTTCCCTAAACATTATCATAGCCCATTGAGCATTAATCCACTCATTGATGGAATCATCCTTATGAGTAAAAACTTTGTCTAACTTCTAAAACTTAGAACGAGATGTCACAAGAAACATCTAAAGTGGCTATTACAACATCCATTTCTCATCCATCTTTTTTAAATAAACAAAAAAACATCATGTACAGTATGTTATTTCCCAAATTTTCCCAACTGTCCTTGCATACTCCAACACATATCCTAAAGCATTAGGTCGAGAAAAATATAAAAGGTTCTAGAGATCAACCTTGCTTGGTAGATATTTGAGCAATTAAACACAATTCTTGTGGAAATATCTTGAAAGATAAATCGCACTTTGTTTCGATATCACAAACCTTGCCAAATTCCATCTCCAGCTGAATAAAATCTTGATGAGAGTTCTGCCCAATGATTAGCCCCTCCCAGGCTGTTTTCAAGTCGTCAATAATATATTGACCCTTTAGGAAGCTAATTTACCATAAGTAAATAATTATTTGAACTTGTCCTAGTAGTGCCAACTTCATCGATGATTTTGTAAGGGGATTATTAATGTGAAATGAAATCCCATTATAGGGATACACCACTACAGTAAGCAACTTGTAAATTGTGGATGTTTCAAAGATGACAACCACTAGCTAGATACTGACATATCAACTTGGGGACGTGCGTTCCCAAGCTTGTGATATGGAGCTCCTACTTTTCCTCCAATCAAATCCAAATTGCCATGCCCTTAACCTATGGCTTATATTGGGATATGTGTGGCCGACCTGTGGTGCATAACCTTTGACTTAATTATTTGTTAATTTCTAGGTTGGTTATTAGTAAGAATATTTGGTCTATTTGTGTTTATGCATTTTCCATGACGTATTTAGCATATATATAGAAGGTAGTGTTAGGATATTAGGCACTATATATTTGGTATTCTCTTCTTATTGTAAGGACTTGGAAGGTTGTCCCCTCGACGTGGTTTAGTTCTATATTCATGTATTCTGCTATCATTTCACTTATATTGTGTGGATCTGCTCTTTTGTGAGTGAATGTTGTTATTCTAGATCTGTGATCTATTGCTGTGAATCTGCTTTTGCAATCGAGTAAATTCGTTATACAAATGCTGGCAGAAATGAATTCTGCCTCACAAATTTTCTGCCCAACTCTTCAACAATTCGACAATCAAATTTCAAATAGAAACTTTGAATTCAATACATGGTCTTGCAACCAATCTGTAGAAAGTATTCAGTCCAATCAGAATTTTGTTGAATTTCTTGCTGTTATGTACCATTGACAAAAGATGGAGGCCAGGTACAAAAAGAACAATATTATTTTTTCTTTTGGGTTGTATCGGAGAAAAGAAACTAAACTCCAATTTACCAAGATGTACCACATGGAAAGAAGATTCCAATACCCCTGCCGTGTTTATAAAATCCTTTCTACATATTAACTTGGGGACTTGCAGCCCCAAGCGTGTGATGTGGAGCCCCTACTTATCCTCCAATCAGATTCAAATGCGGCCACAAATGAATTTTACCTCATAATTTTACCACCCTACTGCTTCAACAATTTGACAATCAACATAATTTGGAACAGAAACTTTGAATTCGACATATGGTCTTGCAATTAATTTGGTATAGAATCTTCACTCCAATCAGAAATTTGTTAAAATTATTTCTGTTATGCACCATTAACAGAAGATTGTGGCCAGATACAACAAAACAAAATTCTTTTACTTTTGGGTTGTAGTGGAGAAAAGAGGCTAAACTCCAACTTACCAAAATACACTATATGCAAAGAAGCTTCCAACACTCCTGTCGTGATTTTAAAAACCTTTCTACAAAAGATAAAGTTTTTGTTTTCAGAAGAGAATGTAGTCTGGAACTGCATGGAGGCTTTCGGTAACAATTTATATTTTCCACTTGTTTCCTTTTGGAACTCCCACAACTACCTCCTTGTTGGAACTTCCGAAACTGTCTCCTCGTTGGATTTGCATCATTCTTTCCTTGTGAAGGAATTCAAACCCCTTGGTTCAATGGTTATTGGTATATCACGACTGAATGGACTCTTTTTAAGTTCAGCCAAGTATTGTGAGACTTAGGAAGGCCTTTCCATTTCATTGAATATAATTTCTAACTGCCTTATCTTGTGGATGTTGCTTTCACATGCACAACTTTTTCAATTTGTTCTTTAGTATTCTTAGGTACTTGTTTTCCACTTGATTTCTGTTGTACAAGGAGATTCCCCATCTGCCCAATAAGGTAGATATCTGAAACATTGAAAATAGGATCGATGTCAAATTATTTTAGGAAAGTTAACAACACATGCATCATCATATATTTTCTTCAAAATTTTGGTGGGTTCAATCTTCTATAACTTCATTTTATTATAAGTTACCCAAGGAATCCTCTCTTTTTACATATTGACCGACACTTGGTCATCTTCATGGAAATTTTATTTCTCATGAAAGTCAACCTTCTTGTACTTTCCTATGGTCACTTGAAGCTTGTTCCTTATGTGTATTTGTGTCTCTTTCACATGCTTTGCAAATTACTTTGGATTATCTCGGACATGTATTATTGTCGGAAGACAAATACTATCTACAACTCCCTTGGGAATTTCACCATATACAATCTCAAATGATCATTTTGTAGTTGACTTGAATACACTAGAATTGTATGCAAATTAAGCTTGTGGTAATCCCATTGTTTGGGATATTCTCCAACTATTCTCCTTGGTAGATTCACAACTTTTGTGTGATTGTTAGTGTGTGGATGATAAGTAGAACTAAATTGCAATGGACTTTCAAGTTTCTTTCACAATGTTCCAAAAAATGGCTTTGAAACTTGTTGTCCTTATCATTGGTTTACGGTCACTGGAACCTTATGAAGTTGCACAACCTCATTAAATATCAAACTTTCTTTTGGATTGGAAAAGCTTTTTCTCTAAGGATTGCCTCATAAAGAGATTTTTAGGAAGGTGATTGGTATGTGGTTCAGATTTGATCATTGTTGCTAGCTTTAGGGTTGACGTTGAGAATTCCATGAATAATCATAATCCTTAAGATATTATAGCTTACTTGCATCTTAGTTAAAGATCATTCTTTTTCAACATAACAATCTAGAGAAGTCAACTCGGATGCCATCCTTATTCAGATGGTTGAAATGAGAGACCACCTTTGGTTTTGCATCCCTTACTGTTGGCAAATTTGCCCCCCATAGGGCAAATTGTCACCCCTACACTTCGGAACTTTACTATGGTGCCAAGTTTGTTTTGTGAATCAGTTTTGGGGTCCTTAAATGAGCATTTACAACCACCCAAGTGGCCATCCACAGCCAGGTGAATTTTAGTCATGCAGAGGTTTCCAAGGAGCTTTCTTGATTACAGCTAAATGTGCAAATACAACCAAGACATACAAGCTTTAAGTTTATTTATTTTGTCTTCCCAAGGAATTTTTCGGGATATAAGAGGTGGACTATTTCTTCGGACATTTTGTCTAAGAGAAAGAGCTCTCAAAGGACTTTGTAAAAGTTCAAAAAAATGATTAAGTGGCAGTTGTTCAAGGCTTATTTTCTTTAGACTTTTTGTCTGAAAGAAAGGAGAAAAGCACAGTTGAAAAAATTGGTTTTCAAGTCAAGACGAAAGTTCCAAGGGACGATTTCAAAAAGCCTGGGTGCCCTTCAAAAAGCTTGGGTGCCCTACAAAAAGCTCAGGTGCCCTTCAATTCTTTCGAAATGACACTTTTGAAGGTAGACATGCCCTTGCGGAGGGCACTTGGTTGGTGAAGTGGACCTTTTTAATTCTTCCGAAGGGCACTCCTGGAAGACATAAGCCCTTGTCGAGGACATATGGGCATCGTGTAGGGACATTTACAATTTCCCTGAAGGGTATGTGCCCTTTTGAGGGACAC
Source organism: Torreya grandis (assembly GCA_037957365.1). Taxonomy (NCBI): domain Eukaryota; kingdom Viridiplantae; phylum Streptophyta; class Pinopsida; order Cupressales; family Taxaceae; genus Torreya; species Torreya grandis. The sequence goes on along the minus strand of JARHVA010000638.1, from coordinate 2,863,340 downwards.
TTCAAGCACAAAGAAGACCTTGGCAAAAATTTTGAAAGACAAAATTCATTTTTTTGAAGGACACTTGCCCTTGCGGAGGGTACTTGGTTGGTGGTAGGACCCTTTCAAAAGTTCTGAAGGGCATTTTAGGGAGGACGTAGCCCTTGTGGAGGGCACCTCCATAAAGCAAAGGACAAAAGCAAAGTTATCGAAGGGCACTTGCCCTTTGGGGAAAAGATAGCCAAAGGAGACGAATTCCTTCGAACAAAAAGTCTGAAGAAATTCGGGAGGATAAAAAACCCGAGGAAAATAAAAAAGAACAAAGGCAAAGAGGGAGATCCTTCAGAATAATTGTCAAACAGGAAATCCATGAGAATTTGAAGTCAGCAAAAATCCGAAAGAAAATCGAAGGGCAAGACAAAAGAGCCTAAAAGAATAAATTTGGGAAAATTGGCAAGAAAACGAATTTCTTCGGACAAAAAGTTCGAAAGAATAAAGACAGTTTCAAAAAACCCGATAGAAGGATGAAAACTAAAATAAAGCTCGAATCTCGAATTAAAGCAAAACACGGGAAAAGCTAGAGAAAACACGAAGTGAACTGAGCGTGATCAATAGCATGAACAAAGACGTAACCACAAACAAGATTGAGCCAGAGCTGAACAAGAAGAAAGACAAACACATAAATAGAGGCGTGAGCAAAGATTATAGCAGAACTAAACATGGACATAAGCATGAACAATAAATAAAACCAATGCAGAATGAAGACAAAGGCAGGATAAACAAAGATCATGCACAAACTAACGTGAGTGACTCCAACGAAGTGAACGCGTTTAAGAAAGCAAGCACGCTTCAGTTTTGAAAATAGAGTTGTCTTGCATGATGAACGGGCAAAGCGTTGAATGTTTCAAACAACGATAAATTCCATGCAACGCACTCTCGTTTGCTCAAAACGTTTTGACGGTTCAAATGCAATTCTTAATTTGGCATTGGCATTGATTTCATGCAAAGGGGAGACTTTCAAACGTTCCAATAGTTCAAGTGAATTGAACTACTCTTGTTTTGAAGTTGACTAGTTTTCAAGTCAAGACATTTATTCGTAGATTTCATGCATTCAAAGCTTGTCTTCTTCTTCTTTTTTCAACGCAAGGAATTTTCATGCAAGACAAAATAGTTTTTTGTAAAAGCTGAGTTGGTTTGAGTTTGCTCCCTTTATATTTTCAACGCCAATCTCTTGGCTTGTAAATTTCTATATTAATGGCTTTTCAGTTTTGTAAAATCATCGTTTTCTTGGTAAGACTAGACTTTGCCATTGGTGAGTTGTGTGTAATCTCTTCAATCAATAGGATTGTACTTTCAGATTTCAAGTGTTGGCATAGTGTACATTCATTCAACAATTTGCATACGTGGTAGATTTCTCTCCCTTTTCAAATTCTGATTCGTACCTATTTGCTTGCTCATCATGTTATGCAAGTCATGTTCAGTGTTTTATGTTTTTTTGTTGAAGCTGTAAGTGGATGTTAGGTGGGTGCAAAACGTTTTGTATTAGACCTCTCTCTATCGTTTTCCCTCATGTTTTTGTTATTGGATCGAACCTTCTCATGAAATATTTATGCATAGTGATCAATTGAAATCAAAGGTCTTCTTTTTTCTTTGTTTGATTCAGTGTTCAAGGTTCCAAGTAGAGTGGATCAACATTTTGGTGTATCACTGTCATTAGGTAGGATTTCTCTTTCAAGTTTCTTTCTCCCTTTTCCATGGTAGATTTGTAGCACAGAGTAGAGATCTGCATTGATACATCTTAAAGGAACCAGCCTTCTTTGGAGGTTTTTCTCACCATTGAGGCACCTCCATTCGTGAGAAGATTTCATTGTTTCAATCGTAGAGAGGATTAGTCATTTTAGCATGTTTTCGATTCAGAGTGCAACTCCAGGTTGACAATAGTTTTTGGCACACTCGGTGGGACGATGAAAAAGTTCTTTGCATAGAGTTTTCACAGCAACAGAGGATATTCATCTACATCTAGTTGCAGAGTAAATAGCATCATTCAGGCAATCTGTTCATGTCAAAGGTTACCATAAGATCAACAAGTAAAGGTATTCCTTTTGAATTTGTAACTTATAAAAGAGCAAGGTCTAGGAGGGCAAATCCATATCCTCAAATGGAATATTTACCTCCCCCTCATCCTATCGTTCTAAACACTGCAATCCCCACCATCCAGATGGCCGTTAGAAATCAAGTGTTGGCTCCATTCAATAGGAGAAGTCCAGTGAATCTAGCACAGTTAGACGACATTCCTGTATTTGCCTTCAAAAGTATTTCATTCTTCTTAGGAGAAAATCAAGCAACCCCTATTGAGCATATTCAGGATGTGGCTAATCTTTGTTTAGTTCATAATGTTGTTGAAGATAATGTTGCTATTAAATTGCTTGTTGCTTCTTTCAAAGGAAAAGCATTACAGTGGTATAGAACCCTCCCACTTAGATTCGTTTCCACCTGGGACGAATTGGGTGCAGCCTTAGTCAAGCAGTTTGAAGACAAATTTGATCACTTACCTTTAGTTGAGCAATTAACTGCCATACAAAGAGCTCTTCATGAGTTCATGTTTGATTTTAATCTCAGATTTTAGAAGACATGGACCAAAATACCGGTTTTGATTAGGCCATCCCTTGAATATGCATTTTTATATTTTTTGAAAGCTCTTAATTTTGACATTACTGTGATGATATAGTCAATGGGTGGTATTACTTTGCCAGATGCTTATGAAGTTGCACTAAGGGCAGAAAATAGTTTGATACAAGCAGATAAGTTTTTTCTAAGACTTTCAATGCCCTTATTTCAAAAATAAGTTCTGTACCAGCCCCTCAAGTTCATCAAATTCCATCTTTGGCTCCAATTCCAACAACTCAAGTTCCTATTGCAGCTTCTATTGGTACAACTAGTGAGATAGGAGAGTTGAAAAGTTTGCTACAATCTTTTGGAAATGAAATAGTACAGCTCAAAAGGCAGCAATTTCAATCAAATAGGCCCTATCAACATCAAAATCAAAACAATTATCAGTCCTTCAAAGATCAAAGGTCTCTTTATTAGGGTTTCAGAGAAAATAGACCACCCTATCAAGCACAAGGAGCCATAACTTCAGCTAAGCCATACGTTGCTTTTGATCCAAATGCTCCTTCCACTTCAAAATCCATTGTTCCAACCCCACCTCAAAATAATTTGGTGCAAGATTTAGGTTGACAGCCCTCAAATCTCAATGATGCTCAAAACTAGGCCTTGGTATCACAGAACATCACTATGCCAGAGATGACACAAGAAAAGTTCTCTTTTCAAGGAGGCCAATATCAAGTTACAAGTTTGACATCACAAGGAGTGATTCATCAAGTTCAAGGGCAGCCTGATGCTATTAATGTAAATTGGCAGGTCGATGATCATGTTGTTTTTACTCAAAATGTTAAAATTAACGATTCAAGTGGTCAAATTACAGGTATAACTGTTGACAAATTTTTCACAAATCAGATTTTCTCTTGCCACCAAATTTTTTTCTACGGACTCAATCAGAGATTTTCTATGGACTCACTCAGTAAAATTTTCTACGGACTCAATCAGAGATTTTCTACGGACTCAATCAGAGATTTTCTACGGACTCACCCAGAAAATTTTCTACAGACACACTCAGGAAATTTTCTACGGACTCACTCAGGAAAGCATTTAGGAGGAAGAAGGGATATCCTTCAGACTTTTGTTTGAAGGAATTCCTTCTGACAAATAGTCCGAGGAAATTCGGAGGACCACAAGACCCAAAGTCTACAAAAGGCAAGCCAAAGATTAATTTGAAAGGGAGCAGTTTTAAGAATTTCGAAGGGCAGGGTGCCCTTCGGAAGGGACACTTACAACAATCCCGAAGGGCACCTACCCTTCGGGCAAGAGGAAGACCAAATTCACAGACTGTCGCAAAAAGCTTGGGTGCCCTCCAATTTTTCCGAAGGGCACTGGCAGAGGGTACTTGGTCGGTGGCGGAGGACACTTGGAAATCCTGAAGGGCACATTTCGAGGGGAGTGGCAACATTGGAATCCTTCGGACAAAAAGTCTGAAGGAATTCGGAAATGACTTACACAGAGAAGAAATCTCAAGAAAAGTCAAAAAAGTTGCAAAAAAGCCAAGATGAAAGAAGGAATGAATTTCTTCAGACTTTTGTCGAAGGAATTCCTTCGGACAAAAAGTATGAAGAAATTGGAAAGACCACAGAAACAAAAAGGCCGCAAGAAATAAAGCCGAAAGAATGCTTGTGGAAATAAAGCTGAAGGAAATTGCCAAGCAGAGAAATCCGAAGAAAATAATAAAGCTTCCGGTGATGTCCCACAGGGCGTCAAATTTTGACCGCAGGAAGTAATTGTTGGAACAAAGATAAAGCCAGAATTTCGAAAGATAAGGCCAAACGGGTAAAAATATAGACAAATATATCCGAATATAGAATCCTGCCAGAAATAGGTACGAACAACAGACCATAATAGAACGAAATACATGCAAATATTGGAGCTATTTTTGAACATCGGAGCTATTTTCCAACAATCAGTCAAAGCTTCAGTTGACTGATTATTAAAGTCATGTTCATTTCCAGCCAGCTCATGCATTTGAAAGTCTAAATCAGCTTCAGCAGGTGTTCCAAATTCGAACGACAAGTTGACTGATCCAGATTTAGATTTGACTAATTGATTAAACGCCACGTCCACTAAAAGCTTTCCATGTGAAGGAGAATGATCTCTTCGTCTAACTCAGTTTTCAAACGCTACAACTTGGCAATCAAGCAGCGCATGTGGAGTTCTAAAATTGACATCTGCGTGGATCTTCATGCAAAAAAGAGGTGGGCGGTACATGACAAAGATAATTTCACTTCATCAAACGAAGAAGCTTCATGCAAAGACAAAAAGGAAAATATATTTTATTGAAAGGCCAAGTAAAGCCTTGAGTTAACAAAAGTGAATCTTTCTCTTCAAGTTTCTACGCCAATCTTTGGCCTCTTGTAATTTTCTATATAAAGGATTTCAGCCTTGATTAAAAATCATCCAATCTCTCTTGGTTAGACTAGACTCTGCCATTGGTGAGTTGTGTAACCTCTTCGATCAATAAGAAGGACTGTACTTTCAAATTTCAAGCGTGGCATAGTGTATATTTCTTCAGCAATTTGTATAAGTGGTAGAGTTCTCTCTCTTCCCAAATTTTGTTTCATACCTAGTTGTTATATTATCTTTGTGCAAGTCATGTTAAAGTGTTCTTTATTGTCTTTTGTTGAAATTGTAAGTGGATGTTAGGTGGCTGCAAAGTGTCTTTTATCAGACTTCTCCCCATCATTTTCCCTCAGGTTTAAGTTATCAAATCGAACCTCTACATGAAATACTTATGCATAAGTGATTAATTGAAGTCTAAGGTCTTCCTTCTCGCTTGTTCGTTCAGTGTTCAAGGTTCCAAATTGAGTGGATCAAAATCTTGGTGTATCGCCCCTTTTAGGTAGGATTTTCCCTTTAAAGTTTTCTTTCTCCCTTTTCCACGGTAGTTAGCAGCGTAGAGTAGGAATCTTCATTGATACATCATACAGGAACCAGCCTTCTCTGGAGGTTCTTCTCACTATTGAGGCACCCACTCTCGTGAGAAGATCCCATTGTTTCAGCCGGATAGAGGACTCGCTGTTTTGCGCACGTCTTCGAATCAGGGCGCATCTCCAGGTTGACAACAGTTTTTGGCACGCCTGGTGGGACACATTTTTCCTGGTTTTAATGAAATCGCAGTTACAGCAGTGTTCTTCAAGAAGTATTCGGTGACTCCAAGCTCAAGCAGTTGCTTCTAATAGTTCAGGCCAGCTTCCATGTAAGTCTATTTTTATTGAATTATCGTGAATGAATTTTGATGGCTATGTATGGAGAGAATTCCTATGCTATGTTTCCTTATCAGCCCAATGATGGATTATACCAGCTTGGTCACGATACCTATGAGCCTCTTTATGAGTCTAATCAGCCTTATCAAGAGTACTATCAAAGCTATGTGGATCCTTATCAAGTTTCTCATAATCAGCCTTATCAGGAGCATGAATCTTACCTTCCTGGTAAGCCATACCAGTCTTAGGATCAAATTTCGTCTTTCCCATATGGCTATGATGTTGCATATGAGCAGTATCGCCTTCAAGAAAAAATGAACGAAATAGAGCTCATAATACTGGCATATGCAAGAAAGGTTTGTTCTAACTCTCAGTATGAGGAAGTAAATGGTCTATTTCGAAATGTGTCCAATGATCTAGAAGAGATAAATGGACTATGTATTCTTGTATTGGAAAAGATAGAGGCTTGGGAAAGACAAAAAATCGAGTTAAACCAATTGTCTACAAAAGGCTATGGTGCTTCTTATTCTCATGAAGTTCCTAAACATCTCCTGTATGCGCCAAGGGAGCTTCCTAGTTGGAGTCAAAAGCCTATTCAAAAGCCTATTTAGGAGCCTATTCAAGTGACTATTTATGAGACTAAACCTTCTTATAGTTCCCTTCCCTCACCAATCATTCCTCAATCTCAGGTTATTCAGGAAGACAAGCAGGTTTTAGACTTTGATGAGGTAATGGCCAAGGGGACGGAACTAAATACAGAGGTCTTTAAGAGTTTCTCTTTCCCTCCTCTCCAAAACTCTTTAGAGAATTCCTCTCAAACAAATGAATTTCATCACCCTCCCACCATCCCCTTTGCTCAAGAGGACCCTGTTCTGTGGAGTATTGAGAAGAAGGTTACAACTACAGGACAAGTTCTTGCAGAATGTATAGAGGATGCTTCAGAAGTGTTTGAAGAAGAATTTCCCATTGATACTTCACTTGAGGTTGTAATTGAGCATCTAGTTATAGCTGAGAGTGGGATGATTGATTTTGATGTAGATGAACTCCAAGAGGTGTTGGTACAAATTGAAGTCATACATGAGTTATAGGTATCTCCTATTGAGAAGGATCCAGATAGCATGACAGCTGATTCAGTTCAAATAGACCAAAATGAGGAACAAAAATATGATTGGCAGCTATACCTTGAGCCTCTACCAGAGATTGAAGAGCTTTGTACAGATATGTTGGCTATTGAAGACCATGTTTATGAGAAGCTTGATCAAGAATCACTTATTCAAGATCTCAGTACAGATTGGGTTGCATATTCAAAGCTCCTTGAAGAGCTGGATGAACTCGCAACAGTCAATAAGAAGGATGTGGTCACTCAAGAACCATGCATAAATGGGATATCACTTGACAAGGTGGTAGAAAACAAGCAATTTGAAAACAACCAGGAAATACTTGGTGAGTTTGTCTTTGTTGGTGGTTGGTTTGCGCTTGATGACCCATTTGAGAAGATGCTAGTACAGTTGGTTGACAAGGCAAATGCCTCATCAAAGGTTATGACTAATAAACATCCTGCCTTGCAACTTATACCATCTCTTGGAAGGAGTGAGTTCAAGAATTTCCCATTTGATCCAGGCCGATTATGCTTCATCATGGTTAGCTAGGTTATTTAGTTGTTTTTGCTTTCCTCCAAGTGCTGCTCAAGCACACTAGTTTGCTTCAGTTTTGTTCAATAAGTGCTTGTTTGCACATTTGCTTTTTAGTTAGTTTTCCGCTTTTGTGTGTTTCCCTTCTTATTTTGAAGGCGGAGGTGACTACAGACATGATCAGAGCAAATTTTAAATCAAAAATCAGATTCACCTTCTGGAATTCGAATAACGTCTATACATGGCCTGGGTTCTCAAGCATAGCAGGCATGTTCCCCAGTTGAGTTGCCAGAATGTTGACAAATTTTCCACAAATCAGATTTTCTCTTGCCACTAGAAAATTTTCTATGGACTCAATCAGAGATTTTCTACGGACTCACTCAGTAAAATTTTCGACGGACTCAATCAGAGATTTTCTACGGACTCAATAAGAGATTTTCTATGGACTCACCCAGAAAATTTTCTACGGACTCACTCAGGGAATTTTCTACGGACTCACTCAGGAAAGCACTTAGGAGGAAGAAGGGATATCCTTCGGACTTTTGTTCGAAGGAATTCCTTCGGACAAATAGTCCGAGGAAATTTGGAGGACCACAAGACAGAAAGTCCGCAAAAGGCAAGCCAAAGATTAATTCGGAAGGGAGCAGTTTTAAGAATTCCGAAGGGTAGGGTACCCTTCGGAAGGGACACAACAATCCCGAAGGGCACCTACCCTTCGAGCAGGAGGAAGACCAAATTCACAGATCGTCGCAAAAAGCCCAGGTACCCTCCAAATTTTTCGAAGGGCACTGGCGGAGGGCACTTGGTTGGTGGCAGAGGACACTTGGAAATCCCGAAGGGCACATTTCGAGGGGAGTGGCAACATTGGAATCCTTCGGACTTTTTCCTTCGGACAAAAAGTCCGAAGGAATTCGGAAATGACTTACATAGAGAAGGAATCCCGAGAAAAGTCAAAAAAGTTGCAAAAAAGCCAAGACGAGAGAAGGAATGGATTTCTTTGGACTTTTGTCCGAAGGAATTCCTTCGGACAAAAAGTCCGAAGAAATTCGGAAGACCACAGAAACTAAAAGGCCGCAAGAAATAAAGCCGAAAGAATGCCTGCGGAAATAGAGCCGAAGGAAATTGACAAGCAGAGAAATCCGAAGAAAATAATAAAGCTTCCGGTGACGTCTCGCACGCTGTCAAATTTTGACTGCAGGAAGTAACCGTTGGAACAGAGATAAAGCCAAAATTTCGAAAGATAAGGCCAAACGGGTAAAAATATAGACAAATATATCCGAATATAGAATCTCACCAGAAATAGATACGAACAACAGACCAGAATAGAACGAAATACATGCGACCATTGGAGCTATTTTTGAACATCGAAGCTATTTTCCAACAATCAGTCAAAGCTTCAGTTGATTGATTATTAAAGTCATGTTCATTTCTAGCCAGCTCATGTATCCGAAAGTCTAAATCAGCTTCAATAGGTGTTCCTAATTCGAACGACAAGTTGACGGATCCAGATTTAGAGTTGACTAATTGATTAAATGCCACGTCCACTTGAAGTTTTCCATGCGAAGGAGAATGATCTCTTCGTCTAACTCAGTTTTCAAACGCTACAATTTGGCAATCAAGCAGCTCACGTGGAGTTCTAAAATTGACATCTGCGTGGATCTTCATGCAAAAAAGAGGTGGGCAGTTCATGACAAAGATAACTTCGCTTCATCAAACGAAGAAGCTTCATGCAAGGACAAAAAGGAAAATATATTTTATTGGAAGGCCAAGTAAAGCCTTGATTTAAGAAAAGTGAATCTTTCTCTTCAAGTTTCTACGCCAATCTTTGGCCTCTTGTAATTTTCTATATAAAAGATTTCAGCCTTGATTAAAAATCATCCAATCTCTCTTGGTTAGACCAGACTCTGCCATTGGTGAGTTGTGTAACCTCTTCGATCAATAAAGACTGTAATTTCAGATTTCAAGCGTGGCATAGTGTATGTTTCTTCAACAATTTGCATAAGTGGTAGAGCTCTCTCCCTTCTCAAATTCTATTTCATACCTAGTTGCGATGTCATCCTTGTGTAGGTCATGTTAAAGTGTTCTTTATTGTCTTTTGTTGAAATTGTAAGTGGATGTTAGGTGGCCGCAAAGTGTATTTTATTAGATCTCTCTCCATCATTTTCCCCCAGATTTTAGTTATTAGATCGAACCTCTGCATGAAATACTTATGCATAAGTGATTAATTGAAGTCTAAGGTCTTCTTTCTCGCTTGTTCGTTCAGTGTTCAAGGTTCCAAATTGAGTAGATCAAAATCTTGGTGTATCGCCCCTTTTAGGTAGGATTTCCCTTTAAAGTTTTCTTTCTCCCTTTTCCACAGTAGTCAGCAGCGTAGAGTAGGAATCTTCATTGATACATCATACAAGAACCAGCGTTCTCTGGAGGTTCTTCTCACTATTGAGGCACCCACCCTCGTGAGAAGATCCCATTGTTTCAGCCGGATAGAGGACTGGTCGTTTCGCGCACGTCTTCGAATCAGGGCGCAGGTCTAGGTTGACAACAATAACCTATCAGAGAATTAAAAGAAGAGTTGTTGAAGAAGCCCAAGTGGTAGCAAATACTTCAAGTGCTCCTAGTATTGTTGCTCAAAGTACAAAAAAGCAGCTTGCTGCTCCCACAACCCAAAAAATCAAAATATATAGGTTAGTAAAGTGCAACGAATACCTCTAATAAGTGAGCAACAAGTACCACAGATCAAAGATAGAGGCTTGGGAAAGATTAGTGCATCTCAGTTCAGTATTGTAGATCAAATGAAGAAGTCTAACATCAACATTAGCATGTAAGATTCTCTTTCAATTCCAGGGCAAAAGGATAAACTCATTTAAGAACTTTCAGCTTTTGAATTGTTTCCAAAACCGGTTGAGAAAGAAGGTGTTGTCTTGACAAATTCAGAATAGCCAACTAAGCAACAGGGGCAGCAAAAAGATAAGATGTCAAAGGTGGACAAAATTGAGGTAAAAACGAAGAAAACTCTCTTTTTATCTTTCTTTGATATTGGGTGATACTTTGGTTCATAATTATATGGTGGATAGTGGATCTAGCAGTACAGTAATGCCCAAAAATATTGTAGACAAGCTCGGCCTTGTTTATGAGCCGAATAGTAAAGGGGTATTGCAGTTGGATGGTTTTCCAGCAAAAACGATAGGCATTATCAAAGACTTGAAATTGACATTACATGTCTGTCCTAACGTTACTATTCAACAGAATGTAGTGGTGGACTTGCCTCTTTATTTCGCTGTGCCTTTTAAGCGATTTCACTTCAAAAATTGGGGGATATTTATTAGCTGATTGGACCTATTTGTTGTTTAGAACCAGGTATGGTACAAAGATAACATTTCATTTATAGCCTATTGCACGTTTTCCTATGGAGCCTTATATGTCAAGTGTTGTCAATGCAAATTGTATCATCTCAGATGAAATATTACAAACTAGTAATGTAGAAAATGACTCGACTTTCGATGGAGTTCTAGATTTGTTTCTTGATGAGTGGCTTCTAGCTTGCATGAGCATGATCCCTACACGCTGATTGAAGAGGAAGGTCCTGGTGTGTATTGTCTTCATGAAAACGATGCACCAATTCTAGCCATGGTCAACGAAGACGAATCTAATGAAGGCTTGTGACAATTGTACTTTGATGGATCAAGAAATAAGCATGGAACTGGAGTTGGAATGATGTTAATTTCTCCTAAAGAACAAAGGTATTTCTCCTCTATTAAATTTCAGTTCCGCTGTTCAAACAACGTTGTTGAATATGAAGCACTAGTTCACGGTTTGCAGTGGACTAGGAAGATGAAAGTAAATTGTTTGCAAGTGTTTGGAGATAGTGAACTTGTAGTACACCAAGTAAGAGGTTTGAATATATGCAAGAATTTGTTGTTTAAATCTTACAGACACAGAGTTTAGGATTTACTTGAAGATTTTCAGGTTTTAATATTCAGGGAATACCAAAAGATAAGAATAAACATGTTGATGGGTTGGCTGCTGTTGGAGCACAATTTGATATTCCAGCTGATGTAAAAAGTGACATTTTTCAGTCACATATAAAGGTAGTTGTAAGGCCTTCTGTTTTGGATAATTAAGAGAATTGGCAGGGGTTTGAAAATGACAATCAAATTGTGAGATTTTTGCAGGAAGAGGTTGAGTTTTCTTTAAGAAATTAGTTGAAACACTTACAACAGTATGGTGATCAAATTGTACAATTGAAAATGAATAGGCTACCCAAGGGATTGGTCACTCTTGAAAATATTTTCAATGAAGATGATGAGCTAAGGAAAGAGAAACCATCTTTGTCAACAAAGGAAGAACACCATGCCAATGTAGAGATTGCAGCTGGTAAGATTTTAAAATTGGGCAAGGTATGCACCCCTCCACAAAAGAAAGCTTTCATTGATTTATGCACAAGTTTTGTTGATATATTCGCATGCTAGTATAGTGATCTCAAAGGTTTTGATCCAAGTTTGACTCAATACACTATTGAGTTAGAAGACAAAACTAAACCAGTAAGACAAAGACAAAGGCCAATCAATCCAAAGCTTGAGCTTTTGATGAGAGCTGAGCTTCACAAGCTCATAAAATCAGCTATTATATTTCCAATCAAGCACTCAATTTGGGTGGCGAACCTTGTTCCAGTACTAAAAAAAATGGTGAGATTAATTTGTGTGTTGATTTTCGTGATTTAAACATGGTTTTGCTTAAAAACCACTATCTATTGCCATCAATGGAACAAATTTTATAGCTTGTCGCAGGTTTAAAGAGGTTTTCCTTGTTGGATGGATATAGTGGTTACAATCAGATTTTGGTCAAAGAAGAGGACCAATTCAAGACAACTTTCACGATTAAATGGGAGACATTTGCATATAGAAAGATGCCATTCGGTTTGTCTAATGTTGGAGCAACTTTTCAGAGAGCCATGGATATGGCCTTCCAAGGTTTTCTTAATAGGTTTGTGCTTGTTTATTTGGATGATATAACAATGTTTTCAAAAGATGCAGAAGATCACATTGTTTATCTCAAGCAAGTTTTTGAAAGGTGTAGGCAATTTGATATATCTCTAAATCCCAAAAAGTGTGTATTTTCAGTTCATGAAGGTAAGCTTCTTGGACATGTTGTTTCAAAGCACGGTTTAAACATAGGATTCAATCCATTCTTGCACTCTTTTTGCCTAAGAGCAAAAGGCTTTGCAAATTTTCTTGGAAAAATCAATTTTATAAGGAGATACATTTCAGATTTCGCTATTGTAGCTAAATCACTTACAACCATGTTAAAGAAAAATCAGAATTTGAGCTGGTCCAATGAGTAATGGGGTTTGAAGATGTTAAGAAAGTCATAGCAAGTGCTCTTACACTTTTAAATCCAGATTTTACGAAAGATTTCATTTTGTATATGTATGCTAATATGGACACCATTTCAGGCATTCTTATGTAGTAGAATCATGAAGATTTGGAGCAGCCAATAGCTTTCTATAGCCAAGGCTTGGAGGACTATGAAACAAGGTATTATTTTGTTGAAAAACATGTCCTTTCAGTTATAAAATCTTTGAATAAATTTAGGCACTTGTTGTCGAATAATAAAATACATCTAATGGTTGCTCATCCAAGCATCAAAGAATTTCTTTTGAACAAAGACATAAATGAGAAGAGAGCTGGTTGGATAACCAAGGTAATGGAATATGACGTGAAAATTAAGGTTACAAAGTTGGTTAGAGGCAAAAGACTTTGTGAGCATCTAGCTCAGGACTTGTAAGTAACTAATGAAACTGTTTTAGTGTCAAATGATGAAGAGATTGCTGGTGTTCACACCTCACCTTCCAGTTGGTTTCGCGATTTGGTAAGCTATTTTCAAGATGGTTTTTACCCTTCTCACCTAAGTGCTTCAAAAAGAAGGTATTTCAGATTGCAATCAATTCCATTCTTGCTCGTTGACGGTGTTTTGTTCAAAAAAGATATTAATGAAATGTTACTAAGGTGTGTGAACATGGTGGAAGACACTTTTCCACAAGAACTACAACATTTAAAATCATGAGAGGTGGGTACTATTGGCCTACTATATTTGGCGATTGCCATACATGGGTTAGGAAGTGCAAACAATGTGCTATGTTTGTAGGAAAAGTTAAACTTGTAGCCTTGCCCCTTCAGCCAATTGCAGTGGATCAGCGTTTTGTCCAGTGGAGATTGGACCTTATTGGTCTCATTAATCCTTTTTCGAGTTCAGGGCATAAGTGGATTCTAATAGCTACGAATTACTTCACACGTTGGACAGAAGCAATTGCATTGAAAGAAGCGAACGAAACTAATGTTCTTGATTTCTATGAAGGTCTGCTTATTAGGTTTGGAGTTCCTTCGACCATTATTTCTGACAATGCAATGGCATTTGTGGGATTTAGGATCAGCGAATGGGCTATCCAACACAGAGTTTATGTCAGCACTTCATTGAACTATTATCCACAAGGAAATGGGGCCTTGTTGAATCTACAAACAAGAACCTCTTAAGGCTCATACGAAGGACTATTGAAGACAATCAGAGGTAACGACATCTCAAGTTGAAGTTAGCTCTATGGGCTGATAAGATCACCTACAAGAGGTCAATAGCCAACTCTCCATACAAGCTAGTTTATGGTAAGGAAGCAAGGTTACCTATTTCTCTTGAGTTTCCTGTTTTAGAACTAATGCATCAACTTGAGTTGTTGGAGAATGAGCCTATGGAAATTAGGTATGCAGAGCTTATGGAGTTGGAAGAGACAAAAAATCAATCCATGCTAGCCATGGAAAGTCATCAGGGACAGGTGAAAAGAACGTTCGACAAAATAGCTTCCTCACGAAGCTTCAATGAAGGAGAGTTGGTCCTCAAGTGGGATGAGGATTGAGCCAAACCAGGAAGGCACACAAAGTTTGATTCCCTTTGGAGTGGCCTATACACGATCTCCAGTTGCAAATCCCACAATGCCTTCCAATTCGCCAAGATGGACGGCCAAGAGCTTCCAATCCCAATCAATGAGATACATTTGAAACATTGCTATTGAAGAGCAAAGCTCTATGTACATAGTTGTTTTTGTTTTCCTCCAAGTGCTGTTCAACAATAGTAGTTTGCTTCAGTTTTGCTCAATAAGTGCTTGTTAGTAAATTTGCTTCTTAGTTTTCCTGCTTTCGTGTTTTTCTCTTCCTTTTTGAGGGAGAAAGGTTACTTCAGCTAAGGTTAGGAGAAGATTTTTAGTCAGAAATCAGGTTCACCAGAAATGTTAGCAATTTTGCCCCCTACAGGGCAAATTGTCAACCCTACATTTTGGAACTTTGCTATGGTGCCAAGTTTGTCTTGTGAATCAGTTTTGGGGTCCTTAAATGAGCATTTACAGCCACCCAAGTGCCCATCTACAGCCAAGTGAATTTTAGTCATGCAGAGGTTTCCAAGGAACTTTCTTGATTACAACCAAATGTGCAAATACAACCAAGACATACAAGCTTTAAGTTTATTTATTTTGTCTTCCCAAGCAATTTTTCGGGATATAAGAGGTGGACTATTTTTTTAGACATTTTGTTCGAGAGAAAGAGCTCTCAAAGGATTGTGTAAAAGTTCGAAAAAATGACTAAGTGGCAGTCGTTCAAGGCTTATTTTCTTCGGACTTTTTGTCCGAAAGAAAGGAGAAAAACACAGTTGAGAAAACCGGTTTTCAAGTCAAGACGAAAGTTCCAAGGGACGGTTTCAAAAACCTCGGGTGCCTTTCAAAAAGCTTGAGTTCCC
This sequence comes from Torreya grandis, assembly GCA_037957365.1. Taxonomy (NCBI): domain Eukaryota; kingdom Viridiplantae; phylum Streptophyta; class Pinopsida; order Cupressales; family Taxaceae; genus Torreya; species Torreya grandis. Next base: position 2,848,087 of record JARHVA010000638.1, on the reverse strand, counting down.
TACAAAAAGCTCGGGTGCCTTTCAATTCTTTCAAAATGACACTTTTGAAGGTAGACATGCCCTTGCGGAGGGCCCTTGGTCAGTGAAGTGGACCTTTTCAATTCTTTCGAAGGGCACTCTTGGAAGATAGACACCCTTGCAGAGGACATCTGGGCGTTGCGTAGGGACATTTACAATTTCCTCGAAGAGTATGTGCCCTTGCGAGGGACACTTCAAGCACGAAGAAGACCTTGGCAAAAATTTCGAAAGACAATTCATTTTTCCGAAGGACACCTGCCCTTGCGAAGGGCACTTGGTCGGTGGCAAGACCCTTACAAAAGTTCTGAAGGGCATTTTAGGGAAGACATAGTCCTTGCGGAGGGCGCCTCCATAAAGCAAAGGACAAAAACAAAGTTCTCGAAGGGCACTTGCCCTTCGGGGAAAAGATAGCCAAAGGAGACGAATTCCTTCAGACTTTTTGTCCGAAGGAATATCCTCTTTGCCTTTATTCTTTTCTATTTTCCCCGGAATTTTTATCCTCTTGAATTTCGTCGAACTTTTTGTCCGAAGGAATTCCTTAGGACAAAAAGTTCGACGAAATTCAAGAGGATAAAAATTCCGGGGAAAATAGAAAAGAACAATGGCAAAGAGGGAGATCCTTTGGAATAATTGTCAAACAAGAAATCCGCGAGAATTTGAAGTCAACAAAAGTCCAAAAGAAAATCAAAGGGCAAGACAAAAGAGCCTAAAAGAATAAATTCGGGAAAATTGGCAAGGAAACGAATTCATTCGGACAAAAAGTCCGAAGGAATAAGGATAGTTTCAAAAAACCCGATAAAAAGATGAAAACTAAAATAAAGCCCGAATCTCGAATTAAATCAGAACACGGGAAAAGCTAGAGAAAACACGAAGTGAACTGAGCATGATCAATAGCATGAACAGAGACGTAAGCACAAACAGGACTGAGCCAAAACTGAACAAGAAGAAAGACAAATGCAAAAATAGAGGCATGAGCAAAGATTATAGCAGAACTGAACATGGACATAAGCATGAACAATAAATAAAACCAACGCAAAATAAAGACAAAGGTAGGAAAAACAAGGATCATGCACAAACTAACGTGAGTGACTCCAACGAAGTGAACGCGTTTAAGAAAGCAAGCACGCCTCAGTTTTGAAAATAGAGTTGTCTTGCATGATGAATGGGCAAAGTGTTGAACGTTTCAAACAGCCAGAAATTCCATGCAACGCACCTTCGTTTGCTCAAAACATTTCGGCAGTTCAAATGCAATTCTTAATTTGGCATTTGCATTGATTTCATGCAAAGGCGAGACTTTCAAACGCTCCAGTAGTTCGAGTGAATTTGACTACTCTTGTTTTGAAGTTGACTAGTTTTCAAGTCAAGACATTTATTCGTAGATTTCATGCATCCAAAGCTTGTCTTCTTCTACTTTTTTCAACGCAAGGAATTTTCATGCAAGACAAAATAGACTTTTGTAAAAGCTAGGTTGGTTTAAGTTTACTCTATCTCTATTTTCAATGCCAATCTCTCGTCTTGTAAATTTCTATATTAATGGCTTTTCAACATTGTAAAATCATCTCTCTCTTAGTAAGACCAGACTTTGCCATTGATGAGTTGTGTAATCTCTTCAATCAATAGAAGGATTGTACTTTTAAATTTCAAGTGCTGGCATAGTGTACATTCATTCAACAATTTGCATATGTGGTAGATTTCTCTCCTTTCACAAATTTTGATTCGTACTTAGTTGCTAGCTAATCATGTTATACAGGGCATGTTCAGTGTTTTATGTCTTTTGTTGAAGCTGTAAGTGGATGTTACGTGGTTGTAAAGTGTCTTGTATCAGACCTCTCTCCATCGTTTTTTTTCACGTTTTTGTCATTTGATCGAATCTTCTCATGAAATATTTATGCATAGTGATCAATTGAAATCAAAGGTCTTCCTTTTCCTTTGTTTGATTCAGTGTTCAAGGTTCCAAGCAGAGTGGATCGATATTTTGGTTTATCACTATCCTTAGGTAGGATTTTTCTTTCAAGTTTTTTTCTCCCTTTTCCATGGTAGATTCGCAACACAAAGTAGAGATCCGCATTGATACATTTTACAAGAACCAACATTTTTTGAAGGTTTTTCTCACCAATGAGGCACCCACCCACGTGAGAAGATCCCATTGTTTCAACCGGAGAGAGGATTAACCATTTTAGCACGTCTTCGATTTAGGGTGCATCTCCAGGTTGACAACACTTACAATGATCTATAAACATATCAGTAATGAAGGAAATTAATTTTTTATTTTCTCTTCTCAAGTTGCCACTCTATCTAATAAGTATTAGTGCTTTATGTCTGTGTTAAAATAAATAAATGAGTTATGATATCAACTTATAATATGTAATGAATAAAATAAAAGAGTTGTTCGGATAAAAACAACTCTAGAAGATAGGGGTTTGCGAGTATTAATAGGAGTAATAGATGAGATATGTGCTAACTCCTATCTTTTAGGAGTTTATTTCATTATATATGTAATATCAGGTATTGAATAAAACAATTCATTTGATCAACAATTATTGTTCCTCTATATTTGGTATCAAAACGGGTTCCCTAAACCTCTTTGAACAATTTCTTTGGCCTCAAACATATTAGACTACATAATGTAGACCACATGTGGATGTCTTCATTAGATAGGCCATTCATGATGCAGATATCTTCCTAATCTCTCAACGAAAACCAGAATTTCAAAGTGTTCTGGAAAGCTTATAAGGAGGACAACAAAACCTAGAAAAGGTTTGAAGAGATTTTAGAAATTAAGAGAGCGATTTTACACGAAATATGCACAGATCTCATTGCATTTTCGACTTTCAATGTTGAACAACTTGCTATTGCATTGATAACAACTCTGCATAAATTCCCATTCATCTTGATTGCGGCTTAGCTGTGCAACATTACATCAATGGCCTTCTTTTATGTCAAACTCAGCTTTAGTAAGCTCTCCCATTTGAGCTTCGTAGCATCTTTGGCGGCAATTGTTTGTACTCGGCCTCCACACAACGAGCTTCATTCATAGATAAGTGTCGTGGATTTCTTAAATAGTTTTGGTCTTTCAAAAAGATTTTAGGTTTAGTTTTTTTTCGGCCTTAGGTTTTAATATAAAAGATTAATATTTTATTGTTGGAAGTCTTTAGATATGGTTTAATTGTATCTTTCAATATTTAGGCATTAGGGTTGTAGTATTAAAATTCAATTTTTTTTTAGGTTTTTATAGATTTATAATGTCATGATCTTTTTAGCTTTTTAATATTAGTCTATAGTAGTATTAGTTGGTTTATTGAGCCGAATGTTTTATTTATTAAGTCAAGTGGTTTGACTATTTAGATTATTAAAAATTATTGTTTGTAAAATTTGTGTCAATTTAAAGAGTCATAGTATGTTTTTAAGTCATTATAGTTATAGTTATAATTATATTTAAATAGTTTGTATTGTCTTTATCAAAAATCAAAAGATTCATTGTAAGGATGCGTTATCGGTTGAAGTCGATTTCTAGTAAGTCAAAATTGTGGGGGGGGAGGGGGGCGGGGAAATGAAAAAGACAAGTCAAATTGAAAAAATTGATGGGCATGATTTCCATACATAGCAAATCCAAATTCAACTATTGCTAATCGAGAGATTTGTGGGACATTGTTGATGGCAAATACCAAAACTAACAGATGTAGACGAGCACCAAAAATGGAAAGTTAAAGACAAGAAAGCTTTGGCCATTATTGGTCTAGGCTTATCAAAGCCATATCTACATCATGTGGATTTCAACAAATCCTCTAAGGAAATTTGAGAATCACTGAACACACTATTCGGTTCACAAGCTGATAGTGCGAAAATAACAATGAAACAAAAATTGTATTGTTTGAAAATGGAAGGAGATACAGTAGCCCAAATTATCAAGTTTCATTCACTCATAAACCAATTGGCAGGGATAAAAGAAGCTATCAAAGAAAATAATGTTAAAGCCATATTACTCAATAGTATGCCCAACAATATGTCACATGTAATGTTCACCTTAAGCAAGCTAAATCCAAATTTGGCAAATGTCATATCTACATTACTTGCTGAAGGAAGCAAAATTTTAGAAGAAGTGATGATCACACAAAGCAAGCCTAACACTTACTCACAAAAACATAAACATGTGACGAAAAAAAGTAAATATGTATGTTTCTATTGTAAAAGCCAGGCCATGTTGTTCTAAATTGCAAGCAAAGAGATTAGGATCTTCTCGATGGAAAGGTGAATGACAAAGCAATGGCGACAAAGGAAAGTGATCTAAAAGCAAGTAGTCATCCCTTAGACAATAAAGAAGTAGCTCATGAAAGTGATGAAGACTCTCTATTAGTGTTGTTCCTCACCCCATTTCCACACTAAGGGGGGGAGTAATAAGTATTAGTGCTTTATGTGTGTGTTAAAATAATTAAATGAGTTGTGATATCAACTCATAGTATGTAATGAATAAAATAAATGAGTTGTTCGGATAAAAACAACTCTAGAAGATAGGGGTTTGGGAGTATTGATAGGAATAATAGATGGGATATGTGTTAACTCTTACCTTTTAGGAGTTTATTTCATTATATATGTAATATCAGGGATTGAATAAAGCATTTCATTTGAGTGACAATCATTGCTCCTCTATGCTAGCTTGGATTTTGATTGAAAAAATCCTTAATTTTTTCTTAACAACTTTAAAAAAGAATATGGTTCCTCTGTCACCCTTTCGATTGTAGCCTTGCTCTAACCTTAGCGCCTTAGGGTTGGAAAGTTTCAAATTGTTTTGAACTGTTCATGAAATCAAGGTTGAAATGAATGTTGTCACTATTATGTTGTTTTTCTAAAGGGATTGCACATTGTTTTACAGATTAAACCCTTGCTTCATAAAATGCTTATTGTTTATTTATTTTTCAAAACCTAGGGTCATTTAAATGGCAATACTTTTTGTAACGTAATTAAATATGTTTGAGTCCCATTCACCTACTTTGGTCATTTGTTTGCATTAATATGATTGATTTCTTTCTTTTTTATGCTTGGGTTTAGCTATTGTCCTAATGCATCTGCTCAAAACTTACTCAATTCTAGCTATAGCCACTTCCAACCCAATAAATTAACCTTTACCAAGTTTTAAGTCCAAAAAGGCCCTATGAGATTCTACGTAACTGGAATCTGAAGTTTTTTTGGATGGCTCACAATAAGATTAAATTGGACAATGATTTGAAAGGGAGGTTACAATAATAACTTGGATTAGAATGTTGCTTGGATGCGCTTGTGATGGGACACCTCTTATTTCATTTATAACTTCTCTCATATAAGCTATAGAACCCAAATTCTCTCATCCCCTTACTTTCTTGAGTGGAACATAGACTTGAGTTTTCTCAAACATAGACTGAAGGTAACCAAATATTACCCACTTATTTAGCATCTTGCAATAGTGCAATGAGAATTTTATGTCTCACTATCTGTCTCATGCACTAGACTTCTAGAGGCAATGGACAAACACCATATGTTGCATCACAACATCTTAATTTTATTTTTTGATTGAAAAGCGTTTTCTATTAATAATATAGAATATACATTGTTATTCTTACAAAAAAATGAGTGGTATAGCATCACACTCCAACTTCTCAAATCGATTTGAAGGATTAAAAGAAAGCTAGAATGTTATGTTTTAAAAAAAGATGAAAAAGGATTAAAATAACATCTTTTCAATAAAAAAAGTTTGAAAAATCCCCCCAAAAAACTTGATAAATAGCTTGAAGTACATTGAGACAACAAAGCACAAAAACTAGGCAACGAGAGCAATCAATGAAGTTGGCAAAGGTGGAGGGTCATCTAGGTTGTCACTAGGCTAGCGCATATGTTGTATCAAGTATTGGGTCCCACCAGTCATTATTATTGTCCTTGTTTTCTTCATCCAATGTCTCCTTCCTAGGCAAGGAGATACCTAAAGACAATTGAGGAAACTTTCCTTGCTGCAAAACCCTCCACCCATCGGTGTTTGGGAATGCATAACAACCACCATGAGAGTTGTGTGCCGGTTAGGGCTGCCATTAATGCAGTTAGCTACTAAGATGCCTTCTACGTGAATTGTGCCTACCATAAGCTCCAAAGCCACATCCCTGAGAAGGTGACTACTGATGGAGAGACTCAGGTGAGACTTGATTAATTGCACAAGGGGTGCTTCCCCAATGGTCCAACAAAGTCTAGAGGTGCTTAATCTCCAGTCAAACCTTCTCTGCTTGCACTTGAATCTGTAGCATGGCATTTGAGACCACTTGCACTTTTTTAGTAATTGAAAAACAACCATCTAGTGCTAAATGGTTTAAAATAGCATCTTCCTTTCTTTCCATAATTGAAAAATAATTTTAGAACAAAGTATACACCATATGTGATTGTGCCGTGTAGGTAACATGGCCAAATCCCCTTAGAACAACATTTTCTAGGAGAAGAATTCTTGATGAAATGGTTGAAAAAGGATATGTATCTACCTCTAGGTCGACTGAGCATGCTTGCAAAACCAAAAAAATTGCTTAGATTGTTGAATCCCTTTAGAGGACCATTTTCAAGGAGAAGAATTCTCGATGAAATGGTTGAAAAAGAGTATGTATTTACCTCCAAGCTGCTTGAGCATGCTTGCAAAACTAAAAACGATGCTCAAGTGACTCATTGTGTTGACATGAACGACTTAAGGGATTATCCACACCTAGAAGGATAAGTTTGTTGCCAGCAGGCAAACCTTGATGCAAGATACACCAAAGGAAATGGTCCTATTTTAGCTCAATAATTGCTTTACTTACTTTGTCAAACCTTTGCCTCCATGTTGCCATATAATAATTAACTTTCTAGCCATCATTTTGAGAATACATTTAAATGTGTTGAGGGGAGAGCATTTGATAACCAAGCTGGGGTTTGTACTAGTGGAAGGGGGTCTCAATAGGCCTCTTTCAACTAGTCCACCATTTGGCAGGTATTTAAACTCCATTTTTGGGAAGATGTTGGCAATGTCTTTTTGTGCCATTGAAATTGAGGCAAGGTTATTGGGAGAAAGATGAAACTTATCATGTAGGATCGACCAATGTAGCCAATCCCAGGATCCTTTGCAAAATAAATGTGAAATCACTTAATCCCTTTCTTGAAAAGCCATAGATTCTTTATCTAGGGAACCATGGCAAAGGCAACACCATAATGAGAGAGAATTGGAGACCACCAAAGGGAACTAGAATTTAGAGAGAACCTTGTTTTGAAATCATCTCCATCCTAAACAAAGTGAGGTTTGATCAATTCCCAAGATTTCTAGATACTTCGAGCCACAAAAGATCCTTTAATCTTGATAGGAACTTGAGTGAGCAAGAGCAAATGGATATCGAGACCTTTCGAAATTTGCCTAGCGTAGGGCTGCCTTCACTTACGAGTGGCAGAGAAAAATCTTCGAAGCCTCTTCTCCTTCAAGGGAAAAAATGATCCATTTGATGCAAAGGGAAGTGCCTTGTAGTTTGATATCAAGAATGCCAAGGCCACCCATCTCTTTAGGTCAGTAGCAAATATCCCATGCAACTTTGTGAAATCATTTAAAGCCTTAAAAACAGACCCAAAGAAAGTCTTTGAGAAAAGTTTGAGTTTAGCACATACAACCTTGTATTGTGCCGAACAAGAAGAGTAATAAACATGAGTGCCTGCAAGGACCTAAGAGCAAACTTGGAACTTATTAGCTAGGAATATAGGTTTAGTGATCCAAAAAACAAATTTCCTCTCCATCCTTGGCATCACATAATTCCATAGGTCTCAAGTGAATGCTTAGGAATTTGAATTGTTCACTAGTTTGAATTTAGTGCCACTTGAACTTTTGTAACCAAGTTGGGATGGGAATATCAAATTGACTGTAACATTGAGTTTGCTTTGATTGAATAGAAGTTCTAGAGGTTAAGGAAAAAATGTCCAAGCATTCCATGGCATTGTTGATGGATGTCTGCACTTCAGCAAGGGTGAGAAAAGAATCATTGGCAAAGTGCAATTGATTCTAAGATTGAGGGAGAGTAATTTCTTTAACCAAACCAGCTAGAGGTGTAGTCAACAAGGAGATAACTAAATCCTTCTATGGCCAAAACGAAGAGGGAGGAAGTAAGTGGGGAACCTTGCCTAATGGATAGGAACAGATCAAAAAGTTTAGATTGCACTCCACTAATGGTTATGCAAGTACCAACATCCTGAAAAAGCATACTAACTATTTGCACAAATCTTTCCCCAAAGCCTGAAGACTAAAGCATAGCAAGGATAAAGGGCCATTCAATTTTGTCATAAGCCTTCTCAAAATCTATCTTTATGAACAAGGCCTTTTGCTCTGAGGTAGTGAGCTCATTCCATCCCATCCCAAACTGCAATAACATTATCTAAAATGTATCTAATGCAGTTGAAACCAATTTGCTCTAGACAGATAATGAGAGGCAACAAGTATCTCACCTTGAGAGCAAGGGCTTTGGCAATTATCTTGTAAGATACATTCAAAAGGGTAATTAGAGGCTAGTTGGTGATGAGCTATGGGTCCCCAGCCTTAAGAATGAATTTAATATTACCTTGGTTGATGAACTTGCCAAGGGAGTTGGATTGAACAACCTCCATATAGACTTTTGTAGATCCTCATTGGGAGGAGACATCTCAAGATCTTGTGAAAACAATATGTATTCAAAATATGATGCATTGTGACATTTATGACGAAGCTTAGTCGCCTACTTTTCGTAGATATGGAGGAATTTGGTATTTTGAGAGATGTTAGCCTCCCACCATTCAATCCAACTAGACTCTCCACGAGAACAAGGAGCAAGGTTCCAAATTCTAATGATATGGGCATGAGTCCATTCATGTTGGGGTTGAGCAGTGTTAAGATAAAATTGGGAATTGGCTTTCTTGACTTGAGGAGTACGCCACTCAATACCAAAACTTGATGGGGAAGCGGTTTGAAAGAATAGCTCTTGTGACAACACCGACAACGTGATCAAAATTATTGGCAAGGGTGAAAAGGTTTTGCTTTGCAAAAAACACTATCTAATCTTTTCACCTCCCTATTTCACCTTGTCTAAGGTTAGACCAAGTAAACCAAGTGTGGTTGAGGGGAGTTGTTGGTGGCGGTTTATATTGGATAACCCAAGTTTGTTGTGCATATAGAACAATATCTAGTTGGAATCTTGAAGCATGTTTGCATTTCACTTCCAAAATGTTTCCCTTTTAACAACATCATGGGAGGTGTAAATGTTGGCAATACTAAGGGGGTGACCATCAAAATAAAAAAGAGTCCAAACTAACCACTGTGGGTCAAACCCCTGAGTGACGACACATGAAGATATAATCAGTGCAATAAGTGTCCCTATTCCCCCATGTCTATTTTCATGATTGGACATTTTGCAAACAACTCTTATAGAATTTTCTTATTATCACAAAACTGAAAAGTATCTCTTACCATAAATTACAAAACTGAAAAGAGGCTTTGATGGTTGAGAGGTTGTAACTTAGCTATGAGAACTTGAAAAAATTACCATTGCTCGAGGAGAATTAAAAATGGGCAGTGCCGCCTATGCAACTACCAAAACTGGTTGCTTGTCGGCTATCAAAGAACCTCATGTGTGTTTGTACACAATAGGTATTGCTTTGTTTGCTCTGTGAGCTTGCTGGTTGGATTTTTATTTGTGACCATAGTCCACCCTTTTGCACATGTAGTCATGGTTTTGTTCACCTTGGGAGAGGCTTTGGTCGGGATTGATGGTCGTGAGTTATCCATGAGGGCACGGTTGTGAGTTATCCATGAGGGGGCACTCATGTATCATATGGTTCATTTCTTGACATTAAAAGTAGGTATTTGACATGTTGATATACATCACACGTTGTGAGATAGGTTTGTCTTCTATTTGAATATCTATGGTTTCCTTGAGATCTTTGGAAAGGTTGACCTCTATACACACGTCTTTGCGGTCTGGCTGCACAAAACTTTTTCTGTTCATGGCAAATGAAACAATCAAATGGCGTGATTAACTGGTCGATTAAACCCTCAAGGGGAAAAGGAAGACTGGGAAACTCTATCAAGATTGTTATTTTTAGCTTGGTTTGTTCAAAGACAACTTAATCCCTAGAACAATGGGAAAAGACCACAAGGGTGTTTCGGATAAACCAAGGGCCATTGTTGATAGTGGCTTTGTAGTGCTTAGCATTCAATATACAATATACCTTTGGTAAGGTTTTGAACACCATTTGGCTTAACACCATGGGATTGCCAAGCATTATGCACCCAAGTTTTGAGCATATTCTCATAGGGGATACAACAGAAAAAAGGTATGCAACCAAAGTAAAATTTATGAACTAATGACAAGCTTTATTAAATTCTGGACATTCTAAAGCCACATCTGGTAAAAAGATTCAACGAGGAGGGGTCGTTTGTTATCTCATGGAGTACTTTTGGAACAAACTTCTTGGCTCGCTTTGGTGCCATTGTTATTTCTATTCAGGGCTCCATTGGTGACATCTGCATCCAATGATGTAGAAGCTGAGAAGTTGGGTCTTATATAAACAAACTCACTGCCCAAGGGATGGTGAATTGGTAGGTGCAATGCAATAAATGTGACTAAAAATGGAAACTTGCCAAAAAATGGTAGTATGAAATCTGAAAAAAAAAATCATGAAAGGCTAAACCCTAGCAGAGCAACCTCATTTGTTTTTGTCCAAACAATATTCTTAAATTTGATTTAGCCTTCTTGATAGAGTGGCATTTCTTTATGATGGGATTTTGTTTCATATTTATAATCTCTCTTGCTCCCTAAATGGATCCTTGATAGTCTCCAAAGATTAGAGACTTGCATTTCTTTATTAAATTATCACTTGATTGGTGGTTTCACTTCTTTGTGTGCCTTCTCTCATTATTATTGGGTTGTCTCATGGATGTCTTAGGAGATCTTAACTCATTTGGGATTGATTCTTTTATAATGGTGGTCTAGGTTACTCATGTGGGTGCGAGATTCAGGTATGTGGGCTGGCTTATTTTTTGGACCTGGGGTTTGGTATGGCTTGGTTATGTCTTAAAATAAATGTTAACTTGCTCAATATTAGGGTTTTCAAGTTTTTTTTAATTTATAAATTTTAATGACTTCTACGTTTTAGTTTTCTTTGAATGAAAAACTATAATTTTTTATTTATTTTTAACTTGCTGTGTTTAAGCAGCAAATGGAGGACAGAAATGCTGTGGGTACGGTCTATAAATGTGATGGGTTTTCCTTTGGTACATAGGATGCTGCTTGGGTTTGTCATTGACGAACCTGGGTAGGGTCCCATCCATGGAGTGAAACTGACATATTTCTGGGCTGTAGCTGGCCTCGTACTTGGACCTGGTTTGACTGGGTACAGGTATGCAGGCAAAAACAGTAGAACCCGACGACATATATGGCAGGTCATCAAAGTTTAGGGCTTGACAAATTTTTCTCGTCGTAGGACTTGCTTTTGTAGAGTTATTAATGGCTTATCTTCTTTTTCATCATTTTGCCCATCCCCTATTCGTAATGATGTCTTGTTCTTGGGTCGAAATATTACTAGGGTCATTCTTTATTGTCTTCATTTGTTTACTCGGGGTAGTTAACTTAGTATTAGATTTGAGGGCTTCCTTTTAGGGCAATATTTCATAAGGTGCCATTGTTCTATACCCCAAAGGCAGGCACTGGGCTGTTTTAAGTAAACTGAAGGTAGCCAATCTCAAATAAAGAGAAATGGCCTTAATGAATGCTTGAGTGAGCCTCTTGGATGCATCCTCAAGCTCACATATGTGTCTGATTTTGTCTTGGATCCAATAATTCTCCCTATTTGGAAACCAATGGCTTTTAAAATTGGTTTGAAGGCCAGATTTAGAAATGAAATTTCATTTCACAAAATATTTGGCTTAATTTATCCCGGTTGAAAATTTAATGCATAGGTTCACACTAGTAATAAATTTGACCACAAATTATCAATGTGCTATACTGCAAAACTCCCTTGGTAGTTGCATCATGATATAAAAATGATTGGTGCATATCACTTTCCTAGACACGATACATATTTGTTGGTCCACCTTTTGATTTTCCCAATTATGTTTAGCTCACTTATAAAACTCAGCCTTTGAGGGGATGTCCAAGGGAAAAGAGTATCACAGGACACAGCTTGTAGTGCATGTTATATTTTAACTGGTAGTTGAAATTCAAGGGCTTACCATGGTCAGTATGGTCCTAACTACCTGGTTGATGGCTGTTGGCCCTCTCAGAGTGGTTAAACATGTGCGTGTGTCCTTGCTTTCATTGTTTTCCTTCCACTTTTTAGTTGCATCAACTCTGGAATGATTTGTTACATTCTCCAACAGGGGAGAAAGACGGGGAAAGAGGTTCCCATGAAGGCTTTAGCTGGTCCTAAGTCCTAGGGCTCAAGTTTTTGCCTAGGTTGGTCTGTCATCTTTTTCCTCTTCCTGTTGACTGTCCTCTTTTCTTGTTATAGCTTATGCTGCATTAGGCCCTATCCTAGTATTCAAGTACTTTAAGTCTCTAACTATAAAGCAGCATTAATAAATTAAGAGTGTTTGGTCTCTAGAAATGTGGAGAGAATCTTGTAGCAATTGACTAAAACTTTCATTGAATGTCAAACCCAGGCCAAGAGTTCTTGCTGATGGCTTTGGACAAAAAATCTTGAATCAAGAAACTATGATTGTTCACTATGTTGTTTGGGTACGGGTACGGGTACGGATATGGGGACGTCTCGGGTACACGGGTACGTCATTTTTCAAAAACCATGATTTGGACACGTCGTGGGTACGTTTGTATATATATATATATGACTCATTTTTTTAGTAAAACACTTGAAACTACATAGTATGAAAATATTTGTCTATAAATGATAAAACACTTAAAAATATATAATATTCATTCATTCATTACTTCAAAGACAAGATGTACATCAAAATCTAGAATAAATCATCTCGATTGCCCACAAAATCATGAATGCCACTCCCATTATTTTTCAACTTTATCATTTACGGACACTTTCTCCCACAAGGGCTCATCAGTGCATTGAATCTCACGAGTGCATGCCTAAAGGGGTGCACAGGGAATGGGGTGGGATCGGCTTGTGGCACTTTGCGAGAGATATTCTCATACTATTCTATCAAGCATACATCCCTTCATGCAGCCTTAATACCTCCTATGACGTCTCCTTGAAATCTTGAAATCCTGAAATATGGCTAAGTCTGAAACCCTGAAACCTTGGAATCTGACTAACTCTGAAATATGATAGGATCCTCCAAAACCTAGAATTTGCATTATAGCTCCTAGCGGTCCAAAACCCCTCTCAAACATCTTGAAAGTATATAAATAAAATATAACTTAAAGTATAAGTTTGTATAAGAAACTAAATGTAAACTTATACTTAAATGTTTAATTTATTTATATACCGTTGGGTTCGGACTAGATTTACATTTAGGGTTGCTTAGTTTTTAGGGTTTTTTTTTATAAAGTTTTTTGCCATTTTTTTGCCGGAATCCCTTGGGCATGCCCGGCGACTTGCCCTGGGCACTCCCGGAGGCATCCGTGGCCGTGCCGGATGTTTACATTTAGGGTTGCTTAGTTTTTAGGGTTTTTTTTTAATAAGTTTTTCGCCATTTTTCTGCCGGAATCCCTTGGGCATGCCCGGCGATGTGCTGGGCACTCCTGGAGGTGTCCGTGGCTGTGCCGGATGTTTTCGGCACGGCCACGGACGCCTCCGGGAGTACTCGGGACGTCCCCATGCTGGAGGCGTCTCCGAACAGGGGGGGCGGGGGGGGATGGCGTACCTCTGCAACGTAGATTGTTCAAGGTAATTATTAACTTTTAATAAGTTATGTTGTATTATTTTCAGGAAACCATTGAATATATGCTTTTTTGTTATCAAAACATGAGGCTTTTTCCTCTTTTCTTTTTTGATAGCCATACTTTGAGAATCTGAAATGCTCTTATAATCATGAATAAGGATGCTTTCTTGATTATTTAAAGCTCTTTCTAGTCGGTTAATTTTCCATATTTAGTGAATTGTGTTTTCTTGGCAAAGTAATTGGAATATGAGATAGAAATTTCTTCTAACAAATCATTTCGAGTTACTTTAGGAAAAGGAGGAAAAAAGACAGAGACATGCATTCATTGGTAGAATAGAGAGTTACTAGAATAAGATACAAAGTTGGAAATTATTCAATTCAAAGTAAATTGAAAATGTCTTCCTGTATCTACAGGATGGAAGTGGCCTTCACGTAAGCATAATTCAAATCTGTTATTGGATAATCACTGTTCATGATAATATTATGAGGAAAAGATTTAACTTGTATGCTCTGTGTATAGTATTGAAATATTGTGACAACATTTTACAAGTTATGGCACAGCTTATACAAGTGAAAATACTGCTGATTTGCAGGGTAAGAGTTCTCGCAAGAAGCACATTCCTCAGGCATGGAATTGGGAAGTGCACCGCTCAAAAATTATCTCTATATTGGCTACGGCTGTTGAAACTGACTTAAAACAGCTTTATGGCCAGTCTGATCCAGAAGAAAACTTCCTTGCTTTTGTTGCAAAGTAAATCTTGTCATTCTATTGAATCCCATTAAATTCTTTTGGTCAGTAGGAAATTTCACTGACAAGTTTCTTTAATCTCAATTTGCTTTTTGATTACGAACTTCAATAATATGTATAATAATTTTCTTTATCTACAGAGGTGCATTTGCTATGTTTGAAAATCCCTCTCTCTTGAAGGACAAGGACACCAAAGATGCACTATGCAAAATTGTTGGTGCATGTGCTACCAAATATCACTACACAATGCAGTCATCTGCCTCCATTTTACATCTCATTCATAAGTATGATTTCCTGCCACAGCATATTGCTGATGCGGTTGCGCAAGCGGAAAAGAAGTACAATGATGGAAGTCTCGCAGTTGCATTGATCAGAGAAATAGGCCGGATGAGTCCTAAAGATTATGCTAGGGATGCCAGTGGTGCAGAAAATGTAGGCCGATTTCTTGTTGAACTTGCAGATCGTTCACCGAAAATCATGGTGACAAATGTTGGGATTTTGATGCCTCATTTTGGTGGTGAATCATATAGGATAAGAAGCTCGCTTGTAGGAGTGTTTGGTAAATTAATTGCTAAGGCATTCAAGGATACTGATGGTAATACTTCTAACGGTACACATAGGCTCCGCAGCAAGCAGGCAATGCTCGATGTTTTAATTGAAAGGTGTCGTGATGTTTCAGCCTACACACGAAGTCGTGTACTTCAAACATGGGCTGAATTATGCGAAGAGCATGCTGTTTCCATGGGGCTATGGAATCGGGTGTCAGAAATTGCAGCAGGTAGACTTGAAGACAAGAGTGCAATGGTAAGGAAAAGTGCACTGAACTTGCTAAGTACACTGTTACAGTACAATCCATTTGGGCCACAGCTTCGTACTACTTCATTTGAAGCAACTCTAGAGAGATACCAGGAAAAACTTACTGGAATGACACCTCCAAGTACCTCAAATGATAATGAAGCAAATGGTGTTGCAGTCAAGACTGAGATCTCCGAAAATGAGGAAGTTGAAATTAATAATGATTTGAATGGTAATGTAGCTGAAGACCATCCGTCTCCTGAAGGAAATGTTGAAATAGAACAAGACCATGTTGAAGACAGTGGCCCATCTCAAGTTCAAAATGGGGCAGATAATGATGACAACACTCCTGATCTTGGAAGTGTAGAACAAACTAGGGCACTGGTTGCATCCCTTCAAGCAGGTGTGCGATTTGCAAAATGCATGGCATCAACGATGCCTGTTCTTGTGCAACTATTAGCATCTCCAATGGCAACTGATGTTGAACACAGTATTCAATTTTTGATGCGTTCCAGACAATTTCAGGTTGATGGAGCAGAGTCTTGCCTTCGGAAAATGCTTCCCTTGGTATAACTTTTTTATCTTTATGCCCATTTATATGGAATGCAGTATATTCATGGTTAATTCCACCTTTTCTGAAAGATCTTTCTCAATTTTCTTTTCTAGATGTACTATGCATGATATTATTATATATCGAATCTGTTGTTGTGATCTGAGATATGAGCCTCTATTACATTGCCAAATTCATGGTGGCTGACATAAGTTGTTTCATTGCCTTGTAGGTCTTCTCTCAAGAGAAAGCTATCTATGAGGCAGTTGAAGGTGCCTTCATCACAATTTACATACAGAGAAACTCATTGGAAACTGCATCAAATCTAATAAATTTCACAATAGATGCTAGCATTGGCGATCTTGCAGCACTTGAATATATAATTAGTGTATTGGTGACTAAAGGGGACATTTCTTCTGGAACAGTATGTATTACATAATTTCTTTATGTTTTGACATTTAACATTGTGTCTTGAATCAAGTTACTGGTTTCTATTTGCTGTCGCTTATTTGTGTTCCAAATGTACATAACTCTTCTCAGTGTAGTATTTTGGCAGCATATGTCAGCTGCTCTTTCTATTTTTTGGGCCCGTAGGTGCATTCTACAACCCACATCAACCTGAAATTTTGGTGTTGGTGGGTGGGTGGATGGATGGATGTGTGGGGAACATTCATGTATATGTAACTTTAAATACTAGTACATATCACTTAAATATATTTATCTGAAAAACATCTAGATGTATCAATCTTGAAGTGCCTATCTTGGATTTGTCACATAGTTTTGCCTATCTAAGGGTTCCAGATTGATTAACTACCCCATCACCTTCTTTGCAAATTTCTTGTAGAGTGGTCTCAATCTAGGTGCACCATTGTGTAGGGCTTGAAGAAATATTTCCAGGAAGAAAAAGGGGCTCCAAACTGCATCAGATGCCCAATATACTGTGTTTTTTCTATCGCTTTCTTGAAGAAATAAGTAAAACTGCCATATGTCAGTCAAATGGATGTCAAATTTAATGTCAATAATTTTATTGACATCTCCCACTATTACACTTGCTTCTCCCACCCCACTATTACTCTTGCTTCTCCCACCCCTTTTGTCTATCACTCTAGTTACTCCTCTGGGCATACTTAAAAACCTTAAAATGAGACAAATATAACACATGCTGCCAAAGTTATTATGAGAATTCTGATTTATAGCTTTGGTTATGTTTGTGTGTATTAAACTAAATTTTATTATTCATTATATACTAGCACAGATCCATCTTAATATGGATCTGATATATGCCAAGAATTATCTGAAAGGCTCAAGGTGCCATTTGCACCACGAGTGTAAGAGCATATAGAGATTGGAACCTCGAGTTTTTTTGGATACCTCTTAGCACATATCTAATCCATGTTAAGATGGATCTACGCTAATATTGGCTAGTTTGCTAGAGTTTACAAGGATTGGGCCTTAAGTGAGCTTTTATGTATAGATATTTCATTTATAATTTATTCTGGACTTGAATCACTCTGTCTGAACCTAGGCAGATTTTGCATTCACAGTGCAATAATACATGTTCACTTTTAGCTTGCTAAGATCACGTAAATGCCATAGGTTGGATTATGCCGTATCCATTTAGTGATTGCTGTTTAAGGTCTTAGTTTTTTCTTCTGACAGATATCTGCTCTGTGGGATTTTTTCACATTTAATGTGAATGGAGTATCTGCAGAGCGAAGTCGTGGAGCATTATCAGTGCTATGCATGGCTGCAAAGTCATCTCCGAAGGTCCTGAGTTCACATTTGTTGAATATTATTGACATTGGGTTTGGTCGTTGGTCAAAGGAGGAGCCATTACTTGCAAGGACAGCATGCATTGCTCTTCAACGACTCTCTCAAGAAGATCGGGAAAGTCTCATTGCAGGTCATAGCCGGGTTTTTAATGCCTTAAAAAGTTTAATCATTGGTCCAGGGCTTCCAGAACAAAGCTGGTATGCTGCTGCCGAGCAGGCCATCAATGCTCTCTATGCGCTGCATCCCATGCCAGAAATGTTCTTGGCTGATGTCATACAAAAATTTCATGCCAGTGTTTTTAGACAAAATGAAACACTAGATCAAGTGGCTCAAAATGCTGAAAATCAGGAAGACGAGGCATCTGTTCCTCATGGCCCTTTATCTGTGCAGGTTACCAAGTTAAGTAGGTTTCTGTTTGTTGTGGGTCATGTAGCCTTGAAGCACTTGGTTTATATAGAATCCTCTGTGCGAAAGGTTAGAAAGCAGAAAGCAGATAAAGAGAGAGCCGCAGCTGAGTCACAGGCATCTGAAAATAATGTTGATTCTTCACAATCTTCTGAAAAAGCATCTGAGGTGAGCGAATAAGGCATACAAATGTGGGAGCTCCTCCTTTGCCCCTGTGGTTTCGTTATGCATTTTTTGTTGTTTAATGGTTGGCGAGCTTTACAAAAATACATTTATATCCTGACTGTTATGATTTTATCAGGAATGCAATATCAATGCTGAATTGGGTATTTCTGCATCTGAAGATGCAAGGCTTGATTCACTTGCAGAGAAAGCAGAGAAAGAAATTATTTCAGGCAGACAAAATGAAAAGTTTATAATTGGATTATGTGCTCCTATTGTTGCGAAGCTTTGCAGAAACTTCACTCTGATGCAGAAGGTATGCCTGCGTATATTCTATCCTGAATATGAAAATAATTATATGCTTGAGATAGTGAATGATTTTGATTCGAACGGTTTAATACATTCAAAATGAACTCATACATGCCCTCGAACATTGTAGTTTCCAGGACTGCAGGCTTCAGCTATGTTGGCTCTTTGCAAGCTAATGGTTATTGATGCTGACTTCTGGTGTGTTGTCTACATCCTGTATATATGCTTTTATTTCCATTTGCGAATATGGAAATTAAATGGTTCTATCTTGCAGAAGCATACGTTTAAAGACCGAATTATGAAAATTGATTGTTCACAATGTTGCAGCGATGCAAATTTGCAGTTGCTGTTCACTGTTGCCAAAAATGCTGAGCCAGAATCTGTTCGATCAAATTGCACCATCGCTCTGGGAGATCTGGCAGTGCGGTTTCCTAACCATATGGAACCTTGGACCGAGCACATGTATGCTCGTCTTAATGACCAATCTGTGTCTGTGCGAAAGAATGCTGTGCTAGTTTTGTCACACCTTATATTAAATGACATGATGAAGGTATTTTATAGTAGCCCATGTCTGAATATTTGGCTAATTTTGCCCAAGATTTTGAGCTATTCCAATAAGTGAAAGATTCTGATTTTCTAATATCAGGTCAAAGGGTACATAAGTGAAATGGCTCTTAGGCTGGAGGATGAAGACCCACGTATCTCTAATCTTGTGAGACTCTTTTTCCATGAATTGTCAAAGAAGGGTGAGGCATTGTTTGTTTTGTTTTCATACATTTATCATGTATCTCTTCCATATTAGTGCATTCTAATTTGTACCGTCTACATATCCAAACTATTTTTCGTTTTTGATTGCAGGAAACAACCCAATTTATAATCTTTTACCTGATATTCTCAGTCGACTTTCTAGCCAAGACTTATCAGAAGAAACTTTCTGTAATATTATGCAATTCTTGATTGGTTCTATAAAGAAGGTTTGAATGATTTATCCATATGAACTAAGACTGGATTCTTAGAAAAATTTATTTCAGCTTGATTTTCTTCTTTAATTTGTTAAAACTGAGGAGCAACAGTTATTTGAAAATGAAAGAGCCTATTAAGCTTGGATTGATTGGTGCCATGATTTAGATGTCAAAACGGTTGCTGTTGTTCATTTTGTCTTAATGTTCAATATTATTAGTGATTTCTATTCAATTGGTATATTGATAATTTATAATCGTTACTATGAATGCTGGTAATTACAAATTATTAAAACATAGTTTGTGATGCCAGTGTTTTTTCTTTGGAGCGAGTTTTTAATTGAACAATTTACCTGTTACTACTGTTCTTATTCTTTTGCACCACAGGATAAGCAAATGGAAGGTCTTATTGAGAAGCTGTGTCATCGGTTCTCTGGAATCACAGGCATGATTGTTTTTGATCTTTCCTTTTCTTATAACCTTTTTACTGCCTACTATCTACAAGGTTTGGGGTTTATATTTTATGCCATGCAAATGATAGGTTTTTATTGGTACTATTGATTGCCCTGTCACTTACATTTCTTGTAGTGGTATATAGTTTATAGGGATTACAGGCACGGTTGTTAGTCACCTTCATTTCGTCATATAATAAGTTTATTTCAACTCCACAGTTTTTGATACATATACCTTGGACTTCGTATTCTCCAGATAAAAAGCAATGGGTTGATATTGCTTACTGTCTTTCTCAACTCACCTACACTGAAAAAGGATTTAAGAAGCTAGCAGATTTATTCAAAAGCTATGAACATGCTTTATCTGAGGATGCTGTTATTGATTATTTTAAATATATAACCAATAAGGTAATGATGCATTTTACTTTGTTTTCTTCCATGCTATTTTGTGTCTTTTTTGAAATGAATGCTCAAGGACTTGAATCTCATATACTGTGGTGATCAGGCAAAAAAGTTTGCAAAGCCTGAAGTCAAGTCTTCTGTTGAAGACTTCGAAGAGAAGCTTGTCAAGTGTCACGAGGAGAGAAAAGAGCAAGAAATAACCGCACAAAATGCTATGGCACATCAGCAGAAAGTAGCTAGTCCAATGGAAACAGAAAAATCAAATTCAGAGGAAACAAGTTGTGTGACAGGAATTGAACCCCAGGAAGATGGGCTTGCCGAGGAGGATATTGGTTGTTCCAAGAATACATCAGATAAAATCACAAGGGGTAAGATATGGATTATTGAAGGCTTTTTCCATTGTTGCTTACTTTCAAGAGCTCATAGAATACTAGTTGATTGTGCATTTCCAAATGCATGCTTATTCATCGAAAAGACATGCTTTGCAACAGGCTTCTGCACAAAATAAATTCTCATGCTAATTGTTCTTGCAGAAAATCCCGAGGATAACGAAAATCATCAATCAGTCATATATGAGCCTGGAGATGCTCCCACCTCTAGAGATATAGATGGTGCAAGCCATTTGAAAAATGATATTTCTCCGTCTGCTACCAAGAGCTGTAGGAAGGGTAGATCTAGGCAAAAGGTAAGTCTAGATGAATTCCTACTTCTCCTTTTTGCTTGTCTGGTATGGGTTTCATTTGAATGCCTTGTTTCACTTTATTGAGAGAATTTGCACTCTTCAACAGTTAAAAAGGAATACCAAGCTGGAGGTGCCCATCACAACAGATGAGGCTGAATCCTTGGATGTCCAACCATATCCTGCTAATGTTCAGGCTGAGATAGAGCTTCATGATGACAACTCAGGTATTACAGGTTTGTCTCACGACAACATAGGCGATGCTGAATCCAAAGATAAAACCTTTTGTGATAATGAACAGAGAACTGAAACTACACCTATGGAAATTGACTCAGGGGACACAGCTGTCAAAGGTACTGCTTAATTCTTGAGCTTAATATGGATCAAATGGTGCTTTTAGGTTTTGATTGGCCATTTATAGATTTGCATATGATTGTTAGCCTTGAGCAGACAGTGCTGCTAATCTTCTCCTGACTGGATATTGTGACAGGATCATCTCGGCGTAAGAAGACAGTACATGTTAAACTCCCAACTGAAGGACCAGAAGGATCAGTAATAGATGAAGGGAAAGAGAATAAGATCAAGCAAATCACTCAAACACCTGCAACAAGGAGTTCTCGCAAGACTCGACAACAGAAAGACCAGGTTTGTTGAACAAACTTTCCCGGGTTTTTCATTTTCTTTAGTCATATGAATTCTTTCTAAAGGCTAAAATTCTTGAAATTTAAGTATGTTTGCCTTGAGGAAACAAATTAAAAGGTTTCTAAATTTGTTAATTACCAGATGCTGTCCCAGACAAGGACATTGCGAAAACGATAATATATAGCTTTCATTGAAGAACAAAAGGATTCATACCTTGTGAATAGATGCTGGTAATTGAGTTTGCAGATAAGGTCTCTGCTAATACTTTGTAGTTTTATTGCTTTGTATTTTATATTTTTTCTTATCAAAATTCAATCACGAACTATCTGGGTATCAAACTTCACACTATCAGTCTCCATGTTCTTGTTGGAGAGAAGTATTCACTTTGCTAACCAGACATTATTTGTTCTTACCCCGTTTTTTGCTGCGAAATGTAGCTCTACTATTACGAATTAAACAGCTTGTATCTCCAGAATGCCAATTTATTGGTTTTTATAGTGCAACGGTATTATATGAATCATCTCAACAAATAATTCCAACTAATGAATTTTTTTTGATAAGAGATAATATTTTACCAAATTGATTTTTTTTTCTTTTATTTATTTATATCTATAAATTCATTAAAAATGATAATTAAGATATTTTTATTTTATTATCCAAAGATAATTTTGTATAATATTTATAAAATTCAAAAATATTATATTTATTAAAGAGAAATTATTTAACAAATAATTTTATTGGTTGAGATATTTTTATATTTTTTTAAATATATATATTTTTTAAACACGATATATGTTTTATTAAAAAGTCATATTTATTATATTGTTTTAATAATTATATTTTAACCACTATATAACTTCTTTCTTTATTATTAAATATTTGTAAAATTTACTTTTAACTAATATAAAATTATTCTGGAATAATTATATGTAGAAGCTTATATATCTATGTTTTTGAATGTAGCTTCTCTATGTTTTAATGATTATTAGAATGGTTTTCAAATATAATAATTATTGTCATATTTAATCTAATATATATATAATTGTATTTATTTTATTGTAATTTTTTTTTTTTTTGATTTTAAATTAGATGTAGGTTACATTAAAATTTAGTTTTTAAATAAGTTGATAAATTTTTTAAAGCTTACAAACATTTTGTTAGTCCTTGTTGAAACAAATATATTATAGCATTCTAGTGAATAATATTTACACTCTAATTAATCTTACTTAATCCCTAGGTATCATTTATTGTTATGTTGAGTTTATATTGCAAATTTCTATATAAATTCAACCATAAATAAATTTGAATATAATGATAGAGTGATTTAAAGGGTTCAATGATAAAAAGGTGACTTAGCTAGTATGCAATGTACAACATATGAATTTTTTTTTTCCATACAAGTGGCATTGTGAAAACAAGTTTGGAATTGTTTGTAACATTATTGTACAAAAAATATTATTAATCCTAAGTGTCTTGTAGGAAGTCTTTTGTCTTTTATGTGATAGATAGTTATATGTAAGGATAGGAAGAGTCACTTGAGAAGGTGAAATGAATAGCTATTTATTGGCTTTATATATTGTATATTTTTTTCTCTTAAAATTAAATGTAAATACGATTTTAACTTGCACCAAATATTGTCAATTGTCACTTTGTTAATGCTTGGTTAGACATTGACATTAATACATGAAGAATTTTTTTGATTGTTTTTGATTGATTTACCGCCTCGCCCTTGGTTCTTCCTTTTGCCCTTTTCATTTCATGTGTTTTTTGAAAGAATTGCTATTTTGATTTGCATAACAAATGACTTCTTTAGTGGGCTATATTTTTTTTTTCAAAACTTTTTTTTTCCCCCTCTTTAGGTTGTTGTCTTAACCAACTAATTAGATATAAGTCTTTAACAAAAAATTTCTTGCAATGATTCTAGATAGGTTGAGTAGGTAGGAAAAAGAGTCTTTATGAAGATGGTCATATAGACATTAATTTTTATTGTAGCGGCATCACTATCATGTTTGATTACATTGATTTCAAAAGCCAAACTCATGACATTCTCATTTTTCAACTATAGATTGAATAGTTTCAATTGTAGCTATACGAACTCCAATTTTGAATAGGAATCTTATAGTTCTTTCAATTTGTGAAAAGCTTCCCAAGGAGTGTTGCACCCCTCAATGTGATGAAACACTTGCATCAATTGAGGCTTTCATCAAGACCAAATTCTTAGAGTTCTGTTATTTCCATGATGGAATCTAGGAACAAAAAATGTCAGCTAGAAGTTGAAAAAGTAATTAGTGTCGATAATTTTTTGGACAAAAGTAGAAAACATGGCAACTTTAGAGGCAACCAAAGAGATTTTGTAGTTTAGAAGGGTTCTTTTAGATTTGTAGGAACAAGTTTCGTCAACACCACTTATGGTTGACAACACTTTTGGAATTCAAGTGGTTGAGAATTTAGTCTTCCATGATTGAACCAAGCGCATCAACACTAAATTTCATTTGATTTGACATTATGTGAAAAACAATGGTGTAAAATTATGACATTGTTTTATTGCAAAGCAACCAGAAGACATCCTAATAAAATCGTTAGGACAAGAAAAAATTGAAAAGCTTAGAGGAATTCTTAGTCTCACAGTGACCCCAAAAAATTAAGAGGGGCGTAATATTATTGTACAATATATGTTTTAATTTTAGGTGTCTTGTAGGAAGACTTTTGAAGTCTGTGCAGTCAATATGATATTAATGTCACTGACACAAAAATTGATGTTTATATGAAAACCTTCATAAAGGCTCTTCTTCCTTGCTACTCAACCTATTTGGAGACATTGCAAGCAAACAAATTATTGAAGACTCACATTTGATCAGTTGGTTGAGAAAATAGTTAAAGAAAAAAATCGTTCAAAAGAAAAATAGAATCCACTAGTGCAAGCATTTGTTATGCAAATAAAAAGGGCAAATCTTTCAAGAATATAAAAAATTAAAAGGGGAAAGGAAAGAACAAATGGCAAGGTGGTAAATAAAGCAAAAACAATCAATAAAAGTCGAATGATAAATATCACTTGAATTGCAAACATTACGATAGAAAAGGGAGTCATGAGACACATGAATGCATGACACCATGGAAAAAAATTGAAGCCTACAAAAAACAAAAAGTAGAAAAGGAGAAAAAAAAGTGATTGTGTGCTTGAAGCCTATAAATAATCACTATTCAACTCAATTATCTTGTGATTGTGTGCTTTCCATCTTTAACGAAGTGAATAATGCCTTTGAGAGGTCAATTTGGGACAATGCTTGGGTTTTAGACATTGGTGCCACTCAACACATGACTTTGCGAAGGGATTTCTATGAGGAGTTTCATGAAGAAAGTTGTAGGCCAATATACTTGACAGATAAAACAAGTATGCGACCTCAAGGAAAGGGTACAATCCAACTTAAGTCACAAGGCCAACCAAATTTCATTTTCCACAATATATTATAGCTTCCTCATTTAAAAGAAACTTGTTGTCTCTAGTGTTGTTTTGACAAGGCCACTCCATACTTCTTGATGATGGAGAGGTGAAAGTCACAATAAAATGTGATAACACAGTCATTCTAATTGGATACAAGGAAGGAAAACTATTGAAAATAAAGGGTGATCACTCAGTGCCAAGGAATTATGCTCATCTTGCAGAAGAAGGAAAGCCAGTTAGTCTTCTTTAGCATGCCATAATTGGGCACATGTACTATGACACCATCTACACAATGCACAAAAATGGTTTTGTAGGCCTGTTGACTTTGTCAAAAAACATTAAAAAATGTGAAGCTTGCATTTTGGAAAAACACCAAAGAGATTCATTTCAAACCTCAAAACGGAAAGTTGACAAAAAGTTTTAGTTAGTTCACTTTGATTTGTGTTCTCTCCCAATCCTCTCTGCTAGTGGTCATAATTACTTCATGTTGTTCATTGATCACTATATCAAGATGACATGCATATATTTTTTGAAGAAGAAATTAGAAGCTTTCAAAACTTCTCAAAAATTTAAAACCATGATTGAAAATGAAGCCAAATTCAAAATTGACACACTGAAGACTGATAATGATGGTGAGTTCACTTCACAGGCATTTGAACCCTATCTCAAGCAGAACAAAATCAAACATCATCTCACAATACTTTACACTTCACAACATAATGGAGTAGTTGAGAGGATGAATTGAACGATCACGAATATGGTTTGTACAATGTTCTGCATAGGGGTAAATATGCACTTCTGGGTAGAAACAATTCAAACAATAGTATACCTTTGCAACAAGTCACCATCAATAGCCCTACAAATGAAGACTCCATATGAAGTCTACTATGATCATCTCCCTTTAGTGTAAGATCTTTAGATATTTGAATCCACATGCTACACATTGATTCCAAAGGAGAAAACAAACAAACTAGAACACATGATTCATAAATGGATGTTTTTGAGATAGTCGAAGTCTTCAAAAGCATATAAGCTATTTGATGAGAACAAAAAAATTCATCGCAAGGGATGTCATCTTTTGTGAAACTGTAAAAGACAACACAAACATCAATTGATAGCTAAATTGATTGGAAAAATATGTCAAATATGATGTTTTCGAGGAGGTTGATATAGAGGTTCCCAATAGTGAAAGGGGGACCTACAATTGGGAAACACTTGAATCTATATTGACTCTTATAATAGGAAATAACACTCCCCTTATTGAAGATAGTGAAACTTCATTAGAGGATGGTTTGATGGAAGAAAATGAAGGAGCTTAAAATTAAGAAACTGAGGCTCCTGTGATTTAACAAGCTCCTCAAATAAAGATTCTAAAATGGGTTGAACTAACATTGAAAGATGTCAGACTCGATGAGGTCAAAAAAACATGCACAAAAAGTGCACACACAACCACACGATAATAAGAAGAATTCCTTGATGAAATTCAAGATAACATAAAAAATCATAACTTGGAAGACCCTCTTGAAGAAGAAGTCGATGTTGCATTTGACTCTGAACCCACTTATTTCAAACAAGTTGGAAAGCTTTAGGCATAGAAAAATGTTGAGAGAAGTGAGTATGATGTGTTTGCCAAGAACAAAACTTGGAAATTGGTTGATCCTCCAATCGGTTGTAAGCCAACTGACTATAAGTGGGTCTTTCATAACAAGTACGAAGTAGATGGCTCACTTGACAAGCACAAAGTAAGGCTTGTCACAAAGGGACTTCCACAAAAATAAAGAATTGACTATAATGAAACCTTTGCATTTATAAAAAAATGGACTACCATTCAAACCATGTTGGTTCTGATAGCTTACATTGCATGAAAAGTTCACCCAATGGATATCAAAACTGTATTTCTAAATGGTGATCTCAAGGAGACAATGTACATGACATAGCCCAAAGCTTTTGTAGTAAATGACCAAGAGCACAGTGTGAAAACTAAAAAAGTTGTTGTATGGTTTGAAGTAAACCCCACAAACATAGTATGATAAACTCATTGAGCACCTCCTGAACATGATCTTCAAACGTTTTGAGTCTTAATATGCAACTCTTTTTATCAAAACAATTGACAAAACTATTGCATTTGTAGTGATGTATGTTGATGATCTACTCATCATAGGAAACAATGAAAGATACATTACAAAATTAAAATCAGAGTTGATGAAAGGCTTTGAAATGACATATCTGGGTTATCTTCATTACTATTTGGGTATTGAAGTAATTCAAAAACCAAAGTATATCTTCATCACTCAATATAAGTGCATTGGTGATATTATGAGCAAATTTAGAATGACAAATTACAAGCCTCTTAGTATGTACATGAAACAAAATCTAAAACTGATATCATAAGATAACAAAAATTTAATAGATTCTACTAAATACAAAAAACTCATTGCAAGTCTGATCTATGTGACCACAACTCGACCAAATATTTATTTAGTTGTTGGTGTTCTTTCTCAATTCATGCAACAACTAAGAGAAAGTCACTAGGTAGCAACAAAAAAAATCTTTCAATATCTCAAAGGAACACATAATTTTGGGCTCAAATGTTTTAGGCAAAGGAATTCAAATTGGTTGGATATTTAGATTCTGACTATGCTAGTGACTTTGAAGATGAAAAATCTACTTTTGTTTTTCTAATGAATATGGGAACAACAATCATCAGCTAGAAGTCAAAAAAATAATTAGTGCTAACATTTTCTTCAACCAAAAGTAGAATACATAGCAGCTTTAGATTCAATCAAAGAGATTTTGTGGCTCATAAGGGTTGTTTCAAATTTTAAGGAACAATAAATTTTGTCATCACCTCTCATGGTTGACAAGACTTTTGCAATTCAAATAGCACATAGTCCAGTATTTCATGACTGAACCAAGTACATCAACACCAAATTTTATAGATTTCTACAACTTTTTTTTGTGTTGCCTACCAGCATTTCCTTTCACACAGTGTCCATAAATGTCAACATGCCCATGCCTCGAATTCAATACATCAAATTATTAGTTTATCCATTCATTATGATGTACAATGCTAAAACAGATTTAGATATTTATTCAACACAAAAGGCCAACATACATGGCCATTAATAGTGAATGTGACAAGCTCCTTAGTCACATAAGCTTCATCGAGATTACGTATAGGAGAGTTTACATTGTGGGGTTTTTTGCATTTATTGGTGAAATTTATAATTGAAAGTTGTATTGTTTAATACCCTATGTTTTCAAAGAGGAATGGGCTTCCCACATAACAGTGAGTGAAAATTTAATGTACCACTAAATAAATGGGTTAAATTGCATTCCCACGAGGTTCATATAGGTAAGCATGCCCTTACATCAGAGTTGTCCCACATCTTATTTCATTCACACAAGGTTCACTACACAACTTTTGGTACATTGTAGCTCTCATACCTCAATATGTGTGATACCCTGACCTTATTCATTGGCCTACAATTGTTTAAACCATTCTTTAATCTATGGGATTTATAACAACACATTCTGGTGCCACACCAACATGCACATAGTTAGTGCATATCAATGAAGCTCGTCTATGAATGCGATCCCCAATGTGAGGCATGATTTGTAATGCACACATGTTATACAACTTTTTTGTGTGTCACCTGCCAACATTTCCTTTCATGCAGTGTCCATAAACGTCAACATGCCCTCACCTTGAATTCAACACATTGAATGATTAGTTTATGCCAAGATGATCAAATATTAAGATGTCTTATCCCCAAAAAATGACATCATATATTATCGTTAATGGTGAATGTGCCATGTCCCTTATCGACATAAGCTTGGTCAAGATTTAGTACTGGAGAGATTACAATGTGCAGTTTTATACTATTATTGGTGAAATATATAATCGAAAGTGGCATTATTCGATACCCTACATTTTGAAATAAGAATGGGCTTCTCGCATAACTGTGGTTGATAAGGCAATGTATCATTATAGATGAATGGGATAAGTTTCATTCCCATAAGGCTCATGAAGGTTAGCATGCCCTTATTTTGGAGCTAACCTACTTCATTTGCAGTTTTCATTCTTCTACTTTGCAACTTGAATACCTTCATATGGGTGATTCCCCCACCTTTTTCATTGCCTTGTGGGCATTTAACCCTTTCTAGAATCTATGGGCTTTATAGTAAGCCCATATTCCAACGCCACACCTACGTGCATGCAGTTAGTGAGTGACACTTAAACTCATCTATAAATACGACCCCCTCTCGCATGCACTAGTTTGTCCATTTCTATGGATTCATGCTTTGATTTTCATATATTTTAAAATTGTTTTATATCAATTTCAACAAGTTATTATACATTGTTCTAACCTTTTTGTTGAGTTTTTTTGCAATATTTTTTGAAGTGGTTTCAATTTTCATATTTTCATTTTTATGTGCAATTCATGGCTTGTATTTGGATATGTTTGACCAACACATGCATTTATTGGTTACTTATGAAAGGAAAAGAAGACATATTTATATCAAAATCATGTTATTTACTCCTAAAAATGAAATTATACAACAATATGACACTTTTCTATTCAATGAAGTGTTGTTACATCATGCCTCTTACATTGCTTTAATAGACAAGCTGAACTTATGTTTGTATTTACATGATGAAAGAGGTGTCTGCATGGAGGTTGATCTTGAAGACATTTTTCACGAAATGACAGGGGATAGGGATGTGCTTGGAGGTCTTCTCGGTAAGCTACATGATGACGCAACTTTTTTGTATGGGTTGTTTCAAGATATTCACATTTGTTTCACAAACAAATGTCTTCAAAAAGCATCATCAGGGCATGAGTAAAATGAAATATGTGAAATCACTATGGATGTGTTTAACATGCCTAATTTAGAAGATGTGCCCATGGGCATTTTTTTGATACTTTATTTGATTTTCTATTGGTTGACATCATTGTTGACATGCACCTATTCTCATTTACTTGTTGTATAATGTTCATGTTTTTTGCTGTCGTACCATTCTTCATTGTCTTCCCCGACTCCATGTAATGTTGAATGGATGCAATGAAAAGTTTTTTTTGTATATATGTTGCACTTTTGTTGAAAGACATCAAAATTTATACATGTCTTTATACAAACTTTATTTTGACTATCTATATGATGTTTATATGTTGTTTAGATGCTCTTTTGATTATCGTAACATTATGTACTTATTATAGTCATAATGATATATTTTTTCTAATGTCATTGTGGATCACCTAAAGTTTGGAGCTTCAAAAACAATTAAGAGCCTGATTGTTTACAATATTAAAATGCACTCATGAAGTTCCTAATATTTTTACATACGACAAATGTAAAAAATATTTATAACTTTAATTGTCTAATATGAGTTAAATGGAATAGTGCATGTAAAATAACTTATTTGAATGAGAGGTATGAGAAATGTATCCAAACAGGCATTGTCATGTTTGTCAATTCAAATGTGTCTGATTGTCCATTGTGATGACATGTAGATGTTGTTTTAATGATGTTTTGATCACCATCTGCTTATGTTGGATGCATTATTCAATCATTATCATTCATACTTTGCAATATATGGAAAATAACATTCAATTAATAAAAAAAATCCATTGGTAATTAGTTGAATGAAATGTTCTCTTTGTAGGCCGAAATAGATGGCAAATAGGTGGGAAGAAATTATGTAGCTTGCACTACAGAATCTAGGTGAGGGTTCATTGATTATAATAGTATCAAGTGGGACAATTTCCATGACATCAATGACAAAGACTTGTGGGTTGTCTGGGTTGATGCTGACAGGGTTGATGACTTCATCAAAGGAGAATTAAAAAGGGAGTTGTTACCTACAAATTTTCATGTTTCACATCACAAGAGAAAATCACATGTTCCTAGAAATCATAATAGGATCAATGCCACCTATGAATCTGTCATGTAAGTCACTTCACATTATAGATTGCAAGTAGGTGTATGTTTGGATGTTCTTATGTTCCATTGATGTGGAGTTTTTTTCAATTTTCATGATTGTTCATTTGTTCACTACAATTGTGTAGATATTGGTGTTCATATGGGCCCAAAGATTTTTGAGAAATTGATGCCACGTCAAAAGACAAGTTTGTAGTGTTTGATTCTAGAAAGGGTATCCAATCGGGTTGAATCCATATAAGTGCATTTTTTAGTGTCATTTCAACACACGACATATGGTCATTAGACCTGATAATGTGCTTCTCAGATATAATCATATGGAACACACAGACAATGAGCACAATTATTGCCACGACAAATAATATGAACAGTTCAAGGGCAAGAAATATTTTTTTGCTCCTTACATCAGCGCCCAACTTAATGAATGGGTTCATAGGCTACTATTGTTGGGAATGTTGACTGATGCCATCCACCTTAAAAACCTAGAGATGGTGCATGATAAACTTGTATTATTTAATGGTGAAGCATAACATGATGATTTCCTAAGGAAGAATGACATATACAACAAAGAATGTTTGATCAAGCAGGCAAAACATGTATACATTCCTAACATTGCAAAAAGTGTTTGGTAGTGGGCGCTGACAAATCTTGACAAGTGGTTTTTATATCATGGATACAACAGAGGAGAGATTAATGGGGAGGGGGGAATCTCCTTTGTCTTGGACATCTAACTCCCACAACAACTGGAATGGTTGTTGAGATTTGGGAAGCGTAGCTTATTGGCGATGGATTCAACATTTGAGATGAATGTAATGAAGGTGTGTTTCCAATGTTTGTAATAGTAGTTGATAATATACGTATTTTGAAAGATCAAGTCCCATTTGAGTTATGTATTTTTTGTACATTTTTAAGTAGACATTGCTGGCATTTGATTCCAAATGTGAAGGTATGCCCATTGCATGGGTCATTAAGTCATGGTATTGTACTACCGACATAATCCAATGGATGTAAATTCTTCTTCAAAGAGTGCATTTGAAAGGCATTGAATGAACAATCAGTGGCTTTATGGTGGTTGATGCCAGTGTAGAGATAAAAGCTATTAGGTGCATCATCATTATTCCTACATGCATCATGGAATTCATATTTAGATGTTCATTGACACCATCCACACTTTATAACATTAACTCTTATAAAACTATCATGTTATATAGGGAGACATTTAATTGTGAGGTCTATTTATGTAGTTGGCATGTTCGTCATGTGTGGTTGAAGAATTTGATAGCAAAGGTGAAAGATGATGATGTAAGACATTAAATTTTTGATCAGTTGGGGCACTTAATGCATAGATGTGCCGATGAATACATGGAAAAAAGTGAGTCTAAAATTTTTGTAGACTCTCAAGCCACTTTTGTTGAATATTGGGAATAACACTGGGTAGATTGTTACATCTTGATTCTCTCACTAAATTGATTTACCTATTTATTCATAGATCAATACGGTTGTTAAATTGATTTGTTTATTTTAAACTAAATTATTAAGTTATATGCTATTGTGGGTCAAATGTATGATTATTTAGATTTTATGAGTTCATTATTATGTGATGGTTAATTATGAATTCTGTACATAATGATTATGTTACTTGTTTTTATAACATTGTTTTATGATTTATATCATGATGTAATTGACTAACTACCTTCTTGTCGTGAGTTGGATGCAGGAGAGTTCATCCCTAAGAGCATGCTGGAGGGAGAGCATGATCAGAGAGGGTGCTGTAGATGAAGATGGTGAAAGATGACAAAAGAATTACTAAGACCCATGCACACACCACATTAGATTAAAAATGTTATATGCATTGTGTGTTTGATTGTTAGTGTTATTATATTTTAATTAGATATTAACATTTGCATGTTTTAAATGTTAGTACGTAGTTGTGGAATAAATCTTGTATGTAATTACATTTTGTATGTAGACTCAGTGCTTGATGTTACAGTAGGCATTACATGAGATTTATTTACTTGTGGTTGTCTATGATTTTCGAAACATAAATCAAGTATAAGATATTTAATTACTATTATATATAAAGTAGTGAAATGTATTTAAAACATTTTATAACATTAAGCTAATTATTATTGATATTCGAGAAATATCAATATATGTTAAGCTATTAAAATAAAGAAAGAAATATATAGCCTATATACACTAGTAATTGACTAAAACAATTATGTTGTTATAATTAAAATCAATATTTGATTGGTCTATTGTTTTAATATATAAGAAGACAATTAATATTGCAATGGAGATAATTACCTTTAATTTATATTAAGGAGGTAAAAATTATCCTAAACTATTAACCTACAAGTTAAGTCCAATCTTATTATTTTGCATGGACTACATTAAAGTTTGAAAGCGCAGTTATCATTTAGTAAATGATTGATAAGGTGGACTTTGAGTGATATACTCGATAATGGAATATTAGTTGACATGGAATTTTGAAATGAATATTATATTGAATAAATAAATTGGGGAAGTTTGAATTAGGGCATGCAATAATAGGTTTAATGGCAATTAACTATGTGTTAGTCACTGTTTAACTGGGAAAAACACAATTAGAGTATTGTGACTGCAAGTTGGTAAAAATGCATGCAAAGCTCGGTGACTAGTGGGAAAGAATAAAAGTGAGTTGAGGAAGAGAAGAAGGATGATGAAGAAGAGAAGAAGGATATCGAACAAGGAGAAAAGGGTTCAAGTTCATCTTATTTCAATTTTTGGGAAGCTATTTTACCATGTGGGTGAAGTAAATCCTTTCAAGTTGTTTGCATAAATACTGTATAAGGTTTGAAATAGTAGGGTTTGAAAACTGTGGTAGTAATGAATTTAATGCGTGGAATTACATTCAAAAACCCTACGCAAAATAGATAGCAGTTTATACACAACTGAGTTTAAAACTAGATGATATATATACATGGGTCACACACATAACAGAGGTATGAATTAAATGATTCTTAAAAATGGTTAAAATTTGAGAATATCATTATACTATTTGATTCAATTTTATAAATACATAATAAATATTTTGTGCACTGTTGATTTGATTATGGATTATGTAAATTTGATATACATAATAAGTAGCATACTGGTTATACACAAGGTTTGGGTACTTTGTAAATAGACGCAGGGTACACATATACATTTATGTATGAACTATGCAGACATGGCATATATAAATAAATATATGTATGGAGCAATATATAATTATGTGGTTCGAATTATGGAATAGGTTGAAGCCAAAAGGTTGTAAGTTTTTGAGTGAATATTGAAATTTGACATTAATTTGGACTGTGGATAAGTAACATAATATAACCTCAGTCATACTTAAGTCAATTTTCATTTGGGATGCCAATAACAGTGAGACATATACACATATGTATATATATCATGACTATGTCTGAGTTAAATAAATTTTGAACTGTGTATTATTATATATACATTTGATGTATATGCGTCTTGCTTTTAGAAATATTATGAGTTATGAAAACTATGCGTATATTTATACGAATACAAGGACTATGTTTAAAAGAAACAAGAGCAAGTAGAGACAGGGATGGCACTTGAATATGAAGTTTACATCTAAACCATTAACCGTAAATTCTTATTCAAACTAGTTTGATATGGGTACAATTGGGTTAAATTAAACACAAGAAATTCTAGAGTTTGTGAGATTATAGTTATGTGGATTTATGTCTGTAGAGTTATAATAGAAAACATTGAAAATGTTTACTTAAAGGGTTGTTTGAAAACAAATGTGTACCTGAGAATATAAATTTGAGATGTATGGTTTTTGGGGTTTTCAAATAAAAATAGAGTATAAGATGTGGGGCAATGTGGAGTTATTAATGTACCACATCTAAGTTAGATTTTTATTACGAATTAAATTGGGGCGAAAAGAATTTAAGAGTCTCTTTTTAATTTTATATGCTCGTTCATAAATAGGTTATTGAATACAATAACCTAAGGATAAAAGAAATTGCTATATATATATATATATATATATATATATATATATAGGCTATAAATACATATTTGATAAATACCTTTGTTATATTATGGATTTAAATAATGAAGTCAAAAACACAACAAATTAAGATGCTTTAATTTATGCGATAAAACCTCTCAATAGGCATAATGAAAAGAAAGATTACTATGATTTCTTATTGCTGCTGTTATAATAAAGTATTATGTGCCTTTTGTGTTGAGATGAGTGATTTCATTCATTTACTTGTGGAAAGTAGATTATTTTAAAAATTTGTATTCTACCTGTTTGGTAAATAAACTTATTTGTCATATTTATGGTTTATGTGATGAATAATAAGAGTAGGGTTCATTCATATGTTTGATGGATTAAATATATGTTATAACTATTTCAATAATTAGCATGTGTTTGTACTTGATAATAGTAATAATTACATGAACTTTTTTGTTAAATAATTGTGAATTGAATCTCGCATTGTTGGTACTAACTAAGTAGTGAGACGGACATCACTAGCTTACTTAGCACCACCAATGCTAGATGAAGGTAAACTGATAAAGTGGTGTACATGAATTTGACTAATCGTAAAGATCAAAAGATATTTGAAAACTTTGGCCAAAGTACTACTTAGATAGACATTGTCATTTCATATGTATGATTTACATGTTTGTGCGATATCATGTTTAGAACATATTTCTTTATGGTACACATCATGTAGTATAAATCTTATAGCACACGAATACTAGCATGTCTCTCTGGATTCCTTCATCATCATCATCTACCCATTCATGAAGGGAAGGCCATTCCTTATTTGTGAGATTGTGTGGCGGATCGATGATTCGTGGTTGGTGTGGAAAAGTGCTTGGATGATGCTCTCCTTCCCCACTTCAGTACTTAGTTTGATACTACACTTGAGATTATTAGGGATACAAGAGTTAGAGTGACTCAAGCTCCATAGAACATTGTATCTATCATTATGTTTATATGTTGAGTCATTTCTCCTATTAGACTGTAATTGTATTATTTTTATACATTAACAATAATGTCTGTATTGTTGTACTAGCCATGGCTAAGTTTCAATGTGATTACTTTCCTTATACTTTGATGTTAATTTACATAAGTTGTTAGTGATAAGTAATTGTTAATGCTACATGTTTACTTGTGTTTAATATACTTGATTAGTATGTTAAAGTCATCAATTATATTCTTGTGGTGTAATCTAATGAAATCATAAGTGTTGTGTGTGTGTGTGTGTGTGTATTGTCAGGATCCTACTCCTTAAGAGCACAATTGATTACCTTTGTATAAGAAACTAAACACGGAATTGAACCAGAAGTAATATGTAACTAGAATTCAGAAACATCACAAAATATGAGAGACAATACAATCTTGTATTAACACTATTCCAGAAGGAAATACAATGAAGAAATCAGACTCTTCCCACACCTCTTGGGCGTACAGTAATTCTCTCTCAAGATCTCTCTCTCTCTCAATCAATTACAACCACAACTCAAACACAGAGTTGTTCCCTCCACCAGTAAGTGACAATCAACTCAATTGTTGTTGCCTACTTCTAGTCCACCAAGTACTCCAAGTACTCCAAGTAGATCTCCTTGATCTTGCACACCTGTAGATCTAACTGATCTTACTTACCATGTAGATCTCCCTGATCTTGCTACCTGCAGATCAACTGATCTTACACTCGGAAGGATCTCTTCCTTGTCCTTAGTCCTTGATCCTTACAATACAGCCCCATGGGTCTCTTAAATAGATCCCATACAAACAATAATTAGACTTCCCAATTACAATAATTAGAAACACAGACTCAAGACTAAAATTAGTCTTTACATGCAAACTGACTGTCCGTCTAAAATTAGACAAATCTAATTTTGGAACACACAGGTTACCGACGTCAGTTTTTGTCTGATCGATGCCAGCCGACCCATAACTGATGTCAGTTATTGTGTAATTGAATATGACCAATGTCAGTTGATCAGACCGATGTCAGTTACTTTAACACTCAACAACCTCCACCATTTGCATCAGTGAAGCTTTTAGCTCTACAACTTAACAATCTCCCACTTGGAGATAAACAGCTACACCTGTACCTGTACCTATACATCATCTAATTTTGTTTCCTGGCTTGTATCCCTCTTCAAGTTCAATCTTGAAGACCAACAGAAGTTGAATGAAGATTCAACCTCTCCTTTATTTCCAACTTTGTTAAAATATTTGCAGGGTTCTTATCCTTGCTAGCCATCGTGACTGCAACAACCTTCTACAACTCTGAAATCTAGCTAACCGCTGTTCCACCAACAGTGAACACATATCCTGTGGTGCTTCTCCTGTCATCCAAGTAACCTGCCATATCTGAATCTACATACCCATGTAGAGAAGTGCTTGACCCTGCATAGCATGAATACCTGCTGCTAGTCCCTCTCAGATACCTGAGAATCCACTGAACTGCTTTTCAGTGCTCCTTTCCTGGATTGGACATAAACTTGCTGACAACTCCCACTGCTTGGGCAATATCAGGTCTAGTACTCATGTACTCAACCTCATCATGTGATTTAGGACACTATTCTGTGAACTGTCCAACCATAGGTGTGCTAACCGATTCTGCATCCTACATATTGAACCTCTCCACTACCTTATTCACATAATCCTCTGGAGACAAAATCAACCTGTGACTTTTCCTGTCTCTAGAAATACTCATGCCAAGGATTTTCTTTACTGCACCTAAATCCTTCATGGCAAATATGTGAGCTAATTTTACCTTTAGCTCAGCAATTCCCTGCATGTGTGACCCTGCAACAAGCATATACACTACATACAGTAATAGGATAATGTAGCTAATATTATCCAACCTGGTAAAATAAACACAATGGTCACATTGACATTGACTAAAGTCATGCTTTGTCATACACCTATCAAACCTTAAACACCATTGTCTTGCAGCTTGCTCAAGACCATATAACCTGGCCTTCTATCTCACTTGTCCATTCTCTCCTTTATTTAACCTGTAAATCCATTCATCTTTCAGTGCTCTCATCCCGACTGGCAACTCTACCAAATCCCATGTTTGGTTCTCTTTCAAGGAATCAATTTCCTCATTCATGCCATGCTCCCACTGTTTCCTGAATTCTACTTGCATTGCCTCTTCAAAAATTCTTGGTTTTCCACCATCAGTGAGCAACAAGTAGTATAAAGAAGGGGAATAACGAATTTGAGGCTTACCCTTTCAGACCTCCTCATGGGTGTTTGAGACTCCTTGACAGCTTGTTGTTCACCCAAATTTCATTCTAACAGTGACTGATCCCGATCACCTCTTAGTCTGCATCCGACTGATGTCGGTTCCATGCGACTGACCTGACTGACATCGGTTCTTACTTGACCGACGTCAGTTTTCACCTACCTAACATCACAGACTTTGGTCTCCACCAGACCGATGTCGGTTCCTACCTGTTCGATGTCGGTTCTCACCTAACCGACGTCGGTAACTGTGTTTTCTTGTGAGTGATGATTTTTACTCGCGAGCTCACCTTGGATCATAACCTTGTCCAAATTTTCCTGCTCAGAATTATTCAGCCCCTTGAGTTGATCTCTGTCCATCATCTTCTCCTTGAAAACTAAGGCTTTCCAGTTCTTAAATATGTTAAAAACATCAGATTTCCTCTTTATGCAATAAACCCAATCCTTTCTTGTAACATCATCAAAAACATAACACTGTGATCCTCCAATAGAAGCTCTTTGAGCTAGTCTCCACACACCTGTGTGAACAAGCTCTAATTTGTGCTTCTTCTTTGTTGACCCAATTGTGAGAAACTTCACTTTCACTTGTTTCCCAAACATACAATGCTCACAGAAATATTGATCTATGCTTTTCAAATATGAACTCTTATCTTTTGACTTAAGAACATCTATTCCTATCTCACTCATGTGACCAAGCCTACAGAGCCACATCTTTGCATCTACATCTGAAGTAGATAAAACAGAAGGAGAATCAGTAATACAAGTAGATAGATAAAGTGTACCTACTTTCTTACCACATGCTAATACAAGTGCACCTTTGGAAACTTTCCAAGATTTTGCTGTGAGAGTAACTGTGCAACCCTTATCACCCAACTTTCTTGCAAAAATTAAACTCCTCTTTAGGACTAGAATATGCATGACATCCTTCAACACCCATGTGTTGTCCGTCTACAATTTTAGTCGCACTTCCCCTTTGCCAACAATTTGACAAGGCTCACCAACCCCTAAATAAATCTTACCAAAGTCTCCATGGACATAATCATGAAAAAATTCTCTATTTGGGGTTGCATGGAAATAGGCAACAGAATCTAAAACCCAAGATTCTACTTTATTCAAGGAACATATAAGAGCATCCCGTGCAAAAATACCTGCATCATTTGCTTCTTTATTTCCTTCATGCTGATTTTCTACCAACCAACAATCTTTCTTTACATGCCCTTTATTTCCATAATTTCATAATTGATAATTCTTGCCATTGAATTTCTCCATTCTTAGTGTACTTTTTCTGCCATTGCTTTACTCCCACTCAATCAAAAACCCTTGAGAGTGACTTGTAATCAACAAACACTAACTTGCTCTGAACCTGGCTTTGATACCAACTGTCAGGATCCTACTCCTTAAGAGCACAATTGATTACCTTTGTATAAGCAACTAAACACGAAATTAAACTAGAAGTAGTATGTAACTAGAATTCAGAAACAACACAGAATATGAGAGATAATACAATCTTGTATTAACACTCTTTCAGAAGGAAATACAATGAAAAAATCACACTCTTTCCACACCTCTTGGGTGTATAGTAATTCTCCCTCAAGATCTCTCTCTCTCAATCAATTAAAACCACAACTCAAACACAGAGTTGTTCCCTTCACCAGTAAGTGACAATCAACTCAACCGTTGTTGCCTACTTCCAGTCCACCAAGTACTCCAAGTACTCCAAGTAGATCTCCTTGATCTTACACACCTGCAGATCTAACTGATCTTACTTACCATGTAGATCTCCCTGTAGATCAACTGATCTTACACTCGAAAGGGTCTCTTCCTTGTCCTTAGTACTTGATCCTTACAATACAGCCCCATGGGTCTCTTAAATAGATCTCATACAAACAATAATTAGACATTCCAATTACAATAATTAGAAACGCAGACTCAAGACTAAAATTAGTCTTTACATGCAAACTGACTGTCCGTCTAAAATTAGACAAATCTAATTTTGGAAACACACAGATTGCTGACGTCGATTTCCGTCTGACCGATGCCGGTCGACTCATAACCGATGTCAGTTACTGTGTAATTGAATATGACTGATGTCGGTTGATCAGACCGACATTGGTTACTTTAACACTCAGCAACCTCCACCATTTGCATCAGTGAAGCTTTTAGCTCCACAACTTAACATATATATATATATATATATATATATATATATAAATTTTTTTTACTGCATTATTCTGGGAAATCCCTGTGGGTACATTACATAGATAGGGTTGGAATGTGGTCACGATATTTCTGTGCACTTATGCATGCTGGGCAAGAAATAAATGCAGCCATAGTGTCTTACCATTCCCAATTGAAATGCCATTTCCTAAGCACAATATGGACTTTTGCATATCACAGGGTGGATTAATTGGTTCACCAATTAACAATAGCTATTTACATATATTATTGGTGGCTACAAGTATGCAAGGACACTGACTTATATAAAAAATTCAAAGTAGAGAGACTTGAAAATATTTCATGAGTACGGTCTTTGTAGATCCCACATTGGCATGTTACCTTCCACAATAATGACTCCCATACAACATGGGTGCAAAGTATAAAAGACAAAACCTTGCATTATCATGTCTTTCTTGTAAGGCCATCCATGTCAATGTGCAATTGCTCATTTTCACTCCAAGGTTACACTTGCAAGCATGTGATCAAGGTGGACTTGATGATAAAAATGACAATTCAGGTAGTTGTAGAGGATGCAGGGCATGGTGTTAATGAGAGCATCAACAACATTGATGTCGAGTACAATGTAAGTTTTCTTCCCCCATCTAATTTATGCATTGACAAGTTCAAGATGATTGTTATTTGTATAATACATTTTCATTACCCAGGTCATAGACAACAGAGTTTGAATTTAAAAGAGGGAGAATAAGGCATAGATGTCAGAGGTTTGAACATCAAAATTCATAATGTATCAGCTATGGATATGCAAGGATCAAATCATACAGTAGAAGGTGTCGTAAAAAATCTGGTGGATGACACTGAAAACTAGTTGAGTGAGGTTGATAATGTAAGACTTGTAACTACTTGTAGTCATTTGTTTTTTGTACCTTTAAGCATTTATAACTAGATTATTTTCATTTTATGAATATATCCTATCCACTGATGGAGTTGATGATGTTGACTCCCTAATATGTGGAGCATGAGAGATATTTGAGAACTATTGTGCAATAGATAGAAGTGTAAAAACTATGTCATTCTTCAAAAACTATATAATAGATGTTTACAAAAAAGTGTAGAGTAGGACGATATCAAATGCACAACCACTGATGGCTCATCCATTCCAACAAGTGTAGGATGGGCATGGAACTTTCACCTGTAGATAGAAAGACTTCATAGAAAATATGAATGGATAAAGACATTAGAACATGTCATGAGAGAAAACACTTTTTCCAAACCCCCCTCATAATAATCTCAAATAACAAGTCTGACATGATGATCTTAACAAGGCAATGAAGCGAGATATGGGTAGACATAATAGAGAAAATGCATCTTGATTGCATCGATTTGTAGGTTTCAATAATAACACAATTATGATAAATGCATGTACATTCGATGACATTATATTATTGTCATATCCTACGATGTAATTATATTTGTTTGATGCGTCATCAGTTGTATTTGAAACCACTTATCAAATTAATATTTTATTACCTTCACTCAAGGAAAACTAAATAACATATTTTCAAGGTGAATAGTTCACTTAGACTACACACATGTGATAACTTATTACATAAATGTACTGTCTCTCAAAGGATTTTGTCAAAGAGATTCAAAGATAACAATAGTTCATCAAATTATTCACTTCTTGATGACAATATGAACATTCAAAAGCATAATTATTTTGAAACAAACAAAACATCATTTTATGAAACAAACAAAAGCATCATAAACCATGAGATGGAACATAACATATTTAAAATATCATATCAATTTCATCTTGTTGTAATTTATGTCATATCAATTTCATCGTACATGAATTTATCTTTCCAGTATTTCATATATTTAAGTCTAAATGTAAAATTTCCTGTGAAATTTCATTAATAGCTTGTGTTTCAAAATTTATGGAATTGATTGATATTTCTCTATAATAAACTACTTTCTCCCAATAGATTGATGTTCTTCTCAATTGGTTCATTAACTCAATTTTTAAAATAAAAATAAAAATCTTATATCTTAATTATGCTTTGATGGAAAATTTTGTGCATGCA
Source organism: Torreya grandis (assembly GCA_037957365.1). Taxonomy (NCBI): domain Eukaryota; kingdom Viridiplantae; phylum Streptophyta; class Pinopsida; order Cupressales; family Taxaceae; genus Torreya; species Torreya grandis. The sequence continues at coordinate 2,805,424 of JARHVA010000638.1, read as the reverse complement.
CTACAATCATTTCATTCCATAAAATCACATCTCTAAGGAATTTTGTCAAATAGTTCACATGCTTTGTGTATGCTTCCACATTTTGCATATATTTCTAGTTGGGTGCTAGAAAATACAATATTTGAAAAAAAAACTTTAGATTATGCTTTCATTGAAATTTGTGTTATGTTCAAAACCTCCCACTTTGGCACAAACTTTATAACAAACCTATTTTGTGCATATGCTAAAATCAATGCATCCCAGGAGACCACATTGGTTTGAGGCATTTTGTTAAGCATTTTTTGTGCCTTGCATATGCTTCCACATTATTCATACATGTCTACTAGGGAACTTAAAATTAAAACATATAGAAAAAATCAATTCTCAATTATGCTTTAATGTATGCCCATGCCCTATTTCAAAGCTCCATTTTTGGAACATGTTGGGAGAAATCTGGAAAAGGATGTATAGTCCAGTTTTTCATATGTTAATCACATTTGTTTAAAATATTCCATGTCCTTTTTCAACAAACCCATTTTTAAATCTTGTGAAAACATTATAGTCCATGAAAACATATATCTTTTAGACATTTAGTTAAACAATTAATCTGCCTTGTGTATGCTTCCACAATTGGAATAGATATCTAGCAAGGCACTTTTATTTACAACATTTTATGAAACTACACATTCATTTATGATTTTGTGGATGCTAATGCCATGTTCCAGATCTCTCATTCTGATATAAGTCATGAGGATGTTACCATAAAGGTTTTAGAGTATGCATTACACCAGTCAATTGCATTTTGATGCAAAATGGTGATCTTCACTCCAATCTTCTCTGAAAAGTCTGCAACTTTTGTAGGACTATCACCTTGAATATTGAATGAGACACTTTTGACAAAAAAATACTCTCTCTTGTATTAAACAACAAAAAAGTCCTATAAAATACTTAAGATTAAGGATACAACACATAAGTGTCTTTACCTCAATCCAATATAGTAATTGGAAACATTAAGTGATCAAGAACTCAATTTAATCCCGACTCTAGTTTAGTACTGTATATAAGCCTTTTTGGGTCTTAAGAAAGATATTATAGTTTTGGGACACATTCTTTTAGTTCCTAGAATGTATTATTGAATTTTAAAGACCGTTATAAAGGTAATAAACCAATCCCTCTTTATTGGTTTCTTAAAGAGAAAAGTTCAATAACAACCCTTTCTAGACCTAATATACTAAGTCTATCAAAAAATTAGTCACATAATCGATGCAATCAGTTCAATTTTAGAATGTATAAAACATTGGATCACGTGTAAAATGTTTTCTAAACCATATATACCAATTTTTAGATAATTTGGATCAGTGAACCACTGTAGACCACTTTTTAATTTCTCTAAACCTAAGACTGTGACATACAGTTTCCCTTATACATAGTCAAATGTAGATGGAATTATAGGATATTATAAAGAATTCAATCATTTTTAATTCATTAAAATGTCATTACTATGATCTCTTCAATTTTTGAACAATAATAAATAGTTATTTTAGGTTTTAAGATTCTTTTTGTGATTGTAACCTTGTCTTACGATTTACACAGTTCTACAGGAAGCTGAGAGCTTACTAGTGAATGTTCATAGAAATTAATAGTATATTTAACCTATTAATAGCTATAACAGGGACCTAAAAAACTTATCCTAATTTTTCAATCCCAAACTTGAACTCATATAATGACTTTTACGTGAAACAAGACCACTGTGTAGTATTGTAACTAGGGAAAACATGGGTTTTTGAAAGTTATGCGATAAAAGAAATAAAAAAGGTTATAGAATATTTGTATCAACACTTGATATTTATTGATTCATACATAAATAAAAGTAATACATTGATTTAATTTACTCTATACTCTTTATTTTCAAGAAAATTGACTTCAATAGTACACAAACCTTTATTCTGAACTACATACTCTTCATTACCCCTTACAATGATGATAATTTGATCCTTTATGCTTGTATAAAGTCTTGAACACCTATAATTTGATAGGTTTAATGCTGATCCTATTATTTAAACTTATTCCAAGCTTAGGATGTCCAAGTTTGGTTGACATTCTCCCTCAACTACTCAAACTCAAGATAGAAAAGGACTTGTTATGAATAACCTTTTTGTTACATTTAATTTTTATTGAATTTTTAGGATGTTTATGACCTTAAGAAGGTGTATAATACCTTTTGATATGTTTCACACACCTAAATGATTGATTTTATAATGCATTTTCATTTACTTGAAATCTATGTTTGATTGAAACAAAAACACCCATAACATTTAACTATGTTGATTACTATATGCAAAATAATTAACTAGACTTTACAATTTTTTTGAAAATTATCATTAAACATTTTTTAATTATGTTTCAGGTGTCATCCATATTAAATGTTTATCACAATAATTAAAGACAAATATGGGGAGAGTTGTGGAAATAAGAGAATAATTCTACAAAAACATTTGGAAAAAAATGTCTATCTTAGAAGAGCTAAGTTTGGCACATGATAACATGAGCCAAAACTCGTGTGTGGTGGCCACCATGATAAATTAGAGGGGACTGGGATACACTAAAAATTTCAACTAGCCTAATGGTTTGTGATGGTGTAATGTTCTTCTGCATTACAACATGGAATATCTTGGGTACCACATTTCATTTACGAGTTATGAGTTCTTGACATTGATAGAGAGACACGATAATGATTTATTCATATAGAGGTCATATGAATGGCCAAAGTAGGATGTGGTTTTAACAATCTTTGGAATACTCTTGGTGCCATCCAATCATACTTAAGGCCCTTCTTGAAAAAGTTCTTACTGATGAAGGTGTAAAATGATCTAGATATATATGTACACCTAGCTCAAGTATAAAATGTGTTTATTGCAGTGAAGCTCCCATTTAGATTGCATATATAACTGTAAAATATTCAAAATAACCATTATGATACATTGATATTTTTTCCAACCTAACCATTCATAATGTTGTGAAAGAGGCAAACAATCTCCCATGCCACCGATTTTTCTTTCTTCTGACTAGGCCAAAAGATATCGAGAATGGAACCTATGTACTTATTTACATCCATGTAAGATGATGAAAATGATGGTGAATACAATCCATCAGATGACAACGTCACTTCATAAATTGAATAATCAATGAACATGGCATGGGAGGCTCTTTTTTGCATCTTGGTTTACCATTTCCTTTGTTTTTAGTTCAATGAACTTATGTTTTGTACTTGTAGATGTACAACATATTGATAATTTATAGTATTGTTAACAATTATGTAAATTTTGGTTTGTCTCTTATATAAGTTCATATGGGTATGTTATGTGAATGAATGCTTATGTAATCATGAAATCATCATTTATTCTTTAATGGTTTAGATGCATGCTATAAAACTGGAAATGAAATTATGTGTCTTTAATAGCCCAAGAAGGATTGTTGATTATATCTCATGATTTGATTGAATTATAAGGTATATTTGTTGATTTTATCTCAAGATCCTACATTAAAATATATTCAAGATCAATGTAAGAGTGTAGTTGTACATGTGAAAATTTCTAATGTTGATATCTTATGGGTGAAGTATATGAAATGGTTTTGGGCAAAGAATAAAGCTAGTAAACAAGGATACACCTCTTTCAAGCCAAGTATACAGATTGATGACGATATCACATTTTTTTCACTATCCCATAATACTCTTAGTTATATTCATGAAATATTTTTCACTTGATTAGGATTATCCATTACCCTCTATACATTCTGCCTTTATTTTGTTTATGATCAACTTGAAAGAATATAAACCATTCCTAGATCCGTTAATGAGTGTAACAAATGAATATCTATTATATTGGTCTTGAAAGACCAATGAAATTTAATCTCTATCTCTGAATCTTATTGATTCAAAACCTATGATTTTATAATTCAAAATCTTACTAGATCCCTTCTATAGTTCTATTCTCTATTAAGCTTATACTATGTTAGCAACTTGAAATAGGTCTATTATTTCTGAAAAGGACCATTACCCTTCAAAAAACTGACTGAGATTACTGAAGATACCAATATCTTGGTTTTGTCTAACTTGAATATCATTCATCTCAATTTAATATTCACTAAAGATCCTCTATAAATTGGCACCAAGAAGAATTTACTCCATTTAATCTTTAAGTTTTTCCTAGATGTCTATAACCTTGAACAATCTATAATTTTAAATTTATTTTTACTTCACAAGGATTTTCAAGATGATGGAAATGAACTTATTGAGGCTTTACAAAGGTTCAAAACCCCTATTATGTCTCCAAGTGACTAAGAACTTTACTTAGTCCTGAAAACTGTTATAGGATTGTGTGAAGATCTTTTAGATATCAATAAAGATGTTATTGCTCTGATTCCTTATTAATAGCCTTAGAATGGATTCATGGATTATCTTATTCCATTATATTATCTCTCTTAGGTGCTTCAAAAATCTTTGAGAGACTTATGTACCAAGCTTATACAAGTTTAAAAACTTTAATTAGATCACCAAACTTTACTTTGTTCTAGCTCTACTACAATGCTCTCTCTAGGCTTGGCTTAATCTTTAGAAAGATGCTATTATTCTTTAAATGTCCCTCAATATATTATTAAATTAAATCATAATATATTATATATCAATTAAAATGATGAGAAACCAATGATTTTATTGGTCTCCCAAAAAAGTAGTTTTAATAACAACTTTTACTCTTTATGCTTATACAAGCCTAATTCTACCTACTAAAGGAACAAAACTTAAATGAAGTTATTAAACCAATTTAAAATCCTTTCTTAGATTATATTTAATATGTTGAATTTGATTTATATCCTTATATAGGATTCTAGTCTTAAACAACACAAAATACTCACTAAAAGCTCTTTTGACTCTCTTCAATGACTCCCTATAGGCAAACCTATACATAGTCTTCAATAAATGACTTCCCTGAGATCCTTTCAACATATAATCACTTGTAATAGATTTTATACTTCCTCTAGCAATTATTCCCAAAATTTCATCACATTTTAGTGGATAATTTTAAAGGTATAGGACTTTTTCTGTAAGAACCCTCATCTAGGGTTTAACTTATTTTACAGAGGTTGATAGCTTCTTATGAATGGCTTATAGAACTCAAATTTTTTTTCAACTAAATACTACTTGTAATAGTAGTTTGACTACTCCTCTAATGTCTAAAATCTCAATTTTGTGATCATGCACCTATTGACATGTATTTCTAAGCCATTGTCTATGACTGTATCAGATTAAAATGAAGAATTCAAGAGAGATGAGAACTCAAACATCAAAAATAAAATATTATCATCATCAAAACATTGGATCCTTATTCTTGAATATACAAAACATTGAGAATAACTAATAGAATCCAAAATCCTCTATGTTTTTACAAGAGAGTATACAAAACATACCTCTATAATTTTGATGGCAGACTTACATTAACCTACAACTCAAATTTGAGACTATAGGTAACTTAATTGAAAGTTAAAACAATATAATATCATACCTCAAATATATTATCATAGGATAATCAAGATCTATTGGAACAAATAAATCTCCTTTATTCATTCAAAATTATATATATAATATTGTTTATAGGTCTAGGAGACCTACAAAAGGTCTCATCATACTCACTCACCTCCCACACTTTTAGTTTTATAGCTTGTTGAGCTCCTAGTCTGATGGTGCGAGTTCTATCTCATGAAATAATTCTATATTTGGATTTCAAGCCCATTATCCTCTCCTATTAACTTATCAAGGAGGTCTATCCTCAACAATTCATCTTTACTACTTAGTTACTAGGCTCTATCCTTACTCTCATATTGGATTTCCTTTTGATTAATTCAAAACACTTTACATTAAATGGGGAGGATAAACATCTACTCCAAAGGACAAAATCCTATTTACTTGATTACATTCAAATTTCAAACATTGCTTTTTTGGAGGGAAAACTCATACAAACAAATATGAACTATTAACAAGAGATAAAGAAGCTTGAGAGGGCTTCCTTATTGTCAAACACACCATTTAAAACCCCAAAATGGCTTATGTACATTCTGAAGGTGATGCTCCTACATCACAGATGTTGTCAAGCAACATATAAATATGGTGTTCGGTATAACAATGATTTTTCAAGCAAGCTATATAAGTGATTTTGGGTAGTGTATAGGATTGGTTTTGGATTGAATGCAAAACTAGATTTGAGAAGAGTATATAGCTAGTTTTTGGATAATTACTTGAATAATTTAAGTTGAGTCTCTAGGCCAATTTAAAGATTTATTTTTTTACAGTCAATGTTCATCCCGATTCCTCACTAAGCAAACTAGTTGATTACTCGTGGATATTTATAGTTGAAAATTTTGATTTGGTTATTTTTAACTAATCTTTGAGATATATGCTATTATGGGATAATAGGATATTTCTTAGGTTACATGATTAAATTTCTATGAGTTAGCTATAGTATATATGTTTACATTACGAACATGTTGATTTGTTATTTGAACTATATTTTATGATGAATGTATATCATGATGTTATGATCAAACTACCTATTTGTTATGAGGTTGATGCAAGAGAACTCATCCCTTAGAGTGTGATGGAGGGAGAACATCATCAGAGAGAGTGACATAGAAGGAGATGTCAGCAGATGACATAAAAACTAGCTAAAACCCTGCACACACTACATTAGCTAGCACATGTTAGATGCATAATGGAATGGTTAGACTAGCATGATTAATACTACTTGTATTTATAATTATTTTCTCATGGTTAGTTTAGTTTAATGGATATATTGAACTAACATCGTGTGTTTACATTCTTGTCGTATCCTTAACCATTAATGTTGTATGATTTCTATAATTAGAGCAAAATTGGATTTGTAGACTAATGAATTTACCATTAAGTCATTATTGCATTTGGAAATGCTAATTTAATTAGTAAATATGACGATTATTATAATTAGTGTTAAAATAAATGTAATTTAAGAGTTTCCAATTAAGTCAAAAAAATGGGAAAAAAGAAAATAAAATAAAAAAATAATAATAATTGAGAGAAATAGAAGGTTTAAAATTAGGAAAAGCAGAAAAATATTATATTAAGAAAATAATTAAAAAAATAATGAAACCAAAACTCATTAAAAAGAAGGGCACTGGTTTTGAAGAGGGATATATTTCATGCAAAAGAGGAGGAGGGCAACACCAAGAAGGTAAGAGGAAGAGAAGAGAGGAGAGAAGCAGAGTGAATAGAACAATGAAAGTCGTGGATCTTATGACGACATCCAAATGCTATAAATAGGTAAGTGATGTTTTTAAATTTTAAGAAATATACATAAAATTTGGTAATTTAAATTCATGAAAATATGTAAATCACTATAGCAATGTATAAATCATTATTAAAAAACTAGATAAACACATATAGTGATATACTATAGCCATATATTGTAATATGATTTTAGCAAATAGGTTAAATATCCATGATGACCTGTAGTTTATATAAACAAAATATAAATAGTCATTACATCTCAATATAGTGCCTACATACAAATGACATGTTGTTTGTGTATCCATATTAAAATATATAGTGCTAGATTTGAAAGTGTGTGAGCAATGTATTAAATTGTAAAATTATACAACTTAAATTTGTGGCTATTTTGCACCATTGATGTCAAAAATATTCTAAAAACAAAGTCAAAGATAAAAACCCAAGTAAAAGGTACTCGACTACATACCAGATTGAACTTGATAAAATTTGGAAAGAGTTTATCAGGGGTTTAAGAGTTGCAGGCTATTAAAAATTTCATGCACAGAAAATAAGAACAATAAAAGATAGAATTGTATCAGGATTACTACCTAAGATCAATCATTTTTTTGTCAATTAACTAGGCTATCCTTCTTCTATCCTTTAATCCATTGAAACCCTTAGAAGCACCGATGAAATTACCAAGATGAGCAAAGAGAGTCTTCCATCGTGTACATGGCCATCTCTGCTTAATCAGAGTCAACACACATATAACTGCGATAACACCTTGTGAATATAGGCTTCATTTGAGTAGGAAATCATCCTTCTTCACATACATTCGACTTGTATCTACACCGTATAATTATTTCTCTAATTTATGTTCATACTTTTAATACTTAAGCAAATTAGTATTTAAATAGTTCCTGCTTTGTCTACCATTTATATTAGCCTATAATGAACATTACATTCTTTTGATAAGAGCTATATTTATGTATAATAGCTATATAATAAACTCCTATATCTTAATAGTTGCAAGATTAAAACATATCACTATAGGATATATTAGAATGTTGATATAATACGTTATTAAATATTGTACCGGATATAATGAATCAGATTTTGAATCCGATATGCTAAAAATGGATATTGAATTAGATATTAATAAAATCTAATATATATATCATATTTATATGAATCGAACATTGATATCACTATCGGATAATGGGCTTTATATTCATTCATGAATTATTGACTATGTAAGAGTTATAACTTGTGTAAAGTCATTCATCTTAGTTAGTATGAATAATAACTAATGTGGAGATTAACAGGGTTTATGAGAAATTATAAGTGAATATATATATATATATATATATATATATATATATATATATAACAATGATGTTTATAAATAGTAAACTAAGAAAAAAGTGTTTTGACTAAGAGAGTAAACTGAAAAATCATATCAAGTGCATTTATATATTTAGTTATGGATTTTTAGACACTATTGGAAATTATACTCCAAATTAACTACATATGTGTATGAGGTCATTTGGAAAAAAGAATATATTAAATACTATAATAGTTGTATCCTCTCAACTTGATATGTAAATTATAAAATTCTTCACTCATAAGTATACTTATTTGACTAGATAACATAACTCTCAATATATATATATTACTAAAAATTGGTCTAGTGGTAAGTGGGTTGGTATACGCCTATCTTGTTACATTAATGGTTACTATATGTTTGAACTATTTGTATTGTTAATGTTGAGTATACTGTAACATAGCCCACTTAAATCTATTGAGAACTTGTGTACTACATGTACCATGGGTACACTAATATGTATGAGAGTGTATACATATGTAATTTATGTATATAAATACTGCATACCTTTAACATAGTTTTTGACTAATATATTGTCATAACTTTGGTGATTCATATAATTGTGTACTTGATGAAAATTTTGTGTACCATATAAGGGAAATTTTGATATTATCTAATACTTACATGTGAACCTTGATACAAAAGACTATGTAGTGTTGAGAACTTGTGTATGAAGTTATATACACTTTGATATTATCAGGATGAAAATCTATTTAGGTATGGATAAAAACTATGGAGTAATATATTATTGAATCCCTTATAAAGATCATTAGTATATTTTGTGAATAGGAATGTATAATAATTGTTAAAATCATATGGAGTTCTTGATTTAGAAATATAGTTGTCCATTGATATAGTATTTATATATCATTCATGTGTATATATACGATACACATTGTTTTGTATGATTATTCGTATATAGAAAACTTATTTATTCATGGACTTAAGTAATCATATGAAAATATTATGTGTGTGTGTGTGTGTGTGTGTGTGTGTTAGGTCATATACCTAAAATTACAGTTAAATGGATGGTTAAAATGAGTCCTAAGGTGTTAGTGAGACGAAAACTATAACCATATGAAAAACAGTCTCCTAGAAGAGTAATAAATTGTTGAACTATGTTCATACGAGGTATAACTTGGTTGTGACTTATTTGACTCTCTGGAAAAGCTATGACTGACTGTTAGTTTATATATTTACAGCATTAAATACTGTGTGTTGTACATATTATGAGAGTGTTAATATGTACAAACGTTTAGACATATATAATATATAATAATGCATTATTATGTGTGACCATAAGTTATAATAGTATGCAATTTAAACATATGATATACCCAAGTAGTATAAACCCGTACTTGTTGGATTATTATTCATGATTGTAAGACTGGTTATTCATAATTGTGTATTTATGTTTATAAACATTGAACTATGATATTATGGGATGTCATAGAGTACTATGATATAAATGTATGTTATACTCGAGTGGTACAAACTATAATTATTATGTCTAGATACGTTCATACATTTGATGGACTAAACGTATGTGTGTTGGTTATTTATATAAATAACATGTTTTATGATAGTTAGTAGGACCTTATTTATGTGTGCATACAACCATTGAGAGTATAACAGATGCTAAAATTGAATATTATATGTTTGTGAGAACTGAGACTTTCTTGTTATAACTAGTTATTTGAACATAAGTTTATGTTTCCATTGATTTATACCACTTTATTATGATTGATTGTGGTGCTTAGTAGTTGTGCCTAAGAATACCAAACTATGATAATATCGGTTATCATAAGGTGTAGTATATTTAAAAACTATTTATAGTAATTAGAATTTATAACTAGATGTATATTATACCTAGATGGTATAAAATGTAACCGTTATTTATATTATCAGATAGATAATAATGTGAGATTAATTTATACATTTTATAGAATAAATATATGTTTTTTGATTATTCATATGTTTATAGTGTTATGTGAAATAAATGCTAGTAGGTTATAATATGTATGAATCTATTAGTTATATTATGTTAACCAAATCTCACATTCTTAATACTGAGTAAGTAGTGAGACGGACTTCACTAGCTTACTGGTATTATAATGTCAAATGAAGGTAATTTGATCTAGTGGTGTGTATAAATTTTGACTGATCCACTGATCATTATTATTTTTAAAAATTTGTCTAAAATAATGTTTAGTGAGACATTACCATTTCATGAGTATGATTCACATGTTTGTGCAATATCTTGCAATAGAATGGGTTTCTATGATACATCACATGTTTAGTTTTAGAAATCATATAACACACAGGTACTATCTTGTCTCTCTGTATTCTCATACCATCACTATCTACTCATCCATGAAGGGAGGACCATTCCTTGATGGGATTAGTGCATGGGATCATTGGTTCGTGACTGATGTAGAAAAACACTCAGATGATGCTCTCCCTTCCCACAACAGTACTAGTATTGAGATGACACTTGAGATTGCCACATATACTAGAGTTTATGGAACTATGCTTCAAGGAGTTGTGCATATTATATATACACACTATATTGTATTGTATTTATTATTGAAACATTATCATGATGAACTGTAATTACCCATTCATTATACATTGACAACAATGGTTGTAGGCATGTATCAACCATGGTTGGTTAATTATAATTACTTTTTATATTTGTATTATGATGTGTTTATGATGACCAAATTGATCAATGATATATGATGTAGTATGCTTTATTTATAGTTATCATACTTAAAGTATTTTATATGATCATTGATTAGATTCTTGTGGTGTAATCTATTTATATTGTATGTGTTTTATTAAAAAAAAAATCATGTGTTTCTAGGTAGATCCCAATGGAAATGTTACATGTGATATAAGAGTTGTGGCTCGAACTCTAGGACTTAATGAGTCCATTGAAATTTTCATATCCTTCTATTTATCTGAAAGGAGGATAGTGAAATGTGTGTGGTATATTGAGTGTGTACCTTTAGGAGCACTTATACCCTCTTAGAGTTGTTAAATAGGTGGTTTATCAAGTGTCTCAATGGTGATGGTTGTAAATGATGTTTAGTATGAGAGTGCATAGCTTAGTTCTTGAGTTGTGAACAAGAGATTCCTTTAATATTTTTGATCATTTAAGTTGAAGACCTTGAGAATGATTACATTCTTACTTGATAACCAAGTCAACTTCACCATTGATGTTTTGTGTTGTGAGTGTATAAAAAGAATGGGATGCTTCTCACTTAAGTATATGTGCATTAGTTTTGTGTCTTATATACACTGATCCTAGGAGTGGGAAATTTTATATGACCATTTAGATTGACACCACCTAGTGTGGTGGGAGTTTCTTGTAGTAAAGTGTAGTCTTTTTTGTTGAGGACTCCAATGTGTTAGTAGTTTGCTCATGGATTAGCACCCCTATGTGGACTAGGGAAGAGGTGTCATCTCTCATAGCTATCATGGAGGTGTTATTATTACCTCACCCTTTTTTGACATCATTATAATGCACCGAGAGGATTCATATTTTCATGATGTTAATTTAGTGTTCCTTTAAAAAGAAATTTGTTTTTGAAATGTTGTTTTGACCATATTCCCTTGAGTTCATGAGATAGTGTCTTCTACTTCTTGTTGTGAGAGATGTCTTAGGATTGGACAAATAGATGCATTTATGTGGTTAATATCTTTCTTTTCGGTTGTGGAAATAGGCTATGATACTAGACTTACATGATTTGACAACTTGGGTTGTGGTGTTATCTTTATACCATGTGAGGGTATTTATGAGTTATGTTGTTGAGATGTTAGTTCTCTAATTTACACTTGTGAATTTTTAGAGTCATACTTTCCAATGCTACTTTATCTAATCTTATGAACTTTGACCACGTGGAGTGGCAAACCTTGAATTTATGTTGGTAATAGATTAAGAATTATAAGTTGATTATAATAACTATGTTATTATATACCCTTGATTATATTGATATTATTATTATCTTGTTAAAATCATGTTGTTTTGAAGAGTTATTTATGTGCCTTTCACCTTGAATGAGTATGAAATAGGATGTGCATAACATTTTAAAAGTCTATGGGTTGAGATAAACTTTTAACTTGTTATGTACTAGCCAAACAAACAAGGTGACTTTGACTCATTTTATTTATCAGGTTTTAATCATGGTGTGATCCTTGACATTTGTATGTTATGATAGTTTAACATAATTTCCTCTTAACTATGAATTTAAAAGAATAGGCTAAGATGTGAAATATGATACTAGTTATGTTTTGCTAGTGGAAACTTAATACAATTATGGAATGATTATATGATATTTCTTGTATGTATGTTGGTACATGTGGAATGAGAAAAAACACTCTCTAAGATAGAGAGATGTGCTGAGGAACCAGGAGGATTTTTGGAAATCTTCTTGGCCATTTATTTTTAGCTTTTATGATGATATAATATGATTTTGGTAAGTTAGAGAAAAATTCATTGAGATATGTGGGGCCCTTCGAGGTATTTGAAGTGGTCAGTCCTATAATATATAGGTTTATCTTGCTAATTTTGGACCCTAGGGTGGTCATGACAGAACCATTCAGAGTAAGTGACATTCACAAACCTTATTTGCATAATAGGAAGATGCCACAATGCAGTGTCTTATGGGACCAATACTATGAGAATAGTGCTACTTGGAAGAATTATGATGAGTTATACATATGATTTTCACATTTATTGCTTGATTAGATAATTTATACTATGTTAATGTTTTGCTAAACAATGTTTTTAATTTAGAACTTATATTTGAATAAGAGTCATCTAGGATGATGACTAGCTTTAGGAGGGAAGGATGTTATATACTAATTCCTTGCTAAGTAAACTATTTGATTATCTATAAATATTTATAGTTGACAAATTTGCTTTGGTTATTTTTAACTAAGCTTTGAGATATATACTGTTATGAGAAAGTAGAATATTGCTTATGTTACATGATTATATTGCTATGAGTTAGCTGTAGTATAAATGTTTACATTATGAACATGTTGATTTATCATTTAAGTTATATTTCATGATGAATGTATATCATGATGTTATGATCTAACTACCTACTTATTGTGAAGTTGATGCAGGAGAACTCATCCCTTAGAGTGTGATGGAGGGAGAGAATCATCAGAGAGTGTGATGCAGATGGAGATGTCAAAGGATGATAGAGAAACTAGCTAGAACCATGTAAACACCACATTAGCTAACACATGTTAGATGTATAATTGAATGGTTAGCCTAGTGTGCTTAATACTACTTGTATTTATAATTATTTGCTCATTGTCAGTTTAGTTTAATGGATATATCGAACTAACATTGTGTGTTTGCATTCTTGTCGTATTCTTAACCATTAATTTTTTATGATTTCTATAATTAGAGCAAAATTGGATTTGTAGACTAATGAATTTAACATTAAGTTGTTATTGCATTTGGAGATGTTAATTTAATGAGTAAATATACAAATGTTTACAATTAGAGTTAAAATAAATATAATTTAAGAATTTCTCATTAAGTGGAAAAAATGGGAAAAATAAAAATAAATAAAAAAACAATAATAATTGAGAGAAATAAAAGGTTGAAAATTAAGAAAAGCAAAAAAATAAAAATATTGATAAAATAATTAAAAAAACAAAGAAAGCAAAACTCATTAAAAAATAGGGTGCTAGTTTTAAAGAGGGATATATTTCATGCAAAAGGGGAAGGCAGAGACAACAGGAAGGTAAGAGGAAGAGAAGAGAAGAGAGAAGCAGAGAGAATAGAATAATGGAAGTCATGGATCTTTTGACGACGTCCGAATGCTATAAACAAGTAAGTGATGTTTTGAAATATAGGAAATATATGTAAAATTTGGTGATTTAAATTCAGAAGAATATGTAAATCACTATAACAATGTATAAAATGCTATCAAAAAACTAGATAAACACATGTAGTGATATACTATAGTCATATATTGTAATGAAATTTCAGCAAACAGGTTAAATATCCATAGCGACCTATAGTTTATATAAACAAAATATAAACAGTCATTACATCTCAATATAGCACCTATATACAAATGACCTCTTGTTTATGTATCCATATAAAAATATATAGTGCTAGAATGGAAAGTACGCAAGCAATGTAATAAACTGTAAAATTATACAACTCAAATTTGTGGCTATTTTACACCATTGATGTCAAAAATATTCAAAAAATGAAGTCAAAGATAACAGCCCAAACATAAATAGTTTAGTAGGAGTTTAAAAGTTGTAGGCTATTATGAATTTCATGTAGAGAAAATAGGAGTAATAAAAGATGGAACTGTATCAAGATTGCTACCTAAGATCAGTCATTTTACCATCAATGATCCGGGTTATCCTTCTTTTATCCCTCGATCCATTGAAACCCTTAGAGGTGCTAATGGAATGGCCAAGGTGAGCAAAAAGAGTATTCCATTGTGTACAAGGCCATCTCTACTTAATCAAAGTCAACACACATATAATTGCAATGATGCCCTTGAATATAGGCTTCGTTTGAACAAACAATAGTCCCTCTTCACATACCTTTGACTTGTATCCACACCGTATAATTATTTCTCTCATTTATGTTCATATTTTTTATACTTAATCAAATTAGCATTTAAATAATTCATTCTTTTTCTATCATTTGGATTAACCTATAATGAACATTTTTTTTTTGATAAGAGATATATTTCCGTATAATAGTTGTATAATAAACTCCTATATTTTAATAGTGCCAAGATTAAAACATAAAACTATAGGATATATTAGAACATTTATATAATACATTATTGGATATTGTACTAGATATAATGAATTAGATATGTTAAAAATGGATATTGAATCGGATATTAATAAAATCTAATATATATATATATATATATATATATATAATCTTTATATGAATCAATTATTGATAGCACTATTGGATAATGGGCTTTATATTCATTCATAAATTATTGACTACGTAAGAGTTATAACTTACGTAAAGTCATTCATCTTAGTAAATATAAGTAATAACTAACGTGGACATTAACATGGTTTATGAGAAATTATAAGTGAATTGATATATATTGAACAATAATGTTTATAAATAGTAAACTGAGAAAAAGGGTTTCAATTAAGGAGTAAACTGAAAAACCATAACAAGTGCATTTATATATTTAGTTATGGATTTTTAAATACTATGTGAAATTATACTCCAAATCAACAACATATATGTATGAGTTCATTTGGAAAAAGGACTATATTAAATACTATAGTAGTTCTATCCTCTCAACTTGATATGCAGATTATAAAACTCTTCACTCATAAGTATACTTGTTTGACTAAATAATGTAACTCTCTCTCTCTCTCTATATATATATATATATCTTAATATTACTAAAAGTTGGTCTAGTGGTTAGTGGGTTGATATACGCCAAGATTTTAACATTAATGGTTACTATATTTTTGGACTATATGTATTGTTAATGTTGAGTATACTGTACCATAACCCACTTACATTTATTGAGAACTTGTGTACTACATGTACCATGGATACACCAATATGTACGAGAGTGTATACATATGTAGTTTATATATATAAATACTTTGTGATGTGTACCTTTAGCATAATTGTTGACTAATATATTGTCACGACTTTGATGATTCATATACTTGTGTACTTGATGAAACTTTTGTGTATCATATAAGGGTAATTTGGATATTGTCGAATACTTATATGTGAATCTTGGTATGAAAGATTATCTAGACTTGAGAACTTGTGTACAAAGTTATATACACTTTGATCTTATCAAGATGAAAATCTATTTAGGTATGGATACAAAATATGAAAGAGTAATAGATTATTGAATCCCTTATCATATAAATATTGTCAATATATTTTGTGAACAGTATTATATAATGATTGTTAAAATCAAATGGAGTTATTGAATTAGAAATATAATTAACCATTGATATAGTATTTATATATCATTTATGTGCTTATATATATATATATATATATATATATATATATATATATATATATATATTGTGTTGTACGATTATTCATATATAGGAAACATATTTATACATGGACTTAAGCAACCATATGAAAATACTATTTATATAGCTGTATTGGGTTATATGCCTAAACTTATAGTTAAATGGATGGTTAAAATGAGTCATAAAGTGTCAATGAGATCAAAACTATAACCATATGAAAAACAATCTCTTAGAAGAGTAATAAATTGTTGAACTATATTCATACGAGGTATAACTTAGTTGTGAGTTATCTGACTCTTTGGAAAGGGTATGTTTGACTGTTAGTTTATATATTTTCAGTATTGAATACTATGTACAGTAAATATTATGAGAGTGTTAATATATATAAGTGTTTAGCCATATATAGAATATAAGAGTGCATCATGATGTGTGCCTATAAGTTATAGTAGTATGCAATTTAAACATAGGGTATACCTAGGTAGTATAAACTCATACTTAATGGATTATTATTAATGATTGTAAGACTGGTTATTTTTAATAATATATTTCTATTTATAAACAATAAACTATGATATTATAGGATATCATATAGTACTACTGTATAAATGTATTTTATACCCAAGTGGTATAAATTGTAATTATAATATCTAGATATGTTCATACATTTGACGTACTAAATGTATACATGTTGGTTATTTATATAAATAACATATTTTATGACAATTAGTGGGATCTTATTTATGAATGCATACAACCCCTGAGAGTATAATAGATGCTAGAATGAAATATTATATATTTGTGAGAATTGAGACTTTCTTGTTATAACTAGTTGTTTAAATAGAAGTTTATGTTTCCATTGATTTATACCACTTTATTGTGACAGGTTATGGTATTTAGTAGTTATCCTTAAGAACATCATACTATGATAATATGGGTTATCATAGGGTGTAGTATATTTGGAAACTATTTATAGTAATTAGAATTTATAATTAGATGTATATTATATCCGGATGGTATAAGCTGTAGCCATTAATTATATTATGAGATAGATAATAATGTGAAATTCATTCATACCTTTGATGGAATAAATTTATGTTTTTTGATTATTCTTATGTTTAGAATGTTATGTGAAATAAATGCTAGTAGGTTGTAATATGTATGAACCTATTAGTTATATTATGTTAACCAAATCTCACATTACTGATACTGAGTAAGTAGTGAGATGGACTTCACTAGCTTACTAGCATCACAATGCCAGATGAAGGTAATCTGGTCAAGTGGTGTGTATAAATTTTTACTGATCCATATTCCATTATTATTTTTAAAAACTTTGACCCAAGTAAAGTGTAGTGAGACATTGTCATTTCATCAATATGATTTACATGTTTGTGTGATATATTGCAATAGAATGGGTTTTTATGATACACCACATGTTTAGTTTTAAAAATCATAAAACACAAGGGTACTAAATTTTCTCTATGGATTCCCATGCCATCACTATCTACTCATTCATGAAAGGAGGACTACTATTTGATGGGATTAGTGTGGAGGATTGTTCGTCTATGATTGGTGTGGAAAAGTGCTCAGATGATGTTATCCCTCCCCACAACAATACTATTATTGAGACGACACTTGAGATTACCATAGATACTAGAGTCTATGAAACTATACTCTGAGGAGCCGTGTATCTTATATATGTACAATATGTGTACCAATTTTAGGATTCAAGAAATATTGTCACATGACAATATGCACCCAAAATCAATGACACCAATAGGAATAAATAGAGAAATTAAATCAGAAAAGATAGAGCTTGCTCACCATCACTTTTACTTTCTCATAGCTCCATTTCAAGACTTAAACTTGTGTGATTAAACTTAAAATCTTGCTTGTTGGATTGTTTAGAGATGTTTGACAATGGCTTTTAAGAGACTATGGATGTGAATAATGGCTTGATAAGTACTTGAATGGCTTGTTTGGGATTCACTTGCTTATGCATTCATACATTTCTTCATTAGCCTTAAGCAAGGGGAGGTGGTTTAGTTTTATAGGCTTATGATGGGAAGATCTATGGTCCAAATTTAAATTTGGGCCATCAAGATCTATGGTGGAGGAATTTCCATGGAATCCTCTAGAATAGAAAATTCTAGAGGGAAAAGGGGTTAAATTGGAGAGATTTATATAACTCTCCAATTATAAAAATCTCTTTATGGGGTTTTAGGGGTTTAGGGAAGGCTAGTGTAGGGTTGTGGGTGGGTAGTTGGGAGTTTCTTGAATTTAAAATTGGCTAGTAGGATTAGGGGGTAGGTTAGTAGGTAATGAGTCTTATTAGGGGTTAAATGGTAAGATTAATTGTTCTTAGGATAGGATAAAGGTTGTATGGGATATATGAATGGGTATGGGAATTAGGCCAAGGGTCAGTATGACTAGGAAATAGGGTAATTAGACTAAATTAGTGAGCATTATTAAAATTAGTGGGGTGAGCATATTTTAGTGCATACATTTTGCCCCTCTTTGAAAGGGTGTTGTGAGTGGGGTGAAGCAACAATGTTTCAAATAAAAATTGTAGTATGGATAGTGTTAGTTGTTAGTAGGATATAATGCTAATGCCCCCTTGAGGGAGCATGCAGGGAGACAAACCAACTCGAATAGTCACTCGATTAAAATTTATAGTGTGGGGTAAGATGATGATGTTGATGGGGGATGGGATACCCTTAAGTGGATAACATAAATGCCCAAGTGTGGATAAACAAGTGACTCAAATGATGGGTCTAGACAATAGATAATTTGTCTAAAAAATGATTTTGTGATAAAAGATGTGATTGTTTAAAATATGATAGGTTCAAGTGAATGATAAGTCTGATAACAAGGACATATACTATGGGAGGTTCAAAAAGAGAGAATAAGGGTTGCAGGTCTCTGGTGATAATAATGAGCCACTTTCCTAAAAATGTAGAATTTTTAAAATAATGATCCAAAAATCCACTTAAGGGATGGTGATAAGGGAAAAATGATTTTTGGGATGCTGATAATGGGGCTTTGGATGCTTTTGAGGGTCAGAAAGGGATTCAGGCCAGTATGATTTGTGATACAAAAAATCAAAGATTTTTAAGGTAGATGGGCATTGCATGCCCTGAGATGCTAGTAATGACTTTTGGTATAATGAAATTGATGGGATTAGTTTTGAGTAGAAAATGGATATGGGGTATGAACGAGGGGAGGGGAGGAGGAGGGGGGGTCAAATATGCCAAAGGGACTATTGGTTGGCTCATTTGCACCCTTGGCGAATAGAGATCAATAGATTGAGAGAGAAAAATGCAGAGAATTCCTCAAGCTTCTCACCATGGTAAGAGAGTACGGGAACACCAGAGGGAGCCAGAGGTGGGACCACCGGTAAGTAACAATCCCTTTCTTTGTATGGGATTTTTTAGATTTTTAGATGAATTTTTGGCTAGATTTTAGGAAGGAAAAATACCATTCATCATGGTGTTGCATTCCCACAGCTGGGGCTTTTGCTCACAGTCGTGAGATTATGAATGCAAATGATGGGATCATCAAAAGTATGTTGAGATTGTAGGGTAAAAAGGTAGAATGGTAATCTTGCTAGTGGGGAATAGTAAGATGGAAATCTTGTTAGTGAAGAGTGGCATGATTGTGATCCCATGACTGGGGAATAGCAATATTACAATCCCACAAGTGAAGAGTGGTAGGATTGCAATCTCGTGACTTGGGAATAATGAGATTACGATCCCACAAGTGAGGACTAATGATATTTTCAATCCCATAATTAGAGGTTGGGAGATTGACATTCTTGGTTAAAAAGGTTGTGGTATTATGATCCCATGAGTTAGAAGTAGTGGGATTGTAATATCACTACTAAGGAGTGATGAGATTGTGAGGATTATAATAGGATTATGAGATAGGGTATGAATGGTTAGGATTTGGGTTATGGTATAGGGAACGTAGGTAGGCACTGGTTAGGATAAGGGATTTTTTTTAGGGAGAGTTCCAATTAGTTGGGATTGGTTTTGGGGATTCAAAAGGATTTTGGGTTTGGCATAGTTGGATAGGATTATAGGCAAGACTCAAGTTTTTGGATAGTTAGTGGAGAGGCTAGATGGTGGAGTTAGTCTGGGTATCAATAATATGCGAGTAGGGATTGGGTAAATGATAGGATAAGGATGCAAGTGATAGTGGTGATAACAAGTTATTGGTTTTGTTTGGGTGTAGGAGCATTTGGGGATTTTGGCATCATGATCGTGACATCCATAGATTCTTCATGAGATGTGGTGAGTGACATCAAAGGAGTATGGTGTCTTAGAGTTGGTGGCCCTACATGCCATGTAATTGATGCCACTAATTCAGATAGATTGAGCTCTGATTACAATATTGGTAGAGAGACAAGTACCTTCTATTTCATAACAGGGGAGATGATGGTTACTTTAGAGGACGTTTATAAGATATTTCATCTGCTCATGAGGGGTGCAAGGATCTATTGGAGATCTCAAACATTGATGTAGACATTATAGCAGCTAGGTGGTAGCCTACAGATAAGGGTACATGATGGTTGCATCAATTTAGACTGATGTCAATAGGAGGGGAAATTAGACCATTTGACATTAGTGACGATGGCTCTTTTGTCTAGCATCTTATTACTGAAAAAGAGTGGGAGATGGTTCCTTTTATGTCTAGGGGATGTAGTTACAGACATGATACATGATCATAGAGTATTTGATTGGGGCCCAATAGTTTTGGCATATTTATATAGAGAGTTGCATCAAGGGGCATACAAGAGAGCATGCAGCTTTGGCCCATCCTCATTATTATAGATATGGAGTTGGGATCACATTATGATCCAACATCCATTAGGGATACTAGTAGGTTTGGATATGGGGGAGCCTATGGTATTCAAGTGGCGAGTGATTTTGGGGGTATCTCTAGGTTATGTTGGGGACATGATGTATTACAAGGTGGCCTTTGAAAGTCTACGACCTAATCACATCATGTAGATGCCTTATCAGGGGATTAGATTTGGATGGGAGGATGAGGCATGGACATAGTTCATGTTGACTCCATGTTATATTACCGGTAGGAGGGATTACATCATAGAGAGATACATACCTGATCGAGTGCATCGCTAGTTTGGGTTTATATAGGGTGTGCCTCCCCTATAACATATATTTATGTGCAGTGAGCATGAGAGACCGTATTGGGGGAGGCATATGATTAGATTGGATATGATTTTTGATTATGATAGAGTAGCCCCATAGCAATGGGATTTATACATAGTGATACCTAATCCAGGGGTGACTACAACATTTATGACATGGTGGTAGCCACAGGTTCCTCAGTGGTTGACTCGACCACATGTGGTAGTGAGAGGTGCAGTGCAACAGGTGTTGGTAACTCAGGTACAAATTCATTAGAGAGCTCATTAGAGGTGATGGGTGCCAACCCAGGAGGGAGAGGCTGGAGGAGGGGGTGATGCCATGTATATAGATGGGGATGATGGATAGGGATAAGGATAGGTAGTAGCTCAAGCTATGCCCTAGGTGGTGGTTCCATAGGTACCAGTGCAGTTAGTGATTTTGAGATCTGCCCAGGGTCCACAGGTTTAGTCAGGTGGGGGAACAAGACCATCACAACCTCTTAGATCTATCAAAGATGAGGCCTTGGTAGCTTAATTATAGGTAGAGATATAGGCATGGATAAGGGTTAATGGGGGCATCAACTAAGAGAGATCAAAATCATGCTCTACTATAGAGTATGAGGACTCAGGAGGATAGGTAGATGACACAAGGATGAAGTGAGATTATAGTGTTGTAGGCTCACATTACCCAGAGAGATGGGGAGCTGGTCTAGTTATAGGCATAGGTAGTAGAACTTTAAGGATAGGTATAATAGAGGGATGCCTAGGTTTTTACTATTTAGGCCCAGATTAGTTAGAGGAATGCTTAGCTTGGGCAGGCACAAACATAGATTGCTACATTACAGGGCCAGGTTGATGGGATTCTAGGGTAGATGGTGCAACTATAGGCACATATTCAAGAATTATAAATTCATTTAGAGATTTTAGAGAGGGCCCAAGATGTTACAAATAAGGGTCTACAGGGACAAGGTATGATGGGCATGATGGGCCAAATCATGCTACTCATTTGAGAGGCCCAATACTATTAGATGCTATAGGATGTCATACTTGCCGAAAGATAAACATGATCTTTTTGAGTGAGTTAATATTCTGTGAGGTAGCCATCGAGGAGCAGAGGATCTAGGCCACCTCCCTCACCATAGCCCTGACTTGGTTTTGGATATTATATATATATGTACAAGGGATTTTGTTATTTTATATTATAGCTCATTCTTTCCCCATGGGCTCATGTAATTGTATTATATATTTTGGCATGGATTCCATGTGGACATTATATTTTATACATTTTATGATTATATATATATGTGTGTGATGATGATTTATGTTTATAGATTCCTATGTTATGTGTTATGGATTTATGGACATATGGTGCATTTATCGTTATTCATGTGATGATGTTATGTGATTAGTGTTGAGATGTTATGATAGATGTTAGTGATATATTTTATAAATGCATATGGATATGTGATGGTTATATTTTAGATGGTATGGATTATCACTTTTTCATAATATATATTAGACGTATATGTTTGATGGATCTAATGATGGATGCATGGTGATGTTTGTACTTTATGGTTTCACTTATGGATACTGCTTATTTATGGGATGTGATGAATTATCTTTTGATTAGATGCTCGTGTGACATGTTATGTGTTATTGACATATTTTATGGGTAGAGATATCTTAATCCCCTATTTAAATCAGTGATTTCCTAGAATAGGAATGCTTTTGCACCATGGATGGAGGGTGGGTAGGTTGAGTGTTTGAGTCATTGGCTTAGAAGAAGGATTGGATATGGGAGGGGGTTGGTTTTAGGATATGATGGCCCCTTTGGGAAGATTGTCAAGCCATGAGTTTATGAAATCCTATTTAATGTTTCATCTTTGTGAGATGTACCCATGGCCATGAAAGGGCCTTGAAACTATAGCAAAGATGCATGAGGGGAACTCCATTTTTAAGGGATAACCTGTTTGGAGATGAACCTCCAATGGTCATCCAATCCATCCTCATTCCCATAATAAATTATTTATTATGCAAAGAAATACACCTATATTAATCAACTTAAAGAAAATACTCTAATTATATACATGCACAAACAACACACACACATGCATAGAATAAAGTATTAAGCGATATAGTCATGAGGATCAGGATGATAATAGATGGACACAGGGTAGGATGGATAAAGATGGTGATGATGATAGGATGATGAAGGGAGTGGTTGAGCTATCTTTGGGCACAAAGATGTGACCAAGTGCTACCTATATAGTCTGTAAAGACCTCAAGCCAATGTAGTTCTGGCTGAGAGATAGTGGATGATTGTTTAACAAAAGGTGAAAATGATGAGTTTCAATGTTAGGGAAATGATGGTGACCTAAATAAAAGTATGAGGTGGGTATTATATATGAACTATTTACAAGCTATATGATTCCCTAGAATTTTGGCCCATGGCAAAGACTCAAATCATGGGTCACAAAAAATAGGGGTTTGGTCTGCCTTTCAGGAATTAGGATCATAATGACTACATCGTAGGATAACCCTCCATAATGATAGTGGGAAAGGATGGACATAATGATGGCTAAGAATGGAAAAGGTGTGTTATAACCTCATTGAGGCTAAAAGGAGATAGATCTGTCAAAGAGAATTTGTTGAAGGAGGGGTGAATAGATCATGAATGAGGATGGGTCTTGGGGACATAGATATTATCTCCAATGTATAGATAAATGACTTAAGAGAGTCTCTCCAAAAAATGGCCCTGGGATAGTCCTATCTTCCCTTTTTGTCAAAATGCTGATTCTTGCTGATAATTCCCACTTATTGAGACCAGGGTTAGGGTCTCCTTTCCATGGCACTGGGATCCAGGTTTCACCACGGTACTTGCCCAAGGTGCCATCAAGCTAGTTCTCACCATTGGATTATTTTTTTGATTGATTGGGAGAGACATGGAATAAATGGAGATAGGGATGGATCATCCTATAGATGGAGGATGTTGATAGTAGGACTAGGCATAAAATTGCTTGAGGTTTATGATATTTATGGGGTCATCCAAATCATCTCCTTCAGGCATGGCCGACTTGTAGGCTCCTGAGCCAAACTTAGAGATAATAACATAAGGGCCTAGCTAGTTTATTTCAAAATTTCCCTCTTGTCTCTATCTGCGTTAGTATTTTTCTAATTTTCTTTGAGAATTAGGTCACCTAATTCAAATTCTCAAGCCAAAATCTTCTTGCGATATTGATTTTTGAGCTTATTTTGATATGCCCATAGGTGATTTAAATCTTGTTGTCATTTTTCATCTAAAATTTCTAATTCTTAGAGGTGCTCTTGTTGGAGATTATGATCAGTGATTATGCCACATAGTGAGAGATGAAGAAAAGGGAGTTCTAATTACATTGGTAATATAGCTTTAGCTCCGTACACCAAGGCATATGGAATGGCTCCTATAGGTGTGTAGATATTGGTTTTATAAGACCATAAATTTGGATATAGCTGAGTATGCCAATTATGTCTAGCTTGATTGATAATTTTGTTTAAGATTTTGATCAGAGTCTTATTTGTTGCTTTTGCTTGACCATTGCCTTGGGGATAGTATGGGGAAGAGAAATGCTGCGTGATGTGGTACTTTTGACATAATGCCTCAACATCTTGGTTCTTGAAAGATTTGTCATTATCTGAGATTATATTGGTAGGGATGACAAAGTGGCAAATTATTTTATTGAGAATGAACTTTGATATCTAGAGGCCAGTCATGTAAGTCAGTGACATTGCCTCTACCCATTTAGTAAAATATTATGTGGCTGTTATAATGAAATTATGTCCATTCGAGGAAGTAGGGTTGATCTTTCCAATCAAATCAAGACCCCATATAGAAAAGTGCCATGGACTCATGATAGGGTACAATTCATTAGTTGGTACATGAATAAGATTCCCATGCTTTAGATAAGCCACACACTTTCACACATATTGACAAACATCCTGTTCTATGGTTGGCCAATTATACCTTGTTCAAAGGAGCTTCTTGGTTAGGGACATTCCACTGATGTGACCTTCGTAGATACCATTATGGACCTCCTAGATGGCTCCATCCACCTCATCCAATGTTAAACATCTTAACAGGGTCCCATCATAACCTCTTCGATATAGCATGTTGCCTAGGATGGTATAACAAGCAATTTGATGGATGAAGGCTTTGCGTTGGTGGCAATTAAGATTTGGGGGAAGGATGTTATCATAAAGATACTGATAGATATCATGGTACCATGGGAGACTAAAATTATCAATGGTACAGATTTGGAAAGGAAGCAATTACTGATGGGCTAGGGTAATTAAATGCTCAATCAAAAAATGTCCTTCTAAGACATCTTCTGGAAGGTCGATAAGAGAGCCCAAGGTGGCCATGAAATCAACTACCTAATTGTTTGCATGTGAAACTTGCTCAAATGTGATTGATTAAAAACTAGTTTTTAGTTGAACCACTAATTGTTTATATGGGAACAATTTCTCATCCTTCGTTTAGAACTATTCATTCACCTATTTGATAATTAATTGGGAGTCCCCAAATATCTATAAATGCTGGATGTTCTATTATATAACAAGATGGAGTCCTGATATTAGGGATTCATATTCTTAAATATTATTTTTAGAGGGGAAAATAAGATGAAATGCTTTGGGAATAAGATCACCTTGAGGGGTGACCGTGGGGATACCCACCCCTAACCCATGAGTGGTGAACGAGCCATCAAAATATAACTTTTAGCTTTCTACCTGTGAAGTGTTCATGTTGGATTCATCTAGGAAGGGATTGATAATTGGCTCAATCGATTCTAATGGAGCTTCTACCAGTTGATCTATAATGACCTATCCTTTGATAGCTTTTTGATGGATATATTCAATGTTGAACTCACTAAGTAGCATGATCCATTTTGCTACTCAACCTGTTAATGTTGTCTTGGATAATAGATACATTAAGGGATCTATCTTGGCAATTAGCTGAACTCGGTTATTGAGCATATATTACCAGAGTTTTTGTGATGCAAAGACCACAACTAAACATGCCCTTTCAACTGGTGTATAATTTAGATCATATGATATTAGTGTACAATTGAGATAATAAATAGCATGTTCCTTTCCTTGATCATTATGTTGAGCTAGCAAGGCACCAATGGCATATGGTGTAGCTAAAATATATAATAGTAAAGGATTTCTCCAAATTGGTGGAGAAAAAATAGACAATTTTGCCAAATACTGTATAAGACCTTTGAAAGCTTTGTGGCATTCTTCGTTCCAATGGAAAACTACCCCTTTCTTAAGTAGGTGAGTAAAGGGGTGAAATTTATTGACAAGATGAGAAATGAACCGCTTGATGGCTTGAAGCTTGCCTTGAAGGCTATGAAGCTGCTTAAGTGTTCATGGAGGCAAAATTTTAGTTATGGCTCAGACCTTCACTGGATCCACTTCAATAACTCTTCTTGAGATAATGAACCCTAGCAATTTTTTTGAGGTTACTCCAAAGACACACTTTTTAGGGTTCAACCATAACTTGTATTCTTGGAGTCTCTCAAAAATTCTTCTGAGGACTACAAGATGCTTTGATCATAAGAGAAACTTCCCGAGGATATCATCAACATAATCTTACACTATAACATGCATCATGTCATGGAAAATAATAATCATTGCTCATTGATAGGTTGCCCTTGCATTTTTGAGGCCAAGAGGCATGAATTGGTAGTAGAATGTGCCCCATGGAGTGATAAATGCTATTTTATGCTAGTCCTCAGGAGCATTCTTGATTTGATTATATCCTGAGAAACCATCTATTAGGGATAGCATCTCGTAACCAATAGTGGAATTTATGATCATGTCGATATTCAAAAGTGTGAAATCAACTTTGGGGCATGCCTTACTGATGTCTCAAAAATTAGTGCATATCTGAATTCCAACTTAAGGTTTGGTGATAGGGACAATGTTGGATATCTAGTCAAAATAATCAAGATGGCAGATAAACCTTGCATCCAAGAATATTTGTAACTCTTCTTTGATCAATAGTGCCACCTTTAGATGTATCTTACGTAATTTTTTCTTGATGGGTTTAGAATTTGGGTGGACAACAAGGTGGTGGACCACTAATGAAGGATCCAAGCCTGGCATATCTACGTAGCTCCATGAAAAGACATTAATAAATTCCTTTAGTAATGTAATAAGAATTTCATGCTCTGATTGAGTAAGAGATGACCCCAATTTTACTATCTTGGGTTGTTCTTCAGTTCCAATATTTAATTCTATTACATCCTCACTGAGTGAGGGTGATTGGTCTTATAGATAAGGGGGAATTTTGGCATTTGGCATGTTGGAGGCAAAAATGCCTGGCAACTCAGTATCAATATCTAGGTAATCTTTTGATTGAGTGAGGTTAAATAGGATTTCATCCAGCTCTATAGAAGACTCTTCTTCTTATTTTGAATGCTCATCTTCATCTTGGATATGCAACAGTTCTTGCTCTCTAAAATAGGCTGATTCACACAAATGGATAACAAATCCTTTCTTATGGTCTCCAGATGGCATAAAAGTTCTCGCCCCCATATATTCTAGAATGGCCTCATCATTTTGGAATGTGTCAAAAGTAGGCTCCTTTTTAGAATCCCAGTCTATGAGGGAAGGATATTAGATGGAGATGTTGATGGTAGATATGGTGGTTTCAAGGAAAAGATTTATGGCAGCCAGCTCTTTGAATTGACTACAAACAAAATTTGTCTCAACGTCTTCATCGAGGAGAAGTTGCTCATTGGTCAGGATAGAATCCATAATGGCATTGGTCAAGATAGAATCCATAATGGCATTGATCAGGTCATCATCATATGGTTTGTACCTGTTGTTCTCAAAATATGTCAATCCTTTTTGGGACAACACATGAACTATTTTGGTCCTACAGGCCAAAATAGTCTCTTCCCTTCTCAAAAATTGTTCTGGGCATTCAAATTCTCCATTTTTAAAGCTTTTCTAGCTAACAGACTCTTTCAAATCTCGAGAGACTTAGAGAAAACTATGAACTCTACAGGCTAGTCTCCATAGGTTAATTTCTACGGACTTTGCAGGCTGATTTCTACAGACTCCGTAGGCTTGTTTCTACGGACTCTAACGGCTCATTTCTATGGACTCTACAGGCTGATTTCTACGGACTCCGTAGGCTCATTTCTATGGAATCTACAAGAAAGAAACAAGTTTCCAACACTTAAGAAATTTCAAGATAGGTTCAATGGGTTCAACGGTTCAAAGGTTCAACGAGCGGTTGGTTCAAGCAGTCAATTGAATGAGCGGGACACAAGATTGAACTGTTGAACCAAAGTTGGTTCAATTGGCAAGTTCAAAGGCATGCTCCAAAGCCCAAGGGCCAAAGTACCCTTGTGGAGGGTAGTCAACCAAAGGCGAGTGCCCTTGCGGAGGGCAGGTGATGAGCAAAATGGACTGTTATAAAAGGCTGAAAGGGTAAGATTTTCTTCGGGAAAGCGACTAAGACAAGGAAAGATTTCCTTCAAACATTTTATCTGAAGGAATTGAAGCTGAAGGACCTCAAAGACCACCCAAAGGGCACTCGAAGGACCCAAAAGGGTAGGTACCCTTACGGGGGACTCTCGGCCAAAGCTGAAGGGATACCTCCCCTTCAAGAAGGATCAAACAAGAAAGTCAAAGGAATTGCCAAGGAGGGTGACGGGCCTGAAGATGTCAAGATTAAGCATCGTAAACTAGCCGTTAGGATCTAGACGTCTGATGACATCCCTGCAAAGGTCAAATTTGAGGTAATAAACTAGTTTTTGGCTTTCAAATGGTGACGGGTGCGTGAACGTCAACTTCACGATAATGAAATAACCGTTGATCTTTAAAGGCTTGAGCATGGACCTAAATTCATTCAAAGACCTTAAGGCCAAAAGGAAGAACCACTGAGAGAAGAGCGCAAGGAGCCAACAAAGCTAGGAATATAGCCTCGAGAGCTCAAATTCCAGGAAAATACAAAAGCTGAAAGAGCCTGTAGAAAGGGAAAAGATAGCCTGAGAGCTCAAATTGCAACAAGAAAGAGGGGAAGACCAGAAATATCTATGCAAGAGTTATTCCAGTAGGTGGAACAGTCTACCAAGTAGATATTTGAGCTTGTAAACATTAAAGGTGCGGCCTATTTTTCTCCCTTGGAGTAAAGGCAAAGTGGATAGCTATGCAGATATCAGGGGACAGACCAGATGACCCAGGCTCAGGAGAAGACATTTGAGATGAATTGACATGCCATAGTTAAGGCAGCCGCCCTGTTCTAGCATGGTCCCTTGACAAAGCTAAAAATGCATTCAAGGCATTGAATGCAATAATGGGCTGTTCCATGGAACAAAGTACCAAGCTTTGCTTGGCTACTATATATTGTAAATCTCTTCTTTTCACAAGGGAGATCTTTTCATTATAGAAGCAAAACTCTGTCCAAATTAAAAGGCGATTACTAAGACTTTGAGCTCAGATTGTTGATCATATTTCTTTATCTGAATGAGAAAGCAAGTTACTTTCAGACTTTGTGCTGTTATAGCTTGTTTTATTTTAGAAAATTGTTCTTATATCAGTTTCCTAGGAGCATTCTTGTTTATTTAATTTAACAAGCAGAAATAGTGGAAGTAATCAGGGAGGTGTCCTGAAGCTAATTGTGGAAGACTTTATGCTGTCACCATTATCTTTAGTGTGTTTTCAGTTTCTTTTTGTGTAAAAGATCTTGGGATGACTTTGTGCCCCTATTATCCTTCGTATTTCACTCTTGGGCAGTCGAGGTGGAGACTTTGTGCTACATCTTAGTCTGCTGGTTACTACACCCTTTGTTACCAGTTAATTGTCACTACCTGAAAGAACTCCTACTATTTCTAGCAAGATCACTTTTGAAAGAAGAGAAGTGCCTTCAGTGGTTTCACCAGGATTTTCTCTTTTGTTTGTGAACATCATCTCTAAAAAGAGAGAGATGGATGGTGTGATCCTACCCCTAAATGTTATTTTATAGTTATATATATAGATATATATATCACTCTCATAAATACAGGGAACCTCCCCTTGATGAGAGGAGAGATTTGTCCCCTTTTGATGTGGTAAACCTGCACATCTGGCCGATCGATCTCCCTTGCTGTGGTTGAAATGACCTATTTTGCTCATCAGTTAGCTGGTGACAAAATATTCACCCAACAATTTTTTGGTGACTCTGCTGGGGAAGAACGTGTAGTTTGAAGCCTCAAGCTTCAAGCTGAAACACGGCCAGTTGTTTCCCATTTTTATTCTACAATCTAGCAATTCCACGCTTTACCAGAAGCCAGAGAGCCCAAGGTGTTGTTATTTTTGAGTTGGTGCAGCAGAGCAATTTTGATTTGTTTCCTCCACAACCTCACCTTCAACGAACTAGGAGTCTTCCTCCTACCCGTACCAGGTCACCAATACAAGGCATAGCCTCTTTTTCTACTGTTAGCAGAGCTTTGCCTATACATACTCCACCCAGAATTGTTATCCCCACTTTCCATAATAAAATCATGGTGGTTCAAGGTCCCTGAGATAACTCTTTTGGCCCACTTAATTTAACTCCACCTCTACATGAGCTACCACGCAGTTCAAGGAAGAATTTCTCTAAATTCTTTGGTGATGGGAGAGTTCATCTTGATGAACACATCGCAGCTTTCAGCATAGCCTATGGTGTGATAGGTGTGGAGTATGAGGATGTAGCAATAAAGTTTTTTGTATAAACACTACAAGGCACTACTGCAGACTAGTTCTACCATCTGCAGGGTCAGTCAGTGACTGACTGGGATACTCTCAAAGCCAAATTCGAAGCAAGATTCAAGCTTGCAGAAGATGTGCATGCCCTGATAGCTCAGCTCACACAAATGAAAAAAGAGCCTCATGAACCTATGAGGGACTTCATTTCCAAGTTTGACAAGCTGAGGAACATGATTCCTTCCATTGCTCAGCCAACACCTGAGAATCTTAAATGTTTCTTCATCAACTCACAACTGCCTGAAGTGAGTTTTTTGTTGAGACGGGCTGGCCACATAGACCTTGCTGCTGCTCAGGATTTGGCCACTGAGGTGGAAGATGATCTCATTTTGGCAAGGAAGATAAGAAGAGATCCTAATAGAGGCAAATCTTCTTCATTTTTTGAGAATTCATCTACAGGCACCACTGATCAAATGGTGCAAAAGCTGGCAAATGAACTGCTAGCTTTGAAAAGACAAGTGGCCCAAGGTATGTCTGCTCTTCCTTATTTGGATATGTCAAGGAGGACATTTCAGAACCAGTCATATCAAGGCAATGCTACTAGACGTCAAAGGCAACCAAATCATCTGCCTCCCCCATAGGGGAAACTTGCCATTGAAGCAGCACCAGCCAACTCAGCAGTTGGATATTTGGAAACAGAACATGATTTCTCTTTCCAACCTGAGTTTGATCAAGAAAATGACCCTGATTTCTTTGCAACAGACGAAGAAGAATCAGCTAACGACTCCAACATTGGTTTTCTAAATTACCAAAATAAACCCAGAAGTGAAGGTAAAGTAGTTGAGGGAATGTTAGTGTAGGTTTTTATTTTTCCCTATTATTTAATTAAAGAATATTATATATTTGTGCATACATGGAGTTTTCCTACATTCGTGGGATAGGCTAGCTTATGTGGAGATGTGTGTCATAGATGTGTCATAGGTGTCATAAGAATGTCATAAGTAACTCCTTTGACCGGCTATTCCAGGTATGGGAGTTACTTGTCTATTCTTAGCACCTTGTCACCATTTTTTATGGAGGAGTTACAGTCTATTCTTAGGGTGCTTTGACCACCATTTATGGAGGAGTTATTTACGAGCTCTCCTATATGTATTCTTCATTATGGCCATCTCATGTTAATCGAATATTGGGTTTTGCTCCTATTTGTCTTTTGCAAATTATCTCTTTCAGTGTTTTCACTTTGATTTAGCTTCTTTGTGGTGTGCACCAGCTTCATCTCATGTGATCACTTGACCATTGCATTCACGTTATTCGGACCCTGGCAACAACTCCGATATGGTATTAGAGCCACCCCGATAATCATGTGTCTAGTTATGCTATTAGTTTATTCTGAAATCTTGAGTTATTTGCTTGCAAAGGATCTTCGATTTTGTTATTTGCATGCATTATGTTTGTACTGGAATATAAGCCTTGATGCAGATCTGTAGGTTTGACTCATTCTCCGTGTGAAGTATATGAGCATACATGCGTGCAAATAATTTGCAAGTTTTCTTGGAACGTCATTGATGTTATTGGAAAGCTCGCATTGAAAAACTAGTGTGTTGGCGTCTAACATGTGGAGAACCTCTTAAGTTTTTTTGAACGCTGCATGAGCCGTACGACCTGGTGTCTCCTAAAAAGTCATCTCTTCCACTTTGGTGCTTATCTCCTTAACCCAGGTGTTTGGATATTTTGTTGAATGTTGGTGTTGAATGTATGGTGTGAAATTGATCTTGAAGTGTGAAGTTGAGGTTTGGAATTTGCCTTGAAGACTGGTGTGGACCGTACGGTCCGTACACCTGCGCAGTCACACTCTCCTCCAAGCTTTGGCATTTCATGTTGATGTTTCACCTTGGCTGCTGAACAATAGAAAAAGGGCATTGGGAATTCTATTAAATAGACTTGCTCTTTGTACACCTGATCCTTGGCCGTACACTTGCGTGGAGCAGTCAAACAGCAAGTGAAAATCAGCGAAAATAGTCCAAACTGTTGTCTTTTTGAAAATGGCACACTTTTTCCCTTTGGCGCCTCATGTGGGCCCTCAACAGGGAATTTGATTGGTAAATCTGTCTTTGTTCTTAAATTTTCAATTGATTGTTCAAAATTTATTTCAGTCAAATTGAGTAAGAAATGAATTTTTAGGAACAATTTTAAGTTTTGGAAATTTGGGGGTTTTAATTAAACCTTGAGTTTTCCTCTGTCGAAGACGAAGGGTGAGGCCTGGATTGGCAGGAGGCCAATTCCCCCTCACAAAGACCTCCTTTGGATTCCTTGCTCCATGCTGAGTCCAACGAGTGGTTGGAAGGCCACTTTCTCTCTTAAAAAAGGTATTTTTAAAATGTTTTAGCGTTGTTTTTTTGTAAAATCACTAGTTTATGAGAAATTACAACTTTAAAATATTGCAAACGGTAGCTCAGATTTGAGTGCCATCTTTTTAAAAAGTGCTTAGTTTTCAATTTTCTATAACTTAGGCTAGATAATTGTAAAAAATGCACTACTTTATAAAGTGGTAAAAATTTGGGTCTCTCGGGATGCATTTTCCACTGAGTTCGACGTCCTGTTTGCTTAAAGTCTTGCACTTATTGCTCTAAGACGCATTCTCGACTGAGCCCAACGTCTTTTGAGTGTGCACTTGCATATTTGGGGGGGTCTCAACATTTTGGGGGGGGGGTGTGATTGCTTTTCAACACTTGCAATCTTTGCTTTCATTCTCCTTTCTACATAATTTCACAACTTGCAATCAACACAACTTCACCTAAATTAAAGTTAAAATGGATTATTTTCAACTTAAAATCCTAACACCCTTCAATTATCATGAATGGAAGGTTAAAATGTCAATCATTCTTAGAAGTAAAGGGTTGTATAGGATCACCATGACTACTAAAGTAGAACCCAGCACTGAAGCTGAAAAGGTCAAGTGGTACAACTATAGTGATGAAGCCTATGGATTACTAAGCTTTTCTATGCCTCTAAAACTTCTCTTCCATTTAAAAACCTCTAAGACTCCCAAAGACATATGGGACACCCTATAAACCTTATTTGGGAAGCTTGATGAGATGAGAGGTCATGAGCTCGAAAATGAACTCATAAGTCTAAGTCCTAGCAACTTTGACACCCTACAAGACTTATTCACTAAGTTTAAGGCCCTTAGATTTCAATTGAAATAATGTGGGATAGAGAAGAAAGATGATCAACTCATCCTTTCTATTCTTGCAAAGTTAGGTCCAAGCTATTCAGTCTTTGTCTCCACTTTCCATGCCACAAAAAGTGCCCTTGGCACTACATGGAAAATGCTTTCTTTAGATTCATTCATTGCCGAATTGACTAGGGAGCAAGATAAGATAATTCAAATGGGAACAATAAATTCTACTCAACCCCAAGCTTTGATAGCTGGAAATGGTAAGGATAAGACTTCAACAAAGGAGAAGAAGACAAAGAACAAAGACTAGGAGAAGAAGAAAGAAAACAACAATCTTGCCCAAAACAACACTGAGTCTTCCTCCTCCAATGCTAAACCTAAGAAGGAGAAGGTTAAGTGTTCCTATTGTAAGAAGATAGGGCATGATGAACACAAATTCATGAAGAAACAAATAGATCACCTAACTCATCTTCTAGAGAAGCACAACATAGGTGTTCTTGAGTCCATCAAGTAGAATTTATCTACCCAAGATTATACTAAGGCAAAAGGCAAGGGTAAGGAGAAAGAAAAGGGCAAGGCCCTTGTAGCTACAACAACTTCTACATATTCATGGGTCATTGACTCGGGTGCTTCTCACCACATGGGCTCTTCCCTAGTTGAGTTTTCATCTTTAGAGCCTTGTAGCATGACTTCAATTAGTTTGGGTGATGACACATTAGTTTCCATTGCAGGGAGAGGGTCAGTTGAAATGGAAGGAGGAACATTCAATAATGTTCTAAGTGTTCCTTCTCTTTCAACCAATCTCCTATCAGTGTACCAAATCACTCACATTGGTCGAGGCATGAGAGTTGAGTTTTCACCAGATACAGTGGCTATCAGGGAGTTGCATAGTGATACTACAGTGGCAGTGGGTAGGGCAGATCACCAAGCAAGGTTACACACCTTCTCACATTTTGCACTTGATTCTTCTCCAATAGCATTGCTGACTCATTTAGATGGAGTTAAAAAATTATGGCATGAGCGGTTTGGCCACCTTAGTTACCGCTACTTGAGCAACTTTGCAAACATGACATGGTCATTGGCTTGCTTTGTGTCCAATTCTCAAAAGGACTTTGCGAGGGGTGCTCCCTTGGGAAGCATCCCAAAGCAAAATTTGACAAAGGAAAAGCTTGGAGGGCTTCAAAACCTTTGGAGTTAGTCCATAGTGATGTATCGGGACCCTTCCCCAAACCATCTTTGACAAGGGCCACGTACATCCTCACTTTCATTGATGATTTATCTAGGTACACTTGGATATATTTTCTCAAAAAAAAGTCTGAAGTGTTTGAAAGTTTTCTAGACTTCAAGGCTCTTGTTGAGAAACAGAGTGAGAAATCCACCAAGGTTCTTTGAACTGATAATGGAGGGGAGTATGTCAGCAACAGGTTTGAGCAGTTTTGCACCACAGAGGGGATTGATTTGCAGTGCACAGTCACTTACAGTCCTTCACAGAATGGGGTTGTAGAATGCAAAAATAAGTTCTTGAAAGAGATGGGTAGCTGTATGATTCACTCCAAATCCTTAACACCACAGTACTGGGCCAAAGCCATCAATTGTGCTTGCTACATTCAAAACAGGGTTCCTCACAAAGCTTTAAAAGGGATAACACCCTTTGAAGCTTGGCATAAAAAGAAAGCTGATGTTGAGCACCTTAGGGTTTTTGGATCCCCAGCCATGGCCCACATACCGAAGAAGAAATGCAAAGCTATGGAACATCAGTCCAAGCCTTGCATCTTTGTAGGATATCCATATGGTGTTAAGGGGTATCGCCTTCTAGATTCGACCACTCATGAGTTGTTCATTGAGAGAAGTGTCCACTTTCAGGAGAGTCTTAGAGACTCAACACTTGACACTTTTTCTCTCTCATCAGATCTACTTCTTCATGATGATTCTTCAGATTCAGATCAGCCATAGTAGGTTCTTGAGCCAGAGACATCTTCTTCTTCTTCAAGTTTAGACAATGAGGATAGTGATGCAGAGTCATCCACCTCTAGTCAGTCAGAGGATGAGGAGTTAGCACCTGACTCACCCACTTTCGGGCCACTTTGGGCCAGACAGACACTTGAGAGTACTGGCACTTGGGCAGGAGATCTCGTAGATGACAAACGTACTAGGGGGATTTTCAGAGAGATCCACATGCCTTCTTTGCCTCAGTTTTGGATCCATAGACTTTTTGACAAGCATCAGGAGTACCTAAGTGGGATAATGCTATGGAGGAAGAATATTTTTCCTTAATCAAAAATCACACTAGGGACCTGACTTCACTTCCTAAGGGAAGGAAGATGGTTTGATGTAGGTGGATATATCAGACCAAGTCTGTAGCAGATGGGTTGGTTGATAAGTACAAGGCATGATTGGTTACCAAGGGTTTCTCACAGGTGGCAGGCATTGACTACTTAGAGACCTTTGCACCCATTGCAAAGATGAATTCTATCTGACTCACCTTGGCTATTGCTGCAACACATGGTTAGGATGTACACCAGATGGATGTGAAGAGTGCCTTTCTTCACAGAGACCTAGAGGAGGAGATCTACATGGAGCAGCTTCCAAGATTTGTTTAAGATTCTTTCTTAGTATGCAGACTTAAGAAATCTATCTATGGCCTTAAACAGGCCCCTCAGGCTTGGTATGCCAAGATGGATTCCTTCCTTCTCATAGTGGGTTTCACTAGGTGCCATTCTGACTCCAATGTCTACTTCTTACAATAGGATGATTCGCTCTTGATTTTGGTTCCATATGTTGATGACATTTTGATCATCGAGAGTTCTTCATTAGCTATTGCAGTGGTGAAGGCATCTCTCCAGGATAGATTTGACATGACAGACTTGGGTTTGTTTCACTACTTCCTTGGCATCGAGATCTCACAGTCAGATTCAGAGATTTCTCTTGCACAACCTAAGTATGCTCTTGATTTATTGTCTCAATTTCATATGGCTGATTGCAAGCCATCTTCGACTCCTTTTCTATCAGGAGTCAAGCTTGAGGCTGACTATTTTTCACCATTGGTTGATGCCACTCGGTATCGACAACTTGTTGGTAGTCTCATATGCAGTGGGACTTGTCTCCAAATTTATGCAAAAACCTCATAAGTTGCATTGGAAAGTAGCTAAGAGGATCTTGCATTACATACAGGGTTCACATAGATACGGGATTCATTACAGATTTGGCATAGAGGTTGACTTGGTTGGATATAGAGATTCAATTTAGGCTGGTGATTCACAGACTCAAAAGTCCACTTTTGGTTATAGTTTCTCTCTAGATTTTGGTCCTATCAGTTGGTCTAGCAAGAAATAGAATGCTATTGCTATATCATCCACAGAGGCAGAGTACAGGGGAGCTATTAATGCAGCTACTGAGGCTATTTGGCTTTAGGGGATTCTTTCTAAGTTTGGCATTCCTATCCGGCAGCCCACCATCATTTTTTGTAACAACCAGAGTACCATCTAAATTTTCAAGAATCCAGTTCAGCACCAGCGAACCAAGCACATAGAGATTCACATGCACTTCATTTTATAGCTTATTCATAGTCAGGTCATCAACTTGATATTTTGCTAGTCTTTAAAGTAGGTTGCAGACATCTTCACCAAATCTTTCATCGAGAGCAAGTTCGTTCATCTATGAGCTCTTCTTGGGGTGTGGTCTACATCTGTAGCAACATCATCTTTGGGGGGGGCTCTAGCCTCTTTATTTTTTTTATGTCTCTCTTTTGGGGGGGAGTTTTTTCCTACGGGTTTTCTCCTTTTCTCTATCTTATGGGAGATTGCATTTTTACATGGGTAACTCATCAGGCCTAGTTGTTGGGACCCATTTTATATTTCCACACTGCCCACCTAAGCTATGCTTATGGGGGGGTATTGTGTAGGTTTTTATTTTTCCCTATTATTTAATTAGAAAATATTATATATTTGTGTATACATGAAGTTTTCCTACATTCATGGGATAGGCTAGCTTATATAGAGATGTGTGTCATAGATGTGTCATAGGTGTCATAAGAATGTCATAAGTAACTCCTTTGACTAGATATTTTGGTTATGGGAGTTACTTCTCTATTCTTAGCACCTTGTCACCACCTTTTGTGGAGGAGTTATAGTGTATTCTTGAGGTGCTTTGACCACCATTTGTGGAGTAGTTACTTACGAGCTCTCCTATATGTATTCTTCATTATGGCCATCTCATGTTAATCGAATATTGGGTTTTGCTCCTATTTGTCTTTTACAAATTATCTCTTTTAGTGTTTTCACTTTGCTTTAACTTCTTTTTGGTGTGCACCAGCTTCATCTCATGTGATCACTTGACCATTGCATTCACTTTATTCAGACCCTGGCAACAACTCTGATAGGGAACTTACGCTATACTCACTCGGTCCAAAAATCAGTCAGCCCAACAAGCTGATAAATAAAAAATAGAGGAGCAACCTCAACCTGTAATTTCAATTACCAAATGAGAAACTTCTCTACCTTTCCAACCAAAGGACTCGGTGATTGCTAAAAAGATAAATATGATGGGGAATCAAGAACAACAAATAGCTCTGATCCCACTTGTTAGGATCTTGCTCCTCAAAAAGAGCACAATATGATTACCTTGTATTAGCAACTAAACATGCAGAATTAAACCAGAATCAATAAGTAACTAGAATTCACAAATGACACAAAATATGAGAGACAATACACTATCTTGTATTCATACTCATCCAAAAAGAAAATACAATAAAGAAGATGCCATTTCTTCTTCCACCTCTATAAGGCTTCTCACACCTCAAGGGCTCCCAGTAATTCTCAATCAAGAGTTCACTCTCCCACCAAAAATGGTCCCAACACACAACTCACACATAGAATTGGTGTTCACCTCCAACCAGTCAGTAATAACCCTGCCAGTATACAAGTACTCAAAGTATTTCAAGTAGATCTCCCATAAGCTTGTAACAACCTGCAACTCAAATGATCTTACTTACACATGTAGATCTTCAAATGTGGCCTTGCACACTTACTGACCAAGATCCTACATCTGGAAGAAATCCTTTTCTTGCCTTAATTACAATACATGCTAATGGGTCTATAAATAGATCCCACACTTAAACAATAACTTAGACTTCTAATTTACAATAATTAGACTCGCAACTCAAGACCAAAAATAGCCTTTTACATGCAAACACTCGGTTCAACGAACTAACTGTTCATGCAATGAACAGTTTTGGAACCACACAGGCGACCGATGTCGATCCCTGTCTGCCTAGAGTTGACTGACGTCAGCCGACTCCCTATCGATGCCGATTGCCCTTCTGCACTGTATGTGACTGACGTCGGTTACACTGTCGACGCCGGTACTTCTAGAACTCAGAAACCTCTCCATGTCTGCATAGTTGAAGCTTTTAGCTCCACAACCTAACAATCTCCCACTTGGAGATAAAAAGCTGCAACTGTACCTATACCTGTACATCATCTAGTTTGTTCCTTTGGCTTTGTATCCCTCTTTAAGATCACTCATGAAGACCAACCACCACAAATCCTGTGGTTCACCTCCTATCATCCAAATCACCTGCCACATCCGCATCTACAAACCCATGTAGAAAATAACTTGACCTTGTATAGCATGTGCACTTGCTACTGGTCCCTCTAAGAATCCACTAAACTGCACTCCAATGCTTCTTTCTTGAATTGGCTCCAAACTTTCTGACAACTCCCACTGCTTGGGAAATCTCAGGTCTAGTACATACCATGCACTTAACCTCATTATGTGAATCAAGACACTGTTCATAGAACTGTCCAATCATCGGCGTGCTAATCGATTTCACATAATCATTTGAAGACAAAGTCAACCTGTGACCTTCCATGTCCCTAGAACACACTCATGCCAAAGAATCTTGCTGCTTCCAGATTCCTTATGACACACCTCTGAACTAGCTTTACCTTTAGTTCAGCAACTCTCTGTATGTGTAACCTTGCAACAAGCACACAATACAGTAATAGAATAGTGTAGCTAATATCATCCAATCTTGTAAAGAAAAACACAATGGTCAAACCTCTATTGTCCTACAGCTTACTCAAGACCATATACCCTGTCCTTCTATCTCACATGTCCATTCTCACTCTTCTTTATTCTGAACATCCATTCGTCGCTCAGTGCTTTCTTCCAGCTGGCAACTCCACCCAAAAACTCCCATTTGATTCTTCTCCAAGGAATCACATCCTTCATCCATGCCAAGCTCCCACTATTTCCTGGATCTACTTGCTCTGCTTCTTTAATAACTTCCTAGTTCTTGACCATCAGTGAGCAACAAGTAGTGTAAAGAAGGGAAATGATGAATTTGAGGCTTACTTACCCTTTAAGTCCTCTATATGGGTGCTTGAGACTCCTTGACAGCTTGTTGTCTGCCCAAAATCTATCTTAGTAATCGATGCCGGTCACATCTCAGTCTGCACCTGATCGACGTCAGTTTCATGTGACTGCCTCATCATCGACGTCAATTCCCCCTGACCGATGTCGGTGTTTATCTATCTTGAGTCACCGACATCGCGTTGCATATAGCCGACGTTAGTCCCTGTCTGGATGCTGACGCCTATTTTCTAATCGACGTCGGTCTCTGTGTTTTACTTGTGAGCGATGACCATTACCCGTGAGCTCCTTTTGGATCAAACCCTTGTCCATATCAACCTTGCTTTGCTCAAAATTCTTCAACCCCTTGCACTGATCTCTATTTGTCACCTTCTTTTTGAAAACCAAGGCTTTTCTATTCTTGTCACTAACATCAGATTTCTCAAGAAACGTTACCTTCTTTTTTTGCATACAGAAATCTTGATCCATGCTTTTCAAATTTGAAAGCATACCCTTTGACTCAAGAACATGCATCCCCTTCTTATTCATGTGACCAAGCCTATTAAGCCACATCTTCAAATCTACAACTAAAGTAGATAACCCAAAAAGAGAATCAGTAATACAAGTAGATAGATAAAGCGTACCTACTTTCTTACCTCTTGCTACAACAAGTGCACCCTTGGTAACCTTCCAAGAGTCCGCTGTGAGAGTTACTGTGCAACCCTCATCACCCAAACTTCTTACAGAAATCAAATTTTGCTCCAGAACTGGGACATGCATGACCTCCTTCAACACCCATGTGTTACTTGTCTATAATTTCAGCTTCACTTTCCCTTTGCCAACCATCTGACAAGGCTTACCATCCCCTAAATAAAATTTTCCAAAGTCTCCCTGGACATACTCATGAAAAAATTTCCTATTTGGGGATACATGAAAAGAGGAACCAGAATCTAAAACCCAAGATTCTACTTTATCTAAGGAACATACCAGAGCATCCCGTGCAACATAATTCACAACATCTGCTTCTTCTTCATGTCCTTCATGCTGATCTTCACCCAACCAACAATCTCTCTTTAAGTGCCCTTGCTTTTCACATTTCTAGCAGGTTATTCTGCTATACCTGGACTTGGATCTCCTGCCTATCTTTGACCTTGATCTCCCATGCTCGATCTTCTCTCTTTGCCTTCCCCTACTTTCCACACTCAAAGCATTTCTTGATGATTCACCTGTGCTTTTCTTGCAAATTTTTTCATTCAAGATTACACTCACAAC
The DNA here is from genome assembly GCA_037957365.1 of Torreya grandis. Taxonomy (NCBI): domain Eukaryota; kingdom Viridiplantae; phylum Streptophyta; class Pinopsida; order Cupressales; family Taxaceae; genus Torreya; species Torreya grandis. The sequence continues at coordinate 2,763,063 of JARHVA010000638.1, read as the reverse complement.
ATCATCCACTTTTAATATTTTTGAAGCAGACACAGTATTACTAACTACCATTACCAAACTCTCTCAACTTTCAGGTAATGAGCATAAGATTAAGAGAGCCTTAATTTTATCATAAAAAACAATATTGATTGAATTTAACTGGTTTACCAAACCATGGAAATCACTAAGATGACTATGAATAGATCCACCTTCCAACATTTGCAAATTAAATAATTACTTCATAAGAAATACCTTATTCAAAGCTGAGGGTTTTTTATATAAATTTGCCAAAGATTCCATCAACTCTACCGTTGTCTTAGCCTGAGATAAGTTGGAAATCACAGACGATGCAAGACTCAACCTTATAGATCCCAGAGCCTTCAGATCAAGAACCTCCCATTCTTCATCCTTCATATCCAGGGGTTTGCATGCAACCCCACCCAACGGTAAGTACAAATCTTTCTGATACAGATAATCTTCAATCTACATCCTCCATAATTGATAGTTCTTGCCATTAAACTTTTCCATTCATAGCTTACTTTCTTCTGCCATTGCTATACTCCCACTCAAACAAAAACCTCTGTGAGTAACCTGTAATCAACACACACTAACTAGATCTGAAACACATGTTAGTAATCCCAACCAAAGGCTCTGATACCAGTTGATGGGGAATCAAGAACAACAAACAGCTCTGATCCCACTTGTTAGGATCTTGCTCTTCAAAAAGAGCACAATATGATTACCTTGTATTAGCAACTAAACATGCAGAATTAAACCAGAAGCAATAAGTAACTAGAATTCACAAATGACACAGAATATGAGAGACAATACACTATCTTGTATTCATACTCATCCAGAAAAAAAATACAATAAAGAAGATGCCACTTCTTCTTCCACCTCTATAAGGCTTCCCACACCTCAAAGGCTCCCAGTAATTCTCAATCAAGAGTTCACTCTCCTACCATAAATGGTCCCAACACACAACTCACACACAGAATTGGTGTTCACCTCTAATCAGTCAGTAATAACCCTGCCAGTACACAAGTACTCAAAGTACTTCAAGTAGATCTCCCATAAGCTTGCAACAACCTGCAACTCAAATGATCTTACTTACACATGTAGATCTTCAAACGTGGCCTTGCACACTTGCTGACCAAGATCCTACAACTGGAAGAAATCTTTTTTTTGCCTTAATTATAATACATGCCAATGGGTCTATAAATAGATCCCACACTTAAACAATAACTTAGACTTCTAATTTACAATAATTAGACTTGCAACTCAAGACCAAAAATAGTTTTTTACATGCAAACACTCGGTTCAACGAACTAACTATTCATGCAACGAACAGTTTTGGAACTACACAGGCGACCGACGTCAGTCCCTATTTGTCTGGAGTTGACTGACATCGGCTGACTCCCTGTTGATGCCGATTGCCCTTCTGCACTGTATGTGATTGATGTCAGTTACACTGTCGATGCCAGTACTTCTGAAACTTAGCAACCTCTCCATGTCTGCATAGTTGAAGCTTTTAGCTCCACAACCTAACAAAATACATCAAGCATTCCTACACCTTCTGCTTCAAATTCGTAGACCAGTCCTCCCCCTCCCAAAAACCAAAAGGATGAACTCCCATCCTCTATTGCTAGTTCATTTTAGACATTTGACATAATTGATCATGTAAAGAAAACCAAAATTCAAATGTCTGAATTTGAATTTCTACAAGCCAACCCTGAGCAGTTGGACAAGTTGGTTAAGTGTGTGAAGAATAAAGTCATCCCTGTAGGATAAGATGTTAAGAAGGTAACTCATGATCCCCCAAGAAACATGTCCATCCCAAACAATCTTGTCATTACTCCTCCTGCTGCCCCTAGGAAAATAGAGCCTTTCTATGTAATCCTGTTGATAAATGGTCACAAGCTGAGCAATTGCATCATTTATTCTAGAGCTTCAGACAATGTCATGCTTGCCAAAGTGGCAAAATATCTTGGTCTCACACTGACCAAGACATTTAGGAGATGTTTCTCCATGGAGAACAAACAAGTGCCACTGCTGGACAAATCAAAGACACCCAATTTGTATTTGACGCCTTTCAAGAAAAGAGAATCAAGATGACAGTCCTAGTGTCTGGCATCCCAGCTTCCTATGACATTCTTCTTGGGCAAATTTTTTGTAAATATGTTGGTGGAGAATTGAGCATGGACCTGTCTGAGGTGAGGATCCCTGTCAAAGTCATCATGTAGAGATTGCTTCATGAGAAGGAAGCAAAATATGTTGCCACCCAAATGTCAGTACTCGAAGCTCAAATTCTATTTGAGTTTTTAGGTAGGGGTAATTATTTTCTATCTACTGAAGATGTTCTTGTTACAACAGATGAAAATCCTATAGGCAACGATCCCAAAATTGATTCAAACAAGACATCAGAAGAATTGGTAGGGTGCAGTATAGATGAAAAAGAATCTTCCCTCTCTAATGAAGAAAAATATGGTAGAAGATCAGTTTCTGATGATGTTTGGATCCTAGAATTTGATGGCAGTAATTCCTCTATCAGTGATGGAGCTGAGATTGTTCTAATATCTCCTCAAGGAGATGTTTTTCCTTTTTCATACAAGTTACTATTCAGCAACACCAATAACACTGTCGAGTATGCATCTTTATTACTCGGGTTAAAGGCTGCTCAAGATAGAGGTGTCAAGCTTCTTCATGCCAAAGGAGATGCTGAGTTGATGGTTTGTCAGGTGAGGAACCTGTGTCAAACTAAGAACAAAAGATTGTGCCACTACCACAATCTGGTATGGGACTCTTTTGAAAGTTTTGATACTTTTAATATATCTGCAGTACCTAGGGAGCTTCATAATCATGCAAATTCATTGGCTGACCCTGTGACCTTCATGGTTCCTCACCCTGATTTCAAAAATGATAGGTACACTATCAAACTGGTCTTTTGACCAAGTGTGACTGATAAAGCTAACCATTGGTAGGAGTTTGATCCTAACAATCAAATCATGTGCTTCACTGGACCAGAAGAGTGACAAGATATGGTCAAGAAAAAGAACTCTTCACCAAGAGAGCAAAGATTCATGGTTTTTAGATTGGAGACCACGCCTTGCCATGGGACAAGAAGAAGAACCAAGAGGAGTGCATAGAAAATGTGATTTCTGGTGGAGAGTTCCATTCGCCCATCACCGATTCTGGGGAGAAAATAGTTTCTTACTAGTTTATCAAGATGGAACACCATTTTCACTATCTCACAGTGGGCAGCATCTGAAGTGCTTCAATTCTTGAAGCATCAGATAAGATCATCTGTGCATATGTATATTTGTATAGTCTTTAGTTCTATTTTGTGCTTTTTGTTTTCATTTTTGGCACCTTTATTTTTTGGGTAGCTTGACTCCATAGCCTAATGGAATACTTTAAGGCACTGAAGATTCTGGTTTCTACTCCCCTCAACTGTTCCAAAATTTCAATTGAAGGAAGTTACCCAACTGGAGCCAGCTATTGTTCACAAAATCTATCACTCCTTTTTGGGACAACACATGAACTATTTTGGTCCTACATGCCAAAATAGTCTCTTCCCTTCTCAAAAATGATTTTGGGCATTCAAATTATCCATTTTTCAAGCTTTTTTAGCTAACAAACTCTTTCAAAGCTCGAGAGACTTAGAGAAAACTACGGACTCCGTAGGCTGGTCTCCCCAGGTTCATTTCTACAGACTCTATAGGCTAATTTCTATAGACTCTGTAGGCTTGTCTCTACAAACTCTATAGGCTCATTTCTATAGACTCTATAGGCTGATTTCTATGGACTTCACAGGCTCATTTCTATGGACTCCACAAGAAGGAAACAAACTTTCAACACTTAGGCAATTTCAAGACAGGTTCAACGGGTTCAACGGTTCAAAGGTTCAATGAGCAGTTGGTTCAATGCGGTTGGTTCAAGCAGTCAATTAAATGAGCAAAACACAAGATTGAATTGTTGAACCATTGAATGAAAGTTGGTTCAATCGGTCAGTTCAATCGACCAGTTCAAAGGAGTGCCCCAAAGCCCAAAGACCAAAGTACCCTTGCAGAGGGCAGTGAACCAAAGGCGAGTACCCTTGCGAAGGGAAGGTGATGAGCAAAATGGACCATTGCAAAAGGCTGAAAGGGTAAGATTTTCTTTGGGAAAGCGACTAAGGCAAGGAAAGATTTCCTTTAGACAAAATGTCTGAAGGAATTCCTTTGGAAATTTTGTCTGAAGAAATTGAAGCCGAAGGACCCCAAAGATCATTCGAAGGCCACCCGAAGGACCCCGAAGGGCAAGTACCCTTGCGGGGGACTCTCGGCCAAAGCTGAAGGGATACCTCCCCTTTGGGAATGATCAATCAAGAAATCCAAAGGAATTTCCAAGGAGGGTGACGGGCCTGAAGACGTCAAGATTAAGCATCGCGAACTAGCTGTTGGGATCTAGACGTCTGATGACATCCCCGCAAACGTCAAATTTGAGGTAATAAACTAGTTGTTGGCTTTCAAATGGTGACGGGTGTGTGAATGTCAACGTCACGATAATGAAATAACTGTTGATCTTTAAAGGCTTGAGCATGGACCTGAATTCATTTAAAGACCTTAAGGCCAAAAGGAAGAACCGTTGAGAGAAGAGCGCAAGGAGCCAACAAAGCTGGGAATATACCCTCGAGAGCTCAAATTACAAGAAAATACAAAAGTTGAAAGAGCCATTAGAAAGGGAAAAGATAGCCTGAGAGCTCAATTTGCAACAAGAAAGAGGAGAAGACCAGAAATATCTATGCAGGACTTATTCCAGTAGGTGGAACAATCCACCAAGTAGATATTTGAGCTTGCAAACATTAAAGGCACATCCTATTTTTATCCCTTGGAGTAAAGGCAAAGTGGACAACTACACAGATATCAGGTGATAGACCAAATGACCCAGGCCCAGGAGAAGACATTTGAGATGAATTGACACGCCACAGTTAAGGCAACTGCCCTATTCCAGCATGGTCCCTTGACAAAGCTGAAAATGCATTCAAGGCATTGAATGCAGCAATGGGCCATTCCATAGAACAAAGCACCAAGCCTTTCTTAGCTACTATATATTGTAAATATCTTCTTTTCACAAGGGAGATCTTTCCATTATAGAAGCAAAACTCTGCCCAAATGGAAAGGTGATTACTGAGACTTTGAGCTCAGATTGTTGATCATATTTATTTATCTAAATGAGAAAGCAAGTTACTTTCAGACTTTGTGCTGTTAGAGCTTGTGTTATTTTAGGAAATTGTTCTTATGTCAGTTTCCTAGGAGCATTCTTATTTATTTAATTTAACAAGTAGAACTAGTGGAAGTAATCAGGAAGGTGTCCTGAAGCTAATTGTGGAAGACTTTGTGTTGTCACCATTGTCTTCAGTGTGTTTTCAATTTTTTTCGATGTAAAGAATCTTGAGATGACTTTGTGCCCCCATTATCTTTCATATTTCACTCTTGGGCAGTCAAGGTGGAGACTTTGTGCCACATCTTAGTCTACTGGTTACTACGCCCTTTGTTACTAGTTACTTGTCACTACCTGAAAGAACTCCTACTGTTTCCTGCAAGATCACTTCTAAAATAAGAGAAGTGCCTTTAGTGTTTTCACCAGGATTTTCTCCTTTGTTTGTGAACATCATCTCTGAAAAAAGAGAGATGGATGGTGTGATCCTACCCCTGAGTTTTATTTTTTGCTTATATATATATAGCGCTCTCAAAAATATAGGGAACCTCCCCTTGATGAGAGGAGAGATTTGTCCCCTTTTGATGTGGTAAACCTGCACATCTGGCCGACCGATCTCCCTTGCTGTGGTTGAAACAACCTATTTTGCTCATCAGTTAGCTGGTGACAAAATATTCACCCAACAATACCCTAGGCTAAAGTTGGACTAATTTTCTTGGACACCAATGGGTTCCAATCGACCCTGTTCTTGTTTTCCTTGTCCTTTTCCTTTGTAATTCATATTTTTTGTCATTCGATGGACCTTGGGATAAATTTTTTTAAGTTGAGATGACAACTTTATCATCAAGTAGAAGCTAAGACTCATCCCCATCTTTGTTGTACTCATCAGAAAAAAACCTTGCACTTTCAAAAGTTGTGGGCCCAAATTGATACTTGACGGGTTTGTTTTCCTTCATACCAGGGGACTCATAGATCTGGGGAGACAATGGAAGATGGCCGATGTAAAGGGTCTTATATTCATATTCACTGTAGCCAATGGATGTGATTTTTAACCTTGTAAGATTTGGTGTTAGGATAGATGTGGATGTTAGTTAATCAGGAGAAATGTACTTTGCAATCGTAGGACTGAGGATAAATTTTTTAGTGTCTTGAGATAATGATGGAGAAATGGATTGATTCATTTGACATCTACGATGATCAATAATTCTAGGAGTGGTGACTTTCATGCTTGAGTGAAGGAATTTTAAACAGTGATGAAGAGTATATGGGATGGCTTACATTTCATGGATCCAAAGCCTCTCGAGAAGCATATTGTATGGTAGGTCCACATTAACCACATGTACCAAGGTTTGATGAACCACAAGTCCCATAATGATAGGAAGGTAAATAGACCCTACTGATGGTCACTCATTGTCATCATAGACTTTTATCATTATAAGTGTGGGTCCTAGTGATGATTCAGAATATCCCAACATATTTAAGAATTCCATGTTACATAAGTTAAGTGTTGATCCTTCGTCTAGGAGGATGCGAGAGACATGGTGATGAGCAATGGAAACCTCAATGTATAACGGGTAATTATGGTGAGGAACAAATGGTGGTAGATCTTAGGTGCTAAAAATGAGTTGTTGAGAGGGGGATAGATGCGCTACTAGTGCCTAAAATGGGTTTGTATCAAGGTTACTAGGCACTTTGAGATCATTGAGTACTTGGTTTAGTATTTCCCTATGTAAAGTGGATGCTTTGAGGAGCTCCATGAGGGAAATTTAGGCAAGGGTTTTTTCTAGTTGTGGAATAATATCATAACATTTATTTGACCCACTTGTAGTTTTCTTATATATGTTCCCTCTAGGTGCAACAGAGGAAGTGGAAGGTTGTTGGGAAGGAGCTACCAGAATAACTATTTTATTGCATTGGGTGGTGATGGTACAATTGACTGTGGCCAAGTTGATTTTCAAAATAGGGGATGATGGGGCAACAGATGGAAGGATTTTGTAAATTTTTATGGTGTTAATATAATGGTAGTGGACACTATGATAATCAATGAAATTGGATGAGGATGCTTGATCTTGGTCCCGTTGTGGCCTTTGATTTCTTTGCTCATATTTTGAAAGAGGATCCTTATAAATATATAGCTATCAATTTCTTCATTGACTTGGAGTGGGCTCTCCTTTCAACTCTATATCTCCCTTTTCGATCAAGTCTTGGACATAGTGCTTGATTTACATACAATGCTCAGTGTCATGACCTTTTAACCTGTGGTATTTATAATATTCATCCTCATGGTACCAATCTAGTTTAGGTTGTCAATTATCCATTGGCTAGATCTCTGGTAAATTAATAGTGTTAGCAACAACTAACTATTATAAAATAATTTCTAATGGGATCCCTAGGCTTGTAAGAGGGTTCCTGCCTATACGAGGCCTTGGCTTGCCTCGAGGAACTTTGATATAAGAGACATGAAGATCTTATGAAGGCCCTTTTCTTTGGATGTTTTGGACATGTTGTGCTTGTTGTTTTGAGTTTGTCACCCCATCACCTACAACATTTTTGTTCTTGTTAAAGACCTTGGGCTTATTTGAAAATGAGTTCTTGGTATTTGATGTGTGCTCATTTTGAGAAAATAATTTGATGGTTCTTTTCTCTATGATGGATTTTTCAATTTGCATGCCTTTTTCTATAATCTCATCAAAGGTCTTATCACACTATAAATTTAACTAGTATTTCAATTATGCATTGAGGTTATCCATAGAGATTTTAGCTGACTCCTTTTCTGGCATGCTACATCTTAACTAGCTTGGCAATCCTCACCAATGTTGCAAAAATTAAACAAGACTTTCCCTGTTCCTTTGGTTTGTGTTATAGAGATCAATAATAGATATGCCATGTTCTATGTTAAAGGAGAAATGTCTAACGAACTATTCAGTTAATTTTCCAAAGCTTGAAATTGACCCCTTTGGTAAATGCACAAACCATTCTAATGCTGGTCCTATCAAAATTTTGGGGAATAGCCTCAACAAATAGGCATCTTCATATGCAAATTTATGGCAGGCAACATAGAAATCCTGTACATGGTCCCTTGGATCACCCTTTCCTTGATATTTTTTGAATTTTAGAACCTCAAACTATGAGGGGAAGGGGATTTGTAGGATGATGATGTCTAAAAATGACGAACAAAAATCCTCATATCTATATTTGAGGGCTTGGGACCAAGGATCCACCTATTAGAGGGTTTCTTTCATCATTTTCCATTCTTGGGCAAATGCGGGGTCCCCAAGAGGATTAGTAGTTTGGTTATGGCTATTTTATGGGATATGGGTATGGTGATTATTATTGGGAATATTATTGGTATGGTTGAGGTTATTTGTATTACTATTAGTAGGATTGGGATTTTGGATATTGTTGATGGTATTGGTGTTATTGTGTCATGATGGGGGTGATTGTTGGTTATGAAGGAGAAGGTTAATTTGTTATGTGAGTTGGTCTAAGTGATCTTCAATGGCAACATGTCTCCTTTTAGCCTCAGTATGATGGTTGACTAGAGGGGGTTGTTGTTCTTCTTCATCTATGAACCCGTGGTCTATTTCTATTTCCTCTCAAGGATTGGGAGGGATATGTTGGTGTGGGGATTATGAGATTGATGGGTGGATGATATTATTTAAAAGAGTGCAGTCAAAGGTAGGTGGTAAAGTGCCCCCAATTTTTGTGGTTCATGCTAGTACTTCATCATGGTTTTCATACAAATATCAGTCAATGATATTGTGAACATCTTCATTATGGAGAAGGTTATTTCTCTCAATCTCTATCTGTGGGGTGTGCATGTCACTATGATAGTCTTCATATTCCTGATTGGGGTCCATTATTTTCCCCCTAGTATTTTTATCTTGACTAATGCCTTATCCCAGGCAAAGTTAAGCTTGGGTTTGGATGACCATGGTGAAGGAAAGATGAAATGTGATGAGGTGTGTTTGAGGGGCTTCTAAATATTAGATCTAGTTAAAAGGTTAGATTAATAGTGGTCAATGACAAGGATTTTGATGGATGAAGTGACTAGAAGTTATCACAAAACACAAGCCTTGTAAGAAATCAATCTAGCAAAAGACAAGGGAAGGTGATATGATCAAATAACTTTATTGTCTAGTAAGTGGATAGATTGATGGGTGTTAGGGGACAAAGATTTCTCATAGAGATAAAGGATAATGATGGGTTCTAGATTAATATCTTAAAAGGCTATGTTTAATGATAATTTCAAGCCAAGATAAGATGATGATTAATGATTTGAGCGAGATGGGTGACCACCCAAAAGTTTAAATTTTGAATGAAAACTAATATCTAAAAGGATAATGGGGTAGTGGATGATAATGATGTATGTGATGGAAGAGGTTGGACCAAAAGCTACTCAAGATAGACAAAGAGGGGAAAGGAGGTGGTAAATGGGTAGATGTGGTAAACTAGGTGTAAGAGATGGATTGGGTGGATAAGATAATCAACAATTCTATAGATGGTGGGGATATGAATGGGGTGGAGAACAAAAAAAATATAGACTAAAATATGTGTTGCCACAAGGATGAAATGGGACGAAGGGGGTAAATAATGTATGTGGGTAATGGAAGTAATAATGACAATAGGTGGATTGGAGAAAAATTATGGGATGAAAAGGAGAGGACGATTGTTATGAGAAATGGATTAGGGGAGATGAAAAATATTTACAAAAGGATTATGGTATGGAAATGATTACCAATGGATGGATGGTATAGGCTTTGTGGGTACGATGTCTTACAAAGAGGGTTAATCAAAGAAGAACGATGTGGAGATGGCGTGTATGAGGTTAGGATATATGGATGATGACAAAATATAATGTGATCAAGGTATGGGTAGGATGGATATCTAGGTGAAAAATAATAGTGTGTATATATGAAACAGGATAAATAGATGGTGTAGGTGGGGTGATAAGGTATTTACTAGATAAGATGGGAATAAGTGGAACGATGTAAGGACCAATAGATGAATTATGAAGAGAAGAGGAAAGGTGGGATTTATGATTATATGACGTGGGGGATGGGACTATGGCTGTGAGTAGATATGACGTATATGGATGAGCTAAAAAGGAATGTAAATGAAAGACTAGGATAAATATGTATAGACTCTATAATGATCAAGAAAATATAAATGGGTGATTATGGAAATCAAAAAGAGGATCAATGATATAAAGTATACGAGATGTGATTTAAAATGGACAAAAATATGGGATGGATAAGATGTGAGATGGGATATGTGGATAGATGAATGGTATGAGGTAATGGAAGGGTCAAGAAAAGATGAATAGGTGGAATATGGAAAGCAAAGAGGAATCAAGGATATGAGATGAATGAGGTGTGATTTAAAATGGACAAGGATATGGGATGGACAATATATGAGTAGAAATATCAAGAAGATGAGGTGTGATTTTGAGATGGATAAGAGTACAAAATAGACAAGTTGTGGATGATATGTGGTACATAGAATGTGGATAAATGTGATAGAATAGATAAAGATGTGAGATAGGCTATGTGGATAGACAAGGATTAGATATGAATGGATAGAGAAGTGAATACAAGAGGGGGATGAAATGTGGATGTCAAAAGAACAATGAAGTGGATATGAAAGAATATATGGGATGATGAATATCTAGAGGTATGGCCTAATGTGGAAATAAATAGACCCTATGGGGTGTGATAAGACCAAGAGATGACAATGACATGGACAAAGGATGGTGTGGAACCAAAGGAATGATATGGAATGTCAATGGACTGAATAAGATAATATGGTACTAGGTATGATGTAAGGGGTGATGTGATATGGTCCAAATGAAAAGAGGATGATGGTGATGAGCGGATAGAAAGGATCCTATAAGGCTTTCTAAGGTATGCACACAAAAATCAAAGGGTGTGGCCAACTTAGCTAAATAAAATGGGTCTCATCACAACACATAAACAATCACTCATAAATACAATCCTAAATTAGTAAATTGTATAGGAGTGTAACATGATGTCTACACCATATAATAGCTACACAAGTGAGGCTATAGGTCGATGACCCATTACAGAATCGACCAAACCCTCTTGACCTTACTTGCACTTGATGGTCACTTGGGCATTGTTACTGATGCTGACAGTGGAACACCTGTTACAGTTATAGTCCCCTACACTAAGGTTTACATAAAGCTCTAGGGGAGTCCCTAAAATACGTGATGGTACATTGGGGCCCAAGTCTATGTAGGAGGTTGTATGACTACCCTGGGTATATGGAATTGATCATCCCTCACTCCATGAAACCCTTTATGGGGAATTATGCTTAGGCCGTAATGACAACTCTCCTGATTGTTATACTCCAACAAAACACAAAGTGTGGTTAGTATGTGATGGTGAAATCTATGACACTAACCCCTAAATACTAAGCCACATGCATGGTGATGAAATACACATCACGTGTTATCCTAAGGGAAGGCTTAAATAAATAGACAAGTGCATGATACAATTAATTAACCATTCTAATTACCTATGTGAACTTCTCATAATATGACAAATTATGTATAAACCAAGGACACACACACACAAAACAATCAGATATTTACAAGTTAGACAAGTGCATGAACAAATAGACAAGTGCATGATACAATTAATTAACCATTCTAATTACCTATGTGAACTTCTCATAATATGACAAATTATGTATAAACCAAGGACACACACACACACAAAACAATCAGATATTTACAATTAATAGTAAAGAAGATAATGATTTATCTAATCTTATAATTTAACAAATATGATAAAATGCAAAGTAAAATAATCAAAGTGACACCCCTCCCTACAAACACAAAGGTTATATATCTAATAGGGGTGCCAAGAAGTCATCAAAACCCTGCAAAAATGATTTGTTATTTCAAATTTGCAATCTTATGAGTACACAGGGTAATCCCACAACTAGAATGCACAATCTTGTTAGTAAGATGCAATACCATGAGAAAATAATGACGAGATTATCATAGTCAGATAATATTGCTACTTTGGCCTACGATCCCAGTACTGAAGAAAATATCCAAATAGCGATATTTCAAGTCTTAGACTAACTATGTAAGTTTTCCCTAAAATGATAATAATCTATAAAAACCTACAAGATCATAAAATAATTATAGGGCCTTGTTTTTAATATAATTAATAATGATCACACTATTATAAGAGCTTGAAATTGACCCTAAATGTACTAAATTACAATATCATGACTCTGAGTAATAACTTCGCTATTCACAGGGTAATCCTACAATTATGAAAGTAGTGGTATTGCAAGATATGACTAGGTCAATAAGATGAAGTGTCATCAACTTCCCTCATGTTTTAAAACCCTTAGAAGATAGAATATCCCTATAAGTGGACCTTTAGATATCAAAGTGATACTAAATGAACTATGGTAGGCAATGTTTGTAAGGAAACTTATTGATGAAAAAGGGAATGCTTTGAAAATTTACAACCCTTAGAACCTTACTTCTCTGTTGGACAAAAATTGAATGACTGATAAGTAGTAAAACAAATGTGGCGAGGGAGAGATTTTACCAATTTTTTGATAGCTATGCAATATCGTGACTCAGGACAATAATCCCTCTTGTTGCAAGGCAATATCACTACTTTAAGAGTCATGGGGTTGTCAAAGATATGCAAGACATTGCCTCTTTTCTAAGATAATGCCCCCTTCTAACCTACACATAGTTTCAACAGTAGAGGGTAAACAACCTATAGAGGCACAGATTGACCCATAACAAAATATAATGTAGACCCAACTACTAATTTTAACAAAACCACTACGAGGATCTACATTATCACTAATAACAAGGCAATATTGCTACTTACATAATGGTAGGGTTATTTGAAATCTCTGAACAACTTGCCTTGTGGAGAAATATCACCTTGTCTTGCACACAATGAACAACACCCCTATAGACATGTGCAAATTCAATCTAATAGATCTCAAAAATGTAAGATTTTTAACAGGAACTGCAATACCGCCACTAGAATCAATAATATCATGAGTTACAATGCAATCTCGTCACTATCAGAGTCATGGTATTATCGGCCCTAAAACCCTACTAAAACCCATAATAGCTAATGACCTAACCCACAATATCATGACTCAGATTAACAATACCACTACTGTAATACTGCTGCTTGTAGTGCAATCCTATAACTTTCTTGATACATGAAAAACAAAAAATTCATGCTTGATTCCACTTCCAGTTGGTCCTGCAATCACCTATAATACTTCTAGCAAGAGTGTTAGCCTAAATAAAGGAGGTTGCTCCCACCGTGATTCCCAAAATGTGCACCAATTTTAGGATTCAAGAAATATTGTCACATGATAATATGCACCCAAAATCAATGACATAAATACGAATAGATAGAAAAAGTAAATCAGAATAGATAGAACTTGCTCACCATCAAGTTTACCTTCTCATAGCTCCATTCCAAGACTTGAACTTGTGTGATTAAACTTGAAATCTTGATTGTTGGATTGCTTAGAGATGCTTGACAATGGCTTCCAAGAGACTATGGATGTGAATAATGGCTTGATAAGTGCTTGAATGGCTTGTTTGGGATTCAATTGCTTATACATTCACACATTTCTTCATTAGTCTTGAGCAAGGGGAGGTGGTTTAGTTTTATAGGCTTATGGAGGGAAGATCTATGGTCCAAATTTAAATTTGGGCCATCAAGATCTATGGTGGAGGAATTTCCATGGAATTTTAATTCCATGGAATCCTCTAGAATAGAAAATTCTAGAGGGAAAAGGGGCTAAATTGGAGAGATTTCTAGAACTCTCCAATTCTAGAAATCTCTCTATAGGGTTTTAGGGGTTTAGAGAAGGCTAGTGTAGGGTGGTGGGTAGGTAGTTAGGAGTTTATTGAATTTAAAATTGGCTAGTAGGATTATGGGGTAGGTTAGTATGTAAAGAGTCTTATTAGGGGTTAAATGGTAAGGTTAATTGTTTTTAGGATAGGATAAAGGTTGTATGGGATATAAGAATGGGTATTGGAATTAGGCCAAGGGTCAATATGACTAGGAAATAGGGTAATTGATCTAAATTAGTGAGCATTATTAAAATTAGTGGGGTGAGCATATTTTAATACATACACAATGTATTGTATTATATTTATTATTAAAACATTATCATGATGAGCTGTAATTCCTTATTCATTGTACATTGAGAACAATGGCTATAGGCATGTATCAGTCATGGCTAGTTAATTGTAATTACTTTCTATAATTGTATTATGATGTGTTTCTTATGATCATAGTGATCAATGATATATGATGTAGTATGCTTCATTTACAGTTATCACAAGAGCATTTTATATGATCACTGGTTAGATTCTTGTTGTGTAATATATTTATTGTGTATGTGTTTTATTTAGAAAAAAAATTACATATTTCTAAGTAGATCCTAGTGGGGATGTTACAATCAAGCCCTTTAAAAGTAACAACTCACTCCACATACTTGGCATGATAGTTCAATTCTCTTTAATCACCTAGTTTAAATTCAATACTAGTATATTCAAGGACATAAGTTATAAGGTTGAGTTGTGACATAGGACATGATATTAAATACTTGCCTCTCTAGAAAAATTATTGTTATGATATTTTATTATGACTATGTAGACTTAAACTAGGGTTTGTGGATAAAAAATGACTATATCAACGCATATACAATAGCCTTAAAATGAATATATCTCACAAGTGAGCTATGGAAATTGAGTAGACATTGGTATAGTGGGATAATGAGATGTGTAGAATGTGATTCAAGTGATTCTAACTCTTCAAGGCACCCACAAGACATGTTATTACTAATTATGTTGGTACATATCTTGTTATGTTGGTACAGATCAAGGCCTTAAAACAAGGTTTTATTGCTAGTTTTGTACATTTCTTGAAAGATTGAGCCAATAAAGGGCTATGATCTTGTTTCTTAGAATGAATGATTGGAAAATGAATGTATGAGAACTATGTGATGATTCCCAAAGGTCTGAAATGTGAATTATACTCACATAAACAAATAAGACCATGATGAAGCAAGATTTCAGTTGCATAAGACTATAGTAGTAGTTAGAGGGACATGAATTATCAATAGTTTTTTTTATAGAAGGCTACAAGATCAAGTGTAAGATTAGTAAGTTTGTGCATATTTTAATCTATTGAGACAAAATATCCTGAGAAGTTAATACTAGTGTACGATTGATATCAAACATATATAATGACATAAGTGTATTAAGAAGACTTAAATATCGTGAACATATAAGCATAGTTGTAGCCCTACAAGGCTACAAGGTCGTGAAGGAAAGTCATAGAGGTGAATGAAGGTTTATTTAACATGATGAAACTTATGAATGATAAAGTTGATTTATTTAACAAGAAAACAACATCAAATTTGAATGTGGTGTGGTAAAAATTTGAACCATATCATTAACACATAGTAGCACATGTAGGAAATCACAAGTTTCCCTCATTCAAACACTTCACAAGACGTTATTTTGTAGAATAAAATGTAAAAAAAGAAGTGTTGGCAAAGAAACATTGATTTTATATATTAAAATATAAATAATCAAGTGTTTCAATTGCCTTCCATCCAAAGTCATAAGCATACTTGATATACCGGTCACATATGTCATTGCACACAATTAATTATCATTGTTTCTCTATGGAATACCATGTCTATTGGGAGACATCCCATTAGCTTATGCAAACAATATCTCATACTCCACCTTAAAAATCTGTAGCTGATGCTCATATATGGCAACTATTCCTTGGTGCTTTAATTGCATGGACCACATAGTCTCCTCCCTTACATCACAAAGTGTTTTTGTGTAGGCATGTGCAACTTCTAGATTGACAAACTTTATTTCAATGTCCATCTTCTCATCCCTCAATGTGAGAAGTTTAAAATGTAAATTATCAAGCTCTTTACTCTTCTTAACCAGTGCACTTTCAAAATTCTTGATATTTATCCTTGCAATATCAAGAAGCTCAAACAAAAATTGATTTTCCCTCTTAAGTGATTGTTTTTTTAGAGCCATTAGTGACAAATTCAAACCAAGATGTTTTTATGCACCCATTACGTTATCGAATTTAATCCTTGCGAGAAGTTATTCCATGTCCTCGAGTAATTGGGAAGCCTCATTCTCATCTGGATTCGAGACTTCTTTAAAAATCCACGTGAAAGTCAATAATAACATTCACTTTTTTTAGTAGTGATAAATAAAGAAAGTTACTCATAAATGAGGGTCCATTAGATTCATGCTTTTTTTTAGAGTATTAAAAAGATAGGAGCATCTATTTTTTTTAGATTATGAATAATTTCCTTGCACACATAGTTTTCTAACTAAAGTGAAAATAATGAAAACAATAAATTATCCCATTGTTGACAAATGAAAAAAGTAGGCAAGTGAAATCAAAAGTGCATGTTACACTGGCTAATGATGAATATACAAATTAATTACAAACAACAAAAACCAACAAAGAATACCATTGCCTATGCCATGGTCATTCTGATGTATTGGACTATTGCATTCCTTCTTGCCCCTCCTCCCCTACCTCGAATCATGGCCCATGGACATCGACCCCTATTTTATCAGTTTTTCAAATAGATAAACATGTGATATGAGACAAAGGAAGGTAAAAGAGACAAGTCATGTATAGAAATATTATATTTCACTCCTTCCCACCATGGTCACTTCTCAACACACATAGATACATGCAAAAAAGTGGACTTTGTCACCAACATGTGAAACATTGAAAGGAGAATAAGGTAAACATGTGAACACAATAGACCACCTGTTGATAACATCACATACCATACGCATATAAATGATTTCATGAGTACATGGGAAAAACATTGCATCATTTAGACATTCACTATTGTGAAATACATCAATAAATGCAAAAATAACCATCAAACCATTACTTAAGTCATACATAAATAATTTTTTCTATATCCAACAAAACCCAAAATGAAACACTTGTATTGAAATATCATGCCCAAATGATATATTTGACCACACATCATACATGTCATACATATTATGCCAAAATGCATGTATATAAAGAATAATATCCAAGGTAGTAGCCGCAAGGCAATATCAATGTTCATGCCCTGGCCAAGAAGCCTCTTCAAGAGGACAAACAAGTGGAAGTGGTCAACCACTGAATGGACATATATGCATATGTCACCCTGCCATGAAGCCGCCTACATTTGAATATGTGTAGGTTAGAAATATAGATAAAAAACAAGAATAAGACACCAACATGAAGAATATAATTTTTGATTTGGTAAATAACAAGTGATAGTCATATATCCAATAAATGGTTCATAATGCTCAGGACTGTGCCACCTCATCTCCAACAAATGCCTATATGTAATAACAATCTACAACACTATCAAAATATTTAATGGTAAAGTTCAATGAAAGGTAGGGGGAAGAAAAGAGAGTGCATGTAAGACATAGGCATTGTAAGAAGTATAATATCAATTATAAAGGCAACCTATCATGCACAATTTCTTTTTTTATGGTCCCCCTGACAAACACTTCTACCATTACACAAAAGTATTTCCCTCAAAGGAATGTGATTATCATCAGTAGAATGGGATTGAGGGTTATCCCTCTAAAATCTAAATGGTGATTGTTGTAAAAATATCAATGTTAATATTGAGTAAGCTGAATTAAACTTAAATTTAACTTCGTGAATAAAATTCAACATAATGCATCTAACCTGAGGTCCACTATTGCATGCACCTTGTTGTTGCTCCATCCATTCTCTTCTTTATTCCATTTTTTGATGATAGTCTCTTTGCCTAATGCAGGCTTCCCTTCTTTGTGCCAAAGTTTCACTCGAATCATATGTAATCATCTCATCACTAATAGCCTTCAAGGCTATCTCACTAAGATAGCATAAGTCAGAGACATTCTCCCTAGCCAATCACAATCTTTCCAACTTATTTCTCTTGTTTATGCTCTAGTTTTAAATAGTCTCTCTATTGGCCTCCTTTATATTTGTCTTTTCATGATTTCTCTTCCCTTCAGATTCGATTTCTCATTTTTAGTACACCCTAGGGGCCTCCTTAGAACAAGCTACTGACAATGAATCTTACAACAGTGAGTGTTAAGCCTATCTCATGACTAGAATGGATGACCACCATCAACACTAAATGTGTCACATGGCCTTAACAAACAAAGGTGCAAATTATACCTCACAATACCTAGATCCATGATACTATAATCGCGTGTAAACTATCATTCAACAAGGAAGGCATGTGAGGTTATAAGCATAAATCAACAAATAAAAGACAACATCCTCAAAGACAATAAAATGTACTTACAACCTTCAAATATTCCTCCATTTTAGATTGTGAAGCCTCTAAAAGCTAGTCATTGTCATCATCATCATCAACGTCTTCATCGATGTTGTCATCAAGTTTATCTGACTCCACCTCCTCCTATCGTAAAGGTTGACACATATATGTCACTCTAAGTATATATGGAACAAAAAACATGTATGGGCATGGCGAAGGAAAGAGAAAGTACAAAAACATATACACATTTTTAGGGATGAAGTCATTATGTAGGTGACTATTAGTCACATCCACATGACTTTGCTCCACCCCATTGATCTAGAACACAAAAAACAACATAGAAAAATAGATTATGTTTCAAAAGTAGTCCAATGTTAATTATTGTATGAGGAAAGAAAGAAGCATTTTTTAACATGAGGAGTGATCAAACATTAATGGAAGCCAAAGTTTCTCATACATCTCATGAGACATAGTCATTGGGCACTTCATGAACATCCTCTTCACCTTTGGTCTACTCCACCCCCTCCTCCTACATTATTAAACAAGATGTAACAAATCAAAATCTGGATGCAAAGTTTACAAATATTGAGTATTTTACATATGCAGTAAGAATATTAAATTAGGCATGGAAAATACACAGACCGTCTATGAAATTATCTGTGTTGTCCCCTTGTCCACATCTTTATTCATTAAAGAATCGATCGTCCATTGGGATTCCACACCTAGTTATTCATAGGTAGGGGATGGCCATCCTAGAACAGTGGGTATACCATCCCCAAGGGTTGATGCTGCATCTGAAACCCTCATTCAATCTTGAATGAGTGGAGGGAATGTTTAAACTGATCCCATGCATGCAATGAGGACTTCCCACTGACTTCTTTATCCTAACACAATGGATGTCACAACAAATTAACATGAACAAGAAATAATGGAACTCCAATTCACCTTCGAGTATAGTAGCTGAAATTGCATACAATTTGTTCGGTCTTCACATAAAGTTATTTCAGGGAATTGCCGAATTCTCAGTCATCCATCTTAAATTTGGAGCAGTCAACATTCATAGTATTAGTTGCCAACATACAATAATTTTTATACAAACTAGTTCAAATATATGCTTTCCGATACTCACCCTTACCTATGAACTACTTAAAGAATTCATTGTATTGGTCGCCAAGAGAATACAATGGTGTGTTGGTGGAAAGGAAAAACCAAGTAATTAGCAATGTAACATAGCATTCATGGAATAATAGGGCAACCCTTGTTCATGAAATTAACATCCTCTATTGAAAGTATATATTATGAGCCTCTAACAAGGAAATGTGCATATGAGAAGACATCAAAGTAATTGTAGATAGAAAGCAAATATTGTCTTTTTCACATTATAGAAATATAATGTACCAATTGATTTGGAAACAATGTATATAATATGGCAACAACTTATGTGGCAATTCAAGGACAAAATAATAGAAAAATTGTATGAAGTAAATGAGATAAAGAAAACATAGTAGATACATTAGATTTCGAAAACTTAAAAAAAATCAAAACATGCTTGTTGTAAATTTCAAAGGTTAGCAATCATATTTTTGAAGCAAGGAATATCAAGTCCATGGAGATTGTATGCAAATAATAATAATTTAAGTTGGAGATTCTTTCCAAGAGGTTGATGACAATATTTCATAAGCCCAGTGAATATTCTAAATGAGTAAGTCAACAATAATAACTATACACTATATAATATAATGGATGTACAATAAACATGGATTGACACACTCTTACAAAGTGGAAGTCTGTACGAACACATCAAAATATGATAAGAGTAACCCTTTCAATGTACTTAAAATCAAATATACATGATGACCCCATCACAAGGGATTATGAAGCTTCATCCACACATCTCCTAAACCAAAATGGAGTGCATTTAGGCACTTGCAAGGATAAATACTCATGAATCAATAAAAACTTCAATAACATGTTAGAAGTTATTAATATTAAATTGAAAAAAATGACTTTTTTTCATTTACTGTTAATTGCAAGTGTTTCTAAACCATACATAAGTGAATAAAACATGTTATAGTGGACACAAGGGAGCATAACATTCAAAGTTTAAAACCATGCAACCAAAATACAATGCACTTAGAAGCCTACAAAAATAAACACTTATGAATCAGTCCCATAATTAATACTATGGTCTATATATATATATAACATGTTGAAATTTATTAATATTGAATTGAAAATAATTGACCTTTTTTTTTTCTTTTACTCTTTATATATATAAAACATGTTGAAATTTATTAATATTGAATTGAAAATAACTGATTTTTTTTTCTTTTACTCTTTATATATAACATGTTGGAATTTATTAATATTAAATTAAAAATAATTGACTTTTTTTCTTTTACTCTTTTATTGATAAATGACTTTATTTATATAAAACATGTTGGAATTTATTAATATTAAACTGAAAATAATTGACTTTTTTCTTTTACTCTTTTACTAATAATTGAAGTCAATTATAGTAAAACAGTAAAAGAAAAAAAGTCAATTATTTTCAATTTAATATTAATAAATTCCAACATGTTTTATATAAATAAAGTCATTCAAAGCTTAAAACCATGTGACCAAAATACAATGCACCTAGGGCCCTATAAAAATAAACTCTTATGAATTAGTGTCATAATTAATACTATGTTCTCTCTCTCTCACACTCTCTCTCTCTCTCTCTCTCTCTCTCTCTCTCACACACACACACACACACACACACACACACACACACACACACACACACACACACACAAAACATGTTAGAATTTATTAATATTAAATTAAAAATTATTGACTTTTTTCCTTTTACTGTTAATTGCAAGTGTTTCTAAACCATACATAAGTGAATAAAACATGTTATAGTGGATATAAGGGAGCATAACATTCAAAACTTAAAACCATGCAACCAAAATGCAATGCACCTAGGGGCCTACAAAAATAAACACTTATGAATCAGTCCCATAATTAATACTATGCTCTCTCTATGTTATAGTGGATACAAGGGAGCATAACATTCAAAGCTTAAAACCATGCGACCAAAATACAATGCACTTAGGGGCCTACGAAAATAAAAAGTTATGAATCAGTCCCATAATTAATACTATGCTCTCACTCACTCACATACACACATATAACATGTTGGAATTTATTAATATTAAATTGAAAATAATTGATTTTTTTCTTTTACTGTTAATTGCAAGTGTTTCTAAACCATACATAAGTGAATAAAACATGTTATAGTGGATACATGGGAGCATAACATTCAAAGCTTAAAACCATGCAGTCAAAATACAATGCACTTAGGGGCCTACAAAAATAAACACTTATGAATCAGTTCCATAATTAATACTATGCTCATATATTTATATATAACATTGGTAATATGTTGAAATGTACATAGGACAAAGTAAAAGAAGTGCACATTTTCTTTGGTTGAGAATATGAAGTATTTTTTGTATGAATTATGTACCAAAAAACCCATATACCCTGTTCTACCTTATTCTAAAGCTCTGTTTGTCAAATTCCTTATCTCGAACTTCATATACACATTTGCCACCCTGTAATATGTTTTAGCAGTTCAATTTCAAGCATCAAATTGAAAAGGAAATCACTAAATAATTCTGAAAACATGTATGCTATTGGAAATCTAGGTTTCACTAATCCAACAAATAAAAATTTATGTGATAGGAATCTAACGAATCAGAAAGCTTGATGCTTAAACCATGGACAAACATAGGGCATCTATAAATTTTTTTTTAGTGGTATATTGAATAATGGTTTATTCAAATAAAAATCAGAGCTCAAGATATTAAAAATGGGAAATACTACAGAGGCTCCTAAACTTATATACCATACGCCAAAAATTATATACCATACACCCTGTTCTACCCTGTTCTAAAGCTTTGTTTGTCAAATTCCTTGTCTCAAACTTCATATGCACGTTTCAATGGGAGAATGGACTATTAACCTAACAATCTTGTTTGAGACATTCTGTCAAACACAATGTAGGCATTGTCCATTACTAATCTGGGACAAAATGTGGTAGCAATCTTCGAGCTTCTTTCATTCGCCTGCGCTCGAGCTATCTCTGTCCACCTTGGATCCAACAGGGATCAAATATTAAATGACATAGAATTTAGCCTTTAGCCTTTCCCAGCTCACAATAGCAGGTTCATGATATGGATTAGGATGCCCCAATCTGCCCCACGAGGAATAATAACATGGAAAGGAAACATCATTAAAAATAGTGCATGCTTGTGATTCATCTCCATGCCATGTATGCATGTGTGCCACGTAGGCGATGATGTTTGGCCCAATGGTCGACGATAGCGATTAGTGATGTGTGTTGATTAATGATTGGAAATAATGTTGGCGGTCTGACCGGTGGAGATCGGGTGACTATTGAAGGTCATAGTTAGCTATTGGTTTAATATTAGCATCATCGGTTTAGTAGCAGAAGCGGTTTGAAAACTATGCATAGTCATTGAAAAGTTAGATTGCATCCTCGCTGATTACAATAACGGTATTCAAACCGTTAAAAAGTTTTAGTGTGGTGGGGTTGGGCTCACTGATGCCAATGCGCACGTAGTTTGTGTGTGCTGGTTAAGCTTAGTCCTACACATGCCATGTTAAATAGATTAGAAACCAAATAGTCACTAGAGTTCCTAGGCCTTGTTGCCTCCATTTCTTTATCTGGATTATGGTTGAAATACTCTACTTATGGAAAAGATGTTATTGTGGGAGTGACTGACACAAGAATATGGCCTGAAATTAGAAACTCCAATGATTAAGGACTTTGGACTTGTTCCCTTAAAATGGAAGGGTACATGTCAAAGCGACTAGGCCTTCATTTCCTCACATTGGAATAGAAAAATTATTGGAACTTGATACTATTTCAAAGGCTATAGAAATCATTAAAACATTTGAATTAATGAAAGCTTTAAATACAAATCTCTGAGAGATAAGTACAACCATGGTACACACATAGCCTCCACTATTGACGAAGCTACTCAAGTTGATTCCAATTACTCTAGTTTTGTGAAAGGAATAACGAGAGGGATGGCTCCTCAAGCCAGGTTGGCCATCTACAAAGTTATCTAGGGTGTGGTAAGGCCGATGAAGCAGACATTATTTCTGCCATAGAAGATACCATTGCTGATGGTGTGGACATCATTTCTATGGTACTTATTTCGTACAGGGGGAAAGCTTATCTAATACTCACAAACTCGTCGACTTTAATTAAACAACTAATCACAATTTTTTAAATATTTAACACTTTTGATATAAATTTTGTGATTCGTAAAAAGTGCAGACCCCACCAATTTATAAATATTAAATAAACCAAAACCGCGAAAGATGCCTCTTCACATTAACTACAAAGACATTACAACATTTAAAGCCACAAAAAATAGTGTTTTAGTTTATATCTCGGTTGGTGACTCTAGACCCCTTGATGAAATTTCTAATATAGCTCCATGGGTAAGTTTCATAGGTGCCATCAACTTTGACTAGTATATAGGCTCCTCTATACATTGGTGTTGGAAAATTGCATGGGTCATTCCGTTTGGTGTATTTATCCGCTACAAAGAGCTCACGACGTTGTCCACCTGGGCCTGGATCCCAAACTAGTGAAGGTTAAAATCGTGATGTGTGATCAAGAACTATCTGCTAATGTCACATCAAATATGGAGATCAATATATTTATACAATTTCAACACAGATGTCATTAAAAAACACTTGACATACCTTTCATTTCCCTATCACTGAGTTCAATGTATTCATACAATTTCAACATAGATGTCACTTATTATTACACCTATCAGTTTCAATAATAAATTAATAAAAAATATTGATATATCTAGTTGGGTGTTTAATCGGATTTAATATCCCCCCAGGCTTCCCGGTATCATAACAATTAGGCTAAACTGCTGTACAAATTGTTTTTGCAGCTCTGATTTTTGTTTCCTACGTTCTTTCTATTTGATGGAGGAGCTTCATCTTGTGAAGTTTCCATGGCTTGCTCACGGCCATATTTCTCCATTCATTGAGCTTTCCAAAAAATTTGCAGACAAAGGCAATATCAAAATCACATTCCTCTCCACTCCTGTTAATATTGCCAATATCAAGCCCTCCTTTAAAGAGCATAAAGTAAACCTGATTGATCTGCCATTGCCTTATGTGGAAGGATTGCCTCCCGGAATTGAAAGCACATCTTATCTTCCAACCCATCTAGTACCTCTTCTCCACATAGCAGCCAGGGGATTAGAAAAGCCCTTAGAAAATTTACTGGGAAAATTTTCTCCAGATTTTGTAATTTTTGATATGGCATTACACTGGACATCTAAGGTGGCTCTCAAGTTACATATCCCTGCAATACTATTCTCTATCCTTGGAGCAGTCTGTATGAGCTATGGTTTTTGTCCTGCCAGGAGGTCTGAAGCAGAAGTAGATCTAACCAGACCACCTCCTGATTATCCTTCCACGAAAATTCGATATCGACCATTTGAAACAAAGTCTATAATTGGCATCTACACCAACCACGGTGATTATGCTTATAGCACAACAAGAGACGCATAGATCTGTTGATTGACAGTTTTCATGATTGCTCTGCAATTGTTATAAAAGCCTGCTACGAGTTAGGGGGAAAGTTTATAGATTATTTTCAAAAGGCTACAGGAAGGCCAGTGGTTCCTGTGGGTCCTCTTCTGCCTCGTCCCTATCCAAGACGGTTGAAATAAGTGATGGAGAGGAAGGTGACTGTATAAGATGGTTGGAGAAGCAAGGACTATCTTCTGTTGTTTATGTATCATTTGGCAGTGAATATTTTCTCTCAAAAGAACAGATAGAGGAGGTAGCTCTTGGTTTAGAGGCCTGTGAGCAGCCATTCCTGTGGATACTTCGTTTTCCAAGTTACTCTGACCAAAGCAAAAGGTAGAGGTGAATTTCGTTACTCGTAGGTCCCAATTTCTATGATATGTTAAAAGAGATTTTGTTTTTTCACATAATAGACAATAGATCAGAAGTTTTGCATCCTATTTTGGTTTTGAGATTTAATTATTGGTTTTGCATCTTATTTTCGTTTTGAGATTTAATTATTGGTTTTAATCTTCTCTTTTTTAAGAATGGATTTAGTAGCGAGTTTTCGAATTTTGAAAAATAATTTTATTAAACAGTTGATTTTATAAGAATTTTAAGTAGCTGGTTTTAAGGTATTGCAATTGCCAAAATATTTAGTGGGTACCAGTATCCTAAATTATACATGCACATGAAATTTAAGACGTTTGAATAAAAAAACAAATTATAGTATAAATTTTTATTCTCTGTAAAGTATATTTTTTATGCTTGAATTTTCTCTGCGGGTGCTACAAATTCTTGCCCCTAATATCTAACTATTTTTAAAAATCTCTTTTATTTACAATCGATGTTCCTATTTTTCAAAAAAACATTCAATTTTTTACAGTTGAAAAAATTTAAAATTATATGGACACCTCCAACTGCAAAATAAAATCGTATTTAAAAATAGATTTAGTAATGAGTTTTGAAATTTTGAAAAAAAACTTTGTGATGCAGTTGATTCCATAAAAACCTTAATAATTTTCTTTAAAAATAGATGTAGTAGTGAACTCTAAAATTTTGATAAATAACTTTTATTAAGTTGTTGATTCCATAAGAACCCTAAATTTTTTGTTAAGCGGTTAATTTCATAAGAACCCTATTTATTTGCATGCCATGTTCATATTTTGTTGTTTCCTTCTAATAATCTCCATTTTTGCACCAGGATGGGAAATTTAACGCTTTCCTTGTATTATTTATGTTTTAATTGTATATGAGCAAAGTGAGCTATCAACCTTATTGCCAGAGGGATTTGAATCCCGAATAGCCAACAGAGGAGTGGTATTGAGCAATTGGGCGCCTCAGCATCAGATTCTGTGCCATCTTTCAACTTGGGCCTTTTTAACCCATTGTGGGTGGAGCTCCTTGATGGAGGGGATGAGTGCAGGATTGCCCCTCATAGCTTTGCCTATGCAGTTGGACCAGGGCTTAAATGCTCGACTGGTTGTGGAGGAATTTCAGGTAGGTGTAGAAGTCCAGAGAGGAAGTGATGGTTTTGTAGGTAGAGATGATGTTTGCAAAGCTGTGAGATTGATAATGGTTGAGTAACAAAGCAGGCATGTGAAGTGCAGGACTGCAGAAATGGGAAATTTGTTCCACGGTAAAATATTGGATAATGATGGATCGCAAGGATCTCAAAAGCAATATGTAGATCATTTGCTGAAACTACTTCACAACTTAAAAGTGGATGGTTGATTAACCATGTCGCCTTTCTATTTTAAAGCTTATGTTTCTTCATGTTTTATTGGAAGGGGCTATTTTTGGACTATTTAGTTTCCACTATTAATTTAATATGCATGTGCCTAAATGTAACCAGGTTACTATTACAGAAGTCTTAAATATATTTATCAGAATTATAGAGAGAGATATCAATTTTAAAGTTGTCATTTTAGATTTTTTATTTATAATATTGATTAATAAAATTATTATCTTTTTTATGTTTAAATTGACTAGTGACAAATGACATCCATTTAATTATATCAATGTGTGATGTAGAAAAAGAGGTTGAATTTGCGAAGCCCATAATTTTCGATCCGTAGTTTATTTCATCTTCCCGGTAAAATGCCCTGCTCGAAAAGTTCAATGCAGTCATAACCCACCCTTCCGGTTATGAAACATTTTTAATAATTTTTGGAGGTTATATGTGACCATCTAAGGGTCCAAAATTGCAGTTTAATTTTATTTATGAGATTTTTTTAAATGTAGAAATTATTTATTTCTATAATCAAACTCGAACCTTAGTTGAAATTCATCCGATAGATTAATTTTAGAGTTTAGTTTATTTTTGGAGATTTTTAGAACTACGCATGCTTGTATGCAAAACTTACTAAAAAAAACAGTTGCTAAAAATAATAAGTCAAGTTTTATTTATTTTTAGAGTTCTGAATTTTGCATGTCAACTCCAATTTTGAGTTAAAGCGTATTTATTTATAGTTTGTAATTATTTGAATCATTCAATATGAATCAATATTGGTTATTGTTCAGAATCTTTGTCTGTTGGTAATTTTATCGTCTTGATAATATTATGGTTCATTATTTGGTATCAAAGCAAGTTCAAATCTTGGATGTATAAGAGATGGCGAGAGGACATGAAGTAATTGCTCAAAGAAACCGTACTATGCAAGAGCTATAAAGGCGAGTAGAAAATTAACCAAAATTATTATGAATCAAAGACAAATGAGAGCAGAAGATGATGTAGATGACATAGATCATGAAGAAGAAATTCCACAAGAGGAGCAACAAGAATAACCACCATCAATGGAAGAGAGGATGGTTAGAGATTTATAAGGAAAGAGCAAAAAAATCAAAGTTGATGTTCCAAATTATGGAAAAAGCTTAAAACTAGAGGAGTTGATAGATTAGATGAACCATATAGAGAAATTTTTTGAATGGAAAACTATGAGAGAAGACAAGAAGGTAAATTTTACATGCACGAAATTGAAGGGTCATGCAATGAATTGATGGAATCACCAGCATAAATTAAGATAGAGAAAATGTAAAGAAAATATCAACTCGTGAAAAAAGATGGAGAAGAAGCTGAGGAAAAAATTTATTCCTATGGATTATGCACAAACCCTATACAGAAGGTTTCAAAATTTGAGATAAAAAGATCATAATATACAAGAATATACAAATGAGTTTTACAAGCTTTCCATACGTGTGGAACATGATGCGATAGAAGAGGAGAGGGCTGCGAGGTATGTAAATGGTTTGAAGTTTTCTATTTAAGATGAATTAAGCATGCATAGAATACTTTGCATGGAGGAAGCTTATCAGTTAGCTTTGAAGGCAGAAGAAAAACAAAATAAACAAAATTTTAGAAGAACATCTACCGGGACAAGAAGAGGACAATCTCCTTCAATAAGGGGACGAGGTAGATTTAATACAAATAGAGGTGGGTTTAATATCATTAGAGAAAAATCATCATGTGGTCCAAAAAGATAAGAAGATAGCATATAAGGGTTTCAAAATCAACAAAAAGGAAGAGGTTTTCAGAGAAGACAAAGCTATGGTGGTGGTAGACAATGGATTCCAAATCAACACAGGGCTTATATTTGTTAAAGATATGGAGAAGAAGGCCATTGAGCATTTGAGTGTCCACACTACCAAGATCAAGAAAAAAGGGAAGAAGATCGCCCAAGAATGAATTTAGTTGACGCTGAAACAGAAGAGTAAAATATTGAAGTTGCAACTACATATATTAGAAAAAAATCTCATGATAAGAAGAACAATGATTACTCCAAGGAAAGAACATGTGCACAATAAGGAAGGTAGTGATGCATGGATGAGAACAAATATATTTCAAATAAGGTGTACTTTAGGAAGTAAGATATGCAAGGTAATTATAGATGGTGGTAGTTGTGAAAATATGGTTTCTAAAGATATGATTGAGAAATTAGGTTTACAGTGTGAAAAACATACTACTCCTTATCGAATTTTATGGTTTAAGAAAGGGAATGGAGTTACAGTAGATACAATATGCTTAATCAAGTTTTCTATAGATAAAAATTACAATGATGAAATATGGTTGGATGTAATACTAATGGATACATGCCATAAATTATTGGGAAGGCCATGGTAGTTTGAAGAAAAAAAATTCATGATGGATCAAATAACACAAGTTCTGGAAAGGTGATCTACAGGTAGTTCTACTACCTCTTAAAGAAGAAGGGTAGACTGAAAGCATGCTAACTGTAAAATAATTATGAAAGACATGAAGATGATAGGTTGTTATGCATTAGTAGTGAAATAAAATACACCATACTAATGCAACAACTTATAGGATGAGTCCAACACAACATACACAATTAAATAAGCATGCTACTAAATTGGTGAGGAAGGGTGTAGCAAAGGAGAGCATGAATCCTTATGCAAGACCAATGTTTCTAACTCCAAAGAAAGATGGAGTGTAGAGGATGTATGTGGATAGTAGATCAATCAATAAAATTATAATCAAGTACAAGTTTCATACACCTCGTTTAGATGATATGATGGATGTTCTTGTAGGAGCAAAATATTTTACCAAGATTGATTTAAGGAGTGGTTACTATCAGATTCAAATTTATGAAAGAGATGAATGGAAAATAACATTCAAGACTAGAGATGGTTTATATGAGTGGATGGTGATGTCATTTGGGTTATTTAATGCATCTAGCACATGTATGAGGGTGATGAACATAGTGCCACGAGAATACAATGGTAAGTTTGTGGTGGTTTATTTTGATGTTATTTTAATATTCAATAAGAGTAAAGAATAACACTTACAACATTTGAAGTAAATGAGATAAATGATTAGATTTTGAAAACTTTAAAAGAATCAAAACATGTTTGTTGTATATTTTAAAAGTTAGCAATGATATTTTTGAAGGAATATCAAGTCCATGGAGATTATATACAAAAAAATTAATTTAAGTTAAAACTTCTTTCAAAGAGGTTGATGGCAACATTTAATAAGCTCAGTGAAGATTCTGAATGAATAAGTCAACAATAATAAGTATATACTATATAGTACAATGGGTGTACAATAAACATGGATTGACACTCTTACAAAGTGAAAGTCTATACGAACACATCAAAATATAACAAGAATATACCCTTCCAATGTACTTAAAAGCATACATACATGATGACCCCATCACAATGAATTATGAAGCTTCATCCACACACCTCCTAAACCAAAATGGAGTACATTTAGGCACTTATAAGGATAAATACACATGAATCAATGAAAATTTCAACATGTTGGAATTTATTAATATTAAATTGAAAATAATTGACTTTTTTATTTTAACGTTAATTTCAAGTGTTTCTAAACCATACATAAGTGAATAAAACATGTTGTAGTGGATACAAGGGAGCATAAAATTCAAATCTTAAAACCATGCGACCAAAATGTAATGTACTTAGGGGCTTATAAAAATAAACACTTATGAATCAATCTCATAATTAATAACATTCAAAGCTTAAAACCATGCGACCAAAATGCAATGTACTTAGGGGATTATAAAAATAAACACTTATGAATCAGTCTCATAATTAATACTATGGTCACACACACACACACACACACACACACACACACACACACACACACACACACACACACACAACATTGGTAATATATCAAAATGTACATAGGACAAAGTAAAAGAAGTGCACATTTTCTTTGGTTGAGAATATGAAGGATATTTTGTATGAATTATGTACCAAAAAACCCATACACCCTGTTCTAAAGCTTTGTTTGTCAAATTCCTTGTCTCAAACTTCATATGCACATTTACTGACCTATAATATTTTTTATCAGTGCAAATTCAAGTGTTAGATTGAAAAGGAAATCGCTCAATAATTCTGCAAACATGTATGCTATTGGAAACCTATGTATCACTAATCCATCAAATAAAAATTTATATGAGAGGAATTCAATGAATTAGAAAGCTTCATGCTTAAACCATGGACAAACATAGGGCACCTATAAAAATATATAAATTGGTATATTGAATAATGATTTACTCAAATAAAAAACAAAGCTCAAGATATTAAAAATGTGAAATACTACAGAGGCTCCTAAACTTATATACCATATGCCAAAAGTTATATACCATACACCTTGTTCGACCCTATTCTAAAGCTCTGTTTGTCAAATTCCTTGTCTCAATTTTTATATGTACATTTTAGTGAGAGAAAAGACTAGTAACCTAACAATCTTGCTTGAGACATTATGTCAAACACAATGTAGGCATTTTCCATTACTAACGTGGGACAAAACATGGAAGTTGTCTTCGAGCTTCTTTTATTCGCCTGCGCTTGAACTGTCTCCCAACACCTTGGATCCAATAGGGATAAAATCTTAAATGACATAGCCTTTAGCCTTTAACCAGCTCACAGTAGCAGGTTCATGACATGGATCAAGATGCCTTGCAAGGAATGATAAAATGGAAAGGAAACATCATTAAAAATAGTGCGTTCTTATGATTGATCTCCATGCCATGTATGTGTGCGTGCCACGTAGGTGGTGATGTTTTGCCCAATGGTTGACAATA
The DNA here is from genome assembly GCA_037957365.1 of Torreya grandis. Lineage (NCBI taxonomy): Eukaryota > Viridiplantae > Streptophyta > Pinopsida > Cupressales > Taxaceae > Torreya > Torreya grandis. Next base: position 2,731,315 of record JARHVA010000638.1, on the reverse strand, counting down.
GTAGCTAGTGATGCATGATGATTAATAGTTGGTGATAATGTCAGTAGTCTGATTGGTGGTGATCAGGGGATTGTTGGTGGTCGTAGTTAGCTACTAGTTTAATGTTAGCATCATCGATTTAGTAGTGAAAATCGTTTAAATAGTATGCATGGTCGTTGAAAAGTTAGACTGTGTCTTGGATGGTTATGCTAGTGGTATTTAAACTATTGAAAAGTCTTAGTATAGTGAGGTTGGGCTAGCTGATGCCAACACGCATGTAGTTTGTGCATGCTAGTTAAGCTTAGTTCTAGACAAGCCAAGTTGAATAGATTTGAAACCAAATAGTCACTAGAGTTCATAGGGCTTGCTACCTCCATTTTTTTGTTTGGATTATGGTCGGAATACTCTACTTACAGAAAATATGTTATTGTGGGAGTGATTGACATGAGAATATGGACTGAAAGCATAAACTTCAATGATCAAGGACTTTTGACTTGTTCCCTTAAAATGGAAGGGTATATGTCAAACCAACTAGGTCTTATTTCCTCACATTGGAATAGAAATATTATTGGAGCTCAATACTATTTCAAAGGCTATACAAATCATTAAAGCATTCGAATTAATGAAAGATTTCAATGCAAATCTCTGAGAAATAAGCACAGGCATGGTACACACATAGCCTCTACTATTGCTGGCGCTGTTGAAGTTGATTCCAATTACTCTAGTTTTATGAAAAAAATAACAAGAGAGATGGTTCCTCAAGCTAGGTTAGCCATCTACAAAGTTCTCTGGGGTGTGGCAAGGCCGATGAAGCAGACATTATTTCTACCATGGAAGATACCATTGTTGATGGTGTGGACATCATTTCTATGGCACTTGTTTCGTAGAGGGGGCATGCTTATCCAACACTCACAAACTCGTTGACTTTAGTTGGACAACTAATCACGATTTTTTTTAACATTTAACACTTTTAATATGAATTTGGTGATTTGTGAAGAGTGTGGACCCCACCAATTTATAAGTGTTGGTTAAGCTCAAGCCACTAGAGATGCCTCTCCATGTTAACCACAAAGACATTGCAACATTTGGGGCCATAGAAAATAGTGTTTTGGTTTTTATCTCGATTGGTAACTCTAGACCCTTATGTGAAATTTCTAATATAATTCCGTGGGTAATTATCATAGGTGTCATCAACTTTGGCAAGTACATAGGCTCCTCTATATACATTGGTGTTGGAAAATTGCATGGGTCATTCCCTTTGGTGTATTTACCCGCTACAAAGAGCTCACGATGTTGTCCACCTGGACCCTAGATCCCAAATTGGTGAAGGTTAAAATCGTGATGTGTGATCAAGGGCTATTTGCTAATGTCACATCAAATATGGAGAACATAGTGAAAATTTGCTAATGTCACATCAAATATGGAGAGCATAGTGAAAGATGTTGGGGCTTCATAAATGATCCTTAGTGAATGAAGTAACTCTAATGTTGTTGCAAACTATTAATTCTTGATTTTGAGATCTGTTAAAATCTTTCAAAATAAGTACAACCATGTCAATTTTACTACCATGTTTTTAACTGTTAGTTCCTATAATATCCACTTGGGAACGAATTAATGGAAAGTGTGGTTAGTTAGAAGCAGGGTTAGTTATTGTTAGGAAACTAGATACTTTGCAGCAATAAATAACCAGTAAATAAAATACAAATTTACAATAACAAAGATAATTCAATAGTACTCGTGGTTTGACAATGAAACTAACTGAATAAAAATGATGAAATGGCTTTTTAATTTATTAGGTCAAATTTATTCTAGAATGGATTGTAATATATTTAATTTATTTTTATAAATATGGTGTATCACCATACTCTCAGGTTGTTTAAGATGGGTTCCTACTAATAATGGATGCATTTAGAAAACCATATTCTTTAAAAAGAAATTAAACCTTAATTCTCCTCCCTTTTCAATCCCAAATGTCAGTGATAGTTGCGTTTCATGTTTTGCCTGGTTGTTCACAAAATCTCTGGGACGGTTTGACCGACAGAAGTTGAGAAAACTCTGTGGGCGGTTTTTGAATTGAGTATATTAATTTTCGAATAGGAGGACGTCAGAAACATGGAATCATATAATATATAGTGGAGCATAAGTTACATGATATAAAATGGAGGACTCGCAACCATACGAATCTCGAGGACGAGAAAATATTGAAATACAGCTCAGCCCAGACTAAAATATTCGACAAATGATAGAAACGTATTTTATAAAATATAATTTAACTTTCATTGCCATCATTGAAACAGAAATGTCATTATGGAAGTTATTGAAATGTGACCATAAAAACATTTTACTTTAAGGCTTGTAATTTTTGTTAATGGATTATATAAAGCTTACTTGAGGTAGTGCCATAAATACACAACATATAAACCTTAAAAAACACTTACCTTACATTTCATTTGCCTCTCACTGAGTTCAATATATTCATACAATTTCAACACAGATGTCACTTATTATTACACCTATCCTTTTCAATAATAAACTAATAAAAAATATTGATCCATCGAATTGGGTGTTTATAGTGCCCTTTATAGTCAGTCGGCTTTAATATCCTCCAAGGCTTCCTGAATCATCATAACAATTAGGCTAAACTGCTGTACAAATTGTATTTGCAGCTCTGGTTTTTGTTTCCTACGTTCTTTCTATTTGATGGAGGAGCTTCATCTTGTGATGTTTCCATGGCTTGCTCACGGCCATATTTCTCCATTCATTGAGCTTTCCAAAAAAATTGCAGACAAAGGCAATGTCAAAATCACATTCGTCTCCACTCCTATTAATATTGCCAATATCAAGCCCTCCTTTAAAGAGCACAAAGTAAACCTGATTGAACTGCCATTGCCTTATGTGGAAGGATTGCCTCCCGGAATTGAATGCACATCTCATCTTCCAACCCATCTAGTACCTCTTCTCCACATAGCAGCCAGGGGATTAGAAGAGCCCTTAGAAAATTTACTGGGAAAAATTTCTCCAGATGTTGTAATTTTTGATATGGCATTACACTGGACATCTAAGGTGGCTCTCAAGTTACATATCCCTGCAATACTATTCTCTATCCTTGGAGCAGTCTGTATGAGCTATGGTTTTTGTCCTGCCAGGAGGTATGAAGCAGAAATAGATCTAACCAGACCACCTCCTGATTATCCTTCCACGAAAATTCGATATCGACCCTTTGAAACAGAGTCTATAATTGGCATCTACACCAACCACGGTGCTTACGCTTATAGCAGCAACAAGAGACGCATAGATCTGTTGATTGACAGTTTTCATGATTGCTCTGCAATTGTTATAAAATCCTGCTACGAGTTAGAGGGAAAGTTTATAGATTATTTTCAAAAGGCTACAGGAAGGCCAGTGGTTCCTGTGGGTCCTCTTCTGCCTCGTCCCTATCCAAGACAGATGGTTGAAATAAGTGATGGAGAGGAAGGTGGTTGTATAAGATGGTTGGAGAAGCAAGGTCTATCTTCTGTTGTTTATGTATCATTTGGCAGTGAATATTTTCTCTCAAAAGAACAGATAGAGGAGGTAGCTCTGGGTTTAGAGGCCTGTCAGCAGCCATTCCTATGGATAATTCGTTTTCCGAGTTACTCTGACCAAAGCAAAAGGTAGAGGTGAATTTCGTCACTCGTAGGTCCCAATTTGTATGATATGTTAAAGAGATTTTGCTTTTTCACATAATAGACAATAGATCGGAAGTTTTGCATCTTATTTTGGTTTTGAGATTTAATTATTAGTTTTAATCTTCTCTTTTTTAAGAATGGATTTAGTAATGAATTCTGATATTTTGAAAAACAACTTTGTTATGCGGTCGATTCTATAAGAACCCTAATAATTTTGTTACGCAGTTGATTTCATAAAAACCCAATAACTTTGTTACGCGGTTGATTTCATAAGAACCCTATTTATTTTGTTTGCTATGTTCATATTTTATTGTTTCCTTCTAATAATCTCCATTTTTACACCAGGACGGGAATTTTAATGCTTTCCTTGTATTAAGTATGTTTTAATTGTATATGAGCACAGGGTGCTATCAGCCTTATTGCCAGAGGGATATGAATCCCGAATAGTCAACAGAGGATTGGTATTGAGCAATTGGGCGCCTCAGCATCAGATTCTGTGCCATCCTTCAACTGGGGCCTTTTTAACCCATTGTGGGTGGAGCTCCTTGATGAAGGGGATGAGTGCAGGATTGCCCCTCATAGCTTTGCCTATGCAGTTGGACCAGGGCTTAAATGCTCGACTGGTTGTGGAAGAATTGCAGGTAGGTGTAGAAGTCCAGAGGGGAAGTGATGGTTTTGTAGGTAGAGATGATGTTTGCAAAGCTGTAAGATTGATAATGGTCGAGGAACAAAGCAGGCATGTGAAGTGCAGGGCTGCAGAAATGGGAAATTTGTTCCACGGTAAAATATTGGATGATGATGGATCGCAAGGATCTCAAAAGCAATATGTAGAGCATTTGCTGAAACTACTTCATAACTTAAAAGTGGATGGTTGATTAACCATGTCGCCTTTCTATTTTAAAGCTTATGTTTCTTCATGTTTTAAATGGAAGGGGGGCTGTTTTTGGACTATTTTGTTTGTGCCTAAATGTAACTAATTTCATCTCTCTAAGACAATTAATTATTATTATAGATATATTAAATACATTTATCTGAAATATATAGAGAAATATCAATCTTAAGATTGTTATTTTGGATTTTTTGACATACAACATTGACTAATAAATTTATTACTTTTTCAATATTCAAACTAATTGGTGACAAATGGCATCCATCTAGCTACATCAATATTTTAGATTCAAAAATTTCTTTTCGAGGGAAAAAAGCAAGATCCAAGCTCTAGGTACAGTCAAGATATTATAATTTTTCTATTAACTTCTCCAAATAGAGGAAAAAAATTCTAAGTGATGGTCAAATAGACGTCAAATTTAAGGTTAAAAGTCCCCTGTGATGGTGGACATCAAATTTAAGATCTAACATAAAAATAAATAACTCACTGGACCACACTTCACCCCACCACTACCATTGTAGAATGCCTATAAGTGTAACGAATCTAAGGTTATAGATTATTGACTTTTACTATTGTAATGCATTAATATCACTATTATTAATTAAAATAATAATAATATACATTGATGGTTACAACAATAAAGTGGCCGGTTGGTATTCATGGCCCATACTCCACGTCGAAGGACATAAATCAGCTTAATAAAAGGTAAAGCATGATGGGTTAGAGAACCAGAAAAACTAAAGCAATTAAAAAAACATCCAAATAAATTGTAATACATTAGGCATAGGCCACAACCCTAGAAAGGAGAGGTGTCAGATCATCCTTGGGACACTGGGTACCCCAAGTAAAGGCTCAACTAAAGAAGGATCGGGTGCCACCCAAACATCCTAAATAGGATTTGCGGGAGTCAAAGAAATAATAAAGCCCCAACCAAAACATGGTTGAACAACACTACCAACCGAACCACTCCCCTGCACATGTAAATTTTTTCGAGACGGGCCAACAACATAATTCCCATGAGGTGATTGTAGAATCCACCTCCCTACCTCCCTCCCTCCCCGCACAAGGAGGAGTGGAGAAGTGGCTATGATTGCGAGGGGAGATTCTCTGATGTTGCAGTAATAAAGGGAGGAGAAACGTGAGGTGGATGGTCTAGGAGGATGTGGTTCATATTATAAGGAACACTCCCCCAATGGTCGAGAAACTCTTGAAAGTACTGAAATTCTAGATACACCTTCTCTTGTTGAGCTTGAATCTACATAAAAGCCTAAGAGATAATAATAACCTTCTCATTAACATAAAAGTGACAATCAGATTCTTCACTGTTAAATAAAGCCAAAATCCTATCTTTCCATAGTTGAAATAAAATAATAACCCTAAAGAAACTCAATCGAAAAGCTATGTATGTAAGGCATTGAGTATCATCTCAAAAAAAACTATACACCAATATAATGGTTCTAGGTGGAATGGCTGAAAAAGGATATGAATCCAATGCCAAGTAGATTAAACTTTGGGAGAAGTCCCGAAGAGGCTTTTGAAGGACTCTAGTCTAGAACATGCACAACACTTGGGTCGAGCAATTCTAATATGTAAAACACAGTCTTTGAGGGGAAGGGCCTAATATACCAGACACCAAATAAAGTGAGCTGACTTGGGCTCTAGCGTAGCATTCTATGTTTTGTTAAGTCTGGCAAGCCAAGTCCTAGGTGAGGAATTCAGATTTCAACGCCTATTCAACTTGTCCAAAGCCAAAGTGAATGGGCTGATGATTTGATAGAGGAGATAAGAAAAATAATTTTCAAAATGAATATCAGAATTCTATCTCCATTCCTTTCGCTAAACACATGGAGATCACAACCCTATTTTATGTAGCATGACATCATGCATCATTTCTTGAATGCACAAAATGGAAGGTAAGTCTAAATTAACTTATATTTATATTTTAGTAGAGGCCAAGGAGCCCGATCACAAGAAGAAATCAAACCTTTAATATTATGAATACTATTTTTTAAAAGCCTCAAAGATTTCATACCTAGTAATGATGCTAACATAAGAGTAGAATTGGTCATAATGGGAGATATGGTGATCATTGAAAGATAAGTCACTATGAAAACCATCACCCTACCATTTTAAATATGGTTTGATAGTTTCAAAAGCCTTCCAAATTATTTTGGCAACAAAAGTTCCCATAATATTTACAAGAGTAGTGGTAATAATCAAAATGTGGAACCCAATGTTTTTCCAACATGATTTAACATAAGGCAAACTAGAGGCAATGCAATGTTGTAGAATAATTTTCTAGGCTTTGTTTACTTCAATTACTCAGACCACACGTTTACCACATAATACAACACTTTGTCTATAAATGTCAATAGTGCCCATATCACCTTTATCATGAAGAAGACTAAATATCTAAAGCAACCCTATGATACCCTCAGATTTGTTTAGCATCAGCCCAAAAGAATTTCCTAATAACTTTTGCCAATTTATATTAAGAGGCTTTAGGAGGGACCCAAAAAGAAGAGTAATAGACATGACTACCTACCAAAATCTTAGACATACCTGAAATTTATCAGATAAAGAAAGTGGTTTGGAAATCCAAAAATCAACCTTTTCTCCACTCGATCAATTACATATTGTTAGAGCTCAGAAGGGGAGATATCATTTACAAATGAAATACCAAAAAAAATAAAATTCTCCCCATTATTGATCCACTTCTAATGATACTATTTAATCCCATCTGACATGGGAATCATGATTTGTTTGTAGCATTGGGTTGTGGCCCATTGTAAACTCGACCTTGAGACTTTGAAAACAATATTGAGGCAATGCAATGCCTCTTTGAAATGTGTTTATTTTTCATCGAGAGTGATAAAGGTATCATCAATAAAGTGACCATCATTTAGCTGAGAGGATCGACCAAGAATTTTAGTACCCCTAATAAGCCCTCACTCTACTCTATAAGCAAGAAGATATCTAAATGCCTTTGTGGACAAGAAGATATCTAAACGCCTCCGTGGACAAAATATACAAAGTTGATGCCAAATGAAAATGTTTATTTATGGAACGAAATAGGGAAAAATTGTTAGATTTGAGCCCATTTATAGTGAGGTTGGTCGAAGCTTCATACAAAAAAGTTTGAAGTGATGATATAAAAAATTGGCCAAAACCTAAATCCTAAAGCATAACAAGAATAAACGGCCACTCAATCCTATCATAGGCCTTCTCAAAATCAAGTTGGAGGAATATGGTTTGTTGACAAGAGGCTCACACCAATTTTTAGATTATCCATAATGTATTTATTTTTTATGAAGTTGGTTTACTTTGGCCTAATGATAGCATGCAAGATGACACGAAGACAGTTTGCAAGGGATTTAACAAGGATTTTATAAGAGACATTAAGGAGGGTGATGGGACTCCATCTAGTAATTAGCTCTAGGTCACCGACCTTGGGAATGAAATTGATATTGTCTTTGTTAATAAGAGAGCCTAAAGACTTCTTTTACATAGCTTATCTATAAACATGTAACAAGTTGGGACCTAGAAAGTGCCAAGCAACTTTGTAAAATTCACAAGGGAAATCGTCAAAACTAGTGGCTTTGTAATTGGTCATGCATTGCACTGCATGAAAGAGTTTCTCAAGAGTTATAGGAGCATCACTAAGTTTCCGGTATGCAAGCCTATGTTTTTGAGACACCACATCCAAACATTCTTGCAACACATGTGTACATTCCACCATTGTGACACCCAAATTTTGCATGACTAAAAACACACAATTTTTCTTTTAAGACAAACAACAATGATACAACTCACGTAAGACTTGAAGACACATAAACTACAATTTACAGCTTCCCGTGTGCACAACTCTGACTAGAACAAATGAGCTATGAAACAAACTCTCACATGAGAGTAACATAACAATCATGACCAACTATTCATAGTGTCACTACACCAGCTACCCAGACAAAAATAATCTAAAATATCCTTAGAATCTCAAGAACAGAAAAGGCTTTCAAACAAGACACAAGTGATACGAAATCACTTTCGGTGAGGAAACCCTAAACACAATCAAGAATAAAATACATTAAGGTAAACTATTCTCCCTTGATGCAACTATTTAAGTAGAACTCCTATAAACACTCGGACACATCATGACTAACAAGGTCCATGTGACGATCCTAAAACTAAATACCCAGATAAATAAATATAATTTTCTAAAGCCAATAACCAATTTTGTAATCTAATACAATCTCAAAAGGAGCATTGTTGAGTTCTAGGGTGACCAGGACAAAGGATTCACTTCTATTTCAAACCGAACTTAACTATGGAAACTGATTCACCCAGGGAAAACTATGGCAAATAGGGTTCAAGGAGATCTTATTAAAAATAGAAAATGATTCCAAAAGAACCAAAATGAAGTTTCAGAGATAATATAAAGCTAAAAGGAATCATGATCAAATTTTATTTTTGTATAAATACGACTCTAACTATTTTTAGTCAATGAATTTCAAAAGGACTTTGCGCAACCAAACTATTCTGCTTGGAATTTTTTTGAATATGTTGGGTTAAAAATTGAATTGCTAAAAATAACAAAGGTATCCAAAACTAATAAAACAATTTCGCTGTACAAATTTAAAGGTAAAATAAAACACTAACATCATTTGTTTTTACTAAAAGGCTTAATTATATATTAATGACAAACTAATTTTTTAATGACAAAAAAAACCAACCAACGTCACCCAAAAATGGGTTTCCAAATCAACATCAGATCAAGTAATACATGAAAGGGTTGATGTTTTGTGCTCTCTTGTGATAGGTAAGCGTATTTCAAAATCAATATTTTTAAATCCGATAAACCATTGCCTTAGACGAGTCCATTTTAGAGCCATCTTACTTAAATTTGGATAGAATTACAAAATAATTTGTCTTAGAAAATGGATCACTAAAAATATGTAATGATCAACTGAAAACTAAAAGGTCTCTCTCATACAATAAGACTAAGTTAACCCTGATAAAACACTTGGTTTCAAAATATCCTACTACTATTGAATATTAATTTGAAGTGGGTTCCAAACTAGTTTAATAATGGTTTGTAACCGGTTAAACAAGCCTAAAGTAAGATCTGTTACTCCTACCAAGACAATGTTAATCCCACTATCGAACTTAGTGGATCCAAAATGAGCATTAAAACACTAATATCAAAACAATCCTAGACATGACAAATATGTAATGCTTACTAATCCACACACGCTAGGTACATCAAGTTGCTTAAATTGGAGTAGGTGTCTGTATCGTCTAGAGATAACCGTAATGTCCACACATTAAAACTATTAGCGAGAGATTTATAATTTTAACAAGATTTAAATCAATCCTCAAATCTGAACGAAACAAAACGGATTTGCTATCAAATTCGAGCATTATATACCACACACAACTCAATTACAAGGTAGTTCAAGAATTTGTAACACCATCTCAAAGATGGATATGTTTTTGTGTATTTTTTTTTAAAAAATGTTACAAAGGATTAAAAAATCTCAAGAATACTTATTTATCTAAAAACATTCTAAGACCACTCCTTACAACGTTCTTCATTCCGTTTGAAGCCAATGATTTCGTGCTTCGTCACACCCTACACGAAAACACCCTGAAGATAAGTGTCAGCGTCACGCTGAGCAAGTGAAACTCTGTAGCCATCGTCTACACTAACTAAACAATGAACAAATGAAAATATAAATAAAATAATTTACAATTTAATTTACATCAATAACTTATATAAAACTTGAGATTACCACTGGTTTAAGCATAAACACACATAATTATGAATTTATATAAAATCTATGCATTCAGTTTATAGCCTCTAAGACAAAATGATACACTCATTCCTAAATGAGGATGACGATACGAAAGCTGAGCGTTAAACAATGTAAGAAGAAACTTGAGGTACAAGTGATAACTATACTTGTTACGACATGACATCTTTATTACCAACTAAACCAACTGACACATTAGAATAATAGTCATAATCAAAATCTTATAAGTAATCAAAGATGGAGAGGTCCTATTCAAATAATTTCGATTTATAAAAGTAAAACAAAGCCCACTATGGGTCTAGCAAACTATAATACAAAAATACCAACTCAACACTAAAAGTCTTAAAAAGAAGGCAATTAGTTTAAATACTTTTGTTTAAAAAATATGATTAACATTCTTAAAGCAGGTAATGCACCTATCTTCTAGTAATCTCTCCTCTTCACATATGTTTACTATTAAGTATTTGAAATAAAAAGTTAGATATTTACAGCTAGATTAATAGGACGCCTACCTCAACAAAAGCATAATATAATCACCTATCTTCTACTAATTACTGGTGTACATATCCCTTCCCACTAAATGACTCAATTACCATCCACATCAGGCAAAGAAAAGTTAAAAAAAACAATAATCTAAAAGACACACACAAAGTTTACATTATGCTTATCTGCTCAAGGCATCTTAGCTATCAAGCTAATTTGTGCAAATCTGCTCAAGGCGTCTTAGCTGGAAGGAAATATGGTCAATACGCTGCAGGTAAAAATCAAATGATACAAACAAACATATAAATATTACTCTTACACAACTACTGCTGCACCATTCTTATCAATTGCGCCATACCAGGGCATTATTAAGAGTTTAAAAACTTTATTTTCTTCTACTGCTGCGCTATAGATTGCGCTCTACGTTCTACAGGTAAAGACCAGAGCATATAAATAAACATATTAATTTTATTCTTACAAACCTACTGCTGCGGTACACCGACCACTAACAAAATAATTTGATTTCCAAACAGCAGCGCCACAACATCTTAGCAAGTAAGGAAAATAAATTTACTTCTATGTCTGAGTTGCGCCATACTAAGTCATAACAAAGGACATTTATTTCCAAATCCAGTTCAGCTAAGCCATATTTAGACATTATCAAACGGTTTAAATCCATTTTCCAGATCGTTCCCACAGATGAATAATTTTCCAAATCTATGCAGGTGTAGCTTCATTTTTAGGAATTAAATACATACATGGAAATTCTAAAGTTGATTTCCAGCACCATCAAAACAAGTTTGCAGGCAGAAAACAAAATGAAACCAAGCATTCCAGATACTACTCAAACTAAACCCTCGCGAGCCAATGAGCCAATGATGAAACACAAGCAAAAGCACTATTGTACATCCATCTATCCTTTCCTTATCTGATTACGATAAAAGATTGAATGAATATTTGCACTTGCCTATTTAGATGACTGAGCTTATTTGTTGTCCCAGGTGTGGCGCCTTCCTCTTCAGTTATCCCTTCTTTTCCTCCATCTCTTCTTATTCAACATGGCGTACCATTTGGTCCACTAACAATTTACAGGGGAAAACATCCATTTACTGATCTGATAATTCTAAAGGTGAGGTAATTAGTTACTTGCATTAATTTTTTCATCCATTCAGCTCCAAAAGGGTACCTTCACTTAAAGGACGCCCCACCCCCATGTGGGTTTGCCTTCCACCCACGTTAAACAATTGGTCCACTTTCCCAAGGCAATAATAAATGCCACTGACTCATAAAAGTTAATTACTTTTGTTTATATATATATATATATATATATATAAAATTCTTTTAATGAATATGAAAATAAAATAAAAAAATTAAAAATCAATATGGAAGGATGACAACAAATACATGCTGAACGCAAAGTCAACATCTAGTTCAAGACGGCCCCGTATAACACATTTACATAAAACTGATCAGGGGAGACAAAACCTATTAAGGTGTTATGACATCTTTTATTATCAATTTTTAAGATATCAAAGCTCATTAATATTTACACTATATTAATATTCTAAAGATATAAAATGTTATCAAAACACTGAAGAGATTGTGATATGAAAGACCAAGAGATTGTGATATGAAAGAACGGTTCTAGAAGTCAAGACACGGTTAACAGACAACTCAAAAATAAGGCACTAAAATTGATATAAATACGATTCTCTGGACAAACCACACTGAAGCAACATATCGATAAGAAAACCCCTCTAAGAGGTAAATAAGTCATACAAAGCACCTAAAGGAACAAGGTGTCATATATTGATGAATTACCAATTAACAATAAGATAAAGAGGGAAACATAATTGTTAAAATACCGACAACTATGCCAAACACTGAAATCAAGACACTGCCAATGTGTCTCCAAGAAATCCCAAAAAGGTATGAGATCATATTAAGCAATAAATTATATTGACGAAACACTAAACACCCACATGCACACACTCCTCGAGGTGATCCTATTTTATTCGCAAGTGACTAGGTCCTTCATTGCCTCTCTTACAAGGGTAACCAAAATCAAGATTAAATAAACCTACCGTCAAAGGATCCTTACATGCTTACGCTCAAGAGCCAAGAACAAGACGAAGGTATACTTAATACATTCAAAACACAAAGACACCTAGCCCACATGAAGACACTACTGAGTAGAGGAAGGGTATTACAACCATATCTCCTTGGGATTGGAACACTAGCTTGTAGTGACCAACAAATGCCGATGAGATTTCAAGTGGATAAGTGGCACACTAACAAACAAATTGGATGTATTTGATTTTATCCCTAGCTTATTTTTCATGGAGGGATTTAAAAAAATATTTTTAGGCTCAGTCCCTGATTTTGAGCCAATGTAGGTAAGCTTATATTTGTGCCCCTCTAGCTTCTTGGTTATCCGAAACTTTAATATTATGTTTGAGAGAAGTTTCCATGGTTTTTAACTATAAATCAGAAGCACTGTGCTTAAGAAGAAAATAGATTCTCTTGTATTCTTTGAGCACAACACCATAAACCCACTTATGAACCCATAAAATTTGATTGCCATAGTGGTAGAGGAATGTGGCTATGTGATTGATCACCTCATTTCATCACTTGATCTAGCTGGCAGTATAAGGTTGATGTGGTGCAAAAGTTATAAACTCTAAAAATGAGACAAATGGTGCCCTCATGATAGAGGAGGGATGTGTTAAAAAATATATATTACATGGCACCTTGAAATGGTCACCATCCCACTCCTCTGTAAGTGATGAGACTATGATCTAAAAGGACAATTTCCATATGGATGATGACAACTTACCAATTGAAAGAGTAAAAAGAGAACACATGTTACTTAGAGACCATGAAAAGTTCCAAATGCTTAAGGACCCTATCAATGTTGGCGTAATAGTTGGACCAATATTACCCAGAAGAATTATTAAATTTGTGCCACCAAAGAAGTAGGTCCACCAAACCCCACCAATGTTTCAAATAAAACCATGTTTCATGTTTTCCCACACACCATTGCATCAAGAGAGCACAAAATTTGTTATATCAATCATATTAAAATCACCACAAATTAGCCAAGTGGAAAGAGACAGATTGTCAATGAGCCATTACCATAATGTCATTCTATCATGACCATCATTTTAGGTCTAAATGTTGAGAACCCCAAAGGAATGACCATTTAAGTAAATAAAACCCAAATAACTCGATGCAATGGATCTTCATGTGAGGCAACAACCAAGGGGGAAAATATATTAGAAATAAAAATACTAGTGCCGTGATGTCCATATCGGAAATAACTAGGGAAAGTGAGATGCATCATATGAAATACATTTCAGATTAGTTTGAAAAACAAACCATGAAATCTTAACTTCTTGTAGACAAATAAAATAAAAAAATCCCAACTATTGTCAAGTAGCACACCCGAAGAATTTGTGAAAGGACTCTGTGAGAGCTTGAACATTTTATGATATTAAATTCGTTGGGGGGAATCTTCCATGAAAAATTCTCCTTAAGCACCCTTTATGTCTTCTTTGGATCCAAGTGCCATAAATTGATTACCCAACAAATATTCTAGTTTGACATAGAATCCCTAGATAAAATGGAGCAGTGTTTAGCCCCATTGTCCTCTTGATGAGAGTTGATGCTTATCATCATCATCGCCACGAGGTGGAATGTGTGACTATTGAGGGGAAGGACCACTTATAGATGGTGGGGTGGATGTAGGGTAATGAGGGACAAAAGTGAGGTCTTAAAGTGCTACTTATTTCCTAAAAAGAACAATACTTGAACTTAGAAAGAGTTTTAGAGACACTTGGAAAAATAATATAAAAAGATGAATTGTGACAATTTGAATTTAGTTTCTAAATATATATAAAATATTAATACCCAAATAATAAAATTATGCAAAATTGATGCACTTCTGACAATGATAATTTTTTTTAAAAAAAATAAGTAGAGTACATGTGTACAGACATATGTTTTTGGAGCAAATGAACAAATATTTATATGCAATTGCATATACGGATAGAGAAAATGTTAAAAATTGTTAATAATATTTTTTTACACGGACACACACACATAATGTTACAAGTCACAAAAGCTAAAAATTGAAGTTGCAAGTATACGAACATAACTTTTCGACATTAACTTCATATTTAAAAAAATACAAACATAGCCAATGATGTGTAGATTATTGAGATATAATTTTTATAAACTTTTGATTAATGATAAAACACACAGACACAGACACAGACACAGACACAGACACAGACACAGACACACACACACACACACACACACACACACACACACACACACACACACACACACACACACACACACACACACACAAAGCATAAGAAAGTATGTTCTGTAAAAATTAAGTAATAATTATAAATAATAATGTAACAATAAAAAAATATATATTCAAAAACTACGTTCTACCCTCTACAAACTCATATATATATATTTTTGAATAAATAAATTTGCTTACTTAAACATGTCCATGAAGGTAGAAAAACTTATAAATTTCAAAAAAGCTATGTGTGTTGGTCTAAGATAGAGTTTTACAGTAGGTTTAGATCCCCTAAACCTAAAACCAATGCAACTTCAGAGGGAACCCTGAAAATTAAAAAGTAACATTCTTTAATAGGGCATACAAAGCCCACTTCCTTTGGTGTATACTTTACCAGGGTTTGCCCATGGGGAATAGGCTTAAGCACATGGGGGTGATAAATCTCACTTGCCTAACCTGTCATCACCCAAAAACCATCAAGCATCTCTTTTGGTTTTGCCTTCATGCCTAGTTAGCTTGGAAATGGATTCATACCCTTTTCAAATCCTTCAACCCTAAAATATTCACTTAGAAAATGGATCTCTTGGGGGACTCCGCCTTGTTACTTGCAGGATATAACAAATTCTGGTAGATTTTTCATAGTGACATTTTGTTTCAGATTTGGAAATATAGAAATCAAGCTTGTTTTACTAATGAGATTACATAAAAAAATTGTAACTGATAAAGTTGCTATGATTGCTAATATTACCCTTCAGATTTAGAGTCAAACGGACAAGGTTGTGATCAAGCTCCATCATCTGCAGCTCTTCCTAGACCATTGGGGGAATGCTCCTTGTGCGATCAGTCGTGAACCACTTGATCCCTCGTCTCACCACTCTCCTCCTAAGGGTCATGGATGTAGGGGAGGTACCACTGCTCTCGCAATCGGATGTGTCAAAGTTAGAGGAGTTCCTCTCCTTGCTCTCGCTGGCCATCTCCTTCAAGAAGATCTGACAGAGTTAGACACAATGGTGGTGGGGGGTGGAGACCCCCTATGCAAGACAAGTTCCCATGACTGAAGTTGGCCATCTCTACTCCCCACCAAGATTCTTAGGTGTAGCATAATTCTAAAACTAACCATCAAACTGATGATTAGGACCCCCTCCTAATTGATGAAGGTTCCCCAACCCAGGATGGCTATGGAGGGAAGCCTTATGACCCTTTGCCTCTACTTCCTCTATCAACCACCATGTTCGCAGCTACTGCTTAGTGTTTTTCTTGTTAGTTATACTATTTCATTATCTTTTTTTATTGATGTGTACTTAAGTTAATTTAATTGTGGTTATCGACCGAGTTGTGATTGTTATTTAGAATTTCATTTCTCCCAAGGCTCTCTTAGCTCGGTTTGGCTTTTTTGGTGTGACTTTTCTACCCATCTTTTTGTATGACTAGCATTGTACTATAAATTTTCTTTTAAATTAATAGAAATGCACTTTTCAATAAAAAATAGGGCATACACCCTTTTTATAAGAGCGTATGCCCTTTTTAGAAGAGCATACACCCTTTTAAAAAGGGTGTGTGTCTTTTTAAAAAGGGTGCGCACCCTTTTATAAGTGAACATTTTCAATTATAAAGGGTGTACACCCTTATAAAAAGGGTGTGCACCCTTTTAGAAGTGAAAAACCTTAATAAATGTATAAATATGTTGTTAATTACCACTTAGGTGTACATGCTATGTAAAAGGGTGTATGTCCTTTTTAGTTCCTCAAAACTTCTTTACATACTCTCATGTGTACAAATTTCACTCTAGCACTTTGCATTTTATAAACTTTGAACTGGTTTTTACAGCTGAGAGTCTGAAAATTCTTCATTTACTTTGTCTCAATTACTATAAACTCATCATTTTTTGTTTATTTATTTTTATCCTACTTTGACTTAAAAGCATAAAATAGAGCATGAGGTTAGCTAGTCACTACAAAGACCAATTAAGGAGCTAACAAATGAAATAATTGAATTCAAAAGAGAGAGAAAAAAATAAAAGCAAATAGGAGAACACTCATACGAGCTTTTGGACAAGGTGAAGGTACTTATTCCACACCAATATTTCAATTGAAAATAACATGTCCAATTCTATAGAATTTAAATTAGATACATCTTCAAATGAGATAAGATTTAATCAATATTTGTTGAATGATGAAACTTAATATGTAGAACATGAACTAATGAATTTGTATTGATTGATTTAACACATGGATAAACACAATACAATGAAAAATCCATCCATAATGAAGTTTTTGAGATTATGATAATGAACATCACGTAATGACCCTTATTTTTTACTTCACTTGTAGAGTCTAATGTTAACAAAAACTTGAATATTCGTTCTATGGTTGAAGCACTAACACCATTCAATATAAGAAACAATGTAAGTTATTTCACCCACACCAAGGTATTTGATTAAAATAGATGATAAGATATTAAAACCTATGCAAGGTAAAATATCTACAAGAACAAAATTTAAACATCATGCTTAACATGTACAGGACTATGTATTTGAGATTAAAACCCATACAAAATGATGCCAACTATTTTCTCAATTGATAAATATACAAGAAATATGCCTTGTAATGCATAATTTAAGGTTAAGAACAAGCAATTCAGAGGAAAAAAATAATGCAATAGTAAAGAATCTAACTAATACATTTTAATACAATAAGTAATAAAATTTAAAAAAAAATAGTCATGTGGCAAGACGAGTAACAACGGAGTCTATAGTGATAAAATCAACATATAGAGGTCGATTTCTTTGTCAAATAAGTACAATCTTAAAACCTCTAATTAAAGTCATAAAAATAAGAACACGACATGATGACCATTTAATCACAAATTGTTGGGCATTTAATGGTAGAATTACACGAAAAGATAAGGTATTAGTTGAAGGAACAAAACATTTGATTGAATAATTTTGGCATGACAACACAAAGGTATCCCCTAATATAAAAGATGTTAAAAGAAGAAAATGTTAAAAACCCTGCGAGCCACATGCAAAACATTTCTCGGACATGGCCAAACAAAATTTTATAAAACAATTATTGAAAATATTAATGGGCAATTGATAATTAGTCAAAGGTCATTTTCAACCTATATGGTCTAGGCGACACCTCTGTGAGACATTATATAGTGTGATCACTAGACACATATTGTATATTTAACCCCATTTAAGAATCACAATTAAGCGGGAAATGAAATAAGGCTATGTCCTTATATTATTTAGCGACGCTTAGCCTAATGAGGATTTGATATTTGAGATTTGTCTTTAGTTTAAGAGAATTATATTAACTATGATTCTGCTTGTGTGGAGGGCACATATTATTATGTAGGCAATAGTGGGTGGGCGCATTAGAGGTCAACATTGAGGGTGTTGTGATCTTGATTAATATAAGTTATCCTAAATTTTGATAGACTTAGGAAGAATCATATGTTTGGGCCCTAAACCACCAAACTCAAGATCATAACCTAATATGTGCTTGAGATGAATCGAGACTAACTCAATACCTTATGTATATCAATCCAATATAATTAAATATGAATGAAGCACAATATAACTATTTTGTATAAGTATAAACATACATTGATATATATGTTTAGTTATAAGCTCACACGCTATGCACAAGCATGGTTAAAGTCAATTAAAATAATTTTTTTAATTGATTGGAAATAGTTCAAAGTGTCCCCTTTCTTGTTAATATATGTGATAATATTTGGGCGGTGGCTGGATTACACAAACTATGCAAATATTAATAAATATAAATTTTAGCTGCATCGTTTGGCTTGTCCAAAGATCATTGGTGTTATTACATGAATGTATATTGAGAATTGAATTACTATGTTGATATTGCAAATGTGAAGGATTGTCCAGATTTATACTAAATCTATAAATATTTGAAATTGATTATCCAAGTGAGACATGCATACTTTTAACTATAGGTATGGTGTGATGTATTTATAGAATTCAATTGTATATTTCTGTTATTTTTATTGGGTTGCTTTCCATGATATCTGTATATTGATGACTAATATAATTGATGCTTTCATGTCAATGATTAAGATGTTAATAACGGTTTGACCTCTTTACTCAATTAGCGTGTGTAATTGAGCACTATGTTATGCTTAAATGTACACATTATTCTGATTATTTCAATAATATATAAGAATATAAGATATTGGAAAGAGTAAATTTTATTATGATGAATAATAATTTTAAATATTATATTTTCATAATATATTTAATTTATGAGTAGTTACATATATTTCTATTAAATGCAACAATTTTTTTTTAATAGGGATGACGATATATGTAGATAAAAGTGTGTGCATTTTTATTGAGGGGTATTTGATTCAACCTTATAGAATATTAGCTCCAATGACCAACATTCTCAATCAGCAAGGATTCAGGTAGTAAATATTCTCAGTCAGCAAGGATTCAGGTAGTAAATTTTGTGATAGACAGCATCTTACTTTCAAATAGATTTATTTGACATAAGGGAAATAGGAAAGTTTGAGTTTAAAATGAATTAATTATAAGTTGAAATAAATAAAGTAGGAATAAAGGTATGAACGTCAAGTCTTTGTGGGAGTCAGGCAGGTAGATAGAACAGCGGGAAATAAGATACTGTAAAATAGATAAGAATTAGAAACATTTAACTTAAATCATAATTATTTTGAGTTAAGTAACTTCTTGTCGATGTGTTTCTTTTAATGCTAGTCATTTTAATAATGAGAATTGCAGGTAGCAAGCATGGGGATTGCTCCAAGCAAACACACAAAATCAGTCGTCAGAAGTAATGGTCTCCTTCCATAATAGTCATTATAATATCCTCCCACTGCAAAACCAATGACAGCATTAGTTATTACCATATTTAAATTAGTTTCATGTTATCAATCAAAATTAGAAGTAATATTTATTAATTTTATTTATAAAAACCCAATTTATAAAGAAGTGTTTAAATTTTAAATAATAGTATCAAATACCTGCAACGTTGTACAGTTGCCCACAAATTTGAAATCATCTTGAATGTACAGAAGTGTGCTATATATAACCCATGCAAATTACAAAATCAGATTGACGATTGTTAATATACTTCATACTTCAATTCTATATCATAATCCTTAGCAGCTTATGCATACTTCTAAATATGATTTCTTGTCTGTACCATAACCAAACAACGGGTCCCCAACGCTTGTGGAGGAAGTTAACTTGAGTATATATGGTTTTTTCTTGACCAAGTGAAGACATGTTGTAAATTGTTGGGCATGAGCATTGAAAGCTAAAGAAAGGTTTGTGCAATTAATATGATTGAAATGTAAGGAAACATTTACTCACTTAATGCTCAACTTAGAAAAGACTTTTGTCTTTGCATATACCCAGAATGACCCAGAATGAGAGGAAGTTGTAATTAAATATGCATATACATTAGATATTATAGGAAAATAGACAATGTTTAGATACAATTAATCATAAGATTTTAATTGAAAAAGATGATTTGGTCCATGTTACAAATTAGGAACAATAGAAAAATAGATTATCCATAAAAGTTAATCATAAGTTTTGAATTCAAAAATATGATGCAATCCATCTTACCTTAATGCTTGGTAAGTTCATGCAGTTGCCAACAATTTGAATGACTAAATTATGCATAAAAGCTTGGGCAGTGTAATATTCATCCTTAGTGTTGTCTCATATAAGCATGTTAATGGGATCAAATTAGATTTGGTGTTTTTTAATAAAAGTAGAAATATAGATACAGTGTTGAAATGTGAACATATTAGTGTACTGGGTTGCTGCAAAATATAGAAAGCTATGTTGTGGTGGATCGAATTTGAGTTATGTTGATGGAACCAACAGGGGTTAAGATAGGACCTTTAACTTTAAGTGCAGATATTGTCTTGAAGGCCATCCTAGAATCACATAAAATTTAAAACAGTCAGTCTGAATCACAATTATTTTGATATAAAAATAGGCAATGATCGAACAAAATAACTATAGATGACTTGATTAAGTGACAAATAAAGGTCAGAAAAAATAAATAATTAAAAAATGTCAAAGCCTCATGAATGTTGTACGTTCCTCTTTTTGTTGGCAAACATTTAGGTCTTTATAATCTGCTGCCATATTCTCTGATGAATTGATCCGGCATTCAACAGGAAACCATTATATAATATGCAGCATGTTATTTCTATTTCAAACAATTTTTTTTCACATTAATTAAAATGTAAAAAATTAATTAAATATATATTTGATATTTATTCTTTCATTTAAAAAATAATATTATATTTATGTAAACATAATTTAACAAAAAAAAAAAACTGAAAACGCTGCTATTAATTAATCAAAGAAATAATACAAATTCAAGACCCACAAGGGGTAAGCAATTTTACAAAGCAATGTCCATTAAGGGGTTAACTAAAACAGGGAGTACAACCAAAGCAATTAATTTTTGAGCCAAAACCGAAACTAAAACAACGATAGTCTATCTTCTTTGCAATGCTGTGAGCTCGTCTTTAATCTTCTCGGTCATAGCAAGTAGCTCAGAGCGCCCAATGTTGAACTGTTCTAATGCAAAAAAAGAGAGGAAAAAATCTGAGTTTGTTGAATAACTAGGACCAAACATTTCCTAGAGTACAAATGTTGGCAACGGTTTTTCCAAATATGAAAGAAGATGACCAGCCGACAAGTGTTCTATATTACGGAATGGGTGACAGGGTGGAAAATGCCTAATAAGACAATGAGATGTAAATTTATGAATGTACAAATTTCATTTAAAATTTTATTGAAAATAAAAATAAATGAATTTCAACTATTATCTCTTAAAAAAGTAAAACATAAACTCAAAATTTTTATCGGACTACATTTACTATATATCTTCTTAAAATTATTTTGCAGTACATGCTAAAAAAATGTTCGGAGCTCTTTTTTTATGGGACCACTTTCTTAATGCAGTTCCATAAAAAGAGTTTGGATTCCTATTTTTAATATGAGCTTGGTTTCATGGGATTCACACAATATAATTTCAAGAATAAAATGAATATTTTTTGTAAAATAAAAATCCCATATTTATAAGTAGAAAACTTTCAATTACTATTAAAAATGTAAGACTAAAAGTGTCCTCACCACCTTAAAAGATTTTTAATCCAAAACACATTTTCTTTGAGATTCTGAATCTGATAAAAAATTGAAACATCTATTAATATATAATTTCAAAAAAAATAATCAAAAATTTCATGGAACAAATAAATTAAAAATCCATAAGGACCATTAAACTAAGAAATGGCCCCTAAATTTTCTTAGGGGCACCGCTGAAAAAATAAAGCCAGCCCCCCTCCCTTGGACCATAGCCAGATTTGGGTATCCACAAGGAATGATCATGAAAACCTCGCTACATTGATACCATGATCAAAAGTAGGGTGAAGGAAGTTTCCCATAAACATTAGCGTGGAGTGTGGGGCATTATGAAACACATGCATTTTACATCCGGTGGGAAAAACTACCCCGTTTTCCTTCCACTCGAAGTCATTCTCATATTTATATTCCCCGTGCTTTTGATGTAATTTGTTTATATTAAATAAAATTTCCTTTGAGAAGGTGTTTTTATGTTTTAAAAGTTTGGCGCATTATTTTTTATTTATAGTATTGCTTTTCTTTTGTGTTTTCCATTTTCTATGTTTTATCTTTTGTGTGGGGTATAACAAGGAGAAGAATCAATTGTCTTTGTGGTACATTACACATTAAAATAATACAAATTGTGTTATATAGTTAGATGCTTCATCTGAAGTACAGATAAATTTTGTTTTATATGATATATTACATTTTAAAATAATATAAATTTTGTTATATAGTTAGATGTCTCATCTAAGCCTTGATAAAAGGGAAGACAAGTTTTAGCACAAGTTTCGGTATTAATGTTTAGGTTAACTTCTTACACATTAAAATAATACAAACTGTGTTATATAGTTAGATGCCTCATCCAAGGCATTAATAAAAGGGGGGATAAGTTTCAGTATTAGTGTTTAGATTAATTTATTATATTAAAAAACCATATATCCAATACCAATGCATTTATGAAGCTATAATGGAAATTGATGTTAGCACAAATGCATGGGCAAATCTAAAATGGTGACCCCCCTCGTGACAATAGTGGGCTACAAATCACACCACAAAGGGATCCAATATTTAACTTTGTTATCACATATGTAACACTTGTTTATTAAAAAATAATTAATCTTGTAAATTTGTATAAGATAAATAATGAATAGTCATTATTCTTTCAAGATTGTGTTGGATAAATGTAGATAGAAGAATATATTGGTTTCCTTCTTGATCTTGACATTTGTTGATGAACAAAATGAATATTCACGACTATTTTAGCTTGACTTATGTAATTCCTTTATGATATGAAATGTTAGTATAATTGGACATGATATAGATTAGATTTTAAAGTACGAATAAAGAAATATTATGTTGGAAATGCAAGATACTGTTGTGATTAAATAAAAATATATTTTGAATTTTGATTGGATAAGAAATTAATCATTTCTTTCCATGAGGAAATTAAGTTATGAAAGGTCATTGGCATGGATGGTTTCCACACAACCTCCTTTTAGGCAATCTGACACATTATGGGAAATGAGGTTTTATTTTGTAGTTGAGGAATCAAGACATCACAATAGGATCGTAAGGGACTTCAATTGTACTTTCATTTCCCTAATCACAAAAATAAATCAACTCTCCTCCTTTTAGGAGCTTAAAGTATATATCCCTATGCAATTGATCTATAAAATAATCTCAAAAGCAACCATGATGAGACTTAAGGTGTTTTTTCTTGCTCTAATCTCATTAGAGGAGAGTGGATTTATCACAGGGAAGATGATCTTAAATGGAATTGTGACCAATCATGAAATTATTCATTCCCTAAATCACACAAAGAAGAAGTGAATGTTTATCAAATTGGATATCAAAAAATCTTATGAAAAATCCAAATGGATATTATTTATGAAGATTTTAGAGAATTTATGGTTTTCTAAGGACTTGTGTGATTGGATCTAAAGTTATATATTGGGTCCCAATTTCTCCATTTTGTTAAATGGCAATCCCACTGGCTACTTTGAAGCCATAAGAGGGTTATGGTAAGGAGTTCATCTCTCTCCTTGACTATTTATTCTTATGGCAAAAGCGTTAGATAGGTCCATTTATATAACAAGTTTCTCAATTCAAATTCAAGGGATTAAAGTAATAGAAAAAATGGACCCTTTTTTTAATACCCCTCATGTGAAGCTTTTTCCCTTCATCGATTTGAGTGTATCATTTGCATTAGAGGTATTTTTATGATTTTCTTGTTCAAACATTTTGTGTGCCTTACCTTTTTAGTTTTTATGAGCAATGTCTTATGTGGTCCATAAGAAAGTCAATTTTGTGGTTGACTTGCCTTTCTTGAGCTGTTTGATGATTGTTATCCATTCTTCTTTTCCTTACAAACACTAATATAATTTATATTAAAATGAAGTATGTCTAATGGGAGTGGCATGTGAGACCCCAAATTTTCATAGCTTACCTTTAGACAATTGGTGTCTTTCACATGTCTTTTGTGTTGTTGAGACATGAGATGTTATTTAGTTCCTTATGACTAAGCCAAATATTCTATATATATTATGTGATGTTGTTGATTTGATTATGCAATGAAAATTTATCCTAAGTTTAGATGATTATCCTATGCAATATGGTATCAATTTGCTTATGCTATTTTGGTTGTCCATTGTGATGCATATTAATTCCTTACTACTAGAGATTTTGTTCATAAGCATATATTTTATTATACATATGTTAGATGATTAGTATGAATTTATTAACACTAATATGTGATGACTTGGATATGTCATATGCATGATTGTGGATTGTGATCATTTGTATTGTGTATATTTTATAGCTTCAACTATCTAGGTTAGGAGATTGTATATGTGCAAAGTTGTGAAGATGACAGGGGAGGTTGACAAGAGAACTAAAACTACACTAGGCATGATCACATCATGGGTAGAATGGTGACATGTCTACCTAACCCTTTTGTCATCCAAATAACTCTCGATATCATTTGTGGATCTAGTAGGAAGTGTAGACATTATTGACCTACCCCACCTTAATACCTTTCACACCTTTACTTCTTAACCTTAAGAATTCTAGTTAAGTTTTATTTCTTTCATAAAGTGTTTTTTAAGCCACTTAAGTGGCCCTATTTGACTCAAAACTCAGACGGATTGGGAGACCCAACTTTGTAGAGTGACATAAGGTAGTTCTTAGATATTTTGTGTCCTTAGATCAATAGGAAGGTTGGAGAGTATTTCTAGGAGCCTTAAGAACTTTTGAGGCAGCCCATATGCCATTTAGCGGGTTCATTAATGAGGTAAGGACTTGATTTCTTTTTCACATGGGCTTGTAAGTGGATTTATGGAGGGAAGAATTTTTGACCATGAGACAAGGGATGGGAAGGGACACATGTCACCTTCTAATTGGATTGTATAGAAAGGAGTTTTGTCTATTTGAAGAAGAAAATCCTTCCTTTAGAGGACTCTTCTACTCATTTTAAAATTTGTTAAAAATAGAAGTGGAAAAGAGAATGAGAAGTTTGGAGGAGAAGCTTAGAGAAAGAGGATGATTTCTAGCGTCCAAGACTTATTGGTGGTGTTTTGAATGGATTCAAGAGGTGGAGCCATGGTAGGTTCCCTTGCCATTTTATTTTAATGTAAATTTTCTAAAACAATCTTCTCCCTACTCTTGAATGTAGTTTTCAAGAGGTGTAAGGCCATTGGGCTTACCTTATTTCTTTGATTATTTTCCATAGTTGTGCCAATGACCACCATGTGGTTTTGATTGCCCATTTGGGCTTGAAGATGTAACATCCCTCCTAAAATTTGTTGGTTGGTTGAGTGTTTATACTTCATGTATGATTGTTTTTCTTTGATGTATTTTGATTGTGATTGTGTGAATATGGAAGCCTCTTTTGTGTGGTTGAATTTATATCCTCTTAGATGCATTTCCTAGTGAGCATTCTTTGTCTAGTCTTGTTATTTCGATTTCAAACAATTTTATTTTCACATTAATCAAAATGTAAAAAATTAATTAAATATATATTTGATACTTATTCTTTCATTTCAAAAATAATATTATATTTATGTAAACATTTTTTTTAAAAATAATTGAAAATGTTGCTATTAATTGATCAAAATAATAATACAAATACAAGATCCACAAGGGGTAAGCAGTTGTACAAAGCAACCCCCATTAGGGGGTTAACTGAAACATGGAGTACAACCAAAGCAATTAATTTATGAGCCAAAACTAAAACTAAAACAACAATAGTCTATCTTCTTTTCAATGTTGCGAGCTTATCTTTAATCTTCTCGGTCACAACGAGTAGCTCAGAGTTCTATGGGTTGAACTATTCCAGTTGCAAAAAAGGAGAGAAAATAATTTGAGTTTGTTGAATAACTAGGACCAAACATTTCTCAGAGTACAAATGTTGGCAACGGTTTTTCTAAATATGAAAGAGGATGACCCGTTGACAAGTGTTCCATATGACGGAGTGGGTGACAGGGTGGAAAATGCCTAGCAGGGCAGTTTTTTTATTGAAATTGCTAGGAAAGAGTTCTAGAATAGCAGAGAGTAGAGAGGACCAGAACTACAAATTCGATGGGTAGTACCAAAATAAGTGAGGAATAGTTTCAAGGGCGGGGCAAAAGATGCATTTCCCAGTAGCAAGTCCAAGTTTGAACAGAGTTTGACCAACATAAAGTTTCATATGCAGAATATGCCAACCTAATAGTTAACACTTGATCTTAGTGGGGCATTGTCAGATAGTATTTGCATGTGCTATCGTTGAGAATCAGAAAAGGACATAGACCACTTGGCATTGAGAATATTAGCAAGAAGAAGTAGGTGCTAAATAAATTGATACAAAAATCTTGACGAGATAGTGAAAATAGCTCCTTAATTTAACCATTGTCAATCTATTCCATTGATTCTTTAATTAAACATAACATTTTGAAAGATTAAATTCATTAATTTTTAATAAAAATAACATTAATAAATTAAAAGAATAATAATTATAAAAAAAACTTTAATTTTATATTATTTTATTATTTATGTTCTTGTTGCAATATCGTATCATATTGGGACCCTATACACCAGTGTCCGGTAACATAGGAACAATTCATTATCCAAGGTTTAAAAAAGATATTGGGCTCTTTTTTTTTGAATCAAGGGCATATTAACAAGTTGATCTCATACCAATAATTGAGTTGAGGGCATGTGGCTAATCTCCATGTGGTTATGCTTTGCTATGCTGTCCAAATCACTTATCTAAATTATAATAATATAAAGAATAATTTTCTCTTTTTGGGTTAGCAAGGCTTAGAGCTTTTTAAAAAAAGGTCAAAAGTAGGGTGACTGAAGTTTACCATAAACAATAGTGTGGGGCGTTTTACATGTGGCGGTCTTTGGGGATAAAAGAAGGAAATGGTTTTGTGCGGTCGGGTGGTTGTCCGACTCGAATAAACTTTTGATGTAATTTGTTTGCTTCTTTTATTAAATACAATTTCCTTTGAGAAGGTGTTTTTATGTTTCAAAAGTTTGGTGCATTATTGTTTATTTATAACATTGCTTTACTTTTGTGTTTTCCATCTTCTATGTTTTATCCTTTGGGTGGGGTATAACAAGGAGAAGAATAAACTTTGTCTTATGTGATATATTACATAGTAAAATAATACAAATTGTGTTATGTAGTTAGATGTTTCATTCAGGGTACGAATAAATTTTATCTTATATGATATATTATACATTTAAATAATACAAATTGTGTTATATAGTTAGATGTTTCATCCAGGGCATTAATAAAAAAAGGGGATAAGTTTCAGCACAAGTTTCAATGTTAATGTTTAGGTTAACTTCTTATATTAAAAAATTATATATCTAATATCAGTGCATTTATAAAGTTATAGTGGAAATTGATGTTAGCTCAAATGCATGGGTAAATCTAAAACGGTAACTGATATTAGCACAAATGTGTGGGCACAACCATGGTGGTCACTATTAACAGGGATCAAGGCATGGATGCAATCATAATGACAACATTTTATATCAGATATAGTTGTGGGAAGGAGCCATTCTTTTACCTTTATTAATTCAATATTATTAGATGTCAATATTGTTTTGTCGTTTTAGAACGCTGCTTATAATGTTGATTTGAGAAGGCTTCTTGAGTTTGAAATCGTTTGTGTAAATCCTTCGTGATTTTTACCTTTGTTATAATTTGGGTCTTGATATAAGAACTTGTGTATCCACCCCCATACATGATCACTGGGATATATTTGGGAAGGAAAATGAGAAAATAAGAACATGATTTGGGGTTTCATAATGGGTTAAAGTTATATAGAATAATCAATTGAGTAGAGTAGTTAATGGATAGGCAGAGCATAGTGAATACTAAATACCACCTTGTGGATCTATGCACTTGATGTTTAAGTGAGCGGGTGAATCACAATGTAAAAATCATCCCATTATTTCATAGGCTATAAAATCAATTGAGAGAGCAAAACCTAATTACTGGTGTACACCTTCCTTATTCTATTCATTCTTAAGATTTGTTGTGTCGTTGTTAGGAAACTACACAACAACAAATAACCAGTAGTTTCAATAATAAGAATACAAGTTTGAAATAATAGAGATAATTCAAATAGATAGAATATTAAACATGCATGAAAAAAAATACTAGATTTACATGTTAAAACGTTAGCAAACTTAAGAAAACATCTTTGGTGCAAGATATCAAGCTTTATTAACTCAAGATGAACATATTACATGCAAATTCATTATTAGTCACTTCAACTCTCAACAAAGATAAATACATCTAATTGGCAAATCACCATTTGAATCCCTCCTAAAAATAGTGTAGAAAAATACCATTAGGACTTTCCTTCCTAAAAATAGAATTAGTAGAACTCATCTTCCTAGAAATAGGGGTTTGACTCCTTAATTTTTGGCTAGTTGGCCCCCATTAGACACCGCCCCCCTCGTGACAATAGTGGACTACAAACCACATCGTAAAGGGATCCAACATTTATCATTGTTATCACATACATAATAGTTATTTATTAAAAAATGACGAGTCTTGTAAATCTGCATAAGATGAATAATGAATAGTCATTATTCTTTCAAGATTGTGCTAGATAAATATAGATAGAAGAATATATTGGTTTCCTTCTTGATCTTGAAATTTGTTTATGAACAAAATTAATATTCATAGTTATTTTAGCTTGACTTATATCATTCCTTTATGATATGAAATGTTAGTATAATTGGACATGCAATAGATTAGATTTTAAAATACGAATAAAGAAATATTATGTTGGAAATGCAATATATTATTGTGATTAAATAAAAATATATTTTGAATTTTGATTGGATAATCAATTAATTATTGCTTTCCATGAGGAAATTAAGTTATGAAAGGTCATTGGCATGGATGGTTTCCAGGCAACCTCCTTTTAGGCAATATGGCGCATTATGGGAAATGAGGTTTTTTTTTGCAGTTGAGGAATCAAGACATCACAATAGGATTATAAGGGACTTCAATTGTAATTTCATTTCCCTAATCACAAAAATAAATCAACCCTCCTCCTTTTGGGAGCTTAAGGTATATATCCCTATGCAATTAATCTATAAAATAATCTCAAAAGCAACCACAATGAGACTTAAGGTGTTTTTTCTTGCTCTAATCTCATTAGAGGAGAGTAGATTTATCCAAGGGAAGATGATCTCATATGGAATTGTGATCAATCATGAAATTGTTCATTCACTAAATCACACAAATAAGAAGCGAATGTTTATCGAATTGGTTATCAAAAAATCTTATGAAAGATCCAAATGGATATTCTTTATGAAGATTATAGAGAAGTTATGGTTTTCTAAGGACTTGTGTGATCAGATCTAAAGTTATATATTGGGTCCCAATTTATCCATTTTGTTAAATGGCAACCCCACTGGCTACTTTGAAGCCACAAGAGGGTTATGGCAAGGAGATCATCTCTCACCCTAACTATGTTTTCTTATGGCAAAAGCATTAGATAGGTCCATTTATATAACAAGATTCCCACTTCAAATTCAAGTGATTAAAGCAATATAACAAATGGATCCTTTTTAAAATACCCCTCATGTGAAGCTTTTTCCCTTCATCAATCTTAGTGTATCATTTGCATTAGAGGCATTTTTTTGATTTCCTTATTTATATGTTTTGTGCGCCTTACCTTTTTAGTTACTGTGAGCAATGTCTTATGTGGTCCATAAGAAAGTTAATTTTGTGGTTGACTTGCCTTTGTTGAGTTTTTTGATGATTGTGATCCATTCTTCTTTTCCTTACAAACACTAATATAATTTATATTAAAATGAAGTATGTGTAATGGGAGGGGGATGTGAGACCCCAAATTTTCACAGCTTACCTTTAGACAATTGGTATCTTTCACATGTCTTGTTGAGACATGTCTTTTATGTTGTTGAGAAATGAGATGTTATTTAGTTCCTTATGACTGAGCCAAATATTCTATATATATTATGTGATGTTGTTGATTTGATTATGCAATGATAATATATATTAAGATCGAATGATTATCCTATGTAGTATGATATCAATCTTCTTATTTTATTTTGGTTATCTATTATGATGCGTATTAATTCCTTACTACTAGAGATTTTGTTCTTAAACATGTATTTTATTATACATATGTTAGATGATTAGTATTAGTTTATTAAAAATGATATGTGATGCCTTTTATATGTCATATGCATGATTGTGGATTGTGATCATTTGTATTGTGTATATTTTGTAGCTTTAGCTATCTAGGTTAGGGGATTGTATGTGCACAATGCTATGCAGATGACATGGGAGGTTGACAAGAGAACTAGAACTACGCTAGGAATGATCACATCATGGGTAGAATGGTGACATGTTTACCTGACCCTTTTGTCATCCAAACAACTATCATTTGTGGACCTAGTAGGAAGTGTAGACATTATTGACCTACCTCACCTTAATACCATTCACACCTTTACTTCTTAACTTTAGGAAATCTAGTTAAGTTTTATTTCTTTCATAAAGTCTTTTTAAGCCACTTAAGTGGCCCCATTTGACTCAAAACTCAAATGGAATGGGAGACCCAAATTTTTAGAGTGACATAAATTAGTTCTTAGATATTTTATGTCCTTGGACCAATAGGAAGGTTGGAGAGTATTTCTAGGAGTCTTAAGAACTTTTGAGGTAGCCCATATGCCATTTATGGCATAGGATAGTAGGTTAATTAATGAGGTATGGACTTGATTTGTTTTCCACATGGGCTTGTAAGTGGATTTATGGAGAGGGAAGACTTCTTGACCATGAGCCAAGGGATGGGAAGGGACATATGTCACCTTCCAATTGGATTGTAGAGAAAGGAGTTTTGTCTATTTGAGGAACAAAATTCTTCCTTTAGAGGACTCTTATACTCATTTTAAAATTTATTAAAAACATAAGTAGAAGAGAGAAGATAAGTTTGGAGGAGAAGCTTAGAGAAAGAGAATGATTGCTAGCATCCCAGACTTATTGGTAGTGTTTTGAATGGATTCAAGAGGTGGAGCTATGGTAGGTTCCCTTGCCATTTTATTTTAATGTAAATTTTCTAAAACAACCTTCCCCCTATTCTTGAGTGTAGTTTTCAAGAGGTGCAAGGCCATTGGGCTTACCTTATTTATTTGATTATTTTCCATAGTTGTGCCAATGATCACCATGTGGTTTTGATTGCCCATTTGGGCTTGAAGATGTAACATCCCTCCTAAAATTTGTTGGTTGGTTGAGTGTTTATACTTCATGTATGATTGTTTTTCTTTGATGTATTTTGGTCGTGATTGTGTGAATATGGAAGCCTCTTTTGTGTGGTTGAATTTATATCCTCTTAGATGTATTTCCTAGTGAGCAATCTTTGTCTAGTCTTGTTACTATCTAAACCTCTTTTTATCAATTTGCCTACCTTAAACCATGATTTGATGATGCCTAAAGTTAGGATTATTAGGCTTGGGGGTGCCTAGGGCAGCCACTTGATTATGGAAAAAGGATGAGAGACAAACACCTCCTTCAGTTGGCTTTGTGGTTGTGTGATGAGTCCATGTGAAGACCAACTTTTTCAATATTTTGTATAAAATTATAATTAAATTCTCTTGCCTATTTTAGATTCATGTTAGTGCCATTTTTAGTTAAAATTTGTACATATATTTGAATAATATCTGTTATAGTCATTGGAAAAAATGTGATGTCTTCTTATTGCTTGCATATCTTCCTAGTGAGTGTATTGGATTGTAGAAGTAATGAAAATATTATTTTGTACTCAAAATCATATTGTATACATATTATTGGACATGTATATCTCTGTAAATTTAAAATAGATTGAAAATAATTGTTTTCTCTTTCCTAAAAATATGATATTCATTGATTAAAATGATGATAAATGCATTTGTATAATTTTTACACATTAAATCTTACTTATTTATCCTAAATTATTTTAATAATAAATTAAGCTTTCTCAAAATTCTATAATAATTTATGATTTATCATTTTAAAATTATGAATTTTAAGAATTAACTACTTAAAATGTTTGTACTCCTTTCTAAAAATCTTTGAGTTTCACTTATTTTTCAACATGTTAAACAGGGTAAAAAAAAAAATCTAAATAATTTTAATGAAAATTTATAAGCCCAATTCCTTTTGTTTCATAATTTTTCGCTTCACGTTTTGTTAGATATGAATATTTTAAATTTATAAGTAGGTAGAGCAATTTTAAAATTCACAAGCCCTTTTGGAGAGGAGTGCACCCTTTTTGGAAGGTAACTAGAGGATAAACCGGTGGTCACTCATGTGATAGTTTAGTGGGCTTAAAGAACCCCTAAGGGCCTAACATGTTGGTTGATTCACGGTTTATGTTGGCATGATCACATGCCACATGCATTTTCTTATTAGTTAGTAGTTGGGGTGGCACACTCCATGGCTTAAGCAATGTTGTGGTCCCACTCAATTTTCCATTATATATGGGGGCGGTCAACTTATGTTGACCACCACCCAACTAACCAAAAGAAAAAAAATATTTTAAATTCAAATCATATTTTGATAAACTTTGTTTTTTTAAAGTAATTTTATTTTTTATATTAATTTAAATTAAAAATTATGCATTTTTAAAGTTAAACGTATGCATGAAAATTAAAACTATGACTTTTACTTTAAGGTTAACCATTTTTGTAAGGCCATTTGTGAAGATATGTAGATTTAGAGGTGGGGTGACCTGTTATTTTTTTGTACTCTTCTACACGGTATGACTTTTGAGAATTGGGACTGCCTAATTTTTTAGTTACGACACCTTTCTCATAAGAGATGTTTTAGACCAGCTTCAAACTAATTTCCCTGTTTCATACATTTGTTTATAGAAATCCAATGACTTAGAGGTGGGGGAACTTAAAATGGACCTCCCTCCCTGCTCAATTTTTGGTCCCCTTCCACATGGAAGTGGTTTTAAAACCTAAAACTTCATATTTTTCACCTCGTACTTGTTTTGTTTTAAGGAGGCCTTTCACAGGGTTTTTGGAGCCCCAAAATAGGTTGAATCAAAAGGGGGCTCCTTATTTAATCCTAAATTTCGTTGTGCGAGATCATATAGGATTAAGAAAATATAAATTATAAACCACAAGAGTGATAAATAGATCTATAAAAGACCAATTAATTTGCAAACTCAAATGAACAATATTTTGAATTTATAATACTGAGATATGCCAAAAATATAAATTACAACTATTGATTGATATTTCAATAAATTGAAAATAAGAGTACTTAGTTAGCTTACTGTGTACATGCATATCTGGATTGAAACAAGCTGAAATTGGAGTGGATCAGGATTTTGGAATAATCATTAGACTTTAGAATTTTATATTATGTGGCCTCAGATGCTTGCATCGAATCTAGACAGTTGTGTCGATGTTGATATTTGAGTTGGACATACATGTCTATTACAAATTAGTGATTGGATTTAGATGTGACAACCTAGAGTTTTCTAGGCTTTTTTATCATCTTTCTTCTAGTGTGTTCAAATTATGTGCATATGCTTACTCTTTGTCAAATGATCAAACCTTGACTTCCTCACCCTTGGAGTGAGTGTGGGAAAATGAGTTTGTGGGTAGATAGTGTCGAGTTGCCTCAAGGACCCCTCTATTAATGGGAATTGCCTACATAACCAATACTCTGAAGAGGGCCTTAAAATTATGTAGTTCTCCCCTACATGATGGATTGTGTGTGTGCAAGGATGTAATGTGTGATAAGCAAATACATAGAGTGACCTAGCTTGTAAATTAGAAAATGTGGCTCATGGGATGCTCCTTGAGTACTCCAAACCTATGAGGATATTGCATCAATTTATGATATGAAAATAGGGATGAATGGTTCAAGTTCACTCACTTGAATGCTTGATTGAATGATTTTGTTAAGTTTTCTTGTGAGTTCTCAGTATTTTATACGTGAGGAATGAATTAGGGTTGATCTTTGCTGCAGGGGAATCCCATAAGGACACCAAATATGATCCATTTTTGTCTTAAGATGGTATATTAGGTGTCCAATAGGGTCTATAGGTCCTAAGATGTTCTAAGACAAAGTTTAGATAGTCTTATGTTGCATAAATTTTAAATTTTGGTTTTCCCGCCAAAACCTCCTTTTGGAAAATTTGAATATTATGAAGCCTTTTCTAAGGAATTTTATGTATGTGTGAAGGAGGCAAGATGTAATGAACATGTCTAGGAGTTTTTGACACTATTGTAGGTCCACTAGATGTTCATTAGTCTATAGTTATGGTTTTATATGTCATATTATGTGGAAATCAAGAAATAATGCAAATTTTAGCAAGAAACCTCTATGTGGGGAAAAGGTCCAAGGTATTGCCTTTGAGATAAAGCTTGTCACCTTTGATTTGTATTCATTCTTGTAATTTATTCGAAGTAGAGGAATAGAGGATGGACAAGTTTTGTATGAAAGGGAAATTTGAATGTTTTGTAACCCATGTGGAATGAATGAATACAAACCCTTTTTGAGGTCTTTATTGTTATCTGTAAGGGTTTATTGATGAATGAATGAAGTTGGGAATTTGTTTCCAAGTATGAATGAAATTTATATGTATGTGTGTTTGACAGAATGCTTGAGGAAATACAAGAAAATAACCCCTGTTCTTAAAGGAAATAACATAGACCCTACTTTGTGCATGTTGATTAGTTTGCAGACTATATTTGGTCAGACAGAGGATCAAAATATATTTGCTGATTGTTTCATATGATCTTGAAGTATTTATTGAGTGTATTTGAGTTTATATTGTGCAAAATATAACAAGAAAGAGGTTGGTATTCTGATGTTTGTATAACAAAACCCCTATTTCCTGGATTATTCAATGTGACTGAGGCTGAGTGCTTTTTTATTAGAATGAAGAGACATTGATCCAATTTTGCATTGTGTTTGCAATGAATCTACAGGTTATTGTCATAGTTGGAAGGTGTAAATTTGAATTAAGGACAAGAATACTTTTGGTTGTTTTGAAACTAATCATGGAAACCTTGTTTCCTATAGTAGAGTCTATATAAGGTGATTGTATGTGTGCTTTAAGGGAAGAAACAAAAAGTGAATCGAATATTTAGAACTTTGACACCTTTAAGTAATTTATTGGATAGGGTTTTAATCTCCTTTGAGTCTTAATGTTGCTTTAATAAGTGGGTTAATCCTCTAACATAAGTATTGACCTGTAGACAGTTCCTGACACAATCAAGCATATTTAGAGTTGAAAACCCCTAACAAAGGGTTGGAAAGTGAGAAAAAATGTTTGGATAAGTTGATCCAGGTCTATAAAAAACTTTTAAACCTAATTTGGTTCTTTGAAAACCCCTGAGACATTGGCAATTGCTTTTTGTTTACCCTCAGCTGAAATAGAGCCCTCAAAAACCCTAGATTAGGGTTTCTTGCATATCTGAAGATTGAACTGCACAAAATTTCCTAAAATTTGTAATCTGACTATTTGAAGGGTGATTTAACTAGTTTTCATGGTTGTAGAGTGTGTATGGATCTGTAGGTATGGATTCTAGAGGTCCAGGGTGAATTAGGCATAGAAGAGCCCTGATTGAGTAGGTCTAAAGGAGCAAAGAGAACTTAGGAGAAGAGTTAGGCCTTAAAAATTTATACATAGATATATTTTGACAAGGGGAACAAGAAAATGTCTTTGGAAACACATAAGTGAGTGTAATTTTTTTTTACTATGCATTAATACCTATAATAAGGCTACAAGGTTTGTGATTGAAAAGGGGAGAGTTGTCAAGGATAACTTGAAAGGTGTTTGTAAGTTGGTGAGTGGACATAAAGGATAATGAACCTCTATTAAGCAGGAACAAAGGCAAATAAAATCATAAGAAAACTATGTAAATATTGATATCATTACTTGAAGAGTGAGCCTAAGAACCATTCTCAAAGGAAGTGGACTTAGAAACAAAGTTAAGTGAGTCAACTTGGTGTATGATCTGCATCAATCTTGTATGTATACCAATCCCCTTTAAAAATATCTCACATGAAAGAATTTAGGTCAACCTTTTAGATACATTGTATTTGTAAATTAGATGACTTTTAGGCACTAGAAACTTAATTTGAAAATAGACAATAGTGTTGATGTAGGTGTTTGACTAGGATTTTAAATGTTTAGGGAATTGGAAAGCATGTGAAGGTCCAAAACTAAGAGATAAACAATTTGGCACAAATAGATCATGAACATGAGCCTTTCAGCAATGGGAAATTCTTAGACCTGAAGTGTACAACCATGATATGTATTTTCTAAGTGTACAAGAATAAGGTGTTATATAATTTAGATTTAGTGTCTACATCCCCACCCCAACGCCCTCTTTAATCTAATAATGAAATTATTACTTTAAAGGAAATAAATGCATACATGGGTGTATATAACACACTTGCCTTTGTGTGAGTCTAACTTGAGTGCTTTGGTAGTGATTGACCTGCAACCAAAAGCATGTTACAATATATAATTAGTGCATATAAGATGGTGTTGAAATAATTTGAAATGCTTGAAAGTAAAGAGCGTAAGGTTAGGAGTAAACATGTGTATCTATGCAACCATCTTTCATTTTGATAATTTGATTTGAAGATATGTTTTATTATGAAGCCTTAGAGCTGAGATTAAGACAATTTGTAAACCCATAAGTGCACATATGCACGCGTGTGCACACACATACACACACACACACACACACACACACACACACACACACACACACACACACACACACACACACACACACACACACACACACACACACACACACACACACACACACACACACACAAATATTGATGGAAAACATGCCCCCAACCTTTTTAAAAAGGTGAGGATAACATGCCCCCAACCTTTGTAAAAAGGTGAGGATAACATGCCCTCAACCTTTGTGAAAAGGTGAGTTGCCACACGACCATTGGGTATATATCAATTGTGAAACCCAATCATACTCATAAACTAGCTAGTGTGAGTGATCCAATCAAATCACACTATATATTTGTTGAAGCTAGATGATTTAATCAATTCTAACTTATAATCTTGGAAAGATTGAGTGTTTTGATCACCTCAATCTTTCCAAAAGATGAACCAATTACTATATTAGATTGGTTTAATAAAGTTTGTAGAAGTCCATCCATGGTATGATAATAGTGCATAGTAATATTTAAAATCTAAAAGTTGATTTGATTTTGAAATTTAAGGTGATCTTCTATATGGCATATGCACCTCATAAATGTCTCTCTGAAATCTGATTTATTTTATAATTTAAGGTGCTCTTTTTCATGAAATATGAACCTCATATGTCTCGAGCTAAATCCTGGGTATAAAAATGGCACCAATGTATAGAATGCAGCCACAAATATGTATCTGAGTCATATAACTATGAAATTTAGCCAATTTGAAAATTTTAATGTGTGGAGGACATGAACCCATTTAATCTATAAAAAGTGAAAACTGGTGTAAGTGTGGAGAACATGTTTCCATTACATTCCCCCATTATAATTTGGAGATGTTGAATACTTAATAAGTTTTAAGGTCATGCCTTTATGGTATGCCCCCACTAAGATATCAAACTATGAAGATATGGAGTCCATGCCTCCATGACATGCTCCCACTGATATTCACCCCATTTTTTGAAGCGAGAGGAAGTATAAATTGATGAAGAGGGATGGCTACACTTGCCTCATATATCTACCTGGATCTGATATCTACCTTTAATCCATTTATCTTTACTTTGATTTTATTTCTTTGAATACATACTCTACTCCTTTCTTGACACCTTTGATCAATTTTACATTTACTAGGCTCAGAAACCTCCTTGCTTACAGAGTCCTTCACTTTCTCCAAGACACATCACCTTTTTAAGCATGAACTTATCATTCCATCTTTCAATCTCATCCTCCTAGTGCAAACACCATCCTCTTCATACACAACTTCCAAATCTTTACACTCTATTTTTATCTCAAGCATACTCATCCTCGTATAGGTTCATAGGCCTAAAAGCTTTATGTATGGTTCTAAGGTTCTTGTCTCCACACTAGGGCTCATATGACCATCCATCTACCAATTTTAACTCCTTTACACATTCAAACATAATCCTAAATTTCTAAGCTAGAACTGTCAAACCATCCACTCTTTCACCTGTAAGGCCTAGTTTCTTGTAGCCCTATTTTTACACAAATCTAGCAAGTTTGAATAATCCATAGAGATTCTAGACAAACTAAGACTAGTTTTGGATGACCATTATCCATTTACATCTTCACATAAATTTTTAGGTTACAACTCTCAAGGGAGACCTTCTAACGTAAAAAGCCTTCCAATAATTAGGTGCCTTTAGGCCTATTCCAATGACACAGACTTAGATACCATATTGTAAGGTTAGGTAACAATTTAAAATTTTAAAAATACTCTATATCACATAAAAATATGTTAGATCACCAAGTTTGATTAATTTTGGTTGTTGTAAACTCAAGTTATTCTAATTGCAAGATTTAAACCCTAGTCTTGGTTTTGACAGGCTTGTGCAAGGCCAAGGGTCTACAAAATGGGTTAAAATGAGTTATAGACAAATTCAAACCATTATAATACATGGAACTCTTTTTACTATGTTAGTTGAGAGAGCTTTCCAAGCTTGTATAGATTAAACTAAATCCATAATCTAACCACAATAATACATATAAATAAAGAAAATAAAAATTAAATAATGATAACATACCAAAAAAATCATAAACATTCACCAAACCACTTAACTTTGTCTCAAGAAGCTTTTCCAACTTCAATCTTGACTGTGTAAGAACATGGTTATGTCAAATTGGATTGTACCATATATTGTCACATTATTATCTGATAAATGATTATAATAGCCCAATATAAACATGTATAACCATAAAAAAATATCCCTTAAATTCATATTAATGATTTATATTCAATAACGATTCTTCAAAAACATCTCTTTGTTCCTTTGTCTCAAAACATGTACAATCCATATACATAACTACAAAAACGTGCAATCTTTCTTAGTTCTTGATATTTTTTGCCACTCTCATTCAAAATTATCCTATACTACCTACCTTCTACCACTCTCTATACATCTACATGCATTTAACTCCTTTCATAATGCTAAAACATGCAAGGCAACTCCTCACAAGGCCAACTCCATGTAGGGTGGCAGTTACAATCCCAAATTTCTTGGCTTACATTTATTGTCCATGAATTGCACATTGAAAATCAATTCAAAAGCACTCCTAAGATCTAATATTATCTTTTCACAAACTTACATCATCATTTGAATTTCACCCAAATCCAAAATACTACACTAAATCCTAGTTATAGATTCAAATTTTCAAATTCTCCTTTTTGGTGGGAAAACTCTAAATGGCTAAGAACACACAACTCCAAGACTCATAATGAATCCAAAACACCCTAGGGGAACATAAAATACCTCTCACACTCACACCATGCTAAAAATGGTCATTTTGAAACTCTTAAACATACTGATACCCTATGTTAACTTTTGATGCTCTGTATCATGCTCCCTAAGTGGGAAAATTTGAGATCCTACTCAAATGCACTTTGTCCAACTTCCTCCTTGATTTCCAATTATTCATCCTCTAATTTTATTCATCCTCTTGATGCTGCTCATCTTATCTTTATTATTTCTTCTCGGCTAGTTCTTTTATCTTCATCTCTTTTCCTTGTCTTGCCTCTTTACCAACTCATCCTCTACCTTCACGAAGTGTATGATCTGTTGAAAATCTTTTTCCTCTTCATATTCCATCTCCTCCATATTTTATTTCTATTCATCATACTCTATCTCAAATGGTTGGTTCTTAATCTTCACTCCTGCTCTTACTCCATAGCTTCTTTCTATATTTGTCCTAGTTTGTTCATGCACTCCTTACTAGTTTATCTTCTTAACAGTGCTTTCTCCTTTGGCCTCATACTCTAATGGATAATTATGCATCTATTATTCCTTAACACTTTTCATAATCTCATTTATATCCTCTTCAACTACCTCTTCATGATATTCCACTTTCTCATGGTGAGTATTCTCATAGCCACCTTGATCATCTTGCAATGACATCTCCTTGACCAATTCAGATTCATCATAAGACAACACTTCTTGTCAACATTTTCTCTTAAAATTGTCATGCATATATACAATCAACTTCAACTGCAACATTAGCAATTGAATAAATTGATTTCTTACCTTGATCTCTCTTCATTTTCTTGTTCTCTTGCTTACCTACTTGTATCTCTCCTTCCATGAGTCTTTGATGTTCAAATTTTGACATATAATTTGGACTGGTTTTTGGGCCAAGACTACCCTCTCTTTACTCTCTCAATGCTAAATTGATATTACTCTTTCCTTGGATCATGTTTGAACTATCTTGTTCTCCTCCAAACATGCATTCTTCATCTATTCATCACCTTTGTGAGGAACATGGTTGTCCTCCTCTTTCATTTATTTTGTCATGAGCTCTTGTGCTTCATTGCTTCTTTTCTCCATGTGATCATGGAGTGATTTCATATCTTGCATCTCCATACCTTCACCATCATGCTTATTACACATCAAATTACATTCATGAGACTTGATAGTCTCTTCAAGGATATCATGGTCCTTCTCATCTTCTCTTGTTCTTGTATTCTTCTTCCAATCCGCTCTAGGCATCCATTTCATATTCTTAAGTTATTTATCCTATCCTCATAACCTCTATTCTTTACTTACATCATTAGTTACCAATACTTGTTCCTTGATCATCTCACATTATTATATGCCTATCTTGTTAGGCTTATCTTGGCTTGAAACTTTGTTTGATTCACCTTATACCAATGCTTTTCCATCTTTTTTTCTGCAACTCATTATTTGTTTCTTATTTTTTTCCCTTATGTGATCTGCAATTTCATCTTCTTGAAGTGTTTATATGGGAAACTTGTTCCTTGTGTTTGAATTCTTCTTTTCTCCATCTTGTAATTCTTCCTCTAGCTCTTTTATGACATCTCCCACCTTCTTTTTACTTTGATTTAGGAAATTTATTAGATCAACTTCAGCCTCCTACATCCATTCTCTTCATATCAACTCATCTTCCTCATTATGCTCTTTCATAGCTTGTATCATAACTTATACTTGGACTCCATATCTATTATGTGTCAAGCTAGACACTCTTTTATACCATGCATTATTTTTTATGCCTTCACATGTAGAGTTATATGAAGCATTAGATATTAAAATTTGAGACTTTTTAATCTCTCTCCTTCTTATATCCATTCTTGTTACTCCAGGATGTATGTTGTTTTATCCATTAGTATTTATATCTATTAAGACTCTGTCGACTCATGCCAAGTGCACATCTCTTGAGATTTTGTTCTAGGATAGACTTGGTCCTTTTCTCTATTATTTATGGCATTCTACAAAACTTCCATCTCTGCTTGCAATTGATCATAACTCTCATAAATAAATAGTTGGTCTTGTTGCTCATCTAGCAAATCTTCATTACCTGCAATCTCTTGTTCAAGCTGTTCTATGTCTTCCAAGAGATGTTTTTCATCAAAAAATGAAATATTCTTATGAAGATTTATTGTATCATCATTATTCAAAATCAAACTTTTATCTTCTAGCTCTTTGATTATTTCATGCAATACAAATTCTGATTTCTGATCTTCATACTTATTGAGTCTACTTAGTTCAAAATTGAGTCCATATTATTGATTCAATTATATTTATTTTGTACCTTCAATGAGACATCCTTCTTCTTGAATATCTCCTTCTTCAAGCATCTCTCCTATTT
Organism: Torreya grandis; assembly: GCA_037957365.1. Taxonomy (NCBI): domain Eukaryota; kingdom Viridiplantae; phylum Streptophyta; class Pinopsida; order Cupressales; family Taxaceae; genus Torreya; species Torreya grandis. The sequence goes on along the minus strand of JARHVA010000638.1, from coordinate 2,688,704 downwards.
CAAGGTAACAAATCATTGTATCTCTATACATTACTGCCCAATCAATTTATTCTTAAATATGAGCATCTTGTTCATGCTTATTCTCCTCATGCTCTCAAGTTTTGTGTCCTCAAATTTTGATTTCTTTTTTCTTCACTCATGTACTTACATACACACGTGATAATAAATCATCAAATATGAACTTTTGAAGCTTGTTTGCCTCTTTATTTTCTCTTTTAGGCTATATTTCTAATGTCCTTAGCTGTTTCCACAATTGGCTAGCTTCTTGTTGCCTTCTCTTCTTTATCATAATCTCTATGAAATACCACTGTACTATCATTCTGGTTCTTAAAACATATATTTGTCTTGATTCCTCCAAGATTTGATCTATACCTTCCAAGATTGCTCTCAACTTAACTATCTCTTTTTCCATCTCTAACTCTCTTTTCTTAACTTCTCTCTCTATCTTCTTGAGGCAACTTTCCTTCTTCAATCCCTTCATTATTTCTATCTTTTACCTTTACTCTTTCACCTTTACTTAGGTCTCACTGTGCCTTTCCTCTCTTATCAAGTCTATCCTACTTGATTCTTAACACCTCACATAGTTGTTTTTCACTCTAGGCTTTTATTACTCTTAGTCCTTTGCCTTAGACTTCTTTTTCTACTTTCAGCTCTTCTTGAGCTTTATCTTTTGAGCTTTTTCTATTTATCTTGTCTCTTCAAGCCTCTATGGATTTAAGTCTTCTCTTCCAATCAAACTCTTACCTCTTAGGTTTAAAAAACCTCTTTGTCTCTCTTGCTGTATTCTTACAACCTCAAATAACAACCCCTAATACTCAAAATCATGAACTTTTCCAAGACCTTACTTGCTCTGATACCAATTGATGAAGATGGATGCCTACACTTGACTCATACATCTACCTGGCTTTGATATTTACCTTTAATCCCTTTCTTTGTACTTTGATTTTATTACTTTCAACAGATACTCTACTCCTCTTTTGACACCCTTGATCAATCTTACATTTACTAGGCTCATAAACCTCATTGCTTAGAGAGTTCAATCTATTTGGGACACATCACCTTATTGAGCATGAAATTATCATTCCTTCTTTCACTCTCATCCTCCTAGTGTAAACACCATCCTCTTCATACACAACTTCTAAGACTTCACCTTATATTCTTGTCTCAAGCATACTCATCCTCATATAGGTTCATAGGCCTAAAATCTTAATGCATGGTTTTAAGGTTCTTGTCTCCACACAAGGGCTCATATGGCCATCAATTTTCCAATTTGAACTCCTTTACAAATTCAATCATAATCCTCAATTTCTAAGCTATAACTCTCAAACGATCCACTCTTTCACCTATAAGGCCTAATTTCTTATATCCCTCTTTTTACACAAATATAACAGGTTTGAATGATCTAAAGAGATTAAAAAAAAACTAATAAAAACTTTGGATACCCATTATCCCCTTACAAATTCACATAGCTTTTCAGGTCAACTCTTAAGGGAGACATACTAACTCAACAAGCCTTCCAACAATTATTTCCCTTTAGGCCTATTCCAATGACATAGACTTAGATACCATACTATACGGTCAAGTAACAACTTAAAACCTTAAAAATACTATATATCACATAAAAATATGTTATATCACCAAATTTAATTAATTTTGGTTAATATAATTTCAAGTTATTCTAGCTGCAAGATTTAAACCCTAGTCTTGGTTTTGATAGGCATGTGCAAGGTCAAGTGTCTAAAAAATGGGATAAAATGAGTTATAGACAACTTAAAATCATTATAAGACATGTATTAAGTCTTAAAAAACTTGCTTCAACTTCTTAAATGGCTATTTGTTCATGAACAACCACAAGAAAGCTCTAATATCCAAATTTGTAGAATTCTAGAAACTCTTTTTTACTGTGTTAGTTGACAAAGGTTTCCAAGCTTGTATAGAGTAACCTCAATCTATAATTTAAATAAAATAATACATATAGATAAATTAAAAAAAATAAAATAAATTATCATGTACCAAATGAATCATAAACATTCACCAACACACTTAACTTTGTCTCAAGAAGCTTTGCCAACTTCAATCTTGACTGTGCAAGAACATGGTTACTTCAACTTGGTCTGCACTATAGATTGTCACCTTATTATGTGATAAATGATTATAAGAGACCAATATAATCATTATTAACAAAAAACAGATCCCTTACATTAATATGAATCATTGATATTCAATAAGTATTCTTCAAAAATATCTCTTTATTCCTTTGTCTCAAAACACATGTACAATCCATATACAAAACTGTGAAAACAAGCAGTCTTTTTTAGTTCTTGATCCTTTCTTGATATTTTTTACCACTCTATTTATAACTTATCCTTTCCCACATACCTTATACCACACTATATATACACCTGCATGCATATTTATCCTTTCATAACCTCAAAACATGCTAGATAACTCCTCATAAGGCCAACTCTATGTCCATGACTTGAACATTGAAACACCATTCATCCTCACTTATAGGACCTACTATGACATTTTCACAAACTTAAATCATCATTTTCATTTCAATGAAAACCAAAATATCACACTAAAGCTTAGATATAAATTCAAATATTCAAATTCTCCTTTTTGGCATGATGTTAGGACTAAAGTCCTAATATTACGTGTTAGATCAATGAACTATATCCTACAGTGAAAGGAAATAAATGCATAATAAAATCTAAACAAAGAATATAGACACGTAAGAGGACACATTACATACATTTTATGTGGAAACCTTGCAATGTGCAAGGAAAAACCATGGGTAAAATGGAAGCTCTAGACTTCATTAATAACTCAACATCAAACTCTCTTCTACAACAACTCCTCCATATAAAATATTTCTATGCTTCCATACAAAGCACTCAATTCTTATAACGAAAGCATTTAATCTGTGAAACAAGCTAATATAGTCTACATGATCCAACCTCCAAACATGCAAGCCTAAGGTTTGTATGGATCCTCTAACATAATTAATTTACAAAGGAGATCTCATGCTATTAAATAACATTTATAACATAGAGAGAAAATAGCGAGAGAGGATAAAATTTCACCACACTCCATATGGGAGCACTATTTATCAATAGGGAATCATGCCCCACTATGTGTAAGGTCAAGCCTTTGAATGGCATCTCATCATGCCCACTTGACCATTCCATGTGTGCATCCATGTGTTATGCCCCACTCCACATGTGACCTCAATCTAGAATAGTGATCTTTGTCTCCCAATTTCCATGTGCACACCTGTGTAAGTCAAAATATTCTCACTTTGACCTCACCGACTAGGAACCCATAGATAACTATGCCCCACAACGCATGCCTAAAGTATAAACATCTGATCCACTATCATTATGTCCTCACATGATTTACACAAACCAACCCATGTGACTTAGTGGAGAAATGTGCCCCATTTTCTCCCACCTCATATTTTGAATTTAAAATATGCTCCATGGGACATACCACCCACCGTGGGTCATGCTAAGTTATCACCTAGCCACATCACTAACCATCCACATCACCAACCATCTGCATCACCACTAGGCCACCTCATCATGAATAATGACCATGGATAGTGCATGTGAATAGTGTTTTGTAAATATTGACTTCACATCCTAACATTCTCTCACTTGAATTCAATATACATAGGCCTTTACCACACCTAACTATTAGTATTATGTAACCAGTTACTCATCCATGCCCTCTGCTGCCCTAACATAAACCCAGTAGAAGTTTTAATACACTATTAAAACTTCTCTACCCTGACTAGATTTGTCAACATATGCTCCTCAATAGCAGATTGTAGCACTGAAGTGACCAATCACTTATCACATAGACCAATCCTGTAATGGGATTCTTCCATGAACCGCTCATAACTCCCACTACTTGGGAATACCCAATTTAGTGCTCACCTTGGCATTACAAGGCTTCCTACTCCTAATGAATCAAATACACAAGACACAATAACATGTCTTGTCCTCCTCTACAAAACTCTTGAGAAGACAACTCAAAAAATACAAGAAGTGGGGTACTTCCTTGCTTTCATGTGTTTGTGCATATCCATCCTTGGTTTGATCCTCCTTCCCAACTTCATTTCATGTGTTGTAACTGAGCCATCAAAATAGTGATCATACTGGGGCCTCCATCCAACATGTCAACAAAATACTTTAGCTCTCTATGAAGGTAATAAAATTTATGTACTACATGTTTGATACCAGCACCAACCTGTATAGTGTTTTTAATACAAATAAACAACATCTTTACCTCAAATCTAAATTTATCTATCCCTAAGAAAGATTACCATGTATGAATCATGTTGCTCCAACTCATTAAGCAAAAAATAGTAAATGTAGCACTCTTGATAGTAATAAAGAAAGAAGATGACATAGAAGTCAATAGAAACTTCTCCTCATAGCCTAAAGCTATCATCATAATACAAGTAAACCAATCACAACTCTAGGGAAGTCATTATGATACTTGGTGTATTACTATGCCTATCAAGTTTTTGAGCCTTAAGAATGCATCTGAAATGCATCATGCTCTACCCAATATTACCAAACACCAACTCATGTGCCTCTAGTGTTAATCTATGCATTGATTTACCTGCCCAATACCACAACCATATACACAACACTCCAACAACCTGAATCTAATGGTCAACACTGGCCTTCTCCTTATGAGAACACTAGATATCACTTGTTCATCTTCATCTTCATCTTCCTCTTCTTCAACCACTTCAAAATAGGTACAACTTCAGGTTTGTCTATACCTCCTTCCTTTTCATGGATTTTTCTTCTTCTACAACATCTCAGCTAACAAATGTGGTCAGTAGGATACCACATCAAAATCCCTTCTATTTGTTTCCAAGAACCACAAAGTCATCACATTGTCCTCCACTTAGTTGCAGATGGGATTGGCTACTTCATTGTCATCTAAGGCAAGCATTAGCAAAACCGTTTCTCTAAGATGAAAATGAAACTATAAGGGAGGAAGCCCATATCTATTCATGTTAGAGTGGTCAAGAGCCCAATTGGAGAGAGCATCAAACACCTTATTGAATTGATTGGAAGTGTGCATGAATAAAACTCTATCAAAATTTATTTGAAGATGAAGGATTTTATGAAAAATTTGGCTCATTCTCTAACCTCTAGGACTATAAAGATTCAGTTGAGATAAAATTTGAATCCAAATTTTTGAGTCTTAATATAAATTTCATGAGATTTTTTTTAAAAAAGGCATGTGCCCAACATGGTCCAAATTTTTGACATTTTTGACCTATTTCAAAATGGATGTCAAAACTTGAGCAAAATATTATAATTATTAGTAATCTTTTGACCATAGAAAAGAAGAAAGGGAAAGACAATGTTACATCCTGATTCCTCGCTAAGCAAACCTACACGATTATGCATATATTTTCTATAGTTGATAACTTGATTTGATTATTACTAGCTAAGTTGTAACTCATATGTTGCTATGGGGAAATGGTATGTTACTTAGATTTCATGTTTTTATTGCTATGAGATAAATGTACTATATATTATTTATATTGGGATCATGTTGATTTATTATTTCAATGGTATTTTATGATATACATGTCATGGTGTTATGGACTAACTATCTGCTTGTCATGAGTTAGACGTAGGAGAGATTCATCCCTCAAAGCATGGTGGAGGGAGAGCATCATCGAAAAGTGTGAAATAGATGGAGATTTTGGAGGATGATAGAGGAATGGGTAGAACCCTGCACACACCACATTCGAAAGTATATGTTTTATACATTGCTTGAATGGTTAGCGTAGTATGCTTTTGGATGTTGTTTACATTTAGATAAATGTTTCTGCATACTAGTTATGTGTTAGCTTAGTTTAACACTATGGTGAATTAATCTTGTGTGATTATTTTTATATCATGCTAATGTGTTCATAACTATTACTATTTTCAAAATGTAAATTTGGGTGACTAATGTTGGTACTACTGTATGTAGACTAACCAACATATCTTAGTAGTATTAAGAATACAAACTAGTTATCTTAATGATATTTTAAAATATCATTATAGGGCTTTACGCCTTATTACAAATAAATAACAGCTTAAAATAAATAATTATCATTAACAAAATGATGTTATAAATTATTAATTTTATGTTTAATTAGCTAATTAAATTATAAAAATATATATGTAAAAATAGGAAAAACATCATAAAATAAATAAAATAAAGATAATGCATTATTATTATGTTTTTTTTAAAGGGAAGGAAAACTCATAAAAAGGTAAAAAAATGGAAATTATGTATAAAATAATAAAACAAAACGGAAAATCATGGAGCTTTAAAAGGATGCGTAATGGAAGAGAAGGGGAAAAGGTGAAGAAGAGAGAAAAAGAAAGAGGGTAATGCTAAGGTGGAGTACAAATCAAGCCAGACCAAGTATTTTCTTCAGATTGTACTATTTTAGATTGGATATTTTACGAGGTTGGTGAAGTATTTAAAATATTAAATAGGATTTTGTGTGAATGTCTGTATGTGGAATTTTGTCCATCTATACTTTGTTATATTAGATAACTCTATCCTACAAGTTGAGCCTTGAACCTTTCCAGCTTAGTATAAAGCAATAGATGCTCTATAATTTGGATTCAACCCCCATTGCAACTTCATATATGACCACAAAAAGAGTACAAGTCCATCAACAATGAGTGGGTTACTCAATTCATAGCCTGCTTGATTTTCTTAGAATGACCCTTGAAATGAGCTGCTGTTCATTTCTTTTACTGATGAAAATAACTATTATACGTATGTGCTGCTATTCTAGATGTATATTTAATTATAAGTATAGAATGACATCAATATATACGATGATAAAAATAAATAAATCAACTGTATAGAAAACCATATTTATAATTATAAAAATGATAACAAAATAGCAATGGTCATGGGTTTATTTAGCGTTTTATTTTGGTAGGCTATGGGCTTCAGTAGATAATACCTAAAACTGTGTATACCTTGAGTTTGTCTAAGAGTGATTTCATATGAACAAGATTGACAAGCACCAAAAATCGACTACAGGATATATGCCACATACGTAGATGTCAAAATAATTATACTAAATAACTATTCCCATTGTAGTCCTTCTATAAATCACTTTGACTGTTCTTCTATAAATCACAACATTTTGACATTATATATCTTATTAGAATAGTTATACTATAGTCTAATGGTAATTATGTGACCTAATCGCTATATATCTTGATTACAAGATTGACCATTTGTTACAGTAACAGAACCATGCTAAGGATGATCTAAGGATATCATTCGATAATGAAAACCATAGTTGTTATTGACTATAATGATCTAAGGAATGAAACCATATAAATATAGCTAAGGATACTTGTAAACGTAGCTAAATACAACTAAATATGTAATCGGAACCAGATACTTATTAAACGTAATACGTGATGTAGTTGTATATACTTGTAATACATGCTGCATGCTAATATACTTACAAGGAGTTCCTTATATTGCATGGAATTATAAGGAGTTCCAATGGTTAGCCGATTAATTATGTAGGTAACAAAGTATTTTATAATAAATAGGAAAAGTAGAGTATTCCTTTTGTAATATTTATAATGATCATTAACAACGACTTGGACATGTTACCTCTAGGAAAATTATTATACTCTGAGTCACTTTGCTTATTAATCGGGTCATTAAGCTACCTGATATCATTAAAGAATATCATTACTATAGTAGATGAAAGTACTAATTGGGTCATTAATTCTCACAAATATCATATTTTAAGTCACCTGTATTAATATTAGAATTTAATGATATAGGCAAACTATATCAAGAATACAGGTAATGATACTATATACTCCCGATATAATATTAGGCAGACTAATATAGGTAGATTAATATCATTATACTACTACTCAAGAGTAATCATGATATTAAATTATACCAGTGTATAATGATATAGGGACTATAATATAGATAGACTATCGCTGAGTATTAGAGCGACCTGTATACTACTCCTTTTGTAATATTTCTAACATATGTTGTTAAGATAATATCTTTAAAGATATCATTATATAATTATTTGAGTGACTCGAGCAAATACTCTTTATCTCTTTAGCCAATTAATACTCTAATTTTATAAGATAATGATACTATACATATCTGAAATGAATAAGCTTTGTGTATTTCTTTTGTGCCTATAGCGTTGTTTGGCATTAGATATTAATATGATCCTTAGTTTAGTTTTATTCATATGATACTTCAGCTAATTAAGAAATGTGGTATCTAAGAGCTATGTGATATATGTAGTGTTGGATATTCTAGAATATTCCCTTTTTGTGACATATGTTACATGTGATACTGATGCAGAGCAAAAACCCAAATTGTTCAATCTCCTTCTCAAGCTTTCTTTATGAGATTGTATCTCCCTCTCACTCTCTTAAATAGCTCATAAATTTACTTAACTATTAGATTCAATGAATTCATTACCTGTTTAAATGCTCCAAATCACCTAATCATGCTCATCACAATCATTTGTCCACCTTTGCTTAACCTTCATACTTTCCAAGCATTAATTCTACCTTTTCACTCTATTCTATCAACTTGCCAACAGTCCTACTAGCCCTCTTTATGGACTTTTATAGATGTGTACGAAATGTATTTTTTCCAATTCCAATTATGATTATTTATTTAGTTACCTATTTCCCTCCTTGAGCCTTCTACAAACTTTCAATCCCAAACTCTAGGTTTTGATCACTTTTTGAACTCAATTTACACTTTCATTTAGGCCTATTATCCCTTAGTTGGCCTAATGCATGCTCAAGCTTCAAAATCCATACCCTTAATTATACACATGATCTATAATTTCCATAATTAGTTAGGGCATATTTCATTTAACAAGATTACAAAGATTTGGGAAATTTTAACGGTTAGAAATGGCTAGAACTCTCAAACCCTCATTTAGGGTTTCAACTTGCTCAGTCCTAGCATGAGACTAGTCAAAAATATCTTGTGCATGTTTCACTAAGTTTCAAGAGTTCAAACCAAGTTTGATAAGTCTATTTTATCATGATCCACATCATCCAATTTTTGGAGATCCTTTCTCTTTCCACTATTTAAGGTTTTCACCCCAAAACCCTCTAGACTGTCAAAAACATGACTGTATATAGGTTTGTGTCAGGGTTTTGCTACTTCTCAACTCATTTTTGATTATCACAAGATTATACATCATACAATAGAGTCTAACACATTTTCAATACATCCTAGAGCTCTTGTATTAAATTATTTGGTCTTGCCTTTCAAGAATCTGATACTCAGGCTATCATATCAATATTTACCATAAAGAACAAGGTTTACTTGATATCTATCCATACCAAATGGTTTCCACAATATCTATTTAATATTATTCAATCCAAAAACCTCAAGGGTCTTAAAAGACATCTAGAATCAATAAAAAACACTACTTTGTGCTTAACATTAAAACATACAGTCAATTGATAGATTAAACAACTCAAAACAGGGATTTACAAACCTGTTAGTAAATACAATCTATTTACCAGATCACAGGTTGATGATTTCTTGCTCAAATGTAGTCTCAAAACACACTTCACCATCCAAAAATATCATTTATAATAGTATTCATAGTTCTTTTGATTAACAATGTTGAAATCACAACTCATAACCAACTAGATAACGTTGACAGATACCTATTTTTGTAGATTCTGGGATTATATCTCTTTTCCTGTTTCCTTAAAACAAAACTTCATTGAAGAAACAATCATCAACTCTCAATAATCTTGGAAACCAATTCCAAGTTCATTTTATCATCTATCATCATACATTTAAATAACTATAAATATCATTCCTTCATCAACATTTCACTTGCAACTAGCAATAACAATGAATGACCCCAAACAAGGTCTGTGCTAATTCTTTATTCAAAAGGCAGAGTTTTTACAAAACATATCAACTTCTTCCTCTTACCAATCTTGTCCATATAATCTACCCTCATCTATTCGAATGGAATATCAATAACCTTTTCCTAAACTGACTCCAAGACTCCTACAAGCATGCATAACTAAAATTTTTACCACTTTTTTCAATGTAGAGGTTTTCTTGTAGGTTACATTGCATTTCTTGTTTTCCACATAGTGAATGCTATATAACCATGCCTGGTCCTAAGTACATGTTTATAAATTTTACATAGCCATAAGACATATTTGATACCTATTGGACATGGTCTTACACCTTGGTTAACCTTATACAATGCATGGAAGCCTTCTACAAGGCTTAAAAATTCAAGTTTTCAAATGTGGCCATTTTGGAGGGAAACTCCATAATTCAAATTTTATGCCACTTGAACAAACCTAGATCACCCCTAAGACTCAACTAGGACATTTTACACCTAAAAAACACCTACAAGACAAATTCAAGCCAAAAACTGAATCCATTTTGGGATCCACAAGGATGCCCCTGCATCATACTACAAAGCTAAGAAAACTTTGCCACAAGTTCTTGAATGTTGCACTTGGTATATGTTGCTACTTTAATGCTTTGAAATTCCTCTTTGAAGTTGTCTACTTCCACCTACCTCTCATAAAGATGAAAATTCTCTTAGGCTCCACATTTAGGCCTCATTTGCTTCTTCTCCTTCATCACCATACCTGCACATAAAATAAAGTTGTTAAACAAAACATGTTTGTTACCTTCTTCTTGCTTGGTAGGTGTGTACCACTCTTTTTCTTTTACAAACTGATCCTCCTTTTCCTTAACTCCATTCTTAACAATTTTTGCAAGCATGTTATCTCCCTCCTTCACCCTTACTTCTTGTACCATCCTTTCTTCTTCATGCACAACTTGTGCTTGTTCTTTGTATACCTCATTCTTGTTTAGATGTATAATTTGCTGTTGCACATCATCGTCTTCATGATTGTCCTCAATTTCCTGCATATCTATGGGTTGCATGCTCTCATTCCATCTCTCATCTCCTTGATTCCTCTCATTGGCATGATGCATATGGCTCAAGTCTTTGTCATGATCTTCTTATTTTATAATCCTTTGTAAAAAATTATCTTCATCCACCACCACTTCTTGGGATGCATGTTCTTTACCTGCACTTTCATTACAAACCAACATATTAGAAACAATATTTGAAGCCTTCATGGCTTCCTCATGCGCTGGCCCTTTCTTGGTTAATTCAACCTCCATCTTCTTCACTTACTTGGTGTCAATCCTTAGCCATTTATATCCATCTTGGCTGCCATGTCAATCATTATAATGTTGTCTTCTCTTCCATGTACTTGGCTACCATGCTTACCTTGACTATCCTCTTTCTCAAGCACTCTCATAGGTACTTTGTCTTCTTTCATTTGAAGACCTCTTGCTGCCAACATACATTTTTCAATCCTCATATCAACCGTCTCAACACAACTTAACTACTTTCCTTCCTTGGGTGCTTTGATCAAACCCAAACTCTCCATTGCTTGACTCTAATACTATCTTGTCAACATCATCATGATTCTTTCATGTCTCCTATCTTCTTCACCCTTTAATAGAATAAGGGTATATGACTGTCCATCCTACCTCATGGTATATGTGTTGGTTGTCCCATCATGTATGCCATGTTTATAAAACTACCATGGTCTCCCAAGCAATAAGTGACACACATCTATAGGCAAAACATCACACAAAAATTGATTTTGATATCTTCCTATCTAAAACTCAACCCAAATTTATTCACTTACCAATATTTCATGACCTTTTTGAATCCATACAACTTTGTATGGTTCTGGATGTGGCATTATCTTCAACCTCAATTTTTTCACCATCTCTAATGAAACAATGTTGTTAGTGCTACCACCATCAATAACCAAATTACATACCTTACCATAAGCTTTGCATCTTCTTTTGAACAAGATTTTTCTTTAGATTGGTTCTTTGCCTTGATTTTAATACAATATTACTCTTATCATAAGCAGTGACTCATTCCTCTCTTGTATTCTGTCCTCATTCTCCTCTCTTTACTGTTGTATACTTCTATTTACATTCCTTAGACACTCTGCTGCCCTATGTCCTTCTCTATGGCAATTCCAACATTGCCCCTAAAATCTATGTCTTGGTCCTTGCCTCATTGGACCTTCTTCCCTCCTTATTTTGTGACCTAAAAATGGTCTAACCTGCCTTACATGGTGCTATCCCATGCCCTCTTGATCTACTACATGCACTTGTGGTCTCTCTTGAGCCATCTCTCTATTCTCTCTCTCATCCATCCTTATTTTCAAAAATGTTACCTCACCTTGATGCCTATCTTCTCTTTTTTCTCTCCTTCTAAGAGTATCCTCAATATCCTCCATCATTATCATTAATGGAGTAATCAATTGTGTTACTTGATTTACCATACTCTTGAACAATTCATCATCCTTGCTAGCTCTTTCTATGGAGCATTGCTCTCGATCACCTATCCTGCACTTTACCTCAAAAAACATTGTCAAATATTTTCAACAATCCATAAGAATCCTAACCTACTCTGATTCCAAAATGATTTAGAGTAAAAACCCAAATTGTTTAATCTCTTTCTCAAGCTCTCTTTATGAGCTTGTATCTCCCTCTCACTCTCTAAAATAACTCATAAATTTACTTAACTATAGGGTTGAATGAATTCATAACCTATTTGAATGATCTAAATCACCTAATCATGCTCATCAAAATCATTTTTCCACCTTTGATTAACCTTCATACTTTCCAATCATCAATTTTGCTTTTTCACTCAATTCTATCAACTTGTCAACAATCCTACTAGCCCTCATTATGAACTTTTCTATATGTGTACAGAATGTATTTTTTCCAATTATGATTTTGATTATTTATTTATTTACCCATTTCCCTCTTTAAGCCTTCTACAAACTTTCAAGTCCCAACTCTAGGTTTTGATCACTTTTTGATCTCAATTTACACTTTCATTTAGGCTTATTATCCCTTAGTTGGCCTAATGCATGCTCAAGCTTCAAAATCCATACCCTCCATTTTTTACATGCTCTAAATTCTCCATAATAAATTAGGGAACATTTCATTTAATAATATTACAAATATTTGGTAAATTTTAATGGTTTGAAATGTCTAGAACTCTCAAACCCTAGTTTAGGGTTTCAACTTGCTCAGTCCCAGCCTAAGACTAGTCAAAAATATCTTGTCCACATCTTACTAAGTTTCAAGAATTCAAACCAAGTTTTCTAGGTCTATTTTATCATGGTCCACATCTTTTAATTCTTAGATATCCTTTCTCTTTCCACTGTTTAAGGTTTTCACCCCAAAACCCTCTAGACTGTGTCAAAAACATGACTGTATATAGGTCTGTGTTAGGGTTTTGCTACTTCTCAACTTATTTTTGATAATGAAAATATTATAAAACATAAAATAGTGTCTCACACATTTTCACTACATTCTAGAGCACTTGCATTTGAGTCTTTGGTCTTGCCTTTCAAGAATCTGATACTCAGGCTATCATATCAATATTTACCATAGAGAACATGGTTTACTTGCTATCTATCCATACAAATTGGTTTCCATAATATTTGTTTAAGATTATTCACTCTAAAAACCTTAAGGGTCTTCAAAGATGTTTGGAATCAAAGAGAAACACTACTTTTTTCTTACATTAAAGGATACAATCAATTGACAAATCAAACAACTGAAAATATGGGTCTACAAACTTGTTAGTAAATATAATCTCATTACTAGATCACAAGATGATAATTCCTTGCTTGAATGTAGTCTCAAAACACACTTAAACATCCAAAAATATCATTTATCATAGTAATCATAGTTATTTTGATTAACAATGTTGAAACCACAACTCATAACCAAACATATAATGTTGACATATTCCTATCTCTGCAGATTCTGGGACTATATCTCTTTTTTTATTTCCTTAAAACAAAAATTCATTAAAGAATCATTCATGAACTCTCATTAATATTGGAAACCAATTCCAAGTTCATTTTATCATCCATCATCATACATATAAAACAACTATCGATATCATTCCTTCATCAACATTTCACTTACAGCCAACAATAATAATGAATGACCCCAAACAAGGTCTATGCTAATTCTTTATTCAAAAGATAGAGTTTTTATAATACATATCAACGTATTCCTCTTACCAATCTTGTCCATACAATCTACCCTCATCTATTCGAATGTAATATCAAGAACCTTCTCCTAAACTGACTTTAAGACTCCTATAAGCATGCATAACTGAATTTTTTGCCAGCTTTTTCAATGTAGAGGTTTTCTTGTAGGTTACATTGCATTTCTTGTTTTCCACACAATGAATGTTTTATAACCATGCATAGTCCTAAGTACATGTGTATAACTTTTACATATCCTTAAGGCATATTTGATACCTATTGGACATGGTCTTATACCTTGGTTAACCTTATACAATGCATGGAAGCCTTCCACAAGGCTTAGAAATTCAAATTTTCAAATGTGGCTATTTTAGGGGGAAACTCCATAATTTAAATTTTATGCCATTTGAACAAACCTAGATCACCCCTAAGACTCAACTAGGACCTTTTACACCTATAAAACATGTACAAGATAAATTCATGCCAAAAATGAATCCATTTTGGGATCCACAAGAATGCCACTTTATCAGATACCTATATACAAATCTACATATTAGGTGATATCTTTGCCAGATCTAATGTATTTGTGTCAGTGTAGATAATCAAAATGGTTAATGTTGTTGAAACTATTCTATTATTTTTAGTTATTGATAATACTCTCCCCAGATCCTTTAGATCCCTCTCTTCTATTTTCTTTAACTCATTGCGTATATATTCTACTCCAATTTCATGAATAAAATAATCAAGTTTAGTTTGATAACAATTTTGGTATTAGAGCTAGACAATTCTAAGAGCCAATTATATGCTTGATCGATCCCTGTTGAGGAGTAAACATGGAAAAAGCATTGAAGCTTGAAAAAAGTCTCAATGCAACTTGTAGTAGTTTGTTGAATCCAAATGATCAGAGGAGAGCATTGGAGAAAGACCTAACACATAAAAGTCCAATGTGGAAATCATTAGGAGAAAGTGAGCTGGAAAAACACATAATAGAATAACATAGAGACTTGGGTAAGCATTAGAAGCCAGAGTGAAAGGCAATCAATGTAGCTTGTAAAAGAGAAAGATGTCCATGCTTGATACAAAGACTATAGAAGTGGCCAAGAAATATGTGTAGAAAAGTTTGCCCTCAGCCAAGTTTGAAGACACATTATCTTTGAATGAAGTATAGAGCCCCACCTTAAGAAGAAAACGTGCTAGAAAAGCATTTCATCTCCTTCAAATCTAGTTTACTTTGGAAAGCTAATTAAGTGAGGTGCAATGAAGTGTAAATATGCATAGGCAGTGTTTGAATGAGTGTGAAGTCAATAAAGGAGATCTGAACCGTAAAGAATAAAAAATATTGTAGTCATTTTAGCTAGCTAATTAGTTAGAAGAAATAAAAAAAGGTTACAACTTGTTAAAGATGTCCATAAAAGAGGACAAAGCGATCGAAAGAGCCTGTAGAGTTGAGATGTGAGCGAGACTGCCACATATGTCCAACATGAAGGATAGTGTTGAAATTGCTAAAAACTACTAAGGAGAGTCGTAGGCTATGAAAAACCATCGTGATGCTCATGATAGCTCTGGTTTCTACTTTTCCTTGCTATAATCCCTTCATGATAATGGGAACCTTTATTTTGATGAGATAATATGTGAAAGACTTCTAGAATATTTCTTATTCGATGTGCGCTACCAAATAAGGAGAATATGAGCAAAATTCAAAGCTAGATATAGTGTAGATTTTGAAGACAAGGTCGATCAACCTAAGAAACATCCCCGTCTCTCAACACATAATTATCGAGCTCATTTCCAATCTTGATTTTCCTGCCAATGAGTAAAAGGAATTGTAATTCTCTCATATAAATAAAATAAAATATTTTTCTTTACAATGTCTACTCTAAAATTGCTTCTATTTGATGCCCAACTTCTCAAAGGGTTGAACTATACTGCCTGAAAAATGAAGATGCATACCATCCTTTAGTTTTAAGGACTTTAGGTCACATGATAGGGACTGTGCAGGTTCTTACTGATCCCGATGTGCTTATAAAATATGAAATGGCTAATGCTAAAGCTTTGATATTGATTATGTTAATCATCACTGATGATGTGCAGTCACCTATCAGGGATGCTAATAGAGCAAAGACAATGTGGGATAAATTAGAAACCATCTATGAGGAAAAAAATAAGACTAATATCCTCCATCTGCAGTCAAGACTTCACACACTCTCTATGGATTCTGATGAGAAAGTCAAGGAATTCTTATGTTAGGTGGCTGAGCTGTGAATGGAACTATTATCACTTGATGAGATGGTAGATGACCAAATATTGATCTAGATCACCTTGAGGGATTTCCCTTCATAATTTAGAGTATTCATCATGATGCTAAACGTCTCTAAATAGACAGTGTCATTCAAAAAAATATGAACCTATTGCAGCTAGAAGAATCCATCAACTCAGTCTAGGATGAGTTGCAAGACAAAGCTCTTATCTTGAAGTAGCAATGAGGTCAAAAGTCTCACAAGGGACCTTTAGAGAAGAAACCACATAAATAATGATAACAGTCTTGACATCATCATAAATCACAAAATTTAAAGAGGTGGTATCACATCTGTCAAACCAACACTCATGACACAAACAACTACTGCTATAATGGCCTGAAACAAGGGTCTACTAGTAAATAAAGCACATCAGGGTGTGATGATTCTCAAAAATAAAAAATGTCTCTACTAGTGGAAGTAAAAGGGACATCTCGCATCTCAACAAGATGATGGATCTAATTTGGAGACACCTAAAGAAGATAATCATAACACACATAAAAACTTAGTGCTAGTCTCTTAGACCTCATAACCCATGAGCAATATCTAGTTGATAGACTCAGGTGCCACTAAACACATGTCAGGTGACAAGAAACTATTTGATTCACTAACGAACTGACCCACTAGAGATTGGGTTAGGATCGGCGATGATAAAGAGTATGTTGTAGAAGGAAAGGCCAAGTCACCAATCCTCTTAGAACATGGAAATGTACACTTTCAAAGGTATTATATGTTTTTAAATTGACATCTAACCTCTTATCAGTTAGTTAGCTTTTGAACCATCATATAAAGGTAGAGTTTCTTGTTGATAATGGCATCAAATCCTGCTTAATCTCACAAAAAGGTATGGTTCTTGCTAGAGCATTTTTGAAAGATAAATTATTTACTTTAGATGCCATTTCATCTTCTATAGTAGCTCTATCTACCTCTATAGTATAATATACTACTCTCTGGTACTACTATTATGGTCACCTATCTACTAGATCTTTGTACCAGCTAAGTTCAAAAGGGATGGTACATGGACTTCCCAAGTTGTCCATTTCCTTGCCCATTTGCCCTAGATGTCTTGAGGGTAAACAACATAGGGATATGTTCAAGGCAAGCCCTTTTCATGCCAAGAAATGTTTGGAGGCTATTCATATCAATTTGAATGGACCGTTACCTATTTCATTTTTTAGATACAAGTACTTCCAATTGTTCATGGATGACTACTCTCGAAAGACATGGGTGTTTTTCTTGATGAAGAAGAGTGAGGCCCTTCATCATTTTTAGGTCTTCTATCAACAAGTTGTGAAGGAGATTAGACAACCTCTCCTTTAACTTCACTCAGATCGAGGGGGGAATTCACATCAAAGAAGTTTCTGGCATTCCTAAACCAACAAGGCATCAAATAGAATTTGACTACTCCTTACATGCCCTACCAGAATGACATTGTTAAGCGATAAAATCACATATTAATGGGAATGGCTCACTGTATGTTGTTAACAACAAAGATGGAGAAATGAAATTGGGCAGAATAAGTCCAAATAACTATTTATCTTCTCAACAGAGCACCAACAAAGATTTTAAAGGATAAAACTCCATAAGAGGTATGGAGTGGTAAAAAGCCATTGATTTCTCATCTATGAGTGTTCAGTTGCACAACTTATATGCATGTCCCAACTCAAAAGAGGAAGAAACTCAAGTAAAAAACACTTCATTGCATCCTATTGGGCTATAACACTACCTCAAAAACATACTATCTCAAGAATCTTGAGACGAAGAAAATCTAAGAAAGTAGAGATGTGGTTTGTGACAAGTCATCCTCTAACTCAATGATGCAGAAAGAAAAATTAACACCAACCACCTCTCACTAATTATTCTCTTAGTCAGATGATGAGGAGACTTTGCATAGAGAAGATGAGCTATAAGGGGAGTTGTATGTTGATCTTGGAGAATTAGAAAATCCACTAGGTAGTTCTTCACATTAGCAAAGCAATTCTTCACATCAGTAGCAGAGTTCCCATCTAAAGTGGGTATGAAGCACCATCAAAGACACCCATGTGCAAACTCCCTAGAATACTTCATCCAGAGTCATAACAAGGAGTTAGACAAGAAATGAGGTAAATTTTTCACTCATGAGTACATTAGTTAATAGCTCTGAATCTGATAATGTTCGAGAAGCACGAAGTCAACCTCAATGGAAGAAACCCATAGATGTTGAGTATGACTCACTCATGTAGAATAAGACTTGGGAACTTATTGATCTACCTATAACAAAAGCCCCATAGGCTACAAATGGGTTTTCAAAACTAAATATAATGTAGATGGATCCATCGACAAGCACAAAGCATGACTTGTAACAAAGGGATATGCTCAGAAAGAAGGCATTGACTATGAAGAGACCTTTGCACCCACTCAAAAAATCAAGACCATCAGAGTTGTTTGGGCACTGGTAGCACATAATGGATGGAAACTTTAGCAGATAGACTTCAAGAGTGCTTTCCTAAATGGTGATCTCAAAGAAGTGTACATGAGCTAACTAAAAGAATTTATTGATGAAAAACATCCTAAAAAGGTATGTCATCTCATCAAATCACTATATAGGCTGAAACAAGCTCCTAGGGCATGGTATATCAAGATAGATGATCACCTTTTGTAGCATGGTTTTACTCGTATCCCCTTAGATTCTAACTTGTACATAAAGAAAGGACATAAATCATCATTCTTGTTTTGTATGTAGATGATCTTGTGATCATTGGAAGTTCAGAAGATCAAGTGAATATTATAAATAATGACCTCAAAATATCCTTTGACATGACTGATTTGGGGCTACTCCATTATTATTTTGGATTGGAGATATGGCAGAAACAGAATCACATTTTTATCTCCTAGATAAAATATGCCAAGACACTCCTAGAAAAGTACAAAATGTTAAATTGTAAACCTATTTCAACACCAATGGATAAAGGTTTACAACTCTCTCGATTCCAAGACTCACCTCAAGTGGATGCAACTCTCAACATACAGCTCGTTGGGAGTCTCATCTACTTGAACTACACCAGAACAAACATATGCTTTATTGTGATCTATCTCTCTAGATTCATGAAGGGGCCAAAGAAATGTCACTAGGTTACAACAAAACATGTTTTGAGATATGTCTGAGGTACACTTGAGTATGGTCTGAAATACATGAAGAATACTCAAATCTTCTTGCAGGGAAAGACCGACTTAGACTATGTCAGATCTGTTGATGATAGAAATTCAATGTCAAGATACATATTTCACCTCAAATCTAGATTGATCTCATGGATTAGTAAGAAGAAAATGGTTGTTTCTCTCTCATCCACTGAGGTAGAGTATCGCATCGTATGTGGAGCTATGTGTGAGGCAATATGATTACGTTGCATTCTGGATGATATGGTCATTAGTGAAAGGAAGCCACCTATCCTTCATTACGATAATTAGGCTGTGTTGAAGCTTTTGAAGAATCTTTTTTTTCATGAAATAACCAAGCACATTGAGGTTGAATGTCACTACATTCGAGAGCAAGTCTTAAACCACCACATCCAGCACCAGTACTACCCAACAAATGCATAGATAGATGATATACTCACCAAATCCCTTCGAAAGATGAAATTTGAGATTTTTAGGGGGTAAATTTGTAAAAATAATGTAATAAGTGGGGGAATGTCAGTGTAGATAATTAAAATGGTTAGTGACGTTACAACTATTCCATTATTTTTAGTTTTTGATAATACTCTCCCTAGATCCTTCGGATCCCTCTCTTCTATTTTCTATAACTTGTTATGTATATATTCTACTTTGATTTCATGAATAAAATAATTGAGTTCAGTTTGATAACAATTTAGAGTCTTTAAGTGCGTAAAAATTCTATTTACAACAAGTCAACATAATCAAACTTGTAACAAAATACATAGGATTTTATGCTTAGATGGCTATAAGGAACAGTGTAAGTGTTTGAATGTTATAATTAATGAAAATATGATATGAGTATAAATAGCCTATTTCCTATGATAATTTGTTCATTAATATTTTAGGAGTATTAGTATCTATAATAGATCGTCAATGTATTTTATGATTGGGAAAGTTTTAACGATCAAATCATTGATCGGAGTTCTAATGACTATTGAATTTTGCAGATCATATTTATATATTGATGAATACTTTTATGTGAAAACATAGTATGAATACAATTAATATATATGAATATATTCATATATAAAACATATCTATACATGGTTTTGGGTCTTCATATAAATTATCATATATATAGGTGTATTGGGTCATATGCCTAAATTCTTAACTAAATGGATGGTTAAACCAAGTCAAAGGGTCTTGTGGGTCTTGAAATCTATAAACCATATGGATACAACCTCGTAGAGATATAATAATTATTTAAATTAAATATTATGTTCACACGAGACATAACTTGGTTACCAGATTACCAGATTCTCTGAAAATATTATGGCTGTTAGTATAGAGACATATAGTAATGAAAACTAGTCAGTGGTACATATTATGAGTAAATTAATCAGAAAAAATGTATAGACAAATATAGCATATGTTAGTGGATCATGATGTGTGCCTATAAGTTATCTTAGTATGTAGTTTAAACATAGGATATACCTAAGTGGTATAAACTGTACTTGTTTGCCTTTTATTTAGGAATATGGGACATTTGATTTTTAAAATTGTAAGACTGGTTGTTTGTAATTATGTAGTTATGTTCATGAGCAATGAACTATGATATTATAAGATGTCATAGAGTGTACTACATTCAAAAACTATAGTCTAAATGTATGTTATACACAGGTGGTACAAACTGTAATTATTACATCTAGATGCATTCATAAGTTTGACGGAATAAATGTATGCATTTTGGTTGTTTCTATGTTTAGCCTATATTATGACAATATGAAGTATTGTATTGTGTCTACTTATAGAAGTTAGAATGTGTAACCTAATATATATATTATACTCGGTTGGTATAATCTACACTTATTTGCTTATTAATTATGTAATAAATGATATTTTGAAGATCCATTCATATGTTTGATGAACTGAATGTATGCATTTGATTATCCCTATATTTAGCATGCTCTGTGATTACTAGTAGGAAGTAATTTTTTTGAAATTATTGGTTATATATATGTTAACCAAATCTTGCATTGTTAGTACTAAGTAGTGAGATGGACTTCACTAGCTTACTAGCATCACAATGCCAAATCAAGGAAATCCGATCAAGTGGTGTGTATGAAATTGACTGATCGTAGAGATCAATAACTATTTGAAAACTTAGCCCAGGGAATGTTAGTGAGATGTTATCATTTCATGAGTATGATTTATATGTTTGTGTGATATCTTGATTAGAACGGGTTTCTTTATGATACACCACATGTTTAGTTTTAAAAATTATAGAATACATGGGTACTAGCTTGTCTCTCTAGATTCCTGCATCATCATTATCTACTCATCCATGAAGGGAGGGCCATTCCGTGATAGGAATTATGCAGGCATCAATGGTCTGTGGTTGGTGTGGAAAAGACATAACAATACTTACATGGAAACGATACTTGAGATTGCCAAAGATACTAGAGTTTGAGGAACTTATGCTTCATGGAGCCATATATCTTATATATGTACATTGTATTAAATTTATTACTAAAAGTTTATCTTGATGAGCTGTAACTAGTTACTTATTATATATTGACAGTAGTGGTTGTATGTTTGTGCTAGTCATGGCTGGATATTTGTAATTACCTTTTATAATAAATTAAGATATGTTTCTTATGAAGTTAGTGATCAATGATTGTTAGATCTCACATGCTTATTTATAGTAACATACTTAGAGTCTTATATCTAGATCACTAATTAGATTCTCGTGGTGAAGTCTAATAAAGGAGCATGTTGATTAAATTTTAAAAAAAAATTATGTTTTTATAAGTCAAACCCAATGGGGTTTTTACATGAAAGACACCACTATATAATATTGCAAAGGTCTACAAGGATCCACACTATAAATCTAGGGAAGGGCACTACTTGAGGCACATATGAAGACACCATAGCCTTTGAGGTGAAGGATTATATGGAAAGCGGTTGGTTGTGAATGAAATGAACTCTATCATATTACCTAAATATAACTAGACTACAAGGGAACTTATGATCTTCCAAAGTATCACGAAGGATGTCAATGTAAGAGGGTCGTATAACTAGCTCATCCATGGAAGTCGATATGGAATTGTGAATAAGGCATGGAAAAAGGTAACATCAATCCTAATGTAGTACATTGAAACTAGCCCCCCTTTCTTATGAGGATATATTTGATGCACTTCCTCCTATGTTACATGATAGATTCATTGATCTCATCAAAGAGAGGAAGGTGGTGTGGGAAAAATATTAGGGTCTACAAGAGGATTAAAAAAATGTCGGCCAAAGAGAAAAAGTTGATCACATAGTAAGTAGAGTCCTTTAAAAAGCAAAAATAAAAAGAAATAAAAGAACAAGGCATAAGGTGGATATCTTGAGATATGGATATGAGATTGAGTGGTTTTTAGAGGAAATGAAGAATCAAGAGCTGTGACAACAAAGTTAAATGTTAAATCCCTTTGTGGCATGGTTTGTAGCCCACTAACTGATGGGGGTGGGGGTTGGGGCATGGGCCCAATATTGTCACGGTGCAAGGGGGGAATTCCAAGGGAGGTGATGACAATAGTCAAACCCTTGTTTATAAAAAGATGGATTCCACCAAATTCTCTTTTTAGGAAGGAATGTCATGGCATTTTCCACTCCATTTTTAGGAAGAATCCTAACGGTGCTTTGTCAATTAGATGTATTTATCTTTGTGGAGAGCCAAAATGACTGATAAAGAATTTGCATATAATATGTTCATCTTGAGTTAATAAACCTTGATATCTTACACTGTGGATGTTTCCTTAGCTTTGCGAAGGTCTTACCATGTAAATCTAGTGTTTTGTCTCATGCATGTTTACTATTCTATCTATTTGAATTATCTATATTATTACAAACTTGTATTATGTTATTATAATAACTGATTATTTGTCACTACGAAGTGTCTAGTATCCTAACAAAAAAAATAAAGCCTAAACAAGACATGAAATAACCTGCATAGCTCAACAAACACTCAAGAAATAAAAATTAGCCAAGGAGTAGTTAAGAAATTAAAATGAGTTGGAGAGAATGGAAAGGGAGAGAAAGAAACATAAAATGTAGATAGGAAGGTTCAAGAGAAATTTGAAAATGCCAAAAAAAAAAGGAAGAAAAGGACTAAAATAGTAAAAGAAGAGTAAGAAAGAAAGAGGGAGGAGGAAGGAAATAAAAGGCACCAAGAAGAGGAAAAAACTAAAGAGGAGGAAATGAAACCCAAAAAAGATAAAAAGTATGTTTTAGAAGAAAAGAATAAAATAGGAGAATCCTAAGACGCTAAAACAAAATTAGGATAAGAAAATTGAGGAATGGAAGAAACTGGGGGAATCAAGAAAGTGGAGAAAAAATCATGATAGGTGAAACAAGTTTCTCCACACCGCTAATCATAGATGAAGCTATCTTGTAACATGAAATCTAAACTATCAACCTTCTCCTCATAGAAATAGTAGGAAATAAGGAGAAGATGAAGTAGGATAAAGAGGATACTGCCACATAATTTTCTTACTCTTTAAGTTTGACATTTAAAACAAAGGATGTGGAGAAGGAATTGGATAAATTGGAGGAGTATTTTTGAGCTTCCTAAGCTAGTTATGCCATAAAGACAAACACTATAGGTGTTGAGAGGCAACACCTTTTGGCCTTCAGGGATGAGTAGTAGAAGAAGCACGTGGAAAGGGAAAACACAATAAGTGTTACGAATGAGTTGGGAGGCAGGTGGAGGGTCTAGGGAAGGTAGTGATAATGGTCAAACCCCTATTTCTAAGAAGATGAATTCTAATGAATTCTATTTTTAGGAAGGAAAGTCTTAATGGCATTTTTCCACTCTATTTTTAGGAGGATAAATATTAGCGGTGCTTTGCCAATTAGGTGTATTTATCTTTGTGGAGAGTCAAAATCGTTGATAACGAATTTGCATGTAATCTATTCATAGTGAGTTAATAAAGCCTGATATCTTGCACCGTGGATGTTTCCTTAGCTTTGCTAAGGTTTTACCACATACATTTGGTGTTTTGTCTCATGCATGTTTATTATTCTGTCTATTTGAATTATCTCTGTTATTGTAAACATGTATTATGTTATTAGAACAACTGGTTATTTGTTGCTACAATGTGTCTAGTATCCTAACAGAAAAATCAAAGCCTAAACAAGACATGAAATAACCTACATAGCTCAACAAACACTTGAGAAATAAAAATTAGCCAAGTAATAGTTAAGAAATTAAAATGAGTTGGAGAGAAAGGAAAGGGAGAGAAAAGAAACATAAAACGTAGATAGGAAGGTTCAAGAGAAATTTGAAAATGATAAAAAATAAAAAGAAGAAAAGGATAAAAAAGTAAAAGAAGAGGAAGAAAGAAAGAGGGAGGAGGAAACAAATAAAAGGCACCAAGAAGAGGAAAAACCTAAAGGAAGAAACAAAACCTGAAGGAGATTAAAAGTATGTTTTAGAAGAAAATAGGAAAAACCTAAAGCATTAAAACAAAATTAGGATAACAAAAATTGAGGAACAAAAGAAAATTGGGAGAATCAAGAAAGTGGATCAAAAATCATGATGGGTGAAACATGTTCCTCCACACCACTAATTATGAATGAAACTATCTTGTAACATGAAAGTCAAATTATCAACCTTCTCTTCAGAGAAAATTGAGGAACAAAAGAAAATTGGGGGAATCAAGAAAGTGGAGCAAAAATCATGATAGGTGAAACATGTTCCTCCACACCACTAATTACGGATGAAACTGTCTTGTAACATGAAAGTCAAACTATCAACCTTCTCCTCAGAGAAATAGTAGGAAATAAGGAGAAGATGAAGTAGGATAAGGAAGATACTATCACATACTTTTCTTAGTCTTGGAGTTTGGCATTTAAAACAAAGGATGTGAAGAAGGTATTTGATAAATTGGAGGAAGATTTTTGAGCTTCCAAAGCTAGTTATGCCATAAAGAGAAACACTATAGGGGTTAAGAGGCAACAACTTTTGGCCTTAGGGGATGAGTAGTAGAAGCAGCATGCGGAAAGGGAAAACACAATAAGTGCTATGAATGAGTATGGTCCATTGGTTTTCCAGCAGCTTGAAAAACCGGTTGAGGAATTAGGTGAGAAAGAGGCATATGTGAAGGGATTGGACGGCAAAGCAAAACACTTCACTATTGTTGATGCTGCCACAAACTTGGCCGAGTTAAACCATTGTGTCCAACAAGTGGATAAACATCTTCGAAATTGGTATGCATTTATTGTAATGTTCTTTTCAAAGTATAAGGACATTCTTTCCGAAATGAATAAAGCCAACAATATAGAGTAACTTTTGGCATCTTGTTTCAGGTTGAATTAGCTATATTTTTAGTTAGTAGTTATTTTTGTGTTTTTTTTTGGTTGTGTTTTCGTTGTCTTCATCTTTTTTGACTTGAGGATGAGACAAATAATTATGTATAGGGATAATATTGGCATAATTTTTCATGAAGTTAAGTTATGGATCCTCATACATTGCGGAAGCCCCAAACTTATTGTCCTATCACTTATGATGACAAAATAGAGTAGTGTCACTCTCATAGCTATGTGGCATCGTATAGAGCTTTACAACATCACACAAGCACATGATGACAAAATAGAGCAGCATCATTCTCATAACTATGTGGCATCGTACGGAGCTTTGTGACATCACACAAACACATATATAAAGAATAATATTTCTAAAAGTGAACATATATTTTGTATTATTGTGTTTTAAATTTAAGGCATTATATATTGATGTATGTATTTGAAAATGTACTACAAATGAACAAAGATAGAGAAGTGAGTAGAAAGTAGTGAGATAGAACATATGGCAAAAATGCAATAAAATGTAATAAAATAAGAAATATTAGTGTATAAGTATCATATGTAAATGGATGTGTGGAATCTAATACCCCATTATTTTAAATTGTGAATGTTAAGTAAATAATATAATAAAATACATGGTTTTCTTTCCTTTGTAATCACGTCAGATTTAATCAAAGTTCAAGATCCAGTAATTTGGTTAGTTGGTGTAATTACATCCAACTTATGCCAACACTTACACTCTACTCAGCTATAATTTCTGTAACTTTTGGATTGTTGATATCTTTTAGAGGGCATCCTCTAGTACTTGTCATATTTCCATGTAAGTTTCCCCAAGTCAAGGTCAATCAAATATATGGCATCCTTGCTCCATCTGCATAAGATTATCTACATTAGCTTTGGATGCACACTGAGACATGTTAATTGCATTCTTCTTTCCACCATAGACTCCTCATAAACATTGTATTGTTTTGCTTCCATTGTTTTACTTTACTCTGTAATAAACTTTTCAGCTTCAATATCTTGCTGGATCTACATCATTGAATTTGGCTACTTATAACTAATGGCAGATGCAAAAACAGCCTTCTCATTCTGATTCATTCTAAAGAAGGTGATTGCCCTTTCTTCTGAACCTACGAGTCTTTTCAGCTCAGGAATCTTCTACATTTTCTTCTCAATTACTAACTTCCCAACCTACTTTCAAGTCATAATTCTTTCAAATCTAGAGCGGCAGTATTAACAACACGGTTGCTTTCTTTGTACCTTGTTTTGGGTGTTCCATTTTTCAATTGTACATCAATATTAGTAATCAACTATTGTAAATGGTGCTTAGAGTCTCCAACAATAGAATGAATGAAATGTAAGAAGCTTCAATGGAAAATGTTAAGAAACATAATATTTTGAATCAATAGAAATATGATATTACTAGAAATTCCTCATTCATATGAGCTTACAGCCTTACATATTCATAACAATGAAACAACATCAGAGATGATATTTATTTTGTGGGTTCAGTTTCACCAATATGATGTCCCTTCAAACTCCACAACAATACTTAACAGTTTAACTTAATTATTTTTCAGTCTAGACTCGAGTAATAATGCATAAACTATTATCAAATCTGCACTAAAATAAACTCCATCATGGAGCAGATTTCTTGGTAGCTTTTGGATGAGTTTCTTTTGATGGAGGTGTAATCTCTTTGGCATGGACGGGATTATTGGAAAGAGCCAAACGAACACCAGGGTCTCTGTGAGGACAAGTGCTGTTATACAGAATGGAATTGTTAGC
Organism: Torreya grandis; assembly: GCA_037957365.1. Taxonomy (NCBI): domain Eukaryota; kingdom Viridiplantae; phylum Streptophyta; class Pinopsida; order Cupressales; family Taxaceae; genus Torreya; species Torreya grandis. Next base: position 2,660,974 of record JARHVA010000638.1, on the reverse strand, counting down.
AGCCTGCACATTACTATTAACATAAGCTTTCACAGGGCCTGCCTTGGAAGAATGATGACTTCCTTTGCCTTTTGCATCTTGCTGCTCCTCATTCTTAGCATCCTGACCCACCTTCTGTCCTCTTCCTTGAAATCCAAAGGAACCATTTTTTCTGGAATCAGGCCCCAAATCCATGGTGGCTCCTCTGTTTTCTCCTGCCAGGGTGATCACTCCAACACCCATGTCAGCTTGCCCTGGAGGCTTCTGGTCTGCATTTAGGAGCTTGTGCTGTGCATGCAGCTCGGTCAGCTTGCGAGTAAGATTGGTCATGTCTTCCTTGATCCCTTGCTGTAGGGATTTCTCTGGTTCAGGGGTTGATCCCTTGACAGTGGCCTTACCTTGATCTGCAGGAACTATTCTCAGCTTCTCATTTTTGTTGTCTGCAGCCTCTGCAACTGACTGAGGAGAAGGGTATTTAAAGGAAGCAGGAGGAGTAGGGGTGGGTGGCTCTGTTTTGGGCTCTCTAGCAACTTTTTGCTGATCTTGTTTTGGCTCAGCTTGCTTGGGTACCTGAGCTTCAGTTTTCGAGGGTTGCCTAGCCGGCTGAGCTCGTTTGGGAGGTTCTTCCTCCGTGGCCTCAGGCTTGGGAATTTGTTGCTGCTGCTGCTGAGGCTGAGGCTGAGGCTGAGATATGGGAACACCAAGCCGGGATGGTTGCCTCCCAGTCTGACTTCTATCTCCTATACCATATATTGAATAAGGATTCCTGAAACCGCCCTGAGGATACATGTTTTCCTAATTCAAATACCACCACCCTAAGTTGTTTTCTTTATTGAAAGTCTACTTTGAATTTGAGGTGCTGAAACTGAGGACTCAGACAATAGCTAAAGCTTATTAACAGTGTTGAGAAATTCTCTAACAGGGAAGTAAAGTGGTTATGGAGATTTTCTTTCAGCATACACCAGTTACCCCTATCTGCAAGAATAATCACCTGAAACAGTAAAAAATTGAATGTTAGTTGAAGTGAAAATTCTCCAAATCTATTAAATTAAAAAACCCAATATTTAAATGTACGAGAAATCAGCCTGAAGTAAACAACAGCTGTATTTACATTGAATAGCATTGAACGACATTGAAAACATACCGCTTAAACACTCACCAACACATAAAAGTGTTAAACAGCCTGTGTTAATGCCACTCAACGCAAACACACTGGGTGTTAAAACTTTAACGAGAAATCACCCCAACCCTTCACTTAAAGTCCTCTAAATACAAGAGAAATCACCCCAACCTTTCACTTAAAATCCTCTAAATACAAAAGAAATCACCCCAACCCTTCACTTAAAGTCCTCTAATTGCAAGAGAAATCATACCAACCCTGCTTTACGAGGGCAATATTTACTGCGAAACCTACCCTAAAAGCCTGAAACCCAATGACTAAGTGTAGGAGAAAACTTCCTACTCTACAAATGGTAAATGCCCAATCTTAATTGCAAAACTTATAAAAACATAAAACCCCAATAATCTCACCTTTGCAAACCTCGTCAGTAGGTTTTCCCTAACCAATTTGGTGTAGCCTCAAAGCTTATAATGTTATATTTCCGAGCTCAAAACTAAAGAGAGTGCAAGACAAACTTCATGGCTTTTCTGTATAAGCTTGGCCATTATTGATATTTATGGAGCATATGGAGAGTATACGTGGTCTAGGGATACAGCTTGTAGATGCCTTATTCCTTGATTCCATTAAGAAAAGCGTCCATTGGTAGCTTTTACAGAAAGATGCACAAAATCAATGTATATGGCACCTCAAACGTCTATTTCAAGAACAATTACAGATTATCTCCAAGCTTGGCATACAGCTACAAAAGAATACGTAGGTGGCAGGGGAACTTGTTTTTGCTTCCTACTCCTTATGTGCTGTGTATTGGCGTGACAAAACAGTAAAGAATCTGTCATGTTTAACTGTGTGGAAAAATGAACAGATGCTGTACTCCTGAATTCGATTCCAACTCTTTTTCTTCTTCTCGTCGAATATGACTTCTGTGAAAAACAGTCTGGGAGTATTTTGTTTTACGAATCCAAACTTGGACTCGGAAAGATTATGGTCTTTAACTTGTAAATGTAAGTTCACACTAAAACAGTAAGGCCTTCATTTGGACTCGGACTCGAACTGGTATCCATTAAGGTCTTAACTTGTGAAAATCAGTTTGGGAATATTTTGTGAAAAATGGTAAGATCTTAATTTGTAAATGTAAGTTCACACCAAAACACCAAAATAGGGGTGTTTGGCAAGTCACTTTCAATTTTTTTATTTTATTGTAATCTCTCTAGAGGTTTGTAACTTGCTTGACGCAAAGTATATTATTTGTTTATTGTGGAGTTTGAATTTCAATCAATTAACATGTAAATGTAAGTTCACAACAAAACATCATATCAAAGTGCTTGGCAAGACATTTGCAAGGGGGAAAGCCTTTGAAGAGACAAGCTCACGAGATCTCGACACATGTCGACCTTTTGTTTCAGAGAGCATATAAGAGTTTATATCTAGCAGTTGCTCCGATGGTGTAAGAAACGCTAGGAGGGTTTTGTAATTATATTTATATATATTTTATTTATTAAATGCTTATGAGTGTAAAGCAAGTGAGTAGTAAAGAGAGAAACAAATTTTGTGAAATGCATTTTTGTGTGTTTATTGAGAAAAATTATATTTGTGTAAAAATTGTGAAATAGGTATTACATTGAGTCTTGCTTTCTCTAGTCTTCTAAGATTTATATACATATTATCCTTCATTCTTGCATAGCAGTGAAATGTAAATGAAGGGTTGATATACGGGTCGCACATTGAACATACTCTTGATATGACAGTGAAGCTCAACCCTTTACAATCAATGTTGCCAATATCTATTGTTGCTTTATTGAGAGCCATTTCTTGTGTATGTATGGTTAGAGCCCATGCCATTTTGATAGGCATTTGGCAATGATTATGTCATACAATAGGAGGAATTGGAAGATGTGTTGGATTGCAAATATCCCATGGAGGACTAGAGTAATTATTGAAGACAATAACCACATACATGGGGTGGTAGACAATGTGAACTATTTCTTTGATGGCTCCAATAACTAACACTGCTTTCACCCATAGATTGAATGTCAACATAATATTTTATCATTTGCATAGAAGCACAATTTTATTGAGTTGAGTGTCATGGTTCAGTGTTCCCTATTGTCTACAATGTTTTGTTTTACATATTAATATTGCAATGTTTAATGATAAATTTTCTTGTTATGGATTGTTGTCAATTCGTTAGTTGCATACAAATGTGTTGACACTTTAAAATATTCTCGTTCTTTTGGATTCATGAGGATGATGTTCTTGACATGAGCATATTCTAGTCTTCTTATGTTGAGTTTGCATTTATGATGTTGGTTAATAAATTTCTAAATAGTAGTTGATTTTTCGTGCATCGCTATTGATGAAAATTTGTGTGTCATGTTACTGTTATGTCGAATGCTTGTCAAAGGGTGTGGCCAAATGACTTTCCTTCATAATTTGGTATGCCATTTTCAAGGGAAAGTTGTCCTAATTCACCAAGTATAACTGAGCAACCTCCAAAAACTTTGTTTTTATGTTGAGGAAATACCTCACACAATCGACTATTTATATTGTTGAGCATCTTTAGGCCTATGAAGCTCATTTCAACAATGAGAACATATTCAATGTATCTCATTTCTTCTTGGAAAATTATTAGTGCTTGCCATTCAAGTTCCTTAATTTCATGGATAAGAATGCAAAGGCTTGAATGTATTATTGATGCATTTGTGTTAAATGTTGTGACACTAGTTGGAGTGAGGAGTACAGGAGAACCGTGTCTCCCTGCAAGTCCATTCAGGCTACGTTTGATGCTTCTAATTAAGTAAAATTTACCTGGACCTGTTGTTCCTTGTATAATCATCTTGAGTGCTAGAATTTGTGTATTTTTTTGGGCATGGTGAAGAATAATGTTGAAGGCTATTTGTCAGTTACTTGACAACTCACTTGGCAGTGGCTCACCTATACAATTTGCATATGTATTCTGGGTAACTGTGCATTGAGAATATATAAATTGTGGGGTTATTGTGTGTAGGTTAAGTAGGACCTCAGAATGATTCTAGTTATGGTTGGTGTTGAACTCACAGAGCCCAAGCATCTCAGTGTAATCTATATTATTATCGCTCGATGGGTGCATGTGGGACAAGTGTTCCAATTCATGAATTTACACTTCCATCTGTACATCTTCTTGAGTGTCACTAGCATCACTACTTGATTTAACATTATTATTTTCTTCGATAGAGATTTACTCAATTTACCTTGGAACGTAGAAATCATTGATTTGTTCCCAAAGTGTAATAATGTCCTACCTAGTTAAACCAATGCCCACTAGAATGTTGCAGGATGGTTTGTGTATTAGGATCTATACCCAACATAAAGCTTCATATGATGGAGAATTAGTAGGAGCTATATTATAGAAACAAGGGAATATGTAAACATTGCTTGAATTGTTCTATTTATCCACTGATAAGTTTTTATTTGATTGTTGAAAGAGCATGTTTGGGAAGCTTCAATGAGTGGAAATATATTTAGAAAATAAGGGTGATTTGTATATGCATCAATGAAAGATGATAGTTTTCATTCCTCAAATGTGCTTTTAGAATCACATTTGAATATTTATGTAATCACTTAAAGGTGTTAATTGGATGCTAAGAGTGTCTCTTGAGTTACCATATCCCTAGGCTTGCCATAGACCTATTCTAGAGCCTTATACTTGTATTTCTAACCATTCATCAGACCTTGTTCACTTACAACAATTCAAGACATAATCCTTGAACTATCACCTCTGACCCCAATCCAACTTTCCTAGAATTCTACCAAAAATAAACTAGCGCCACATTTGGGACACTACAACCACATGGCATTAGTGTCCCTAACTAGGTGCTACTGTCTTTGGCCCTAACTCTTCCCAACAGATACTTTTTCAAATGTGTGCCACTTGTAAGGTTGGCCTAAGCTCATTTTATTATTTGTACAAGCAACAAAACTCTATAAATACAAGTCTAATCCACCTCTATTCATTAGATGGAAAATAGATGCAAAATTTATTCAAACTTAAGACAAAGCTATGTAAAATCAAGGTACATTATCCCTATTCTACCCTAGTTTCTGCATACTACCATCTACTACAACTCTAAGTCCAGTTTTAAAGCATTCAAAATATCAAGCACACTCAAGGCATCCAAGGCCACTCTCATTCTAGCATTCATTTGCATATACATCAAACACTAGGTGGGAGAACTACATTGGACTTGATCCTTCTTCAGAGAATTGGTATGTAGGCAACTCTCTACACAATAGGGTATTGAGGATGTCCAGTCCATCCTACTAACACACTTAATTCTTTCTCATATCACGCTTGCAAAGAGAACTAGGGTTTGCACATTAAATCAAACTTTATAGGTATAATATACAACTATAGGCTTCAATCTCAGAGGAACATAACACATAGACACAGGTGCAGGTTTTCCCCAAAAATAAGAATAATCCCATAAAGAGGACATTAGCACCACATCTTGGACACTACATATGGATGATGCTAACACTACTATCTAGTGAACAAATGAATATTAGAATCTTGCTTGTGACACTTAGAGCTGTTCAGATCTCTAATTTTAGAACCCAGATCATCTATGACAATCATACTTCTGATTTTCTAATTTTATTTAGACAACCTAGCTAATTAAAATCAAATTCATATCAGGGTTTCAATTTTTTTTACATCTAATTTAAATTATTGTAAAGAAAACCCTAGATTCAAAAACCCTAACCCTAGATACACTAAGGGTTTGTATCCTTTCCTATTTATACTTAGATTTTATTTTCAAAACTTAGATTTTAGATTCACATTTCTTCTTTAATCATGATCATAATGAAACAAGAAATCACCTACTTTTTGTTCCAAAGTTTCATACTTTCATTTTTATGCTTATTCCCTTTAATTCAAAATGAACTTAGAAAACACATCAATACCTGTATAGATGATGCTTATTATCAAATGCAACATCTTGCATATTTCATAGCATGTTATCTTTCTTCTATGTGCAAAATAATTAAGAAATTATTCTTTAATCACATAGACATATGCATACATGATGTTTGAAATCAACTAAAATATCTTTCATGTTGCATTATTTCTTTCGCATGTTATCTTTCTCTTATATTTAATTCCAGTAACAAGCAAACCCATACACACATAGAGGATTTAACACATAAACTAGCCACTATGTTTCAAGTTTCAATGTTATATCTTATGCACATGAAAGAATCTCCTTATCCTCCTCATATCCATGAGGGTGATAGTTACTTTCCCTCCAACTAGGTCCATGCTATCATTCTTCCATGAGATGATGCAACCTATAAAACTATCACTAATACCCCTAGCCAACCTATTCACACTTCTTCCCTATAGGGTTTGTGCCTACATGGTCAAATTGAAACAACTAGGGTTTGCACTTGTGAGACTCTACATGATCAAATTATCAGTATGACCAAGATAATTACAAGTTTAAAACATTAGAATCAACTATTACATGAAAAGATGATAACATTAGAAAATTAATTTACAAGACAAAGGCCTTTAGGGTATGATAGTGTAAATCATGTTTATACATCTTCAACTAGTCATTTTGTGGAAAACAATGTTACATATCAAAACATGATATCACAATAAAGTACATCTACAACTATTCCAAAAATATTTAAAGGTCAAATAAGAGTTCAAGTGAGATACTAAGGGACATGATTAAAGCTAAGTTGATCAACCTACCTCCTCTATACCCAATGAGGAGATCCAGATATTTTTATGTTTATCATAGAATGTATGGGCATCACACAGATTCCTATTTAGCATTGAAAAGGGAAACACAATAGATAATGGATATAGATGACTCACATAGTGACACTTCTTCCACACAACATACAATGGTACAACTACCAATTCAAAAAGGGTCAAACTCAAAAATAGTACAAAAATGGTTACCAAAGCATAACTCAGAATAATAAAAGGTTCAAAAAGCACAATAAGATCAAGAAACAGTACAACAAGAACAAATAAATCAAGAAAATATACCTTTTCAAAAGGAGGCTCAACATTCAATATGGTATAATTTTGTTCACAAATATCTACAATAATTTTATTATCATGGTCAAGGTTTGGGCAAACATGCCCAAGACATCACTTCTCCTATTCTACCAGTTGATAATATTGGTTAAGAAGGTTTGGGGTTTATTAAACATCCTAAGGCATGTCAATCACATATACAATTTATCAAGGTGAAACATCCAGATACATAGGAAATATTACAAAAAGAGTAAGAGCTTTAGTTGCAAAGTCAAAATCATGCTCAACCAACAAGCATTCTCAAAATAGGTTTTCTAGCAAAAGAGCCTCCTCAACACGATATGTCTAACATAAGCACAGTTTCAAAGGGTAAAATCACAATCAATATGCTAAAGCACAATTCAAAAAGGTCAACTCCATAGTTTGAGGCAATTCCTTCTAGCACGCCAAGTTATTATGATTCCAATATGGAACAATATTATGATTTTGATGATGAACAATACTTAGATTCCTATTGAAATAACATTCAATTACAACATGGCATTCACATTGCATGAGAGATTACCATTCCTATTTTTGACATAGGCCACAGTGATAGTGAGTCTCCCATGAAACTCATTGGTTAGTATGGTTCCTACCCTTGTACATACTTACTTCTCTCTCGCTCCTTGTACATATTTTATTTTCATTTACTTGTACATAACTTATATTAAAAAAAAACACTTACAATATAACATGTCAAAATACAAAAATATTCAAATATTACTCAGAAAATACAAAAGTTACAGATTGTATGCATTGCTATGTTTACATTTCTACTACTTGCTAGATATTGCATATTGTTAGCTATCCTAGTATAGTTGGTTTTATCATACATATATGCTTCACTTGTTCTTGTCGAGTGCTTATAGATTACACATAGGACTCTGGTCCATGACATTGATCCATACTAGCTATCATCTACACACTAGGGGCATATACACAGATCCATGTTTATTCATTTGATACATTCGCCCACTCAAGGGCATCTCATACACAATTTCTACTACTAGGTTCTATCTTTACATACTATACATTCTAGTTTATGCATTGATACATATTGATATTGATCATTGCTACGCATTGCTCATATTTTTTTACTATCACTAGTTAGACTTAATATATATGCACCCTAGCATCTACATAGATTTGTACTATAAGGTATACATGCTTTGATTTCTCATTTTCCTAGATTAGACTTGATTGTGTTTCCTATTCTTCTTCCATCTTCAAGGGCATTTAAATATGCCATTATTATTTGGATCTACACCACTTATCTATTTATATGCCTTGGACATGTGCCCATGTCCCTTGTGTGTGCTTTTCTGCTTCTATATGTGGACATCTGAACATGTCATTCTATTTGGCTCTAAGCCAAACTTCTTATTGCTTGTATATGTGGACATTTGAACATATCCTTGTATGTCTTCATTCTCAGATTTAATAACATGTGCCCATGTCCCTTATTTTTTGGATTGTTGGCCTACCTTTGTGTGCTTCATATGTTTATATGTATGCTTCTTCACCATGAAATTTTTATTTGTTTACTACACACACACACACACACACACACACTCACGCACTTGTTTTTTGATGCCATGAGGGACCTCATGCATCTACCCTTCGTACTTGGGTGTTGTGATGGACATCATGCCCCATCCCCCTAGGTAGTTACAAAATTTTATTTATACACATTGATTATATCTATCTTGAGACCCTTGTGCAATTTTAGATTACAACATACATCTTACATTACCTACTCATGCTCAGATACTTTTACATTTTGATGTTATGTTCATACATTATATTGGAATATCATATATCATGCTTTGGCTAACACATTTTGCCGAGATACTTTTTTAGAGGGTATTTCTTCCACATCAAAAATAACCTCAAAAGAGGGGGCATTTACAGGGGTTGTCACAAAGATCAGGCTCCTATTTTGCTTTTCACAAAAACATTTCAACACATAGGCTCTCTTGACCAAATTTGACCCTGCAAGTCAAATTGGGACCCTTATAGGTAAAACTTTATTTTTTTAGATGTTTTAGGGTCTAATATTTTTTCATGGGGTATGTTATAGTCAATTTGATGTAATTTGATGCCTTTTTAGCCTTAGTCAGGGTCTAATTAGTTTATATGTTATTTTGAGTCACTTAGTAGCCATTTAGGAGTCATAAATGCAAGTGGCATAGTTTTAAAAGTGTCCAAGTGTCTTAGTTTCCTTTAAAACATACAAAAAGTTAGATTCCTTATCAGGAATGTCAGTCCCATTTGAATCTTGTAGGTTATCTAAGAGAAAATCAAGAAACCAACTGAAAAGGGAGGAGTTTGTCACTTGTACGGCCCATGAGGGAAGGTGGCACATGTGAGAAGGTCACGGAATGTCTCTTCATCTTCCTTAGACTCATATCAGTGATTTACATACTTTATATGTTCTAAAAAAGGTCTAAACTATTTTGCTCCTTCTTCCCCCTTCTAGACACACAAAAATGGTCAGCATGTTCATGCTTGGTACGACTAGTAAAAGAGGTTTCAAACCAAAATACTCTCAGGGGTGATATTACACTCAAATAGATTCATTTTAATAACAAGTATTCAATGATTGGTCAACTATGTTTTATGAATCATCTCTAACAAGTTGACTATGTTTTTATGCTCACTATTTCCTACACCTTATAGGTTTTGGTCTAATTTGGATAGGTCTAAACAATAAAATTGGTTGTGTTGACTCAAAATGATTTTGGCTCCCTCTTCAAATTATTTCTAGATGTTTCATGATGTTTTTATAGACAAATCATCTCATGTTACAAGAAGGTGCCACCATGTGATGTCTCAATCAAGGTTTCCTTGTTTACAGAATGTTTGGTTCTTTGCCAAGGTCTCATGTGAATGGAATATGATGTTTCTCATGTCTAAATGTCATAATTATTTCCCCCTTCCATGTTTGGTTTCATCACACCCTACTTTGATCAAATATTCAGTCTGGCCATTCTCATAGTCAACCCTTCACACACTCTCACTTGTAGTCACATGTATAAAGCTTGTCTAACATGTCCATGGAGTTGTAATGAAGATATACCAAATTATTAAAGTCATCAAGAGCTAAATATAGTCTATTTGAATGTTTGAAGAGGATGAAATATTGGTTGCAAGTTCATGCACTGCACAACCAACCACTGCTTGATTTGTAACAGGTGTTTGCAAAAGGTTTTCACATTGGAAAAGATGTTTTGAAACTTGTATCAAGATATCCATAGTTAAAAACATACATTTGAGGAAGTGGTAATGAGATAATTCTATTCATCAGAATATTCATTAATACACATTGCTCCAATTCTGTCCATTGCCTACATATAACTTAGATGCGCCTACAAGAGTCTCTCCTTGATGATGTCATGATGAGATGAGAGATTTGATAGGTGTTTCAATATATTAGAGTGTTAAGAGTACATTGGAGATCTTGGTGAGGGTATGCAATTTATCATGAACACGTATATCTCACATACTGCCCAAATTTATAACCACTGCCTGCATGTGAAAATACCCACCAACAGGTGGCATCACAGAACTATGAAGGTCCTTGTATGGGGAAGTTGAAACATGGAAAAACCTTATTTGGAGTAATATTATATGGTTTGATCATAAAAAACATTATTGAAGTGTCAAATTGGTAGATGGATGTGTAAACAATCTTTAAAGAGGAGATGACTGAGTTCAGGGATTTTTCCCCTAAAAGGTGAAAATAGAGGTCTAGGACATTTTGCCAAGGCCATATAACAAGGTTACAAAGAATCTTGGTGCATCCAAATGACCATAACTTGTAGCCTTAATGAAATAGAAGAGTTATAAAAAATATGGATTCAATGAAATTAGTGGAGGGTGGTTTTTGGAAGGCTCAAAGTTGCCTATTTCAACACTAAAATCCTGCATTGACATCTATATGAATTGAACTTTTAAGTGACCTTGATATCCTAAAGTGAAAACAATGCATATTCCCATGTTTGTAAGGCCTTATTGAGTGAAGGGAATACCAATGGGCATAGAAACCATCAAGAGGAGTTGATTGGTGATGTTTCAAGGTCCAATCTATAGCTACAAGTATCCCATCATGCAAAAAATATTCACCTACAACTAACTGTAGGAGCACATAGTCTAAGATAAAATATTGAATATGGAACTATCAAGATTAGATGATGGGAAAGGTTTAAAAATGGTCAATGAGACCCAAAATTTATGTTTAACCTATAAAAAAAGGAATCTTCACCTACAGGGGTTTACCCTTCCCAACATAGTTGATTGTGTTTGACCATGACAGGCAGGGAACAAGCTTGAGGTTGTGATTGTTACCAAAGCATAGAAATGATTCCAAATGGGTCCAAAAAGTATAATATGATGCTAAGGGAATATAAGGAGGTTTTATACATTTCACTCAAGATAAATTATATTGGGATCACCTACATGTATGATGCCTTGAAGTTAACACAGTTAGGAATTTGTACTCAACCTTGACTAAGTAAGGAATATGAGGAGTAGATGGAAAGATGAATTGATGAGTGAAGATGAGAAAACATCCATAATTATGAGAGTAGTCTCATTTCACTCTCATGGTGTATATATAATAGATAAGGGGCTCCAATGATGCATCATATAGTCTACATCCCAAATCCTGCACATAGTTTGTCTCAACAAGGGACTATTTTGGTTTCTACAAGAGATGGAAGGTCAAATGACATGACCAAAAGCTAAATTTTCGTGTATAAGGTCCTAACCTATTGGATAATCCACTCCAACATTTGGTATATCTAAAAAATAGGGGAAGTTCCCTCTATTTTGTCTCAGATAGAGGGCACTCCCTTTGTACATGAAACCTACATTTTTTAAGAAAATGAGTTAAAAGGATGAGCTAAGAGATAAATAAAACTTTTAAGAAGGTGTTTAAAGATGAATCACACCTAAGAAAACATGAGGAATCAATAAAATATTTAATAATCTCAAAAAATTGTTCTAGAACCCCAAAATTGCAGTTAGGCCTATTAGGCAGTGTTTTGGCCTAAAGCCCAAATGAGAAGCCACTTTCATTTCAAACTATAGGAGAGAATTATAACCTTTTATATCATGTTTTTATGGTCATTATAAATGTGTTTAAGCTTTCAACTTGTATGGAAAGCATAAGGAATCCATTTTTGGGCTTAGGGATAACTCAGGGGCATGCATAATGAAGGTCCAAGCTCGATAGGCTCAATTGAAATGCTCACATCTCCTTTGAAAATTTGCATGGAGATATAAGAAGTTTATGGAGGTTGACATGGGTTGTGAAATTTTATATAGTAAATTTTTTTGGTAGTTCAAATGTCCCATCATTATGAATGAAACTTAAGGATAAAAAGGACCTAAAACCCTACTAAACCTTGAATAAGGACCTAACTGAGAAAAAAAGTATGGAGAGCTATCCAAATGAGATTAAATGACTATGAAACTGATTGGATGATGTAGGGGACTCTTCAAAGACCATTCCCATCCAACTAAGTTTTACCCTACTTGTTGGACATGGTACATAATGGCTTTCTTTGATTATTTTGTGCAGGTTATAGGGACTTTCAAGAGTAGCAATAAACTTTGGGATTGAGATTAGGACTTATTACAACTCACTATGACCATTTCATACTACGTAAAATATCTTAAGTGTTCCTACCAGTAGCTCCATCTCAGCGAGTCAAACTAGCATAATGAGCAAGATAGTGAGAAGTGTGAGAACTTCAAGTGGAAGCCTATTTAAGGTACGCCTGAGAAATATAAGTCCATTTAGGGTCTTTCCAAGTGTCATACACTACCTTTCATGGATTTTCATGGAAAAATAAAGCCATTTTTTAGGCCAAGTGTAAGGGGTGACTGAAAAGGGAGTTTCTTTGACTGTAGGCAGTGATGGCTCACTTCCAAAATATTCCAGATGTTTAGAAATGCAGCCAATGCATGGAGAAGAATGTATACAAACATTCACTATAATTACAATGATGAGATCTATCCCTAGTCAGCTTTGGGATGTTCCAAAAGGGGTGATTGATGAAGGCAATTTCCTTGTGCAGAATGAGAACTCCTACCCCACTTTTCAAGAGTTTCATGATTTGTATTGACACTTGTACCTTATAACCTTGCATGATTAGTTTAAAATTATCTTATCATGCACACGTATCCCCTTCTCTCAGCATGAAAAGTTCCCAAGTGACCCTTGGACTTCTCTTTTCTCACTTCTCTCTCAAATGTTATAAGTAGTGACCTTTTGGGTTCTTTTATGTAGCCTCTATTGGTTAATGGTGAAACCCTGACCATTTTTGTATTTGAATGTCTCTTGAAGAAATAATAAAGTGAATTTACCTACTTACATGCTACAAAATTGAGTCTTGTTGTAATCTTGTTGGTCTTGTCTAGTAAAAGATACTCTTTTTTAGCATGTTATCCTTGATTGTTCACCAAGTGTACATAAGAGTAATTATTACATGTATTTGTTAGTGTTATATTTTAGTGTATAAGATTTATATAAGTGTTTTATGATTTTATTCTACAAAGGATCTTTCATTATCCCTCTTAATCATCAATATACCTCTTGAACCTAGCATATGAAACATTGATGTAACAATCTGTCTTGAGTTGTGAGTTATATGTGAAAGAAGCTTTGATTTACTCTAAGTCATATAATTTCAATCAATATGAGGAAACTTATTATTGGTGCATCACATTTTATCTTTTTATCATGTCTTATTAGCCCTTTTCATACAAATTTAATAAGTAAGAAAGTGTTTCAAAGAGTGCATCAAGGGAACTAGCCCTTTTAGAGATCCATCTCACCAATTGATTACCCAAAACAAGTGAGATGTTTCCATTATGCCACTTGGATTAGGAGAGCTGAGAAATCTCCTCAAGAAGTGAAAATCCAAGTGACAATAGTTTTTGGCATGCCTGGTGGGATTCTAAGTCTTAGAATATTGTCCAAGATTGTTGTTGATCTTGGCATATTTGCAGTTGCAAGAACACCTATTTTTAGTACCTGGTGACTCCACTATGTTTTCAACTCTTTGGTTGTTGATTAGTCCTTATTTTCCATGCCAAAGGTGACCACTAGGTCTACTGCTAAAGTTATACCTTTTGAGTTTGTGAATTTTCCTTGTTATTCTATTAAAATGTTCAGATTTATGAATACTCATCCTTATTCAAGGGAATTGGTTTTTAAAAATTCCAAATTTCTACTTGGTTCAATCCTTAGTACTCACAATATGCTTTCCAATATGGCTAGAAGCCTTCCTTTTATAGCCTTCACTGGACCATCTCCTTTGAATCTTGTCCAATATGACCAAATTATTGGAGCATCCCTTAAAAGTGTTCCATGTTTTAGTGGAGAAGGTCCTATTACTCATATTGACCACATTATAAACATGTCAAATTTCTGCACCATCCATAATATCACTCAAGAGAATGTATCCATTAGGCTATTGTAATTTTATTTCAAGGGGGAAGCTTTATATTGGTATGGAACTCTACCTCATGCTTCCATTGCATCATGGGATGAACTAGGAAATACATTATCTAAGAGGTTTGAAGAGAAGAGTGATTATTTATCACTAGCTAAGCAATTGACTACTATCAAGAGGGATCCTCAAGAGTTCATGCAAGATTTTAACTCTAGATTTCAAAAGACATGGGATAGGATCCCAACCCTTGTGAGACTCACCCCAAATTATGCCTTCTTTTATTACCTAAAAGCATTGAATAGTGATGTAGCCATGATGATCCAATCTATGGGTGGGAATGCACTACCTGGTACCTATGAGATAACTATTAATGTTGAGAATTTTCTTGTTCAAGTAGAGAAGATTGATCCTGGACCACCAATGCCATTGTTTCCTGATTTACATCCTCCTAGTCAAATTACATTACCTACCTTGGCTCCTTTGCCTAATAGCTAAGACAAGTTTGCCCTTGTCCCTACCAATGAGATTCATGAAATCAAGATTTTGATTCAAAGTGTTAGTAATGAATTGGTTTCTCTCAAAAGATAACAAGCCCAAAATTATAGGCTTTATCATCCTTACAATCAGTTTGGACAAGCAAGTAGACCTCCTTTTCAAGGCAATGCTCAAGGACAAGGTCAAATAACTCATGTTAGACCTTACCAAAGTTTCAATCTTGTTTCCCCATCATCTTCTATAACTCTTTTTCCTAATTAAAACAATTTTATTCAAGAACAACCATGGTACCCTTCCTCTGACCAAAATTAAGGCCAAGTTACATATGCCAATGAAATGCCTAGTAAAGCCATGCCAATGTAAGGTAGTCAAGTACCTCAAGTTCCCATTTTTGAGGAACCAATGAAAAATGGAATGGAAAATGGACAAACACAATATAATTCTACTCTTATGAATCATTTAGAGGGAGAATGTTTTGCCATGAATCACTTAGAAAGTTCAAATAATATGAATGCTAGTGTATCCTCTAACACTAGATCTAGGAAGAGGGTTGTAGAAGAGACACAAAGGACAAATCAAGGACCTATTTTGTCTCCTCCATCACCCACAATAGTAAGTAGGTCTAACTAAACTCCTAAGGTGTAGGAAAATCAAGAATCCTAGAATTCAATATCAAATCCTACACATCCATCTTTACATGCTACACCACAAGGTACTAGTGCTTCCAAAGAGCCATTCAAGATGAATAATCCTACTATAAATATTATGGATTAAATGAAGAATTTACTCATGAATATTTCATTATGGGACTCATTGACATTATCAGGATAAAAGGATATTCTCCAAATGGAATTGCTTGTACTAGATAAACCAATTGGATTAGCAAGGATTGAAAATGTTGTTTTGGTGAATGGAACTTAGCCCATTGATGGAAAAGTAAATAAAACTAATAAGACTCCTCCATTTTATCTATCCTTGATCATTGGTGATTATTTAGTTCACAATTGTATCATAGATAGTGGGGCTAGTACTTCAATTATGCCTGTTAGGGTGTGGAGCTAAAAGCTTCACCAAGGAGCATTCATTATCAAGTTCGGGTCTACACAGACACCGGCGTCGGTTAGGAGCGACCGACGTCGGTCACAGGCAGTTACAGAGGCGCCGACGTCGGCAGATGGTCGACCGATGGCGGTCACTAACAAGCAGCAGGAACCGACGTCGGTTGCCTGCGTGTCCAGAAAGCTATTTCCGTGGACAGAAGCGAGTGTTTGCATGATAAGTTTGAGTTAAAGACTCAAGCTCACGTCTCTGTTATTGGCATTACTATTTTTAGAGCCCTTGTTTAAGTGGCTTAACTGCTTGTTGGTTGTACATGCTCAAGTCTCCTAATTCTATATGTAGAATTAGATCTTCCTAGCTTATTGTAGTTTGTAGTGGATTATTGTAGTTGGGTGAATTATTGTAATTCATTGTATGAGAAGAATAGTACAGAATTGAATCAATCCAGGCTTGTTGGAGTTGATTGTTCTTGAGAGAGAGAGCTCTTGAGGAATAGAGATCTGGTGAGAGATCCATACATCTAGGAGAGGTGTGGGAGAAAGAAGCTTTCTTCAATTGTATTCCTTTTGTAAAGAGTTTGTTAATACAAGTTTTCAGGGTGTTTTCTTGTATCTCTTGTTCTTGCTATTATCATTCTAATTACTTGTCAATCTGGTTTAATTCCGCATTTATTGCTTTCACAATTGTAATCTATTGTTGGATTGATCACCCAACAAGTGGTATCAGAGCCTTGGTTACAGGTTCAGAGCTTGATAATTGGTATCAAAGTTCAGGTTCACTAACAGGTAGTTCAGATCTGTGTAGTGTGTATTGATTACAGGTTCTTACAGGAGTTTTTACAGGGATTTTTGTTTGAGTGGGAGAAGCAATGGCAGATGAAAGTAAATTGAGAATGGAAAAGTTCAATGGCAAAAATTACCAACATTAGAGAATGCAGATAGAGGATTATCTGTATCAGAAAGATCTCTACTTACCGTTAGGTGGGGTTGCAAAGAAGCCCAAAGACATGGAGGATCAAGAATGGGAAGTTCTTGACAGAAAGGCTCTGGGGTCTATAAGACTGAGTCTAGCATCCACTGTGATATCCAATTTATCACAGGCAAAGTCTACGGTAGAGTTGATGACTACGTTAGCAAATTTGTATGAAAAACCCTCAGCTTCCAATAAGGTATATCTTATGAAGCAGTTATTTAATTTGCATATGAATGAAGGTGGATCTGTTTCTACTCATCTGAATGATTTCAATTGAATTGTGAATCAGTTAAGTTTAGTGAATATAGTGTTTGATGATGAAATAATAGCTCTTTTGATATTATGTTCTTTGCCTAAAAGCTGGCATGGCTTAGTAATGGCAGTAAGTAATACTGCATCTGCATCAAATATTTTGAAAGTAGAGGATGTTGTTAGTGTTATCTTGAATGAGGAAATACGTAGGAAAAGCACAGAAGAGGCATCTGGGAACGCTTTAAGTTTTGAGAGCAGGGGAAGGCGGAAAGAGAAGAGCAAGAAAGGCAGAGCAAGATCCAAGTCAAAGGGGAAAGACAGATCTAAATCTAGAAATGGCAGAAGGCCACAATGCTGGAATTGTGGAAAGATGGGGCACATAAGCAGAGATTGTTGGTCAAAACCTAAGGAGGACAACCATCACGAAGGAAAGGAAGAAGCCAAGATTGCAGGTATTGCACAAGATGCTTTAATTTTCTCTCTGCATAATAATATAGAATCTTGGGTATTAGATTTTGGTGCATCTTTTCATGCTACTCCTAACAGGGAATATTTCAGTGACTATATCCATGGAGATTTTGAAATAGCGTATCTAGGGGATGATGAGCCCTGCAAAATAATTGGCAAAGGTAAAGTGTAGCTGAAGATGCAGAACAACAACACATGGGTGTTGAGAGATGTGATGCATGTTCCTAGCTTGAAGAGAAATTTGATTTCCACAGGAAAGTTAGGGGATGAGGGTTGTACAGTAACTCTCACAGCAGAATCTTGGAAGGTGACCAAGGGTGCACTTGTTATGGCCAGAGCTAAGAGAGAAGGTACTCTCTATTTGTGTAATTGTGTTACTAACAAATCTCCTTCTGTATTATCTACTTTAGATGTGGACGCTAAATTGTGGCACTCAAGGCTTGGCCACATGAGTGAGAAGGGGATGTCAATTCTTAAGTCCAAAGGTATGCTTTCAGATTTAAAAGGCATAGATCTAGAGTTTTGTGAGCACTGTGTATTTGGAAAACAGAAAAGGGTTAGTTTTCTCAAAACTGGGTCTACTAAGAAGAGGCACAAGTTGGAGCTTGTTCACACAGATGTGTGGGGACCAGCTCAGGTTGCTTCCATTGGAGGATCACAGTACTATGTATCTTTCATAGATGATGCTACAAGGAAGGTATGGATCTATTGTATTAGAAGAAAATCTGATGTATTTGATACTTTTAAAGTTTAGAAAGCTATGGTTGAGAATGAAACAGGTAAAAGATTAAAGTGCCTGAGATCAGACAACGGTGGTGAGTTCTACAGTCATAAGTTCAGAGATTATTGTTACATGCATGGAATTCGTAGGCAAAGGACGGTTCCAAGGACACCTCAGCAGAATGGTATTGCTGAAAGGATGAACAGGACAATAATGGAGCGTGCAAGATGTATGAGATTGCATGCTGGTCTGCCCTTACAGTTTTGGGCACAAGCTGTTGACACTACAGTATACCTGATTAACAGAGGACCCTCTACAGATCTGGATGGTGGTATTCCAGAAGAGGCATGGACAAGTAAAAAGGTTGATCTCTCATATCTCAAAGTTTTTGGTTGTGAAGCCTTTGTGCATATAGATAAAGAAAATAAAAAGAATCTTGATGCTAAGTCTATGAGATGCACGTTTATTGGCTATGGCTCAGATGATTTTGGTTACAGATTGTGGAATCTAGAAACTAACAAGGTAATCAGGAGCCGTGATGTTGTTTTCAACGAAAAAGTGATGTATTGTGATCAGCTAAGGAAGCTAAATCAATCTGAGCAGAGCAATGGTGAATTGGATGAGGTGAAAGTCCAAGATGAGCTCGCGGGAAAAAGAAATAATCACTTGCAGGAAAACACAGAGATCGACGTCGACAGGGTAGGAACCGGCGTCGGCAGGACAAAAACCGGCGTCAGCCATACAGAGACCGACGTCGACCGTACAGGTATCGAGGTCGGTCAGGCAGAACCGACGTCGGCCAGTAACAGGGCTACAGGTGACCGAGGTCGGTCACTGTCAGAGAATTTGGGTGGACAACGTGTTGTAGACAAGTCTCAGACACCCATCAGGAGGTCAGAAAGGGTGAGTAAGCCTCCAATTAGATATTCTCCTTCTTTATTTTATCTATTGCTAACTGATGGTGGAGAACCAGAGAGTTTTTAAGAAGCAATACAGGTGGAGTCCAAGAGTGAGTGGGAGCGTGGCATGGTTGAGGAGTTGGAGTCCTTAAGAGAGAACCAAACATGGGATTTGGTTGAATTGCCAGCTGGTAAG
The DNA here is from genome assembly GCA_037957365.1 of Torreya grandis. Lineage (NCBI taxonomy): Eukaryota > Viridiplantae > Streptophyta > Pinopsida > Cupressales > Taxaceae > Torreya > Torreya grandis. The sequence goes on along the minus strand of JARHVA010000638.1, from coordinate 2,641,277 downwards.
AGAACACTTAAGAACAGATGGACCTACAGGTTGAAAGAAGGTGAGAATGGACAGATGAGATATAAGACCAGATTAGTGGTGAAAGGATTTGCACAAAAGCCAGGTATCGACTTTGGTGAGATTTTTTCTCCTGTTGTTAAAATGACTTCTATAAGGGTTGTATTGTCTTTAGTTGCTTTTGAGGATTTGCATCTTGAGTAGCTAGATGTTAAGACAACATTTCTTCATGGAGATTTGGATGAGGAAATCTATATGGAACATCCAGAAGGATTTGAGGTCAAGGGTAAGGAGAAGTTTGTGTGCAGGTTGAAGAAAAGCTTGTATGGCCTCAAGCAAGCTCCCATGCAATGGTATTTAAAATTTGACAGGTTTATGACTGAGCATGGCTACAGTAGGTGTCAATCAGATCATTGTGTGTATTTCAAGAGATTTGATAATGGTAGATATATTATTCTATTGTTTTATGTAGATGACATGCTAGTTGCAGGATCACACATGCAGGATATCTCTGAGCTTAAGGTGAAATTAGCTCAAACGTTTGCTATGAAGGATTTGGGAGCAGCAAAGAAAATCCTTGGCATGAGCATTAAGAGAGACAGGAAAAATCACAGGTTGATATTGTCTCAAGAAGATTATGTGGACAAGGTGTTGAAATGGTTCAATATGCAGGATGCTAAACCGGTAAGCACACCTTTGGCTGGACATTTTAAGTTGAGTAAAGAACAATGTCCTAATTCATATGATGAGGTAGAGTACATGACTAAGGTTCCATATTCTTCCGCAGTAGGGAGTTTGATGTATGCAATGGTGTGTACTAGATCGGATATTGCCCAAGCAGTGGGAGTGGTAAGTAAGGATATGGCCAATCCAGGTAAGGAACATTGGAAAGCAGTTCAGTGGATCCTTAGATATCTGAGAGGAACCAGCAGTAAGCACTTATGCTATGGAGGTTTAGATACTTCTCTACATGGCTATGTAGATTCAGATATGGTAGGTGATTTGGATGGCAGGAGGAGCACTACAGGTTATGTTTTCACTGTAGATGGAACGGCAGTTAGCTGGATATCTAAGTTGTAGAAGGTTGTTGCCTTGTCAACTACAGAAGCAGAGTATATTGCAGCCACAAAAGCTAGCAAGGAGATGATATGGATGACACGGTTCATAGATGAGCTTGGTAGGGAGCATGAGAGTTGCATATTGTATAGTGACATTCAGAGTGCAATCCATTTGGCTAAGAATTCAGCCTTTCATTCAAGAACAAAGCACATACAGCTAAGGTATCACTTCATACGACAGGTATTGGAAGATGGTGAGTTGAAGCTGGAGAAGATCCATACAGATAGGAATCCTGCTGATATGTTAACTAAGCCGGTTACAAAAGAGAAGTTGAATCTTCATTCAACTTCTGTTGGTCTTCATGATTGAGTTGAAGATGGAGGAGCTAGAAGATGTTGTTGTACAGGTACTGGTGCAGTTGTTTATCTCCAAGTGGGAGATTGTTAGGGTGTGGAGCTAAAAGCTTCACCAAGGAGCATTCATTATCAAGTTCGGGTCTACACAGACACCAGCATCGGTCAGGAGTGACCGACGTCGGTCACAGGCAGTTACAGAGGCATCGACGTCGGCAGAAGGTCGGCCGACGGCAGTCACTAACAAGCAGCAGGAACCGACGTCGGTTACCTGCGTGTCCAGAAAGCTATTTCCGTGGACAGAAGCGAGTGTTTGCATGATAAGTTTGAGTTAAAGACTCAAGATCGCGTCTCTATTATTGGCATTACTATTTTTAGAGCCCTTGTTTAAGTGGCTTAACTGCTTGTTGGTTGTACATGCTCAAGTCTCCTAATTCTATATGTAGAATTAGATCTTCCTAGCTTATTGTAGTTTGTAGTGGATTATTGTAGTTGGGTGAATTATTGTAATTCATTGTATGAGAAGAACAGTACAGAATTGAATCAATCCAGGCTTGTTGGAGTTGATTGTTCTTGAGAGAGAGAGCTCTTGAGGAATAGAGATCTAGTGAGAGATCCATACATCTAGGAGAGGTGTGGGAGAAAGAAGCTTTCTTCAATTGTATTCCTTTTGTAAAGAGTTTGTTAATACAAGTTTTCAGGGTGTTTTCTTGTATCTCTTGTTTTTGCTATGATCATTCTAATTACTTGTCAATCTAGTTTAATTCCGCATTTATTGCTTTCACAATTGTAATCTATTGTTGGATTGATCACCCAACAATGCCTAAGTCAATAGCGGATAAAATAGGCCTCAAGTATGAACCAATGGCTAAAGGAGTTATACAATTAGATGGGTCACCATCAAAGACCTTGGGAGTAGTCAAGGATCTAAATTTGATTTTACATACTTGTCCTAATTTATCCATCCCTCATGATGTGGTTATGCTATTATTGATGAGGATGAACTTCACATGGATCAATCTCCAACTTCTTCTCTTGAAGGAGTTTTTGATATACATCTAGAAGAATGGGGAGCTGAACAAATTCATAGAAGAAGCTGGTCTTGGAGTATATTTTATTCATGAATAAGACTCTTTAATGCCAAATTTGATAAAGCCAAATGAAATTATGGATGGTCTATGACAACTCTATTTTGATAGATCAAGAAGCAAGGTTGGATCAGGTGGTGGAGCAATATTAGTTTCTCCATCCAAAGAAAGGTATTACTCTACCTTCAGATTTCACTTCAGTTGTACTTGAAATGTAGCAGAATATGAAGCCCTCATTCATAGCCTTGAGTGGGTTAAGAAAAGAGGTGTGAAAGAGTTACAAGTTTATGGTGATATTGAGTTGATTGTGAATCAAGTGAGAGGTAAAAATATGACTAAGAACTCTTTGCTTAAGTCCTATAAGCATAGAGTGTGGGATCTTGTAGAATATTTCCAAGATTTAAACATTCAATCTATACCAAGAGAAGATAACAAACATGCTGATAGGTTGGTAGCCATTGGAGCACAGTGTGATGTTCCAAAGGGGATACAAGATGACAAGAACTAGCCTCATCTCAAAGTGATTATAAGGACCTCTATACCTAATAATATCACTAATTGGAAAATATTTGATAGTGACCATCAAATAGATCTCTTTATATAAGATAAGGATGAGTTTTCCTTAAAAAATTAGTGCAAACTATAATAGTAATATGGAGGGCAGATTGTATAATTGAAGACAAACAAGCTTCCTAGGGGATTAGTCACACTTGAGATTATTTTCAATGATGATGATCAGTTGAAGAAGGAAAAGGTAACCATGTCTACTAAACAAAAAAACTATGATAGAATACAAATCTTCAAAGATAAGTTGCTTGCTCTTGGGAAGGTGTGTACTAGAGAAGAAAGGTATGCTTTCATTGAATTATGCAAAGAATTTTTTGATATCTTTGAATGGGAAGATAGTGATTTAAAAGGATTTGATCCAAAATTAGCTCAACATACCATAGAGTTAGATGATAATTCTAAGCCTATCAATAAAAGGCAAAGGCTAATTAATCCTAAGATTGAGCCTCTTATGAGTAAGAAGTTTACAAAGTTGATTGAGTCTAAGATCATTTTTCCTATTAAGCATTCATATTGATTGGCAAACTTAGTCTCGATAAGGAAGATGAATGGGGAAATAAGGTTATGTGTTGACTTTAGAGATTTGAATATATTTTCCTTGAACAACCATTATCCCCTTCCTTCCATAGAACAAAATTTTCAAGTTGTGGCAGGGAGTGAAAGGTTCTCACTCCTTGATGGATAATCAAGATATAATTAAATTTTGGTAAAGGAAGGAGATCAATACAAGATATAATTTACCACTAAATGGGGCACATATGCCTATATGAAAATTCCTTTTGGTTTGTCTAATGCTGAGGCGACATTTCAATGTGTAATTGATATGGATTTTCAAGGAAATAAATGATATAGTGTTGGTGTATCTTTATGATATCACAGTCTTCTCCAAGGATGAAAAGGATAATTTGAATCATCTTAGGAAGATTTTTGAGAAATATAGAGAGTTTGGAATCTCTCTTAATCCAAAGAAGTGTGTGTTTCTTATCCATGATGGAAAATTTTTAGGACACATTGTTTAAAAGAAAGGTCTATCTATAGATCCTGAAGGGTGAGTGCAATCTTGGCATTGACTTTACCCAAACACAAGAAAGGTTTGCAAAGATGATTTAGAAAGATCAATTTCATAAGAAGGTTTATTGCTGATTTTGATAACTTAGTCAAGCCTCTAACCTCTATGCTAAGGAAAGATGAAATGTTTACTTGGACAAGGAGAAGGAAAAAGAGTTTTGAAGAGATCAAGCAAGCTATTGCTCAAGATCCAACTCTGAAAAGTCTTAATTTATCAAAGGATTTCAACTTGTATACTTTTTGAAATGAATAATTAATCTTTTCCATGCTCACTCAATCAAATGAAGAAATCTTGGAGCAGCCTATTGCCTTCTTTAGTTAAGGATTGGAAGGCTATGAGGTAAATTACAATTATGTAGAGAAGCAAGTAATTTTAATTGTTAGAAGTATAAATACGTTTAGGCACATGTTATCTAAAAACAATATTCATATATTGGTACCTCATCCTCATGTCAAAGACTTCATTTTGAGTAGATATTTGAATGAAAAAAGAGTTGGTTGGATTACGAAAGTAATGAAGTATGATGTAGAAATCAAGACAACCAAGCTAGTGAAAGGGAAGGGATTATGTGAACACCTTGCTTCATATTTGAAGGAAAAAAGGGAACTATTTTATCTCTTCAAGATGATCCTATGACAGTTGCATCATCACCAATGAGGAATTAGACACAATAAATGATCAATTTTCTTCAAACTGGTGAGTGTCCACAAGGCATAAATAGAGCCCAAAGAAGATACTTTAGATTACAATCTATTCCTTATGTACTTGTTGATGGAGTATTGTTTAGGAAAGATTTCTCATGTGTATTATTGAGATGTGTTGAATCAGATTAGGTTGAGAAGATATTGTTTGAGTTTTATGATAGACCAATAGGTGGTCACTTTGCTCCAAGGACCACAACTACCAACATTATGAGAGCTGACTATTTTTGGCCTAGTTTGTTTAAATATACTCATGCTTGGGTAAGGAAATGTCAGAAATGTGCTCTCTTTTATTGGAAATAGAAGATTTCAGCCCTACCTCTTCATCCAATACAAGTAGACCAACCTTTCATGTAATGGATCTAGCTTTCATAGGCTTAATCAACCCACCTTCTAGTGTTGGTCATAAGTGGGTGTTATATACTATATATTACTTTAAAAGATGGGTGGAGGCTGCAGATCTCAAGAAAGCATATGAAAGTTTAGTTTTAGACTTTTATGAAGGGATATTGACAAGATTTGGGGCTCTTTTAACAATCATTTTAGACAATGCATTGTCATTCCTTGGAATGAAGACAAGTGAGTGGGATTTGAAACATGGTATTTATATTAGTACTTCCTCCAACTATTATCCACAAGAGAATGGACTAGCTGAGTCCACTAATAAGAATCTAATTAGGATTATCAAGAGAACAATGGAGGAGAATCAAAGAACTTGACATTCCAATTTGAATACAACTCTTTGGGCTGATAGAATCACCCCTAACAGAGCCATTGAAAACTCATCATATACACTTATTTATGGAAGAGAGGTTAGATTGCCTATTTCACTTGAATTACCAGCTTTAGATCTCACTTACTAGCTAGAGTGATGGAAAATGAAAGCATGGACGTCAAATTATGTGAGTTGATAGAGCTTTAAGAAACAAGGGATCAAGTTATGCAAACTATGAGAGCTCATCAAGATCAAACATATAGATATTTTGATAAGAAAGCCATGCCAAAAACCTTCCAAGAAGGAGACATTGTTCTATTATGGGATGAAGATAGGGCTGAGCCTAGAAAACACACAAAGTTTTATGCTTTGTGGAGTGACCCTTATGTCATCACTCAATGCAAACAACACAATACTTTCCAACTCTCAAATTTGGATGGAGAGGAGCTTCATATCCCAATCAATGGGATATATATTAAACATTGATACTAAGGTTCTCCTCTCTCTTTGTACATAGTTGTTATTTTTCCTATTTTTCTTAAGTGCTTATACACGTGTGAGTCTTGTTGGTGTCTTGCTTTCTTTTGTGATGACATGTGTGATTGTTTTGTGTGTGTTTTAGGCAATCCATTACTAGTTGTATTAAAGAATTGATTGACTCCGTTATCCCATGGATAGGATAAGGCTACTGATCTTTAGTATAATAGGTATACTACCCCAATGAGTCACCATTTTATTGACCAATTTTGATCCTACAGGTCAAATTGGGACCCCTATAGGTAAAAAATTGATTTTTTAGATGTTTTAGGGGTCTAATATTTTGTCATGGGGTATATTATAGTCCATTTGATGTAATTTTATGCCTTTTTAACCTTCGTCATGGTTTAATTAGTTTATATGTCATTTTGAGCACTTAGTAGCCATTTAGGGGTCATAAATACAAGTGGCATGGTTTTTAAGGTGTCCAAGTGTCTTAGTTTCCTTTAAAATGTTCAATAAGTTAGATTACCTATTAGAATTGTCAATCCCATCTGAATCTTGCAAGGTATCTAACTAAAAATCAAGAAACCAACTAAAAAGGGAGGGGTTTGGCACTTATATAGCTTGTGAAGTAAGGTGACACATGGGATAAGGTCATGGAATGTCTCTTCATATTACTAAAACTCATATCAGGGATTGACATGATTTTTAAGTTCTAAAAAAGGTCCAAAACCATTCTACTCCTTCTTTACCCTTCTAGACATATATAAATGGTCAATAGGTTCATGATTGGTACGATGGTAGAAGAAGTTTTAGACCAAACACCGTTAGGGGGTGATAGTACACTCAAAGAGATTAATTTTAATATAAAATGTTTAATGATTGGTCAAAAATAATTTATAAATCAACTCTAACAAGTTGATTGTGTTTTTATGCTCACTGTTTCCTATACCCTATAGGTTTTGCTCTAATTTGGATAGGTCTGTAAAATATAGTTGATGATGTTGATTCCAAATGATGTTGGATCCATTTTAAAATTATTTACATGCTTAGTTTCATGTTTCATGCTATTTTGATAGGCAAATCATCTCATGTTATAAGAAGGTGCCACCATGTGAGTCTCAGTCAAGGTTTCCTTGTTTGCAGAATGTTTGGTTCTATACCAAGGTCTCATGTGAATAGAATATGATGTTTCCCATGTATCAATTTAATAATGATTTCCCCCTTATATTTTTTGTTTCATCACACCCTGCTTTAATCAAATATTTAGTCTTGCCATTCTCATAGTCAACCCTTCACTCACTCTCACTTATAGTCACATGTATATAGATTGTCTAGCATGTCTATGGAGTTGTAATGAAGATATATCAACTTATTCAAGTAATCAAAATCTTAAGAGAGTGTATTTAAATGTTTTAATAGGATACAATATTGGTTGTAAGTTCATGCACCACACAACCAACCACTAGCTACCACTGCTTACTCTATAACAGGTGTTTGCAAAAGGTTTTCACATTGGAACATATGTTTTAAAGCTTGTCTCAAGATATCCATAGTGAAAAAAAAATTATTTTAGGAAGTGGTAATGATATAATTCTGTTTATGAGACCATTCATTAATAAACATTGCTCTAATTATGTCCACTGCCTACATACAACTCAGATGCACCTACAAGAGTCTCTCCTTGATGATGTCATGATGAGATTAGAGATTTGATAGGTGTCTCAATATTTTAGAGTGATAAGAGTACATTGGAAATCTTGGTTAGGGTATGGAATTGATCATGAACACATAGCTCAAATTTGTAACCACTACCTACATGTGAAAATACCCACCTATAGGTTGCATTGTAGAGCTATGAAGGTCCTTGTATGGGGAAGTTGGAACATGGAAATTTTTTATTTAGAGTTATATTATATGATTTGATCATAAAAAAACCTTACTAAAGTGTCAAATGGGTAGATGGAGGTGTAAACCATCTTTAAAGAGGAGATGATTGAGTTCAGGGACTTTTCCCTTAAAAGGTGAAAACAGAGCTCTGAGACATTTTTACAAAGCCATATAACAAGGTTAAAAAGAATCTTGGTGTATCCAAATGACCATAACTTTTAGAATCCATGAAAGAGAAAATATTTGAAACATATGGAGTCAATAATGTTATTGGAGGGTGGTTTTTGGAAGGCTCAAAGTTACCTATTTCAACACTAAAATCCTGCATTGACATCTACAGGAATTCAATTTTTAAGTGACCTTGATATCCTAAAGTGAAAACAAGGCATATTCCCATGTTTATAAGGCCTTATTGAGTGAAGGGAATACCAATGGGAATATATAACATCAATAAGAGTTGATTGGTGATGTTTCAAGGTCCAATCTATAGTTATAAGTATCCCATCATGCAAAAAATATTCACCTACAACTGACTGTAGGAGCACATAGTCTAAGCTAGAAGCTTTAATATGGAACTATCAATATTGGTTGATGGGAGAGGTTTCCAAATGGTTCATTACACCCAAAATTTATGTGTAACCTATCAAACAAGGAATCTTCACCTACAAGGTTTTACCCTTCCCAACATAGTTGACTATGTTTGACCGTGACAAGCAGGGAGCAAGTTTGAGGTTGTGAGTGTTAAAAATGCATAGAAATGATTCCAAATGGGTCAAAAAAAGTATAATATAATCATAAGGGACTATAAATAGGTTTCATACATTTTCCTCAATCTAAATTATGTAGGTATCAACTACAGATATGATGCCTTGAAGCCAACATAGTCAGGAATTTGTACTTAGCCTTGACTAAGTAAGGAATATGAGGAGTAGATGGAAAGATGGATTTATGAGTAAAGATGAGAAAAACTCCATCATGATAAAATTAGTCTCATTTCACTCTAATGGTGCATATAGAATATATAAGGGGCTCCAATGATGCATCATACAGTGTACATCCCAAACCATACACACAGTCTGTCTCAACAAGGGTCTATTTTGGGTTTTGAAAGAGATGAAAGGTCAAATTATATGACCAGAAGCTAAATTTTTGTGTATAAGGTCTTAATATCTTTGATAATCCCCTAAAACCTTTGGTTTATCTATAGAAATAGAGGAATTGACCTCTATTTTGTCTTAGACAGAGGGCACTTCCTTTTTACATGAAACCTGTATTTAAAAAAAAAAAGGAGTTTAAAGGATGAGCTAAGAGATAAAGGAACATTTTAAGAAGGTGTGAAAATCTGAATCACACCTAGGAAAACATGAGGAATCAATAAAATAAGGAATAATATTAACACAAAGGTCTAAAACCCCAAAATTATAGTCAGGCCTATTAGGTAGGGATTTGGCCTAAAGCCCAAATGAGAATCCACTTTCATTTAAAACTATAGAAGATCTTTCTAAACTATTAGAGAATGTTTTTAGGGTCATTAAAGATGTGATAAATCTTTCAAATTAAATATAAATTATAAGGAATCCATTTTTGGGCTTAGAGACACCTCAGGGGCATGCAGAATGGAGGTCCAAGCTTGATAGGCTAGATTGAAATGCTCACTGGAAATTTGCATGGAGATATAATAAGTTTAGGGAGGTTAACAAGGGTCTTGAAATTTTATCTAGTAATTTTTTTTGGCAATTCAAATATCCTATATTTATGAATGAAGCTTAAGGACAAAAATGACCTAAAACCCCACTAAACCTTGGATAAGGACCCGACTAAGAAAACAAGTACGGAGAGATATCCAAATGAGATGAAATGACCATGAAAGTGATTTGATGATGTAGGGATATCTTCAGTGACCATTCCAATCCAACTAATTTATACCCTACCTATATAGACATGGTACATAATGGATTTCTTTGACTCTTTTGTGAAGATTATAGGGACTTTCAAGAGTAGAAATAAAATTTGGGAGTGATATTAGGAATTATTATAACTCACTATGAACATTTAATACTACAAAAAATATCTTAAGTTTTCCTACCAGTAGCTCCATCTCAACCAGTCAAATTGGCATAGTGAGCAAGATAGTGAGAAGTGTGAGAACTTAAAGTGGAAGCCTATTTAAGGTGTAACTGAGAAATATAAATCCATGGAGTGTCTTTAAAGGTGTCATACACTCCCTTTCATGGATTTGAATTGAAAACTAAAGCCATTTTTTAGGCCAAGTGTAAGGGGTGACTAAAAAGGGAGTTTCTTTGAATGCAAGCAGTGATGGCTCAATTCCAGAAGTTCTAAATGTTTAGAAATGCATCCAATGAATGGAGAAGAATGTATACAACCCTTAACTCTTATTAAAATCATAATATATATCCTTATTCAGATTTGGGATGTTCCAAAAGTGGTGATTGATGAAGGTAATTTTCTTATGCAAAATGAGAACTCCTACACCACTTTTCAAGAGTTTCATGCTTTGGATTGACCTTGTAATTGATAACCTTGCATGATAAGTTTAAAATTATATTTTAATGCACATGGAAACCATTTTATCAACATGAAAAATGTCCAAGTGACCTTTGGACTTCTCTTTTCTCACTTCTCTCTCAAATGCTATAAGTAGTGACCATTTTGGTTCTTTTATGTAGCCTCCATTGGTTAATGGTGAAACCCTAGAAATTTTTGTATTTGAATGTCTTTTGAAGAAATAATAAAGTTAATTTACATAATTATGTGCTGAACAATTGAGTCTTGTTTCAATCTAGTTGGTCTTATCTAGTAGAAGATAGTCTTTTCTAGCATGTTATCCTTGATTGTTCACCAAGTGTGCATAAGAGTAATTGTTACAGGGCTTTGTTAGTGTTCTATTTTAGTGTATAAGAGTTATATAAGTGTTTTATGATTTTAATCTCCAAAATATCTTTCATTATCCCTCTTAAGCATCAATATACCTCTTAAACCTAGCTTATGAAACATTGATGCAACAATTTGTCTTGAATTGTGAGTTATGTGTGAAAGAAGCTTTGATTTACTCTAAGCAGTATAATTTCAGTCAATAGGAGGAAGCTTATTATTGGTGCATCACATTTTAGCTTTTTAGTTTGTATTCTAACCCTTTTCATACAAAGTTGATAAGTGAGAAAGTGTTTCAAAGAGTGCATCAAGGGAACTAGCCCTTCTAGAGATTCATCTCACCAATTGATTACCCACCACAAGTGAGATGTTTCCATTATGCCACTTGGATGAGGAGAGATGATACATATCCTCAAGGGGTTTAAATCCAAGTGATAATAGGCTTATTTATAGAGATTAGACTTAGGGGAGACATAGAACATAATAAAAGTTCAATAGTCAGTCCGAACCACATAGAGATCAAACCAGATAGTCAATAGCACCCATAATTGGACACTAGCACCATAGGGTGCTATTTTCCACTATAGGTCACTAATGTCCAGTAGCCCCCACTTTAGGATAGTCCAAATCATTTAGACCATTACACCAGGTGCAATATAGATTTGCACAGATACAATCATAGGTTTTTTAGATTTAGTTTAGATTCAGTCATTTCAATCCAAATTCATACCTATTATTCCTTTTTCAGGACATCATGTGTGACATGATCACTCATACATTTAGATTAGTACATAGATTTAGCTATTACATACCTGATTCATATTTATTATACTCAGATACTAGAATGGGGGCATGTGCGAGACACATAGTTTTCATATACTCAACTTCAGATAGGTTGATCAGATGGAATGGTAAACTCCATCTCATTCTCTATATTATATACATTTTCTATCACATTATAGGTTATCACCAGATCATGCCTTACTCCATTTATAGTAGTTAGCATTCTTGAGTGGCTCATAACTACCTAATATACCTGAGTGGCCGTAGATCCGAATACATCATTATATTACTCAGTTAGATACTTTAGTAGTTTGTACAATATAGTTACATATGCATCTACTTCACACAAGGGGCAATGATGGAGTCATGGCCTACTTGAGTTATTGAGCTACTTACATGACAGGGTTTGACATACTTGTAGTCTTATCCAATCTATTCATAGAGATCAAGATCCACCAAGTAGTGGTGGGTAATGATGGAGTCAAAATCGGATTGAATTTTTGAGCCGCCCATATGAGGATTTTGTAAGCCATCATCTTAGTTCAAGTTATTCAATGATATGATCACTATGCTCTTTCACACATACAAGTTTTTACCAAGTTCACGCATTGGTTCACATACCCAATGAGGTGTATTCATTACTTTCCTCTCTCTTTACTTAGTTATTTCATTTCAGCATAGTCTTTTGCTTTTGATTGTCTCATTAGTAAGGACTGATTTTTGCATGTTTGATTGTAGGAAATTGTTTTGGATTATGTTTCACATATGTAGACCTAGATTCAAATATTCAAATTTAGATACATAGGCTTCACCTCCAAGGTAAGTCTAGGTACACTTTTTTTTCATTTATACTAATCATTTTTCCTTGTTACATTACTAGCATAAATGGGGGGCAAATGTAATCACCTAAAAGTGGTAATTAGATGCTAAGAGTGTCACTTGAGTTACCCTATCCACATGATTGACATAGACCTATTCTAGAGCCTTAGACTTTTATTTATATCCATTTAATAGACCTTGTTCACTTATAGTCAGTCAAGACACAGTCCCTGAATTATCACCTTTGACCCTAATCTAGCTTTCCCAATTTTTTTCCAGAAGGACATTAGTGCTAAATTTAGGACACTACAACCACATGACACTAATATCCCCAACTGGGTATTATTGTCTTTATCCCTAACTCTTCCCAACACATACTTTTTCAAATATGTGCCCCTCCTAAGGTTGGCCTAAACTCATTTTTTAATTCAAAGAAGCAAAAAGAAAAAATCAAAACTATTCAAACCTAAGACAAAGTTGTGCAAAATCAAGGTAAATTATCCATATTCTTCCCTAATTTCTATATACTACCATATAAATAACCCTAAGTCCAATTTTTAAGCATTCAAAATCTCAAGCACACTCAAGGCATCCAAGTCCACTCCCATTTTAGCATTCTCTTGCACATACATCAAGCAATAGGTGGGAGAACTACATCAAACTTGATCCCTCTTTAGAGTATTGGTATGTAGGTAACTCTCTACACAACAAGGTGTTGAGGATGTCCACATGGATGGCACTTGTAAAGAGAACTAGGGTTTTTACATCAAATCACACTTGCAAAGAGAACTCAATTATTACTTATATAAAACTTGCAAAGAAACTAGAGGGTTTGCACACAAATCAAGCTTTACAGGTATAATATATAGTTACAAGATTCAGTCTTAATGGAATATAACACACAAACATAGATGCATGTGCTCCCCAAAAATAAGAATAGCTCTACAAAGAAGACATTAGCACCACATGTTGGACACTACACATAGATGGCTCTACCATCCAAACTGGGAGCTACTATTCAATGAACAGATGAATATCAGAATCCTACTTGCAACACTTAGAATTGCTCAAATCTCTAATTTTAGAACCCAGATCATCTGTGATAGTCTATTTTTAGCTAAGTCTATATTTCCCCTATTTATTGAAAGTTAATCAAGGTCAAATTCATTTACAAATCAGTAGGTTAATTATTGTAATTTATTTAATTGATTTAGATGTCTCAACCCTTTAACCAAACATAGGTAATTAAAAATGTAAAACCCTAAAAGTTTAATCAATTTGTTTTCAAAAATATAGGGTAACAAATGTTCTACCACAAACCATTATAGGTAGCTTGTGAAACATGTGGCATGTCTCATGTGCACCTATATTATGGTCGACTATAGTTTCTATCAATGACATGCATTTATTTTATCCTTACGTATTGCATAACTCTAAATGAGCTCTTTTATTTACTTGCTCACTTTCCATGGATGTTTGCAATGATCATGATGGAAAATTTAAATGCTAAATTGTTGTAAATGTTAATTAGAGTGTAATATTTTGCATATGAAAATAACATGGTGTGTAAAAAAGTAAGTAATTAAAACCGAGGAATAACATTAAAATTACACCACTTACATGCTCTTTATTGCCTTACCATTTCTTCTAGGGGTTTGAGTTTGGTGTTTTCATATGTTCTTAAACCTGATTTAATTGATCTAGATGTTAATATATTCACACAATGGATGAACATAAACTACAAGATAGACTCTGGTACCTCAATGTCTTGTATACACATAAACAACATTGAAATGTGAATTTAAGCCACTCATCAAATGTGGAGTCTTGTCATAATCAAATCCATGCTCATGACATCCTTGTCTACCCTTAACAATATAAAATTATGAATGAAATATGTTTCCACTTTTCAAGCTAAATACCCTTTTACAATGTGTGCAAGCATGTAAATCCAATAAATGGCCTAAATCTAGGTTTGGTGGCTGATATGGCCTCTAACCTATTAGATATCACCTGAAATACCCTATCATTACCCCTAACAAACACCACCTAGCTCACCTTTAAATATTTCTCCACTTGCATGTTTTGTATTGCCTAGTCCTTCCCCATCGCTACACCATCTCTCAAGCTCTTTGGGAAACAAAACATCTCCTCCCCACACAAATCAATGCCATGTCATAGAAGGAACACACATTCTCATTATGTACCATCACATACACTAAAAATATATGATTATTATTGCTTACCATTGTGTGCACAAAAGGTTAGATAGGGTCAATAGTCATGGATTTAAAGTGAGTTATGACTATTGATTTACACTCTTACGCTTTACAAAACCATGCTTTATCAAACATAAAATTACTTCTTGTATGCTATATATTATATTACTACTATAATATAATATTAATGTATAACATTATTGTATATATTATTGCTTAATATAACTACTCTAAAAAATAAATTTGCAAGAGATATAACATAAGGAGTAACCAAATCACTAATTTAATAATGATCTGGTGGTGTTATCATTCATAATTTAGAACAACCCTAATGTTTTGCATAACTATTAAGGCTATGACAAGGAATGCTTGTAGCACCTAATTTTCACCTAGCTTGTCAACATGTAAACCCAACCACTACCTTGAATCTATGTTTGGTGTACAATATGGGCCCCTTGGCATACAACATCACCTAAAATACCCTATCATGTTGCCACTCACTGTCACTGCCTAGTGCACATTGAAATATTTTAACACTTGCATGCCATTTATCATGTTGCCCTTTCTTTTAGGGATTTGAGTTTGATGTTTTTGTATGTAATTAAGCCTAATTTAATTTTTCTCGATGTTAATAAATTCATAGCATGGAATAACATAAGCTAAAAGATAGACTTTGATACCTAAATGTCTCATCCCCACATAAATAACACTATAATATGGATTCAAGTCACTCATCAAAGGTAGAGCCCTGTCACAATAAAAGTATGCCCATGATGTCCTTGTCCACCCTTAATAATATAAAATGACTGGTTAAAGATTTTTCCACCTTAAAAGCTTCATACCCCTTTGTAATGTGTGCAAGTCATATAAATACAACTGCCTTAAATCTAGGTCTGGTGTATGATATGGGATATGTGGTTCTAATATCACATGAAATACCTTGTTATTGCCCCTTACCGTGACCACCCATCTCAACTTGAAATATTTCACTTCTTGCATGTTTTGTGGCTATTATTTATTATCAAGTTATGTCATTTTTGCATATTTGTCTACATAAATATTATTTAATTCAAATGAATTTATATTTTTACTTTACTTTTTGAACTTGAAACCTTTCTCTTAGCTTCTTAATATAATATTTATTTGATCTTTTCATGCATTTGCTCATGTTGTCAAGAAAATTTTGTGTAGACTTAGGAATCTATCATGCCTCTATTGTACATTTCCATAAGAAAATAAGAGTTCCAATGAACTAGTATGTTGGAATATCATGTAAGAAAAGGTTCTCACATGCTCACTCAAAGCACACAACTTAAGATCGATTCCCATGTGTTTTGTCACATGAAGGTGTATTCATTTACTTTCCTAAGATAGGACACTCGAACAAGAACCTAGTTCTAAAATCATACTTAGTTCTATGTCTAAATCTTAACTATTCAATTATTACTTAACCTAAGAAAAATAAGCTAGGCACAACTGGTAAAAAAATAATATTAACTCCATTATAATCAAGAACAAATTACACAAGTATTTCATCAACACATGCTTCCTTTCATTACATTCATAAGTTATGTCAAGATTAAAATGATTCCATAATTATAATGATCAATAAAAATAGTAAGTAAAATAAGAGGGTATTTAAACATGGGTTACCCCAACCATTCAGTTATATAAGTAAATATAAAAATAGATGACTCGTCAATGACCATTAACAAAAATGAGTCATGGCAAGCCATTTTATAATGAATTACTAAGAACCCATGCCTAAATTACCCTATATGATCTCTTTATGATAGATCCTCATCATCATGTTCCTATCTTCCCATGGGTCAATGCTAGATTTATGCTTGACTTATTCTTCTATGATGTTCATGAGAACTTCTCCCTAACCGTCTCTGCTTTCTGCACCTTTCCCAAGTCTTTTGCTAATATTTGATTCCTACATTCTTGATTTATCCATGTATCATGCTTATTTATTCCATGTGACTATCCTCTTGTGTGACATGGTCTTCTATGCCATGGTCCTCCATGCCATGGTCTTTCATGTCATGGTCTTCCATGCCATGTCTCTCCTACATTGTTTATTTGACAAAAAGTACTTAGCCAAAATTTATTCAAAATTGAGGGCCCAAAATCAGCCCACACTAAGTCAATAATCCATCCTAGACTATGCATTTTGTTTAGGTCTATCTGCAAAAAATCCTAGGTCCCATCTATTCAACTTGTCCCTTCACTCCTTCCCAATAATTCAATGCATTTTGGAGCTTAGAAGTGATTTCATCGACTATCTCCTTAAGCCTCTTAGTCTCCTTGGGTTGATATAGAAAGTTACCCTCTCAAACTCCTATAAAGCATTCTGCCTTTCCACCTTGTGAGCAAATTTCAATAACATTGCGCTTACCTGAGATGTTGTGCACATCTGATGATCCACATAAATTGTGTTAAGAATTTACACCTATTTAGATGCTAAAATAATGCTCTCCGAAGGTAGTTCACATTGTTGTTATTCATTATATATATCATTATAAAATATAATTCTCATTGATTCTGCTTAGTTTAGTCCTCTTTAGGGAAATATTCCCACATAAACAAGTTTTTTTCTGGCACACCCTGCTAATACTAATTGTGAAGGGTCAGGGTTTTACTAGTAGTCACTAGTTTTCATTGTGTGGATTTGTTAATATGTTCATTACATTTAGAGGGATCATGCTCAAGTATTTATACATCTAGTTGCTCCTTCTAGTGAATTGGACCTACATCAATATTCACCCATGCCCTAACTTGTGTTTATGCTATCCCCCTCTTCATTAATGGGACTATCAACATCCACTTGTGTTTCATCAAGGGTGGCTTCTTCATGTGGCACTAGTGAGGGATACTTCTTTAGCTTTGGCATGGATTATCATTCCTCTTTTTCCTTGAGGGAAGGTCCCCTCTTTGGTGTTGTTTCTAGAGTTGTTACTTTCTATTCAAGTTTCCCTTCCTTAGGCACTAAAGTATCTTTTTATAGAGGAACAAATGTCTACATCATAGAATAAGGGCCTTCTGGTTGACCTATAGGCACATTATATTTCAGTGGCAAAGGGGTAATCCTTTATAATTTAGGTTATTTAGGTCAAGTGCTCATGTTGGCATCGTGCCCCAACCTCTTCTACTTCTGTTGCTTCCCAATTTATGATGGGGGTGGAATAGTTTCTTTCTTATCCTCAACACTCCCCAATGCTCTCTTCCATGGTTTCAACATATAAAACAATAAATAAATATAATCCCTAACCAAAATTTATTGGGCCTTGATGTCAGTATTATCTAACTCTAGTTTCTCTCTATAGTCCTTATTCCCTAGATAAACATACATTTGATGAAAAGTATGAGTCTCAACATCAATATTTATGGGGCATGCATCATATATCCTATTGATGACATTCATAAAATACCTTATAGTGAAATCATATGGTAACTTGATCCATCTAGATAATTCATCTAAAGGGCTCATCTAGATGCACTCTAGAGAAACATATTCCTTTACTACAAACCAAAATTGGTATCCTAGCTGATTAGGCAAGTCCTTGGGAATGCGCCACTTATTTCCAAAGGTTTCCTTCTTTCTATCACACTATCCCTTCATATTAGCTTTTTGAGTAGGGATATAAAACCAAGGCATGTGAATGCTTTAAATATTTTCACTAGAGATTTATTCTCTAGAGGGTAAGCTCACTTCAACTCACTACTTGAGTACTCCAGTACACCAATTTCATCAAATACAAATAACAAAAGAATAATGCTCCAAGTAAATTTATAATTAGGTAGGTAATGGGCCTTCTTTGCATATGCAACAATTTTATAAACAAAATGTTGTGAAAAATTGTACTTGATCCCAAGGGTTATCTGATGGGAAACATACAAGTGCACCATGTCTGCTTCCTTCCATATATTTACACCTTCAACCTTGATCATAACTAAACCTAAGGGCAGGATCTTGAAGACTAGTTATATTCATTACATGTCCTTTCTTCTTTTACTCAAGTGCCATCACAATCTTTTGAATTTATTCTTAATCTTCCAAATATATATTGAGGTCATCGCCCACGTATTGTAGATCTATAACTTTTCTATTTCTCTAGGACATGATCCTCATCTTGCACCCTATAAAATAGAAGTAGTCTTCATGTACACATGAGATAAAAAAACATCATGATCTCCATAGGTTTCTCAGAGTAAGTTAGAATAAATAACTGAAAAAGTTTAACATCATTGAGTTTATTGAAAATAGTAAGGTCATAAACAAGTTCATTTTGGGTATTCTACCACTCAACCTGATAGTTGTGATATAACTCCACCTTATTCCTTGGTTGATAGTGATTTTTAGTTAAATACTTGGAAAATTGGCACATTGGACTCCCAATTCTTTGCATGAAACACTGCTTCAGGATATTTCATCTCTTCAATCAATACTAGGGTGGAGGCAGTGATGTTGCTTTATTTTTCACCTCACACACCATCTTAGATTCTTTCTTATTCATTATCTCAGTTTGCTATGGCAAGTTTTCCTCATGCACGCCAGATTCACTAGGTAATTCTCTAATTAAAATTAGTTGTAATCCTACACCCTCAAAATCTTCTTTCTCATTAATTATAGACAAGGGATCGCTACACTAGGCCTTCTTTTTTGCCACATGGCCATCTAAGGAGCTCCAAGGTTGAGGTGCATGTGTCCAACCCTCCTAAATGAATACATGATTACTGCTTTAACTCCCATAGCTCTCTTTATTCAACATCCTCAAATGGTAGATGTTGACGCCTACAACTTGTAATTCCTTTAATCTACACTTCTCTAATCACTATTCCACCACTATCTTTATTCACTATGATCACCTTACTCCATAATATTCAAATTGGTCACTAAAAATGCTCCTTTAGTAGCTTGAAAAAACTCTTCTTGGCTTTGTAAATTCATGAATTCGTAATAGTAGATTGTAAAAATGATGATTGGTTAACCTTTTATAGCTTTGAGGGGTAATCCACATTTACTTCCCCATGAACTCATCCATCATTTCATGCATTTAATGCCTCTAATGGTATTTCCATGATTTAAATTTGTCACACTTACCATTACACATGATTTTATTGCATTTAACACATTTGTCCCATCCCATGATTTTCTTGAAGTGTATGATAGTTGTAAGTAATTTTTAAAAAATTCATTTCCAAGGCAAGAACCTCCTTTATTTATCTGGACTCTTTGTAGAAGTTATGCACCACATCCTACATATCCACTTGTCCTTATAATCTTCCACTTACATGCCCCTTTTTCTATGTGCATTACCTTCCATCATTTCCTTGGTACTTTGTAGTTTTACTTATTTCACACTTCTTATCCTACACTAAAAGATATCCATGGTCCTCCATGACATGCCAAAGAAAATAAGAAAGAACCAAGTGTTGATCTAAACCTGAACAAGGGCATGCAACCAATGACATGCCTTATATAAAAATAAACCAAAATCCTAAACTAAACTATTGGAATACACCTTATTAACAAAAGGAAAACATCACTCAGAATGGTAAGGACAAAGCTAACTACTATTGAAATGTGCTGGAAGAAACTGGCCATCTAACATATTCAACTTACACATGCCTGTGGGAAGTATACTATGAATAATAAATGGACCATTCTAATGGACATGAAGTTCTCATGAATGATTCATGAACTTGGAGTCCTAAACCAATACCTACATACCTGAAGAAAAAGTCTTATTCTCAAGATGTCTATCATGTCAGGCCTTCTGTTTCTATTTATCCACTCCTTGAATCCAATGCACTTGAAAATGGGTTTCATCCAACTGAAGCAAAGCATCTACGCACACTTTCAAATATTCCTCAGCATCCAACTGACCAATACATGAAATATGTAGATAAGGTACAAGGAACTCAACTGGTAGAATGACTTCAACACCAAAGTCAAGATTAAAGGGAGTAATCCTATTCAACCATTTATATGTGGTATGATATGCCCATAATACCATAAAAACATGATCATCCCAATTAGTGCAACCAATATTATAAATATTTATGAATGTATGACCCAAGATTTTATTGAACACTTCAGCTGTATCATTGGCATGAGGGTGTTAAGGTGTATTCTTATTGTGCAAAATAATGAACTCAACCAAAAGGATGCGAATTATCTTGTTAAGGAAATGAGTTCCTCAATCACTAGTAAAATTTAATAAATATCCATACCTTGTAATAATATTCTCCCAAAGAAATATAGTAATAGTGGTAGCACTACAATCCTAGGTTGGTGTTGTTTTAGCCTAGTGAGTGAGGTAATCAGTGGTAGTAATGACATAGTGCTCTCTAGTATGCCTCCTTACTGAAGTAATGGGTCAATAAAATCAACAACCCATTTCTCAAAGGGTTCATGACCAAGTATTGGATGAAGGGGCATAACATCCCTTTGGTTCGGTTTACCCATGTGCTAACATATATTGCAGTGGCACATGTAAGTTTTAGCATCTTGAAACAGAGTAGGCCACCATAACCGAACTAATATAACCTTTCACAGTGTAACATCACCTATATAATGTCCTCTAAAGACACCTTCATGAACCTCCTGAAGAACTTCAATGCACTCATACTACATCATACAATGCCATAATAATTTATCCCATCCAAGATTATAAAGCTCACCCCTAATGAGATGGAAAGAATCAACATGAACAACCAACTACTTTTTTCTCCTAAGTGTTGAGGTGGGTTGGTGATGAACCTCTACCAAGAAAAGCTACAATATCCTCCAATTCCTTAGGCATGTGCATGACTTGAAAAATTTGCATATCAGGTAGGTCATATTTAATGGTGCATGTTGATTTACCAGATTCAACACGTGATATGTGATCATGTCCACAATTATCCTTACCCAGTTTCACCATCATTGAAAACTAAAATTCCTGAAAGAGCACAATCCATCAACAAATGCATCTATGCAATACTAACTTATTCACAAGGTATTTCAATATTTCATGGTCTATGAATAAAATGAATGGGGTGGCCAAAAAATATTGATAAAACTTTTGAAGTGCATATACTATGGACAAGGCTTCACATTCTGTAATCGAGTAATTTATTTCAGTTGGAGTGAGCTTCCAACTTGTAAATTAGATGGTATGATCAATATTTCCCTCACCAGGTTGAGTAAGGATAATGGCCACTATCATCTTTGAAGTATCAAAATGCACATGACAAGGTTTCATCTAGTCTAGAAACTAGAGAATGGGGTAGTAATTAGCTTGTCCTTGAGTGCTATGAATGCCTATTGGTGAGCATCTATCCATATGAATTGACTATCCTATTCAAGTAGTTCTTCCAAGGTTCTGTAATCTTAGCATATCCTTGAATGAACTTCTGATAGTATCCCATGTGTCCTAAGAAAGCACAAATCACATGCTGGGTATTTGATGCTAGAAGGCAAAGAATCACTATAATCTTGGCTAGATACACCATAGTCCATCACAACAAATAACATGGCCTAAAAAAGTTCTAAATGGAGTAGCAAAAACACACTTCTTTAGATTCAAAAAAATCTGAAGTTGTCAATAGTTCTCAAGCATAAGGTGAAGAATAACACAATGATCCTAGATAAAATCATAGATGGTCCAAGCATTGAAGTATACTTAAAGGAATTTATGGATAAAATCCTTAAAAGATTCTACCGCAATTTTTGAAAACATGGTTAGAGCATTCTTCAACCTGAAGGCCATCACATTGCAAGCAAATGAACCCCATTCAATTGTAAAGGTGGTCTTCAATTTATCTTCCTCTACAATCTGGACATGATGATATCCAAAAAAAAACATCAGTGAAAGTATAAATCTCACACCCAACAACTCCTTCTAAAGTCTCCTTAGTGAAAGGCATCGAAAAAGGGTCGATTGTGCAAGCAACATTGAGTACTCGATAGTCTACACAAACACAAATGTGTCCATCCTTCTTGATACTGATCACCATAGGGATCACCCATTCATACTCATGAATATGAGTGATAACTCCAGTGTGTAACATGCTATCAATCTCCTCCTTGACCCAAGCACACAAATTAAGATTCATATGATAAGGTCTCTTTTTGATTGGTTGAGGATACAAAGGGTCATACCAATAGGAAAGGTCACACCAAAAGGAAGTAAAAAATCTAGATAAGATGTTGGAGTTGATGGGGAAGATGAAGTTGAGTAATAAATAAGGTAGGATTCTCATGTGAAAATATCACCAGCCCATACAACTCCCACAAAGATGTAATCACAAGTTCAAACTATACCTACATGAGTTGAATATCTCAATAAGGAGAAGTTTTAAGGAATCTCAATATTAGGGATTAATTTTTCAAAAAATTAGAGTGCTACACACAAGTATTTGGATTGTGTAAAAAATTGTCAAAAAAATGAATCAAGTGTAGAATCTACATGTAATGAGAGTCCAAAATAAATAAATAAGGATGATGAGGCCTATGGTGAAAAATACACTTTAGGGTTATAAGAGGTGTGAAACAAATAAGATCAAAATGAGGGAAAATGTAAAGAATGTGTATGTGATAATAAAACCTATTAATAAGAATGGGAATGTATGAAGGAAAAGGAAAAATAGATGAGCAAACCAAGGATAAAGGAAACAAAAAACAAAGCTCACCCATTAACATAACCTTTGAGGAGTCCTTATATTATTATGAAGATGACCCCTCCATATAAAGCACTAAGGAGGAAGAGGAATCCACTAAAGAATGAGAGGAACAAGTGGGTTAAGTATAAGAAGAAGACGCACCATTTGAGTCTGATGTACTTTAGGAAGAGAACACTTCAGAAACATCTTCAAGGCACCTCTAATGGATGTTTGAATCCCATAATGAGGATGAAATATTTGAGGTCATATCTTAGTGCCTCAACCCAAAATAATATCAAAATTGGAGGTAGAGGAAAGTATTTTAGTCATTAACCTTCAAATTTTGAAGGAGAAACAATTTGGGTTGGCATGGATATGCCTAGAAATGAAGGTGGTGTTGGAGACTCAAGTCAACACTCTACTAGTTTGGTGGAAGATGTAGACAATGTGCTTATCGACAATGGTTTCTATTCTCACAATTATCCTCTACAAGGTGATGATTTGGGCTCAATAGCTAAAGAGGGTCTACCTTCCTCTCTTTTGGCTCTGCAAGACTAAGGGGGTTTCCCTATGATTTCTCTAAATGAACATTTATTAGCCATATATGTATGCATCTCAGCTAGACTACTTGCAAAACCCTCTATGTAAAGAAACCCAATTAAGTTCCACTAATTTGCATGCCCTTGCTAGCAGATTTTAGAATCTAGAGTAGAACCTATATGCAAATTAAAATTTACAATTGAAGAGTCATTTAAATATTATTTTTAAAAAATTAGGAAATATTTTTTAAATTGTAACTTGGAAAAATAGTAGCAAATCAACTCAAGCCTCTCATAGGGAAGGATTAGATGATGCGATAATAAAATTAAATCTAGTTATCTTGGTAAAAATATTTGCTATCCATTGAGTATGGAGTACCCCATTAACATGTTTATGGAGTTGCCCACAAAACTATATCTAAAACCACCTCTACACAGATCTGAAAGATATCAACTAAATGATATGTATGACTAATTTATTTTTTATACAAAATTTGCATTATTCATCTATGATGCAATTTAGAAATCATAAATCATATATTATATAAACATAATTAAACAATTAAATGTGTAACATAAAAGATCCAATATTAAATAAAAAAATACAATAAAAAAATATTTTAATTCATATTATGCTACCAACTACTAATTAGACAACACATGAAATCCTTTTTCTATAACTAAAAGACTCTCGATTCGTATGAACTTTATCCCATAATAACAACACTTGTTATGACTTGTATTAATAATCAAACTACTTACCCTATCTAAACTTCTTAAAAAAAATTCAAGACAAAATATTAGTATAAACAGAAATATTTCTTCCCAAAAAATGAGTAAAAATATCAAGATGAAGTGTTCCTTCATCTATATATAGAACAATGGTGAGCTTTTTCCTTGAGTCTTAAAGAAACATCCTTTAAGAATCAAAATGGCAATTTTATGAAAATGCGCAATTTATTTATAAGTGGAAATAAATAGCATTCTTTCAAAAGTTCAACCAATCACATGATATATTTATGCTAGGGTGGATTACTCAACATTCCTTATGCAAAGGAAAGCTTAGAATATTCACAAAACCCCCATGATGTGCAATTAGCATAAGATTAGGGGAGGCTAGTGACACTTGGAAACATCTCAACACATTCCACCCAACATACAATTGAATTTTAGGATTACGTAGGAAAGGATTACTCAAGCACTCATGGGGGCATCTTAATAAAAATGGAATTCAATCATCATAACTAGGATTAACATATCATTTGTGCAAAAGATCCTTTGCCTCATTTTCAACTATATCTCGATCAAGCAAATATTTAAATTTACCACACCACCTCATTATCGTGAGCTTATGCATTTCTCTTCCCAAATTAGGATTACCATTGTGTTTACCACCCACTTTTCATATAAATTCAAAGAGTATTGGCATGACTCATCCATTATATGATGTATTGAGAATAACAGGATGGATTATTATTCATTTGATCATATTACATGGTATGATTATATTTCTTTTTGTATGATTTAGTGGGATCTACCATGCTAAAACTAATGGCATGGAATCATCTATTATTGTTATTATTATTATTAATATTATTTTTTATTTTTTTGATATAATTTGTATTTTTGATAACATTTCTTTTTGTTTGGAACTTGTCATCTTTTTGGTATAAAAGATTTTCTAAGTAAATTAATGATATATCACATTTATTTACATGATAGTAAATAATATGTTTATTTATAGTTTCACCTCTCAATCGTATATTATTAACACCCACTCCCAATACACCATTCAAATTATTAAATAGCTTTTATTTTACCAAACATCACATGTACTTATTTTTATCAGAGAATTTTAGTTCCTCTTTTTATTTTTATGTATTTCATGTGTAATATAATATTTGACATTCTTTAAAATATTTAATCATATTTTTACTTGATAGTGTATGAAGCTAACTTGACAATTTTGAAGAAGCTTAAAAAGATAAAACCCCATGTTACGACGAAGTTGTAAGTTTTGAGACTTAAATAAATATATATAGAGCAATATGAATCATTTAGAATAACAATTCCACTTGATCTGAACAACTCTCAAAATAAACATCTAGTTAAATACCTACATCTTAAATAAGAGTAGCTAGGCTTTGCCTCTTAGTTGAAATTTATTTTTACATGGCCTTGCTCTTATTTTGATTGCTGGTTTTAAGTGTAAGATGGAAATTATGATTTATTTTTATTATTAAAGTTTTTGAATTATTTTTGGATTTAAACTTTGTGAGCATATACTTTTGTCAAAAAAAACAAACAAACACATACATCATCCAAAGTCCATATTTGGTGATGTATGTTTCCAAGGATCATGTTATCACCAAAAAAGATAGAGGCTAAGGATGGTCTTATCAAGGAATATGATTTAGGCCACACCAAAACATACTTATAAACTAGATTCATTATCAAATCATCTTTAACATGAAGATCAAAATAGGGGAAGATGAAAAATTAAAGCTAGACCTGACTTGATACATGGAAATTTTGTAAGAGGGTCATTTTGATATTAATTCTAATAATTGGGAGCTTACACGATCACAACTATTAATCCCTATAATATTTTTTACTGCAATCCAATCTGGGTAGCAATTTTCATGATTGTGAAAAGCTTGTTTAGTTGGGATACAATGTAAACTAAAATTGAGTAATACATGGTATATCTTACAAGAGTTAACAATACAAGCTCAAGATTCAATCGAAAATATAGATTCCAACTCTGAAATTTGGAAAATCAACACTATTTAATTTTATTAACATCTATGATGATCACATACAAAAAAATTGTGATTAAAAGAACAAATATGACTAAAAAGTTCAATATGTGTTATAAACAATATTGGGCTCAAAATTGAGAGTAAAACTTGCCTCAGAACATAATGATTTTCTACATAGAAAGAGTCATTTAGAATCAATATAATGCAAAATAAAACACCATTATTTTATTTTTATAATATGTAAAAATCAAAGCATTTTTATATAGACATACCTTATACCTAGTAAGGCCATGCATAGCTTTCTTCTTCAAGAGATTTGCAGGGTGGTAGTCTCCCTCACAGTTTTGTATGAGAAGCCAAATGATACAATATGATGTGATTGATCCCACAAGCAATGATACATTTTTGAGATGTGGGAAAATCATTCTAGCCCCAATGTATGATGTTCTGAAGTCAAAGAAGAATATGGAATTCTAGAATGTTAATTACTTGATCTGCATAACAATAAGGTTAACAAAAGCTTTTTATTTAAATTAAGCCTACCTATTTTAATAAGCTTACAACCCTAAGGTGGGAAAAATTTCAAATCCATAGCCATTAATAGATTTGTCAAACCATTGGAAGAAGTTTTAAAATAAAGATATTAAAACTAATTTTCATAGATACATCACTTGTTTCTTGCAATATTTTCCAATGAAACATTGATTTTAAAATATTGCTATAATTCAATTATAACTTGTTTTGAGCCTAATTATATTATTAGTTATGAGAGGCCTAAAATTATAACCAATATTTTAATTGGAAGATGAAACGAGTTTAAGAGATAAATTTGAGTGGTGAATGGTAGTTTTTATAAGAATTAGTAATAGAAGCTCAAGATCCTTGACTGACAATGTAAAATCCAAATTTGGAATTTGGAAAATCAACACTCACTTATTGTATTAAAATCTAATAAGACCACACACAAAACAAGGTAAATAGATTCATACAAATGATTTTTACCCTAATATGAAAGGATTTTTTTGATAAAAATAAAATGATTATGAAAAAACAATAAATTATATATGAATAAAATGAATATTGAGAAACAATAAATTTAATAAGAATAAAATAAATATACATGTATAATTATTTTATTTGAATCCCTCCCAATCTTACTACCAAGTAGAAGATTTATTTTAACTTAATTCACTACTCTTTTCTAAACCTCCTATACTACCATAGACTTTATAAAAATGCACAACTCTTTTTCCAAACTGACAATGCTTATTTATGGGTAACACACAATTTTCACAATCTGAAATTGAGGGAATCCAGCATGAGTTTTATATACAATCATTCTAATAAATTAGAATACCAAAACATTAAAAATTAATTTCAAATAATTTTTTTAATCAAACCTTTAGAAATAACAATTAAGAGCATACAACTAACTAGTTTTATCCTCATAGATCTAAGTGTGCATAAATATAGACCCAACTTTGGATCAATTCAATTCATTAATTGAGCAGATGCAAACATCCAAGTTCTACCCACATGGATTTGGGTGTCCACATGGATCCTTGTCTTTTTCCACTACTGTTCTTGTTTTGATGGACTTCTTGTCACTCATGGTCTTTGACTAATAATGTGAAATTCTCTTCTACTATTTAGAAAATCAAAAGCCATTGTTTATATTAACAATTATAATGATTTTAAAAAATAGTGAAAATAAAATTACAAAGAGGAGTGTTTTCCTTGCCAAAGGAAAAAAAAAATAATAAAATTAAAGGAATGAAATAAACATACCAACATTACCAATGTAGCTATTAAGCTCATGGCTATGTAAACACATAGCTCCTTTGGTGGGACATGGGCATGTCGGCTAGACAATAAAACTAGGAAAAACTGAGGAGATGAATCCATATGGTAAAAAACCCTACATCCATAGCCAACATTATTGGGTTTCCTAGGAAATGAAAACCTTCTTATTTATCCTCCAAACCATTGTAATAAATGTTTAGATTTTTTTTGTGCAACACAACCATAAGTGCTACTCAAAAAATATGATGAAAATGAAACATAAAATCATAGTGAAAATGAAGCAAAAATTAGGGTTATGCTCAAATCCATCCTTCCTCTCCATGCACCCCCCACATTTAATCCCCCCTCCACATGCACCTTAGCCCCACCTCGATTAATTAGTTTAGAAACACTATTTTTTTACCCTTACACCCTTAATATGGGTGGTACTATTTTTTTTACCAATATAAATAGATGTGATAAGGTATTGTTTAGAATATGACACTCTTGTTCCTTTTTAACCACGATACTTTTAATATGAGTTACAAGAGTGACTACGTAATGGTGGGTTACACATCATTCGTTATTGTCAGTTATTCGAGTCAAGGCCCTTTGGGACTTCATACTTAGATGAGAATGGATAAAGAAGACACATGTTTCAGTTTCTAATTTTAATTATACAAGCCTATGGATCCCTTATTGGGTAAAACAAGGCCACATAGGTAATATTACTCTCAATTTCAAACCTCTTATATTTTTATTTAACTAGTATATCACATTCTGTCAGATGGTCTTGCAGTTAAAGGGACAAAAAATGTGTCTTTCTTAGACTCATGAATTGGTACTAGCATCTATCATAATTATATTTGTTTTGAAGTAATCCTAATTAGGTCTAACATTAAATCAAAGATAAAAAAAATCTATAGTCAAGTGGCCCAAGCCTCCCTCTTGGAGGTTATAACTATATATTTTATTGTTTTGAATTAGGGTTCAATGTATTTTTAGTGCTATGAGTGTCCCAACCCAAATGAGAGATAGGAATCCACCCTCTCTCCCTAAATAATCAAATACAAATACATAAATTTATATGAGGCCTTCTTTTGTTATAGTATGGAGAAATATAAAATCCTTAATATCATTTGAAAGTATTCAAGAGTATAATATGATCTTGATAATGCACCCAAGACTTGTATAATGCCTTGCTAATAGATACTTTCTTCTTAAATTCTTTGGGAGACTTCACACACACACACACACACACACACACACACACACACACACACACACACACACACACACACACACACTCTTCTCCAATTTGAATTAAATACCTATTGACATGAAATACAACACAAGAAAAGAGGAAAAATCTAAAATCATAAGTCCACACACCTAGAGAAGGAATAAAAAAGGTGAAAGTGCCCAAAACTTAAAAAGGCACAATTGGTTGATCGTCAATTGTGATTGTGTTAGAATTGGTGAGCCACTAATTGTGACCCACATAACAAAAATAGAGGACATATAGGATGAGGTTTCCAAACATAGAAATACACACAAGAGAGAAAAAATAGAAGAATGGGAGAATTACAAGACCATAAAGAAGAAAGGAGAGGTAGAAACACACTAATTTAAACCAATGATTTATATGCAAAAGACCATGCTAAAAGCATTATAATAATAAGCCTTGTACCAAAATTAGGTGTATACATGTAATATCATGATCAATTGGATCAAGACTAATTGATCATGTCCATAACCATTAGTCTCTAATATGCAGGAGTTTGAGTGTGTCTGCACTAATACGGTATCTACAAGAATCTCAATTATGGAAATGAAGTGGACATCACTTAATAATTTATAGGTGCACTCAAGTGCATCAAGACTAAAATATATTATCCATCCCAACCACTCTCTATAAAAAAATTTAGAGCATGATCAACTAATTAATGCATGTTGAATGTTTACTAGCTAGTCATTTCCATTAGTCTAGGTACTAGTATGGTCAAGTGAATCAATATTGATAGAGCTTGTCCATCTAAGTTAGTATTTAATAAGTATGAGTACGAGTGTGTTTGCACCAACATATTTTCTAAACTAATATAAATTATGGAAATGAAGTGAACTTCCTTAATATTTTACAAGTTCACTCAAGTGGATCAAAATTGAAATATATTTTCCATCCTAATCTATCTCTCTATGGGAGTTATAGCATGGTAAATGGATTAAAGTGTATCAAGTGTTCACTAGTTATTTATTTCCATTATTATGGGTACTAACATGATAAATTAGATCGAGATTGATATATAGTGTATGTCCCAATTAGTCTCTAATATGCATGAGTATGGGTCTACACCATTCTATTATCTGCAAAAATATCAATTATGGAAATGAAGTGGACCTTCATTAATAATTTACATGTGCATTCAAGTGGATCAAGACTTAAGGATATTATCTATCCCAATTAGTCTCTCTACATGAGTTAGAGAAAGATCAATTGATTAACACATATAGAGTGTATACTAGCATGTTCAAGTGGATCGAAATTGATAGATATTGTCCATCCCTATTAGTCTCAAATATGCATGAGTATAGGTGTGTCTACACTAACATGTTCTTTGTAAGAATATAAACTATGGAAATGAAGTGGACCTTACTTATCCGAGTACGTAATCATAATTTAGATTCTCCACATGAACCTGATCTACTAGTTGAGTACACTTAAAAAATCAACCACACACATTATAGGCTGAGATTGATTTATATGCTGAGACAAATTTGTAGGTGCACTTTGTAATATCACTTTGACATTTAAACTATATTGGCATTTTTAGTGCATATAATCGATGCCATCTATTTAAACATGGACACCACAAAGTGTTTTCTTCATAATAATAAAAGGCAAGAACTAACCCAAATATCTATATAAGAGTGTTATGATGGAAATTCAAACCACTAATACACCAATAAACACACCAAAAATAAATATTGAGAACTTTTTAAAGGTTGCATTGTGTGCAACATTCACCTTGTTCCCTAATCAAGAGAAATAACCAATACATTATTCACAAATATCTTGTGTTTGGTGGTGCAACAAAAAATCTCTACCAACCTTTGCTCTTAAATTTATCTTACAATGTGCAAAGATTGATGTAAGATTTGTAATTTTTAGTGTAGTTGTATTCCTTTGTCTCTCCCATTTATTCCACTAACCCATTTAACCTAGAGGGATAAATACTAGTTAGGGCTAGAAGATGCCCCTTCCTTATCTACCATTTCTATCCCTAACCACTTTAGCTCATTAACTAATCGTTCATCAAGGAAGTTAAATGGACCACTTTGTCTTTTATGTGGCAACTGAACATTGTAATAAGAATCATATAAATTTGAGTAGGAAGTATTATAAAATTGGAAGAGATTGATTCCTATAAGGAGACATATTTACAAGGATGTTATTTACAGTTTTTTATTTTAATTTAAATTATGTTCACTAAAAACATGTAATTCCCATGTTATCTTGTTCCTTTTTATACCCATTGTAATCAAGGAAATTTATTCTTTGCATTTAGTAAAAAAATATTAAACCTCATTTTATGAATTTTAAAACTGCACATTGAAAAAAAAATCTATGATAAAAAGGGCTAATGTCGACTAAGTTAGCTTTAAAACTATGTATGAAAACACTTTGAAAATTAAAAAAACATGTATATGAAATGAAAAACCATTAAAGAGGTAGTTTATCATCTAATATAAAAAAACTAAACATGTAAGTTTATTTGGATACATCCAATGAAATGAATTCTCTATATGAAATTTTACAAGATGGCTGTTAAATTATGTAGAGATGGTCGAAATGTGAATAGTGGAGATTCCTTTGCCGCCCATTACCAATCTTGAAAAAAAATTGATCCAACCCCAACTCTATTAGTTTGGGGAGCTTGAGAAGAAAGGGTTGGTGAATCATTCTTTCCTATTCCATTGATTTCTAGGATATTGGGCATAATGGACGCTGGTAATAATCATAGATCTCTCTTAGGGCCAAGGCAAAAGGTGGATGTGAAATCATCCCCTGAGGCTTCAAAGCTTTCTCTCCATTTATGGTATCAAAGGAAACACAAAAAATATTATAAAACTTAAAGAAATTAAATGAAAAATAATTAATGGAGATTAAGTAGCAATTGTAATAATGTTCTCTCAGACCAAATTTGTTATTATCCTCTGCCTCCAATAATTAGAATACACTCCAATTTTCTTTTGTAGATTAATAGATTGGTTTAGCAAGATCACTACAAGAACCTCAATTATGATTGCACAACAAGATCATTGAAATAACCTCAACTAAAATTGCACAACAAGGTTTAGCCACTTCTATCAACATATTGGGTTTGTCATTAAGGTCAAAACATGATATAGTCACTTCCATTAATATATGGGTCTATTAGAAAGGTCATATGATGGTGTAGTCACTCCCATCACTATATTGGGTATGTAAGAAAGGTCACAAGGTCTCATCACTTGCTTCAATATATTAGGTCTATCAGCAAGGTCACAACATGGTCTAGTCAATTCAATCATTATATTGGGTCTATTGATAATGTTAAATATGATATGGTATGATTATGTAATTTTCACTACGTAAGTGCATTTATAATTTTACAGATCACACATGCATTCTAGAGATATCTAGAAATCATTAGAGCATTTGCCATTTTTTGAAGCTAGTATTTTCCGTGAAGTAATTTTAGTGCATGATCCGAGGGTTTTATACCTCTAAAATTATTTAGACCATTTATGCAAGTTACTATTCTTCTACATACTTTTAGTAGAGTGGTTTCCAAAATTTAAGGGCTTGATAATTAGATGGCATTTGAGCACTACTAACCCTAAACACAAGCTCTAAAAATCTCATTGAGTTTTATTTAAGTTTAAGTTATCACGACCATTCTAGGGTAAGGGGAAGGAAGTTTGTTTTAAATGTTAAAAGTGTCATACTGCATAGATCGAAGAAAGGAAACTTGAAATTAGAACCAAACGAACATAGTTTTCACTTTATTTTTGAGCTTGTCTATCAACATTATGGAGCACCCATGGCACTTTGTATTTTCTAAAGGATCCCATAGCTTTATACATATTTTTGATTAGTTTCAATTTTTTTAGGTGAAGTTAATGACATTGTTGGGCACATATTTCCACATTCATATTAAAATAAATCTATCATGATTTATTCAAAAATAAGTACTAAACTCTATATGAATGTTATGTTGTTAAATTTGAAATAATTAATTAGATATTATTGTATTGTTGTACATATGTTATGATGCTTAATTAATACATTTAGATTTTATATATTGCATTTAATTGTAATCTATTTATCTATATTACACATTATTAAAGGATAACAAGAGTTACAAGATTATAAAATAATGTATTATTTTTATCCAATTTTTATATTTAACATTTTTGTAGCAATTTTTCAAAAAAATAATTTCTTTTATAATATTATAATTCAATTTATTTTATGATTAAAAATTAATACATAACTATTTTAAAACTGAGCCACTTTTCATAAGAAATTGATTTGATAATCATAATTTTAATGTTACATCAAGCATTTATTTCATTAAAAAAAAATTGAATACATAATTTATTTATGGTTAAACTTAAATAGAGTTAATTTCTCTTATTTAAGCCCACTAAAAATGTGTAACATGTTCAATGTATTGAATATTTTTTTAATTGCTCATACGAATTTCATAAAACTGATACTAGTACCCAATTTTAAAACTAAATGCACAATGGAATTGCATGGCAATAAGAAATATGGCGTTTGGAATTGGAAGCCATGGAAATACATTTTCAGTGGAGATAAATATCATTCTAGATGGTAGGTAGAATTGTTTATCTTATGGACTGAGTTTTGCCAATCTGAACAAATAATGGCAATCTCATCTCCCCTGGATACTCCATAATACGAGTTTTTATACCTTAATATTTCATAAGATAAATTATTAAATCATACTCAATACAATAAAAATATTTAAGCAGAATCTTTCAGAGCTCTGGTGGGTTTTGCACGAGTCTCCTTTGGTCCAATACCTTTGGCTGCACTGAGAGGGCTATTGGAAAGGGCCAGATGCACTCCCGGGTCTCTGTGAGCACAAGTACTGTTATACAGAATGGAATTGTTAGCAGACTGTACATTACTATTCACATAAGCACTCACAGGCCCTGCCTTGGAACTATTTTGGCTTCCTTTGGCTTTTTCGTCCTGATTCTCCTCGTTCGTAGTATTAGCCTTATGACCCACCTTCTGGCTGTCAAATATGGCATTGTTTTTGGATTCAGAGCCCAAATCCATGGTGGCTCCCCTGTTTTCACCTGCAAGGGTAATCACTCGAACACCCAAATCAGCTTGCCCAGGCTGTTTCTGGTCTGCATTGAGGAGCTTGTGCTGTGCATGCAGCTCGGCCAGCCTGCGAGTGAGATTGGTTATGTCTTCCTTGATGCCTTTTTGAAGAGATTTCTCTTGCTGGGGGGTTGACCCCTTCACAATGGCCTTGCCTTGATCTACAGGAACTATGCTTAGCTTCTCATTTTTGTTGTTCTCAGCCTCTGCTGTAGAGAAACTAGCTGCCTGAGGTGGAAGATCTTTAAAAGAAAGAGAAGGAAGAGGAGGAGTGGGTGACTCTGTTTTGGGCTCAGCTTGCTTGGGCACCTGAGGTTCAGCCTTTGAGGGCTGTCTAGCTGGCTGAGTAGGCTTGGGTGGCTCTTCCTTCTTGGGCTCAGGCTTAGGAAGCTGTTGCTGTTGAGGTTGAGGCTGAGGCTGAGGCTGAGAAGTTGGAGCACTAGGACGGGATGGCTGCCTGGAAATCTGGTTTCTATCTCCTGCACCATATATTGAATAGGGATTCCTGAAACCGCCTTGAGGATACATGTTGTCCTAGTAGTTTGGCTTGTATTTTGAGAGTCTACCTTGATTTTGAGCTGGGGAGACTCAGGATTCAAGAGCTAGTTCAATCTTATTGAAAAGCTAGACTTTGAACTACACTATGGAGAAATTCTCCGGCAGTGGATAGGCCTCTAATGGTGGATACGGACCGGCAACTTTGAATGAGCAAAGATACACCTAATTGCAGAAGGAACCACCTTAACCTTAAGTCTGGTATAATCCAAATACCTGGTTGCCAGAGCAATCAACGAGCTAAGTTACAATTAATTAGAGGGAGAATCATCTCAAATTTAAGACTGAAAAAATCTCAATACTTAGTTTTAAGAGCAATCAATGAGCAAAGATGAACTTAATTACAACCAAAACCTGAAGAGTGCGAAAATTCCAATACTTAAATTTGACTGCAAAAATCTCAATACTTAATTGTAAGAGCAATCAACGAGCAAAAATGAACTTAATTACAGGAGGAATCACCAAAACCTTAAAAGTGCAAAAATCCCAATACCTAATTGTAAGATCAATCAATGAATATATAACTGGAGAACCAATCACCTTGACTTTAAGAACAATAAAATCCCAATACCTAATTTTACGAGCAATCAATACGTAAAGATGCAACTAATTACAGGCAGAATCAACTAACTGGAGAATGAATCGCCTCAACCTAAAGAACAATAAAATCCCAATACCCAATTATAAGAACAATTAATAAACAAAGATACCAATAATTACAGGCAGAATCACCTCAATCTTAAGAATGGAATAGTAAAATCCCAATACCTAATTGTAAGAGCAATCAATGAACTAAGATACCTCCTTAACCTTAAGAATGCGAAAATCACATTACCTAGCTGTAACGGCAATCAGCCCAACACTACAAAACAGCTCAATATCTGAGAAGAATCACCCCAACCCTAGTACGACAGTCAAAACAGTATATTAAGCTTATTAAAAAGCTTAAAGATACAATGGATTAGGCTTCAATGCTTCGTGGTGTTTCTGCATAAGCTTTGGCATTGATATTTATATAGTATATAGAGAGCATAAATGTCTCTGGATGGATAAAGCTTATAGATGCCTTATTCCTGACCAATTTTTAAAATAAATCTTCTATTGGTTACTTTACATAAAGAGATAATAGATGAATGTATATGAAACCTCAAACGTCAAATTCAATACCATTTACAGCTTATTCCATGACTTAAAAGTTTGGCATACAGCTGCAGAGGAATACTTGGGCAGAGCCGTTGCTTTACTTCTCAATCTTAATATGCCGAGCCCTTGCTGGCTTGCTGAACGGGTAAAGAATCTCTCGATGGAGAGTTGTTTAAACCATCGTATATCTAGAAAAAGTGCGGATGCAGAAAGAGCATTCTGTGTGAAACCTACCCCGACATGTTTTTCTCAGATTAGAATATGGCTTTTGTGAATAAGAAAGGTGCAGAGTCATCTAGATCTTTTTTATTTATTGCATGTCTGGAGGTATTATATAGAATCACTAAATTATATAGAATGTTCCTATCTCTTTCCATATTTTCATCTTAAAGAAATTCAGTATTAAAAAAAAGAAAAGAAAAACTAGGTAAAAAAGAATAAGATGTAAAATTGATGTTGAACGTAATTACTTTATCTAGAAGACCATAAGGTATGAAATTAAGTCAATTCTAAATGTTACTCTACATAAGAATCTAGATGTGTTATATCTCAATACAAAAGAGATATTGAACAAATATACATACATGATAAATAATGTTGAGAAATTAAAGTATAAAGAAAATAGTACAATTGACTCAATTTTTTTGAAATTGTGAATTCTATATATGACATACTCTTGAGACAAATGTATGGTAATTTATCTTTTACTATCTTATGCTTATTATACTATGCAAATATGTTTACATAATATTACAAAATTGTGAAGGAGAGAGAACTATCAGTAAAGTCGATACACTTGCACTTCCATGTGTGATTCTTCATCTTCAGAGGTTTGAGCTGAATGACATCAAAAATTGAATGTCAAAATCTGGGTTACAATGTGTTTTCACACACCCCACAAGGGGGCTTGCCTTCAATGTCGCAAGAGGAAATCCTCACGTTATATTGGGCCCCTTCTTATTTAAGAGTGAAGGGAGAAATTACTAGTAGATTTTCATGAATTTGTGACATTTTTGTGTCTAAAATTCATTTTTTCTAATTGCTGACACAAAATTTGCATCAATGAATTTTACTGATACAAATTGTGTCATGTGCACACTAAATTTAGAGAGACAAAATTACTATGATTTGGTGATTGTTCCTTCAATGACAGACTTTGCATCAATGTTTACATCAACAACATACAATTACATTTCCTCCTATGTAAATTTGCATCATTAAATTTTTTCAATGCCAATTTTACATTAACAAATTAGAAAATGATGTGACAGAGGTGTCGACTATGCTAATGTCCAAAAAAATGAGGCCCGACATAAAATGTGATACAAACATTTTCTACATTTTTTTGATAATAACTCCCTCAAAAAATTTAAATTAAAAAATTTGACACAAATCCTAAAACAATAGGATTTGTGTTACCCTGTACTATCAGTTAAAAAAATAAACTCCCATCATTTGATTGGTGCAATCATTTGTCCATGGATTAATGCAAAATCAATATAAACCAGATATGGATACAAATTAGATGGTTTGAATGCATTTTCTGTAGAAAGTTAGGGATTGAAATATTGATTAGGAATTAGAGATTTCAGAATTTCACATTCCATAATATGAGAAACAAGGCTTTTATTATTTAGGAGTTTCGACACATGGTAAGAGTATACCAGAAAAAGTGAAATGCTCAATTTGTCATTACATTTGGTAAACCCATGCCATTTGGTTGTAATTTGAAGACATTACAAAGAAAGGGGTTATTTATTTTCTTTTATTATTCCTCAAACTCTTTGAACTACTGAAAAAGTACTATATATTGTGTAAGTGTGATGGCATGGATGGGAAGATCAGGGGAGGAGGGTCGATCAAGTGTGATCCTCTGCATTATGAAAATATGTATATTACTCAAAGAAATATATATATATATATATATATCTTAGATTGCAGATCTTATCATATTCAAGAATAGGCTTACCTAATATTATCACATAAGATTGATGAAATTAACTTGAAAGTTGTCTGCAATGATTATAAGGCTGGTTTTAATAATAGATTTGAAGGATAATCAAGACATTTCATGGATTTCCATTTATCAATGAGCTTTCAGAGATTTAGATATTGGTCCTATGCTTCACACTCACTTGGATATGGATTTATAGATTCCTCAATTAGGAAAGAATGATTCATGGGTCTGATGAAGATAACATTTTATTGTAATCCAAGTTATTACTATTCTAAATCACTTTTATTGCATTACTACTATTTTTAAAACTATGTATTCCTTCCATATTATTTTTGCTACTACTAACCTCCATAATATCAATAAATTTATTCCTAGAATGAGTTATAAACAAACTACATCTAACCTTCATAAAATACATTTTTTTAATTAAAAAAATCAACTTTGATGCAAATTGCATCAGCCATCTTTGATGCAGATCACATAAGCTATGCACTTTTTAAACTCCCACAAAATTTTCCATCTAGAAATTCAAAATTAACAAATTCAAATTTTGGAAAAGCCAACAATGCTAAAAAAGCTGACATACTTCTTGATGCAAATTTTGGTGGCGCATGTTGCGTCAATAAAAGATCCACCTAATCTCCACTAAGTTGGCATGATTTTTATTTTTGAGTTATATCAATTTGGATAACATAAATCGTGTTATATTTTTTTGCATTAAGCAACAAAAAACATTTCTAGGAAAAAAGACCTTGATTTAGACGTAAATCCTAATGCGAAACCATGGAAATCTACTAGTGAGTGTTAATTTTTCATAGAGGTACAAAACATGGAACTTCACAACAAAGATATTTAGTGTAGTGTGAGGTATGTGGTTTATAACACATATAAGCTACTTGTTGACACACAATTTGTGTAAGTGAATTTTATTGATACAAATTATGTCATGCACACAACAAATTTAGATAGACAAAATTATTTTAACTTGGCAATTGTTCATGTAATGACATATTTTGCATCAATGTTTACATAAACAACACCCAATTACATTTTCCTCTTATGCAAATTTTCATCATCCAATTTTCCTGATGCAAATTTTGCATTAGAAAATGAGAAAATTATGTGATAGAGGTGTTGACTATACCAATGTACAAAAAAATGAGGCCCAACGTAAAATATGATACAAACATTTCCCACATTTTTAAAATAATAACTCCCTCAAAAAATTTAAATTTAAAAGTTTGACACAAATCTTATTTCAATAGTCTTTGCATTAGCCTATACTTTAGGTTAGAAAAATAAACTCCCATCATCTAATTGGTGCAATCCTATGTCCATCGATTAATGCAAAATTCATATAAACTAGACATAGATATAAATTAGATGGTTTGAATACATTTTTTATATAAAGTTAGGGCTTGAAATTTTGATTAGGAATTAGAGATTTAGGACTTTCACATTCCATCATATAAGAAACAAGGCTTTTATTATTTCAGAGTTTTGACACATGGTAAGAGTATACTAGAAAAAGTGAAATGCCTAGTTTATCATTGCATTTGGTGAACTCATGCCATTTGTTTGTAGGTTGAAGACATTATAAAGAAAGGGGTTATTTATTTTCTTTTATTATTCCTCAAACTCTTTGAACTACTGAAAAAAGTCCTTTATGTTGTGTAGGTGTGATGGCATGGATGGGAAGAGCAGAGGAGGAGGAGGGGTATTGAGTGTGATCTTATGCATTATGGAAATATGTAGATTGCTCGAAGGAATACATATATATTGGTTTACAAATATTATCATATTCAAGAACATGGTTGCCTAATAGTATCACATAAGACTGATAAATTAACTTGAAAGTTGTCTACAATGATTGTAAGGCTGATTTTAATAGTAGATTAGAAGGATAATCAAAATATTTCATGGATTTCCAATTAGAAATTAGCTTTCAGAAATTCAAATATTGGTCATATGCTTCACAATCACTTGGATATGGCTCTATAGATTCTTCAATTAAGAAAGAATGATTCATGGGGCTTGATGAAGATAACATTTTATTGTAACCCAAGTTATTACTATCTTAAATCACTTTCATTGCATTACTACTATTTTAAAAACTATCTATTCCTTCCATACTATTGCTAATACTACTAACCTCCATAATATCAATAAATTTACTCCTAGAACGAGTTATAAACAACCTAGATCTAACCTTTGTAAAATAATTTTTTTAATTAGAAAATCAACATTAATGCAAATTACGTCAACCATCTTTGACGCAAATCACATAAGCTATGCACTTTTTTAATTCCCAAAAATAATTCC
The DNA here is from genome assembly GCA_037957365.1 of Torreya grandis. Taxonomy (NCBI): domain Eukaryota; kingdom Viridiplantae; phylum Streptophyta; class Pinopsida; order Cupressales; family Taxaceae; genus Torreya; species Torreya grandis. The sequence continues at coordinate 2,600,530 of JARHVA010000638.1, read as the reverse complement.
ATCTAGAAATTCAAAATTAATAAATTAAATTTTTAAAAAAGTCAACAACTCTAACAAAATAACCTGACATTTTCTTGATGCAATTTTTTGTGACACATGTTGCATCAATAAAAGCTCCTTATAATCTCTGCTAGTCAATAGGAAAAAAAAAACTGAGTTATGTCAATTTGGATAATGTAAATTGTGTTAGATTTTTTTGCATTAGCAACCAAAAAAATCTAAGAAAAAAGGGTCTGATTTAGATGCACATCCTAATGCAAAACCATGGAAATCTACTAGTGAGTGTTAATTTTTCACATAGATGCAAAACACAGAGCTTCACAACAAATATATTTAGTGTAATGTGAGGTATGAGGTTCATAAAATAGATAAGCTTTGTATTGAATATATGAGCTTCAAAATGAAAAGATGAGCTTCACAACAAATGATTTGCTTCACAATGTAAATAATTGAGGTTCACAACAAATGATTCACTACATAATTGAGAGATGAATTCATGCAACTAAAAATATATTTTTTGTTACAAAGATATGAGATTTGTAACAAAAAACTTAATTCAAAATGAAGAGATGAGATTTGAAACAAAGGATTTGCTTCATAACAAAGAGATGATCTTCATGACATGTAACTTGTGATAAGTATGGAAAATGATTATGAAGGTATTGAGATGTAATGAAAATATGAAAATGGACATTATGAAGGTGTGAATCTAACTCCAAAACACTTACAGTGTTAAGATCAAACTCTACATAAGGAAACCTTGTTATTACTGTTGCACATAGGGATTTGGAAAAAATGAAAAAAGACATTGATGATTTAAGAATGGTGAAAACCACTTAGTAGGTTTAGATAAACTCCTAGACTACTAACCTTCATAACCATGACATTTTTGTAAATTTGAGTGGTGATAGGTTGATGTGGTTTACCACCTTTGAATATTTCAAGGATGATGTTTCCATATATATTAGTTAGTTGTTTCATGGTTTCTAGGATGTGCATAGTTACAAACTACTAGCCATTGATTTTTTATAGAATTTGAAACTTAGACTCTACCAATCCTTTGAAGGAAGAGTTGGGTAGATATGAGAGACATTAGATGAAAATCAGGGTAGGATGAAAGCTAGATATCAAGTTCAACATGGAACCTGGAGGTAGTGGTAAACCTTGTTGGTCTATTGTGTGCAACAACCCCACAAGGTTTGACTTAAAAATACACGATTTTTAAAAAACAAATTTAACAACATATTCTTTAATTGGATTACACCACAAGAATATAATTAGTGATCCATATGAAATGCTATAAGTATGATAACTATAAATTAATCTTGTAACATCATTCATCAGTGATCACTATCATCATAAGAAACACATCATAACTAAGTATAGAAAGCAACTACAAACTTATAGCCACAACTGGTACAAAAATATAGACATTGCTATCAATTATAGTTCATTATGATAATGTTTCAATAATAAATACAATACAATGTAAAAATACATGATACATGGCTCCATAGAGCATGAGTTCCCCAAACTCTAGTATCTATGACAATCTCAAGTGTCACCTCCAAATAAGTACTATTTTGGGGAGGGAGAGCATTATCCTGATGCTTTTTCACACCAACCATGGAACATTGATCCCCCTACACAATCCCCCATCAGAAAATGACCCTTCCTTCATGGATGAGTAGATAGTGATAGTGTGAGAATCTAGAGAGACAAGTTAGGACCCATGTACTGTATGATTTCTAAAAATATGCAGTGTACCATAAAAAATCTATTATAACATGATATTGAAAAAACATGTAAATCATATACATGAAATGATAATGTTTAACTAAAATTAATTTGACCAATGTTTTCAATAGTTATTGATCTCTAAGATCAGTCAATTTCATACACACCACTTAATCAGATTACCCTCATTTGGCATTGTGATACTAGTAAGCTAGTGAAGTCCATCTCACTTCTTACTCAATACCAACAATGTAAGATTTGGTTAATACACATGTAACCAACAGATTCATATAGATTACTTTCTACTAGAAATCACAAAACATAATAATAATAATAATAATAATAATAATAATAATAATAATAATAATAATAATAATAATAATAATACATTTAGTTTATCAAATGTATGAATGAATAAAAAAAATTATTTATCACATAAATAATAAGCAAATAGGTACAAATTATACCAATCGGGTATAATATATATTAGACTGCATATTATATTTTTTGTAAGTAGACACAATAAAATACTTTCTACTAGTTGTCATAAAACATGCTAAACATAGAAATAACCAAAATGCATACATTTAGTCTATCAAACATATGAAAGAATCTTCACAATATTATTTATAATAGACATAACAATTAGAATTATACCACTCGAGTATAACATACATTTAGACTGCAATTTTCTAGTTTCTATAAGTAGTTTTCAAATATAACATACTCTATGACATCTTATAATACCATAGTTCATTGTTCATGAGCACAACTACTCAATTATGAACAACTAGTCTTACAATTTCAGGAATCAAATGTTTCATAATCTTAAATAATAAACAAGCAAGTACAATTTATACCAACCGGATATATCCTATGTTTAAACTCATACTACCAATCAAAAGAATTATAACTTATAGGCACACATCATGATGCACTAAGATATGTTATATATGTCTAAACACTTGTACATATTGATATACCCATAATATGTACCGTACACAAGTTTTCAATACTATATGCATATATACCAATAATATTTTTAAAGAATAAGATAACTCATAACCAAGTTATACCTTGAATGAACATAACTCAAATAATTTATTATGTTTTTAAAAGACTGTATTCATATGGTTATAGTTTCCTATCCCTCAGACTCCCATGACTTATGTTAACAATCCATTAACTATAGATATAGGAATATGGCCCAATACACCCATTTTTGTTATATATTTATATGCATAATTAAATCCATATGATGATATACTTCCTATATATACACCCTTGTACATATTAATTGTATCTACACTATGTACCACATACAAACAACTAACAATACATAAATACTGTAAACATCAATAGTCATCTAAAATTACAGAAAAAGATTTCATGTACTTTCAACAATGGTTATAGATTTTCCATTCACAAGGTACATTGACAATCCTTTTATAAGATAGGGGATTCAACAATGTAACACTTCACCATAGTTTTTATCCCTAACTAAATAGATTTTCACCCTAATGTATTCAAAACGTATATAAATTTGTATTTCTTAATCATCTTAATACAGATAGATTATATTCAATTATAATGCCTTATCAATATTTTACTTTCATACCACATCATGAATATCATTTTGATACACTAAAGTAATAGTATAATGATGCTTTAATCCTGATACCTAATAGAATAATGATAGTGATTCGAGTATCATAGTATAATCTATGAAAAGGTATGGTTCATATATTTAGACTAAATATATAGCTAATTAGTAATGCATTTAGTAACACAATATATTTGATGTGCTAGTTAACTATTTACTGACATGGAACATCGCTAAATGTATTAACTGATACAGAGTAAATAATCTAAATCGATTTGAACTTAGCTGAACCTTAAACATCATGATTGTCTATTACCTTGTTACTTTATAATTAAATCAGCTAAGCATAAATTACAACTATGAAGAGCAAGGAGGATTGGTAAGTGCCAATCATTATCAACTAAGTAAAGACATCCCAAATAAGAAGTGGTAATTCTTTGGAGAGCATTTAAAATCACTATAATATGGCATAAATTCAGTACTCTATGACATGTTCATACCATAAATAAAATATATATTGGTCATACCACATAATGTATGTAATGACTTCACTACAAATTCTTTTTAACATTCTTGAGATTACACACACACACACACACACAATGTGTAAATTATATCTTAGTGACACTCTACTTAGTGTTTTTTCCCTGTTATTCATACACAACTCAAAAGAGCATAAGTACATAGTCTTGAGGATTCCTCTCATAGTGGGGAGAAGAGAATAAATATCCTAAAAATAAAATCGCTCTTCTCCTCAGAATAACTACAATAATAATTATAAGAAGAATAAAATCACCATGTATAGGTTATTTAATATTATATTAATGTATATGGCTAAAAGACTATCCATTATTTGTTACTAATTTCAATATGGAAAACATAATCTAATAGTATGGCCAATCAATTCCAAATATTATCTCCAAGTTTGCTATTAATGCAGACTGCACTCGAACATAAACTGGACACAAGTTGCTTATTTCACTTACCCCAAATTGCTATATACAATGTAAGTTTCTATTTATGTATAATGTAAGTCACTATTTTCTGTGATGAAATTCATGCATATAAGATAATTATATAGGATAATCACCATATATAAGACAATTATATCAATGTTATGCATATATATATATATATATATATATATATATATATATATATATATATATATATATATATATAGGATAATCATTGATATATAATAAGATAACTATCATCGATAACCATATATGTATGTCTATCTATATTTATTGTTTATCGCAGATAAGGGATTCAATTATACATGATTCATGTATTTTTACATATGTCTATTTATACCTATGAAGTCATGTATATCACCAATTTGCCTATTTAACTATAAGATAATCATTGTATAATAAATATTGATTTATTCCTATCGCTATACATATTCAGTGTGTTTGATAAACGATGCAAAACTAAGTTACAACGAGCTGCACAGATGTTATTAAGTCCTCATTAGGTAGATTCCATATATACAAAAACATTGCATATTGTATTAAAAATGTTTTATATTGTAGAGCAGTTGAGATAATTATGTTACGATAATATAATAATAACAACATCTCAAAGGACATTAACAATACTCACAAAATAGTAATATGTCTAGCTAAATAATAAACATGGAAATCAACATACATGGATCACCTACCTGGTAGAAATTTCCATCTGAACTAACACAATAAGATATCTTCCACTTCATTCTCTTCTTCATTCTCCTGCCTTCCAATCACTCTTTTTCCTCTCCTTCTTCTCTCCTTCTACATGTTGTGCCCTCTCTCCCTTAATCCTTTCTTCTTTTCATACCTTTTTTTTCCTTTTGAATGAATAAAATCTTGTTATCCTTTTATCTAATTGGCCGTTCTTTTTTTTATAAAAGATTTTGCTTTCGTTTTATTCCCTTTTATGAGGCTTTTCACAATTTTTTATTTTCTAATTATATATTTAACTGACTAAATAATATTTAACACAATTTCTTGCCAAACTACATTATTATTTCCTTTTTATAAAAACAATCTATTACCATTTAACTTGCTAATTTAAACACAAAATAATGCAATTGGTAATTATAACAAAATTACTTCATTTGCTACTAACTCAGTATAAATAATTTTCATGACTTAAATGTAATACAACTAATATGGAGTTAGTTATATTCCTTTGATCATTCTGTTTAACAAGTCACCAATATGATTGCTACGTTAATACTAGGCTTACTCTTACAAATTTACGTCACAATAACATGACTTACACACATAGTACCACCATGCAAACACATAAGATTAATTCCACATAATACATAAACTAAGCTGACACACAACCAACATGCATAAATAATTATCTAAATTTAATAGCAACAAAAATGTACTAACGCTAATAATTCAAACCATGCATCTAACAATACTAGCTAATATGGTGTGTGCAGGGTTCTATCTATTTCTCTATCATCTCTCAACATATGCATCTACACCACCCTCTCCTGATGATGCTCTCCCTCCACCATGGTCTGAGGGATGAATCTCTCCTGTGTCTAACTCATGACAAGTAGTTAGTCCATAACATCATGACATGTCTATTATAAAATACTAATGAATAATAAGTCAATATGATCACAAAGTAAATAATATACACTACAACTAACTCATAGTAGTGAAATCATGAAACCAAAGTAACATACCACTATCCCATAACAACATATGACTTACATCTTAGTTATTAATAATCAAATCAAATTGTCAACTATATAAAACTCATGGGTAATCAGTTAAGTTTGCTTAGCTAAGAATCAGTATGTAACATTGTGCCTTTTGACATAGACAATATATATTTCTAACTTTATACTATAATCACCCAAGAGGTTATGGTGTTATGGATAATGGAGAAATGGGAAAGAAATAGGTTACAAGTTCAATTCCAATTGGGTAGTATGTGTTTTTTCACGCCCAAAGATCAGGCCTATGTATGCATCCCAAATGGTTGTCGATACCTCCCAAAAATCCACCTTAACCAATCCAAAAAATATTTTTTGCTTATATTATGGTAATTTATTTTCAAATGAATAGGGGTATAACTTGAATTACCTCTGTCATTATAATAGGTGTTTTTATTGGATATATAACATAAATAATACCCTTTTTCATGAAGTTATTAGTATTTATAATTCAAGTTAGTGACTTGTAGGCTATAGGGTACCAAAATGGAAGAATACAAAGGTCTAGAGCCTTAGATATATATTTAAACTGAATGGAATAGCTATTAGATTAATGAAAGCTAATTTTTAAATGGGTTAATCTATTTTAGATGAATATATATGTGCGTGTGATTATGTACTTCTTATCTTGAAAGTGTATCATAGCTTGAGTTTGTATATGTGTGTGTCTAGTTAGAGAGTTGAGAGTGTTTTGCTAAGTTTAAAGAGAGCATTCTTGCATGGGTGAGGGCATCCATTAATTTGGATCCCTTAATATGATTAGATCAAGTGGCATTTGATCTTAGAATATATATTTTTGAATACATTTATTGAGTGAGAGGATGAAAAAGTAATTAAATGTGAGAGAGAAGTAACAAAAAGAAGAGAGTTAAGTGAGTTTGTGCAAAGAGGTTTATTTTTCACAATAGCTAATATAGGTGGTAAATAGAGATGAATGAGTAAGAGTGTGAGAAAAAACCTTCCTTATTGGATGAATAACTTGGGTATAAAGTGTATAACTTTGTGATTTGTCATCCCTTGTGGAAAAAGTGGGTAGAGGGAAAGAGAGTGTTCTCCATCAAGGATAGGTGGGTAGAGAGCAGGGAGTTGAGAGAAAAGTATAGAAGTGTGTTTGTGTTTGTGTTTGAGATAAATTAAAACCATGTTTAGGTTGTGAATAAGAGCTAAAATGGATAAAATAAGAGTAAAAACATTGGTTATTAGGAGAAGAGATGAAGCTATTCATATGGTAGAGAAAATGAATTGAATATTGGATGCAATGAAGGTAATGAAGATAAGAATAGACACCTGCAAAGATGATATAGGAAAAGGGTTTACCCCTATTGGTGATGAGAGTAATGATGAGGAATAAAAATATATCAAGCCATAAGGTAAGGAATAACTAATGAGGATGAAGGAGGTGAATATAAATTGTTGAAAGCTATCTTAAGTATAGGAAAAAGAGTGCACATAGAGATGTCTAGTTTCACGAGGTCATTACACATACAATATCTCACTAATTGGTTGGATAAAATAGAATATTATTTTAAGTTTGATGAGATATAAGACCGAATAATGGTGAAAATATCTCAAAAAAATCTCAAGAGAAATGCAGCCCTATGGTGGAGAGAAGTGAAGATGGAGAGGAGTATAAGAAGAAAAGCCAAAACCAACAAATGGGATAGAATGGTAGAAAAGTTAAAAGGTTATTTTTTCATTAATATTATGAAATGATTTTATTAAAAAAATTAAATTTTTTGATAGAAAGGTAATTTTTTTATCAAATAATATACACAAGAGTTTACCAAGATAATAATAAGGTCTGCACATACTGAAATAAACAAGGAAATGATAGATACATATCTGAATGGAATGAAACTTAATATATAAGATGAGCTTTACATTGTGAGGCTTAATAAAATAGAGGAGGTATATAAATATGCCTTAAAAGATAAAGAGAAGCCTATAAAAATACAACTCAAGGAGACAAAAGCTATTAGTAGTGTGAGAAATGATAGACACGTGCAATACAATGCTATATTGCAAGTGGAAGATGAAGATATCTCACCATATGATCAATATGAAGATGAGGAAGAGTATGAGGAGATGATATCTGCATGTTATTATGAAGGCAAAGAGATATAGGAAGATGAACATAGCTACTACACATTTGAAGGTGATTGCATTTATGATGGTGTATATGTGCATAGAGCCCTTTAATGTCCTCAAGGAAGGGAAATCAAAATTTATAAGAGGAAGAGTCAAGTATAAGTATATTCATGTTATGAATCAAATATAGACATCCAATTTCTATCACTTATATGTTGAAAAATCAAGTCAGAATGACTTCCCACAACAACCATCAAACTGGACCAAATACCATTGAAACATTGTAATTCATCTACACACGTCACGTGCAAGTTCTAAAATGTATTGGTGCATCCCTGATTGGGATAATACATCATAACCAATTGTTAGCTTCATTTAAATCAATACAAGTCAAATTTCTACTTTACAAGCAACATATTGGGACAATTAACTAAAATGAATATTCAAATTTTGATATTGCATAAAGCACCCAAAATTTGATTGGAATTAATTATCCTAACAAATATTATCAAATGGATAAATGGAAAATCCATAGAAATTGGCTAATATCTAATCATGTCATTAAAAAATTCAATAAATATTTGTATCATGACATCATCCAAAAAGTTGGCAATCACTAAGCACTAATAAAACAAATTTCAAGATTAAGGCAAGCCATGCCTCATTAATGCAACCTCTTTCCAAAATATTTATTGATTTTAGCCTCCAAAATTGAATTTAATTGTGACCAATCATATTGATCTTAATCCAATGGTCATAATCTATTTGGAAAATCTATAAATATAAGGGTCACCATAGACCTTTCAATAATATTTTTGTGCAAAGAAACTCTGCATAAATCCCTCAAAAGCTTATCCCTTTTTATTCCAATTAGTCCACAAACCATTTTAGGTAGTTCGTGGAGAGATTTTGATGGCTTCTACACCACAACATTGATGAAGACTTTGAGATCTACATGTATGCACCTAATTCTATTCATCTTAATAATCCTATTAAACTCGCTAATTTGACCCCAAACCATGATCTTAACTAATTAACTAATATCCTAATTTTATGCACAATATTATTAAACCTTTCCATACTGATATAAATAATTAATTACCCAATTAACCTACTAAATATCCTATTTAGCCACCAATCTACCCACTAGCCCACTTGCAAATTTAAAGCTCCTATTTATTTAACTACCCCCTAGATACCCTACCACCCTAGCCTCTACTACACCCTATGAATCCTAAACTTTATTTAATCCCCCATTATTCCCCAAACTAATCAAGAAACCTCTATAACTAGGGAAGTTCCTGTTAAGTTGTGGAGCTAAAAGCTTCACTGATGCAGACATGGAGGAGGGTGCAGAAGGGTTGCTGAGTGCCACGGACACCGGCGTCGGTCAGGCCAGCCGACGTCGGCAGGAAGGATGCAGGAAGCAACCGGCGTCGGTCAGAATCGGCCGACGTCGGCAACCCCCAGGCGGACAGGGACCGGCGTCGGTCGCCTGTGTGGTTCGACTGCGAGTTGATTATGGGCAGTTGGTTGACGAACCAAGTGTTTGCATGCTTAGGGCTAATTATAGACTAAGAGCTGCGGATCTATTTATTGTACTAGGTGTCTAATTATTGTTTGGATGAGATCTATATAATAGACTCATGGTTGTATTGTAAAAGTGGTAGCTAGGGAGTAAGAGAGCATTGTTATAAGCTCCTTCGGTGTGTGAGGGTAGAGCAATGGTGTGTTCCTCCTAGTGCCACAGTACCAAGGTGGGTGCTGGATTGGAGAATCAGCAGGGTTCTTCAGGAGTGTATGATCTTGGTCATCAGGTGAGCATGGCTTCTATAGGAGATCTACATGGTAAGTAAGATCATTGATATGCAGGTGTATGTGTGTGCAAGGTCAAGGTTCACAGGTGTGCAGAACCAGCTTGATCTGTAGTTTGAAGATCGATAGGATAGCAACACAACAGGGAGCAGTATCAGGAGAGATCTACTTGGAGTACAGGTGTGTACTTGTGGAGTGCATGGAGCACTTGTGGAGTGCGTGGAGCACAGGTGTAAGGTGAACACCAACTCAGTGTATGAGTTGGGTGTTGAGACCTAGTAGAGAGAGCTTTGAGGAGAGAATTACTGTTCACTTGAGGTGTGGGAAACCTCTGAAGAGGTGGTGGAGAAGAAGTGGCATCTTCTTTATTGTATTCTTTTCTGTAAGAGTTATTAATACAAGTTGTGTATTGTCTCTCATATCTTGTGTTATTTATGGATTCTAGTTACTTGTTGATTCTGGTTAATTTCCGCATATTAAGTTGCTTGAATTTGGTAATCAATTGTGTGCTTCCAGGTTGGTCCTATTTCCAACAGTTCCTCTAAGATTCTAGAAGTCTCTAAACTAGAGACTTCTAAATAATTTAATTTTTTTTAAAAATCCCCTCCACCATCTTATAAAAGCCATGCTTGGGTCATGGACAAACTAACTTATAAATCGATAATCCCTCATTATACTCTCATAATCATCTATTTTAAATCATCCTCATACTCTTGCCAATTCATTCAAAAATCTAAGAAAGCCATTGGAGTCATTTGAAGCTCAAAGCAAGCAATCCACACTCAATCAATTTGGCATTCAAATCTGCTTGAATATATTGGAGAGAAGTCATAAGGGATAAAGTGATGGTAATATTTCATTCTTAATTAATTTATTGTTCCTTTATTCCCTCCTTTTGATGTTATTGGGTTTAACTTACTAAATATAGTAGTTTTAATAAATAACTCAAAAATACAATACATTGACGACCATGGTGGGACAACCCCTTAAATCTAATTCCCTTACCTATTATAAGTGTTTTGACAACTTACAGACTGACTGGATGAAGAACAAGCTTTGAATTTGATCAAATTTTCATGTACATACAATAAGCGATTTTCTTCTACAAATTGCAGTATTGTAGTCATGGTTTGGTCGTAAAAGTAGTGGTTTTGCACTAACTACCATTTTGATCGCTAATGGTTTGCCTTTTGATAGGTTTCTTGGATTTTTTCAATATCATAGATTCATGAAAAGTGATTTTATGTAAAATTTGTGGTTTCGCTATCTGACTTGTGATTTTGTAGACTATAGTTTTAAACCAAACCTAACTAGTCTAGTAGAAACATTTGGGCTTCTGTGGGTCTATATTAATCTATTTTTATCTTGAAGGGGTAGAAACATGATATTATGTGTGTATAAAAGGATATTACATCAGCCCTAATAGCCTCATAGTTGGCACATAATATCGTAGAAACACAGTTTTGATATTGTCATAAAGTCATGATATTGCCTGCACAAGTCATGATTTTACATTTCTAGTTAAAACTATCAAGTTAACCTACTAACCTTTGACTTGCTGACATCTATTTGTCTCTATATGATCATTTTTTTGTGTAGGAAAGGAGAGGCACTGACCCTAAAGAGCTTTATCATTATCACATAATACCATAGATACATAGTTGTGGTTTTGTCATAAGAGTCACGATATTGCCCTTGATAAACATGGTTTGTCTCGATGATTCAAATTATTAAGATAGTTTTATAACACTATACTATTTGACATTTGATTTTTTTTGTTCTAGTTATTTCTTATTGACAAGAGGAAAATAGGGTCTACCTGAAGAGATATCAAATTTCCCCCACACCCTTTAGTTTATCTTGTGCAAAATTGCTTTTGTGAAATAGCAATATTTTATAAAAATAAGCGATTTTGTTTTTAATAGGCGATTTTGACTTAAAACATTAAAAATTATATTAATTTTATATTTCTAATTTATAGTAAAGGTCTAAAGATCTCTTTTGCATCTAATATCAATTTGTATCTTACCTTCTGAGCTTTTGTGTATAAATCTTGTATTTTCACATTAGTTTTTAAAGGTCAAAAATATTATACCATTTTGTCAATATTTGTCTTTATACAACAATAAATTGTTAAAATCACTTGTAAATAACTTATAACACATTTATATTCTAGTCTAAGGGTTAGATTAATAAGTTTTTTATTTTCCTACAATATCGTAGATTGTTAATTATGTTTTTGTGGTAATATTTACAATTTTGCTTAATGACTTCCAGGTTTGTAGAACCTGTATGATCTCTATCATGGTCAGCAGATAGTCCATAATAATACAAAACTATAGTTACAATATTGCATAAATTCTATGGTTTTGTAGTTTCTAGAAGTGGTTTGTGTTACACTGACTATGTATCTGTGTTTTTTCAAGAAAGAAGTGGTTTTGCCTATTTTCAAATTACTAATCTATTTCCTGAAGGACCATCTACGGAGGAGGCACTAGATTAGTTTTATAACTTGCGTATTTATAAGAAGACTGGCTAAATTAAGCATTTTAATCTTATACTTGTATATATCTTTTTATGTGTCTTGTTTTCTTCTTTTAAGCTTCCTTACATAGGTAATTAATTAAATAAATTAGTCTTGTTTGTGTGTCAACCCATTGTGATTTAGGATAACACATGACGTGGAATTCATCCCCATTCACTTGCTTAGACACTAAGGGTTGGTGATGTATATTTTAACACCATGCATTCAACCAAACTTTATATTCTAATGGAGTATAAATATCAGGGACAACTATCGTTAGGCTAAGCTCTTGACCCTATATAGGTCATTTGTGAAGGAGAAGATTTAATTATATAGACTAGGCATTAGATAACACCCTATATAGATTTGGGCCCCATGTAAATTTATGTATCTTAAGGATTCCCTTAGAAACCCTTGTGTATATCTAGTATAATACTTATCAGCTATAATAGGTGATCTACTATCAGAGTTAGTATCGGCTCTCAAGTGACCATCAAGTGCAAATAGGGTCGAGAGGGTTTAGCATATTTTGTAATGGATCACTAACCTATAGTCTCACCTATAAAGCCATTAAATGGTGTAGACATCAGGTTACACACCCATTTGGTTGACTAAAATTAGGGCTCATGATTGGGCATGGTATGTGTGTCTGTTGTGCTAAGGCTCGTATTGTTTGTGAACCAAGTCAACCTATCCATTTTATCAAAAACACCTAGAAATCTTAATACATATCCCATCTTAGAATCAAAAACCAATAATTTCATATCACTATTCACACCTTTTGGGTAACTAGCCTTTGTTTTGAAACCAAAATTTAGTGGTCACTCATCATTCTCTATCCTAGTCATCACTTCTATCCTTGGCTAAACATTATCAATGTTTACAACCTTGTTTGGTTTTAGCATAGCACCCATCATATCATCATATCATCATCCTACCTCTTCATACCTAACACCCATCTAATCATCACCTTGCTAGCGTGAAGGATATCTAGTCTCTTTACTAGATTAAATCCTTATAGGGTGTTTGTTTCGGTGATATTTGGTCATTCTAGTCTTTATATCCTCTAAAACCAATTAAAATCTAAGTCATATATAATCACCTCTCTTGACCACTTTTATTTTTGGGTTTAAGACAAAATTAGTATCCAAAGTCACCATATCTCCCATCATCATATATCACAGTCACACCTAATCACTATTCTTGCATCACCCTCACCATCCATCATGCCCATCATAACCCATGCCAAAATTATAATAATGAGACAAGGATCAAATCAATAAAATGATATTTTTTGGAATCTACGTGAATGAAACTAGGATAATGATGACACATATAGTGACATGCATACCCTTAGATAGGAAGACCGGTTTGAAAATGACTTCTTCCATAGTGATGAGGTTAGGGCTCAATTTGACCAATATATCTATGAGAACCATGATCAAATTCTTACCCAGGTCATTGGAATGGGGGGCACATTAACCTCTACCTTTGATCAAAACCTCTTGCAACATCTCATCTACCCATCCACTAGACCTAACACTCCACCCCATCAACATAATGTCAATTAAGAACAAGAAGAAGATAATCTTGTGAATAATGAACAATAAATTGAAGAAGAAAAAGAAACACCAAAAAATAATCATGTTGAGGCTAATATGAGAAGAACTACCTTGGAGGACTGATTAGACCAATTAACTTAGCAAATCAATTCATTTGCCTCTCAATTTTACACTCAAAACCAAAGTCCAACCAAAGTCCTACCTTACCAAGACAACATGTTATAAACATCAACCCCGATCATTAAAGACCTAGAATAAGTCAAACACAAGCCTCTAATCCCCTAATGAACCGCTCATTTTCTCAAGAGTGGAGGATGATGAAGGAGACTCTTCAACAGATTGATCCTCACACTCAAGCAATGAGATACAAATATGAAGACTTTTGCACATCTCCTTTGGATATGAGTATCTTACAAGTACCTTTATTAGCACACTTCGATATCCCAAAGTTTGAAAAATATAGAGGGAAAGGGGATCCAAGAGACCATGTGCAATAATTCTATGTATCATGTCACAAGATTGCCTATGATGATGCTTACCTTCTCAGACTTTTTTGTAAAAGTCTCACGAGGCTCGTATTGGAATGGTTTATGCATTTACCTCAAGGGTCCATATCTGGCTTTGAGAAATTGATAGAAAAGTCTATGTGACACTTATCCTTCAACATTAAGCATGACATCTCTATCATAGATCTTTATAATACCAAGCATAGAAATGGAGAGAACCTAGCCTCATTGTTATAACGTTGGAGAATCCTAACCAATCGATTTCATTGTACCATTTCTAAGAAGGAGTTGGCCAAAATATTTATTGACAATCTTAATATAGAATTGAAATATCAACTAAAGATACACCATGTCAAGTCTTTTGATGAAATCATATAAAAGGGGATTCAAATTGAAAAGGCGCTCATTTAGAAAGGTATAATTAAATTGTATACCCAAAATGAACATAGTCATAATCAAGATAGTAATTTTTTGGGTAAGCCTAAGGTATTCAATAAATATAAAAGTGTAGTATGGGATGGATTAATATATTATAAACATGTTCAAACAATACAAAAAGCTTCCCCTACTAACAAACATAATGTCTCCACTATAAGGGTACCACGGGAAAGCCAAAACCCTGAATGGGAAAAGGCCTCTAACTAGTCTTGGTGTACCCATATAAATGGTCCTACAATAGTTAATATATGCCAATATGATTACTATCCCAAAATTCTGACCATTGGATGATATGAAACCATGGACAAATTAATATCATGAAGATGAATTTTGTCAATATCATAGAGTCAAGGGACATGATACTAAGAAATGCATGCAGTTAAGGCACTACATCTAAGATTTAATTGAGAAAGGAAACATTAAAGTAGAAGGGGAGAGTTCAACCAGTTAATCCAAAAATTAATAGCTGGGAATATATTGTGACCCCTTAACTAAGTATGATCAGAGGTAAAATAAACCACTTAAAGATCAGGGTCAAACCTCCACTTCCAACTACACTAACTATCATTCCATTCCATACCATTAAAATTTGAGGCCTCCAAGAGCCCAAATAGCCACCATCCACCATTATTTAAATTAATAGGGAAATAACTAATTGTGTAGTAACTACACGACATGGAAAAATTATAGTTCATAGAGGACCTCCCAAGGATCCATCCACTTCAGCATCTCAAAAATTCAATATCTCTAAAAAAGTCTCAAGATCTTCTGACAAACCATATGACATCATCCAATAGCTTGAGAAGACTCCAGCCCAAATCTCTCTTATGGATCTTCTCAAGATGTCACCGATACATCAAGAGATTCTCAATCAAGTCCTGCATGAACTCAAAGTCCTTAGAGATATTGATACAAGCCAATTTCATGAATTGGTTGGTCATTTGTCTCCTTCCCAACATATCATTTTTAGTGCATAAGACATGCCACCTATAGGTCCACACCATAACTATCCATTGTTCATTGAAATTTCCATTTCCAATCATAAGATCCCATGGGTATTGATAGATGGAGGGTTAGATTTCAATTTGTGCAATCTAGACTCTATCAAGAAGTTGGGATACTCTGAGTATTCACTAGGGCCTACTCTCATTATGATCAAATCATATGATGATAATGAAATGCCATCTATAGGAACTATTTATCTTCCTATAGTTATGGGACCTGTAGTCCACCAAACTTTAATTCATGTAGTGGATGTTAATATTCCATATAATTTACTTATGGGACACCCATAGATCCATGAAATGTGAGTAGTTCCCTCTACCCTCCATCAATGCTTAAAATTCCCTCATTTAGGAATGGAGGTTACCATCCCAAGAGAAATAGAACATTTTTGTAGCTATCAAATGTACCAATCCCATCCCACTTGTTATTTCCCTAACACTTATAGTTTCATTCATAATCCAAAAGCTATGAAATATATCTACCCTGATTATTTAACACCTACTTCAAATGAATCCCTAGACATCACTCATATTAAGATCACTTCCATAGGTTTTGGGGAGTATGAATACAAGACCTTTTGTGTTGGAGACCTACCACTCTCCCCATGCAGTTATAGGAAACCTAGTAATGAGGAAAGATAATCCCATCATTTATTAGTTTGGATCTACGACCTTTACTAGTGCAGGCATGTTATCAAAAGAATACATTGATGAACCAAATGATTCATGGTTTATTCCTAATGATGAGGCCTTAGAGTTCCATAAATATAAGTACCCATAGCTTCAAAAGATGCTTTAGAATATGAATTATAAGGGGAAAGGACTAGGAAGAGATGAACAATTCAGGCTTGAACCTATAGGGGTTTAAAAACACCCTAAACATCTTGGTTTAGGGTAAAAACCTTTAGGCATCGACCTAAGCACTATCATCTTGGACACTTCTTCAGTTCTTGAGGGGTCTATCTCTGATTAAGAAATCAAAATAGGTTCTATCTATAGTCTTTACGAGGACCTAATTGTCACCAATATATTCCCTAACACCACCATCTCCACTATCAACTTTTCCCTCCATTATTCCACACTAATAAACTGGGATCAAAATAATGAGCCTTCCTTTGACATATTCTAGAATGATGAATCCATTATTGAATATCTGGGAGCATGGGATTTTATGCCACTAGGAGACCATAAGAAAGGGTTCTCTATTAGTCTCAATCAGTCTGCATATTTTGGAGAACAACAAAATTATCTAAATCAAATCAATGAAGAGGAGTACCAAGATGATGATCCTTCTAAAAATATATAAGACATTCAACCCACTCTTGAACTGTCAGAATCCTATCCAAAATTAGATATAGAGATCCTAAATGAACTTGCTTTAGAAATAAAGGAATTACCATCACCCCCAATATATCTATAGGACTAGTCACCTTCTCTCATCGAGGAGGTTATTGAAGTCAATCTTGGAATAAATGAAAGTCCTAAAATTATCAAATTAGGGGAAATTATTACATTTGAGGAACAACAAATCCTTATTGAGCTTCTCAAAGAATACATAGATGTATTCATATGGAGTTATTTTGATATGCCAGGGCTAGATCCAACCTTGGTAGTGCATCATTTAGTGGTTCATCCAAATGCAAAACCTATTAAGAAAAAACTTTACAAAATGCATCCCAAGGTGGTTCTCTTGTTCACAGAAGAGTTGGAAAAATTATTGGAAGTAAGGTTTATCCATCCAATTGAGTATTTTAAGTGGATATCTAATATTATCGCCATGGCCAAACCACAAGAAGGAATCATAATTTTTACCAACTTTTAGGACATCAATAAAACATGCCCCATAGATGAATTTACTTTACCTAATATAGACATGATCATGGACTCTACTATAGGATATGAGATGTTATCCCTCATGGATAGTTTTATTGGATATAATCAAATCAAAATTGCTCCTGAAGATCAACACAAACATCATTTATCACTCCATGGGGGACTTTCTATTATCAAGTGATGCCTTTTGGTATTAAAAATGTAGGAGTCATTTACCAAAGGCTATGATATTAATATTACATGACGTGATGCATGACATTATAGAATATTATGTGGATGATATATTGGGAAAGTCTAAACTTTGATCCAAGTATCCTATGGTTTTAAGGAAAATCTTTGAGAGGCTCATAGAATATAAGGTTAGATTGAACCATAAGAAAAATGTGTTTAGAGTTACCTTGGGTAAACTATTTGGATTCATAGTCTCCATAAAAATCTATTGTTGAAATGCCTCCTCCCAAAAATATGAAGCAATTAAGAAGCCTTCAAGGAAAATTACAAGATATTTTTCAGTTTATTTCATAATTAGTAGAAAAGTGTCACCCCTTCACACACCTCTTAAAGAAGGGAAATCATTTTATTTAGAACTTATAATGTCAACCTGATTTTGATAATATAAATCAATATCTAGTTAAGCCTTTGGTCTTATCACCACCCATCTTAAGAAGGCCTTTACTTTTATATATATTTGTAACATCTTGTGCTATAGGGGCCTTACTAGTTCAACATAATGATGAAGGAAAATAATGAGAAATTTATTATCTCAATAGGAAATTGATATCATATGATATTAACTATACCCATATTGAAAAATCTTGTTTGGTCATGGTCTTCACCTCCCAGAAACTTAGGCATTATACACTGAACAACCAAGTCAAGCTAATAGCCAACATTGATCCTCTTAAGTATATGTTATCTAAATCCAATTGAACTGGTAGAATGGATGAATGGATTATGTTATTCAGGTAATTTGATATATAATATGTAAATAAAAATGCCATCAAAGGATAAGCCATCATGGATCAACTTGCGGTAGTGCCCATTGCAGACACCAAGCCTTTTGTCATGGCCTTTCCAGATGAGTCTATATTGAATAATGCAGAATCAAAAAAATGAAAGTTATATTTTGATGGATCTTTCACAACACATGGGTTGGGAGTGGGAATAATTTTGGTAACCCCACAAGGTAACCTAAACCCTAAAGCATTTCGAATTGATTTCCCATGCACAAACAATATTTTTGATTATGAGGCCTTAATTGCTAGTCTCCAACTTGCCATTTAGTGGAATATCTAGCATCTCCAGGTATTTGGTGATTCTCAATTGATTATAAAACATTTGAATGAGGAGTTATAGACTAAAGATGAGAAATTACTTCCTTATAAATAATTAGTGGACCAATTGAAGTAAAAATTTTAGTCCCTCACATTTGAAAAAGTTCCCAGGGGAAGCAGTAAAATTGCTAACTCTGTGACCACTATTGGGCCCTTGATAGATCTTCCATAAGATGTCCTTGAAGGAAATTTTATCATTGAATAATTATTATTACCAGCTCATCTATCAATGGCTCATTATCAAATTTGTGTCATACCTGATCCCATTCTACCCTAGTATCATGACATTTACACTTACCTCCAAAATGACATCCTACCACCAAACCTCAACCATCACTAACACAAATCCTTCATCCACCACACATACTATTATACCATCCTTGGTAGTACACTTTATTGATGAGGCTATGATGGGACCTTGTTGAGATGCCTAACATCAAAGGAGGCTACTCTTGTAATCAAATAGGTCCATGATGGTATCTATGGAAGTCATGTCAATGGGATGGACCCAATAAGTTATTCTAGACTCGATACTATTGGCCCACAATCGATCATGATGCCTTCCAGTATGTACATAAATGTGTAGCCTATCAAAAGCATGGTAATATTATTCATTCCCCCACACAAGAGATACAACCTATAATGATCCCATGACCATTTTCCATATGGGGATTAGATCTAATTGGAAAAATCAATCCAACATCATCCAATGGGCATAAGTTTATAATTACAACCACAAAGTATTTTACCAAATGGGTTGAAGTGATGTTCCTAATTTATACCATAGGTTTCCAAATATCAAAATTCATTCTAAATTAGATTATTTTATCCTTTAGCATCCTAGCTAAAATAATATCTTATAATGGAAAATCTTTTAAAAATCAAGAAGTCAAAGATCTATGTAATCATTATCACATTGAGCATCATTTTTACACACCCTACTATCCCCAGGGTAATGGACAAACAAAAACAACTAATAAAACACTTCTTAAGATTCAAAAGAAAACTATCAATGATGCAAGAAGAA
This sequence comes from Torreya grandis, assembly GCA_037957365.1. Lineage (NCBI taxonomy): Eukaryota > Viridiplantae > Streptophyta > Pinopsida > Cupressales > Taxaceae > Torreya > Torreya grandis. The sequence goes on along the minus strand of JARHVA010000638.1, from coordinate 2,580,331 downwards.
ATTAGCATTTACAACTATACCTTACTATTTGGTCATACAAAACTAGTGTCTAAACACCTACTGGGGTTACTCTATATTCTCTAGTCTATGGCATAGAAGCAATCTTGCCCATGGAAGTTGAGATTCCCTCTTTACAAATCTCTTTGTGGGACATGATTATCGATCATAATTTTAGATAGAAACGACTACAAGAGCTATATTTATTGGATTAAAACTGTCAAAATGATTTGAATCATTTTAGGACATACCAGAATAATCTCAAAGCCCAATATTAGAAGAAAATATAGTCTTGAGAATTCAAAATTGGTGACCTAGTCTTAAAATAGAATTAGAAAAACACCAATACAGAGTAAGAAAAGAAAGGCAAATTTGAATCAATTTGGCTTGGGCCCTATGTCATTATTGTAAAATTTGGATCAAGGGCCTATAGATTAACTACACTAGATGGTGATGAGCTTGATGAGCCCATTAATATTATGCATTTGAAACATTTTTATACTTAAAAGACTCTAAACAATATCCATCTATGAGTCCCCACTCTTGGGGGCACATCCATTGCCACTCCACTTTTCTCATCATTTAATTACATTCTATCATTTCCCTTATGACCCTAGTCCGAATAAGTTTATGTATAATATATTCTCATTAAAAATTAGGAGAAATGAGTTTCAAAGTGGGGCAAATAATTTTTGATCATAAGAGGGGAATATCTATTGAGGATTCCTATGGAATATCTAATTCCACTTTAAAATAGCTAATCATCCCATTTTTGACATCCTAATACATATCCCAATCACATCCTCCTCGATGACTCTTCCTCCTCTTAACCTCAATTTCATCTAAACTTGTCTATCCATATTTACCCCTAAGCAAAGATCCATAAGAACCCACTAACCTCATCATTACCAAAGGGTCATCTAATGTTCTTACTCCATGATCCATCATGTGCTTTGCAACTAAATCCTAATCATTCACTTTAGATGCTACACATTGTTGTTATGACTAGTTTCGATCCTTGTCTCATTTGTAATAACCTTTTTTGGGGAAAATGAACCCCTATACATATTTAACTATGTCCCTAGAAGATAATTCTCGTAGGACCTCTTGAAAATATATTATCTATAACCACCTTGTTATTAAGTCTTTTGTCATATTGTAAATAATAATTGTCCAACTTCATTTTAATCATTTCCTTAAGTTATCTTTTATATAACTCACATGTATATAAGTCAAACATCTTTCTCATAATCCTTTTATCTTCTTCGATAGGAAATTTTGTCCCTATCTTCCATTATGTATGTGTGTTATTATTGTTAATCAAATTTGTTAATAATCATTGTCTTGTAAATATTTGTCATAGTTTGTAAATCTTATTGTCTTGGTATCTTTTCTTTTTAAATTTTGTTCATTTTTTACAAAGGGAACAAGGATGGCCTTAAGTGACTACCCAACATAGGAATTGGGAAAATCACTCAAGCGAAGTTCCCATGTACTGTGAATCCAAATATGCCCTTGACTATTATCATGTCATTAGTACACTTATACTCACATGCGTGAAAGTAAATTTGATTGCCTAAATATATAATGGCTTCAAATTTCCCCCATCCCATCCCCCTAATCATTCCACTATCCCATCTAACAATCCTAAGCTACCACCCTGCATCCACCCATCTCCTTGGTGCAAGAGGATTTTACCCAACATTAGTTTGTGAGATGCATAATTAAAATAATGGATTATTTATTATCACATTGTTAAAAAACATTATATGTCATTGTAACCAAAAAAATAAATCATCATCCATAATAAATAAAATCATGTTCATCATTACATCTCATTTTAAAAACAATAAAATCCAAACATCACATCTCATTATCAGACCACAAAATCACATACTATCTATCCATAATAAATAAATAACATCATATAAACCATAACCATAATTTATATAATATAATCAATCATCTATACATATCATCATCATTATATCATCTATAAATACTCATAACATAAACATATTTACTATCTAATCACAAATATCAATAAATCACATTCCATAATCCATATATCTATACCTAACAATCACATAAATCTGAACATCCATCAATAACATAATCACAATGAAGATCATCACATAAACATAAAATCATATATCACAAATTCATAATCACATATATCAAGAGTCCATAATTTCCATCAGAGTCCATGTCAAAAAATATAAATACATAAATGGGCCCAATGGGCATCAATGTGCTACAATATGTGTGATTGTATTTTGAGTTATTTGTAAAACTACTATATTTAGTAATAAAAACCCAATAACACAAACAAAATCAAAGGAGGGGAAAGAAGAATAATTAGACAATTAAAATATAATTCTTACCATCCTTTTGTCCCTTATAACTCCTCTTCAAGATCTTCAAGCGGATTGGAATGCCAAAATAGTTGAGTGTGGATTGCTTGACTTGAGCTTCGAAGTGACTCCAATGGCTTATTTGGCTTGTTGAATTGCTTGACAAGAGTATGAAGATGATTGAAAATGGCTGATTATGAGATTATAATGGAGGCTAAGTTATTTCCAAGATTTCTAAGTTAGTTTTGGCCATAGTCTATGCATGGATTATATAGGATGGTGGAGGAAAATTTAGGGAATTTTAGATTATTTAGAAACCTCTAGTTTAAAGACTTCTAGAACTTTGGAGCAAATTCCCTAGTTATAGAAGTTTCTTGATTATTTTAAGGGATACTGGAGGTTTAGGTGGGAGTTAATGAGCTTTAGGATTCATACGAATGTAGGAAAGGCTAGGGCGGTAGGGTAGTTAGGGGTAGGTGAATAAAAAGGAATTTTAAATTGGTAAGTGGGATAGTTGGTAGATTAGTGGCTAAGTAGGCTATTTAGTAGGTTAATAGGGTGATTAAATTGTTACAAGGGTATGTCAAGGTTTACGGGATGTAGGGGATATTGTGTAGGAATTAGGATATCAGTTAATTGGCTAGGGATATAGTTATGGGTTAAATTACTAGTTTTAAAAGGATTATTAGGGTGAGTAGATTTAGGTGCATAAACAATACATACAATTCCATAATATAATACATGTCTCATAAATAATGTATCCTGTATCACTGTTATATAGGTGGTCTCCTAGCAGGATGGTGTACAAACTAGGAGAACTAACTCTGAATATCACTACATGCTAACTTGATGGCATGACTACCTCATACAAATCCCTATAATATTGGGCCTCTCATGTTAGCTGACTAATATACCTCATAATCATACCCATACCCAGCTCCTCTAGTGTCATCTCACCCTCTTCGTTTGCCTTGTTAGCCACTTGTAACTCTGACTCCTTTATTAGTCTCGACTGAAGCTATCTAATATGCCCTTGTAATGAGGCTACCTATGAGTCCTGACTCTAGATATGATTCTGAAGTGTATCTATCTAGCCCTTCAAGGTTGAAACCTATCCCATCAACCTATACACCTATCCTAACACCCCAACCATTTATATATCCCTCTCTATAATATATCTCTATAGCTTTACAACCATCCTATCCCACTTAGATATTATCCCTACCACCTCTGTAGCACAAGCTTGTATCTCTCTCCTCAGTCTATCTAAGAGGGACCACTCATCCTCACTCAACGGTGTCTTGGATGGCCCTGCCTCATTTGCACCTGTCCCCTCTCCATCTCCTTTTTGATCTCCACCTCGACCTCCCTAGTCTCCTCCATCAATATCCATCACATCTAGCACTCCATGACCATCCTGATAACCCTATGCCTAAGGCTACTATCTCTAAGATCATCTCCTCTCTAAATGAAATCATGCCTATACTAATCTTAGAATATTCCCCCATCCTCACCTTGGTTGGTCATCTAAGTAGCCTATGAGGTTGTATCTAATCCCACCAAGCTATGTATGTTGTTATCACTATTGGATCTAGAATTAGAGTTTAAAAATCCCATATAATTAGAGAAATGCTCCCATAGTCAACTATGGCTAATGCCCTAACCACTAAATCTCCCCACTAAGGCATATCCCTATCACTATAGGCAAACAAATTCTCCTCCCCAGACACATACTACTACCTCATGAACTATCACTGCACACATTTGTATACCTCTTAATAATATAATCATGATGGCTAAGAAGATAACACTCAATGAGCATGGATCATGTGACATATGCATCCTTAGGCCACCCCCACTAGACCTATCTGTATGACATCCATGTGATCTACTTCACTCGTATACTATCAAATGCCTTTATATAAAACCATATCTCCCCAACATGGGAACTCTATACTCTAATAATGACATACTATGGGGTGGATGGGCTCCTTATCTATGCAATCACCCAATGGTCTCTCTATCATGATATGCTCCCAATTCTATATCTGTATTAATAGAGAGGGACCTAGGATTGCTACTCCTATGTATTCTCCCATATGACTCTCTCTATATAAGTGGGCCAACACAACAAGACCCCATGAAAACACTCAATAATACTAGATCATATCTGATACCACATCCCCTAATCCAAAATAAAACCACTTACCGCTCTTATTTGGTAAGATTATGCTGGTCTTAAGAGACATAAACACAATATTCAATCTATCAATATTACCTTACCTCAAAGCCCTATTTATATCCACTCATGAATCATGAACTTCAATCTAAAATCTTCCAACCATTCTCTAAACAGTCACACTCAGGGTATGTGATCTCCAACATATCCTATAGCCTCTCATTGGTAGTCAAAAAAGTGTAGAACATCTTCAATAGTGACTATCATCTCACCAGTCATGAAATGAAATGTGTTGGTTTTAGAATGCCATCTCTCAACAAAATCCATGATCAATGCCTTATCAATCCTCACTATAGGCATCATCATGATATACTATAGGCATATCATCTCCAACACTCAATACTTAGTTGGTGTTAGCAAATGCATCTCATGAAGCACCACTAGATGTTATAATTGGGAATCTGACACCCCTAAATCATCTTACACCAACACATATCCTATAAAATAATGATGATATAAACACACCCATTCAACCTCTCCCATCCCATCTACCTAGTAACTAAATACCTGACTCACTCATCTAACCTAACACCCTATCCTAACCACTCCATCATATCTACCCAATTTTCCTTTTATCCCCCTTTCCTCATCATACTAATCCATCCTATCTCATTATCCATCATCACTAACTATCTACCCCTCTCCTTCCCCTTACCTTATCCTATCTTATCACCCCTCCTACTAAATTCCTTAACCTAATCATCTACATCCTAACTTATCCTAACCTAAACCCCTAAGTCCCTAATTACTCTACCTCCCATAACCATTCCTTCTCAACCCATTCCATAACCCTTATCTCCAACTACCACAAAATCACGATTTTCACTTTAACCCTAAGTCATGACTGTGGCAATATTACCATTCACAATCTTTGGTTTTGTAAAATTACAGGTCTAACCATGCAATTTTTCAAAACCACAATTCCCCCTATGATAATGTAATATCATGAATCACCTACTGCGGTATTTTAAAATTGTAGCTCACCCCTCACAATTTTTTAAAACTACAACTTATGGTTGCAATATCACAATTTACGAGGATAATACGATAACTAAGGGCATAACCCCAAGTATAGTGTTATCACGATTGCACATACATGCATTAAATACAAAATTAAATGTGTAAATGAAAATATCATGGTTTAGGCATAGATTATTCACTGGTGGTCATGCATAGGTTAGTCTCTAGTGCTCCTAGACTCTCTCTCCATGATGCGATGAATGAGGAATACAATCCATGGTTTGGTCTCCAAAGCAAAGAAGTCATAATAGCTAAAGGATAAAATGAGCCTTTTACCTTACCTTTTCCTATTTTACCCCTTATTTTAACCCTCGTATCCCACTTAAGCCTTTCTCGCTAATCACATTATCCTACCCCATTTACTAATCTTGATCTTTGAATCTCATTTCATGACGTCTTATCACATTTAATCATCATTTTATCATCCCTAAGCCTCTAGGGTCATTGTCTTGTATTATTCATTATAATTCCAAAATATTAGTCAGGACTACATCAACCTAAGGTCTCTTAAGACTATGTAAGCATCACTTGGCCACATTCTTGTGCCTAAGGATAGCTCGACCACTTATAAAATCTAATCCCGTCCTATCCCCTGTGGGTCACTTGATGTTATTAGATTATATTGAGCTATGCATCTAATATAATGTGGTTTATTATCAATATTCATTCATCACATGTCCTTTATAAGCTTCTAGCTATTCATGTCATGTGTCCTTGTTATGGGAATTATCATCATCCCATGACTTATCTTGTCTTTTTATTCCCTAGATAATGTCTACATCTCAGGAATTTATAACTTATCATATTAATCAACTTGCCTCTCTTTTAGACATTGGTCATTGTTTATAACTCATCATTAGAGGGTAAGTCACTTTATCCCCTAGCACTTATGCTTAGGACATCTCAATCATATCTCCTTTAACATTTAGGGAATCCTAAACCCTTATCCTCTCTTGGTCTTATCCCACCTCGGGGATTTCCTTTCGAGTGACCATCTGGGTCATTCTTCCTCGCATGTTCCCTCGAAGGGGCATCATGTCTACTAAAAAAATTATCATCCATGAAATATTTTTTCTTTTAAAATCCATTATGTCTTCCACTTCACTTCACTCATAATGCCCTTTCAAAGAGGGGCAACATGTATGCACCTAAATTCATTCATCTTAATAATCATATTAAACCCACTAATTTGACCCAAAACCATAATATTAACCTATTAACTAATATATTTATTTCCTACATAATATTCCTTACACACCATAAGCCTTTCCATACCCTTATAATTAATTAATTACCCCATTAACCTACTAACTAGCCTACTTAGCTACTATTCTACCCACTAGCCCACGTGAAAATTTAAAATTCCTATTTATTCAACTACCCCATAACTACCTTACCACCCTAGCCTTTCCTACATCCCTATGAATCTTAAATCTCATTTAATCCCCATCTAATTCCCTATTATCCCATAAACTAATCGAGAAACCTCTAGAACTAGGGAAGCTCCTCTAAGATTCTATAAGTCTCTAAACTAGAGTCTTATAAATAATTTAAAATTCCCTAAAAATCCCCTCAACCATCCTATAAAAGCCATGCTTGGGCCATGGCCAAACTAATTTGGAAATCAATAATCCCTCATTATACTCTCATAATCACCTATTCCAAAGCATCCTCATATTCTTACCAATCAATTCAATAATCTAAGGAAGCCATTGGAGTCATTTTGAAGCTTAAAGCAAGCAATCCACACTCAATCAATTTGGCATTTGAATCAACTTAAAGATATTGGAGAGAAGTCATATGGGATAAAGTGATGGTAATATTTAATTTTTAATTGGCTGATTGTTCCTTTATTTCATCCTTTTGATGTTATTTTGTTGTTGGGTTTAACTTACTAAATATAGTAAGATTTAAAAATAACTCAAAAATATGATAATACACTACATCTGGGCATAATCATGTATGTGTGTCAGCTAGTTAATAGAATCAATGAGGAAAGTAATAGAATTTTGATTACTTTTCTATTTGTTTGTCTTGGTTAGGCCTAGTCCAATTTGAGGAATCATGCTTGAGAATCTATTTTTTATGATTTTTTTGATATTGAATACTAACAAAAGAAAATAACCCTTTATTTTAATCATGGTTTACATTTGGCATGTCTGGTGGGATTACGCACCCTAAAAATCTATTTCTAATCCTTCTTGGCCTTCTAATTAAAAAATTAGATAGTTTATTGACATTGATCTCCTCTTTTTTCTTCTATTTTTTGTGTTCCATCTTCTACATATCGATGAGATTGCACTGTGTATCAACAAGGTCAATTCTATGAATGCCAAGTTTGACCTAAAGATCAATGGTTTCATCTTTTATTATCTTTTGTGTTCTCTATGTGTTTAAACATATTGATGGGATTAACCTATAGAACATGAGCTTGACCTACATAACTGTGAATTTTAATTGCATAGTGGTGAGATTGGTCTATTGAACGGTGGCTTTGAATCACGAACTTCACTGTGTTTTCTTGGAATTGATAAGATTGTCCTACACATCAATAAGAAAAACTTATTAATTAGTGAGATCAACCTATTAATCAGTGATATTGCATAATACTATATTTTAATTCACTATAAAATAGTGAGATTGACCTGTGCATAAACAAGAATGTTAGCTAATCGGTGAGCTCGTATAAGGTAATTATGTTTTATGTGTTGTTATTTTATTTAAAATGATGAAATCATCCTATGAAATGGTCAGGATGTCTTGCTTATCAATGAGGTTGTGAGGTTGTGTTTTTAATTCATAGTAGAATGATGAGATTGACTTGCAAAATGATGAAATCTCCTTGCATGGATTTTCTAAGAGCTAAAAACTATAGAATTCTAACTATATTTTTTCAATAATAAACTTTTTTAAACTCCTAACCTTATTTCTTATAGGTTTGTGTTATTAAGGACTTGTTTCATACAATTAATAAAGCAAAATTCACTCATACTTATATTTGGTGCTTAAGTAAAGAACCATTTCATTTAGTTCTCTAAAAACACTTATGTTTTTGGTTATTCACTTAAATATTGTTGTTTGCTTACTTATTTGTGTAAACTATTGTGTCTATGCTCTCCCCTTGCCCCATTAGTGATCCTGGGTGATTAAAAAACACAAAACTTACTTATTTCTTGTTTACCCAAAAGGTTGTTTGGAATATGCTCTTTTCTTTCACATCAATGAGTCTTGAGAATTAAAAACAAACACTTCTTTCCTTTGTTTATTTTAGACTATGTGTGGTGGACTTAATCATCTTACTTTGAGTTACTATGGCATGATAATTGGTAATTCATTTCCCAATGAATGTACCAATCCCATTATTTGGTGGGGTATACAAATTGAGGCTACACTCAGTTGATCTTTAGCTGAAATGTCCCTCAAAGCTTAAAATTTTATAGTATCACTTCATTAAAATCCTATAGGTGAAGTGGTTGTGAAGGGAAAAGACCCTTCAGTGAATAACCATTAAGTCTTGATATCCAATTTATGGATTTGATCCCTTCGGGGACCATCTAAAAATCCAAATGAAAACTTTAGAATAGAAACCTCTTTTGACACATAATTCTTATTGATACAGGAGTGCAAATGTATCATCCCCCAAAGATTGCCTTCACATATGGAACTTTGAGAAGAGGGTGGGATTAAAACACCACCATAATTTCATTTAATTACTTAATGAATCATTAAAATTTTAACCCCCTCAAAAGGTGAGTGTATCCAATGATAAGTGATTGTGTCATAATCCTATGTCAATTCTTAAAGTAGCTTCATAATGCTTGTGTGTTAATACTTGATTATTGTCTCAAAAACCTATTTAAATTCAAAACCACATCCAAACAACATGCCAAGTTTTCAAACCTAAATTCCAAAATGTGTCTTCACATATTTACACACTAAGGTGTTATATTTTACACATTTCAAGTCAATCTTCATACATTCCAAGGCATTGAATCTTCTAATCTAAAACTAAGTTCTGTCCATTTAGCATCATTTTTTACTTTAGGTTCAAATTAGTTTTCATGTGAATTAAACTCTAAGGTTAAACCATATTCAAATCCATTCCTATTTGAATTTTAAAATCAGAATCAAAGTAAACCAAAGTCAAAATTTTCAAAAGGTCAAAGTGCTTTAAAATTCAAAAATTGACCAAGGTCCAATTTGATTCCAAACCCTTCTCCATTTCATGTGTTATTTCAGATATGTCTATATATGCTTGTAGTGAGGTTTTTTATGGTCCTTCTTTTAAGGAGGAAATTTTTTGTGATCCACTTGGGTATATTAGAAATTCTAAAAAATAGTGAGGATGGGGAGGAACTACCAACTATGTTTGAAGGTCTTCCCACCATTGCAGGATCTAGTCAAAACCAAGTTGAAAATAAATCCTCCCAAGACAAAGATGAATCCATTTTAATATTACTAGAATCTGGAGCTAAGCTCCCACCTAATTTTCCCATAAAAAAGTAACATATTATTGTTCCAATGAAGGAGATACCTCAAGAGGTAATTACTAGCCAAACTCAACCTCTTAATCATAGTTTGAAATCATTTCTTGCATCATCTAGCAAAGGAAAGGGTTAAATTTTGAACCATCCCAACATGGCCAAATTATTTCTTCCATAATACAAAAAATTAGTCAACGTTGCACAAACCAAATTTTATCCGATTTGATGACTTCTCTAGTTACAACTTCATTTAACAATTCCTCATCCATAAACCAAAACCAACCACTAGAGCAACCACAAGAACCTTTAGTCGATCTTATATCTAATGTGGATTCATTACTTACTTTTGAGCCAACAATTGCAATTATTTATTTGCAATGTGTTGTAAATAATTCACAACATACCTTCTTTAATCATCAATAAGTACCTCCTAATGTGCAACAAGTACCCAATAATTCACAACAACATGTTGCAAATATGCCACCACAATAAGTGGTGGGTAATTTGCAACACATATTACCTAGTTCACAACAACAAACTTCTTCTAATTTTTAATAATAATAAATTTATTTGAACCAATAGTATTTTTCCACTAATTCATAGTAACATATTCCTCACAATAAACAAAATATCCCCTTGCCTTCATAACAAATGTCTAGTCATCAGTAACAATTTCCTCTAATCTAACAACACTTTAGCAATCATCTTCCAAATTTAAACCAACAACAAGTCCCCTATAAAACTTATAATTTTGGTTATAGTGTTAATATCCCTAATAAAACCACACAAAGGGGATCCATTCCTACTCATACTAATACCATCTAAGCTAATCAATTCCTGAATGCCCCATAAAATGCATTCCTTCCATCCTAAAATGCTCCCAACCTCTAAGAATGGAATAAAATGAAATACATAGTTTCAGGGCTTCAAGTAGGAAATCAAGGTAAAAACTATAAGTTTGATAACATATGCCCTTACCCATTTGACATGAGTTTACGTCAAATGCCCTTCCCACCTCATTTAGATCTACCTAAGTTTGATAAATATAAAGGTAAATGTGATTCAAGGGAACATATATAGGCATTATTAATTGCATGTCAATAAGTGGCTTACAATAGTATTTATTTGCTTCATTTATTTCCATGTAGTTTGGGTATACAAGCCTTAGAGTGGTTCCTCCATTTACCAAAGGGATTGGTCACCACTTTGGATTATCTATCATAATTTTGTTTCAAACATTTCTCTTACAACATAGAACATGAGTTGACTATGATTGATTTGTGTAATACTAAACAACATGGTGGAGAAAACTTTTATGCATTATTATAAAGATGGAGGGCCCTAGCTAGTCTTTTCCTACATAATCTACCAAATAAGTAGTTAGTTGGTATCTTTACATAGAATCTGAATGTTGAAGTGGCCTATAACCTAAGGCTCCATTGTACAAACATATTTGAATAAATCATAAATAAGGGGGTAAAAATTGAAAAGACACATATTGATAAAGGTATAGTCAAGATATACTCTCAATCTCAACCACCAACCCAACCTCAAACATCAATTCAAACAAGTGAAATTGCCAAACCTTAGTGAAACCACCACTTGCTTAAGATACACAATTCCATCCACCACTCACATTATAAAGGGCACCCTCATGAAGGGGATAGTTTTAGAATAGAGTTTTTTAGTGATCTTAGTGAGCCCATTGAGGCAGTATTTCAAAATCTAGTTGTGGCTAATATGATTGTTTGGCCAATCCAAAAACCCTTTATAGAGGCTCAACCCAAGCCAACATGATACTAAGAGAATGTGTATTGTAATTATCATCAAGTCAAAGGCCATGCGATCTATATATGTGTGCAACTCCAACATTTCATGTAAGATCTACTTGAAAATGGAAAAATTAAGTTAGAGAAGAGTGTTGCCAATACCAATCAAAACTTGATTATCTACAAAGATCCCTTGCCAAATCACACCAATCAATAACAAAGGAATAATCAAAATCAAACTCAAAGATATAATTAGAATCAAACTATTCATAGTCAATATCATGATGGATCCAACCATATTGGTTATCATAATGTCCCATATGACTATGGTAATGTCATAGGATGTTTTACCAATAACTATGCCTCTAATATTAAGGTCACTCCTTGTCACCATCTAACATTAATCAGAGTGTTAGCCCTTATATTTTATGACTACCACCTTCATCTTTAAGTAATTCCCATTGATTCAAAATAACTTGGTTGCACCTCAACCATCACAGATTACTATTCCTAGTTCGTCATCTAATTCCTCTAATTTAGGTAACTCCCTCAAAAATCTAAATTACACTAACATAACTAGGCATCCTAGAGTTAATCTCTAAGGCCCTTCGCCATCTTCCACTACCAAACCCATTCAATACTTTGTGCCTTCAAAAACTAAATCACCTCTTCCACCTGTCAAAAATTAATACAATATTGGTGAATAGTTAAATAAAACACCTACAAATATTTCCATCATGGATATGTTATGTACATCTAAAGTTCACAAAACAATATTAAATGACCTTATCCAACAGTCTAATATACCAAATGACATTCATCATGCCCAATTTTAAGCACTTGTAGGGCATTTGTCCCTAGGACAACAACTGATATTCAATCAAAGTGATATGTCTTCCCTTAGTCCTTCACATAATTATCCCCTCTACATTGAATCCATCATTCCCCACCACAAAATCAAGTGGGTTCTCATAGATAATGGTGTAAGAAGAAATATTGCTTTGTTAAAGCTAATTTAACATTTGGGATATACTTCAAAAAATATGCAGTTATACACTATCATTATCAAAACCTATGACAATTTAGAGTGAGAGTTAGTGGGTACTATTTATCTACCAATCATTATTGGGTTCGTCACCCATGACACACTTTTACATGTAATTGATACATATTTTCCCTATAATTTACTTCCTAGTTGGCCTTAAATCCATGAAGTATGATTAGTCCCTTCTACGCTACACCAATATATCAAATTCCCTTACTCAAGATTAGAGGTCACTATTCCTAGTGATTTACAACCATACCGGTATTGTAAAAATATATAAGCTCAATATGGGATCTATTGTCACTTATATTTACACATTTTAGGAGATGGAGAATCTCTCCTCATCTAAGTGGCATAGTGGAATCACCTCTAGGCTTGTGGGTAGCCTAAGGATGAGGTGAATCTCTAGATAAGGCTAGCTCCCTTAATATACCACTTTGGTTTGCAATTACAACTAGAATTGGGGGGTGAAAATGGATAAATATAACTAAAATCAAACTACTCTAATGGATGTGATACACTAGATAAATTGATGATATCCAACCATATGCATATTATACTTGAAATCAAAGGACAAACTAAGCATACACTTCTCCAATCTATGTCTTCTTACATCAATATTACATTATGAGGTTATGGGAGAATGTATTAGGCTATGAGGACTAGACAAGAGGGCTTTAATGGAACTAATTAAAATAATAACTCACTTAGCTTTTGACATCTCTTAAAACACTTCACATGCCCTGCAAGAAGAAGCTTTCCAACTACAAATAAGGTGAAAAATGAGACCACATGTTAGGAATCCATAGTTTTCACTAAATAAGATTCATCATAAAAGTATAAAAAACTTATGAAAAATCATGTAAGAGTTAAAAATCAGTTTTATTATTGATCAAAAGGTATATATTTGAGCAAGGCTTCACCATACTCAGGTGGAACATCCATACAATGGCCAAAATGGCTAGTTCTTATAGAACTTGAGAGAGAGAAGAAGAGAGAAGTTAAAGGGTCATAAATACACTTGTCAATCTGATCCAATGAGTTACTAATTAATTTGGAGAGGATATGGGATGAACCATGCAAGGTCTAGAAGTCCAAGTGTCAATTCAAGTCATGAAACTTGTGAAAAGTGGCATAAAACTCTCAATTCTAGCTCAAAAAACTACCTTCATGATTTAGACCTATTTGAACATCCCATAACTGATTATGAGTAGGTAAAATTATTTTAATGGAAGGGGGGGTGGGGGGGCTCTTAGACATGTCTTTCCATGCATTGGTTTCATGCCTAGTCCTCTAAAAACCTCTAAAAGTGAACCCTCATCATCTGCTATCCAAAAAATTGCTCTTCCATGCACCCTACACACTTTACCCCAAAATTATCATCATTTTTTCATGAAAATACATGGGAAGAACTTAATAACAATTTTAAGGCCCTCTATGGCTTTAGAATCATCAAGCACACATTAAAAATGCATATACTTGAAGTTTTCACACTTCTCCCTAGCTTATCAAATATGCCATATTTGACTGGTTGAATTGAATCACTTGGTTGAGAAATTTAGGATCTATTTCAAGGAATGAGAGAGATATGGTGAGTTATCTTAAGTTTTAAGCTTTCCATCCATGTGATCTTCATCTCTTGAAACACCCTACAACCTACAAAACACATAAAATAGTGAGAAAAACCCTATTTTGTATTATGTTCATACAGTTATATACAACCCGCTGTAATGTGGAGTATCTTGAGGGAGTCCTTTACAAGTTAAAATAGGTTTCATATCCAAAATGTTCCATCATATTGCATCTCTAGCTCCATTTTCACAAACTGGTCCTTAACAAGGGTTTAGGAGGGTTTCTGAGCATTTTGACTTCTTAAGCTTTGTTCATAAAGATTTCATGTCCAAGTTGCCAAAAAATTTCACTAAAGTGATGTTTAAAGACCCTATTAACATCCTTGATCTCCTTGTATTTTGATGCATAACCTCAAGGGATATGTGAGCATCCAAAATTGTCCTCTTGAGCTTGTTTTCCTCATTTTTGCAAGTCTGAATGGGTTTTTGTGCCAAAAATAGCTTATTTATGGTTTATTATACATTATAAGAGATTCTAAATGTCTGGAAAGACTCTTAAAATATTTATAAACTTTTCTATAAAGCATACCTAAGGCTATAAGTGTGAATGGTTCCTCATTTGGCACTATGCTTCACCATGCTTAGTAAGCCTATCTATAGGTTTAGGCCTAAAATGACCTTTCTGCTATCTTCTCTACCTTTAAAAAGATCAAACACATCTATAGTAACCTCATGAACATGTTCCAATCCACTATAAATTCTAATTAGATATATAATTGAAAGTGATCCCTTAATTGGCCTTTAGGCATAACCATGCCTCATGAGTCATGACTACAACCTCTATGGTCTAGAACATTCCATTGAGTTTCACCCTCTCTAGTTTGGTTATTCATGTTATACTATATGTAATAAAACTTATCAATCCTACCTAAAAGTTCCAACCAACTCCTTATCTATCCATCAACCATCTTTCTCTAAAACTATCAAGGTTCTTGCATGGGGAAGTGCCCTTTGTCTAAGACAAAATAGAGGGCACTCCACTATCTCCTCAAATATTATTGATCATTATAATAGGTTATTCAACCCAAAAACATTTCAAATATGATTTTTTAGTGCTTGGTATGATGTTTTGACCCTTCAAATGCCATAAGACCCAAAATAGACTATTATAAGCATAATTGTGCATGGTTTCTTGGTGGACTATGATTACTCCTTGAAACCTTGTCTATAGGTGCATATGTATAAATTAGACCTTGAACATAGTGATACCAAAAAATCCTTAATACCTTTCTTATATTCATTGGCATTATTCTGGACCCATGTTCACCTTGTTTAGTTTAGATCATCATTTGAGACTCAAAACCCTGTTCACTGTTGTTTGCTCACTTATAGGTGTTCATTTGGATTCAAAGGAATCTTCATGAGATTATTTATCATGAAAAAATAGTTTATGGAGACTATCATGGCACTAATTAATATGTTCTAAGCGTTATACATCATGTCAACCTTAACTTAACATCCTTGTAAGCGTTTTGATAGCAAGACTAAGTATATGCCCTATCTTGATTGAGACAATCTTATTTTTGAATATTGTAGGTATCATTTATTTATTTAGAGATTATGAAGCCCATTATAACCATGGATTAAGTGTTTTTTTGTTCAATCTTATCATGTTAACCTCTTAATCATTCAACTTGTACTCCTAAATTCACTAGACTGAGTTTCTATAAAGTTGATTGAGGAATCTTGTTTAGGGTGTTATAGGTGCTTATTCCCATGACTGAGAACTTGGTCACGATGTTGGTGGAACTTATTGAACACCCATTTGATAAAAATAAAAATTATATTACCTTGAACTCACATGCATGCTATTTATACCCCCAAACTGAGTTTCTTGTCAATGACTCAAAAACCTTATTTTTGACTATTGTAGGTAGGCTTTTTAGCAACATGTATAGATTGAGAGTGGTCTAGGATGTAAAAACAATGATAATCACTTTTTAGGATGATCTCCTAGATCATGATCATCTCTTTAAACCATTTGAAACATTCATAACATGGTGTATAGGCCATTGTGCGACCTTGAGTGGAGAAAGGTCCATTTTGGATCAAACCATATAGATAACACTGACTGTAAATAGTCATAAATTAGCAACTTGAGGGCTCTTGAAAACCATTCTCATCAATTCAAGCACCTCCCTTATTTTTTAAGATAATAGACCTATATGTAATCTTGAGGAGAAACATACTTGGAGGTCTTGGATTTCAAATCAAACTTGTATGGGAAACTCCAAAAAAGGTCCTGGACCTCTATTTTGTCCTTTTGGGGAAGATGGGCCCTGTAACAATCCTTAGAGCTTGGTTCTCACTCCATATGATAACCTATCTTCTCAAATGGGTCTGTCAAGGTCTAAAAATCATACTAAGATATCAATAAGGTCTCCATATCATACCTCAACCCTCCTATATGGAAATTTGGATCCCTTTTAACACCTGTAGGTGATTATTTGCAGGTCTACAGACAATAGTACAAGATGGTAAGTAGAAAACATGACTTATGAGATTCAAATGAATCTTGATATTCTTCAATGATTTAAAATATATTATTTCATTACCAATTCCTTTCTCAGCTCAAAAACTCCCTTTCAATGTGATTGACCTTCATGAGCTAGTTGTACATGTCCATTAATAGCAGGAGACTTGTGAGGATGGCAGTGGATAAAATTTGGACAAAATATATTGATGAATCATTTCATGAACCTGCATAATCTCATTATCAATCCATCAAATACATGATTTAAACTAAGGAAATGTTAAGACTAGTTCCAAAATATCCATTTCAATGTGAAATCCCTTTACAACCAAAACTATAGGGCAAACAATGATCTAACGATCATTTATGTGACATGTGAGCTTGCAAACCATGAGAATTTCCTTGGGAATTGAAATTGAGATTACATGAGATCAAAGTCATTTTTAAACATGATAAGGAACATGTCACAACTCCCTAGAGCCATTTACAAAGCATGAATTCTTGAATATGATGAAAAATTCCTTGTTGCACTCAAAAGAGACCAATCTATAAAACCAAGATGATTTTCTCATGAAAAAACTTTGATACATGAAACCAAACATGGAAGACATCTGGGGGGAATTCAAATTCATCTAGAACCAAAATGAATAACTGGTTCATATGGAATTTCTTAAACCAATGGAAAACCGATAGGGAGCACAGATGGGTATGTAGATTTGCACAGTCAACTTAAAATGAATGATTCATAAATAAAAATTAATCATTATTCAAACTAATATTATTAAAATTAATGTATTTTATTGTAAAACAACCTCATAAAAGCATTCTTCCTGAAACCTCTTGTGTTGTCCGTACCAAGTATAAACCTGCAAGTCACTTTTGCTTACCAAGAAGGGTGAGAAGAGAGATGAATGGTTTTGAGAAATAAATGACACTTAAATTCAATCATTGAGATGAGTTTGAGGGAGGTGAAGAGTCACATTTCAACCTTTTCCAAGTGGCACACTTCCTAAGGAGGCTATGCAAGTGTTATTTTCTTCCTTTTCTTTAAGAAAACTAACTTTTCTTCTGATGAACCTACAAATTTTAGTTACCAATATTGGATTAATACTTCTTAAGACATATTTCATGTGAAATAACCCATTTGGACCCTCACATTTCCCAATAAACCTGTACAACTCATTAAATGCACCCTTTTTGACCCCTAATATGACCCAAAATGATAAATGGATATAAAAACTAATTGACCAAAGCCAATATAACATTAATTGACATCAATTGAACTATAATACACCCCATGAAACTCATATTACACCCCCTATAGACCTATAAATTCAATTTTTTACCTATAGGTGCCCTAATCTTAAAAGTCAAATTTGGTCAACAATAACTACAATTATTATTCTAGCATTGAGTTTGTAGATAAAGAGAACAAACAAGTAGTTCTTGAATCTCTTAAATCTAATTACATTAACCCAATTGACCTCATGTCCACTTCCTGTAATCCACCTCCTATAACAATATCATCCCACTGTACCATTGAAGATATGGGCATTGCCACATACAACATCCATGATTATTTTCACATTGGCAAACTACCCAAATATCCCAAATCTTATGGAATATCCAAAGCTATACAAACTCCTAGTAGGCCCAACATGATATGATAAAATAAATCTAATTCTCATCAAAATTAACCACTTGTGTTTGTTAAATATACCTCATCAAATCAAGACCAACCCACAAGCTATGAAGGGTCTTGATTATATGGTGATGGTTTTGCTATGTGATTTCAGAGTACCAAATACCACAATCCTAATAGATCATGGACAATAAAGACTATAAAGGTAAAGGTCTAGGGTAAAAAGAACAAGGAATTCTTAAACCTATCCCTACAATAAAATATACAGGAAGTCGAGGTCTTGGATTCAAACTATGTGGAGGAGACCCCTTGGATTTTGAGAGTGATGCCATTTTATCAACTGATGATGAAATTATTGACAATGACACAACATCCCATTATAGCACATATGATGAGATCATCAATACTAATTGATTTGATACCAATTCCATTCTTACTATCATAACCCACATTCCCCTTTCCCTCCATTAACACAACCTAATTGATTGGGACCAACAAGATTCTATTATACCATTAAACGAGTTTTAGAATGAGGAGGCAATTTTTGAGATCATGGGTCTCAGATATGGGTTTCCATTTAGAGATCATAAATAATTATTTGACTTCAAATTGGATCTTTCCACCTAATTTGGAGAGCAAGAGAACTTATTTGGTCACAAAAAATATAAAACATTGAGATCATCTGGTGAAAAGCTCTTTGAGGCACCTTTGGATTACGAAAAAAGTAAAGAAAAATACAAGTCCATTAGTAAAAACTTAGTTCAGGTGCCCTTGGATGGGGAAGTTTTATTTCCTCCTTAGGAAGCATAAATCCCTATAGGTTCACATTGCCCATTGGGGTCTAGCATCAATTTAGAGGAATAGAGGGTCTTTGATTGACTAATTCAACTTTTCCAGAGACATTTGTTAATTGGCCATTCCCCTACATGGTTGATTCTGGTTCTTTTAACATGGGATAATATTATGGCTCACAAATAGCCAAAGAAGATTAATTTATCTCATTACCAACTATTCTTGAAGATGGTTCCACACTCCTTGTGAAAGACACCACTAAATTAAACATTGACACTTATGATGATCCAAATACAATTAAGTTAGGCATGCCCCTCATTGTTGATGAGTGCTAATTCATTATTTTTATTTTGAAGGACTTCATTGACATATTTTCATGGCCCTATATAGACATGTCGAGCTTAGATCCATATTTGGTGGTACATCATCTTGTTGTACACTGAGAGGATAAGCCAGTCAAATTGAAGCTATAAAAAATGCATCTACACATTGTTATCTTGGTAAAGAAAGAGTTATAAAAACTATTAAGAGAAAGGTTTATTATGCCACTTAATTACTCAGAGTGGATCTCAAACATTATTCTAGTGATAAAGAAGCCATAGGACATTCACTTGTGTATTGAATTCAAACATATCAACAAAGCTTACCCTAAGGATGATTTCCCCTTACCCAACATTGACATGATAGTCGATTCAGCTATAGGGTATGAGATGTTTTCCCTCATGGATGGCTTCTTAGGGTACAACCAAATAAAAATTCCTCCTAAAGACCAACAAAAGACATCATTCACCACTCCATGGGGGAATTTTTCTAATCAATTCATGTTATTTGTCTTGAAGAATTTTGATGTAACTTATCAATATGGTATGAATGTCATCTTCCATGACATTATGCATTATATTATTGGTGACTACATGGATGACATTCTATCAAATTCAAAAACACATTTAGGACATCTTGAGGTTTTATGAAGAATCTTTTAGAGACTATGTGAATATAAGGTACATCTCAATCCTAATAAGTGCATATTTAGTGTCTCTTTTAGAAAATTACTAGGATTTATTATCTCTCATAGGGGCATCAAAGTAGATCCTAAAAATTTCAAGGTTATCATGGAAATGCCCCCTCCTTCCAATATGAAATAGTTCTAAAACTTATAGGGAAATATTATTTCCATTATCTGGTTTGTCTCACAAATTTCAGATCGATGCCATCCCTTTACTCACCTTTTAAATAAAGGTGTCACATTCCAGTGAAGTAGAGATTGTGAACAAATTTTTTCAAAATTAAAAGCCTATTTGGATAATACACCTATATTGACCACACCCAAACCAAGGAATCCTCTATTATTTTATGTTGAAGCAAAAAAACATGCATTGGAGGCACTTTCAGATCAACTTGGTGAACATGGCAAGGAGCATGCAATTTACTATTTGATCAGGACCCTTGTGGCTCATGAAGACTATTCATCAATTTAAAAGGCTTGTTTAGTAATGGTGTTTGCTTCTCAATAATAGATTTTTTGAGCCCTAAGCTTACTTAATATTTGGTCTAAGTCTCTAGTTATAATATTCTTTACTAAAATAATGCGTTAAGCTTTTAATAAAGGATAAAATTCCTTTATGCATGCAATTATTATATTGATGCCACGTGGAAACATATTAAGGAATATCAAGAGTGATTAGAGGAAAATAAAAAAGAGGAAGATTTAGTTGTAAAAAGCTACTTGTGGTTATTAATCTTTAAGGTTTTAATAAATACCACCAATCTCATATAGTGAACTACTTGTGGGGATATAATTTTGATTTGGTTGATACATGATGATTTGAGGAGGTTGGTTGGCCATGTGTAAAATGTGATTTTGAATTTAGAGCATTTACTTACTACTAGAATATTTCATAAGGGACATTTATTGAACTACTTGGGAAAGGACTTGCGATGAATATAAAGGAGAGCTATCATTGGATTTTTATTAGAATTGGTTGGATGAAGATTGGAAAATGATGGAGGATTAGATGGGGGATTCCAAACATTAGTCTTAGGAGGAAGATTCTCAATGTTGGTATTGGTTGCCCCAATAGTTGTATCAAATTAAGGATGCTTGTCAAGACTTCATTATTATTTAGAGTATAAATGGTATTATCATAAATATTATTAATAAGCTGGGTGAGATCCTTTAGGTCATCATTTTGGTTGATTCTAACCATATTACATTTGATAGATCTAGAGTGATGTTAAGAAAAATTACACCATGAGGAATTGTCCTCAATAGTGGACAAGGTGGGTATGAAATAACAGCCCATATAGAATATAAATGGGTAAAGGATTACAAGGAAGTAAGAGCTGAAATAATGCTAAAGTATATTGAATCTAATGCAGAAGAATAAGATTGGTCACATAAAATTGATGGTATTAGGCATGCTGATATAATTAATTACCGAATCTAAAAATAGATTGTATCAGTTTGGTGGATACATTTTTATGATAGAAATGGCTGATATAGTTTGGTTATTGAGTTTGATAAACAAATTATATCAGGTTGATCGATATAATTTGGTAAAAAGGTGATGCTAGTGGAAGCTGAGCAAAATTACTATACCAAGATGGCCAACACAATAGGAAATAAATTGGGTTAAGTTGGCCAATGTATTAGGAAATAAACTCAAATATATTAGGTTGTCATATGCAATTGGGATAACACACAGAACTATATTAGGCTAGCCAATAAAGTTTTCAGATAACACATAATGGTATTGGGCTAGCCGATATAGTTCATAATCAACCAAGCTAATAATTTAACCAAGAAGTAGTAAAATTAAAGGAAGGAGGTATATCTAGATAGGGTGTGTTTGAATTTTAGGATTAAATAATGAACATAAATGCAAGGGGACTAACTATGGAGTATTCCACTATCTTTTAGCTAAATTGTCCCTTCTTTAAGGTATATTGAATAACTTCCCAAGGCTAACTGGTCACCAGTGCATTAAAAAATCATATGACTGAAAGGATTCCTAAAGGCTGAAAATAAAATCCTAGGTATTTCTAATATACCATGAGGTATCGAGAAACTAAAGTCTGTATATATTTTTGTCTAGTAGGTTGAGTATTGGGGTAGTACCCATCACACCATAGCTCAAGTAATATTGATGATTACTTTGCCCAAAATGATAGCTCCTACGAGTTTTATAACTCTCAAAATAAAATTATAGGAAGATATATATATATATATATATATATATATATATGATTTAGATTGAAAGTGAAATTTACAACATATAATGAAATGAAAAACACTCAAAATGGTATTGCATTAGTCGATACAGTCAAAACTAATAACTGATAAAATAGTATTTTATTGGGTAGGCCAATACTGTTAGAAGCATAAAAATAATTATATCAGGTTGGATGATATAATCTAGAGAGACACATAATGGTATCAAATTGGATGATACAATTGATAAATATAACAATGGTATTGAGCTAGATGATACAATTAGATTGAAAGATATATGATGATTTCGATGATGTTGCTAAGAATCTAAAAGGACAAACATGAAATTGATCCAACCAAAAGTGGGATAAGATTCATGTCAGGTTCCATAGAATATATGCATGGGCTAGGATGACCTACAACTATACTCTTTCTCTCAATACACTATGGCTCAAATAAGGTCAATCAAATAGAACATGTGTATGCTTGGATGAGTGAGTAAGGACCAATGAGTAGATCTAGTAGAGGGTAACCTAAAACTCAAATGCCAAGAGGAAAGGGATCTAAAGCCTAAGCATATAACATAATGATACATCTCTCACTAAACCTTAAAAAAGGTAAATGATTGTGAAGATGAAAATAAATCAAATGATTTTAAAAGAGTACAAATAAAGTAAATTATGGATAAGTGATTGTACATAAGTTAAGGTGAAATGGTCAACAAAATGTGTTTATGTGAAACATAAAGTGATAAATGGAAAGCTTAAGCAAAATTATGTATATACTAACTTATTTGGTATAATTAAGATCCTAAGAAATGATAGATACATACATCCACTAAGTAATAAATAATATACACTCTACTAAGTAAAGAAAGATTATAGGGATATAAATAATTACCTTGGGGTGGACCTATTGATACTTCAATCTCCCCCTTTGGGTCAAGTGGATATTTACAAGTTATTTTTTAGGTTGAAGACATAAAATATTTGGATGAAGTCCTATATATACTTAGTTAGGAAACCTTAGTGACCTCTCCTATTGAGCTTTAGTGACACCAAAAGACAAGACCTCCAAGATAAGGTTCTACACCTCTAACTCTCCCAAATACTTCTTAGGGGTATAAATACGAGTGCAAGAAGAGTGTATGAATGTGATATATATTAATAAGAATGAAATATGACCAATATATATACATATACTAATCTAATAACTAAATCCAACCCTAAACTTTGAGCTGATGATATCAGCCAAGCTAATATAGTTGGAAAATGTCGATTAGCATAGTATGGTATATGCTAGACTGATACCATAAAAATGCCAGGAGACAAAATTAGAACTATATTAGGCTACCAATATAGTAAAAGGAAGGAAAATTTATAAAATATATGGTATTTTCTATGTCAATACTGTAGGATATAGGGAAGATAACAAATTTAGATGGGAAATAGATGGAAGACTTGGAGAAGGTTAGACTGATATTAATGATGGTGTAATAGGATAATATGAAAAAATATCTCATAAGGTTCCATGAGTCGATCCCACCCCATTCTTGGTGCACCATTTAAGGCGTTCACTCATGGATATTGATGCATCAACAAGTTGTTACAAGATAGTTTCAGTAAAGTGATAAAGTGAAAATATTAGGTGTATACAATATATATGTCTATCCTAAATAAACAAGTGATTATACTAATAAAAAGGAAATGGTTGAATGATTTATTAAACAAAAAGGATTTTTTGAAAATAACATGTGTACACTATATTAATTGTGTAAGTAAATCATTATAATTGTGTAAATTTAAATTCATAAAACTAAAAATGGGAAAATTGGATTCCAATCTCACCATAGTTAAAAACTAATCATAACTATATTAGAATCAAATATCACACAAGTTAAAAATAAATAATAGAAATATTGGAATATGATATATCACTAGATATAAACCAATAATGTAAGTATTGGAATCTAATTTTGACACTTAGAATACTAGAAACAATGATCCTAGAATTCTAGATTATATGGAATAAGTCCATATTTAGTGAAATGTTGGATTTTTTCATATTATATGTCGTATGTTTTACATTATTTTTTCACTTATTAAATCACATGAATTTTTTACTAGTTATTTTATATTTACATCAAACATGTCTTAAGGAGAAAACATAGAAAATTAAATGCAAAACATGGATATCACAATGGAGTATTTGCTAGGATCTTTGGATCAATGGAATGCATGGTTCACAAGCAAGAGACAATAAAATTCATAAGTGTTGCTATGAGAAATAAATGAATATGAAAAATATTACACAAGCTTAGAATCAATCATCTAACACACTCTATTCAAATCAACTAAAATAGCTCACCAAATAAGATGTACATACAAGGAGGTGAATGTGTAACCTCCACCTAGAATAGTGTTAACCCCCAACTAGAATAATGGTAACCTTTATCCCTAGAATAGTCAGTTTACGATCAATCGGTCAAAGGAGTAACCCCAATAGATAAAATAGAATGGTCAAGTGTAACTTCTTATGAATTAGTATACCTAAGCAAGCTAATCCCATACGTGTAGGAAATCTCCACATGTGTGTAAACTAATACTAATAAACTAATAAGAGGAAAATAATATCCTATACTAATACCTCCCCATAAGTGTAGCTTAGGTGGGAAAAATAAATGGGTCTTAGAAATAAGGCTTGATGAGGTACCCATGTACAAAGAAACTTTCATGAAGTGGAGAAAAGGAGAAAATTTGTAGGGATAAATTTCCCCCAAAAGAGATAAAAGAAGAAGAGCGAGCTAAAAATCCCCACTAGAAGCTACAACTACTTGTAGTCACTTTGTATCCTATAAAATACAGTGGATGTGTGTCTCCATAAAGCAGACAGAGAATGTAAACACATAATGTCACATGGAAAATATTGTAGTAGGTCCTTGTGCAATACATTATGTCTCTTCCTTTCTGAAGAAAAAGAATCAGAGCTATCAAACTGGTAAATTCCCACTCAAGTGGAATGCAGGTAGGAATCATGATGTAAATATGTATAAAATTCTCAAATGTCTTCTAGCTTGTGCTCAAATCTGTCAAACTTTGATTAGAAATCCCAAGCCAAAGTATAGAAGATGGAAATAAGGAAGAATAAAATGAAGGAGAAAGAGAGAAAGAGGGTTTATAGGTACCCTCATTACATGCAAATAAGAAGATGCAACTCCAACATATATGTCATCAAAGAGAAGAAAAATGTCATAAATGGTGTCATCTAGATCTGAAATGTGAGAATATACAAACAAAGAAGATATGTTTGGTAGAAAAGTTTCCAAATAAGGTGAATCCAAAAGACATATCATCCTGCTACAAATAATCATTAGAATTTCTCAAATGAGTAGGCACTGGACTTTGTAGTAGTAACATAGGAAGGTGTGTCTATAATATGAACACCAATGGATGAAGCTACTAATGCTAGAATGAAAGAGCCCTTAACTGTAGATGGGCTATCTGAAGGAGGAGAAGGATCAATATCACACATATGTGAATGGTACTCCAAGTAAGCATCACTCTCAGATGAAGAATCAATATCTTGATACAATTATTGAATGAAAGTCCAAGTAGTGAAAGGGCACTCAATGTACTCAATTTTATGTAGAATATCCTAAAAAATAGCAAGACATATTAGTCCATAGACTATGCCATTATTATTAAACCATGCATGTTTTTATTCATCGTTGTTTGGCTCAGAAATGATTCCAAATAGATAGGGTAGTAGATCATGCTTTAGGAAATGATTCATTATCCCATTTTTCCAAGACAAATAGTTCTCTGAATTTACCCATACAACATTTAGCTAAATAAAAACACCAAAATCCATGATGAGACCCCCTAAAATTAATTTCACATTAAATCCCCAGAGACAATCAATAATGACCCACCCATGTTTTCAAGTAAAAATCATGATCAAGTGTTGGAAATTGGACTCGATCAAGAATGCATCCATGAATAATCAATTCTTTTGATATGAATATCGGTGCACACTCTAAGTATGGACATTAGACTTAGCCGAAATGGGTCCACAGAAATGAGAGTAATTAGTGCACAAGTGACACTACACATCTCAATGAATCAATGTCAAACTCTACAGATAATGCATCCATTAATGTGATCAATCAGTGTAATTGACACCAAATTAGAAAACATAAAATTGGAAATAAGTTAAGAGGGATGTTAGGATATGTGGATAATGCATCTATGTAAAAATATAAACAAGACATATAAAATGTTGTTGTGAGGGGATCTAACTACCTATCAAATCGAATCTCACTCTCAGATATTTGACAGTAAAAAAAAGTACACTAAAAATGCTGAACAAGGGGCTATAATGCGAGGCCCTTGGGGCAATATCCCCCAATGGGGTCAAGTGGTAGATCCCTAGATGCATTCCCTATTATGGTATAGGGTGGGGTCGAGGGGAAGTTCCCCTAATGGCAAATACAATAAAGTTTGTGTGGCCCTTGGAATTACCCAAAATTTACCTCTTTCATCCCAAAAATGGCCCCTAGAATGGAATTATATTCGATCAAACCCCCTAGTTTTGGCACATTATAATTTTAGTGATATTAAAATATAAACGAGACTAATGGACATAGCATGAAAAATCATGGACTTTTGAACAAAATGACACTTGATTCTGAGTTATCGATCAAAAGTTATTGCAATTTTCATTTTCCTATCATTAATGGTCCAAATTTTATAAGGGATAAAAATTAGATATATCCTTACATATAGGGGATGGAATCAAAACATAGGCATCTCCAAAGAAATTTATAAGTCTTAACAAATCCTCCTACACATTTACATGTGCATTACAAAGAAGGAAAACATATATTTCCTTGATTTGAATTGAGCTATTAAAAAAAAAGAATTTAATATGCAATATTTAAAAAACAAATTATGGAAAATTTATGTTTGTTTGACTTAACTTTGGAAGAGAGGAAAACCATGCACTACCATGGAGAGAAACTAGACTGTGGATCATGTGTGGCTAGTTTGGTCTTCAGTGGCTAGGTATAGGATATCCCTAGATGTTTTAAGGATTGAATAAACATTTGTAGATCATGTGAATATTTTTTCAATATGTGAGAGCTATTGTAGACCATGTGAGGATCAAAACACTGTTAATGGAGGTCTAAGAGCACTTTTCAAGGATACATCGATCAAAATGCCATTGGCTAGGGATCAATGTGAGATAATGGAAGCAAAACATGAGCTTGGTGTAGGTTCAATATGTTGGAATATTGGTGAAACATTTGCATTCCATGAAAATCCATTGGAGAGATCAAGTGCCTAGTAGGAATGTTATCTAAGGGTGATGTGTAGGAGAACACTTGCAGGCTATGAATATGCCACTTGAGTTTTGTGAGAGTTCATAAGTCCATTAAACAGAGATTGCTTGACATCAAAAATGCCTTCATGCAATGTGAAACCCTGGTTCAATGTGAGACTCTTCACTCCTTGGTGAAAATGAAGAACATGCCTGCATAAAGAAAGATTCCATCCTTCCTCATAAATTTTAAACCCTAACATAATAGAGCTCAAAAAATCAGAGATCTAATATTCCCTCAGATTAAAAAAAAACTTAATATAATAAAATAATGTTTTCTAAATAGATAACAACTAAATAATGACATTCATATATTAGAATGGCACTCTGATACCATAATGGAGTATTTTCTAAGATCTCTAGATTATTAACATCAAAACTAGCTAAGTACATTATTCCTTTGTCATTTCCATATCTAACATAGTTGTACTTTCTATTTTTAACCTATCTCAGTTTAATAAATTGAGTATATGTTGTATCCAAGATTAGCATTTAATTAGCCTGCTATATATATGATTATCACCCTTGTGCATTATCATTTCTATATTCTTAACCCTATCTACCCAAGTAGGATCCACATCTAATTTAAGGTGAAACACATAGAAGTGAACAACTTTGAATATATAAGTCTATCTATAGTAGTTAATTCAATGTTTTTGAGGTAATATGGTTGATGTTCAGTGACACTCAAAAAGCTTGGAATTATTTATAGATAGCCCAATAAATGGCTCCCACCTTCCATCTTAGGGTTACAAGACCAATAAAATATTAGTTACATGAGTTAGTGTGGTTGAGTTGCAATGACGCTCAACAGCCTTGACACTATTGCTTATTCATGAGTGTTGGGGGATTTTATCTTTCCAACCCATGGGCTTGCCTTAGTTACAAAAATTTGTGACACAATTAGCTCAATTATCCAAGTGATTTAATAATGAGGCACAATCATCTAATTCTTCAACAAGGATGTATCAACTCCAACAAGTTATAGGGAAACACAATTTACTCAATTACATGATTTCCTTCCTTGCTCTCAAATTTCAAAATTTAATTATAGTTTAGAATTTAGTTTTCATTTTATGGACATTGACTATTGCATGTTCATTTCAGGTTTGCTAGTAGCATGTTGCAAATGTGGAGCCTTATCCCAAAGATAAAGTGTGTTGTCAACACTCAATTAAATCTCTTTATCCTTTTACTCTAATATTTGTGTTGCATTTCAATACTATAATATATGGGGGCATTTTTAGATACTCAAATATGGTATTAGGTATTTGAAAATATTATTTTTGACCTACCTTCAGGCTAAACCATTTTCTCACATCCACATGCCTTTCATGGGTCTGATCCTCTCTAGTTAATATCAGTCACCTACAAGAATCCCTAGAGTCTATGTCAAACCACTTATCTATATTACTCATACATCTCCAAGTTATCATATTAGTGTTCTTGTCTCCTAGATAGTAATGTCAGACTCAGAACATACCATCATATAGTGTTTCTTATGTCTGACGGTTTCATCCTACACCAAGAAACATTCACATTTAAAAATTCAAATCATTCTTATAGTTTGGCCCATCCATATAGCATGTTGATGGAATGATAAATTATCGTAAGAATATCATATAATTACAAAATAGATGTAAGCATATTACCCATCTAGTAAATATGTATCAATCATGCTCTAATACTTTCACATTCAAAGGCACTATCCTATTATTCCAAATTTAAAAATTAGTCACAAGGAGTAGCTCTTATCCAAGACTAAAGCACCTAAAGTCCAAGAAAAAAATTGGCTAAGTATTGAAAGCCAGATTATAGTTATATACATTCAAGGAGCATAATTATTGTACATATTCATTTAATGGGGTGAACTTCATGCTATTTAACTTCCCTCTTTGGAGTATAGGATATGTAAATAGTGCTCAACCATTCAATGGGGAGTGGTTGGGGTAATATCAACCCACATTTATTCCATTTTTAAGGCCAAAAACTAGTATCAATAGTGGAGATAAGGTTTCAAGTGAAAAATATAAATTCTTGGGTATTACACACATAGTCAAAACCTAGGATTGCACACACAGGCATAAGAGAAACATTCACAATGACATGTACTAGAACATAAGTGCAACATTTACATAAAAAAATTCATCAGTATCCAAACACAACAACTAATGATAGTGATTGAGACTGATCTCTCCTGATTTGAGCAACTCATAATCTAGTTTTTCTACCTACCATACCAGCTATATAAATTCTTAGTCCTACACATAATAAAATATCACTAAGTATTTCATCCTCTTTAGTACTTTCCATATTTAGCATATGTAATTGTCAAATAGATTCAGTCCTTTACATTTAGATTTGTGATTCATTGTAATACATAATAATCTGAATTAATTACACGTTAGTGTTTATTTTATTAAGGGTTAATAATAATCCAAAATATGTTAAAACATAGGCCAACATAGATGTGATTTATAATGTCTCCATGTAATTTGACCACTTGTAGTCCATCAAAACTATTCCTAAAAATAATAATATCTTGTCCATTTCTCTATGGGCCCATGTATGGACCCACCATGCTACATATGACACTACCACTATCCACCCTACAAGTGGTAAACCAAGAGATTAAATACCAATAATATGTTTGTACACCTAGACATGTAGTAGCATCCCAATGACAAGGCTAGTTGAATCCCTCTCCATAATGAATCTATATAAATATTGATACAAGTGGCCTAACGTGAAGTGACCTAAACTATAAATAGTGCTATGATCCTCCATATCTTAGATGATTAAACTCAGCCCATATGCAAGTATATACCCACTCATGTATAATAATAGAAAAAATAACCAGAATACACAAATATTTCTATAAATGTCACAATCATACTATCACTTGTCCTCTTTTGGCCACCTTGTCTACCACTATAGTACTTTATGGTATCCCACATCTTAACTTAGGGAAATTGAAAAAATCTAACCTTAGGACCCTTGGTGGGTAGTCAAAATATACAGAACAGATATTTCAAAGTGAATTTCATCTTCCATTTAGGGAGAAGGAAGGTACATGAATAACAATACCATCAATTGACTAAGACTGTAAGTAGAGGTAGATCCATCAAAACTATCCCTAACCAAATTGCATGACCTAGGATCACAACATCTACCTTGGCTTGGTCAACTACACTGAGTCACAACTTTGAGATGGTTTTTAGGCTCTACTTATTCTCTAGTCCCATATATGTATAGTATGTTACAATCATAAGTAAACACAAGCAAACATCAACATCTTGATCCAAAAATGATGAAATATGTGTGTTAAATCATGAAATAAATAATAAAAGTACAATCCAAAATACATATGTCAAATTTTATACCTAATGGCTTGGTTCGAAGGGAATAGGATTGGATTCAGTTGGAACATGGTCAAATTAGGTGAAAAAAGGATGGATGCCATAGGAACAACACTTTTGGTAGTTATCAGGAAGATTTTTTAGTATGGGGTAGATTCATCGAGGGTCTAGATTGATCTAGAGTGCATAGAATTTCAAATAAAACAAATTTCAAAACATGAAAAAATTGACCAAAAAAGGCCATAAAGGATCTATAACTAAACCACTTCTTTCCCAAAGACAACTTGAGTCCTCACACATTCCAATTGGCACAGGATAACATCTTATCTCACCACCATGGTCACAAAGGTCATAGCTTCACATCAATAGAAATAAGAAAGCTATAGAGTGAAAATGATTTCTAAATTTGGAAATTCTACTTATTTATATAGTCATAATAAGTTGACATATTTATTATATGACACCTTATTAGATCTAATTTTGATACTAAATCAATCTAATTCACCTATTGACAGACATATTAAAGGATTTTTTGTGATTAACCACTTTTTTGAGATATCATGAGTCATTTTTATACTATTAAGACATTTATTGCACTTTTTAGGGTATTATTGCTTGCTTCCTAGAGTTTTAGCAACCCTAAGCAACATTAAGCCATGTTGATTCTATTAAAAATTACATATATTAATATAATTATGACTTATTATTGACATAGGATATTACAAATTCATCCTTATTATAGGGCACACTTACCATGCCATGCCATTTAAGAGGGCACACATGATTTTGATTTATTTTTCCAGACACTTATATTTCCCATGGGGGCATGATTCTTACACATTCCTTACATGACTATTATCAATTATAATTTACATCAACAATGAGGCTAAAATATCCTCCATACTATAAGGATATTTCTCTAACATTGAGGGGCATTGTATATCACATGGGCACAACCTTAGGCTGTGGGTATCTTGTAGTGAGGTTGAACCTCTAGACTTTTTTATGAGGCTAGTTCCTCAAGTGTTTCACTTTAGCTCTTGAGTCGCACACTAAAATCTACTATTGGCTAAGGAAAAGGGATAGGAGGATAACATGAAAGGAAATCTAAGCTAAGGGAGGTGATGCACCAAAATAAGTGATCCACTTGGCTTGGGAAATGACACTAATTTATCATAAGATAAATTTGCTTACACAACCTCACAAGCAGTTAATTTGCATAAGTATTTTGTAAACTAGGTTCACTGAACCACACATGAAGCAAAGAGGGATTTATAAAGCCACACTAAGTGTCCATTAATGGTGGAAAGAGCTCGATTCCAGATCTACAAATAACTAAAAAATACCTAAAAATAGGCAAGAAAGAAGGACAATAAGTTTAGAAAGACACTTCTTCATAATGCCATTGTGCACAAGCTTGTTTAACATAATTTTTAGACAAAGAGATAGGTAAAAAATAGTCTTTATTGCTTCAAAAAGGTCTATTATAAAGTGATTTTGCTAGAGTAACTTTATCGCTAGTCCAAAGATAATTTCTTGGCTCTAAGGCCTCTATTTATAACAAAAAAAGGGGGAAGAGAAGATAGGAAGAGGGAAGAAGTCATTGATGACTGGGATCCCTATCATCATCCTCCCTTGTGCCACTAAATGCACTACTCAGGATCACTAAACAACCTTCTCAAGTCCCTTCCACCTTCAAGTCTCTCTTTAGCATATTTGAGGAGCCATGTTATGAGTAGCTGAGATGTCTCTTCTTTGCACAACTGAATTGATCTTTTCATTTAAATAATGGCATGGCGATCCTTCCCTTCACGTGTCTTGCTTAAAAGGATGTGGGTCTCCATGCCTAAGAAATAAAGCTGACCCATGATGTCTTTAAGCTAGATGGTCATTTATCGAGAGCAAACCATATTGATGGATGAGAGCCTTCATAAATTCCCAGATTCTAGCTGCTTGGACTCCCCTTTATGTTGATTGGTCATCCTTGTGCCACTTATCCTTTACTGATTGGCCCTTTCCACTCCAACTTATACCATGTGGTAGTCTTTCATTCATTTCATCATGACTCTCATGTTGTT
Organism: Torreya grandis; assembly: GCA_037957365.1. Taxonomy (NCBI): domain Eukaryota; kingdom Viridiplantae; phylum Streptophyta; class Pinopsida; order Cupressales; family Taxaceae; genus Torreya; species Torreya grandis. The sequence goes on along the minus strand of JARHVA010000638.1, from coordinate 2,546,858 downwards.
GGACCAAGCTTAAGTCAAGCACTTGTAGAATATTGATTTATTCTATGTAGAGTAATTTGGGTTCTTTGATCTCTCCAACTTTAGAATTTTCCAGATCCTTTACTTATAAAGCTTTTTAAGTAAAGTACTTAGAGAAACCCAATTTACTCTATGTAGAGTAATTTGGGTTTTTTAAGCTTACTTACTTCAGACTTATCCATCTTGAAGTTTTCAAGCTTTTGCAGGCTCTTATTTATCTTGGGAAAATATCTCGAAGGAATTCCCATGGATAATTTGTCTGAAGGAATTCCTTCAGAATTTTTATTTGAAGCTTCCATTTTACTCGCTTCCTTCATAAATTACCTTTCAAATTTTTCAAAATGGACTTTCCCAAAGGGTGAGAGACCCTTTGGGCTTCTTGTATGTCCCTTTGGATTTCCATAAATGATCCTCTCGAAGGGAAAGATACCCTTCAAGAATTTTGGAATGGTCCTTCTGAAGGGTAACATACCCTTCAAGAAACTTGTAATTGTCCACTTGGAGAAGGAAATGCCCTTCACATTTGTGAAAGTGACCTTTGAAAAAGTTGACTGGACCTTCAAAAAAGTGAAAAGGACCTTCAAGTTTTTTTTGAGACCATCTTCTTTCAGAAATGACCCTTGGCTTTTGGAGAAAATTTATCCCTTGAAGAACCTGAGAAGCACTATTTTTTGAGACCAAATTGGGTTTGTCAAGCCCCTTTACTTATTTCAAGCTTCTGACTGCTCACAACTTATGAACATAATACATTTTCCATGAGTAATTTAGGTTTGTAAACCTAAATAACTTCTACTTATAAAACTTTTAGAAGTCAAGCATCCCTGGAAACCCGATTTACTCTTTGTCCTCAAAAACCCAAAGTCTTGTGACTTCAAAAGCTTGAAGACTTCTTCTTTGGAAAACTTGAAGTTATTTGAACTTCCCACTTTTGCTTGAATGCCAACCTTCTCACACTTGAGCAAAATTTTGGTATGTGGGCCAAAAATGGCCAAAATTTATGGTGACTCATAGGGAAGCATGCCTGCTATGATTGAGAACCTAACTCATTTGATTCATTCGATCCATGGGGCATAAAGTCGCTGCTTTTGTACAAAGTTGGATCTATCTATAAATTTGTTTTGAAGCAACAAGAACAACCAAAATGAAACAAACTATGCCCAAGGCACTTAGGGAAGGGAAAACACTCAACTGAAATCGATGTGTGTAAGGCAGTTCGAGAAAAACATGAAAAGTTATATAAAATGTACAATAACATATACAATGGCTAAAAAATCTCAATAGTATGGATTTAGATGAATCCCATTGACTAGGATGGGTAATATTTCTCCATATAATTGGGTGAGATGGAAGGCATTATGTTATTTGCATATGTGGATCAAATATGGACCACTCCACAAGTTGTCAAACTTGGTATGGTTGCCTGGTTTGGCCCTATTTGAATCCCATTTAAGTACAAGGTCTCCCTCCTTGAATTCCCTTGCCATGGTTCTCTTGTCAATAGCTTTCTTGACCTGATCTTGATGTGACTCTAGCATCTTCATTGCAAGGTCTCTTGTCTCTTCAAGTTCTGTGAGTTCTGCCAATCTCACATGCATGGGTTCATCTTCCAACAACTCTAGCTGATGGGCTAGTTTTATTGTAGGAATCTCAAGAGAAATGGGTAACTTGGCTTCTCTTCCATATACTCAAACATATGGAGAATTACTAATAATAACTTTAGGAGTTACCCTATCAGCCCACAAGGTTGTCTTCAACTTGGTGTGCCCTATCTTTTGGTTCTCCTCCATAGTCCTCCTAATGATTCTCAACAAATTTTTATTTATGGAGTCAACCAACCCAATTTCTTAAGGATAATAATTTGACAAGGTGATGAGGTAGATGCCCATCTTAAGAGCCCATTCACTTGTTTTCAAACTAAGGAAAGCTAATGCATTATCAGATATGATAGTGGATGGAACACCAGACCTAATCACGATGCTGTCATAGAAATCTAAGACTGCACTTTCATTGGCTTCCTTCAATATAATGGCTTCCACCCACCTGGTGAAGAAATAAGTTGCGGTAAGTACCCACTTATGCCCAACACTTGATGGGGAGTTGATCACTCCAATGAAATCCAAACCACACTGCATGAATGGTTACTCTACTTGAATCAGGTTGAGAGGAAAAGCTGCTAACCTTTACTTACCTTTAAAGAGAATACATTCTTGAAACTTCCTCACCCATGCATAAGTGTCCTTGAAGAGGTTGGGCCAGAAATAGCCACCCCTCATTATCTTTATTGTTATAGTCTTGGGTGTAAAATGACCTCCTATAGGTCCATCATGGAAATGCTCTAGAAGCTTGGCCACTTGGTCATCATCTATGGACCTTAGGAGCATTCCATTGAGGTCTCTTCTAAATAAAAACCCATCAACCAATGCACAAGGTATGGACTAAAGTTTGAAATACCTTATTTTTTATTTATCCATACCTTGAGGGCACTCACTTGTTAGCAAAAAGTGCATCATATCATGGAGCCAACTAGTGTGAGATGGAGGTGCATCTATTTGTGAGTTATCTTGTGTTACCAAGATGACCTCTTTGTATTCATGAAGGTCATGAACCATATGCTGACACAAGCCTTTACCTCTTACTAGCTTAGTGACCTTGATCTCTACATCATACTCCATGACCTTAGTAATCCAATCAGTTCTCTTTTTGTTCAAGTCTTTGTTGAGAAGGAAATCCCTCACTCCAGGATGAGACACCATAAGGTAGATTTTATTGTTTAAGTCTTCATTAGTAGACATTACTACCTTTTCCTTTCTCACATGGTCCCCATCATGAAAAAGGCCTTTAAGTGTAACCAGCGCCTTAGGAAGATTTTTTGACCTTAGTTGAACAATCTGATCTTCGTATTGATACTATAATTTACATTGATTAGTGGAGGAGAACTTGACTTCCTAATGTAATAAATAAGCAATTTGTTTATCACTTTTAAAAACTTGGTAGTGGGATTCATTATCCGGTACTGATGGCCTCACCACAACTTTGACAATTGGTTGAACCTTGGCTTCTTTTAGCTCACTTAAAATATCAAATTGAGCTCCCACAATAGCCAACCTATCAGCATGTTGGATTTGATATCTTGGGACAACTTGAATGTCAAAGGCTTCAAAATCTTCAATTAGGTCCCACACTCTATTTTTGTAGGACCTCAGCAAAGGATTCTTTGTAGCATTTAAGCCTTTGACCTTGTTTACTATGAGCTTGTTGTCCCCATATGCTTGCAGCATTTTGATTCCTCTTTTATTGGCCCATTGAAGGCCACATATCAAGCCTTCATATTCTAATGCATTTGAAGAACAACTAAAATGGAACCTATAGGAGGAGAAAAGCTTATTACCTAAAGGGGAAACTAACATTTCCCCAGTACCTACGCCATTTTTACTCCTTGAGCCATCAAAGAATAAATTCCATATACCATTGGGTTCTTCTTTAGGTCAATTGAGGGAAGGCATGAGTTGATTCCTTTCATGTAACAAATAAACACCCATGTCTCTTTCCTTAACACCTTTCAAAGGGTTGAGAAATTTATTATCTCCCCATAGCTCATCCAAGAACAAGTCTAGAACCTCTTCAGGATGAGTGTTCAGCTCTTGGCCAATTGTAAACTCATCCTCATCAAGGATAGTACAATTGAGATTTAAACTATCTGGTTGATGGGGTTCAATGTGAAAGTGTGCCATGGGTTCAGCTTTGATTGAGACTTTAGTCCTGTACCTTGTTCTAAATTTCATGTAAGATTAATTTGCTACAAGATAACCCCCAATTTTGGCTGTGAATTATCTAGAAAGACACAACATAAAGCGGGGAGTGACATCAAAGATCAGCATGTCCTGCACCACCAAAACACTAGGACAAACATGCAGGGTTAAGATCAAATACTTAATGATACTTGATGGCTTTGTGGAAGAATCATTAAGCTACATGACTCCCTTGGTATGCGGTTCATATTTAAGATGCAGTTGATCAGCTATAGACTTTGGCATGACTGATGTGTTAGCCCCACTATCTACCAAGCAATTGTGCACCAAGGAATTATCGATGATTAATGAAATTTAGAATGGAGGGTCTTGGTCACACTAATTGACCTTTCTCCCAAAGGACTCTTGGCTGCATTAGTGAAGAACATAGCTTCCTTGCCTAGTTGTTTAACTATAGCTATCATAACACTCATCTTAGACAAACCTTCCTCAAGGATGTCCACTTGGTTGGGCATGGAAAGAGTGTCCCACATTAGTACGCTCACACTGGATTTATTTATTTACTCCATAATGTTGATTGGCATACCACCAGCCTTTGCCTAGGTTTTGGGAGCAACTATTGCTAGCTTTATCAATGAAGGAGCGGTGACAAGAGGTTCCTTGAAAACTTCCTAGTTATCACCCATATTCATTCTCTTGAATCTTGTGTTTGCTAAGACTGGGATGTGAGCCAGACTGGGGATGGCTTGATGATTGGATGCATAGCACTCCTCTTGTTCACTAATGACCATTGTGGCCTTCAGTTGGTTTGACACTTGATCCAAGCCTTGTTCTTATGGAGGCTGCTCCTGCTTTGTCATCATGGGAACCTCCATGCCTTGGACCATAAGAGCTTGGTTTTATCCATAAGCAACAACCTACTACCATTGGTCATTGAATTCTTGGTTAGAGCCATTAGTTGGGACAATGGATTGCCTAAAAGAATGATTCCAAGACATTGTCCCTTCAACCTCCTGAGCCATATTATTCTGAACTGGAACTAAGGAATTGGATGGGTTTACAACATTTGGATTATAATTATGTTGTCTAGTGTAATTAGGCTTCCCATGTCCTTGGAAATTTATTTTATAGGGTGGCCTATGTGCTTGATAAGGCTACTACTAAGGCTGGTATGGAGCTTGATATGGCTTGTTGTAAGCTTGATACCTCTTGGCATTGACCACATCATTCCTCAAAGATTGGAGCATGCTTTTTAATTATAAGTAATTCTTTTGCTCTTGGGAGTCATTGGATCCACTAGTGGAGCCCCCCTCTTACTTTGGTGAGGGCATAGTAGCAATCGTTGGAGTTGGAAGTATAATATTAAGTGGAGGAATGACTGCAGGAGGTGGTCTGATCTCAGGAAAAAGAGGCATTGGGGGTCTGGCAGTAAGCTTGCCCACCTGAACCAATTTTTTTTTGCTTTAATGGCCACCTCATATGCACATGGTGGTATGTCCCCTCCCATGGATTAGATCATTACAGCTATATCATTGTTTAGATCCTTTAGATAATATAAGAAAGCAAAGTTTGGGGATGTCCTAACAATGGCTAGAATTCTATCCCAAGCCTTCTGAAATCTCATATTGAAGTCTTGTATGACTTCATGGGGGGCTCTCTTGATTGTGGTCAACTATTCTACAAGTGACAGATGATCACTCTTATCTACAAACCTCTTACAAAAGGCTATTCCCAATTGGTCCCATGATTGGATAGAGTTAGGAGCTAGAACCCTATACCAATCTAACACCTTTCCCTTGAAGGATACAGCCAATATCCTAACAGCTATATTTTCTATTATGACATTATGGATGTTACAAAAATTGTCTATGTCTATTATGTGTTCAATAGGATTTACAGCTTCGTTTCTTGCGTAATATGGGACACTTTTGAGGGATACTACTAGCGTAGGGTCATATTGTGGTAAGTTCAAAGGACTTTGGTTGCTGAAACCCACAAAATCTCTTTAGGGAATCATGGTAACAAGAGGAGCTAACAAGGATCTCCTTACGCAGGTATGCCTTATGACTAGTTTAGGAAAGTATCTTCTTACATAAGGGTGAGTATAAGTGAGCCTTAACCTTCTTGCTGAGTTTAAAGGTAATTCAACAAACTCAAAAGGAATACCTACAAAAGTTGACCTTGTAGTCACCTTTGGCATGAAAGATAGCTACTGCTCTGCCACTAGATAGTTGGGTGTTCTTTGGAGTCGCCAGATTTTGGAAGATGAAAGCTATCACTACTGTAAATTGATCAAAATAGCATCAAACTTGACCAATCTTCCATAAAAAATGGAAGTGAAAATCGTAGTGTGTCCCACTGGGCATGCCAGAACTGTTATAGCTAAAAATTACACTGTTGTGAGAGAGTTATTCAAGCTCTCTCACTTTCAGCTATAAGCATGGGGACAACCTTAGGCTATGGGTATCTTGTAGTGAGGTTGAACCTCTAGACTTTTTTATGAGGCTAGTTCCTCAAGTGTTTCACTTTAGCTCTTGAGTTGCACACTAAAATCTACTATTGGCTAAGGAAAAGGGATATGAGGATAACATGAAAGGAAATCTAAGCTAAGGGAGGTGATGCACCAAAATAAGTGATCCACTTGGCTTGGGAAATGACACTAATTTATCATAAGATAAATTTGCTTACACAACCTCACAAGCAGTTAATTTTCATAAGTATTTTGTAAACTAGGTTCACTAAACCACACATGAAGCAAAGAGGGATTTCTAAATCCACACTAAGCATTCATTAATGGCAGAAAGAGCTTGAGTCTAGACCTACAATTAACTAAAAAATACCTAAAAATAGGCAAAAAAGGACACTTCTTCACAATGCCATTGTGCACAAGCTTGCTTAACACAATTTTTAGACAAAGAGATAGGTAAAAATTAATCTTTATTGCTTTAAAAAGGTCTATTACAAAGAGATTTTGGTAGATTAACTTTATCATCAATCTATAGATAATTTCTTGGCTCCAAGGCCTCTATTTATAATAGAAAAAGAGAGAAGAGAAGATGGGAAGAAGTCATTGATGATTGGGATCCCCATTGTCATCCTCCCTTGGGCCACTAAATATGCCACTCAAGATCACTGAACAACCTTCTCGAGTCCCTCCCACCTTCAAGGCTCTCCTTAGCATATTTGAGGAGCCATGCTATGAGTAGCTGAGATGTCTCGTCTTTGTGCAATTGAATTGATCTTTTCTTTTAAAGAATGGCATGATGATCCTCTCCTTCACGTGTCTTGCTGAAAAGGACATGGATCTCCATGCTTTGGAACTCAAGCTGACCCATGTTGTATTTAAGCTAGATGGTCATTTATTGGGAGTGAACCATATTGATGGATGAGAGCCTTCATAAATTCCTAGCTACTAGCTGCTTGGACACCCCTTTACGCTGATTGGTCATCCTTGTGCCACTTGTCCTTTACTGATTGGCCCTTTCTATTCTAGCTTATGCCACATGGTAGTATTTCATTTGTTGCATCATGACTCTCATGTTGTTGGACCAAGCTTATGTCAAGCACTTAAAGAATCCTGATTTACTCTATGTAGAGTAATTCAGGTTCTTTGATCTCTCCAACTTTGGACTTTCCCAGATCCTTTACTTATAAATTTTTTTAAGTAAAGTACTTGGAGAAACCTAATTTACTCTATGCAGAGTAATTCTGGTTTTCTAATCTTACTTACTTTAGACTTGTCCATCTTGAAGTCTTTGGGCTTCTGTAGGCTCCTATTTGTCTCAGGCAAATATCTCGAAGGAATTCCTTGGGACAATTTATGCGAAGGAATTCCTTCAGAATTTTTGTCCGAAGTTTCCCTCTTGCTCTCTTCCTTCAGAAATTACCTTTTGGATTTTTCAAAATGGACTTTCCCAAAGGGTGAGAGACCCTTTGGGCTTCCTGTATGTCCCTTCGGACTTTCACAAATGATCCTCTCGAAGGGAAAGATACCCTTCAAGAATTTTGGAATGGTCCTTTTGAAGGGTAACATACCCTTCAAGAAACTTGTAACTGTCCACTTGAAGAAGGAAATGCCCTTCAGATTTGTGAAAGTGACCTTTGAAAAAGTTGACTGGTCCTTCAGAAAAGTGAAAAGGACCTTCGAGATTTTTGCTGGGACCATCTTCTTTCAGAAATGACCCTTAGATTTTGGAGAAAACTTGTCCCTTGAAGAACCTACGAAGCACTATTTTTCAAGACCAAATCAGTTTTATCAAGCCCCTTTACTTATTTCAGGCTTCTGACTGCTCACAACTTATAAAGTAATTGAGTAGTGCTCCTTGGAGAACCTAGAATACACTATCCATAAGTAATTCGGGTTTATAAACCCAAATAACTTCTACTTATAAAACATTTAGAAGTCAAGCATCTTTGGAAACCCAATTTACTCTTTGTCCTCAGAAACCTGAAGTCTTGCAACTTCGAAAGCCTGAAGGCTTCTTATTTGGAGAACCCGAGGTTGTCTGAACTTACCGCTTTTGCTTGAATGTCCACATTCTCACACTTGGGCAAAATTTTGGTATGTGGGCCAAAAATGGCCAACAATACCTATTTGAGATTTAACATTTATTGCATTTGCACCCCATCATTGGAGGCATTATGACTTTCACTTTCTCCTTGAGCATAAGACACACATACAAATTTTACATTGAGGCATATCTTTTATTTTCCATCACTTTGATACTATGGATCATGTAGCTTGTGCCTCATCCACATCATATTCATGTGAGGATGCATGCACATATCACACTTTGTATGATATTATCTATTATATATATGGTTTCACATGGATGTACTGCTTGTTTATCCTCTTTCCTATGAGTGGGACATATAATTTTCTATCACTTTTGATACTCATTCTCCCTAGAGTTATTATTTTTTCATAGAATTTTACACGATGCTATCTATTCTATATGGTTGCACTTGGACATGTTATTTTTATATCTTATTGTTGAGATTTACATCATGATATATTATAATGGTTACATATGCTTTTTCCAAGGATTTTACACAATGATATTTTACAATGGTTACATATGTTTTTTCCAAGGATTTTATATGATGATATTGTATGACAATTACATATGTTTAATTCAAAATCTTCAGAGATTTTACATAATAATACTTTTTTATGGTTACATTTGTTTTATACAATCATTCCAAGGATGTTACATGATAATATTTCATGATGTTTACATACATGTGTTTGTACATGTTTTTCAAAGATTTTCAAAACTTCAGCTATATACTATTGCGTCACATGATGCTTTTAACTCTTTGTTTTGAGACAAGTGATTGCAAGAGCAAATTTTATAATCCCTCACTTCAAAAGGGAGACATACATCTAGATAATTTATGTAGTTTTTTCAAGATAAAAAGTTGAGAAAACATGATTGAGCAAATTTGAATGGACTTTAGTGAATTTGAAAGAAATAAAAGAGCCAAAAATGGTCCAATTGTCTATGTCCCTGATAAAGAAGTGGATTGGATTGTCATCACTCCCTAAGTAGTGATAGCCACGTCTAGGAGTTATTTGAAAAGTTCTAATCAGAATATTGTTTTTTTTTTCAAGTGGTAGCAATATGGTTCAAGTACCACTAGGTGTAGCCCTTTCTATGCCCTTTTTTTAATTTATGTTTTTAAAAGTTACTATGTATTGGATTGAGTTAATAAAACATTCATTATTTTATGGGTATAGGCCATTTCTCATATGTATCCTAGATTTTTACGAACAATCAAAGTGTGGATGGATGCAGACAAATGTTTGATCCTTCCTTCCTAGCTCAGTCAAGATATGTGCTCAATTATATACTTTGACATATACATGCAATCACTCAAATATGAACATCATAGTAAAGGCATTATGTGGACACTTAATTTTGGTACAAGTCTTTTTATTGTAATATTTTTAGTGTCATTTTGTGTATATGGTTCATAAGTTTAGTTTAGGTACTTATTGACACTTTTTCCATGTGTTTTCCTTGTCTCTTTCTTTGTGTGGCTCTGTCTTACCCTATTTTGTCTATTTTCTCTCTCTTCTATGTTTTGTGGTTTAGGGATCCCCTCCTTTCTCTTATTCCTTTATCTATTTTGTTGCTTTTTTTGGCCTCTAGGGCATATTTGGCAATCTGCCAAATCCGCCTTACGCAAATTTAGCAAGTTGTCAAATCCATCCTTACTATTTTTTGGGTCCTTGTCCCCCTTCCCCTTTCCTTTGATTATGTGGGTCTATTTTGTTAACTTATTTCTTCTTCCTTAGGTTGGCTTGTGTGCCAATATGTCCATAATTCAAATGTGAGAAGGCTATATATATAAGACCTCTTAGAGGTATTTGAACAAAAAGTATCAAGAGAAATTATCTTTCATTTCAAGTCTAAGCACACTCTATTAAAAAAAAAATTGTGCTCTTAAGGATTTGCATCATGGTTTAGCTACATTTTAAGCCAAAAGAAGGATATGAGAATTGTGCATGTAGTTGCATTTCTACCTATGAATAGAATATGGAAGCTCTTACTCAAAACACCATTCACATTGCGCTAGAACTACATTGGGTTTGATTCTAGTGTGTGAGATGTAGTTGCAACTCCTTGATGGTTCCTCAACCCAATGAACCCTTTCTTTATTTTCTTTTGCAAACATTTGTGGTGAATTAGGTCAAAGAGACGAGAAAATAAATTAGACAATTCTACTTACAAATTATGGAAAGCAAATACATAGGATTGTATGACATCACTTTACAAACTTGTAAGAAAAATATCAATATAAAAAGTGACCACCGTATAAGTTCGGTTCCTACGAACAGATGTGACACAAACAAAATTAGGGCATATTTGATAGTCAGAACTACCCTCCACACATTTCGTTGTAGAAAGCATTGATTGAACCTGTCCCTATAGACGTAGACTTCCAGGTTTCACACAAACCTGAACAAAAACCTACACGTCCCAAAATCCCAAGATTATGCTTAGATGTGTTAGATTTCATTTTTTTGGATCTTGCTTTACATAGTTATGTTTGTTCTTGCATTGTAATTGTTTGGTTTGTTCTTGTTAGCGGCCATAAGGTAGAATATTGGTTACTTTGGATTGGCATATCAATAATTTCTCTTGAGCACCTATTCCAGCTTCTTGTGCTTAGGTTATTTATCCCTAATCCTCTTTTAATTGAATGCTCTAATGATTATTTGATTTCTAAAAAGGGTTGTAAATGCTTAAAAGATACCTGTGGACAACAACAAATTCTTTCCAAAATGTTAGATGTTTTTCGAATGACTTATAAATCCCTCAATGCATCAGGGTTCTTGTGTATTTATAGATGTTTTGAATTCAAATCAAGACTCTATTGGTGCACAAATTGACATCTAGTGGTAACAAAGGCAACAACAATACGGTAAGGGTCACACAAGATGAGGTGTAGAAGGGCTTGGAAAAAACCTGCCATGACCATACAATGACACTTTAGAAAAGGACCCTGGAATGTGATCAAAGCTAAAATAAAATTGGTATCCAATTTAAACTAAGAATGCAACAAATACACATACATCTTAAAAACATACAATTTAACAACTAATAAATGTGTGTGTGTTTTTTTTTTTAAAAAAGTTTCTGCAATATTACAGAACAATTAAAATTCTCACGAATATATACAAACCAATTACGAGCAGTAAGCTCGACGTTGTTAAAAACCGGACCAAACCATCATATATATTATCAATGTAACCTTGACCGGCATTCTCCCCTGTTCTAACCATTGAAATGACCCAAAAGCAAAAATGTCTTGGAAATTACAATTTTGAACAGTCTTACTCGAATTTAGAATATATTGCAAAATGGTAACAAAAGAAGTGAACAGCATATTCCATACCCACTCTGAAAGTTACCTCGCAGTATAATTTGGATGAAAAAACAAATCAGAGAACCATGTTTTTAATTCAGAAAACATGTGACAACTGCTCTTTACCTTAACGAAGTCCACCATGGATTCCAAACTTGAAGTGTAGCCATATGTAAGATTTAATGTAACTTCAAATTTTCCCAAAAAAGAGCATCTCTAAGCAGTGATGGAAAGGGCTTCACTTTTAAGCAATCAGATTGCTTGCATTGATGCATTGTGTTTCTGTAAAAAGGCACTCATAGATGCCTTGCTGCTGAATGGAGACTAGTGATTAAAAAAATGTAAAGGTAACCCAGTTTTTGTATTCAAACAAACAATGAATCTTATCTCATGGTCTATAAAAAACTCTAGGTGGTAGACAAAAATTAACATTAAATCTGCAGAGAGTTCATTGTACTTGTCACCATCATAGACATCATTCAAATTTAGCAGTTCAGCATTTCTGTTGCATTAGTAGTTGCTTGAATCATGTTTCCTCGAGATAGTTTCAGGAATCCATCTTCATTTTCAACCGTAGGAGATGGAAATCAGCCTAGTAGAGAGCTAAAGCAAGATAGAAAAGATGTAGAGCTAAAAGAGGAGGAGTTTTCTGTCCCTTCTAAGGTGACCCAATTGTTTTCAGAGAGTGATGACAAATATATGAGGATGGTACCTGTGAGAGATGCTATTCCAGACGAAGCGGCACAGACCAAGAGTCAGAAAGCTCTTCAAGAAGAAATTCAAGATGACATTTCTGATCTGGTTCACAGACTTGCAAAGCTGAATTCACTAAGGCAGACTGATCAGGTAGAGGGAGGGGTACAAGTGATTACATTGTCAGGAGAAAACCGAGGAGCCACCATGGATTTTGGATCTGAGAGTGGCATAGTGGATATACACAGAGGATACAAATTGAATCAGGATGATAAGAATAATGAAGGGTTGGATTCAAAATCCAAAGGTAAGGAGGGTACTTGTGTCAACAACAATGTACAGGGTATCAACAACTCTATTATGTACAATAGCTCCTGCGCAAATAGAGATCCAGGGGTGCATATGGGGTATTCCAATAAATCCCATGAGCAAGATCGTGGTAAAAGTCCAAGGAAAGGGGAAAAAAATGCTCCCAAGTCTCCAGAAATAAGCAGGCTGCCTGCTCCAGCTGATCCACCTGTAAAGAGAAGATGTCTAAGAGCTATGTTTTTGGAATCCAGCAGTGATTCCAGCCCTGAAAGATCAAGAGACAGGACTCCTAAACAGAGAAGACATGGATGCAGGTATGAATGCCAGGGCCATGGCAAGTGCAAGGATAAAACATCCAGTGATCGTCATGGACAGGAAGGGAGCCCTCAGAATTCTGATGATAAAGCATCAGGTGAAAAGCCCAAATCCATGGTTAGTTGTTTTGGAAGAAGGCTTCTTAGAAATAAGAGTAGGTCGTCTTCGGACATGTAAATAGCATTCCCTTCCCTCAAGAGGAGCTTAACTCCCAGGGCGTTGCAACCAAGATTAAACCTGGGCCATTTAACACTTTTGCATGTAAACTGGATAAATTTTATTTACAATTTTTTCACCGATATACCTGTAAAAATAGAGGTATTAGTATAGAAAGTGTGTCAAGAGTATAAGAATAAGGCCAAGAATTCAGAAGCCAATACTCCACAGATCTTGAACATGTTTTAATTTGTGATCTATACTAACTAGTAGTGTAAAGTTCATGATACAGAGTGTATAGCTTGGAGAAGTCATCCAAAGTGGTCTAGGTTCATTTGAGCTCAAGGATGGCTTCAAAATTTTAGTGGAGAGTCCAGAGCTGGTTAATTCATGGCCTGCTACAATTAGATTTTATTCTTTAATTGTCATTGAGAAAATTTATGTTTCAGCCTATGAGATAAAATATATAATTGTAACATGTAATAGCATTATGATATGGCTTCCAAAATCAGATGACAATGTATAGCCTTGGTATATTTATTGAAATTTTTTATACTCATTGCATATGGTTTTAATCGAGTCACTGAAACTGCCAATCCACCAGTCCATTATGGATTGCTTATTGATTTAAATACAAAAGTTTGTATTGAATAGTTTATTCATTTTGTTGCTGCATTGACTTCTTGGTCATAAATAATTACATTGTCTTTACATTAACTAATCAAAGTTGGATTAATTACATTGTCTTTACATTAACTAATCAAAGTTGGATTAATTACATTGTCTTTACATTAACTAATCAAAGTTGGATGTAACTATCGTGGGTGTTTGCAGTTAACTGGTTGTTTGAAACTCGTCAAAAAAGTAACAATGTACGATTATAACTATCGCTTCATAATCAATGGTCTGCTCGAAACTTGTCAATCAAGTATTTGGATCAGAGTTATCAACTTTCCAAGTAAGAATTCAATATAAATGAAAATTTTGTTTCTTTTTTTCTCCTTGTTAATGGGAGGCAATAGTGTTACTCTTTCATCTCAAGCCCTCACTTTTTAGGGAGGCTTTGCTTTCATACCATGACCAAGAATAGATGCTTGATGTAAAAATAATCTTACCTTTTAGAATTTTAAACTTATATAGATATTTTTTTACTTTTAATAAAATTTTAAAGTGTATATCTTAACAATCATGCCTCTTTTTGAGTGGAATATTGACAATTCAATTCATGGGGAGAGAATTGGTTTCGATGATAATATCGAGCTTTCAAGTTCTCTCTTCAAAATCAAGAGTTTATCACTATTCAAGTTCATATCTTAGAATTTTGAAAAAACTACTTATTTTTGTGTAGACACCTGATTTTTTTATAAGATCTTTATTCTAGTGTCTTATTTGTAATTTATTATATTTGACAAACTTGTACATATTGACTTGTTTCTTGGTTTATCTTAGTCTCTTTAAGATTCCCTTTTAGCTTAAGCTTTATAAACACTGTCTAACACTAATTAGAAAGTATCTACTAGAATCATTGGGCTATACATCCCCTGTTATCAAACTCTACATCGAATACAAAACCTGTGTTATTTCCAGGACAAACCCATGCTCTATGCAAGTGCACCTAAGCCAAACTTGTCTAGGTTAGACATATGCATGTCTATTTTAACCTTATGGGTCCATCTGCATGTTTTTGTTGATTGTGTAACTTTAACTTTGTCCCTTGTAAATTTTAAAGTCAACTAACGAGCATAATTTGTCATAGATCAGCGTATCTATACTAAGTCATGTCAAGCCATTTAAAAAGGAGAACATAAATAAGACCCATCAAAATTTAATTATCAAAGGTCAATCCTAAAGCCAAGTATCAAACATCATTCCTCCTACTTCAAGTTGAACTTCATTGAGTCATATCCTATAAACTTACAACAAACTTGCACATCTTAGTCTCTCATCATTTCCCTTGTGTCAAAGGAGGGTATTAGCTTGCATATAGTTGCATTTATAACTTCTAGAGAAGAGTAGGTTCAAAAACCTCACTACTCTATCATCATATTCCTTGTATCAAAGGCGAGTATTAGCTTGCTTATAGTTACATTTATCACTTCTAGGAAAGAGTAGATTTAAAAGCCTCACTCAAGCTATTCCATCAACACATTCACAGAACTACGTGGATGTTTGATTCTGAGATGTGGGATATATAGTTTGTAACATTACTTTGGTGATTTCCAGACTCTATAGCTTTTTGTTTGTTTTGGAAAGTCAAGCTAGGTCAAAGAGGACAAACATTGATTTTACACATTTTACGTGACAAAATAGGTACGTGTAGGTATATTCCTTGTAAATTCTAAAGTCAGCTAATGAGCATAATTTATGATAGATCAGCCTATCTATATTAAGTCACATCAAGCCATTTAAAAAGGAGAACATAAATAAGACCCATCAAAATTTGAATTTCAAAGGTCAATCCTAGAGTGAAGTATCAAACATCATTCCTCCTACTTCAAGTTGAACTTCATTGAGTCATATCCTATACACTTACAACAAACTTGTACATTTTAGTCTCTCATCATTTCCCTTGTGTCAAAGGAGGGTATTAGCTTGCATATAGTTGCATTTATCACTTATAGGGAAGAGTAGGTTTAAAAACCTCACTACTCTATCATCATTTAACTTATATCGAAGGAGGGTATTAGCTTGCATATAGTTACATTTATCACTTATAAGGAAGAGTAGGTTCAAAAACCTCACTCGAGCTATTCTATCAACACATTCATAGAACTACGTGGATGTTTGACTCTGAGATGTGGGATACATAGTTTGCAACGTCACTTTGGTGATTTCTAGACTCTATAATTATTTATTTGTTTTGAAAAGTCAAGTTAGGTTAAAGAGGAAGAGCATTAATTTTGCACATTCTACATGACAAAATAGGTATGTGTAGGTATATTAACATTAGAAAAGAGGTAGCACACCATTGACAAAAAAAAATTAGTTTCAAAACCTTATAGAGGTCAGATTCATTAACACAAAGACATACACAACAAGTACAGTTCTGACAAGGTTGAGTTTACCCTACAGGTGTAAGAACCCTTCAGTCAAGTACTGGAAAATTGTATCATTTTTAAAAAATAATAATAATAATAACATAACACACTTTCTCGAAGGTTTCTTAACTAATTCCAATCCAAACATAAATTATAAGTTTCAAAGAGTAGTAAATTATTATAACAATATAACACATAATAAAGGTAAAATTTAAAATATTTTGACAATTTCTCACATATTCAAACTCAAGGGTATTTTTGCATATTATGTATTCTTGTATAATATTACTCTACTTATGCAAGGAGGAAGTATAAATGTCCATAAACCAAATTTCAACACATGGAAACTAGGTAAATGAATTTACATTATTCAATGGTCTCTTAATTTCATCTTGTTAAAATGTCTCATTGAATGTACCTTGTGTTTTAATTTACACGCCTCAATGTACAATACTAGAAAATAAATGCAATTTTTTCAAGTTACTCTTACTAACTTCATTACATCTAATGTAATGACAATCCAACAACTACGTACTCACAAAGGAATTGATCGTTCATTAATTATGATTCTTATCCATGTATAAAATAACGAAATAACATTTTTTAACTCAATTACTTTTCATAAATTAAAACATATGATGATGGTTTTTTGAATTCTAGATTTCCTCATTATACAATTACATTACTTACGATAATGGAATAGATAAAGTAAAGTACTATGCATAAATAATTTAATCTCATTTCAGCATGACATAACATCCTTATTCTAGTTTTCAAATTCCCCAAAATTATATATTTGATAGTGATGCATTTTTTAACATACTTGCTTTCCAAATAAATAGATACAATGTAGATAACATCCAAAAAGTGTTTTGTTTGCATGAACAAAGATAAACAAATGAACATTTGAGGCCGACAACATATTATGTAAATGTAGAGAGGAAGGATATCATTGGAGGGCTTTTTCTTCACCCATGGAGCCTTTCATATCCCCTATACACCTCTCATCCATTGAGAGTGGCCCTTCCCTTCCATGAAGGTGTTAGATATAGACAATCAATAGAGCATAGAGAATCTTAAAAGGTAGAAACGATTTAGCATAATACTCCATGCAGTAATGTGATTTAACATATCACCCATGTAGTAAACTTATTTAACATATTTATCTACGTAATAAAATGGTTTAACATACTACTCCACATAGTATAATGGTTTAACATGTTGATTCACATAGTAAAGTGGTTTAGCATACCGCTCCATGCAGTAAAATGGTTTAGTATTCTATTTCATCAAGTAAAGTGGTTTAGCATACCATTCACATAGTAAAATGGGTTAGCATATTACTTCACATAATAGAGTAGCTAGCATACTTCTCCATGTAGTAGAATAGTCTCCTGGAATTCAAATCTCATTTATCCATTTTTACATACGTAGGAAAATATTATTATTTTGATAATTATGATTCCAAACTAGGACATATCAATAATTCCCATAGCCAAGTTTAATTATGACATGGATAACGATAACACCAATCCCAAGGCATATAAAAGTCAGGCATGTGTTCCCAATCTCAAAGTTTTATCTTGTGATACGTAGGTTTGCATCTATAAATCAACTTTCACACTTATCTTACAAAGGATCATAAAGGTCTAAACACACAATTCTCTAGTTTCATACTATGATTTCCCACTTAAAGGCAAAATGTCATTTTTCCAAAGGTACATACTTATGGATTAAGAAAGGATAAGTCATGCCTACATCTAACTTGCAACTTATAGATTTATTTATATACCCTTGTCATCTTGATGAGTATCCATGACCATTAAATCATTTTAATCAACCCATTCCATGATTGGTTAGTTGGTCAACATTTCAAAATTAATGATGTAGGGTTTATACCCAAAAAGATTTACTAATCTCTTCAAATGCATTTTTGATGACCAATCCTTTTTATAAATGCATTAAATTTTTTAAGGTTCCCGTAGCTTAGGATTAGCTTAGATTAGCAAAAAGGGTGTCTTTTAATCAAGTGATAACATTATACATAAATGTTCCACACTCTCTACAAAAGTGTGTTTTTTGAGATACTAGTACAAGGATGGGTCATACACCTTAACAAGGTCACAAAATCTCACAAGAAGCCTTAATAAATCATACCCTTATGTTTGTTTAAGAATTCATAATTCAAAATATGGTGAAGAATTTCAAACATGAACTTGTCTTCTATCCCAAATACCTCTAGTTCATGATTCCAAATCTACTTATGATCTATATATTATTGTGAACTACTCCTCTTATGTTCTAATACAACTAGGCCCACAAGAACTACATAATTATATGGGAACATGAGGTCCAGTAGTCTCATCACTAAGTACACCCTCTTCAATATCACTATGGGTAGGATGTGTGCTATGCTAAACTAGGTTTCACTACATGGACTAAGTGCATGCAGAGTTTCGATCTCCATAGTCTCATTCACATCAAAGGGTTCCGTCATAAGATAGTAGAGATTCTAGATAGGGACTCTATAATTTTTATTATACACACTATAGACACCCTATCTATTGTGTGTAAAGCCTTTTACTCTTCTTTAAAACTCTTTGTGATGAAAGTAATTGGGTACCTCATTGAGGATAAACTCATAGTATTTTTTCTCATAAACTATAGTGGCACCATATGGATGTTATACTATTTTTAATCAAACACCATCAATCATTAGTACATTTTTTCTCTTAAAGTCATTATGATTGCACCAGTGAATTATGAATCATTTGCAACTCAATATAATGGGTGAATTTGTTTTTGTATCGAAAAATAAGGCACACATATTTTCTTTAGTTATTTTTTTGTGTTTCACATTAGCAAATGATAATTTATTGCATAATATTGACATACATGACTACTTATAGGATTTCCACATATTGGTTTGACCGAGTCAATTTCTCCAATTAATATTTCTAATGTGTTGGCCAAAGATACATGATGGGCATTCATAGAATGACATTGTATTAAGGTTGTAATCAAATTATTTATATAAGATTTGTCTATTTTAACTACTAAATCCTCTTGACTTCTAGGAAAGTTTTCTTTAGCTCTTTTAATGGCCATAATTTATTCTTCAATTATCTCATGTTGATGGTTTTGAGATGTATACACTTACATTTCATTTATAAAAATAATAAAGGGTTTAAAGAAAAAATGAAATAAAAATACAATATGAAATTTGATTCAAACTGAGATAAAACGCTAGGTTTTTACCTCTTTCTTAGGGGTATCGTCGATAGTCTAAGTCACGATCAAGATACAAGAGTTTGGAGAAAATTGGGTTAACTTTCAACAAGTGAATGGAAATGTGAATGGAGGTAAATAGAATGATCTCACATTTCAAATGAGAGAAATAATAAATGAACTCGATGTTATATGTTTTAGGTTCATATAAATTAAAAAACTATACTTTGTACATTGTTTTAAATTTGGTAATTACCAATACATGGATAAGTGTCATACACAATTTCTCAAAATTCATGTACATTTTATTTTAAATAAAGTTTCGATAGAAACATGTCCTTTTTTGGCCTTTCATCTTTTTGAATTCATCCATAACACCTTTTCATTTAAAATTTACTAACTTTTAAATCCATTTTTTAAGTTTTTATCTTCAAATATAGCTATGTTAAATTTATTAAAATATTATGAGTTGAGTGAGTTTTTAGGTTTCATCAATGGAATATGCCAATGTTTGTAAATATAATGGTTAAAAAATTATGTATCAACTATATTTTATATTATGTATATATTAATATTAAATTTAATAAAATATTATGGGTTGAGTGGGATTTGAGGTTTCATCAA
Source organism: Torreya grandis (assembly GCA_037957365.1). NCBI lineage: Eukaryota > Viridiplantae > Streptophyta > Pinopsida > Cupressales > Taxaceae > Torreya > Torreya grandis. The sequence goes on along the minus strand of JARHVA010000638.1, from coordinate 2,526,853 downwards.
TGTAGTATGTGAGTGTTTAGAAATATAGTTTTTTAAAAATAATGTGATAGTTATATCTTATACTAGTTGGATCTATTAAATGTAATATGTGAGTAGTCTTTTTTTAAGGTATAAATAAAATTCTTATCATCAATATTTTGTTGATTGAATAAAGAAAGATAATTATTGAACTCAATAAAGAGATTATAATATTAGTTATTAAAATTAATAAAGATATTGCAGACACCTAAAAGTGACCACCAATGACCAATCAGGGTTCAGACCATTTTCTACAAAATGCATAATTTAGGCTAGAAATACTAAAATGTATTAAATGGTTCAAAATTGTCATTTACAAGTGCTGATTTTTACCAATGTATCCCTAAATGGGGCAATGCATTTTATGTGATACCTAACTTTGATCAGATCATTTTGAGTCAACATGGTGATTTTGCCTTTTATGCTATGGAACACTCTTTTTCTCTAAATTCGTAAGCACATATCACGTGCCTTTGTTATTTTATGTCGGCAACATCCTAAATGGGATAACGGTTCGAACACATCTAACATCATCTTCTAGTTCTAATACAGTCAAATTTTGATCTAATAATATGACATTTTGATCAATTGTGCACTAATTTCCAAAGAACTGCATTAAAATTGATTAATCTTGTTTAAGTTAATTAAAACAAACTATGAGATTAAGTAAGAATTCCATGGAACTTATTGAATATTTCATTATTAGAAATTGATTGTGAATATCTACATCATCAGGTGACATCATTATATGGGGTGGCATCCATAAACCATAAATACACAAAATATCAAGATAATGGGTCACCGATGTGTAGTTAATGCCTTTTCCTCCAAATTGACATGAGTATATTTATGGATTTAATTACAAATATTGGATTAATCCATGGCCACACATCTCAATCTTGAGATGGATGGTCATGGTTGATCTTAGCCCATTTTGAAAAACTATACATAGAAGGCCTCATAATCATAATTTTAAGCTCTCTCAAGCCAAAGTTGTCATACTCAAATGCTTTCAAAAACCATTGATGTAGTGTTATCATGCCAAATTATTGATTGAAGCTTCACAAGCCCAAGCCATCATAAAGCCATTGGTGCTAAGGAGAAGAGGAGATATCCAAGCCTCCTTTGATGAAGATTGAGTAAAAGCTGAGCAAGCCACTTCAACAAGCCATTTGGAGCATCCAAGGAAGGTGAAAGATCATTTGTCTTTTGAATTCTAGTTGTGTTTTCCATTTAGTTTTGTTCACTAATCTCTCCTTTTGATCTAGGCTTAAGGGGTTAGCTACTAGTGTGTTATTTTAGATTTTCATTTCATACTCTAACACTATATAAATATCCCCTTATTACAATCCTAGGTTCACAAATGGCACACCCAATGGGACGAGACACAACCCAAAAATGGATGCAACTCATAAATCACCAAATAGACGCTTGAATATCTTCAAAATTGCATTTTTAGCTTTGATTTTTCCATATTTTTAATTCATGGGTTCCTGGTGTGTAAAATCCATGGCTTGGATTGTAAAACCTATGGCCTGGACTCAATACAGGCCATCACTGTGCTTGATAATCTACAACCTAAGACAACAAGATAAATAGGCCATTTTGTATAGCTTCATTTGGGGTCATACAAACTCCATTTTTGATGATTTATTTTTTTAAACCACATGTTTTTTGCTAAATTTTCAAAATATGCTATCATTTTATATTCAAGTTGCATAGACTTTTCACAAAATCTTGAAATAGGAGTTTGAACCTTTTTAATGTTTCTAATCGTAGTTGCTTAGTTTCATTGAATTATGTTTTCTTTGTCTAATCCTTGCCTTGCATATTTTATTGATATTTTTCTTAACCATTGTCTAACTTAATGCATTTAATTTCTTAAGGTTTTACCTTTGGGTCGATAGGTCATCCAAACCCAAAAGCATACTTTTCAAATTTACTTGTCTCATTCATTAAAGAGCTTCACAACTAAACAACACTCTGACCATTTTCTTGTAGGGCCTACTTAAAAAGTGATTAAAAAAAGCTTCATCTAGTATTTTTAAACTCTTTTTGGGTGCATAAAAAGCATTAGGAACATTCATTTGGTGATTAAGAAAACACTTAGATGTTTTTTTGAATGTTTTTATGCTTGTTCTTCAAACGTTTTTCAACTTAAAGCCAAGGGCCTAAATAACACCACCAAACCTTTTATTTAGTGCTCTAAAATTGAACTAACTTTAAAGTTTTTGCAAGTTATTTATCATTGTTTGCTTGTTAGTTTTGATTGTGCAAAAAGGAAGTTGTGCGTGTATGCTCTCCCTCCATCCCCTATAGGGAACTTGTAGGATCAAAAACACCATCTTCATTACAAATTGCCTTAGTCTAAAGGCATAAAAGAGATGTTGTGAAGGCTCTCCTCAAGACCCGCATGGCTTGGGTGATCTAGAAACAACCATAAATCTCTTTTACTTAGTTTCTATTTTATTGCATTTTCACTTTGAGTGGGACTTCATTACCTCCCATAAGTTCTATAGGGAAGCCTTGATCAGGAATTCATCTCCTGGTATTATCTTCAACCCTTCTCCATGGAGGGGTATATAAATTGGGTTCCCCTCATTAGGATGATGGTTCAAGCTGTTAAACCATCTTTGTTAGTAGAGGCTAAGCCCAGAACATTTGAGCATGTTAGACATTGCACTACACTGAGCAAGTGACAGATGTAGTGGTTGTAAAAAGGGTAAGACCTTTCTACAACAAGCCATATGATGTGGACCTAAATGACGTGCACTTATTTTGTATGTTGATGTGAAATTCATATACATTTGATCCATCTTGACGTTTGATAACTTTTTAGTTTAGTTAACCCCACTTTGGTAAAATGTATGCTTGTCAAGTCTAGTAAGAATGCCTCACAACATACTATAAGCCAAAAAGCTTCTTCTAGCAATCCTTTAGCTCTATCTCCAATGGTATATCAGGACCCTAGTATGCTTGTCAAAGGAAAGGACCTCATGGAGGATCACTTTGTATAGATGAAACTAGCATACCAAACATACTTGAACCTAGAGTGTAATTTTAATTAGATGACCATGTCAAATAGACCTATCATAGATTTAGTTCCTTCAATAGGAGTGTTAACAAAATTGACTGGTCAAGATTAACCAGGTGTAGAATTGTTGTCCCCCAAAAATATCAACTATTTTTGGGACAACATTTGAATTATTTTGGTCCTACAGACCAAAATTATCTCTTCCCTTTCCAAAATTTGTCTTGGGCATTCAAATTCCTCATTTTTCAAGATTTTTAGAAATCTACGGACTCTGCAGGCTTAAATCTACGGACTTTGCAAACAGGCTCATTTCTACAAGTTTAACAAGCTTCATGACTTTTGTAGGAATTTACATCGGCAAGCATCAACAACAAGTTCAACGTTTGGTTCATCCTTTGGTTCAACATCAAATGGTTCAAAGGTGGGTTCAATCAAGCAGTTCAACGCTTTGTTTCAACATTTGGTTCATCTGCTTTGTTTCAACATTTAGTTCATCTGCTTTGTTTCAATGCTTTGATTCATTCTTTGGTTCAATCAAATGGTTCATCAGTCAGTTCAAGGCTTTGTTTGAACTGTTAAACCAAAATTTGGTTCAACAGTTGGTTCAATGAAAAGGTTCAAAGCCTTGGTTCAATGATTAGTTCAAACACATGGTTCAAAGCCTTGGTTCAATGGAATGGTTCAAAGCCATGGTTCAATGGAACAGTTCAATAGTTGGTTCATCGCCAAAGTTCAAAGAGTTTCTCGAAGAAGCCCAAAGGCCATTCAAAGACTACCCGAAGGGTAGATACCCTTGCAGGAGGCTCTTCCTGACTCAAAACGGGTCATTTCTTAAGGCCCGAAAGGGCAAGTTCACTCTGGAAAAGTGCCAAACAGATTAGCCAAAAGAAGATAAAGGAATGATGCACCAGAAAATGTCAAATTCAACACAATGAACTAGCTGTTGATCCTTTAAACATACAGACCAGAATACATTCATAGATTTCAAAGCCAAGACTAGCAGAAAGTGGAGAAGGAACATAACAACAAACTAAATCTAAGGCCCGATTCAATTAACCGAAAAAGGAGGAACGATGAAGATAAGATTAGATCACCAAGTGGACATTGAAAGTTTCAAACTTTCAATAAGCGCAACTTATTTCCCTACATTGATAAAATCAAATGGGTAAAATGCCCCTAAGTTTCAGCGTGTCTTCTTAACATATTCCAATGCAAAATGATGTATTTATTGTTCCCAAGTCCTTCTTGAAGAGGCTATATAAGGGACTTTCTTCTATTATAATAAGGATCTCTTTTTTGACAATTAGAATGAAACTCTGCCCAAATTGTAAGGCATTACTCAGACTTTGAGCTTAGATTGCTGATCATATTTTGTTACTAGAATAAGAAAGCAAGTGGTTTTTCAGACTTTGTGCTGTAATATCTTTGTTATTATAGAAATTGTTCTTATGTCTTTTTCTTCAATATATCTTATGTTCCTTTAATTCAACAAGCAGAATTAGTGACAACAGTCAAGAAGGTGTCCTAAAGAGTCAATTGTGGAGAGACTTTGTGCCCCCATAATTGCCTTTAGTGTGTTTTCTTTTCATTTCTGTGTAAAGGACCTTGAGGCGACTTTGTGGTCTCATTGTCCTTCGTATCTTACTCTTGAGCAATCCAGGTGAAGACTTTGTGCTACATCTTGATTTTCTGGTTATGACATCCTTTGCTACATTTTGTTGTTACTACCAGGAGTATTCTTGTGGTTTGCTGAATAGTACTTCTAAAAGAAGAGGAGTACTGTCTGTCATTTCCCCTAAGTTTTTCCTTTGATCCACGTGCATCATCTCTGAAGAAAGAGAGATGGATGGTTTGTCCTACTCATGAGTATTATTTTCTGTTTATATATATATATATATAACATACCTATAGGGAACCTCCCCTTGATGAGAGGAGAGATCAGTGTCTTTCTGATGTGGTAAAACTACACATTTGGATGAATAATCTTCCTACTTTGGCTGATTAGACCTATTTTGTTTATCAGTATGATGATCAACAAAATATTCAACCAACAAGAACCATTTGTGCAAAACACTTTAATTGATAACTTGTTTCATATGTCAACCATTGAAGAAGTGTCTTCTACTTCTATGCAAAGTACTGAGCAAAATGTAGTGGACAATGTGAAAGTGATATCCAATACAAACCAAAGTGGTGTAAGTACATAAATAACTAGTTCAAAAACAAGTGTTACTTTAGTTAACACCATGAGTGGTTCTCTAAATCAAGGAGTAGGAGTTTATACATCCCAGCCTCAACTAACAACCAATTTCTTCTTCAAACACTCAACCAACAAGGTTAGGTAACTAGCCAACAACCAATGTTGTGCCTCAATAATAGAATGTGATGAATCTTACTCCTCCTTAATAGGTAAAAAGTAGTGTTCCACAATAACAGGCATAATCAAAAATACCAATGCAATAGAGATAGAACATATTGCCACCTCAATAAAGGGCAAATCATGTTCCACCTCACCAAGTAGTAGTGAACATACCTGTTTCCTCGTAGACCAATATACCAATTCAAAGCCAAATGATGTCTGATCAATAGCGTATGACTCCATGGATCATGCTTCTTAGTGATTTTGACATCAAGTACGTCAACCAAAAAGCCATTAAGGGGTAAGTTCTTGTAGATCAACTTGCTGAAATACCCCTTAATGATATAGAGCCGCTCACATTCCAATTTCCTGACAAATCGATAATGACCATCTTTGACACACCTCTTGAGGAGCAACACTGGAAGCTATATTTTGATGGCTCATTCACAACACATGGATTGGGGGAAGGCCTTTTATTTATTACACTAGAAGGGGATCTAATCCCTAAATCATTCAAGATCAAATTTCCTTGTACCAACAACATGGATGAATATGAAACACTTGTAGGACTTTGCCAAGTGGTATAATATAACATATATTATCTCAAAGTTTATAGTTATTCCTAGTTAATCATCAATTTGGTTACAAACCACTTTCAAAACAAAGATGACAAGTTGGTGCCATACAAGGTCATGATTAACACTCTCAAGTAGTAAATTCTTGACATTCAGTTTGAGTACATACTAAGGGCAAGTAAAAAACCCATAGATGTTATAGATACTATTGGATCTATGATTCACCAAATAGACATAGCTAAGGATTGTCAGTTCCTCATTGAGAATTTGCTAGTACTAGATCATGAACCTTCAACCATCACTATTATTTATGATATTATTGGTCGTAGCTCTATTTGGTATTCAAACCTTTACAACTACCTCCTTGACCAAATTATACCACTTGACCTATCTCAAAAGTAATCCAAATCCTTCATTTACCAAACCACTCATTATACCTTACTTGGATCAACCCTTTACCACCATAGTTTTGATAGAACTCTACTTCATTGTTTAACTTTAGTAGTATCTACACTAGCGTTATAGGAAGTTCATGAAGGAGTATATGGAGCCCACACTAGCAGAGCAAACCTGTCTTAAAAGCTCTTACATACTAGTTATTATTGGCCCATGATAGACAGTAGATATAACTACATATGTGAAGAAGTGTGACAAGTGTCAATGACATGCCAATCTGATTCATGCCCCAACCAAGACTCTAAAACCAATGTTGACACCATGGCCATTTGCTACATGGGGCCTCGACCTCATTGGAAAGATCAATCCCACCTTATCCAATGGCCATAAACATATCCTTACCACCACCAAATATTTCACTAAGTGGGTTGAAGATATACCCCTCACTTACATGATTGGAAATCATAATTCCAAGTTCATTTTGAACCATCTCATTTATTGTTATGGTATCCCTTATGACATTATATCTGATAGTGGAGGATCATTCAAGAACAATGATGCCAAAAATCTATGTGCCAAATACAACATCACACAACACTTTGCTATGACCTATTACCCTCAAAGTAATGGCTAGGCTGAAACATCAAACAAAACTATTGTCAACATTCTCAAAAAGATTGTCAATGATGCCAGTTATGATTGACACCTTCATATATTTTTTGACCTTTGGGTATACCATACCAATCACTGTACACCCATAAGAGCCACTCCATATTCACTTGTTTATGGTACTGAGGCCATTCTTTCCATTGAATTTGAGTTAACTTCTCTATGCATCTCTTTCAAGCATGTCCTGGATGATAATGACTATCAAGTAGCTCACCTGCAAGAGCTAGAGTTACTTGATGAGAAAGACATGGATGACGTGAATAATATCCAAGCCTATCAAAATAAACTTTGAGACCACTACAATTGGCATGTGAAACATAAAGAATTTAAACTTGGTGATCTTGTCCTTAAAGAAAACCAAAAGAATACCACGAACAAAAAGAAGCATAAAGGCAAGTTTAAACCCAACTAGGCTGGTCCTTTCATCATTAGGAAAAACTATGGAACATGAGCATACAGGCTTGCCACACCAACTGAAAATGAACTTGATGAGCTGATAAACATTATCCACCTCAAGCAGTACTATGATTGAGTGACTTGGTGTATTGTTTATAAGGACCATTTCAAGTTGTATCATTTTATCAATATTCTTCTATGTACTATACCATTTTACCATCCTATCATCTTACCACACTATCACTTGTTCCTATCACCTATCCATTCTATCATACTTTTTCCATCAACCAAGTTATTTTCTCCCTCCTTACTTGGCCCTATGACCTTGGTTCCATTTAATTTGGTTCCATTCATGATTTTAGAAAGTGGAATCAGATCTAGTTTTAGCAGTTATTTCACACATTCTAGACATAGATAGTATTTTGGAGTAGTAAGACAATAGTTTAGTAGTTACATCCTTCATTTCTTGTTCCATTCTCTATACCAAGTGTGCCTAATTATAACCACCTATGGGAAATTAATGTCCCACTGGTCTTGTCACTAATTATATCTGCCTATGGGAAAATTAGTATCATTGACCTATGTTATTGTGTCCTAGTTATAACTGTCTATGGAAAAATGAGGGACAACACTTGTTTATCATACTTTGACATACCAACTTGCCTTTTTTTTGTTGTACTGTGATTTTATACCAACTATGCCTATTTTATTTGAATTGATTACTACGCTAGTTAGATTTCTCCAATGTAAGGTGGTACTATAGTTACTTGAGGTCTCATCCTAGGACTATGTAGGCAACACTCAATACTTGTTGAGGGCAGCTCAATCACCCTAAGCCGTGCACTCAACATTTTGTGAGCAACTTAATCCATACTCTCGCCATTTTGAGATTAACTTAAACCGTGCTCTCACTATTTTGTGAGTAACCTAAGCTGCACTCTCACTATTTTAAGAGCAACCTAAGCCACACTCTCATCATTTTATGAGCAACCTAAGAAATTCTCTCACCATTTTGCAATTTTGAACCCTTTAATATCTTATCATTTTCAACTAAGTTGAGATACTCAAAAATTCCACAAACATTTGTAAAATCATTTAGAAAAACCAAAAATATTGACCACTTCTTTACCTTAAGGATTCTGGGAACCCTTACTAAGTCATAAGTAAATCACTTGTCATTTAGTTTCCTCATCCTTTTTGGCTTTTTATCCAACACACTTGCTATTTTGAAAGACCATTCCTATAATTCTATCATATCCATTATGTTTGTTTTCATCAGTTATCATTTTCTTCCCATTCTTATGAGAACTACATTTGGCTTGAAGTTTTTGTTAGATATTACATTCATGGAACTATGTAGGCATCATCCACTTACCTAGCACATATGAAGACAACTCATCCACTCCCTTCCTTTTCTTTTATCTCCCCCATCTTGTTTTTTTATTAAGTTGTCACCTATTTTCTAGGGGAAATGTTCATCACGTTATTTATACTAACATTAGGACTAACTATTATTTGTTTATTTGCTTATTTATTTGTTTGTTGTTTGAGTGCTTATTTGTTTGCTTTTGGCACTGTTTCCTTTATTCAGTCTATGTGTGCTCATTGGGTGATTCCTTATGCATTTATACTTGAATCGATCCACATTCATCATCTACATTGCCATCATGGTTTTTATCATTGGTGTATTATTTTCCATTTAATATTGGATTATGGGAGTTAGTCCTTATGCATATTTTGACCCATTCCTCATGGTATTATATCATGATGCCTACCATACAGTGCTAAAAAAAATTAGATTCAGGAAGTCTACTCAGTAATGGCAGCATCAACATCTCCTTGGCACCGACATTAGCAACATCCCAATCATATCCCAAACAAAGTAATTAACCATGAAAGAATTTCAACTTTTATTAGTTCAGATGTGCATCTCCTTACTAGCAAGTTGTTTCAATTCATCAATACCCTTTTTGTCAAGTTATCATCATCATCAACCAATCAATCATGTTTTCCATAATCAAGGTACAATATTTATAACCACCTATAGAAAAATCATTGTACACCATCCCACCTACATTTCTCAATGATTATAACCACCTTTGGAAAAATCATTGTGTTCTCACTAAATTTACTTTCTTTTTGACCAAACAGGGGCATGTTGTTATCTTGTTTATTTGTCCTAATTAGAGTAGATCCATATTCTCAATGACTATAACCACCTTTGGGCAAATCATTGTGTTATCATATCGCGTTACCACTATTAGGGTATAATGCTTATAACCACCTTTGGGCAAACCATTGTACACCATCCCACTTGTATTCTCAATGATTTTGAATATTTTTTTAGAATCATTATGTTCTCACACCATCATCTTCATATGCTTGGTTCCCTCATTTCACTTCTTTCTTTCAAGGGATCGTTTATCAACCTACTTATGCCAACTATTTCCTCAAGGGGGCATCATGCATTTCATCCATTGTAGTTGAAGTTGTAGGCATGAAGGACCTTTTTCATTATTTAAGAAGATGTTATTATGCCTATAGCTTGCAACACCTTCCCAAGCAAGGGTAAACTGTAGACACCTAAATGTGGCCACCAATGACCTCCAACCAGGCTTCGAACCATTTTCTACCAAAATACACAATTTAAGATAAAAACACTAAAACACATTAAATGGTTCAAAATTGTCATATACAAGTGCTGATTTTTGCTAATGTATTCCTATATGGGGAAATGCATTTTATGTGATACGTAACTTTGATCAAATCATTTCAAGTCAAAATAGTGATTTTGCCTTTTGTACTCTAGAACACTCTTTTTCTCTAATTTCATATGCACATGTCACATGCCTTTGTTATTTTGTGTCAGTAACATCTTAAATGGGATAATAATTCCAACACATCTAGCATCATCTTCCATTTTCAATCCACTCAAATTTTGATCCAATAATATAACATTTTGATTAATTGTGCACCAATTTTCAAAGAATTGCATTAAAATTGATTAATTTTGTTTAAGCTAACCAAACCAAATTATGAGCTTAAGTAAGGACTCCATGGAACTTATTGAATATTTCATTATTGAAAATTGATTGTGAATATCTACATCATTAGGTGACATCATTCTATGAGGTGGCATACACAAGCCATAAATGCATAAAATATCAGGATTATGGGTCACCCATGCCTAGTTAATGCCTTTTCATCTAAATTGACGTGACGATATTTATGGATTTAATTTAAAATATTGGATTAATCCATGGCCACACATCTCAATCTTGAGATAGATGGTCATGGCTGATCTTAGCCCGTTTTAAAAAACTATAAATAGAAGGCCTCACAATCATAATTTTAATCTCTCCTAAGCCAAAGTTATCATAATCAAATGCTTTCAAAAGTCATTAATGTAGTGTTACCATGCCAAATCATTGATTGAAGCTTCATAATCCCAAGCCATCACAAAGCCATTGGTGCCAAAGAGAAGAGGAGATAGCCAAGCCTCCTTTGATGAAGAATCATTGAGCATAAGCTAAGCAAGCCACTTCAACAAGCCATTTGGAGCATCCAAGGAAGGTGAAAGATCATTTGTATTTTACATTCTAGTTGTGTTTTCCATTTAGTTTTGTTCACTAAGCTCTCCTTTTGATCTAGGCTTAAGGTGTTAACTATTAGTGTGTTATTTTGGATTTTGATTTCATACACTAACATTATACTAATCTCCCCTTATTTCAATCCTATGTTCACAGATATTATAAAATTAATTATCTAACTAAATAAAGGAGTCAATGGTTGGCATGTGAATAAAAATTAATTATTTATTCAAGTTAAAAATTATTGTATATTGTTTTATCTTAAATTTGGATTACTAGGTGATTTAATCTAAAATAAAATAAATTTAATAGAATAAATTAGAATATTATAAGTGTACTTTCAACAAACAAACTAAATGCAAATGACTGAGATTAACAATGTACAAATGATTGCAAGCAAAATAACTATGAAAATGAATAATTTTTTTAGTTATTTATATTTAACCATTGACAATATTGACTGATAGAGAGGGGAAACATGAAAATAAGAACTATGTCTATGAATGTCTAGAAGATGGATTTGAGACTAAATAATAATATGAATGATAGATAAAGACAAGATTGACTCCCACTAATATGCATGTTGGTCAATTTTGTCTTTTCACAAAAAGAATATAATTGGTAATGTAAAGTTCATAATACGAAATGTATAGCTTGGAGAAGTCATAAAAAGTGGTCTAGGTTCATTTGAGTTCAATAATGGTTTCAAAATTTAAGTGGAGAGTCCTAGGCTGGTTAATTCATGGCCTACTATAATTAGATTGTATTCTTTAATTATCATTAAAAAAATTTATGTTTCATCTTATGAGATAAAATAAATCATTGTAGCATTTAATAGCATTATGATATGGCTTCCAAAATTAGATGACAATGTATAGCCTTGGTATATTTATCAATTTTTTTTATACTCATTTCATATGGTTTTAATCGAGTCTCTCTAATTGTCAATCTACACCTCCATTATGAATTGCTTATTGTTTTAAATACAAAAGTTTGTATTTGAATAGTTTATTTATTTTTGTTGTTGCATTGACTTCATGGTGATAAATAATTACATTGTCTTTACATTCATTAATCAAAGTAGGGCATAACTATCATGGGTGTTTGGAGTTAACTAGTTGCTTGAAACTTGCCAAAAAGTAACAACATACTATTCATGTTAGATGTAACTATTGCTTCATAATCAATGGGCTGCTCAAAACTTGTCAATCAAGTATTTAGATCATATGTTATCAAATTTCAAGTAAAAATTCAATATAAATGATTTTTTTTTTCTTTTTCCCTTCTTGTATGGGAGGCAATAGTGTTTCTTTTTCATCTCAAGCCATCACCTTTTAGGGAGGCTTTGCTTTCATATCATGACCAATAATAGATGCTTGATGCAAAAATAATCTTTCCTTTTAAAATTTTTAACTTAAAAGAGATATTTTTTTACTTTTAATATTTTTTTAAATTACATATCTTAACAACCATACTTCCTTTTAAGTGGAATATTGACAATCTAATTCATGGGGAGAGAATTGGTTTCGATGGTGTTAATGAGAGATTTCAAGTTCTCTCCCTAAAATTAAGAGTTTATCACTACCCAAGTTCATACCAAAGAATTTTGAAAAAATAACTTATTTTTGTACAGACACTTAAAATTTGTATAAGATCTTCATTCTAGTGTCTTATTTCTAATTTATTATATCTGACAAACTTGTACATATTGACTTGTTTCTTGGTTTATCTCGGTCCCTTTAAGGTTCCCTTTTAGCTCAAGCTTTAAAAACACTCTCTATCACTTATTAGAAATTATCTACTAGCATCATTGGGCTATAAATCACTTGTTATCAAACTCTACATCGAATACAAAGCCTGTGTTATCTCCAGGTCAAACTCAAATTCTATATGAGTGCATCTAAGCCATAATTGTCTAGGTTAAACACATGCATGTGTATTTTAACCTTTTGGATCCATCTGCATATTTTCATTGATTGTGTGACTTTAAATTTTCCCCTTATGAATTTCAAATTCAGCAAATGAGCATAATTTATCACAGATCAACCTATCTATACTAAGTCATGTCAAGCCATTTAAAAAGGAGAACATAAGGAAGACACATCAATATTTTAAATAAAAAAGGTCAATCGTAGATAGCTCAATCAAACATCATTAGTCCTACTTCAAGTTGAACTTAATTGAGTCATTTCCTATCCACTTATAATAAACTTGTACGCCTTAGTCTCTCATCATTTCGCTTGTGTCAAAGGAGGGTATTAGCTTGCATATAGTTACATTTATCACTTCTAGGGAAGATTAGGTTAAAAAACCTCACTACTCTTTCATTATTTCCCTCGTGTCAAATGAGGGTATTAGGTTGTTTATAGTTACATTTATCACTTCTAGGGAAGAGTAGGTACAAAAACCTCACTTGAGCTATTCCATCAACACATTCATATAATTACATGGATGTCTAATTCTAAGAATGTAGGATATGTAGTTTGTAATGTCACTTTGGTGATTTAAAGACTCTATAACTATTTTATATTTTTATATTTTAAATTTTAAATTTTAAATTTTAAATTTTAAATTTTAAATTTTAAATTTTAAATTTTAAATTTTTTATAATAATAACATAATACACTTTCTTGAAGGTTTCTTAACTAATTCCAATCCAAACATGAATTCTAAGTTTCAAAGAGTAGTAAATTATTATAATAATACAACACATAATAAAGGTAAAGTTTAACATATTTTGACAATTTATCACATACTCAAAATCAAGTGTATTTTTGCATATTATGTATTCTCGTGTAACACTAATCTACTTATGCATGAAGGAAATATAAAAGTCCATAACTCAAATTTCAATATATGCAAACTAGGTAAATGGTTTTACATCATTCAATGGTTGTTTAATTTCATCTTGTCAAAATGTCTCATTGAATGTACCTCATGTTTTACTTTGCACACCTCAATGATACAATACTAGAAAGCAAATGTAGTTTTTTCAAGTTACTCTTACTAACTTCATTACGTCTAATCTAATGACAATCTAGAAACTACGTACTCAGAAAGCAATTAATCCTTCATTAATTATGAATTATATTTTTCTATAAAATAATTAAATAACATTTTAAACTCAATTGTTTTCCATAAATTAAAACATATGATGATGGTTATTTGAATTCTAGATTTCCTCATTATACAATTATAGTACTTATGATATTGTAACATGTAGAAGAAAGTACTATGCATATATAATCTATTCTCATTTCATCATGACATAACATCCTTATTCCAATTTTCAAAGTCCCTAAAATTATATATTTGACAATGTTCCATTTTGTACATACTTGCTTTCCAGATAAATAGATATAATGGAGATAACATCCAAGAAGTGTTTTGTTTGCATGAACATAGATAAACAAATGAACATTCGAGGTTGACAATAGACTACGCAAATGCAGAGAAGGAGAACATCATTGGAGGGATTTTCCTCCACCCATAGAGCCTATTGTATCCCCTACACTCCTCTTATCCATTGAGTATGGGCCTTCCCTTCCATGAAGGTGTTATATATAGACAATTTTAATACAGCATACTTAATCTTAAAAGGTATAAATAGTTTATCATAATACTCCATACAATAATATGGTTTAACATACCACCCCACATAGTAAAATGGTTTAACACATTTCTCTACACAATAAAATGGTTTAACATACTACTCCACACAGTAGAATGGTTTAACATATCGATTCATGTAGTAAAGTGGTTTAGCATACCACTCCATGCACTAAAATGTTTTAGCATTCTATTTCATCTAGTAAAGTGGTTTAGCATACCATTCACATAGTAAAATGGTTTAGCATACCTCTCTATGTAGTAAAATGGGTTAGCATACTACTTCACATAATAGAATAGCTAACATACTGATCCATGTAGTAGAATAGTCTCATAGACTTCAAATCTAATTTTTACGTATGTAGGTAAATATTACTATTTTAATAATTATGATTCCAAAATAGGATATATTGTTAATTCCCATAGCTAGGTTTATGTAAGATATACATAACCATAACACCAATCCCAAGGCATATAAAAATGAGGCACAGGTTTCCAATCTCAAAGTATTATCTTGTGATACATAATCACATTTATAGATCAACTTTCATAATTATCTTACAAAGTATGATAAATTTCCAAACACACAATTCTCTAGTGTCATACTATGATTTCCCACTTAAAGGCAAAATGTCATTTTTCCAAGGGTACAATACGTATAAATTAAGAAAAGATAAGAAGTGCCTAAATCCAACTTCAAAATTATATTTTTATTCATATACCCTTGTCATCTTGATGAGTATCAATGACTATTAAACCATTTCAATCAACCCATTCCATGATTGGTTAGTTGGTCGACATCTCAAAATTATTAATGCAGGGTTTATACCCAAAAAGACTTAATAATATCTTGAATGCATTTATGATGATCAACCCTTGTTATAAATGTATTTAATTATTTAAGATTCTTGTAGCTTGGGATAATCTTAGATTATCAAAAAGGGTATCTTTTGATCAAGTGATAACATCATATGTAAATATTCCACACTATTTATGAAAGTGTGCTTTTTGAGATACTAGTACAAGGATAGGTCATACACCTTAATAAGGTCTCAAAAGCTTATAAAGAGCCTTAGTAACTCATACCATTATGTTTTCTTAAGAATTAATAATTCAAAATATGGTGACAAAGTTTAAATATGAACTTGTCTTCTATCACAAATACCTTTAGCTCATGATTCCAATTCTACTTATGATCTATAGATTACTATGATCAAGGTCTAGGAGTTTCTCTAGTCTTAATTTAAAAGAAACATTTTCAATTGAGACAAGGCTCTAGGTGATGAGGTTGTTTTACTATGAAAATATCATATCTAAACCATCTAGTGAAGATAATTCAAGCAATTATAATTTACATGTTTTAATATTACCTATGAACAAGTTTTTCTAGTGTGAACATAACCTCATATTGTATCATTGTGATTTATTGCAACATATTTCACTTTACCACATTTGTTTTGTAACTTAAAAACTCATTTTTTCATTACTACATTAAGTTTTAATTATCATATCTCAACATAGTCAACATTATATTTAAAATGTTCTTGATAACTATTACACACAATAATGTACTTATAGCACAACCCCCTAAGGACAACTCACCATATGATAGAGCCTAGCTTACAAATAATTTTACACCACCTATCATATACTAGATACGGTTTTTATCACCCATTATTATGGAAATTATCTTAAGGTCTTAACAAATATGGCACATTTTCCCATAAGTGTCATAAGCAAGATAATAAAAGACTTACATATCACCATAACATAAATATTTATAACTTTAAATAAAGACTTTAAAAACATTCCTATGTCAATGTATTCTACACAAATGATAACACAAATTGGTAAGTGTCCCATACCACTTATGAGAAATGTTATCACAAGGTTCTTATACAAGTATCAACACCACAACCTAAATAAGTTTGAAAGGTCTAGGTGATAAATAAAACACATTAAGATCAAATCTAAAACATATCTCTTGGGACCTTTAATGTCAACGTGTAGTGATTTATGATGGAAGCCATACATGTTTTGCTGCTTTATTTCTCATGTGCATCCTCATTTCTTCTTGTGTTACTTTTAAATTATTCTATATATTACTAAAAAATAAAAAACATGGGTTTGTTTGTGCTTCATCGATCAAATATTTGCATATGGGGGCATCATACAATTTTTTTTTATTTATCAATCATATATTTTCCTATGGGGCATCATACCCAAAATTTTTCTTGAGTGATCACATATATATACATTTTATTCCCATTGGGTCCATGGTACCCATTGTTTCTATCTTATGAATTTCATTGATCACATGTTTGCCTAATGGGGCCATGGTACCCATCATTTATTATATTAGATATCTTTACTCAATGGGGGCACGGTAACCATGGTTTATATATTGTACCATATTTTCCTATGGGCCATCATAACCATGCATGTTTCTCATTGAATTATCTTGTGTATAGAGTCTATTATACCCATTTCACTTATGGGTCTACATTGCTTATTCAGATTCTAGATCTTAAATATATGATAACATATGATAGGTCATCACTCATGGTATATTTGTTACCATATATATATATATATAATATTTAATTATTATACATTTGGGGTCAAGTGGTCTTCCCATATACATCATCATCCTTGTCTTAGGATCTATTTACTTATGGGATTTTCCACATATTCATCTATATCATGTGATCATGACACTTTATTATTACCTTAAGATTGGTAGTTTTTTTGAATTATGTGCCTTGGGCTATCACTTTTGATAGGTTGTTATGCCCTAAATCATTTTACATCTTATCACATCATGTCATCATATTATATTTGTAATTTATATAATTTTCCCATCAAGGGGTAGGATCTCAATTTAAGAAATTCAAAAAAATTGCAAAATTACAAAGTAAAAAAAATTGAAATTTTAAAAATTTAAAAACATTTCAAAATTAAAAATTAAAAAACATTACAAATATCAAAATTAAAAAACTTTATTTTTTGTATCGTTACATATTTGACTATGCTAGAGATTTTTAAATTTATGATTTACACATGATTTTCATAGTATTTCTCGATTGGGTGCTATCTAGATTCATATTATACTTCATATTATTGACCACATTTTAAGGGGACATTCTTATTAGTAACATATCATATCTTTGGGGCATTTACATTCATAATATCTTTCACAATGATATATATTCATTCTTATCTCATACTAATACCTAGATCTTATATCACATAGATATATTTATTATGATTACACTACTTGGTTACATTGATTGTGGATGTTTGATTAATGTGCATGTCTTTATTTATTTGTGTGCCCTTGTCAATAAAGGATAAGCTTGTCATCAATTTTTTTGGGTCTCATACTCCTATGGTGTCACTAACCAGTTTTATCACTAACTTGGGTGTGGTCACTCATTTGTTGGTCCATTGATTTATTCATTGATTGTAGCAATGATGTTAATCATGCATTATTTTATTTTGTGTGTGGCCATGATCTATACCATTATTATTGAGGTATAGTTTTTTGGTGCCTATGTTGGTAGTAGACTTATGATTGAAAAATCACAATGTAGATACATGACAAGTGTGCAATGTATATCAATTAGCATAACGTATATATTTTTATACATATTCAACATATATATATATATATATATATATATATCAATTAGCATAACGTATATATTTTTATACATATTCAACATATATATATTCCAAAAGAATGTAGAAGATGAAAAATACTCATTTGAGCTAGAAATGGAAAGATAAAATGTGAGGCAACAAAACTTTTTAAGGTCTATATATAGTGATCAATTGTAAAGGAAAAGAGTTCTAAAATATAGAGACTAATATAGAGATCCAATGATGGGTTTTTTGAATGTATTTTTATATGTGTTCCTTGTGTAGTGTATACTTTTCACTTTATTGAAAGCCAGGTAAACTTTTTAATGTGACCGGTGCCGCTGGCTAGACACAACTAATACTGGTACCACGGGGCCAGTGGGGGACTTGAACACTGATGGGTAGAGCCGCAACGGAAGTACCCAGCCAATCGATTACACTCCCTGACCCTTGTGTAGTGTATACTTTATTTTGTTTACTTATATTTAATTACATAACATGAATAATCGTTCTATATAATTCAAAGTCTACATTTTCTTTATAAACTTGTAATTCTAAATCGAATGAATACTCGACATTTTAATGACTTTGTATGTATTTTGAACCTGTATCTTACTTAGCATAAAAGCACACATTAGCATGTTCTAATAGGTTTTATAGGAACCTTTGCTAACAATAGTACAGTGAGCATGGAATTTCACAGAAGAAGAGGCAAATAGGATATGAATCTCTATGAGCGAGGTTATAAGTGGGCATATACATGGTGAGATAAATGAAATATTTTGGTGCAAATTTCTTGGGTTGATAAATACATGGTTGTCGAGAATTGAGTATTATTGATTTAAGCTGAGAGAAATAGAGCACTTTG
Organism: Torreya grandis; assembly: GCA_037957365.1. Taxonomy (NCBI): domain Eukaryota; kingdom Viridiplantae; phylum Streptophyta; class Pinopsida; order Cupressales; family Taxaceae; genus Torreya; species Torreya grandis. Next base: position 2,507,697 of record JARHVA010000638.1, on the reverse strand, counting down.
TTTAGAGTGAGGAAAATATAGAAAAGTTACAAATTTTAGACATCGATTGGATCCATGCAAAACATCATTGGATAAAAACTAATATTGATAGATATATCTATGATTTTTCCATGTAAGGGTAAATCACATTTGAAGATAAATAGGATTTATTTGTAATAGGTATCCATGGAGTATTTCTACAACTACTTATCATGCTTAAAATGTTAGTTGTGGAAAATGCCATGGTGCCTATTCTGGCTAACATGGAGTAGTAATTTTGGGTGTTATGAGGATGTGTGAGATAATGAATTATTGAGAAGAGAAATTTGAACCTGAAACTAGAATATGGATGACATAGAGAATCAAAATAAAAAGAGAATTCTAGGGCTAAATCAAGACTTGTGACAGTAGAGGAGATGGAATAATTTGAATAATCCTAAGGTAGGTGTAAGTAGGAGTGGGGTAGAGAGTTTAGAAGATAAATAAGGAATGGGAGATCAAGGATGAGCTAAAGATTATGGAGATTATGAAAATGAGGAAATGAGAAGGATTAAAAAAGGAGAAGGTGCAGATGAGAGTGCATAAATACACAAAGATTAGAAATGGGATTCAAAAGTGATGGAAGAGAGTGGAGAGAGAGTATAAGAATAATTACATCAGTTAGAAGGTCATTTTAGATTCATGATTACAAAGGAAAACATTATTTAGAGAAGAGAAGGAACAATAGTTTGAAGAAGTTATGTTAAATCATATGATTAAAGCAAGTTAAAGTTTAAACGAAGTAGGAGTCATAGATAAGGATCATTCATTTCAATGGTACACATCCCATGTGCCTAATTTACAAACAAAAACTAGAAGAAAAGTGCAAAAGCTAGTAAAGATAGTACATGGTTTGACTATTTTATAGATAAATTTGGAAAATATAGTGAAGACACTAATAAAGTGCCATATAAGAAGAAATTGATTGAGGTTGGATTTCAAGTTACAATAAATCTTAAGATGTTGACAAAGTCCAGTCCAAAATAGCCAATGGTTTTAGGTGCAATTATAGGAAGCATGGCTCTCACTACATGAAATTTTATCTCTTTGGCACCATATGATGGGTTTATTGAACCCAAGCAGTACTTGCTTTCATGTGAGATGAAATAATAGGTTAAAGCTATAACTATAAATGATACAAAGAAGTATGAGCTCATATGAGACTTAATAATAAGAGATCTAGAGTTCATGTATAAAATGGATGCTAAAAAATGAGCTTTTAGGATGTCAAAAGATATCTAATAGGATAATTTAATATGAATAATTGTACAAGTTAGATAATACAAGATCTAAAAGAAATTCATAAAAAATTTGGAGAGTTAGTATGGGACTATGATCACAGGTTCTATGATGTAATGAATATAATAGATTTTATATTTCAAGATACAAATAAGGCCACATGGTTTATAGAAGGTCTGTGAACTCATATTAAGTTTACCATTACTCAAACCTAGCTCACTTGTAAGGTGGATGCTAGAGCAACTACATTTTAGTAGAGTAGATAAAGACTATGGAGAAAGTCCATAATCTATTACGAAAACTTTAGCAATCATAGATGTTATTTTTTATAAGATGGTTGAGTTGTATGAAATTAATAGGCCAAAACTAGGATTATGGTGTATGGAGTGTAGAAAAGAGGGGAACCATAAGAATGACTACCCAAAATTAAAAATAGAGTTATGTGAAATCTACCAAGTAGTAAGACATGTAAGTATGAAACGTTATCTCTTATAACAATATACCCAAAAATCTCAAAGTCTATAATGTAATTTCTACAAGTCACCCAATCATGATGATAAAAATTATAAATATCTTCAAAATTTGAAGGAATATATCACCAATAATGTTTTCATAGTAGATACCTATTATAAAACTAGGTATTTCAAGCCTAGATCTAGAAATGATAATGATAACTCAATTTCAACTTCAAGGCTTAGCAAGATGAACACTGTAGTTTGCACAATAATAGATAGGATGGACTCTACCATCTCCTTAATATCAAAATTCATGTAACATTACATCACCCCAAAAACAACCGATATGTTAAACCCCATCTTCTCCTCAATGGATATATGGGGGGTATGATGTTCAAAAGCAACAAGGGTGGGGTTCATCGTAGTGACAAGGAGGATATGATGGTCAGAAATAACAAGGTTGGGGTTTTTAAACAAAGACAAAGGAGATATAGAGGTGGGTATCAAGGTTAATACTAAGGAGGTAATCATAGACTAGACGAAAACATGGTCGACAACCAATTATATGTTATCTATGTGGAGAATCCAATCACTTTGCACATAATTATCCAACCAATCTTTAAAGACACATCTACTGTGTATCTCGTAGTGTTCTAGGATAACATCATATAAAATATTTTCATTTTTTTATAAAAATAGAGAAAATAAAAATTGGTGTGAAATATAAATATGGTGAATTAATACCCAAGGGATATTATATATATATATATATATATATATATATATATATATATACATATGTATATATATATATATAGATAAACATATATATATATATATATATATATATATATATATATATATATATATATATATATATATATATATATATATATATATATATATATATATATATATATATATATATATATATGTATGTATGTATGTATGTATGTATGTATATATATGTACATACATATATATATATATATATATGTATGTATATATATATGTATGTATATATGTATGCATATATGTATGTATATATATATATATATATATATATATATATGTATGTATGTATGTATGTATATATATATAGATATACATATATATATGTATGTATGTATGTATATATATATATAGATAAACATATATATATATATATGTATGTATATATATACATATATATATATATGTATATATATATATACACACACACACACACATATATATATATATATATGTATATCGATATATATATATATATATATATATATATATATATATATATATATATATATACATACATACATACATACATATATATCGATATATATACATACATACATACATACATACATACATACATACATACATACATACATACATACATACATACATATATATATATATATATATATATATATATATATATATATATATATATATATATAATTAGTCACTTGACATCGACATACATACTAAGGATTACCACCCTTAGAGATGCCACATGACCAACAAATTAGAAAGGTACAGTAAGACAAATATCCTAATCCTACAAGAGAAAAGGGTTTGATATATCAGACAACCTAGATACTATAGAATACAACACTAGACTATAGCTGAGAGTGACACTGTAGTCAATAACACATAGATGTATGGTGAAATCATGCATATTATGAGGTAGGATGGAGTAATTACACTTTGATAGATACACTCAAATTGGTAAGCATTCAATGAAATGAGGATATATTGCAAAACATCACAAATCTCCTGAATAATTTATTAGACTTCACACAAAGAGGGAAGTAACACACTAATAAGGTGGCATGGTATGTAAAGACCAAGAAGCCATGGGATGTTGAGTCTTGAATAGATATCAAATTGACAAGATATGAGGTTTCAAATGTTGTATTCAAATTTGGAACTATAGTAAATATGATCCCTCAATCAACATGGGAAGCCATTATATGACATACTCTTAGTTATAGCTCAGTTACATTGAGTCTTGTAGACTACGAAAGGTTAGAACCTAGGTAAGTGCATAAATTTAGGGGACAAAAAGACCTACCTATAGATTTTTTTAAAAAAAAGTGAGAAACATAAAGTTTTGTAGATTATTTGAGATGGTTACAAAATTTTTGAAGATGATATAAGAACATGAATTGTAGCATTTCAAGACTAGTTTATAAAATGCTATTTAAAAAAAAAAAGTATAACTAGGTCAAACATTTAAAATTTGAAGAGGAAGCCCTATTTTTTTAGAAAAATAAAGTATATAGTCGGCTGTGTAGCCACTCATTTTTTAACATCATTTAATATTGTTTGAAAACCTTTGTTGGGAATTTAAATAAGAACATTTAATTGTGACCTATATTTTTTTAAATTTTTTTAAATGAATATATATAAATTTTACAAATAAATAGATCTTGAAAGATTGATGAAAAAATGGATAGTCGGTCATGCAACGCCTCTTAACTACCTAAAAAATAATGAAAATTAGTTTTTTTGAATGTGTATAAAATTAAACCTAATTTGTGACCATATATTTTGTTTTGAATTTGGATCAATGAAAACAAACATATAACCATATATAGACATGTTTATTTGTAGCATATAGTGGCCTTAAAAAAGACCTGGAAATCAACATAGATGGAAATCTTTAAATAGTTAAAAGATTAAAAAAATCATATATTTGGAAAGAGGAGATTGTGCTCAATGTAGTAGTAATAATTTTATGAAATGTTTCGATGAAATTCATAGTGTTTACGATGATGGAAGTTGTATTTTATTTTATTTAGTCAAAAAACTTAGATTCAACAGTGTGTTTGTAAGTGCATGACTCAGGCTTGGGAATCCAAGCTATTTCTAAACCAAAAGGCATGTTTTTGAAATTACACAACAAAGTGCTCAAGCACTATAATGCGTACATGTTCATATGATTAAGTTGACATTTACATTGTTACATTTATATTTATTATAATTTAAAATTATTTTAGTAAGTATATGATATTAAGGTAACTTTACATCTTCTAGATTTGGTCTCACAGTTGTATGACTTATAATTTGGGAGATAGTTTTTCAAAATCCAATCTGGTCAATACTTAGTCATTTTTAGGATTTCAGGATTGAACATAGGTAATTCATGGCAAAAATTTTATAATTGTTGTCCATTTTAGGTAAACATAGTCATTTTTATGTTTTGGTTCCTTCCAGATTGTTTTTTGGCATTTCTAGGAGTTCTTAGGTTTTCAAAATTAAAATTTACTAACCAACGCACACCCAACCACTCCTTTATGACAATTTTACTAATAATTAGGTCCCTTATATGTAAAAAAGTATCACAAAAACACCATAATCATTTGTGACTAGGGTAAATAAGGACAATTTGGGACACATTTAGACATGTTCAACCCAATTAAATTTGAATTCATGCCAAAGTGATGTGAATGGGGAAACATAGGTTTCATTGGTGACCCATGCACACCCAAACACCCCTTCATGTTGATTTTACTTGATATTAGGTCCCTTAAGGCCAAAAGTGACATAAAAATACTATATATGCTTATGACCGAAGTAAATGTAAACAATTTTAGGCACATTTATGCATGACCACCCCATTTCTCTTTAAATTAAAGTAAAAAATTTGTGCTTGTGAAAAAATAAGTCGCATTGGGATCCTTGGACATCCAACCACCAAATTATGTTTATTTCACTTGTGATTAATTATATTATTGCCAAAAGTGACATAACAACACCATATCCACTTGTGACCATGTAAATGCAAATGATTTCTAGTACATATATGTGAAATCACCTTAATTCACTTTGAATTCAAGCCGAAAGTGGTGTGATTAGGATAACACAAGTCACATCGATGACCCATGCAAACTAAACCACCACTTTATGTCATTTTTACTTACAATTTGAGGATTTATAGGCCAAAATAAACATAAAAACATCATATACACTTGTAATGATGGAAAACATAGACAATGTTAGACACATTCATGCATGATTAACTCAATTCACTTTGAATTGATGCAAAATCAGTGTTATCATGAAAATTTAGGTCCCATTACTAATTGACATGCACCTAACCACTCCTTTATGTTATTTTTATTTAAAATTAGGTCCTTTATAAGCTAAAAGTAAAATAACAACACCATATCCATGTGTTTAGGGAAGATACAAATATTTTTGGGCACATTGGTGTATGATCACCCCAATCCACTTTGAATCCAAGTTGATGTGGTATAATTGGGGAAACACGAGATTTATTGGTGACCTTATTACACCCAACCACCCCTTTATTATGATTTTACTTTTGATTAAGTCCCTTATAGGCTGAAAGTGACACAACAACACTATATCCTCTTTCAAACGAAAAGTTTTGGATACATTTGTGCATGATCACCATAATTCACTTTAAATATAGACCAAAGTGGTGTGAATTGGGTAACATATGTTTTGGTTTTGTGTGTGTGAGTCACCAATGATATTAAGTCCCTCTTGCCAACATACACACAACAACACCATGTCCAATTGTGACCAAGATAAATGATATGATTTGGGGTAAATAAATGTGTGATTGCCCAAATTTAATTTAAAATCAAATCAAAGTGTTATGATTGGGGAAACATGGGTCACAATGGTGACCTAGGCATATCCAAACACCTTTTTATGTCATTTTTACTTGAGATTATATATATTATAGGATAAAAGTTATGCGATAACACTATATTTATTCTTGTCTAAACCATGGGGATGTGATATTTCCAAATTTTGCATAAAAAATTAGCACAAGACATCAAACCCATATATCTATATCATGTTACACTATAGGTAGTGTGCCTCTATCATGTTACATGTCTCCTTTATCTTTTCACATGTACATATGAGATATACACACATGATATGAGTTGTCTATGAGCCATGGTTATTGTCTCGAGATAGGATAAGGGCTAGGCTATATAGTTCTAGTTAATGGAATCATAATATTCAATAAGCCTACCACACCAATTCAACTCGTACATAATGATTTCAATGATGTCAAATAATTGAAACCAATTATCATATTAGTAGGTTAGACATTATCCATCACATCATGTTACCCAAACCCATTACATTATCTATCACATCGACATCATGTTACAATAGAGATGACATCAGTATATTTTATGATATGGATATGTACTACAACACACAAATCATTCATGCCATATCTAAAATTATGCACAATGGTTACTTTGGCCATACCATACACATTATGTATATAATATAGTAGCATTGATCATTGATAGACTTGTTCAACCATTGATAAAATTGTTCAATAGATAGAGTGAACTAGATATAACTAATAACATTGATAGACCTTGGCACATATCTCTATTCACTATAATTATATATCTAAATCCATATGTGGGGTTGGGGTACCAATATATATTGTGCCAATTAAACTATATACTTTGTCAATGCCAATGAAACTTTATATCTATAAATTGGGGGGTGGTCATGTGATTCTATCGTCGTTCATTTATAAATATGGTACCACCATATCCTTCATTCCTATTTGTTACAATCAAATGATTATATCATATTATGTATGTAATATGATTCATATTGATTTAATGACTTGGTAGGGACCTCCCCTATATAAATATGGAATATGGATATGGAAATTATTCATTGTGGCCATACCCATATTTGATGAAGTGGGGTGGAGTAATTAGTCAACTTGTTAGGCCCATGACTTAAATACTACAAGTTCAAACCCTATGAACCCCTCGCCCTCCTTAGATACAGATAGGCATAGGAGAGTACCCATATATAGATAGGGGCCCTCAATTAATATAATAAATTAATTGAGTCTCCATCTATATATAAGGGACCTCATCCTTCATAGATATAAATAGGGGTGGTCGAGTACCCATATAGATAGGGGCCTTAGATTGGTTTACAATTTGAGTGTTTGATGGACCATATATATCTAATGGTGCCCTCATGCATATATATTTATTGATATCTAATATATAACATCAATCATATACTATTGATACATGAGTTATTAATGAAGAATTTCCCTTATACCCTTTTATCTATTTAGGATGTGGATAGAGCATATATAATATAGTGGACACATTAGTGGGTGGTGGATATACCCTCTCTCTATATATAGACTAACCATCTATAGTTGAGGCTGAGAGAGAGAGACAGGTCCCATAATAGATGAGGGGTACTCAATTGATGATTGAATCTATATATCTATTTGGCGAGGGTGCCACATATAGATGGGGGGAGGCTTGATCAACATACCTATATAAAGAGGAAATCAAGAGCCCAAATTCGAGTGAGTGATGTAGAATGTTTCCATTCTATTTATATAGGGAATAGATAATATATCAATGAATTAAGGGACAAGATCACACTTGATTGATTCCTTGAATTAAAGGATGGCATTCAATAGATAAGGGTGACCATGTGATCAAGAAATGATTAATGGGAACCTACACCCATCTTGGGGATTCAAGGATTGTCTAGGTTGTATTGTATTATATTACATAAATTTAATGGATTATATAAATCACTCTATTTTATTTGTAATAACACCAATTATTGATAAGAAAAAATCTAATTATTACTAGGAAGAATAATGGAGTGACGCATAGACCATTTATTCAATGTCAAGTGCACAAATTATACCCAAGCTTATTCATGCCTATATGTAAATAAGGGATGGGTTCAATTGACTTATATTGAAAGTTAGATTGAAAGGAGTGAGGTCAAGGTATAAGAATAGAGCTCCAAGAATGGTACACAAACTATATCATTAATGTACTCAATAAAAATCAACATCATATTTTTACAAGTTATAGAGATAGTATTATTGGTACACTATCTCAATTAAAAATGGATGAATGTGTTTGTGCATGAGTTTTATTGGTCTGAGATGGATAAACTGTTGTTAGATTGATGTTGGCATATAATCCCCATAATATGAAGTAAAAATGACATAAAGGGGTGGTTAGACATGCAAAGGTCACCAATAACATCAATCATATACTATTGATACATGAGTTATTAATGAAGAATTTCCCTTATACCCTTTTATCTATTTAGGATGTGGATAGAGCATATATAATATAGTGGACACACTAGTGGGTGGTGGATATACCCTCTCTCTATATATAGACTAACCATCTATAGTTGAGGCTGAGAGAGAGAGACAGGTCCCATAATAGATGAGGGGTACTCAATTGATGATTGAATCTATATATCTATTTGGCTAGGGTGCCACATATAGATGGGGGGAGGCTTGATCAACATACCTATATAAAGAGGAAATCAAGAGCCCAAATTCGAGTGAGTGATGTAGAATGTTTCCATTCTATTTATATAGGGAATAGATAATATATCAATGAATTAAGGGACAAGATCACACTTGATTGATTCCTTGAATTAAAGGATGGCATTCAATAGATAAGGGTGACCATGTGATCAAGAAATGATTAATGGGAACCTACACCCATCTTGGGGATTCAAGGATTGTCTAGATTGTATTGTATTATATTACATAAATTTAATGGATTATATAAATCACTTTATTTTATTTGTAATAACACCAATTATTGATAAGAAAAAATCTAATTATTACTAGGAAGAATAATGGAGTGACGCATAGACCATTTATTCAATGTCAAGTGCACAAATTATACCCAAGCTTATTCATGCCTATATGTAAATAAGGGATGGGTTCAATTGACTTATATTGAAAGTTAGATTGAAAGGAGTGAGGTCAAGGTATAAGAATAGAGCTCCAAGAATGGTACACAAACTATATCATTAATGTACTCAATAAAAATCAACATCATATTTTTACAAGTTATAGAGATAGTATTATTGGTACACTATCTCAATTAAAAATGGATGAATGTGTTTGTGCATGAGTTTTATTGGTCTGAGATGGATAAACTGTTGTTAGATTGATGTTGGCATATAATCCCCATAATATGAAGTAAAAATGACATAAAGGGGTGGTTAGACATGCAAAGGTCACCAATACGACCCAAGTTTCCCCAATCATACCACTTTGGCTTGATCTTAAAGTGAATTGGGTGATCACACATATATATTCCCAAAATAATTTGCATTTGTGTAAAAATGGAACTCAATTGCAAAGTTATGCCCTAAAATCCCTAGGTTCAATACCAAAATCCTAAAAATGACTAAGTACTGACCAAATTTGATTTTTTAAAAATATCTCTTAAATCATAAGTCATGTACTTGTGAGACCAATTCTAGAATATGTAGAGTGACCCTAATTTATTATATCTACTAAAATATACTTAAATAATAAGGAATATAAATGTAACTTCCAAATTTTACTTATTGTTTATTTTACCAAAGCACCCCCAACCTTTTATTGCTCACATTTTTACATTCTAAAGATTTATACTTTCATACTTTTAGGAATGATTACATGTTATAGCGCATATGCTTTTCTATTTTTAAAAAAATATGTATGCACTCTAGGATTTGTGTTTACCATGCCTATAAAACATAATGCATATGCATTCATGAAAATTTCCGTGGAATTAAATCCCAACTCCATGCACTTACCCACCTTTTTGGAAGCTAGAAGATGTAAAAATTAAAGTTCCTAATCTAAGTCTACAAGGCGATTTCAAAGTCATAGATATAAATACCAATGAAAAATACTATGCTATGCTGATTGGTAAAAAGTGGGCATATGATGGGTAGATGATCATCAACACAATGCGTAATTAGTTGTTAGTGCACCAAGGGGAAAATATTATTATCATACCTCTAAATAATGTTGAAAGCAAGCCTTATATAATCCCTAAATAACCTTACTCACCCTATGACTATGAGGACAACATCTAGTTTAAATTTGACACAAAGCATCATAACAACACACTGTGAACTGTAAAGTTTAAATTTTTCCATCTAGAGATAGAACCATTTTAACCATTACAACAAAGCAAGTATATTTCATCTAGACCTATGATAAAAAGGAATAATTTCCATAGTTCCATATAGGGGAGTGCAAGTCTCCATCTGTGTGATATCCAAAAAGGTTTGAAGTAGATTTGATATATTAAGTGGGTGTGATAGACATGGATTACATCGAATAAACTTAGGAAGGTGTTATACCATGGGAAGTTACATCTTCATTGAGCATTAATTCATATACCCATATGTTGAATTGGGTAAGAGGTGACCATGAGGTGAAACCAATGATAATGGTTTTTTCTACAGAGAGAGAATTACCTAAATATTTTGAAATCAAGGACTTGGGCCAATTTATTTCTAGATTATATCAACATGTTTCGAATGTATATTAACAAACTAGTGTATTTAATTATGCTTTAAAGAGAATTGTTATGACATGGTGGATAGTACACAAGTCAAATAAATTACACTAGAAAGATGCTTACAAATTTATGCAATATCAATTTAAAATAGGTCATTCGATCATGAGTCCTTTATTTAAATGATAGTGTCTTAAAATGCATTTTCATAAATGTATTGATGTATGTTCTTCTTATGATATAGAAACTAGATACTAGGTACATGCATTCAAGTATACTTTAGCACCTCTTCCAACATCATGGTATATGAACCGAGAATGTAGGCAAGAAACTAAACATTGGACATAATTTTAGCAGGATTTTATTCAAATCTTTGTATTTGAGGATTAGAATCCCATAATACAAAATGATATTCAAAATTTAATTTTTTTATTATGTCATGATTGAGAAGAGGTTCTAAGCACTGTGACAAACTCCTCATCATAAGAAGAAACATCTAGATATTTGAATATAACTATAAACAAATTATAAGGCTAGTAAGTAGAAAGATTAGTTTTTAGTACAACCCTAAAATAGAATCATGGATGATGGATAAGAGATAGAATCTAGTGAAAATGATTATTACCTAGACCTAGATGGTTTGTTTGAAGCTGAGTGACAAGTATAAGAACTAAAAGCCAAAATAGCAGATCAAACTAAATTTGTATAGCTATGAAATTTAAACATTCAAGAACAAGAAGGGCAGAGGACACTCTAAGACTCTATGTGAAGTGGATCTAACAAGATATATCAAGATCCATCAAATAAATTGATAGGGAACATTGGTAATGATGATGCACCAAAGCTTGCGACTTTAGGTGACTATTGGACACAACAAGAAATAAAGTCTTATAATTGATACGATATTATCAATATGTGTTTCTAATAAAGTTTTTAAAAGTTAAGGGTATAGATCCTTCATTGGGAGAAATTCACATAGACATCAAGGAGTGCACATGGCCTATTAAGAAGCACCCATATAGGATAAATCCTAATATGAAGCTTAAAGTTAACATTGTAATTGATTGTATGCATGAAGTAGGGATTATATATTTAGTATAAAAGGTAGAATGGGTAAGTCCATTAGGGGTACAACCTAAAAAGTTAGGAAAAATTAGAGAATGTGAGGATTATGGGTCATTAAATGATGCATGCATAAATGACCCATTTTTAATTCCATTTAAAGATGAAGTTTTAGAGTTAGTCACAGGGTGTGAATCCTATTCCTTCATAGATGGATTTATTGGATATCACTAGATACCTATTGTAGTCAATGATCAAGAAAAAAAACACATTTACCATGAAATGGGTCTCTTTCACATAGAATTTAATGCCTTTTTGTCTCAAGAATGCTCCTACTATTTTATCTAGGGTTATGGTTACATTCAAATATTTCATCCATAACTTCATAAAAGTTTATATTGATGATTGGGATGTATTCCCTTTATTTAAAATACACTTATCTAAGTTTTGACCCATGTTAGAATGATGTCGAGCTCTGTGCATTGTGTTGAGTTTGACAAATGTTTGTTCTTTACACTATTTGGTGTTCTCTTGGGCCACATAGTGTGTAGTGATGGTATTTTAGTTGATCAATATGAAATCACAATA